>JAKEPQ010000780.1:14705000-15905000 GCA_024500445.1 Entomyzon cyanotis
GCTGTGACAAAAACACCCAACCCGCCAGCCCGGCGGGGAAAGAAAGAGGCATGACAGCGAGAGGAAGTGGAAAAGATCAAGGCGAGAGTGTAAGACAACAAGCTCACGACCGGAAAACAGTAAAAATAAAATTGCTCAGAAATAGCATAACTGACATGCAAAGGAGATCAAAACAGGCCCTCAAAATATCTCTTGGTGGGGGGCAGGGGGTGTCTATGGTGGACACCATGGGGCAGCCAGAGGATGTGCTGCGGGTGGCGGGCAAGTGTTGGCTGTTTTGTGGCCACCTCCACATCCTGCCTGGCTCCCCAGATTCTGACCTACAGGTCTCTGGAGGCTTTGGTCTCCTGGGAGATGAGCAGCACTTTGTGCCTTCCCCAGGGTATCCGAGCACGTGAGATGCTGCTGATATCTCTGAGCCCAGGGTGGTGCAGGGGCTCTGTTGGGAAGCAGGTGCTATTCCTGTTTGGCTCAGCCCCACTTGTCCAGCTATTCCTCTGGTGCAAAGAAAAGAACTTGGGTCCTGTTCCACTTGCCAGAGCACAGATTCAGAGCATGTTCAGTTTACATCAGCAAAGAAACTGGGAAGAAGGGAAAGGAGAAGCCAGTTCTTCAGGGTTTGCTTTACTGGAAAGGACAACTGCTCTCAATTTGCCTTCATGAGAGTGTTACAGTCTTAACCTGCTGAGGCATTAAGTATGCTTTGACCTTTAAACAAAGATAAGGCTCCGAAGTCAGCATTGTTTTGCTGTAGGTTGCTCCTCTGCTTAGAGCTGAGCACAATCTACAGTGTGTGCTACTCTTATTGTGCTGTGTCCTGATGTGTTTCAGACTGCTGTGAGCACAGAAGCAAGGAGCATGTCCTGTGGGCCCATCTCAGCTCTGCTTTTGCCCAGCAATGTGATCAGGTCTGCTGCCTATGTCTGAGGAGGCTCACTCTCATGAAGCTCCAAGCACAGCCCAGACATCACAGCTGGGGGACTGTCCCAACATAGGTCCAGAAAAATATGCCTTTCACTCCTTGCAAAATAAAAAACGAAACAACTGAGAAATCACTCCAAGCATGGTTAGATCTTCAGAGGAATCCTTTGGGCTAATCTGCCCAAACTTGCAAGACCTAGTTGCAGGCTTAGGGCTGTTCTGGCAACTTTCCAGCTCCCTGTGAATCAGGGAACACTGTGACTGCCACTCAAGGACAGCAAACTGTTTAAAACATAATACCATATTCCCATCTGGTGCACTGAAATGCATGGATGCCCACGGACGTGTTATTCTTCATTCCCTCTAAAACAGAGCATGTGATATAGAGTTTTCTCCAAGGAGAAGAAGGGTGAATGAACACAGTCAGGGAATGTCATTGTGTTTCTTGAAAGCATAAAAGGTAGGGCTAAGTACTAGGAATTAATGATTATAGCGGCTTAATGATGCTAGGAGTTTTTAATATTAGTATTTCTGTGTGTTAACCAGGGCCATGGCAACAGGAACACCAGAGGACCACCTGCCTGGGTTGTGCCAAATGAAGGTTTATATATGGGTTACAAAAGCTGAGGGACAAAATGCTGAGGAACACGGCGCCTGGCTAGGCTGGGGTCCACTTTGGCTGGCAGCAGTGACCTCCATCCTGTGGGTCCACACATTCTTAATCAGAGTTGAGCGTAGTTCTGGTCCTAATGCAAGGCTGCCTGGTCTCCTTGAAACAGCCATCCAAAAAGGGCCAGTCGACCTCTGTGGTCCTGCAAAGACACTGACTGCACCAGGATTTCGACACAATGAAACACCAGTTTCTGGACTTTCATTTTGCTTCCCTGGGTGATGAAATGGGGGAGCTGGACACTTGACAGCTCTTACTCCTTAAATACCAGCTCCTGTTGCAGTAAAGCGGAAATAATATGATCCTAAATGAAAGAGCAACATTTTTTGGTTTTAATTCATGGTTTCAAAAAGCAAGAGAGAATTATGCCCATGTGTTGAAGGAAGCTTAATAAAGGTTTAATTAAATGTCTCAATCTAGATTCAGATGTTCTCACTTCTAGTGCTGGAGCTTGGAGCTGTTAGTCATTAATACTCATCTCAGGTAACTTCCACCACCCTCAGCCCCTCACCTGACGCATGCACACACTTGACAAAGATTGCTGATATCCTCTCTGAAAACTAATGAAATCACAGTGTGATATTTTGATTTCAAGGGCATCAAAGTGATGCAAAATAATGATGGGATCGGGAGGCTCTGATACCACTGACACAACACAGATCTTCTTGTCTCTAGATCTGAAAGCACCTTGTGAAGGAGATCCGAATCACCCCTCCTCTGTTCAAGTCAGAGAAACTGAGGCACAGCGCTTTGCAGAGACGCAACCTGCAGGTCTGGGATGGAGTCCAGCTGCCCCAGCCCCAGGCCATCTTAACACTCACTGACCACACTTCTCCCTGGAACAGAGATGGGATCTGCCATGGGCGGGAGATCTCTGTATGAGTGTGTGTTTGGGTGTTTGTCTGTGGGTACACAGGGAGGTTTTACAGGGAGAAGGATCCCAGACACAATAGCAAACAAAGAGGAAACCAATTCAATGGTCAGCTGTAAAAGCAGGTCCTGCCTTGGTTGCTTGGAGTTTAAAGGGCAGCAGTGGACACAGGAAAATGCTTTCTAAAGGCTGGAATGGCAACCAGATCTCTGCCTGAGATTATTTCACAATATTTGTAGCTCTTGTTTGCTGCACAGGAGATTAGGTAGGCAGAAAGGCCTGATCCCCATTTTGTACTTTTCAGCAGAGGAGAGTGCTCCCGACCTGCAGAAGGCTTCAGGACTGCTGCAGTAATTCACAAATTACTGATCTTCAGCAGAACAGAAATGGGAATAGAAATTATTCTGTATGTTTCAATAGAGTATTGTGGAAAATTGAAGGATCATTAGCAAATCTTCTCCATATGGGGCTGGCTGTATACAGTTAAAGAACAGAAGGCACAGGTCTCTTCAGGTTATTAATGAAAGCAGCAAACATTTCCATGCTTACGAGTCTGAGTATGTCCAATTTTTGTTATGGGAAGAATGCCATGCCCTAATGAGGATTATTACAGGCATCACTTACCCATGTAGTGATCCTGCTGCATCTGGGAAAGGTTTGCCTGCTCCCCAGAGATGCCCTGGATTGCTGTGAACCTCAAGCCAAACTAAACAAAAGTCTTTTTTCCTCCTTCTTCCCTTTTCCCTTCAAGGCTGGCTATGCAGAGTTGCTGGAGTAGACACGATGCTGTCCCAAAGGTGACTGCCCCAGGCAGCACTGGAAGCTGGGATGCCCTGGACACCCCAGGAGAAGCAGAGCTCGAGGGATGAGCACAACTTGCAGAGTCACACTGTGCTCACAGCTGCTGAGTGTCTGTGGGCTCAAGGCCTCCCCAGGTATTGCAAAAACCCTCACAAGATGACTGTGCTGGTGACAAGTGTGATACCAAGAGCTGTGAGGCTTTGCCCCTGGAAAGCAGTGGGCTTGAAGTTCCAGGTTTGCTTCAGCCTCTCCCCCTCCCTCAACAGCACTATGAATCAAGGTGAACAGACTCAGCCTCTCAGCTAGCTTGGAAACTGGGGCACAGAGAAAAGTGACTCACTTCATAGCTATCTACCAGTCAGAAACTGGTCTAAGGGACAGGAGCCTTGCAAGAAAACACAGTTTTCCATAAGCAAGGTAAGCAGTTTTCTTCAGACTCTCAAGCCTGAGGCAACCCCTGTAGCTGGCAAAGTCCTGAGCACACGACCCCACCCTGAGCCTCTCCCAGCCCAGCAGCTGTGCAATTGCCCAGAGTAAGAGGAGGGTGGCATGGTTTGGAGGATGCTCCCAGCCTGCAGAGCAGGCAAAGCCATGCCCACCTTTGGCCTTGGGCAGTCAAGACATGACTTGGTCTCTGCAATGTCACCCTGAGCAAATGGACAGTGATTTCAGAGGAATGGCCTCTCCATGGAGCAGGGACCTGATTTCCTCACATCCCTGTGGTCCTTGCACTTTGTTAGAGTTTTCAAGGTCACTTGATATTCACCACTGAAGACCAGAGGTGTTTTGGTATCCTGACTCTTATCTGTAAGGCTTTGTGTCTTCTTGGCTTTGGTGCCAGCCCAAGTCTCCACTGGTGCCAAAACTGACACCAAGACTGCTCCACTGCTGCTGATTGCCTGGGGAGCCCAGGCCTCAGGCTTTTTCCCTGACAATTCTACCACTAGATCAATATCTGTGCTTGAACAAGAGCAGAGCGCTCAGAGATAGCTCCAAATGCAAATGGGACCCTTGCCAGTAATGGAGAATCCATCACAGCTCTCCAAAGCTGTGCCAGTGTTTAATTAAGCCTCCTGATAGAAACACATTTTATACCTAATCTGCATTTGTCTGGCTTCAGATTGCAGCCACTGGATCTTGTTTTACTTCCCATAATTGGGCAGGCTTGATGTCATTCCACTCAAATTCCACATCACCTCCCAGCAGGACTTCCCTGGACCAGGGTTACCCTGGGCATCACTTTTCCCTGCCCAGAAATGTTGCCTGGGTGGAGGGTGAGGGTTTCAGTGTCTCACTTGACATTTTGGATAACAGGCAGGCCATTCAGAGCCGTGTGGGCATGGGTAAGGGAGCTCACACATGTTTCCCCAGGGTTAGACTGACCATGTACTTCCTGTGGATACTCTGCATGTGCCCAGTTTGCTCCCCACACATCCCCTCCAGCTCTTGCAGAGATCAGGACAAAGCTAAGAATGCACTCAGTGCTCTTCACTTGGTTTACTTCTTCAGGAGCTTGTTTTTCTCTTTTCCTTCTCTGCACCCTCCCGGACCGCGTTTTCCTCTGAGGGATAGAAGTGGTGCCCACCCCAGAATTGCCTGGCAGAGGGACTGCAGCTGCTTGGTTCACCCTCATTGCCTGGTCCAGCTCCTGCTGTCCTGCATCCCCTTCCTAATATCCTGCTCCACCCATGGGCAGCCCCTGCCTCCCGCTCTCCCTGCCTCTGTTTTCTCCCATGGAAACACGGCCCTTCACCTTCCCAGCAAAGCTGTGTCCTCAGGGGACTAAGGCTGCTCATCAGCCTGATGGATTTATTCAGTTTGACCTCCTCCAGCTCATTTATTCAAGTTTCCTAGAAAGCCTTTTTCACTGGAGGCTTCCTGAGCAAAGCAGGTGGTGTGTCCATGCACGTGTACGTGGGGGTCTGTGGGAGCTGCACCCCAGACCCTGTAGGAACCCTGTAAGCTGTTCCCCAGCACTGGGATGAGCTGTGCCAGCCCTGTGCATCCACGCGGTGAGGGCTGCAGGGATCTCGGCATTTGTAGAATGAGCATCTGGGAATGTGCATCTGATCCCCAGACCACGTGAACAGGGGGCTAAAAATAATAACCAACTGCCGCTCCATTCCTCGGCAGCATCTGGGAGAGTTTGTGCAGGGAGGAGCAGCCATCAACCTCTAACACTACCCAGCAGCATCCCTCTGCTTTGCAACCTGGGTTTGTGCATGTAAAAGGGGCCAAAGGCTGCATGCTAATTCTTTTTTAAAGGGTTTCTCTTGGGGAGGGCTATGTTGTGAATTTTCTGCTACTTTACCCATCTGCTGCTGTCCTGGCCTATTAAAAGATGCCTTGGTTTTGCACTTGAAACCTCATTCGCCCTTTGCAGAGGAGCTGACACAAGCGCCCACTGTATCAGTGAAAAGGTGACAGTGTCAGATAAGAAAGGCTGTGAAGATCATCCCTGAGAATATGGGTGGAGATTACCTTTTGAGAGCATCAGACAATGCCTTCCCCCACAGAGGTGAGCAGAGTCCAGCTGCATCAGATCTGAAAGAATGCTGATGGAAACAGTCACTGCCTTGGCAATGTATTTTTGCACTTTGTATTTAACTATGCCACTCCTTGCAGTGGCACTGACCAATTTTGGGCAACAGTCAAAGAAGAGTCACCTGTGGTGACAGTCTTGTTTAAACTTGCTTGTTTTGTAGGGTTTCTTGTTCTCTCTCCTAATACAAAAATAGCTTTACCCAGAGATTTCTTTCAGTGAGCAAATACCATTTTCAACCAAGGAACAGCAGCAGCATATGGATCAGCTGCTGCACATCTCAGGGAGAAAAGCTCAGCAGTGTCCAACACAGCTCACACCTGGATTCCCTGGGGTCCAACAAAAGGGCTGGGCAGCTCTGGAAAAGAGCTTTAATCAGAGTATGATTAAACCTCCCTGTGACTGGTTTCTTCCACTGTAAAATCAAATTAATATCACTCCTGTATTTCTTGGCAGAAGGTAGGGGAATCCTGCACAGGGATGGAGACAGTACAGCCTGGCTGTGGTCCTTGGTGGATGCTAACTCAGCCCCATGCAGGGGGTTTGCCTTCCTTTTCTCCATCCCTCAGCCATCTCTGCTGCCTCAGAGGACACTGAAATGAGCAAGAACTGAGTGGTTTCTCTCACAGTCTACAGATCAGAAAAACAAGCAAGTCCTAGCAGCTGTTGAACAAGGAGAGAAAGGTTCCTTCCTGTACCAGGAGGAACATGAGCAGGGAAGGTATCAGGGAGCAGAACATTTCCACAACAGCTTTGTTGCAGGTCCCCTGGCTCCCCAAATCTACTGCTGCAGCATTTCAGGCTTGCAGATGGGATAACACCTGCAGGGCTGGGCAGTATATGGTTTGTGGGCTGCCTGTGGCTCTTAGGCTGTTTAGAGCTCTTGTGCCAGCAGTCAGCAGTGGCTGCAGGTGGGCTGCTCCATAACCCACATACCTGTCTGAGAGGCAATGGGAGTAAACCTATCAAAAACTATTTGCTGGGTCACATAGCCACTGAGGGTTTGTCCCTCCTGCTTTCCTGGAGAGCCAAATGGGCCTTAGGACCACTGACTTCTTCCAGCATCATAGACATGGGTTGGCATCTTTGAGATGACTACATTGCCATGCAAACGAGCATGAAGGTGCCTCAGCTACAGCCTGGTTTGTACCAAGAGAAAGATCAAAACAATACTTCTCCATGGAGCAGTGGTTTTTGTGTGGTGGTGGGACAGAAGGGGTGCATTGCAAGAGGGACTCAGGAGAACCAGACTCCTGCATTTGGCTTTCCCAGTGAGTAGGGAAATGCCTGGATGGATTGATGCTGTAATCACCACCAGGATGTGTCAAGACCATCTTCGAAATCCTTGTGTGAAATTGGGTCTCCTGGGAAGCCAGCCAGGAGCACAGGGTATATAATGCCATGGCAGGCAGTGAGCAGCTTGAGTCACAGCTGGGCTGGGTCCCCAGGCTGTGATAGACTCCCAGCTTGGGTGGGTCAGGGTGCAACTGCCAGGTTCTGTGCCCCAAATTTTGAGGCAGTCTGGATGCATCACTGGCAGAAGGCCGTGTGGGGCAGAGAAAGACAGACAGCAGCCTTATGGAGGAGACCCAGCTTGGCAGTGAGATCAAGGCTCTGGGAGTGGGAAGGAAAAGGAGAGGAACTAGGAATGAGAACTGGGCTGGGATGGGGTGTGGGAAGCGGAGCTCAAGGGAAACATCTGAGAGTTTCACTGGGAGGATGAGATTTAGATTCCCCTGGAGCTGGCAGACCCATTGAGCCCTGATCCAGACATTTCCCATCAGGCCATGGAGGTTCTGTACCATCCCCACCCCTGGGCTTTGTCTCAGCAGTACCCAGGGGAGCTGGGGAATGACAGCAACAGCTCTGCAAGCTCCCAGGAGCTCTTTGGCTCCCAGTTCTATGAAATCCTGTGGAGAAGAGGCCCCATCTTCTGCCGTTTGCCTTGTACAACCCCAGATCCAGCTCCTAGACATGGACTCCTTACTTTGCATGGGTAGGAGACAGACTGGACAAGCACGAGGAGTAGCCAGTGCAGTATTGGAGCACCAGGGATGGGAGCAGGAGGGCTGCTGAACATAGCTCTGAGTAGTGTGGTGGATTCTGTCACGCTTATTTGCTGACAGAAAAGGGAGGTCAGTCAGGATGTGCAGGTGACCCTGGCATTTCTGCTGCATGTGGTCAGAAATGGTGTATATTCCCAGCACTTCTCTCCTTATTCTCCCAGCCACTAAAACCATTCACTTTTTATTTGTAAGTGTAAATCTCTCTGCATTGAGAAATCTGCTGCTGACTCCAGGTTGGAAACCCTACGCCCTTCCATGCTTCCCAAGAGGGAGGCAAGATCCCTGCACACACTATCTCCTCTCCCATCAGCTGTGAATCATGGACCATCAACAGCAGTGCAAGCAGAGGGAGAGCAAGAGGTAATTAAAATCCTCAGGGATTGCTGCAGCCATCTCTCTGTGCTAAGCCTGTTGAGGTTTTCAGTTTTTCATTAAAAAATACCCAATTTCCTACTGAAGAAACAGAAGGAAAATTTCCAACTACATCATTCCCAGCCTGTGGCCAAACCACAGATTTGCTCTTGCTTCCTGTCTCCAAACTCAAGAACCTGTCTAGCCAGGGTCTGGTGCTCAGAGCTGAGCCTCTGGGGGTGCTTCACCAGACCAGCCCAAACCTTGGCCCCCACCAGCAACACCATTCTGCTGCATGTTCCTGAATCCAGATCATCCAGTCCCTCCCACAGTGCACCCCAGGAACAGCTCTGCATGAATTTACACCTCTGCACAACATGAATCATGTCCAGCAAGTCTTGAGCTGACCCTTGCAAGGAGCTCCTGAGGCATTGCATGAAAATTATTTATGGGTGGTTTTTATTGCCTGTAAAAGGATGTAGAAATCAGGCAGCGCCCTTGTGGTTTTCTTCTGTCAAATTATGATCAAGGTTGCTATTTTGCTGCCCAAATATTTAAGCGTGAGACAGAAATCTTTACAAGGGCTACTACATTCCTTAGGTTATCTCTATTGGTCCTGCCTGGGCCTATAAATACTAGAGGGACTACCAAAGTAAATAACACATTTGCCTGCACATATGTTGCTCCAGGGGAACTCCTATTTCCTGCACCATGAAGGTCAGTAGGTCAGGGACCTACTTGCAAATCAATAGAAAATTACCTTTCAAGTGACACCTGCATTAACCTTTGATTCTTGTTGGTCTAGATGAGGTTAAGGCCACCAGTCTCTATAGGGAGAGTCTTCCATTGTGCCTGTGATTTATTTGCATTATGATTTATTTGCATTATCTGTTTCCCTCCTTGATCTTTGGAATTGCTGGCACAGTTCCCACACAGCATGCAGAGCCGTTTCCCTGCACATTGGCTGGGAATGGCAGGAGATACACAAGGCTGTGCTTTTTGCTGACAGGTGTCAGAAACAATAAGGAAAATGTATATGTTTGGAAATGAAGAGAAAACTAAAACAAACAAGAGGAAGCAATTATGAAGACCCACTTGTCAACATAAACCTTTTCTATCGAAAATTTGTGTCCTGAGTTCAGCCATTGATGACAGCCATAGGTCATTGAAAGTGAATGAGTTGTAAAAATCAAACTCACTTGTCATTACAGCTGAGCTAGAAAGAAAATTGCTGGATCCTACAGCCTCCAAACTGGTGTGAATCACTGGTTATTTTCATCAGGGGTTGGTTCTCACCTTGAATCTCTTCCAGCTTGTGTGAAGAAATCAGACTGGTCATTTCATGTTTCAAATCTGCTTGTTTCTTTGCTGTCCATCCCTTGCATTGCTGCAAGGCTGTGCTGATCTATCAGGAGCAAAGAGCTTAGCAGAGCACCCTGTGCTGGC
Source organism: Entomyzon cyanotis (assembly GCA_024500445.1). Taxonomy (NCBI): domain Eukaryota; kingdom Metazoa; phylum Chordata; class Aves; order Passeriformes; family Meliphagidae; genus Entomyzon; species Entomyzon cyanotis. The sequence goes on from JAKEPQ010000780.1 coordinate 14,714,669, forward strand.
CTCACCTCTCATTCTCCCATGGCAGTGCTAATGTGTTACAGCTCAGTGTCACCTCTCGCCTCCATCTCCCCAGCCAATGATGCATTTAGAAAAGGGGTCATGGTCCTGCCCCAGACCTGACAAAGGGGTCCTCAGACCCTATGCTAGATGCTTCCCCATAAGCCAATGAATGTGGGAATATGCTGTGACCCCTCTTCCTCTCCCCTCCCACAGAGGTTCTAAGATACCTCTTTTCTGAGTATTATTAGGCTACAATTGTCATGCAGGGACTCCTGGACACAGATCTCTTTCCACCACTTCAGATGCTGTTTCTCAGTGTATGAGGTGACTACTGTCTTCTGTTTGTTTCTAATTCCTCCTTTGCACCCCAGAGAAATGCTACTTGATTGCTTTGCTGCTGATGGAAATCCTTCTGCAGAGCTCTCTGCAGACGTGAGGGATGTGGTGATCATCAGAAAATAGCTGATGTGTCTCCAACAGCTCCTGCAAGGGCTGAATTCCCAGCCAGCCCGAGCAATCCTGTCAGAGTGTGCAAAATGCCCAGCGGGCCTGAGATAACACTGAGCAACGCTCAGCTGGCAGGAGGGCACTGTGTCCTCAAGGCCACCGTGGTGGTTTGACAAAAATCCACTGGCACAGGCCACCACTCTGCCCCTGCCACCCTTCTTAGGTCCATGGGAACACCCCGGGTACAGGGGGGACACACAGCTCTCCGAAGTTCAGCTTCCTGTTGCACTGGGCATGTGCATTTTTGGCTGCTGCCTTGTGATTGTCACTTGGGACCTGTGGGTGCTTCTAGAAAGCAATTAACAGCCAGAATTAAAATGGGCAGACCATAGGACTTGGCACTCTGCAGTTGGCAAACGCTCCCTACCCCTCTGGCTTACTTCAAGCCCTGAACCTCGCTGATTGTATCCTGTTAACAGGCTTTAGTTCTGGATGCCGTTGAGAGCCTGCCAAGCACAATCTGTAGGATGTTTTAATTGGAGCAGAGAACAGTAATAAAAAGACCTTTGCCCGAGCCCTGCAGACGAGGCTAACAGGAGGGGAGGACCGTGCCACTGTTCGGTCACTTCCCTTGAGCTGTCCTTGTTAGAGGGAATGGACCCAAGGTCCCAGTTGGCTTGCCAGCTATCCCTTCTGCCCGGCCGCTTTGTGCACAGCAGAAATGTGCTCTGGCCACCCAAAGCCACCCAGGCACAGCAGCACTGAACCATTTGCTGTGTCTTCCTGAGGGCAGGAAGGCAGTGGCACCCCAGAGGGTCTCACCAGGGAAGCTGGGAACACCTGCCTTAGGGTCCAGCACAGGGATGGGAGGTGAGAACATTCCCTTCCTATAACTGCCATGGGAACAGATATTGAGAAGCATCTGGAAAACAGCTTGCAATGTAATGTCCTCTGTCCTCCTCAGCCCACTTACATTCAAGTGATTTCACTTTTCAAGGATCTCCCTGGGAATCTGAGATCAGGATTTGTCCCATAGTCTTCACTCACAGCAACTCAGAGCAGAAGCATCTTCAAATCTTTCTCTTTGCCTCCTCTAGATCTTGCAAGCTGGGCCTTGCCACAGTGGGATACCACTACTTGCAGGTTTCTTGCAGGAACACCTCCTCCATAGCCCCCAGTGTGACCAAGTCATCATCTCTATGCCACTTTTGGGACCACCACCCTCAGCAACTGAAGATGAATCACAGGACAGGGCTGGATGAAGTCTGTTCTTTGTCCCAGAGGTTTTTCTTAATAAGACTACTGATATGCAGCTCTGCTGGTAAAAGCTCAAGCACTGGGACTCCTCTCCCACCTGGGAGCCTCAGCAGGCAGCAATATTTCCTGCTTTTCACCCTCCTTCCCTTTCAGTGTCTGCTTTGAGCTGCTTGGTGTTCTTGCTGTGCAACATCACACAGCACCTGCATTCTGCTTCACAAAGGCTGCTGTTGCACGGGGGTCAGATGGTGCCCCTCCAATCTGCTGACCACATGCTGTTCAGTCAGCAGGAGAGCACCAGGGGGACAGGCTTCAGTATGGCAGCAATAAAATCACTGCTGCCACAGATTCCAAAGAAGCAATTGCCATGGAGCAGCTTGTCTACACAATCCCTTGGGGACTGGGATATATGGTCACTGCAGGCTTCACCAGGCCCTACGGGTCCCATTTGGGCTGGAAACAAGGTCAGGAAGAGATCATCCTAGATTATATGACAGCAGGTCAGAAATCTAGTCTTAGTCCCCCTTGGTCCCCCTTCCCTGCCTGGGCATCCCCACTGCGGGCAGCACGGGTGGCATGGGGGCAGATGGGGTTGCAGGGGGCTGGGGAGGGTGGTGGATGTCAGTGTGGGGGCCCAGGGCCCAGCATCCCATCCCTGCTGACTGAAAGCACAACGTGTCACCTCTGCCACACACCGGCACGGCAGGACCTGCCGGGGAGAGCGCGGGTGAGGGCTTTGACTGGGACCTCAGTTTCACTTCCTGCCCTGTTTGGGGAGAGATCATTAAAAATATCTGACTAAGGCAGACTTCTCTGCTCTCAGTATTACTAAGCCCTCCCCATTCCCCAGGCCCCTGCAGTGACAGCAGTGTGGGCAGAGCTATTTCACTTTCCCCTGGTTTGCAGACTCACAGGTGGGCAGGCAGGTGTACAGCACTGCACACCTCCTGGCCTCTCCCAGCTGGAGCATAATCCTTTCTCCAACAGACCCAGGAGAGCTCTCTATCCTCAGAGAGCTCTGAGGATACTAAGTCAGGGAAATGCAGATGATGCTGAGGGAAATCAGGTCCCAGCGATGCTCAGAGCAAGGGAAAGTTTGGGATGCTGCTTGCCATGCACAGCAGAGCTGGGCTGCACAGATCCCTCCAATGTGATGCTGCAGAGAGGGAAATCTTGACAACTTCACTCTTAACCATCAACAGATTGATCACAAACTGATTTCCCCTTGGATTAGTCTAGTTACCATGAAAGATATGAGCATTTTAACATCTGCCCCTACAGCTGTAATATTTGTTTTAATGGCCATGTTGACTAATGAGCACAGTACTTCACAAATCTGTAACATGCCTTTTCTTGCCAGAGTAACTTGCACCCAGTGCACATGCAGACATTGCAGCTTAGAGGAACAGTGGTTTGTAATTTGATGTATCCTCTTGCACATGTACCAGGCCCTGTGGTGCAATTAGATGCTTTCCTTTGCAAAAGCAATAGTAATTAATGCTTCTGCAGGAGCTTGGGAGTGGGACAGGACACGTGAGGTGAGCTAAAGGCAGGGTTGAATGGCTGTCAGAAGCTCATATCTGAAACAATCAAGAGAACAGCACAGCAGGTCACCTGGAAAGACTGTTTTTTCTTGTTTTTCCACTTTTGCCTCACTAAACTTTTTATTGATTTCACTGCAGATAAAGACATGAATACTACACCTACATGGTCTGTCATGAAGGCCAGTGTTTCATTCCATATTTCCAAACTCCAGACTCACTGACTCTTGGGCTAGATCCACTTTCCTTATGCATTTTCTGCCCATGTCCAGTGCCATCCTTCCAGCTGTACTGATGACTACTATGGGATCCCATTAGAGGTTGGATCAAATTTCAAAATGGGTGAGATTAACCTGGGGAAAAATATCCACACACCACCTAATATCTAAATCCTCTGAGTTTTGTTTCTACAGAATATTCATTATTTCAACCTGTTTGTGAAATCAGGTGACAAACTGCAGGTGGGAATCTGCTGATCTTCATATTGGGCTGCAGGTAGATGGAAGCTGTCGTATCTCTCCGTCAATAACTTGACTGGCATTGTTGGGCTGTGCCTCTGAAAGCTCAGGTGAGATGCCATTCCACTAGAGATGCTGATCTCTGCTTGCAAACACATGGGGACCATCTGAACCTTGCCTGTGGAGTAATTTGTGAAGACAGATCCAGGAGCAGATGTGAAGGGTGGATGGAGCTGCCCACCTCTGTCACCATCCAGAGGGAGGCCAGTGGTGCTGTCTGGGGCTGATCAGAGCTATTGCCTCCCTGAACCAGTCTGTGCCTGTGGGGAAAGCCCTGGCCACCCTCGCACTGCTGTCACTTCACATGGAGCCAGTGAGATGGGAGCAGGGCTGGCACCCCGTGGGAAGGCACTGTGGAGGAGGCACCCAGAGCATTATTTCATGGCAGCAGCAGAAGCTGATTAATAAGCCCAGAGGTGCTGGACCAAGCCCACTCTGGGAAGAGAGAGAGTTTTCAGTGAATCCATCCTCATTTTTCCTCACAGGAGTGACATGATGGATAGCAGCAGTGGTGAAATCACTAACAGGGGAAATTATTTCCTGCACAGGTGGATCCCTGAATTTAAGCCCTTGGGGACAACTTGTTTGGGGATGCTGCTGAGCAGGAGCTGATGCAGATTAAGCCCTTCAGAGTGAACATACAGCAATGCTCCCTTGGAAATTAAACCCTGATGGGAATGTGCCTTTGGAGGCTGGAGGACACCTCATGCACTCAGCAGTGACCTGATGCCCTCCCAAACAGGCTGCTCCTTCAAAGCAGAAGATAATGGCTTGGGGGGCATTTTTGTACAAAGTAGCCAGGAATTAGAAAGACGTGGCTATTTTCAAAGTTTTATTTAAAGGAGTTGGGGGTTTTGTATATGATTTCATAAAACACAAGAGACATCTTCCTTAGTAACACAGATTTTAAGGAAATGTGAGGCTACATGTGCTCTTTCCGTCACCCCAGGGTGCTGCAGGTGTGTGGAGTGCTTAGGATGCTTCAGGGAGGAAGGAGGGAGAGAAAAGCTTTTGGGATGAAGTGGTTTTCATTCAGCTAATCAAAGCTCCTCACTCAGGGCTAGAACAAAGAAGCCAAGACCTCTCCTTTTTTTCCATTATCAAATGAGAGAGGTCTCTGTTGGCTGTCACCATGCAGGAAGTTGCAGGTTGCTGTTACCCTGGGCAATCCCATGCTCTGAAGCAGTGCCCTGTGCTGAGCAATGCAGCTCCTCTGGGTGCTGGGAAAGGGCATCTGTCAGTCAACACTGACCTTTCACAGGTCACCCTGAGCAAAAACTGCCTCAGCCAGGTGTGGTCCTGGCCTGCAGACCCCAGTCCCAGGGTCAGGACTCACCTCCCAAACTAGTCCATGCAGGATACACCGAGATGGTGCACCATTACCTCCTCCAGCCTTTCCAGAGCAGCAGGGGTGGGAAAAAATGGGTTAAGGGAATGTGAGAGTGTGTGTGTGTGGGTGTGTGGGTGTGTGTGTGTACATGTGGGTGTAGGACAAAGTGTGTAAATAGAGGTGAAAAACATGCCATATGTGTGAGGATGGAGGCTTGGAAAGGAAAAATTACTTCACCACAAAACAGAATGCCTTTACCTGTTTTTCTCATAAAGCGGCATGAGGATGTTTCTGCTAAAGCAGCCTCCTTTCACAGCAGCTGCATTATGAAATTACTTCTTTTTAACAAATCCATCTGCCTGCTTTTTAATAAGCAGGGCTTTCCACCATTGTATATGTGCGAGGTCTGACCTTTTCATAGGAAAAAACATTCATAACCAAAAACTATAAATAGAAGCCTTCAGACTGGAGCAGATCAAGATGTAGGTTTTGTGACTTTTTTTAAAAAGAAAACCAACATAATGTGGGAGGGAAAGGAACAAGCTCTCTTAAAAAGTCATAAACTTTTGTTATTGCCTTAAGCTTACTTAATATTTACTGAAACATTTAATGAAAGACTTAACAGTAAGGCTTACAAGACTTCTGTATCAAAGCAGGTACTTTTACAAAGGAAAGGAAAAAAAGATTAGAAGTAGGTTTAGTTTAGGAAAAAGGGTATTTCCCCTCAACTACATAATAAAAACTTTATACGAGGTTTGTATTTCTAGGGTAAGTTAAGTTTTATACCTTTTTCATGTTCTGGTTCTGCAAGCTCTCATATATACATGTAACTTTTCTCATGAGCACAGACACTTAGCCTTCAAAGGGACTACTCATGTGAGAAAGCTGATCATTCATTGTTTCCACTTCAAGCCATATTTGGTCCTGTATTTTAAGTCCCAGATGCTGAAGGCAGGTGATTACATAAGAATCTCAGCTTTCTTTAAAAAAAAAAAAAAAAGGGGGGAAGAGAAAAGTAAGTTCTAAATCTTGTGGTTGAAGAGAAAGTTTGAAAACATGTCCTCCACGGAGCTGCAGAGCCAGAAGGCAAATAATAACGAAACAAATGTTCCATCTAAATCTGCTAATCACAGACATTTCTTGATTGGGAGCAATATTTGTTAAGTGTATGACAAAAGAGTTCAAGAAAGGGGAGTAGGAAATGATCAGTGCAATTGTGGTTTATCTGAGCCACGGCAGCAAATTGCAGCTGCCACATGCAAAGACCCTAGGTGGATCTGCTCCCAGATGCTCTGAAGAGCTTCACTTAGCAAACACTCAGGTACGTCAGAGTGAATCAAGAGGAGGCTTTGGTTAACATGCATTTAGCTCATCTGCTGTATCCCATGCCTCAGATTCCAGGATATGCATATCTCCTCTGATATTTAATACAGCACAGAAAATAAATCAACTTGCCTGGTGCTGTCAGCATGGAAATAAAAGTAAGATGTTAGCTGTAGCCACTGAAGGGTGCAGTGGTAATACAACACTTCAAGTCTCTCTGTTCCTTTCTGATATACTTCAGCAGCCTAAGAAACAATTGCACTGATCCATATTTCATCAGGCATTGTAGGCTGAGCACCTTTTACTACCATCGCGTAGCTTCTCAAGTGCTGGCTCCAGCTTCCTTAGAGAGGTCTCCTTTTGCTGGGACTGCTCAGTGCCAGACTGCTCTCTCCTAAGAGGCAGCTCTTCACCACCACTGCTCCACAGCATAGCACAGAGACAGCCTTCCCTTGAAATGAGCACCTCCAGCACACTGGCACTGCTCACGTGAGGAATCAAGTCATGGGGTTTGCCCAACACTCACAACAAAGAACCGCTGCTGCTTTTCTGCTGCAAGGCATTTTAGGAGGAGTTTATGTCACTACTTCCCTGATACCCATAGACATTTTTTTCATTTATTGAAAATGGGAAGCTACTTAGAGATCATGGAGATGAGAGGGGGACAGTAATTCCTGCAGAGATCTCTGTGGGCACAAGCACGTGTGCACACTCACTGCACGTAGAGTTTGCCTCATAGCTTCATTTCTCCCAAATGATGATGACCTGTTAGACAAAAGCCTCCCAGGCAGGAATGTTTGAAATGTTTTTCAGAAGCTGCAATTGCTGCAGACATATCAAGACCCAAAAGTCACGCAAATGATACACAAACCCTTGGGGCAGCCAGAAAAGACGTCATGAATTCTGCCTAGGTGTTTGAAGAGAGAGGAACCCCACCATCCACGTACAGAAAAGTGGGGCATGGATTTTGCCCAGTACCTGCTCTGTGTTCCCTCTCTGTCATTTGGCCTGAATGCCAAGATGGAAGTGAGGCTGTCCTTGGGAGAACTTGAACTCTACAAGAGATGCCTGTTTTAAGAGCAAAAACATTCCTTTCTGCAGAGCTTCCCTTGCAGTGGTCATTAAGGTGAAATCTGGGTCTGCGGAAGCTGATGGTGAAGTCCCCATGGACTTTGGTCTGGTCCAAATTCCACCCCTTGGGCTTGACTGCTGTCCAGCTGCTGCCTAAGCCTGAGCCTGGCCTCCTGCCCTACTCTGAGTTTCCTTCTGGAGCCATGGAATGGGGCCTAGGTTGTATCTCACCAATAAAACAAACAGAATTATATGATGCAAGGGTGTTTGAGTCGTGATTTTCATCAGCGTTTCCTTTTCACTGAGCTCAAAGTCTAGTTTGAATGCAGCCTACTATTTCAGTCCACAAGAAAAGGCTACATAGAAAATAGGTTTTGAATCAGATGCTTTACATAAACCATGGGTTTTACTAAAAACTGATCCATTCTGCTCTTTTTCACTCCTACAATAGCGACTCAGCAGGGAGGCATTAGAAGTTTCAGTACTTTCATTTTGTCTCAGAAAATTTAAGGTAGCCAGACCTGGCAGTAATAATAATAACAACAATAATAATAGTAATAATGATAATAACAACAACAACAATTAATTCATTCACCACAACTGATTTATTAGAGGAATTTTGCTGCACGTGGATATGATAAGTCATCCAAGAATGGGTCATGATTTCCTGAAATGTATCTGAAGTGCAGGATTATTTGCCAAGTAAACTATACCAAATAAATTCCTCTCACTGTTAGTCAACGGTGCTTTTATTTTGAGTTGTTTTGACTGAGTAGCAGCATGGTTCACATGGTGAATATCTCTATCTTGATTGGGAACCAGGGCAGGCACTCAACTTTAACCATGTGCCAGATGTCTCCTTGCTGAAGCCAGCCATAAATGCATGCTCAGTCTAAGAGTACACAGGGAGGTTGATTTTGGTGATCAGTCCTTGTGCCAGTAACACAGAGGCCTTTTGGCAGCAATGGGCTCACTGCTCTCCTAAGCCTGGAGATGCTGCAGTGAGGAAAAAAATAAAAAGTAACATTTTAACTGCCCCTCCTGAGATTCAGATGGACCGGGAGGGGTTGTCCCAAAACAGCCAGGTAGTGGATGAAACTGTGAGGGCTGTGGGAGGGTGAAACAGAGCCCTCCTTCTGTTTGAACAAAACAAACTGTGATCTCCCTTTGCTTTGCACACAGACTTGCTTAGTCCTGGCTGATACACCTGGTTTTTACTATCCTTGCTGGAAGATGCCTGAGTCCAGTGCTGAGCATGCAGCTGCTTATAGATGGTGTGGAGAACTTGTAGATGAACTTTGGGTTGTCCTTCTGCATAGACAGACCTAAACCCTGGCTTTTTACTCAAACCTAGGGGATCTCCAGCCTAGGGTAGCCAAAGACTATTTCAACAGCTTCCCTTCAACTCTCCCCTGCAAGGAAAAGATAAGCAAAACCATGGCTCTCTCTGATACTGTGATTTATACAGATCCCACCTAGATTTAGAGACAGAAGTATCAAGATTCCTTTTGCCAAGAAATTTTCATTTTAAATCGGGGAGAGAAAAAATTCAGTCCAAAACTGAAACAAGTAGCAGAAGGGAGATCCTTGTGAAAAGAAAAGTAAGATCCATCAGAACTGCCCTTTTCAAGAATTTTGCAGGTGTATGAGCAAGTGAGTTTTTAGAGTGGCTGAGATCAATCTACAGTCAGCAACTCATTTTTGTCTGAGGTGTTTCTTGGCCCTTCCAGGCCTTGACTTGGTGGTGAGGATGAGAAAACTCTTTGTACAAAGACCCTCTGAGGCAGATTAAGGTAGGCTCAAACCCGCTGATGTCAGTTGGAAACCTTTCAAGGTGTGTGGCAAATAACACAAAAATCCAGCATACAGAAGGTAAGAGAAGTTTGTCAAGGCCATCACAAATGAGATTTTTGTCAAAAGGTCAATCATCTGTCCCACTGCTTTCTTTTGAACTCATCCCAGATTATGGACCAAGGAGATCCTTGCTGATTTGGACCTCAGGATTTATTGTAATCCTGTGCCTGTATGTGGGAAAGCAGGAAACTTCCCTGCTGTGCTTGGAATTGTAATTCTATAGAGGTGTTTATATGTGTGGGGCTTATTCCTTTATAAGAAGTGGGATAAATTAGACTTGAACAAAGGCAGCACCACATCCACCCTTGGAAATTACTGTCTGCCTACCACACTAACGCCCACTCCATCACTCTAACTGCACTAGTTAAAGAAAAACACACTCTTGACCAACATACAAGTATGAAAATGGAGGCTTTTCTGCTTTCTAAGGTTCTGACAGAACAAAGGTGATTTAAATGGGTTGCAAATTAATTTCTGTGTGCATTAAGACTCTTTGCACAGCCTGAACAGTATAAAAGAGCTTTGGGTTCACTCAGAATTAGCCTGAATAAATTCAGAAGGCCATATTTCTTTACACAGAACATAATCATTTCCAAAGAATCTGTCAAAAAAGGGGATGATTGAAACAGATTTCCTAGTGGATAATTTCCTGCCTGTCCCTTGCATTTTCATCTGAGGAAGCTGAATGCAAAACTCATGGTCACCAGTGTGAAAACTCCATTGATCTTGGTGGACTTTGGTTCAGCTCTGAAAAATATGAGAACAGATACTGAGAATTTGGGTTTCTGGAGCTCAGGGCAGCACTGCTGCAATTTGACACAGCACAGCAAGAACAACACACAGCAGAGCTCCTTCCCATGGCCATCATACTGTGATCCCCATTCCTGTTCAGTCCTCTCAACACAGCCAATGTGATATGGGGTTATGGCAATGGGTAGCAATATGGACTTGATCTGGGAAGCAGATCTCAAACTGACACAGTTGGAGACTATGGGAGTAATTCACTGATCAGGTGCTGTGGCTCAGGATGGGAAATCCATTCAGGTGGACCTTCCTCACGTATCCCACTGTCATCTCTCCCCTGCTCCACCTCAGCAGATGACAGCAGGGTTAATTAATGTGTCTCCAAGAAGGATATAAAGATGTGTAGTGGGTGTCTAGGGAAGCTCCTCACATTGTTTTCTGAATAAAAAACTCTCTCTCACATCACAGCACATGAATCTTGATTCCCAGAGGAGCTGGGACAGCTGATGCAGTGGGTAGAATCCTGCTGCTAGCTGAGGTAGCTGTTGCTGACTTGAGTTGAGAATGAGATTGTCAGTGAAATGAATCAATGGTTTCACTTCCAGATCTGGTGGACAAATTAAAAAGAAAGAAAACAACAACAAAAAACCCAACCAAAAGTGTAATTCAATGGTTGCTCTCAGGAAGCCACACAGCACAGAAGCTGAGCATGGGGACTCATAACTCTTGCTCTTCAATACCAGCTCGTGTTCCCCAGCCACAGGAGGTGGGAGAGGGAGGCAAGAAGCCTACACAGAATGCTGGCAGCACCCAGGGCCCAGAGGGGTTTGCTACTGTAAGTCCCTTCTCTGGAAAAAAGAGCAACACCAGGAAAAAAACAGTGAAGTGGAAAGCAAACCTCTGTCTTGGTGAGATCTCATTCATCCCAAGACTGTCTGAAATGATTCAGATATAAATATTATCATACCAGAGCTTGCTGGCATTTTCTTTCAAGTACAGCATATGAGGGAATTTTGGTCAACCCTCCCATGGCCAGAAAATGTAGGAGGAAAACCAGATTCATGAGAGTTGTCAAGTGAACATATCAATATGTCTCCTGCCAGTTACGCCAGCATGAGTTTCACTGTTGTCATCTGAGAAACTGTAAGCAGTTTCCAGAGGTTTTTAAAGTACTCACCATATTCCTGTGAGAGAAGTAAAAAACCACCTCTTTCAACAAAGAGGGAGAAGGGGACACTGAAGATAAAAAGTGTGAATTTAGGAACCTGGTAGCAGAGCACTGGGGAGCAGGCAGGAGCTCCTGGCTGGTGGGAATATGACCTTCCTGAGCAGGCAGTCAGCAGGACGAGTAGCAGGAACAATGAGCTAAGCACTGTGATGGAAACAAGCACCTTTTTTTAGGCTCTCTGCACCAAGTTGCTGCTGCTACTTTTATCACACCATTCATTTGGGAAGAAAGCAGTGCAGCAAAACAAGGTGCACGCACAAAGCTGCATGCTGTGTCTGAGCTCACATCAGTTACCAGCTACCAGCTAAGATATCCAGTTATTAAAGTATTTCATTTAATGGTTTGGGACTGCTGTGATCTTGTGTGGTGTTAAATGTTTGGAACTGGATACAGTTGAGTTAATCCTTCTGAGCAGGACATGGATGATCTGCAAAGGGACTGAGGACCACAAGTGGTTGATAATTTCTTAGGGGCAGCCCAAGCCAATGTTTCCACCATGTGAGTCTTCCATTGAGGTTCATGAGCTGTTTTACAGACAAAAACATACACACGTGCACATGAAACCCCCTGGCAAAAAGAATGGTTGTTTTGCATGCCAAATGTGTCAGTTGCATTTCGTTTTACGACTGAATTCATTCTCAAGTCACGAATACAAAAAAAGGAAAAAAAGCCTAGTGAATGTTTAAATTAAGGGCATTAATTTTGCATTCCAGTGTAGAGGGAACCCAACAGTCTCAAATCTTGGAAAAAGGCACTCCACCTCTGCTTTATGGGCAATTTCATTCTGCTTGTGTTTCCAGAGCCTACTTCAAAGCACAGATGCGTTTCAGGTAAATAATGACAGCTTCAGAACAAGTTTTCCTTGTAACACAAATCACCTCACTAATGAAATCAGGGGAAAAATTCAGAACAACTTGATATCCATCTGCCTCAAATCAAATCCTTCTATTTATACGCTATAAGTAGGGGCCTGATTCCTCCCACTATCAAATCATGGGTGAAACTCCCACAGGTTCCATTGGGAATGGGGTCAGCTTTTTATGCTTGCTTGATGACCATTGCCTGAATGTGGGTGAGGATGCCCTAGTCCATCCAGAGCGAGGCAGAGAACGTGCCTATGGGTGCAGCAGCAAACAATGGGGTCAGACTCAGAAGAATATGAGGCACCTTCCCTCAGCAGAGAACAGTTTCTATAGTTTCCAGATTTCCTTCCTGCTCATGTCAATCACACACAGGGGAAAACAATGAAGAAACACCAACTCCACATGGAATAAAGTAATGGGAATCCAAGAATGAGCCACATGCTGAAAAGAAAAGTCATCACATCCAAGATTAAAAGTATTGACTGTCTGGACTGCCAAATAAATCAGACTAGCCCTGGGGACTTGGACCTATACCTGTACTTACCTCTTCACCTCAAACCTCAAGGGCAAGCTTTCCTTTTGCTTTGGAAGTCTGGAGGTGGGCAAATGGTGCAGCTCTTGGTCGCCTTCGTGTGCGTGGCTGAACCACTTGCCTCCCTGCAGGCTGGTGCCTGCTTCCAGAGACACTCCTCTCAGATCCCATCAGCCTTCCCAAAGGTTCAGCAGTGGTATGAGGGGAGCTAGATGTCCACTTGGCTTAAAAACAAAGAGAAAAATATTGTACTTGAACCTGGAAATTTACAGGAATGCAGAGCAGCCGTGTTGCTAAGCCAGCTGCAAACCTGCTTTGCTCGGGGCTCTTCCCTTTGTAGGGTTGAAGGAATGAGGCACGTGTTGCCAAGTAGGACATCAGTGCTACAAACAAATGGAAGGCCCTTATCCCACCAGCAATCTCGACCTGGTAACGGGCAGGCAGCTAGAGTAACAAGAAAGCTCAGCTCCTTCCTACTCGCAGAAAGGGGAGGCGGTAGGATACAGGTTATAATTAGAGCCACCCACAGCAATTTTGGGGAAGCTTCAGTGTATGGATTGGGATCTTATTGTTAGTGCTGACAGTTCACCATCTGCCTGGACTGGGCCGGGTCAGAAACCCAGTGGCCAGCACTCTCAGACACATCTCCTGCTTGTCTGGAGTTTAGCACTGCTTTAAGCCACCTCAGTGCCTGCAGGAGAGTCGCAGCAATAGGAATTTCTGTATGAGCCTTTAGCCTGACTGTCCTCCTAATTGAAAGGATTTGCTTCAGCTTGGGAGACAAACTCCTTTTGCAGCCCTCAGTCCTTTCTTTCCACTGGATTATAAAATCAGTGTCTCATCCAAACTGGATCTCCCCAGTACAGCTTCCTGCAGCTGGAAAAACACCAGTTCTGCCAAGCGCTGCAGGTGCAGCACATTTCATGGCATCCCATGCAAGGCTGCACAACTGTCTCTTTGCAAAGCCCCTTGAAGTAGAGTGAGGCACCTCAGAGCCACCCCCAGCTCTCTGTCCACGTGCCATGGAGGCTGAGAGCAAGCCCTGGCCCAAGCCATTCTTGCCTGGAGCAAATCAACTGCGTCCTCAGAGCTTAGGTCCAGCAGGATAAGGGTCAGTGTGGAGGATTAAAGAGCTGATGGGGTCTTTAACATAGTGGAACAGGGGTCTTGCACCCTCCTGGCACAAGACGTTAAAACCTCAGGTTTGGTCCTAATTCTTGTGGTGCCAGTTCACAGCACAGATCTGATACTCCATGCATTGGCCTTCAGGCATCATTGCTGGCCAATTGCATCTGCATCAGTGTTCTTACCCTTATCCATATTCCCATCCCCAGGCAGGAGTTACCCTCTCTCAGACATCCTATGTGGCCCCCCCAAAAGCAGCACAGGCCCCCATGTTGCAGATTAAGCCCCATCAATATGAAGATTTAAAACACCCGACTGAGAAAGCTAAGCCACATCAAACCCTTGTGAGAAACAGGGCCTGCCTAGGAGAAATGAGTCCTTGACAGAGGCAACACAGCTTAGGTTGCCATGTTTGGTACTGCCCTTCTCATAAACACCCTGAATTTTGGTGCTTTTCCCCAAAACCCTGCTGCAGTGCCCTGGGCCCGGCTGTGAAAGTCCCAATTTTTGCCATCTTGCTTTTAACCACCAGGATTTCTAGCCTCCGGGCTTGCAGAAACAAGCTTCAAACCATGAGTCCACCAGCACTTTCAGAGGAAACAACTCCAATTCTTTTTAAAATTTTATTTCTTTTCCCCTACCACTGCAATTTATTTCAAGAGGGACTTGGGAGCTTCACTCAGGGCTTTTGGGTACTGCTCAGTCTGGGGGAAGCAATCCCAAAGCCATGACTGCACCATGGGCACTCCATGAAGCCCTGTGATAACTGCTCTGGCTGGTGCCCATGCCCTGGCTGTGCCGAGGGGGAACCTTTCCAGCTGAAGGCACAGTGAGAGCTTTCTTCCAGGTAGATGGAATAGAATCATGCAGGTTATGAATGGTGATGTGTCTGCAGGGGGTGGGGACGAGGCGAAGGAGGCGTCAGTGTGTTTTGTAAATGCTTTGAAATGTATTTGTGTGTTTCCGAGACAAACCTTACAGAAAATACCTGAAAACTGGTTTTGCTTTTCCTAAAGCATTGGCTCTTTCAGGCAGCAGCTTTGCCAAAAGTCATTAATCACATCTTTATTAACAAGGGCGGGGGAACAGTGACCTCAAACAACCGAGGAAAACAACTAAAACTGCATTCATTTGGAGGACTGCTTTGTAAAATATCTTCTGGCCAGCACATGCCACTTTTGACGTATATTTAAAGTGTGCTGAGTCTTTGGGATGTATTGGGACTACTGCACAGAACCAGGGCAGGACTTGACCCAAGGGTGTGTTTGACTTAACTATATGTCTTCTGGAGTAAAAGGGGAGAAAGAAGAAAGTTTTTAAAAGGTCTTCACGGTTTTCTACTACATTGAGGTGCATCATGTGAGTGGGACAGGCTAAATGCACTTCCTACGTACCAAAATTAATTGGTTTGTAGATCTCATTATTTATGTGGTTTAAATCCAGAGGTAACATCGTGATCACTGAATTCTTTCTGGCCCTAACACCCTGTTTGCTCTAAGTATCCCAGCCTGCTGCTAGCAAGGCACAGGGTCCACCTCGTCTTCCACCACATCTCTCAGTTAAAAGTGCATCCAGCTGAATGAGCAGCTGCATTAGGTGGGATTCAACACACCCCATAGGGACTGCTGCTATTGGGGTGATTAGGACAGTGGATTCAAATCCGGTGCCCCTGCCTCATCCTGCCAGAACTCCGTATTTACTGCTCGCTCCCTGCTCTGAGATGGTCCGTCAGCTGGGGAACAGGGATCGGTGAGAGAGCGGGGACTTTTGAGGGGATTTCTGGAGCCTGCCTCAAGATGCATTTGTTGTGGGGCAGGCTCTCAAAGGCAGCATGGGGAAAGGGCAGGTCCCCACCTTGGGCAGGATGCTAATGGTGTATCGCGGTAGGCACTCTGTAAGCCCAAACCCTGGAAGGCTGTTGCCACTGATAACACCCATCTGCTGTGGCATCATGTCCGTTGACATAGCCTTAATTAATGATATTACCAACTTAATGAGGAGATAAACCACCGATCCCAACTCCTGTTAAGAAATTGTCTTAAATACCAGTCACTAATCGCTATGGAGAAACAGATAGTGGGCCAAAATGCACACCTGGAGTAAAGAGGTGTGGCTCCCGTGTTTTCTGGTGAAGTTGCATTTGTTTACTCCAGGACTGCCTATGAACCATCCTGATTAACACATGGCGGGTGTGCGCTGGGCGGGAAGTTGTAAACAGCCACAGCCTTAAGTAATGGCACTGGGCTTGTGCAAGAGCTGTCATCCAGATGGCAGCAGGATTGATGGCTGCCGAGATCAGCAGGGTGCCAGAGTGGGGTGCAGATGTGCGTGGGAGTGCACCAACCCCAGGCTGGCTCTTCCCAGACCCTCAGCTAGTGCAGAGGGGCTCTCCAGCCACTTCTGAGCCCTGGGATGCTTCACACAGGTTATCTAGTCCACATGGATTTAGGTAGAGTGGACATTGCCATAGTGGACATCGCCAGGTGATGTCCATTATGGAGGCCAAGAGCCTTTTGAGCTGTTTAACTGAAGATTTGCCAGTTGTAACTAGAAGACTTCCTGCTACCATTGGAGTGGTGTGGATGTAACTCGTTAAACAGGGAAGAGACCTGTTTCACTGTACTGATTTGATTCTTTGGCTGCTACTTTATTTCCTTGCCGTTGTTATTCTGAGCCAGTGAAATTAAAAAGGCATGAGCAGCCTATTTGGATCCGAATGTGTGAGTTCCTGCCCTGCAGAGCTTTCAGTAGAGATTAGATTGTACATGCCATTGTGTGGGGGAGATGTGCCATCAGGCAAAGGAGGAACAAATGCAGGCGGGGTGGGAGCGGTGAGACAGAAGCCGTGTGTCTGCATGAAGCTGCCTGCTGCTCGTGGGGTGGTATCTCCATCTCACTGATGGCTGGGTGAGTATCTCACAAAGCATTCACTGCCTTTGGTTTCTTCAGGGTGTTTAGCTCCTGGAATGTGTGAGACAAGGCAGCCACATCTTCCTCACATTAACCTTTTAGAACTTGTCCTAGGAGGGCCTAAAATAAAAACTGTGCTTAGAAACCTGTGCCAAGCCTCATGTTCCTGAGAGGACTATAGGGGATGCTGGTCCTTAAGACTGAATAATCCTCCACGTTGTGGGAAAAGGAGATATGCATTCAGTTTGCTGGTACCCAAATAAATCTTAAAGGAGTCCAAGGATTTATGCGCCTACATGACACAAAACACAGACACCAGGAGCAGACAAGCCTGGCACACTGTGCTACCAACCATTCACCTATTTCAGCTACTTCACTCTAGCACTGTTTCTATTCAGGCAGACTGTTTCCTATGGAAAAAAAAAAAAAAAAAAGGTGTTTGTTTGTTTTTTTAAGTGATCATAGGCATGCATATATCAGGAAAAAAGAAAGGATCTATCTTCTTCTTACATCTCTATTATTTCTATTGTTCAGGTATGCCTCGGGTACTTTCCCAGACATGTTGCCTTCTGTTTTTAACATTGCCATCTGGGAATCAGATACTGAACATCTTTTGTGGTGCTGTTCAGCAGGGAGGGAATTTGTTATTGCTCCTCACAGACAGTTCTGGCTTGATGCAGACGGATAGC
Organism: Entomyzon cyanotis; assembly: GCA_024500445.1. NCBI lineage: Eukaryota > Metazoa > Chordata > Aves > Passeriformes > Meliphagidae > Entomyzon > Entomyzon cyanotis. The sequence goes on from JAKEPQ010000780.1 coordinate 14,732,101, forward strand.
TCAGAGAAGAGGGATGCCATCAGCTTTGTGGCCACTGCCTTTCAGCTCAGGGAAAAGCTATGGCTGTGTGTGCACAGTTCATCTCAGGATGAGCTGAGAGAGTTCTCACAATACCTGCAAGTCAGGTGATGTCCATGGGATTTAAACTCCTTCACTGCTGGGGAGCTATTCAGGGAGTTAATCCTGCCCTGGAGTCTCTTATCAATCTGGCATACTCAGTAATGTTAATAATACTTTACTTTTTGTAAACCCAAGGAAAGCAGAGGTGATCTCCACATAACAGGCACAGACCAAAACAGACTGAACTCCAGGGCAGTTGGAGCTTGGTACAGGAGCAGATGCAGAACTGAGCTTTGTGGCTTGGACCCATCTCTTGAAGTTGATTCTGACAATTTCCTGATTCAGAGCCTTTCGCTGTAACCACAAACCCTCCATATCCCACCCTCTTTGGTCTCCATCTCTCTGTCTGGTCCTTTAACTAAACACTGCTCAGTAAATGCTGACAGATTCAAGAGGAAAGGCTGCTAGTTCAAAGTCTTGCATTATGTGGACAGCTGGAAAGGGAAATTAAGAGCAGCAAGAATCAAATCAGAGCCAGGGAAAAAGCCTGGCTTTGAACACTGAGAAATACCTGCTTAAGATGTATTTCTCCAGCCTCTGTTACACCCATTGCTTAACACAAAAAGTTGCTTTACCAAACTGTGCAATAACTTGGAGGTTCAGGTGTGTTAATGTGGAGTGGGCTGCTCCTGACTCTGGTAATATTGTGAGATTATTGTTCCGTGTAATAGAGCAATAATCTTTCCAGCCTAGAAAGCAGAAGAGCTGCCACCCTGATACTGTTATAGGTGAGAGGAGTGGAGCAATAGCCCCATATCATGGTGGGGAGGATCTTGTGGGATATCAAGGAGTGATGAAATTGTGACAGAGTGTGCCTGTGCATGGTTTCTTATTTAAAAATAATCTCTGCAGACTTTTTTTTTTTTCTTTAAGACACAGTGGCTAAAAATGGCCTTTCAAAAATAAATCAGGCCTGAGGCTGGGTCTGAAAGCACTTAATGAGGGGTAAAAGTGATTGAAAAAAAGGAAAAAGAAAAATTCCCATGCTATTCCAAGCACTGACTCCCCCACTTCTGAGTGTAAACTATAGCTGCATCACACTAGAGAACTTCCACCAGTTTCAGACCAATACCTGGCCCACTTAGGACAAATGATTGGAGAGCAGAGACTCTACCCTGAGACTCTTATCTCCTAAAGGCACTGGGCACCCCACCCTGTACATCTCCCAGCATGGCTCAGCATCTTCAAAATCACAAGGGCACAACGAGTTTTAAAGCAAAATTGCACCACACAATAGGATGAAACCAGTTGTGGAAAACATGATGGAAAAGCTGTTGGGGAGCTGAACTGAGTGGAGTTAAAAGCTGTGACTGTTATTCAGCCTTTTTTAAATGAGAACCAGGCCTTTCAGACAAATCCTATTATGTTCTTTGGAGAGGTTAAAACTTTTGTTGGGAAAAGTGACTTTGGATGGGATAGATTTTGGCGAGGTGGTTGACTTAGCAGATTCTCTTACAAATATTAATAGCATGATATGAATAGCACAAGCTCTACATGGCTTAGAGAGCAGTGAGATCAAAGTTCTTCCAAATGAGCAGTTCCTGAGAAGTCACATTCCCAGAGGAGACCCTCGGGGAGTGACAGGACATCCAATAATTTTCAATGCTTATACCCAGCACATAAAGGTGATGCACAATGACTGCTGTCAAAACCTGCAGATGACACCAGGTGGGTGGGGAGGTGGCTGACGTGGGTCACTGACAGACAGAGCACGTGTGCTCAGGCAGCCAGAGACCTGTGCCAAGGAGACAGGGATGCAACTGCCTGCATGGAGGGAGAACACCTACCCTGGAAAGCAGAGGAAGTCAGGAAAGGATGCTGGGGGCAAGGTCGACATGCAGCCCAACCTGAGTGGGACATTGCAGAGTGGTATGGGTGAAGAGAGCAGATGCAGACTGAAGTATGGGCTAGTTTTGGTTCCATGGAGGGTTTTCGAAGGAAAAATAGTTTGCCCTTTAACTTTAAGAAGAAAAGTTAAGAGACTTGAAGAATTTAACATGCTAAATTCATCCAGAAAATGAGAGGTGGTGTCATACTGTGTAAGCACCTTCAGGACAAAATGGAGGTAGGAAGAGTCTTTAACTGCAGGTAAGGCCCCCCACAAGAGCACTACAGCCCAGTAAGTTCACATAAGAAAGTAGCATGCATTGTATCAGTGAAGACATTTAAACTTTGGGATGAACTCCAGGGGCAGGATTGGATCCAGATTTCTTGATGCCATCAAATCCAACCTGGCTGCTCTACTAGGAGGTCTGATTGAGATCAAGTTGTGCTTTGCCAAACATGAGTTAAACACAGAGGTGAGGGAGTGATAGTCAGGGATCCTGAAGTGGTGGAGCTCAGGAGGGAGTCTCCAGCCCTCCCTTGCAGCCATGAATTTTGGGATTAAGAACTACAAAGCTGAGGAAGAAAAATATAATTTAAAAGGCCTGTTGACTCTTGGAAGGTACAAGAGGGTGAGAAAGCAAGTAAAAAACCCTGGGAGTTCTTGGTAACTTCTTTCAAACTGATAAACATCCCCCAAAACCCTCAATCATTTCTCTTTTATTGGCTTTTCAGTGCTCTAAATGAAATCAACTGATTATTTTGTAGATGTTTTTTGGTAGTGATCATTTCAGCACACTGGCAAATTGCTCCTGTTTTGGTTTTGTTTTGTTGGGTTTTTTAACTACTACAGTTGGGTTTTCCACTCTTTGTTTGCAAGTGTTTGTTTAGGACTTGCTGAGAACAAGTTAAACACAACAAATGAGCTATGGACAGAATTTTGAAAGAGATTTATTCTGTGGTCATTCACTCTCCTCTCTCAGGAAGCAAGTCTCATATGCAGGCACTGCTTCTGAGAAAGTTTTTTCTGTATGCTAACTGCCATCCCTGCTTGGTAATGCTTGCAAGACATTAAGCTGAAGACCAAAGGCCCAATCCAGAGAGATAAAACAAGGTATTTTACCCTTAACATTGCCTAGAAATTAGTTCAGATATTGATGTGCCATCAGAGATGGAGTTGGAGGATACTGGGGGGGAAAAAAGTCAAGTCATGAAATTCTCACAGAAAGTCATTGGCAAACCTAGGATTAACACTAAAACCACACAATCTGTGGGTCTAGCAAGCCAAGAACGAATAGGGAAGGTAGTAAATCTAGAAGACTCGTGTGAAGGTCAAAAGCTCAGGAATTAAAGAGAAGTGAAAGAATGAACCAGAAATACAGCTGCTGAAGGAAATAATTCATGCGATGTTGATCATCTCATCCCCATATGCTTGTAATAATTTTGACAGGCATTTCATTTTATCTGTTATTATTAAGAAAATTATTCCTTTAAGGGCAAAACCTAACTACATTTTTCAGGTCAACTTGATTCTGGGAATCAGTCTCACTTGCCTGTGGTTTTTGCTATCAGGCCAAACCTAATCCCTGGTGTATTTCTCTTGACTCGGTGGAGTTATGTTGAATATCAGCTTGGCCTAAGGGCCCTTAGTTATATTGCCAATGGGTTTCTTTAAAGGGATATGTCCCTACTTTGAATGCAGTGATTCCAGGCAGTGATTTTCATTTTGCAATCTGGAAGGACTCCTGCATATCTTAAGAAAGTTCTAGTTCCTCTGATCCTGAAGAAATCTTCTTTGGCAATAGATGACTTGTCTCTTGTTGGTCCAGCTGGAGGCAGGTGTGTGCATGTGCTCGGGCTGGTCTGTGGATGGCAGCCTCGAGAGCCAGGTGCCTTCCCTCTGCAGAAAGGACCCGGGAAGGACCACGGGAAGGGACAAGAAATGCACGACAGCCCCATAAAAGCAGCGTGAATGCTGTTCACAGTGCTTCTGATTGACAGAGGAGCATCTTATCTTCCCCCGAAACCTCTGCACCCAACCCTCCAGGTGTGTGTGTGTGTGTGTTGGGAGGGGAGCCAGGATTCTGATTAGAGGGATTATTTAGATTCCACTACCACGGGGAGCAGCTCCTGGTACGCGTGCTTTACTTGGAGAAGGCAAAGGGAAGACCCAAAATAAGAAGGTTAAGTCTTTTGTCATCCTCCACCCTGGACATCAGGGGCTGTGACATGTCACACGTGAAGGCAGGAGTGTGCACCCAGTGTCTCTGCTGCTCCCTCGGGGTCACAAACTCATGCAGGAGAAGCCATCACAAGCGAGATTCTCATCTCATGAGGTCCTGGAGAAAAAGACAGGGCTGCAAACTGATGGGTGCAGGATGTCAGGTGGCAGGACAGTCGCACGCCTGCTGAGGTGGTTTAGTGGCATTCCCCCTTCCCTTAATGTCCCGAGTGTTGCATGTTTCAGCTTGCTTTGGCAGCCAGGTTACACCCCAAGTGCTCCAAATCACTGGAGAAAAAAAAATAAAAAGGAAAAAAAAAAGAGAAACCAAAGACTTTTTTTTTGATCTTGCTTCATACAAGATGTGAAACCTACTAATGAACCTGAGTGTAACCAGCCTCCGGTTGTTTGCCTAAAACTGAGCAACACATGAGGCTGTTACTGCAGTTCTCAAGACAGATTTGTCCCTGGGACAAAAGCGACCTGAAAGAGACCTGAGAGAGCCTGGAGATAGGTTCAAACAGGCTGGGAAGCGTTATGCAAAAGAGCAGCACAGAATGTAGGGTACATGATGTACTAGTGAGTTTCTAAGCTGAAAAATCTTCCTGTAGGGACTGATGATGGGCATGTCACTGAAAAGCCATGTTTACCCTGCTCTGCAGAGGACCCATGTTCTTACTATGACTGTGTCTGGTCAGAAGAGACAGAAGACTTTTTAATCTTGATGGCTTGATATGATGGGACAAGCCAGAGTCTGAGCTCTAGGGTTGCTGTGGGGTGCTGCAGCACACAAGTGTCCATCAGAGGAGAGCAGGGTTTGAGAGAGCAGGGCTCAGGGGTGAGCTGCTTCTGTCCTTCTGCAGCCACTGTCAGCTTTGCACAGCTATCACTGTGATCCAGCAGCCTGTAAAGCACAAAACTACTTGAATATGGTTTGGATCCACAGAGCATCACAGAATGGATTTAATTACTGTGAGGGAAGAGAGCTGATGTGATTTCTCTGTAGTACAGCCCATGTGCAGAATTGGTTGTTGATCCAATCATCAGCTCTGGAGATCTCAGCTCTCCCCCATCCTGCCATCTCCATATGTCTTCCTTGAAGACCATCTGCCATGGCATATAGCAAACTAAAGGCAAATGACACAGTCACCAACCTCCACTTGTTGCTCCATCTCCATCTCAGGGAGACCAACTCTGAAGGTGGTTCTCCTAAGGAACAGTGGGAAAACCTGAAAGGATTGGGATCTGTGTCATCTGAAGCAGGAACTGGCTGACTCAGAGAACAGAAATCATTTGCTGTGGTGTCTGGAGACCTCTGAACAGCTGCAAAATCCCAGTACTGAGATCTCCATAAGGTCGCAGTTGTGATGGGCTGGGCACATTGCCAGGGTGGAAGATTCCAGGATCTGCAGCCTCCTGGGAACACCTAGCAGCCAACACAAGCTTTGTAAAGACACCTGAAAATCCTTACTTAAAGCTTGTCAGCTTAACATTAATAACTGGGAGGGAAAGGGTTTGGAGCCACTGCAGTGCAGCCTGAGAGGTGAAGCAGAAAAGCAAAATGGAGGAGAGAAGTGAATCAACTCAGAGAAAATCAGCCATGCCTTTAAAAAAGCACGACTGGAAACGTGCTCTCTCCCCACAGACTGGCCTGTTTTTACAGGATCATACACAGAGCAAAAGCAAAAATAGCTAAGGGGATGATCATTGCAAACTGCACCAAATAACAATTCAATAATACGATTTTAATTAAGAAATCCACGGTACCAAATACATTCAAGATTTGGCACAACAGCAGTGTCCAATAGCCATAAATAAAGCAATTTGCTAATGACTGCACATTCCATCTCATTTTCCTTGATGTTTTCCACGGCGTCATTCCTCTGAACCACAGGTTTGCTTTTAATCTCATCTCAATCTACACCACTATTAGGTGCTGTTCTTCTTCCTTGACAGCACCGTATTTGAATGGCCACTAACCAAAGCTGGGGAAGATGAGGCTGGAACACAACCTTGTCTCCTGCAGGCTGAGCCCCGAGAAGGCTGCTGGTCACGCCCCGACTGCACGAGTCACTCACACATAATCAGCTGTGGCTAATTCAGAGCCAGAACCACCCCCGTGGCCCCTAACAGCTTCTGCACTTGGGATTCAGTTGGCTCCACAGGTTTGACATGTCATGACAGAGACATTTCTTCTTCACACAGCTCATTTTGTCCTGAGCTAATGAGAGATTAACTAACCCATAGCAGCAAATCAGCTGCTGCTGGTCTAGGGAGGGCATCTCAGGCTCTCTCCTTAACGAGCTTCACATTTGGCTGTTCTTAGCAGAAGGAGAGTTCATCGGCACAAACATCCTGCCAGTGACACGGTTCTTATCTGACAGATGGAGCCCAAGGAGAACTGTTTGCAATGACCTAATGCTGTTTGCTGCTTACCTGGCAAGACACCAGTGAGCTGCTTCTCCCATGCCCTGAGAAGTCACTAAACAGATGCTCATGGCTCCCAAACAAAAAAAGTCTTCACTCTTCTTAAACAAAGCCAGGGTTTACAACAGATCAAAAGCACTTTGGAGCCACTGTGTCTCTTCTGCTGCATGCTGGGTGTTTGTGGGGACCCTGTTTCTGCCTGGCGTTTTCCCTTCTGTGCTGCTCTCAGAGCCTAGGGGAAGGCTAGGACTCAATAGCATTTAGTGTGTCCTGTCGGGAGTGTTGGGAGATGATTAACCCTTTTGTCACCACTAAACCACAATGGGAACATCCTCCTCTTTTTCTCAGTCATTAAGTTTTTTGCATACTGGAATTATATGTGTTAAACAAGGAAGTTTTCCAGTAGGTGCACATCCTCAAGTCTTTCAGTAGAAAGCAATTTGAGTGTCCACAATCACAGAGTATCTGACAAACCACAAAAGAAACCTTCTTAATTTTAACTTCTTTTAGCCTATGATGGGAAGGTCCTGAAGTCGGGGATTGAGACAAGCTCAGAATTGCTTTGCCATTACCATAAAAATCTTATTCTGGGGGAGCTTTGACATTTGGTGTTGCTGCATCTGCTTCATTCCTCTTCAGGTTACCATCTCAAAATTCTTCTTATTCAGTCCTGTTTTCTTATGCAACTTTATAGGCTGTGGTAGGTGGAGATAAGGAGGCCAAGTCCTGAAATGATCTGTCTGTTCTATTTTGCAACCTCAGTGACAGCAAATATTAATGTACATGTGTTCACTGCCCGACTCGTCTGACCACTCTGCATGGACATTTTGGTGACAAGCAAAAGCCTTCCACACACTGACTGATTCTCCAAACACCACAGAAATATGCTTAATGCTGTTGTGATCCACCAGAAATTATTTCCTTTTGTACCCCTCCTGCTTTTTTTTTTTTGCACATCGAGGTCCAGCATTTCTCTTGCACCTGGCTCTTCCTGGACTGTGCCTGTGTTACACAACTGTGCCCTTCAGACTGAGGCAAGGATTAAAGGTGTCCAAATTATTAGGAAATCAGAGCAGTGAAAGGTCAGGGATCTTTCTGTTTTCTCTCAGCTTGGTAGGTGGTTGCTAAAACATCACAAATGCACCTTGAAAATGAAGAGCAGCAAGGTGCAGCTTCCTGAGCACTCCTTGGCATTCGTGTGTGAGTGAACTATTTACAGGTATGGCAAAGCATTACTAATCTCTGAGCTATTTAGAAAGGAAGTACCTCTAGGATCTCCTCATTTGTCTCCCCTGTTTCTCAAACACCATTGAGTCACACTGAATCTCCTCCCCTCCCAAAAACTGCTTTGCAGAGCTCCCTGAAGAAATAAAAATGTCACTGGACAGTGAAACAAACAATCCCAAAGTGGGTTGATCGTGACCTAGTAGCTGGGTAAAAAATCCTGAGACCCTGGAAAGGAGAGGTCAGTCCAGGGGCTGCCTGAGGACTCAGCTGCTCTTGAGCCCCAGGGAGGAACTCTCTTATCAGGGCTTGGAGCCCAGCTGGAGACAGTCTGGACCTGACCCTTCTCAAAGTTCACGTCTGTTTGGATGGAGGGTTCTGATTCAGACAAATCTCTGCTTTCAGACAGCCTCTTGGAAGACAGGGCTGCCAGTTGGCTTTGCAAGATCTTGCTGGATGTCCACTTATGCTTGAACTTTCCCTGTTTCCTTCCCCTCCTCTCCAGTATGCCTGTCTGCATCTGGCTTCCCTTTCAAATTTAGCCCCAGATGTATTGCGTTGCAGCTTGGTTCCCTGGATGCTGTTGCAAATGGCAAGGAATTGTGAGCAGAATTCCCAAAGGAAGCCACGCTGAAGAAAGAGCGGAGAAAAAGGGAAACCTCGCCATTGCTATTTAATTTTTTCTGAGCCCATACTTCTTGCGTTGCTAGAGTTTCAGAGAAAAAGGAAGTGTGTACAAAGGCTGCCTTGAAAAACAGGGGGATGCTGGCTCAGGCAGTGAAGAGTGAAAAGAAGAAGTAGGCACTGTGGGAGAACTGGTAAAGATGAGGTGGGTGAAAGAGGTGCTTCAGCACCTGCTCTGTGAGCAGTGGGGACTGGATGGTCATTGAAACAGATGGGCTCTGCAGTGCTTGAAAAACAGACATGGAATAAAAGACCTTTGTGAAAAAAAGAAAAAAACAGGTTTGTTTTTTTTTCACAGTAGGATAATTCTGAAGTGCAAACACCAAGGGACACTATCCCTGCTTCCAAACATAACCAAATAAATAGCAAAGGAAGAAAGCCAGAGCTCCTGAGTTCTGGTTTTAATGTGGCACTAACTTCTCTACCAGAGCACTTACTAATTGCAGGTGCTGCAGGCAGCTGTCAACAGCGAATGTAAAACCATGGAGTGGGGTCCTCAGAACCAGGAATATGCAAGTCAGGCTTGACTCAAGGGGATTAAGAGCATTCAGTGCCTCATATCTCTGGCCAGCTTCTGACCATCTGAGAAATGGAGCATGTCTCACCTGCCGCAGACGGTGCTGCGAGGTTAATAATGGCATTTCATGTCTGAGGCCCTGTGACAGAAAGCTGCCACGTAACACCACGCTTTATTCTACCCTAAAGCCAAAGTCTCCTCCACCCAAATAAATATGTATTTGTGTTGCCTGCCTCCCGTTTTTAATCTACTAGCGATTCTTACCAGAAAAATAATAAATGAAAATCTCTGGCCATACAAATGTGCCAAGAGCTTGGCTAATCAGCAGGATTCTAGTCTGTCGCTACAGATTTTGGCAGCCCTGTGTCAAGAAAATGAGGCAACCCCATTCCTGGGAACCAGTGTGATGGAAAGCGCTTCCAGCTGATTCGGATTGTTTATTCTAGGTGAAAGTTTGCAACATTTCCATTTGGTTTCACCACTATGAGCTTTGCCAGGACTTTTTCCCAGGCAAATTAATGTTTTCTCATTTCTCTGCTTGATCTCCTATTTACAGGCTTAGTTGCTCCATTGCTTTTGTTAATCTGGAAGGTGTTTATTTGGTCAAGAATGGATTTCATCTTGCGAGAGGTGCAACACTTTTTATCTCCTGCTGCTTTCAGTTAGACTGAAGGCCAGCATGAGCAAAAGGTCTGTAGTCTTGAAGAAGGATAAATTATGTCAGAAGAAAAGCCAGAACCTGGGCAGGAATGCATTAAGAATTGTTATTACATTTCTATGCAAGTATTTAACCTGTTAGTGCTTTCATGGAACAAGGAAATGCATAGAAAATGCTCCCTGCCTGCCTCTACAGTGCAGATTAGCCTGGCGTGGGGTGTTAGGCAGTACCTGCAGCCTTGCAGAGCTTTGGCCTAAGGAGATGAGGTCAGGCCAGCCTTGTTAAGAGATGTTGAGCCAACTGTGTACAGGGATTTCTCCCTCAGCTTGAGCCAGGCCTGCATAGGCTCTGAAAGTGTACTTCCAGGAACATATTGGTCTGTTTTCAGCCTAAAACAACTGTTTCCTCATTCTCTTTGTTCCTCTCTGTCATTTCTTCTTTCTGCAGCAATATAACCAAGTTCCACTTTGAAATGAATCACTCTTCTAATGCTCATTAAATTAAGGAACTGACCATTCTGGTAAGACTCATGCTGACTAATTGCAGGTGTTGGTTAAATTTCCCCAATAAAAGTTCTACAAAATCAAAGCCATTCCTGCCATTCAAATTCTAGGTATCTGAGCAGTTTAGAAGATCCATTTAGGGTGGCTTTCTAAAGGGAAATCTCTCATAAAAATGTCCTAATCCATTGCAGCCTGTCTGAGAATTTGACCTTTTATTTCCAAATGCAGGAGGGTCATTGGCTGGCCAGATCAATGCCAGATCTTCTGACCAGTTCACAGACTGAGCCAGGGTTTACAATATCTTAGAAGGAAGCATTGCTGGCATTGAAATGAACATTTCATTTACATGGTCAGATCAAGATCTGTGCCCTCTGTTAAAGAATCATGGTTAGGATGTAGATGCTGGAGCTAGGGAACTTCAATCAGCCCGCATGGAATCCCTAGAGATCCAGATGCCATTGAAAACTCAAGTATCATCTGATCTCTGTGACATTAATCACGATCCAGAAAGTTCTCCACTTTCTGTTTCCCCATTGTGCTCACAGGGAAAATAATGGACTCAGAAATATCCCTTCTCCAGGACTACGCACAGATTGTTTGGGGGTTTTTTTGATGAAAGATGGTCTTGTGGTAAATCACAGTGTGAGCCTCCCGACAGTGTATGTGGCCCTACTTTTGTGGCAGCAATCTCTTCATACAATGCTATTGCTTGCCCCACATTGGAGAGAGGACTTTGAGGAAACTCTGCCACTTCCTGAAACTTTTCACAAAGTGTGTCATGGGAAGGCTTCAGTCTCCAGGTCCTGCTGTTTAATAATAAACCTGCTGTTTATTTTGCGGAGCTAGTTTCCTAGACAGAGTAGCAAGAAGATGTCATGAATACCTGTGTGCTGCACTCACCTTTCCCGTGGCACCCTGGGTCCCAGGCAGCTGGCAAAGGCAGCCCAGCACAGTCAGCCCCACCGAGGCTGGGGACACTGCGGCACTGCTCGTGCTGCAATGAGGCAGAGGCACATCCAGGCACTCCTGGCTTTCTAGCACCTGTGCCTCAACCACAAGGCCAAATTAGTACTGAAGGGACCTGTATTTTACTGTCCCCTTCTTCTGCATTAATTAAAACACATCGCTGCACACTTAAGCAATTTAAATGTTTTGGAACGAGTCTCGGGACGGCCAAGGGCGTTCAAAGTGAAGGGAAGGCTGGCAGCTTGCCCTCAGCTCGCTGGCTTGCCTGTCTATCACAGCCACACATCATGCATTACAAAACTGCAAGATCTCTGCAGACTCAACAACAATAATGCAGTTTAGGGATAGAGCTGAAGTTAGAAATCCCTGGTCTTCCTGAGGCTCCATCACATCGACTGGCTGACAGCGTCTCTGCTGATCTTTTTTCAGTTTACATGTTTTTCTTTACACCTCTCCTCTATGAAAAGCTGGTGGGAACTGCAAGAGATAACATTAGCACCATGCTGTCTGGTGGAAAGCCCTACCAGACCTGAGTTTAGGGTATATACCTGGCTCTTGGGGACTTTTGGGGAGATATTCAAGGCAAGAAAGAGGAAATTCATAGAACCTCAAACAAAATCCAAGGCTGGCAATGACTGTGTTTTGCCCTGGAGGTGATACTGAATTTCATGGTATATGTGAACCTTTCTCCAAAGGTCTGTTTGCCTTTCTGTCACCTATCGGTCAACGACGGCAGGAGGCACCTCAGGTGACCTCCAGAGCAGCTTGTGCACTGTGGACTCCAGGCAGCAGACAGCTGACTACAGTCTAGCATGGAAATGAAGGACTAATTTGCCCAGGGACATTCCCTTTTGTATTTTAAAGTAATGCAAAGTGTCTTTTCACTTTCAGCTCTGGATGTGAGACCTAAGATGAAGAGTCACTGCCATTAGATCCACATCATCACAATTGTAACATCAAAACAAGTGCTGTATTAAAAATAAACACAACAGGCATTCATTGACTTGATTAAAATGTATACATATGGGTGAGGTCATTTTAATAAACGCCTTATGCACAGACATCTGCATTTCTTACCATGGCCCTAGGCTTGGGGAAGGAGCACTATATATCCACAACCACCTGCTTTTGTGCAGTTGCATCAGCTCAAACTCTCTGGCTGTTCAGGACATCTACCACAAATGTCCTTATCACATCCCTGTGCATTGACCTCCCCTTAATACTCACAAAGGCTAGGAAAAAATCACAGTCACAGTTTACCACATTAGCAGGACATCTCTGATCTCCATCAGGCCACCATGCCAAGGTCCTCCACCTCCTCTGTGAATCTTTTGAAGACACGTTCTGATGCTGTTTGGCAATAGCTCATTGAAAATAATTCTATTGTCCTGTCTGTATGCCTGGAAAAGGTTCCACTAGTTAAGGGAAAGTAAACTGGACTTTCCAGAATGACACGGAAAACTGCAAAGCCAATAATGTCCATATTCACCCTGATGAAAATCTTCTCTATGACACTGGAAAAAAAACCAAACCAGGACTTTGAAGTCCTGGCCTTATGTGCTTCCTAGGTCACCCTGTGCCGAAGCTCCTGCACCTCCCACTATGATCTGCCAAGCTTCTACAGCTCGGTGGCAACAGCACCTTCTGCAGCAAGCCCCTAAAACTGGCAGCAAAGCTGGTGCCGCAATTTTGGGTACCTCCCCACAAGTGCTGCCACAGCCAGTTACACCAGGCTGCAGCTCCCAGTGCACCCAGGCCATGATCCAGAGATAGCCCTGCTCTGGGAGAGGATGCAGGATGGATGTCCCTGACTGTAGTCTCTCGGTCATAGGGTTGTAGATATCCCACCTGCAGTCCCTGCCTGACTCTGGAGCAACCCTGGGCTATCCCAGCAGTCACTATAAAGGTTATGTGTGCTTCCCAGTACTGCAGCAAGGGATGCAACTGGGGGAGTTTGTCCTCTGGCTGAGGTGCCTGCTGCAAATCCAAAAAATTACTTCTGTGCTACTCATTCTTACTGATGGCTCTTATACTGCTGCCCAGAGAAAGCTTCAGCCTGCTCCCTCTTCCCTTCAGGCAGAAACAACCACTGCCTGCCACCAAAGAAAATCTCACCTTCCTGGAGAGGGAGGAGGGAGGGTTGCACTTAATATAATTTGGAGTCCAGTGGAGCTGTTTACTCATTTAATTTTCTTCCTGATGCCTGAGAGCTGGTTGGAAATATCTGTGCTTGTGATACTTCTGAATATGCTCAGCAACACCCACGAAAACAAAGCTGCAAACGGCTTTTGCAAAACCCAGAACCACTGGAGCCACGAGCATTGTGTGAGGGGACAAGAGGACCTGTGTGTCACCTTCTTGCAGAAGATGTCACAGATGTCCCAAACTACAGTACAGAGACTGAGTGCTGAGAGAACATTCCTGAGCACGATTTGTGTTGTAATGATGGTGATGCTCCAGGGCAAGAAGAGCACAGCTGGGGACCCAGGGCAGCCTCCACGGGTGACATGCTGCGTGGGGACACCAAATGTGTGCACAGGCAGAAACTAGGGACACCCACAGCACATGAAGGGGCCGTGTGACAAAGCCAGGGGTGCAGTGTGGGTGCTGGGAAGTGGGGCACAGCACTGCCAGCAGCACTGCTTCCTACCCAGCCGTGGGATGTCTGGGCCAGACCCCAGCCTGATTTTTGATTCTCACTGTGCTTGCTCCAATGGATCTTGTCCTAAAAAGTTTATCCAAATCCTATATGCATGCTGGTCCTCCAGACTCAGGCTCACCTCTGCAGCATACACCTTCTTGGAGGATTTTTACTGGTCTCTGCTATGGGATGAGCCATAAATTAGCCTGGGAACAGCTTGCTTTGCTGTGTATTTTCAACCTCAGTTCCATTTTAATATATGATAATACAGACAGTACTGTCCCCAGCCAGGATCCAGAAGGAGTGAGATGATTAAAAATAATTCATCTTACACTGAATTAAACAACTGAGAGCCTCAGGAACAGTCCCATTTGAGTTTGGTACAAATCACGGGTGACAATCTGGGTCAGTTTTTATTGGACCTGCACCTTTTTGCCAGCCCTAAATCTGCCAGCCATCACATACTTTTAATAAGAAGGGACAACAAAGAGGCAAAAAAGGTCAGTCTCAATTCAAGAAGGAGGTGGAAGGAGCAGGGTAGACAGGGCAGGGGAAGGCGGTGTGTCCTGCCAAACATGCAGGAGGTGATGTTTCCCCAGGAGAGGGACAGACAGCAATGCTCTGGGTTCTTTGGAAAGCAAACAGGCTGCACCTGGAGCCCATTCTGCTGTTTGCTGAGACACAGCAGCCTGGACCACTTGTGGTTTCCTCTCTGCGTCTTGCCTCTGCCCACAGTGACATACAGAAAGTGAGGGAATGGAGATGAGACTTGCCTGGCACTTCCTGACCAGCTGAGGCACTGAGGGTACAGGGTTGCTTTGCCCACACTTCCACTGGGAAAGTGGCAGCAGGTTCCCCTTCCAGCCACCTCTGCTAAGCCACAAAACCCTCTGTACATGCCATCCTCCGTGTCAGGAGGTCTGTGTGCTGCATTCCCCTACCTTGGATTGAACCACCCCACTTCGCCCTCCCGGAAATAACACGAGCAAGAGTGAGAATGACTCATCTGCATACGAAGACATGTATATGCACACACACGAACATATCTTATATGTTGAGAGCCTGGGGCAAAAGTTTCACCCAGGTGTTGAGCTGCCTGGTTCACATGGTTCTGTGAGGTTTAGGGAAAAAAAAAACAAAAACAATCAAACAGTAAAAAATAAATCAGAATGGCTCCAAAATAATAAAGAATTGGGAAAATTAAAAATCCAGTCTTGTTACCATGTCTCTAGCTTGAAAGGAGGCCTTCCTCCTAAGAGCTGTGCTTGCATTTTGTTCCCCATGGTCTCAAACCAGCATGACTGTTAAGCGAGCAGGGGGCTGGCATGCTCTACTTCCAATCCAGCTGTGCCACGTAAATCCCAATCACTGCTATTTGCCTGGGAATTGGATAGGTGGTTTCTTTCCCTGTTTTTGTAAACAGCTCCTTTGACCTTGTTCCTGGCCAGTGATGCTGATAATGGACACTGCACACATGCCTGTGCCTCAATTTGAGACTGTGTGAAGACAACCAGGTGTCATTTGCCCAGATCATTCCTGAATTCAGTTTTATAAACTCTTCCTCTTCCATAAAAGTCCCTGAAATGGCGCCACATCCCAACAAGGGCTTGTGAAGCTTTGTAGTTGTGTCTGGTGTTTCCTTGTGCCATTTTCCACTGAGTTGCATGGAATTCAGTGGTGAATGACTGCACCAAGGACATGGAAGCCTAGAATCATAGAACCAATTAGGCTGGCAAAGGCCTCTAAGATCATTGAATCCAACCATGAACCCAGCACTGCCAAGTCCACCGCCAAACCACACTCCTAAGTGCCACAACTACACATCTTTTAAACACATTTTCAGTTCCCTGTGCCAACCTTGGCCAAGCACATCTGAAGCTACAGATCCCCATCACAGCTGAGGCCATGTGCTGTTCCCAGTTGCAAGGAGTGGAAGGCAATGGAATTGGACCCTTGGCCACCAAAACACAAAAGTCAGCATCAGCATTCTGTGGTGGGGAGTTCAGCTCTGCTCTGTGCCTTGGCATGTGGAATTCTTACTGCTCCAGGCCTCCCTCAGCAAGCAGAGCCAAACGTGACAATATGATGTGTCTTGAAAAAAGGGAAACCTTTTAATTATCCTGCCAGAAAAAGGTGAGCTGGTAAATGGGTCTTGCCACCCAGGGGTTTTGGAGCAGGAAAGAGAAATCAGTCATTCATCACAGTGTTGTTGTGATGGGCTATGACAAACATCCTGAGGCAGCTGTGTCTTGTCACAGAGCCATCAGATGGCACAGCCTAGGAAGAGCAGCTGCTCCCTTTTGTTGGGTCAGAGACCCTTCTCCACAGCAGCCCCCTCAGTGACCATTCGTGCCCTGGCAGTGTGACATGATGCATTTCATCAGCTACTGCGAGGATGTTAAGCTCAGTGACACCCATTCCAGCCAAGCTACATTGTTTAATAAAGAGCACATAATCACAGACATCAGCTGCAGAGGATTAAGGTTGCTTTCCCCCTCCAGTGTATTTTACCTATGTCTCTTTTGCTACATTTCCTCTGCATCCTCAGCTTTTTCTCCTCAGGACTGCTCTTGCTGGTTCTCTCACGGAGAGTGGAGTGAGTGTGTGAATGGTTCAACTGCAGCGGAAGGAAGTGATGTTGCTGATTCAATGGAGTGTGCTTTTCCTTCTGAGTCAGTACAGAACAACTGTCTCACTGTGCTCAGAACATATTAGAACAAGAAGTCTGCCTCTGGTGTGTGTGGGCTTGTGTTTTAATCTCTCTGACCCAGAACATGGAAAGGTTGCACAGAAGGGATTTTAATTATCTTGAAAGTTACTAAAGTCCAATTAAAAGTGTAGAGTCATCACAGCAGGCTGTCCATCCACTATATCACTCTGTGGGCCCATTGCTGTGATATATCCAAAAATCACAGGCCATGAACCTGCTTCTAGAAAACAGAATGTGTCAAGAGGCAGTGTTGTTAAAGGCCAGGTATGTGACATTTTTGGATCACACAAGATCCTGCCTAGAAGAGCAGCTGGAGCCCATGAAGGCTCATTCAAGAGACAGCAGGCCAGAGACAGCTGGGAGGATGGGAAGAAAATGTGAAGGATAAGGATATAAAGTTATAAAGCTAAATTTCCAGAATTTTCTACAGTAAGTAGATGAGAGGTAGGAAGCCTGCAAGAAAATCTAAGGTTTCCTGGACCACTCAAGTCAAATACTGAAGAAATCTAAATTACACAGCAACTAAACTATGAGTTCAATTCAGACTTCATCCCTCAGGCTATCAGGGTGATATCTGGTTCTAACAGGGAGAGATGATTTGCTGGTGCAGTGAAAACTGAAAGAGAAGTTGGAAACAGCTCCAACATGTGAGAAAAAGTCACGGCAATCACACTGCCCATGCAGAGGATCCAGTGAGAGCTTCAGAGTGAAGAAGCCAAGAAGATTTAAAGAACTGGAGGAATGCATTCAAATCAGTTCCTGTGTCATGGGTTGGAGAAGAGCAAATGTTTTGATTAATATTTTTGTTTACAATATTATTTAGAACATGAAACAGCCTCCAATTTCAAAGTTTCATGCACATTTCTCACAGGCCCAGGCTGGAGGAAATGCGGGTAGTATCTTCTTTCATGCTACTTTCTATTAAGCTCATTTCACCTCACAGATTTGGGTAAGTCTGAGCCCTAAACCAAAAGCAAAACTCAAGCAGGCATAAAGGTAAGGCAATGGAAAGTGATTGCCCAAGCCACTGTGAACTGAAACTGCCATGTTATGCACAGTGCAGGTGTCAGAAACACACTGAGCTCACATTGCAGCATCCTGGAGCAGCAAAGGACTTTGGCTTCCAGATACGAAGTTCTCATGAGCAGAACAAACTTCTCCATAAACTGGTGAAAGCTGCCTGTGCACCACAAGGGATGGCCAGGGAACCTGATCCCAGCTGCTGAGTGACTACCAAGGATGTCAGTGCCCTGTATGTGCAATTCTGAGGGGTGTTTAATTATCTCCTGGGCTCTCCCAGCAGCCTGCTCATCATGTTATTGCTGTGCTTTTCACTTGGGCAACAAAAAATCTGCCACGTATGGCTTTGTTTTTGTTACTCCTGGGCTGTGGGCGAGAAAGAGCAGGGATTTTCTTGGGACAGACTTTGGCTCAGAGCCCAGTTCTTGATTTCAGAGTAGGGATCATGGGCTGAAGGATCCCACTGCCATGTAGAGCTCTGTCTCTCTTGAGCAAATCTCGAACTTTTATTGTAGAGAGCTCTTTTGTGCTAGGGAGAAGAAATTACCAATCTGAGTTTCACGCTGCTTTAAAATAGTCTAGGCCAAGGTTGTCTCCAAAAAAAGTGTCTCAAGGATACAGCTGCAGGCTTCAAACCTGATTCAATAGCTTGCTGTCTTTCTGTAAAGTGCTTTTGGTGCTCTGCAGTAACAATGTGGTGTATGAAATTAAGTACAACTCTTTGGCAAATATAAATTAAGCTTGAGCTGGAATACACTGTTCCCAAGGCTTTCTTAAAATGAAGCAAGGTGGCCCTAGACTTGAAACATGTTATATTTAAACTCTTACCTTCCCATTCCTTACTCCCCACTGAACCCTCCTCACTTGTTCTGCTCTTAAATCACATTTTGAAACGCAGGTGTGTGCACAGACACACAAACACAGAGGCAGAGCCCTCAGGAAGGCTGTCCTATTGCACCACTCTGTATGGTTTCACGATATGAATGTGCTGCCCTGTGTGCTGCTGCCCGCAGGCTGCGGCTGGAGCCCTGCAGGGCTGGGATGCAGCCTGGCCAAAAGTCATACCGAGAAAGGTGAAATTGCAAAAAGAGAAAGCTGACCACAGCTGCTCCTCTGTGCTGCTGACAGCCATCATCTGGGCAGGATCTGCGCCCCAGCGCAGCAGCTGCAGCTGCCCGAAACCTTCTCTTCACAGGGAGGCCAGGGGTCCCCCAGGTGAGGTGTTTTTCAACTCAAAATCTAATGGCAATCCTTTCACTGGTTAAAATAACCAAAGCACTAAAAGAGGCATAAACGTGCTGCAGACAACATGCATTTTCTGGATGCTTGTTGAATAAATCCATGGGTGCAAGGGAATGATCAGCACCGCTGGGTATGAAGCTCTCCAACTTTGGAGAGCAGTGAGGATGAAATACAGGGGCTGTGTGAGGCTTTGCTGTGGGAAGGGAAGGAGGGAAGGAGGGAAGGAGGGAGGGAGGGAGGGAAGGAAGGACAGGAAGGAAGGAAGGATGGGAAGGACGGGAAGGACAAGAAGGAAGGAAGGAAGGAAGGAAGGAAGGACAGGAAGGAAGGAAGGATGGGAAGGACGGGAAGGACAGGAAGGAAGGAAGGAAGGAAGGAAGGAAGGAAGGAAGGAAGGAAGGAAGGAAGGAAGGAAGGAAGGAAGCTCTGCAGCCTCTCTGCAGAGAGATGGCACATGATACTGTACCAGACAGCAAATACGCTTTTACCCACAGGAACAGCTTTGCCATCCAAAAATCCAGCACAGGAAGTCAGGCAGACAGGCAGATGCAGAACTCCCCAGTGGGTGAGAAGTCCCAGTCCCAGTCCCAGCTGGTGGGAGGTCCAAGACCGAGCCCAGGGTTGCAGTAAGATGAGCACATTGGGAGTGAGGGAACTGTCCAGCAGGACACAATGGAGGAATTTTCCAAGGAGGAGGATAGAGGAAGATAGAGGAAGATAAACTGTTCTGGCAGTCAGACAAGCATTCTGCTTCCAGCAACTTACGGTAAAAGCATTTCAGGGCTCCAAAAAGCCCCCCAGCAGCTGCTTCCGTCAGTGTCCCAGGTTCAGCAGGTCTCTGGAATGCATTTCTCACCCAAATTCAAGAGAGTTTGGCTTGTTTAGTCTAGCAAAACTAAGGAGGAGAGGGCATAGCTTTGTTGTCTGTAAATACACCAGAGAAGGGTGGCAGAAGACTTATTCAAGCTAAAAGATCCTGTTGGCATGAAAACAAATGAGGAATCAGTTGCTGTATGAGAATATTTAGAATAAAAATTAGGAGGTTTCTAGCTGGCAAGGAGTTTGACAACAGCTGCCTGCAAGGAGAGGGGCCTCTGGGGTATGGCACTATTTTGAGGAGGAAGCTTGAGTAATTTTTGAAGGGGATTATAAAATGTTGGATGAGCAGGGGACTGGGAAGTCCTTTATAGCTGGAATAGGGGCAAAGAAAATGGCACAAGAATTGGAAAAGCAAGAACTGGAACTGACCTCTGTGGAGGAGGCTCACAGAGAACGGAGAAGAAAGCATTTCCAGATGGGCAATGGATAAGCCTCACTGAAAAGAGACAAAGAGGCCAAGAGCTTTTGGAAGTATAGGTGAAACATCTCTCACCTTGTCAACAATATCTGGGGAATTGCCTCTCCAGTGAAATGGTCTGTATTTATCCATGCACCACCTGCCTGGAAGGCAGTGCTTGCTTGTAAGCAGATAAAATAAAGATCACAGCATCCAAGGCATTTCTGTCTTCCAATTACTGCTGTTTGAAACATCAGAGATGTTCTTTCTAGGTGAATCCAAAGGATTTCCATCAACTCTGAAACACAGAAGAAAGATTAAGGAGAATCAGTCTGCAAAAGAATATCTGATGGCTTTCAGCTGGGACTTGCCTTTCTGTACCCATCTAGTCAAAAGCATAAAATCCTCTGTTGAGGAGAAAATGATAGGTCTTGGAGAGCTCTGTGCATGTGAGAGCAGGGAGCTTTTCCAGTGGGTGATATGCACTCCTCCATACCCAACTTTATCATCGCATCTGAGCCATGGCCTTGGAATAGGAAATAAAAACCTCTGCTCCAGGAAACACTTCATATCCAGGAGCAGGGTCCCAGATGGCAATGCCTCTTCCATGTCTCAATGGCACTATCTCCTTTATGGCAAAGAGAATATCCTCTGGTGATAAGATTTTTGAGGGGAATCGACAGCATTTTAGAAACCAGAACCTGTCTAGGAAGGAGAAGGGTTCCAGTGTTCTGAGCAAGTTCCAGAGCAAGTTCCCCAGCTGGTAGTTTGATATACATTGATGTATTTTTCCATGCCTGCATTCTTTAAAACACAGATCTGGGTCCAGGATATGCCGGGGGTGGGAGTCTGTGCAGCCAAACAGCCTCACTTATTTCTGGGGAGAGAGCAGTGTGCCTAGAGGTATTAATCTGTGAGTGGGAGGGAAGGCAAAAGCTGGGAAACCCAGGCCTGTAGCTGTATCCGTGTTTCCACATACGCATATATAAAAATATGTATACACACAGAGGGAAAACAAAACAGAACAGTCCATTGCACTCGGGCCTCCCCCAGGGAGAGGGCGAGAGAACAAACAAGTGGCAGATGTGCACCGTGTCACCGCGCCTAGCGCCGCAGGAAGATCAGGTCTGTGGTGCCAAGGTAACTCTTTGGTTCCTTCCAGTGCAGGAAGCAGCAGGAGACCCCCGAGGGAGGAGATGACCACAAGGCAGAGAGGTCCTGGAGATGCACTCTCCTGCCTTGGCATAACCCTAAGGTGAGGAAGCCCCTCGTGCCAAGGTGGACTCTAAGGCATGGCCCTGAGTCCCTCCATGGAAGAAGGGATGGGACAGAAGGAGGGCTGCAGGGTGACTTTTTTACAGAGAGCTGCTGCAAAGCCCAAAGCCTTGAGCTTTGTGCCAATCCCAATGCCAGGAAGTGTGAGCTCCTGCACTGCCTGCAAAGAGCAGAAATGAGAGAAAGAGACATCTTCCAGCCAGTTTAATCAAAGATAATGAACAGATCTGTTTCTCAGTTAGATATAGCTCTTTCTGTTTTCCAAAAGAGCATAAAGGGCCTTGGAGAAGAAACAAGAACATGGGGCCTCTGTCCCTGGCTTACCCTTTAGTGGTGTTCTATGTTTCCTCGTCCATCCTGGGGCAGTGGTGCTGAATGCTGATAAGGCCAGACTTGGACCAGCCTCAGTCAGACAGTTGGTGCAATCTGACTTTAGATAATACTTAATGATTTGTTTTTAGCATCGGGTTGGGGTGAGTTGGGGTATTTGTTGTTGTTGTTGTTGATTTTGTTGTCATTGCTTCTCCCCCTCCTTCTTTTCCAACCAATTAGGTTCAATTTGTTTTGGCAGAGGACATGATTAGTGGGGCTGGGCTCCAGATGGTTGGGCGCTCAGCCGCTCACCATAAATAACGTTGGATGAGCAGTGCTCCTGCATGCAAAGCTGGCCCACGAGAGGCCCAGGTCGCCAGATCAGAGCATCATGGCTGGCTTGGTGGGACCATACCTGAGCCCTTTGGAAAAGGCATTGAGTGACTTTTCCTTAGATATGTCCAGATACGGATTTGTTTCCACTCCCAGGCAGTCACTGGCAGGGCACCACTCAGCCAGCTGCTCCCTCCTCTCTAAATTAACCTCCCTTCACTGGATCAGCCCAGAGTTGCAGCTGAGCCTTAGCAAACAGGGGGAGAACCTCTCTCCTATTTCCCCTTACAGCATCTTTTGGTCTGTCTGAAGCTCATCTGATCTTGCTCCTGCTATGGATCCACAAGTGAAGGGGAGCATTCTGTGGGGCTGATGAACTTGGCCAAACACCAGTGTGGAGTGGGACAGAGCTGCCATGTGTCCTACAGTACCAGTCACAGTCAGACCTGCTGTGTTGGCACTGTGGCAGCCAGACCCTTGGATGTCCCTCAAAATTCTAATGGGGTTCTTTGGGAAGGGGAAAGTAGTGTATCGGGATAAGACAACCTTGGTAAGGAAGCAGGTCCAGCAAAGAAACCTCGGGAACTTTTCAAAACTTTTCAAATTTTTTCAAAATCTGACACTTTCAGTGTTTTTCTAACAAATAATGTTTTTATCAAAGCAATGCCCAACTCCATCTTGTTGTGAAACTTTAACAGTTACCTTCTGTGACACACTCTAAGGCCTGCAATAAGAGAAGAAATTAAAGCCACAGTTTATTGTTATTGTTCTATCAGTATTTAAGAAATACTCAGTGTATTGCAAACTGAATAGCTATTCAGCATCTTACATTATCTTAGGCAAGCAAGCATTTGCTAAGAATGTCTTATGCTTTAGGACAAAGCTGGTTGTTTATTTAGTAAGTAACAAACAGAAAGTTCCATTCTGTACAGTAAGTTTACCACAGATATAATATGACAATTGTATTAAAGTTAAGGGGCAGACAGTACAGCAAGGAGGAAATAGCAATGAAGTGTTAAAATGCCTTTGAACTGAGCATTTCAAGTCTTTGAACTGAGCTCTTTTCCTCCCACCTCTCAGTGCCACAAGCTGCCCTGTTTTTCCCCAGAGCATGTCAGGTTGCCCAGGGAGCCTCAGTCACTTACAGGAGCACAGCACAGCAGACACACGTGGAATTGGCACCTGCATATGGGGAAATAAACCCCAGTTCAGTTCTCGTCCATAGTCCAGCTTTACAAGCTCACACCTCTGTGTTGGAGGGTTTGCAGGGGCAGAACCCAGATCCCTGTCTCTTAGTGAGCTCTGTCCCCAAAAGACTCCTGAGATGTGCATGCCTTGACCATTGAGCAATCTCAAGCTCTTGATCTCTGGACTGTTTGCATCGCTGATCCTCTCGACCAAGCTCCACTCAGGTCTGGAAGATCTCTGCAGTTCTTTCAGAGCTTCAGCCTTTTTGGGGCTATAATGTTAGCCAAGCTCTTGTTTGTTGAGAGACAGACATATTGGAGCATGTTATTGCTCTGTCTGCAGGTGGACAACCCACAATCAGCCCTTTGTAAGCTGAAGATGCCTCTGAGGTGGCTCAGCTGCAATTTGGGGCTGCAGCTAAGCCTCGTGCAGAGGAAGCCTGGTGCACAGACAGCTGTTCCAGGCACATCTTTGCTCATAATAAGGGAGATCACTATTCCATCTCTGAGCTTCCCAGATAGCTTTTCTTTATTGACCAGTATTAGGGGAGAGCAACGTCAGAAGAGATTCATTTTAGGGAATGCTGGACAGAGCTGCTTTGCACATGATCCAGGACATGCTTGCTCCATGCATAAGGCAACTGTTTAGCAGAGTTGCACAGGTGTGGAGTGTTTATACAAGTGAATGGAGCTGGTCTCATGCATGGTTGCCACATGCGGGTGGCTGGAGCTGCAGGAAGTGCTGGTGCAAGTGCTGTAAATGCCAGTACAACCCATCTTGCCTGGAGCACAGGTGTAGCTGTGCCACTCCAGTGATGTCTCACAGGGAGCAAAGATAAGATTGTCTTCCAGTCACTGTGTTGTCTCCAGTTGGAGATTTTCTGGAGGGATGCTACAGAAACAAACTTTAGGTCAAACAGAAACACTAAGACCCCTGGGAGTCAGTTGTAAATTCCAAGCCATGGTAGGAATCACATCCAAAGAAGTGGAACAGATGTTTAGAACAGACAAAACTTGTTCTGGTCTAGCTTAAAAACATGAAAATTGGAGACATGGCAAGGCCTCTGCACATAACACTGACCAGAACCCACAGTTCACAGAGCCATTCTCAAACAGGTTTAGATACAGCTCTATTTATCTCTGGACCCATCACAAATCCATGTGTATAGTCACATGTATTTTGCAAAATGCCTGAGAGAACCATGACAGAATCTAAAGAAGTTAGAGATGGAAGTGATCTATCAGATCCATTTGCAATCTCTCATGAGCCAGGAAGAATTTTTCCCTGGGCTATATTCATTGCTTTGCCTCGTCTTGTTTTTAATCACTCAAGCAAAGAGACTAGAACAGCCAGGCAAAGTTATGTCATATTGCTGCTGCAGCAGCACCAGGGAATCTTGTATCTCTGATCAGAACTGAGTCCCACAGTTGTACAATGTATACTTACCTACTAGGTTTGATGTGGTAAAAAAATCCTGTGGAGAAATGCATTTAATTTCTGTAAGTATTCGGCTTCCAAGAGTTTTTAAGACTTTGCAATAAACATAGCCAAAGCCATCATTCAACAACTTGAAATCACACTTGTATTAATGTGGTTGCTGTATTCATATTCAATTGAACCCTCATGACTTTATCTTGTAATCCAGTAAAGTGTGCAGGTCAACAGAAGTTGTTATCAGAGAACTGAGTGAGCATTTCTTTTCCATCATCTCCTTCACCACTTCCTTGACTTAAGGCACTTCATCCAGAGATCCCTCATGTAGGCAGAGGGTAATTCCTAATGCATCTCTCCTGGCCTTCACTGAGAGCCTCTTTCATATATTAAGTGAATTCTGTTCACAGTTGTTTTCTAAGGTTTTCTTATGGGTCTGCCCTTTTGTGGTGGTGACTGCTTTCAGAAGGGTGATTGTGGCTAGCACAGGTTCTTCCCGTGGGAACATTTTGCTATATTTCATAAACAAGATAAAGTTTGGATGTTTTGCAAACAGTTTCTCCGGATTGAGTGAGTTCGGGCCTGGCCAATTGTGCCTAGGGGGAGGTCTCGGGCTGACCAATCTGGGGCACTTCTGTAAACTCTATATATATGGAATTCAAAACAATAAAGTGCTTTTCTCCTCTCTTCGCTTGTCTGAGAACTTAGGTCAGTCCTCAGCTAGCCGCTCAACAGCGACAGGTGATGTTCCACTTCATGCAAACAAAGAGAAACCAATGACTCAGAAAAAAAATGTGATTGTAGAAGTAATCTTTTATCATCCAGGGTCCTGGTTGTCTTCCCTTGAAAGCATAAAAGAGGAAGGTCCCCTCCCAGCAGCCCAAAGATAGCAGAGGTAAGTTGCAATGTGCAGGCCATGCTCTGGTAGCTGGGCTCACAAGTTATAAGGAATCAGTTCTTGCATCCAGAGATGTGGGTCTCTAAGAACAAACACCCAGTGTATTTCCTAGCTCAGCTCCATCTAGTCAACAGACATGGGTTTTTTTGTTAAAGTAACCCAGGAGGTTTCTGGGGTCAACAGAGCTAAATAAAACAACCAGCAAAAACACTGTGGTCTAGGAAAGGGCAAGATTTTTTCAAAGCTCAGCTCCCCTTGGTGGTACGGCTGCTGTACAGAGAGACGAAAGTGTTTAAGTCATCAGAAAGAGCAGGCAGTGACCTGCAATAAAATACATGGCCTGGTGAGATATGTCTCATCTTGCTAATGACCTCCAGAGCTGGGTCAGCAGATGCCACTGGGGGGGACACCATCATCTGCCAGGCAGCAGGCACAGCTCTGCTCTTTTGGCATGCCTCCATCCTCACTGCAGCCCTGGGCACACCAGCTCCGCAAGGCATAGTGAGAGCAGTTCAAATTTGTGGAAATAACACCCAGAAGTGGAAATTCTTCAAAACTTTTCAAGAGAACAATCTCACCAGAAATCCAGTCTTTCCTGTGAGATGCAGATCCTGAGACCAACAGCCTCTCTGAAACTGTTTGGCTGCAGTCACTTACCTTTTCTTACCAGAATTACATAAAGGCACCAATGAAAACAGAGTGAAATCATATGGACATCTCAAACTTGCAAAAAAAAAAAAAGTTTGGGATTTTGCTTACTCAAATACTTGAGCTAGAAATTTGGGGGCAATTGTAGCCCAGCAAGATGAGCCCAGCAAGCTCATCCCTTTTTTTCAGGCAAATCTGGCAGTTTTCTGCCCTTAGCACATGGCTCTGCCTAATGAGGATACAGAGAAGGGCAGCCCAGAGCCAGCCTGATGCCTGGCCCAGTAACCATCTTCTGGCATGGAGAAAAATGGCTGAGGATTGATGGGTTGGGAGCATAGTGCCAGACACATCCTGCTGCTCCAGCTCATCTCGGATCTATCTGGATACCCTTCCTCCCTGCCCAGCTGGCAGGTTGTGTGGACTGCAACAGAGCAAACTGGGGCACAGGGCAGAGCTTGCTCTTTTGTGCAATACAGAAGCAAATCTCATTGCTGCAGAGTGAAATCTGGCTCCATGAAGGCTTTTGAGTTTAGACCCATGTGTCCCCAATACAATACTCTTTCCAAGTGGTTCAGAGCCTTCTCCAGGTCTTGCAACACTGGAGTGTTGGAGGTCTGAGACCCACACTGCCAGGTATAGCCAGGTTCATGGTCCTCAGGTCCTCCCAGGCTGGGACTTGGCATTGCTGCCATGTGAAGAGAAGCACTCTAGGTATTTCTCTCCCATTAGCATGTCCCTGCAGCACAAGTCTCATTTCAGCACAACACGTATTGCTAAATCTACACACCTTGTAATCCTCACCCTCTCCGGAAAGAGAGAAAAGCCGATGCACAGCAGAGATATGCCGTGCACAGCCCTCCCCACCAGCAGTGCCCATCTCAGCTGGAGTGGCCAGGGTGCATCTCAGCACCTAAAGGTACCTTCTCCCCCCGAAAATAACGAACTTTTAAACTCTGGGCCTTAGATGAGGGGGTGGGGGAGGGTTGGAAATGGCCCCGTTGCTTCACGCTGCACATTAGCAACCGAGTTCACTTCACAAACACAAGGTGCGCTGTCAGAATAGCCTGGGGCAAAGTTTGTACTTTGCTTGAATTCTAACTTTTGTTTACCAAGGTAATAAACCGGTCTTCTCTTCCAGGTGTAAATGCTATTATGAAAAGGCATATTTGTGTTTCATCTCACCTCAGATGTACAGTATGTGCTCACATCCTACACTGTGAGTACAGCCCACATTGCTCCAGAGCCAGCAGAAGAAAAGACAAGGGGTAAAAATAAATAGCCGCACTCTGTCCTCAAAAAACAGTGTGTTCTGGAGAATCTAGGAGTTTAATCGGATCCCTTTGCCTTCAGACCCTGTGTGCAGCCTTTGCTTTACTCTGTGAAGGCTAGACCAGACCTTTCCTGCATCCCTGTTCTCTTCCTCATCTGCAGCTGGGCAGAGCTGGTGAGGGGAGTGGATGGGGATGAACTTTCGATTCATGCAGACAAGTTGATCTCTAAACAGTGGAGTTTAATTTCCACCAAACTAGTTAGGTTGCCAGTTTGGCTCCATCCCCCTAAAACTGCCTGCATCTCCATCATGCCACGTGCATTGAGATGTGTTATATTTGGTGTAATCTCACTGAAACAAATCGGAGGGGAGAAGGAGGTGGGGGAAGAAAAAAGAAAGAAGAAAGCCTGGCATTGTTTTTTTCTTGCACTTCACCTCCTGTTCCTGGTGTCATGCCCACTTGGCAAGATTTAGAGATAGCAGATGAGCTCTGGATAAAAATGACCTAAATGTTTCCTCATCCCTTCAAACCTGTTTGGTGGCCTTCTGTCTCCAAGCCACTGGTAGCCTGGCCTGGCTGCTGTGGCTGCCACCTGAATGCTACTGAAAACCAACACCACAAGACCTGCAGCTACTGAAAAAATCACAGCCCCAGTCCAGAGTGTGGATGAACCAGCACAACATGGCATGGCACGGCATGGCATGGTGGGCATGGGCAAGAGCACTGTCTGCCAAACCAGTGCACCCACTCCTGGCATCACCTCGCTCCTCTCACGCTGACCCAGCCTGCTCCCACTGAGCTTGTAAAATTTAATATGACACCTTGAAAAGCTAAGTGTGAAATGCTGGGCTTGGATGAGACTTCCCAGAAGCTGCCCAGCTGCAGGTCAGCAGTTATTCCCTTCCTCACCTGTTGTTGCCCTCCTAGAGCAAACTTAAGAGGACAATAACCACACAATAATTTCTTTATTTTTTTACACAAACTACTGATTCTATTAAAAGTCTGTGCCCATAACTCCATCTGTATTACAGAAGAGGCAAAGAAAGGGTTTGAAGAAGCCTAAGCAGTGCATGCTGATGGCCCGCTGTGCCCAGCGCAGGCGCTTTCTCGGAATGTGTTTGCTCCTGAAATCAGCAGCCCCACGGAGGGAGCTGGGCTGCCAGCACCACACAGGTCTGAGCCTGCCTGGCCCAGACGCCTTCCCCACCCCAGTGTTTACACCAAAGTGCTCACTCCAGCACAGGCTGAAACTGAGCCCTGGCTCCTGCACCCAGTGGGGCCCCAGCACACTCCACTCCCCATGGGCAGTGACAGAATCTGCACCCCTTCAGTGCTGCCCACCTCTCCATGGACCTTGCATGGTCCTTCCTGCACCAGCACTGGACCCAAGTCATCACAAGGCAAAGAGCTGTGGTGCAGATGGAAGAATGGAGTCCCCATGCATGTGCTCATGCTCCACTTTGCTTCTGGAGTTACAGAAGCTGGTTTAGGATTAGGGTATTTTTAATGTCCACAAAATTCATTGATGGTTCTTAGCAGCTTTTGCACTTTCTCATTTCTTTTTCAACCTCCAATATTCCTTTATGCTTCCACAGTAGGCCTAGAAGGAACATTGCTCACAGGAATGCAATTCTCCCCATCCATCAAACCCAAGCATGACCAGCAGCTCTGCTATCCCTACCCACAAAATTTCATGCAACCACATGAGCTAAGGGAGAACATCCTCAGCAGCAGTGGCTTTGAGCAGGCTGCTTGCAGCAGTGGAATCAAGAGCCAGCATCTGACCTATCATAACCCAGGAGTGGGGAGCTCCTTTCTACTTAGGAGGGGAAACTGCCACTAGCAAGGGAACTGGCGTGTGCTCAACTCCTCATCGGGACTTGATGGTAAACGAGCTACTGGTGGAGGATGGTAACATCACGGGTTTCCCTGCGTGGTTAATTCCTGCCATAGTGTTTTCTTGGATTCACCCACCCTCTTGAGCTGGGTGGGGCAGAGGAGGACACGTCTGGGTCCACCCATGCGCTCCCAAAGAAGGAGCAGCGTGTCACCCCAGTTTGGGAACAGGTGTGTTCAGTGGCCAGATCAAGGCACGTTAGGAGACCTAGAACTAGTTTGACATGGGCTATTATTTCATGGCATCTCAAGTATATTCCACATGTCCTTTAAGTGCTCCAGCAAAGTAATGGCCCAGGCCAGCCTTTCCAATCGTGCTCTTCTAACACGTCAGTTTGGTTCTTCCAGAACAGGGAGGGGGTGGCTTTTTGCCAGCCTTATGTAAGGAGCAGAGGGATTGCGTAAGTTCAGTTGGTCGCAAAGGTGTAAAATAGGCTTTATTGGTAATTACTGCACCTGGAAATTTCTTCAGAGGCATCTGTGCATATTTTACAAGGAACTTGTACTTTTCTAGATTTAGGGTCTTCTGGAATCCTCTTTCTTCTGCATACTTTTGTTCTCAGAAACCGTTGTTCAAAGGGGAATGTTTGCTTTTGTGCAGGAAATGATAGCAGGAGGTTGTATGTCCCTTCACTGAAGCAGCATAAAGTGCTTGAGTTGCTCTACTGACCTGTGATTTGTGCAGACAGAAGCAGGTGCTTGTTTTAAATCAGCCCCCAGGTGTAAGCCTGGGACACTTGATGGACCCATCCAGTCCTCCTAAGACTGGCAAGACCATATGTCTGCAACCAAAAAAAATTGCTCTACTTGAGATCTTTCTAGACAATTAAATAGTAACACCTGTTAAAAACACAAGTTATTTGACACAATTTCACAAGTAGGAAAGATCATTGCATTCTACATGTTCATGTGGGATAGGATCTTCTGTCTTTTAGGGAAAGTGAAAAATGAAACAGCACTTAAAAGTGTTCAGAATGTGACCCACTGTAATCCAACAACACAAAGACAAATGGCAAGCTTCACTTTGTTCCTCCATCTCCTCTCCTATATCTTTACCATTAAGCATATGGAAAAGGCTTTACAAAACCAAGGCCTGATCAGTAGCTCATGCATTCCCAGGTTCAATAACAAGTACACTTTGTACATCAGAGGAATGGCAGACTGCCCAGAGCTTTTGGGCAGATGCTGTTTCTAAAGAAATTAAATGCATGAATAGATAATAACCAAAGAAATCCCTTCTGGAATAGAGAATGGACAACCTCCTTCTGATAAAATCAAGTTCTTGCTCAATCATTCCCCACTTGAACACAAAGACCAAATTGAGTCAGTCATGAAGGTCTTGGAGTCTACAAATAAATGGCTGGGCTTCTTTCCTCTTGATCATGCTGTACATTGTCCTAGGAACTGGCAAAACACAGCAAGAATGACTTCTATGTCCCTTCCAACAACAGGAACATTGCAGGAAGTCAGCTGGCTCTGCTAGGCTGAAGAAGGAGTTCCCCAGTTCTTTCTTAACTGGTTCCCTCCAATCCTCTAAGGGCAGAATGGAAGGAGGAGAGGAAAGTGTTTAACCTGTGTCCTCACCCGAGGAATCAAGTGAGAAAGACTTGCAGGACAGCAAGCGGGAGCAGGGCACCAGTGGTGAAAAGATGAGCATGAGATTAGCAAGCAGTGGATGAGCTCTGACGTGGGAAGGAATGAGGTGAGGGTCAGGGTCAGAGGAATGGACAGAGCTAACCTCGAACCAAACCACCTGGGTATTTCAATCCTTGATTCCAGCCATGATGCAAGACAAATTCCTCAACTGGCTTCCCCCTCTGCCGAACCTTCCCCCTGTCCTGATGTCAGACCCTGTCTTCGTTGCATGACCACCTGTGGCTGGTCTCACTGGAAGTCCTGAGGGAGTCAGGCAAATACTGGACCATGCTGCATCAGCTCTCTGGCAGGGAGAGTTTATACCTACAGCAGCACTCAGAGAGTGGGTGGGTAAAATGCACATGGGGGAGCAAACACCAGCGCCTGAGTGGTAGGATGCTGCTGTTGATATCGATGTTGGTGTGGCCATTGGCTGCTTAGAGGGAGATGGTCAGAGGCACCTGTTCTGTGCCCTGGAATCCAGGCTGCTGGTAACACATGAAGGGTCTGGGAGGTGCAGAGATGTCTGACCAAATCTTTTCCAAGAGACAGAGTCCAAATCTTGCTTCTCTTCCCTCTTGTTCCCCATGATCCATGGGGATGGTATAGCCTCACAAAATATCTTGCAAGACCACAGACCCTGGATGCAAAGGACAGCAACTGTTCTGCCCAGGGTCTGGCTCTGGAAAGCAAGGGACAGAGCTTAAGATAAAGCCCAGGAGTAGGAGCCTGGCACATAGCTGTAGCTGAGAGGCAGGTGGAGATGCCCTGAACAAAAGGTGGGGCACCTTTGGGTGTCAAACAAGTGAGACAGCTGCTCAGCCAACCCACAAGCTCATCCTGTGCCTCCTCACAAGGATGGGCAGGGGACTAGCTGTAGTGTGATTGCCAAGGCAAAACCCTGGTATAGATGACAGCACAAGCCAAGAACATTTTGCACACACACTTGGTGCTCCATCCAAACTGGTTCTTGACCATTGGGAAGAACACTGGGGCCACTGGGATGCTTCTGAAATGCCTCACAGGGAGAGGGAAATTCAGTGCAACCAGTCATCGAGGATAGCTGCAATATCTGGTGTTCCTGGATGTCAGTCTCGGAAATACATTTATGGTCTACGTGACAGGTGGTTTATTTTCAATACCTAGAGCATAGAAGGCATGTGAGATGATGTGCTGTCATCTAGAACACTTTATTCTTGTTTAGTGCCAACTGTGTTACAATATCATTTTGATGTCACCATTTCCTCTCGCTGAAATAAAAAAAAAGAAAAACAAAACATTGCTAGACAACATTTCCCAGCAGGGAGACTTCTGGGTTTGT
Organism: Entomyzon cyanotis; assembly: GCA_024500445.1. NCBI lineage: Eukaryota > Metazoa > Chordata > Aves > Passeriformes > Meliphagidae > Entomyzon > Entomyzon cyanotis. Next base: position 14,764,342 of record JAKEPQ010000780.1, read on the forward strand.
TTTCCATTACACCTGCTTTTTATGATTTCATTGGCTTGTTCAGAAGAGGAGGAGAAAGAAACTAGAAGAAAAATGAATACATTTCTATATTTTTTAATCCTTCTAGTTATAAAAGATCTGAACAATCCCTTAAAAAATACCTGACTTCGAAGTGTCAACATGTAGCTGATGTCATAAAGTATTCATGGGGGCTGGGATTAATGCTGACATATTTTAAACTGATTAAATTTGAGAACCTGATGACTAGAGTTGGATTTTCATTATTCCCATGATATGAGCCAGAAATTTCAGAACTTGAGGGTTTCTCAGTATCCAGCACATCTCTGTGGAGCCCAAACAAATGGCCCGGGGAAAACAATAACAGGTGGTCCCCAACCGTGGGTACTTGGTTTCTTTAGCTGCATCTCTAAAACCCAGCTACTCACATGCATCACTTTCATCCTGATTTGTTCCACAAATCTGCCATGCTAGGCTCTGCAAGCAGCCGTCAGTTTCTCCATTCCTAGGAGTCTCTCAGGGAGCAGCTGCAGGTGCCAAAGCATTTGCCAGCTGTGGAGGAAGAAAATGGTGCCTGGCAGGGCCAGCTAAACCATTGCCAGCTCCCAGCTCTGTGGCTGTAGGAGACACACACAGTTCTGAACACCCTCTATAGGTATTTGTGCTGGATTTGCTACAGCACTGCACATGGGACTGGATGCAGCCTCCTATCTGAGAAGCATCGTGACGCAGATGTGGTTAACCAGAGCCTCCAACACCTTTGGGAGATGCTGCTGAACATAGAGAAATGCTGAGTCTTCTTAGATGAAGTTTTTCCATGCAAAATATTGTCCCTGCTGGAGTCTGACAACCCAGCACCAGCTCCAGGCCTCTCTCAGGAGACCTGTCCTCAGGAAGAGTTTTGCTCCCAGAAGAGATAGCTCTGCAGAGGATTACTCTGCACAGTAACCTGTCACGAGGGTTTGTAAATGAGCTCTGCAAGGACCCAGCTCTCCTGGGCAGCACTTCAGTGCATGGGCTGGAAAAGGCCCAAACTCTGCATGGAGCCCTGGGGAGACAGATCAGGGGTTAAATGTTCAACTGCTGAGCAGCTCCAGCCCCAAAATTCTCAGGCAAGAGGAAGGGATGGAGCAAGGGAGCCTGGACCCATCTTGGATCCTCTTGCTCAGGACCTTCCTCACTCAGTCATGTTGCTCCAGCAGAACACAGCAAGACAAGACTCAAACTTCCCAAGGCAACAGGTGTTGAGCTAGGCTCAATGCAGCAATGACATGAGAGAAACTCCCCAAACGTCCTTCTCTCTTCCTCCTCCTCCTTCTCTCCCTCCTCTCCAGCTCTGGCAGCACATCTCTGCAATGGCCATGTAACAAAAGCACCCTGGCTCTTGCCCAGCAGGGCTCCCACTGCATCTGGCATCCCTGGGCATGGGCCTCCCGAGTACACCCATCTTAACTGACCCACATCTTTCCAGAGGCTGTTTCTGGGGCAGCGTGAGCGTGTTTTGCTCACATCGGCTCACATCGCCCCTGCCCCCTGATAGGGCAGTTTTCCAGGCAGGGCAAACATTTCATCATCATCTCCTTCGCGTTTCTTTTTCTTTCTCATTTCCCTTTTTTCCACCCCCATGTTTTTTTCCTTCAATATTGCCTAACCTCCACCTGGGTGCAGGCAGTGGGGTGAGCTCACTGTGCTGAGCACTGCCAGCCTGAGGGCCATGCAGAGCCAGCCTCCTCCACCCTGTGAGAGGCAGGGGGCCTGAGGAGTCCACACTGAGCCCCTCCACCCAGGGACACAATCCTCAGCTGCCAGCCCTGCTGCATATCCCAGCATGGCATTGCGGGGAGGGAGATTGGGCATTTCCATCAGCACCCCTCACAGGAAGACACAGCTCACCAGAGAGTAGAGAAAAGCATCAGCCCCACCACTGTCCTCCATTTGACTGTGGGAAACCAAACTTTGCACTTTCCTGGGGGTGTGGGAGGCACACAACTACTGGGGTGAGCTGCTACCTTCCTGCACCTTCTCAGCTCATGCCTCCCAAGAGACACAGAGGGAGCTCTGGTGGCAGAGCTCACCAGGAAACGGTGCTTTCTGCAAGAAAAGCTTTTTTTTCTTCACAATTTTCTGGTTCTGCTCTTATTATTTTTTGGAGGGGGGAGGGGAATTGAACTTGGGGATTTCTCTAAAAGTATATATTACAGGGGAAGAAATATCCATTTTCTCTCTAATCAGGAGAATTTTGTTGATTTTTCTTGATGCAGCCAAATATCACTTCCCAGAGGGCTGAATTGCTTCTATTTCTGGTAGCTGAGAACTACACTTTGTTACATGGCAGTTTGATGAAAACCTTAAGTGGTGGCAAAAATGGAAATTTTGCAGAGATAGCTGCTGGAACCCTCTGAAAGGTCATGCTTTGGTGATGAAAAAGGGTTTAAAACCTCTCTTTGCACCAGATCTTTCAGCAGGATGGCTTTCCAAGACAAGAAATGGGCTAGGAAAACAGGATGATGCCTCTTTCTTAGGGAAAGACATAATGAGGAAAGGTAGGGAAGAAACGAAGGTAAACCAGTGCTAGACATAGGCAGGAAGAGAGACCTGGGACTTGTGGCTAAGAGCATGGCTGGGGTTTTGCTTGGGGACTTTTAGTCTCCTAATTCTAGATTCACTACCAGTAAGTTGCATTTTTCCCCAAAAAAATATTGGTAGACTAATTCAGAGTGCTACAAAGGTACTATGCAAATTTCTGGTGGGAAATACAGCTGTCTCAAAACATTGATAGCCTGTGGTTTCATTTATGTGGTGGATGTTAATGTGTCTAATGATTCTGAGGAGAGATGTCTGAAAAAATGAATTTGGAGTTGTTTTGTTTCGTGAGCAGTTCTGAAAAGTCAGGAAGGAGGGAATTAGCTCAGATTGCAACCAGGACTATTAATTTAAATTACAGAAAATGTGAAAGGTGAGGAGAAAATGCTGTGCTTTGATTTGGAGCTATTTACAAGTAAAATGGAGGGGAATTTCAAACTGAAATAAACATTGCAAATGTACTTTCTTGGAATTTTTTTCTCAGGACAAACAATTTAGTTCAACCAGCACTAATGCTCAAAACTATTTGTCACCAAATTTGCATTTTTCACACAAGGGAAGTTTCAGGTGGAATAATTTCACCCATCCCCAGCTCCAAGCCTGGGAATTGAAGAAACCTCCCAGCCCTTTGCCATTGTGTGAATTAACTCAACTGGACATTCATACCAAGCCCCTCACTGCTGAGGATACATCTCCAGACCAGGCTTTGCATATCGTATTTGGGCAGCTCTGTCCTTTTAAGATTTTAGCAAGGTTTCTCCCCAGAGATCAAGGGGCAGGTGGAGGTTCTCCAGCTCTTGGCTGGGTTCGTGTGGGTCACTCTCCTTCCCACAATGGCAGAAGGCATGAAGCCAGTCCCTAGTGAAGGCCAGGGAACCCACCCCAAGCCTTGATCCCACACTGAGACAACCTGGTCATGAGTCCAGACACAAAAACGTCACTCTCAAACACCCAGCGTGAGGTTCCCATCTCACATGCATGGCTGCAGAAAACCAACCCTTCAGGCTTTGCTCCCTGGTGAAATTCCTCTTCCTGGTGGGGGACACAGAGGCCATTTCCCTGCACCAGCATCCAGTGATGCTGCACCCTCCCAGGGGATGAGGGCAGGTGGTCACACATCCCAGCCTGGCTGGGCCTTGGCCAGTCCTGTCTTTCTGAGGTCCCAGTGAAAATGGCAGCGGGTAATAAAATCAGGCAGCCGAGGTTAGGAGCAATGTTTTTCTAAGAGGTAAGTTAAATGAGGGGTAATGGTTTTTCATCTGAAATGACCTGAAAATCTGGTTTATAGACATGTACATTAACTCTTTAGTGGTAGCAAGGTTTGGAGACATCTCTAATGACTTTCATTAATCTTTCAGAAGAGAATGGAACAAAGCAGCTTGTGAAATGTTTCCTATTTTCTGAAAAGTCTCAAAAACCACATTAGGGTACCCTGAATTTCTTATGTTCCAGAAGCCAGGCAAAGGAACTTTAATAAACCAGACATTTTAAAATCCAGCCTCACACTTTTTCTCATCACTTTAATCATTCCCTGTAACCTGCTACCCAAATAATGAAGCAGCTGTGACCTGAGAATCATTCATTAATGTTTACAAGACACTCAGGTAAAAGGAGGAGAGAGACATGAAAATAACACATATGAATAAGTGATAGCAATAATATGTTCAGTCTCTGAGATTACTCATGCTCTAAAATCTGAGAAGGTGCATAAGTTTTTACAGGTTTGGGCCTTGGTTTGGCCCAAAGATCCTTTCAGGTCAGGCTGTTAGCTCCATGAATGAAGCACTCCTGGGATGCACTTGGCTGCTCTGGGTAGGAAGAGGGAAGCTGTCAGATATCAGGAATTTGGCACTATCACCATGCCACTTAAATCATGCTAGTTAACTGGAGGAAGGTCATTCACCAAAACACTGTGTTGATAAACGCCACAGAAGTGTGGAGCTGGGGAGGTCCAGAGGAAAAAACATTGTTTAGGTTTTACAGTGCAAATTGCTCTAGGAACAGAAAAATATCTTTCCATTTTTCCTAATCCCAGACATTCCTGGGAGCATAGGCCATGGCTGCTTTATTTTTAAAATCAACAAGCTCTTCTGAAGAAAAAGCATTTCTTGATCTTGTGACTGCCACAGCAGAAAGCTCCGTCCCCTCGCAGTCAGGCGATGCACTTCCTGCCAGCTGGACTCCCTCACTGCCTAAACCCTGCCCCAGCAAGGCACAAGCTGCCTCTTATCTGCCAGCCCGGGCTGGAGCAACAGGATTGAGACATTTCAAGATATCATCTGGGAAAGCAAGATAAATCCAGGTGAGTTGATTTGTCAATCTCTGCGAAGCACGCAGGCAGTGCGTGGCCCCTGCAGCTCCATCTGTGCTGAGCCCATCCGACCCTGTGCAGCCCCACCTGGGCACGGGAGCTGCCCTGCAAGGTCAAGGGAGCCTGCAGCCTCATCGAGCTCTCATCCAGCACACACAGCACCATGCCTGGGAAGCACCAAGCCCACCCTTCCCAACCGTGCTGTCCTTGCATCCTATAAGCAACCCCAAGTGTCTCATACCAGCTGGAATAACCATATAAAAGCTGGATTGTGCAAGAAAAGCAACTTCTTTCCCCTCATCATGAAGTTGGTTACAACGTGAAGGAAACACTGGCACAACATATTTTACATGACAAAGTGTTTCACTCCAGAAAAATGCAAAACTGATACTCCTTCCATTTTCTGGCTGTGTTCTTGTTGTCCCTTATCTCCATAATACATCACAGCATGCTGTGCCTGAAGGCTGCGTCCCATCACCGGGCTGCACCACCACCTCATAGCTCAAACTTTCTCCGTGTTTTCAGTCTAGTTCTGTACTGGCTACTTTGTACAAGTTGAAACACCTTATCTCCTTTGCTGGATCAAGGTCTCCTCTGTGTGTGTTGCAGTTTAGCAGTCTGGCACGTAGAAATGGCAAGTTTCAGCTATCACCAGCTGTTCTGGGTCTCTGTCCAAGAGACACCATGCTTCCCTCCAACAGGATTTCTTTACAGACTGACTTAAACCTCACCTGCCTGCCGTACAGTATAAGCCCTTGCTTCCTACTGAGGATGTGTTCAAGCTGTTCAAGGCTGTGTCTCCCTGAATAAGCACCTGAGTACGGAAATTTCACCTGACATATGCGGCTGGCAGAAGAGATGTTTGGAAATCCCAAGGAGGCAGGAATAGCCAGAAGAACCCCAAACAGGGGTTGTGTATGAACACCTGCAAGGCTGATGTTCAAACCTGAGGAAGCCATCTGGGTGGTCTGTAAAGGTACTTGTAAGGCACAACCAACCTACCATGGACTGCTCTTTTAGTTGAAGAGCCTCTTTGGAGCATCTGTTTTTCTGCACTCATTACAAAAGCAGCAGAGTTAACTGGAGGAAGGTCATCCACCAAAACACTCTGTTGATAAATGCCACAGAAGTATGGAGCTGGGGAGGTCCAGAGGAACAGTGTTTAGGTTTTACAGTGCAAAATGCTCTAGGAACAGAAAAATGTCTTTTTTTCTGAACAGAAAAAAATCTTCACAGCCCCTGTGAAGACACTCTCACTGGGATACCTGCCCAGGTTCACTCTTCAGCCCAGTTGCAGGGCCAGAGGAGAAGCACCCTATACCATCCACCTGCTCCCCTCTTCGCAGCCACTCATCCCCTCATCAGCTCTCAGACAGCAGAAGCTGTCCAAGTCTGCAGACTGAAATTCTCAGTATTATCATTACTGTCACAGCATCTAAAGGGGACCCAACCAAGACCAAAAGACTTATTTTGCTGGATCCTACACATCTCATGCTTGAAGGGAGTTTCTCTGCCTGTGAACACACTTACCGAGTTCCTGGTCTTGCAAACTCTTACAGGCATTAGCATAAAACTTCTCAGAAATCACATGGAAAGAAAAATGATCATGCCCTACAGAAACTGCCTGTTCCTGTCCCTGAGTTTAATTAATCTGTCCATGGGCTTAAGCTGTTCTGAAACACCTCATGGAAGATGAAGACAGAACAGGGAGGGCTCAGGAGGTGTTAATGACCCATGGAGAGCACTACTGACCCAGCACAGGAGCTCTGCTTGTTGTGGTCCTGCAGAGCACATGCTGCTCTGGGAGGCTGTCCTCACATGGCTTGTGTCTTCTGTGTATTTGAATGTTTTCAGACAATGAACGAGTCTGAATGTCTCTGCTGAGAGACTGCCTATCAAGGCTGGAGTTTCCTTGTTTTGCATTTCTGCTCGTTTCATGAACACATTTACTATTCCTTAGCGTTGTTTTCCATGGAGCTCCATGCCTGTGTGTGACAGCTGCAGTGCTGACCCCTCCAAAGCCGCATCTGCAGAGGGACTCAGAAGCCTGTGCAGTGCCTACCTCAAAGGCAGCACTGGGCTCTGCAGTGACCTGCTGAGAGCCACCACAGTGGTGCCTTGCCAGCACCTTCATGCTCTGAGCATTCTCTAGCCAGTTCTGTCACTCTCAGAGCTAGACCTGATCTGTGTAACAGACCTGCTCCCTCCCGAGGGAAAGCTCTGCACTGTCATCTTTCTGCCTTACCCAGACAGACAGACCAATGAACCTTTGAGATGCTGGGAATGTCGGCTGCTAACAAGGTTGGCCAATGCCTGGGATGTCTGGGGGCTTCAGGCATCTTAGCTGAGCTCTTCCTTGCTCAAGAGAAGGCTAATTAATCAGCTCTGCTGTTCTGGCATCACCCAAAAGTGAAAATACTTTCTGGCAGGGCAGCAGGCACAAAATTAGCTGCTGCATTAAACTGCCAAATCTCCTTTACTCCTTTATTAGTTGCATTTGGTGATGATGAGGAGTGAGGCATTAACCAGTCCCTGATGGATAAAGAAACTATTACTCTGCTTTCTCTTTGCAGCTGGGAAGAGGAAATAGGTTTTATTACTGAGATTTCCTTGAAGACATTCACTTGACTTTGTGGCATCAGACGCGGAAGAGAAATGAAGAACACAGGAATCTTGGCACAGCAGGAGAGATTGTGCACGGATAATAACAGAGAGAAGGACCAGGTCAATTGGGAGCTGAAATATACTTAGGTGATTGAATCCTTGTGTCGGGTAGAAGCTCTGACAATCTGCCGGGCTCAACTAATTTCAACATTACAGCCAGGATCTCCATGCTGGCACTGAGGGCCTAAACCAGGGAACTTGCTGGGAAGACACATTCATGATGGATCAGAATGGAACAGAAGAGAATAAAGTAGAATACAAGTAATAGATTATTAATTCTTTGTTGTTTGTTCTTTTTTATCCAAGATTAGATTTAGAATGAACCCATCCTAGTTTTAGTCCTAGATTTTGGCTAAAACGACATGACTCTTCTAAATGAAGGTGCAGGCTGGAAGACCCCATGCAAATCACAATCCATGCCCTGAAATCTCAGAGGGTTCATATTGGAACAAGATACTGAGTTTCCTAAGGGATAATCCCAAATTCTTGAGCTTGCTACCCACTTGTTAGCAAGACACAGCCTGGACACAGACGTCCAAGAGACCTAGAGCAGACTGGGGCAAAAGGGCAAAGCTGGTACAGATCTGACCTTAGCATGGTGAGGGAACAATGGTCAGTGAGCCAACATAGGGTGGAAACTGAAAAAGCACCCTAACCGTGTCAGGAAAGAGGTCCTGTGACAGGCAGGCAGAGGCAAAAAACCAACCTGGCCAAAGAGGATGTGGTAGCCCAGATCTGTGGGGACCAGGCTCCAAAGCCCAGCAGGTCCCTCCTGTTCTTGGTCACTGAGGGACCCTTCTCATCTCACTGGCATGTGCAGCCTGGTCAGGAGGAGGGTTGGGAAGGGGAACCACATGAAATCATCTTGTCACATCACTTCTGACAATGAGGGGAGATGACATGGGCTGGTGGCCAAGGGATAGCCTCATGGACAGGGTGTATTTAAATATCCTAGGAGGGAAAGTTCAGGCTCCTGGCTCAGGAGCTGGCCCAAATATCAGCACCGTGTGGTGAGATGAGTTTGCCTCTCAGAACAGGTCAACCAAGAGGCTGGAAGAGGCCAGAGCTTTGTTTCTGGTAGCCCTTGCTGGCTGCCGCTCAGGGCACTGCTCCCCGACTCTGCTGTACCTCCAATCCTCTCGCCTCCCTCCACCTCATTTTCCACATCTACAACGTGGAGCTAAAGCTAATTACAGCCCCTAGAATGGAGCTGCATCACTTGGCTTTACCAGTGTTTCAAAAGCACCCAGAGATAAAAGGCGCTTGAGAGAGCAGAGTATTGTTATTACTAATAATTACAAAAATTAACCAAATATTTGTCTAGCAGCATCCATCCCTGCTGCTGCTTCTTACATAAAACACACACATACTCTGACTGCCAAGCCAAAGCCCCAGAATCACTACATCAGCCCTACGGTATTGAGAAGGGGGGCAAAAATTGCCTTGGGTCTAAAAAGGGTTGTCTGTTCCAGCAATTAATTTAATTGTCCTAAATATAACCCAGGTACACTGCAGATCCAAATTGCTGGCTGACAACAAACCCAAACAGGGCCCAGAGGCTGCGAGGCAGCAGGTTAAATGCTGCCTCTGAAGCTGCTGGGCTGATCCTGGCACACGAGAATATTTTCTCTTGGTATTCGCCGCCGCTTGCTGCTGTGGAGTAGAATTCTCGTAAAATGTTTATCAATGCCTGGGCATCTTCCAAACCAAGAAAGGGTGTGTGAGAAGTGTCCCCTTGCAGTCAGCAGGGACTGGATTTCATCACTTGTTTTAATTCCCGTCTTCATAATTTTATTGCTTTTTCTTCTCCTGTTTTCTAATAAGCTCTCCTAACACCTAATGAAATCAGTTCTTTTTTCCTTCTACTTATCTCCCCCTGCTGCCATCGCGATTACCTAGACTAGAAAAATACAGAGCACGGGGTCCTGCAGGCTGAGGTTTTAGCGACTGATTTCAACTGACGTGAGCAGAATCGGCAATAAACTTCAATGTCATGGTATTTTGATTCCTCCCTCTTCCGTATTGCATGAAATATCTGAAGGGGACAAACGCCAAGGAGTGAGAAGAATTCTTTTGGGTCGTATAGCCAAAAATGAAACTAAGAAAGGAGCCATTTCCAGAGGGGGAGATGCAGTCAGCTGTGCAATCGTTATCTGTAATAGATGGCATCTCTCACTGACGTGATCTCTATTATCCTCCTATCTCAGCATCTCACAGGCTTTAATGGATTCTTCCCTCCAGCATCTTTTCAAGACTGCCATTGTCCTACACACATTTTACCAACTGGGACCAGAAGCACCAAGAGGCCAAGACCCAGCTTCCCTAACTTATGCTGGCACTCAAGTTCCTGTTGGTCACCATCTAAAAATCCATCTGTAATCTGGGCACTATGTTATTTAACTGGAAATTTATTTGCGAAGGTAAATAATGTGCTCTGTGACCACAGAGAGGCAAACAAATCTCATAAAATCCAAGTTTGTTATTTCCTGCTCTGCTTTCAAAACAAAACACAACAATTTTAGCAGACAATTAAACTCTCTGATTTCCAAGAGAGGCAGGCACACAAATACTTTTGAGGATCTGAGCCCACATGATTATGTAAGGAATTAGTAGGAGGGAATTAACCCAATCACTGAGGCATCCTTGTGGAGAGAATCTCATCCACACTCAGGGCTGCCATATGGGAACATGTCAGAGCAAAACATAAAAACTCAGAAATACTTAAAATTTAAATCAGGGAAGTGCCAAAAAATGTCACAGCATCATTCCATGTAGGGGGAATATCTAGCCTAACCCCTTTCTACTTCCTGCCTCACCACCGTGCTGCCTATACTCCAAAAAGTCGGGAAAAAAAGCCCCAGGTTGCACGTACTCCTTCCAAGCACACGGGCTCTCCGTGCGGGACCATTGCCTGTGGACTGGTTGTCCATGCCTTACCCTCTGTGCATAGACACAGGCTCTGTGTCAGGGCAAACAGTCCCTGGGCACCCATGGAACATTGGGCAGGAGGGCTAGGGGTGCCCCACGCCAAGCAGATGCAGGGATGTGGGGACAAGGCAGCACCGAGGCAGGATTTCCACCACCCGACAAAGATCTCGTATTTCTCCCTCCTCCCTGGGTCTGCTCATTAAATATACTGTGATATTAAAACAAAGCTACTTGAAAAACAGAAAAATAAGTAGGAGCAAGCAGGATTCAGGGAAGCAATGGGGACAGCTGTGGGCCTGATCCTGCTCTTCCTCAGGACAGCGTAGTGAGGAGCATTGGGTGAAGGCAGTTCTGAGGCGAGCTCCTCAATTCCAGCCTGGATGGGACATAAAGGAGATCTGGCTCCTTTCCCATATTTTAATGCTGTCACAGTCGAATTTATCACGCCAAAACCGGTGGAGTTGTTTGCAGGAGTGAGGACTGTAGCAGCAGCAGACCTGGGAATGCAGAATGCGGATAGTGGGAACCAAACCTCCCTGCCTGGGATGGACGCAGCTCCCAGCACAGCACTGACGATAAAAGCAAACTTTCCCGGGCAGGCAAAGGCTGCCTCGACTGTCACTTTAATTGAAACCTTCTGCAGCCGTATACTTCACCTTATGTTTAATGATTCACCTCTTAAGCAGCCCACTTGTACCTTTGTAATCTTTCTGAAGGTTAACTTGTTGATCCTCGAAATTTGTCTGGAGGGAGAGAGGCAATTCGCAGGGAGGCTCGAAAGGAAAAAAGTATCAAGTATTCTGATAAAAAGTGTTTTTATTGAGAGAGAAGGAAGGAGAAATGAATTGCAAAATTCAGAAGAGCCGATGAGACTTTGGAAAGAAAAGAGAAAATAAGAAGGAAAGAAAAATAGTCAATAAAAAAATAAGAGAGGGGGAGGGAGTAACTGGGTTTAGCTCCATTCCTGGGAGATGGTTTATTTATGCTTTATAGGAATCAAAAATATATTTGTCATTTACCAAATTAAATAAAAATAATCCTAGCATTAAATTATTTTTAGGACATTAAGAGTTACACTCTTATGGGTAATAATCTATTTGTAACACTGTAATGGAGTAACTGGCAATTTCATACAGCTTCGGGATCGATATTTTCCTATTTGCCATGTACCTATGCAAATAAATATCCCATTTGATTCATGTCCATATCGTAGGATCTGCCTGCTTCTTTCTTACTCCTTTAATATTTAATTATTTAAAACAAGGAGAAATCTCACTGGAATTTTTGTCTTAAAAAATGGCTGACTTATTCTTGTTATTTGAGAATAACAGAAAAAAGATGTGAAAATCTAATTCTTTTTAAGTCTTAAAACCGAAACTCAAATAAGGACGAGGAGAAAAAAAATCTTAAACCCCAGAAACCAAACTTCCTCCCCTCCCTTTTACATGAATATTCTAAGTTTTTTCTGTAGCTATTCATAGTCATACCTAAATGTAGCCTATAAATCTACTAATACATTATTTAACACTCTAACTACTGGTATAAAAAATTATAAAATATTCTGTTGGCAATACATTTAATTGAATTCTTTTTAGACACAGCTTGTTATTGCCAGACATGCTTTTAGAGATAGTACGGAGAAATAAAAGAATTTCAGAAGGCAGTAAAACAAATAATTACCATTTTCACCATTACTTCCAGATACCCTCCTATCCAGTCACTAAATCCTTTAAGTCTAAATCAAAGAGTTTCCGTGAACAAAATTGCACAGATAATTTCAAAGAATATAAAAATTACGTCGATGTTTTATTTGAAGAGAGAAATTGAAATTCACATAGTCCTCTACTTGCTGAGACGTCCGCGGAGTTATTAGAGAAAAAACAGAAATAACCCAGGCTACTTTAGCCTGAACTTTAGAGGCCTGTTTCAAAATGATCAGGGTCAATGCAAATCCCTCTTTTAATTACAACAAGCTTGTACCCATAAAAGTTTGAGGCATCGTCATTCTTCTTAGGCTCTCTGCTGCTTTTTAATATCAGGGATCTGCAAGATTCTCTGAGGCATAGGAGTAATAAATACTACTATAAACCATCCAAAGCAAGCACTGCCTTTTATTCTTTCTATTATATTTTTCACCAACAAAGCAACTCATACATTGGGTTTGAACTACCTCAGCACAACTCCAAATCAGAGAAGTATCTGTAGGGGTTAGTGAGGGTTTTTTCATCTCAGCAGCTGAATGCTGACAGATCTGCTGAAAAGGAAAGTGGTCAGTAGTGCTGTTCAGCCACAGGCCAGGGATTTTCAGCGTCCACAGGTCACACACTTCAGTTTGGTGGGTGCCAGGATGGCAAGATTTGGAGACAAGCAAGGGATTGGGCTGGGGATGCTGACCAGGTGAAGGGTCCCCCACCATGTCCCCTGACAGAAGGCTTCTTACCCAGCACAGCCCCACCGAGGCATGGACAGGATTTGGTCCATAACTGGTTAAAAATCAATCGGGTCCAGGGAGCGGTGGGAGGTAATTATCTGCAGCTTGAAAACTTCCGGATGAAGTTTCCCTTTTAAATCAAAGATGGGGCAGAACTGATACGGGGCTGTGTGAGCTCAGTGGGATGGGGACTGTCCTTACCCACCTTCCGAGAACTGCTGCTTACATGCAGCCAGTATTTGGGAGATCGGGCAGGAGACAGGCAGATATCTTGCTCCTATGTGGGAAGAAAGTAATTTTTGACAGGCGAGTCTGCACTGTCTACTGGCAGCAAGCACCAAGCAGATATGCCAGTTATTTGGGCAATTTTGCCGGAATATTATCCTGGGGGTTGATGTGCACACAGCATGGCTGCACACCCCTCCATCATCAGAGCAGTTGTTCTTGTGGAGTATCGGTCCAAGTTCGATTCTTTACCCGAACGGGAGGTCTGGACTTGGCACGGGGGTGACAGTGTGCTCTCACGTCGCCTGGGGAGCCGTGTCATGGCATGGAGGCACTGCGGGCCGGCCAACCACACACCCCTGCGTGGCCTTTGGCTGTCGCTCCCTCCAGCCAGCTCCTCATCCCTCTGGTCCTATCATCTGGGGCACCCTGTGCTTCCCCTCCCGATCCCAGTCCAGATGCTGACAGATGCCAAATGGTATCTGCGGCCACCTAAAGCCTCTGCACGAGTCGTGAAGGAAGGAACACACCCTGGGCTGGGGGCTTGTGGATGGTGGGCTCAGTGAGAGCCAGGCTGGGCAAGGGTGAGGAATAGCCAGGTGTGCCCAGGGTGTGCTGGGACAGTCAGGTTTTACCACGACATTCAAGTTTTTCCACTTCCAGCCCTTTCCCTTGCAGTAAAGACCGAGTTAGATCACAAACACTCAAATTAAAACAAGAAAAAAAGAAAAGAAAGCAAGAGAACGGAGCCCCGGTGAGCATCGCAGCGCCCCGTTCCCTGCCATTCCCATACACCCAGCTGCTGCTCCCTCTTCTCTTCCCAGTCGGAGCCCATGCCTCTTCTGATACCCAGGAAAACATTTTGTTCTGCGTTAAAGGCTAAAGCTAACACATGACCAGCGAGAGGCAGCAGTTTGTTTAGCTCTTGGAGTTTATTTTAATTGCGGCCTTGTTTTGTAATGAGGACGGCTGCGGCAGGGGGAGCCTGCTGGGATCCGGGGGGCTGTTCCAGGGGAGTTTCCTTATCAATAAAAAGAAGTCTCGACTATTTAAATTAATAGCAACTGGATGGCATGTATGCACAGCTGCTTTGTTTTCTCAGAAGTTACTGTACATATTTGCTTATTAAGGATTTCAGTGGCTGAGTACGATCACAGATCCCCTCCAAGTGCCATTCACATCCCCAAACTCCACCAGGGAGCAATGAAGGGGAGAGAGACAGGCCCTGTGTTCGTGCTGACAGACAGAAAACGGCCTGGTAAACCTGAGTAGTATGTTATGATGATGCATGAAAAAAAGGAGGAAAATAAGTAAAATCATGTGATTTTTATGCAAATCAGATGAATTGAACGGTTAAAAAAACCCTAAATGTCAGGTAGATAAGATCGCATACACCTAGAGCAGTGTCATGATGTTCTCTGTACATTACATTCATACTGGAAACCAAAGTGTGTTACAGAAATCAAACACCCACAAAAAGCTCTGAGATTGCACTGAGAACAGGCCCCTGCAAAGCACTGGCCTCTGACAAAAAAAAAAAAAAAGGCAAAAGAAAAAAAGTAGGTTAGATTAGAAAACAAGATAGTTGAATTCGGGCAGCTGAATTCAGGCTGTCCCCGTGCAGCCTGGCCTCACTGCATTCGCATTAATATGCACAAAACTCCTTTTAAGTAACGTCCATGCAGCAGCACCCAGCTCCAAAACGGGCAGGCTGTTCGTGAAACCCATCCTCAAGGGCCACGGGGAAGGGGAGAGGTGCACCAGCTCTCTTCTGTCAGGCTAAACTTTTCTCTCTTAGGCACTTTTTATTTTCTTTTAAAAGTCCTGGCAATTATTTTGTGTGAGGGTGGGGAAGCCTGATGGCCTGAAGGAGTTAATTTCAAAAGAAAAAATTATAGTGGGGTACTGTTTATTTAAGCAGTGTTTTGTAGAAGACGAGGCGCTTCTTTCCAAGGGTGCGGTTCACCTGGGAAAAATACGCACTGGCCTCGATGTACCATAAAAACCTGCTCTGTGTCCCCTGGAGAGAAACGACCCAAGCCCAGGGACTCCCCTTACTGCCAAGCAGCACCTCCAGCTCTGAGGCCCTTCAACCTCCAACTGCAGCTCTTGGGGAAGGCTGAATAATTTCACACTGCTCTATGCCCTGTATGCCAGCACACAGGCAGAGGGGTTGCTTTTCATCCCAGGAGCTTTGCCAGGGCAGGACATGAAGAAGCTGGAGAGGGACAGTCCATGGGGGGGTGCGAGGCACCTGTGGCGATGCCCAGCACCGCTCCTGCCTCTGCTCCTGCTCCTTGGACCCGCTCCAGCGTGACCAGAAATACCCCTGGTACTTCTGGGGACCATTTCCCAGCAGCATCGCCCCCATTCCAGCATCGCCACCACTTTGCAGGGTGACACTTGAGGGTTCAAACCCTGGGTGAGGAGCTCTCTGCAGCGTACGGGGCGTTTTGGAGAGAGGGGTTCATGGAGCTAGCCCCGCAGCGGGGTTGCCACAGCCTCCCACAGGCAGGGCCGAGCTGCTGCTCCTCCATGTGCCACACAGGCACCTCGTGGGTATGCAGGAGCCACGCTGAGTCCGGGGCCGCTGAGAAACGTCCCACAGCCAGCATGGGTGCTGCTGGTGGCCTTGCACACTCCCACCAGCAACCCTCCCCACCATGGGGCCACCCTTGTCCCCCGAAGAGAAAGCACTTGCAGTCAGCTTGTGGAGGTGCAGGAAGCTGTCCTGCTGGGACATTGCCCAGCAGCCACCACCACTGCCACTGACTGCTGTGCTGGTCCCCGGAGCTGGGACAGGCAAGAGAAGAGGGTGACAAGGCCTCACTCAGCAACGATCCCTCTGGTCAATGGTGGGAGAGGGCTCCCAAGGAAATTACTCCATCCCCAGCTCCCTGAAGTCCCCAGCCAAGCACCACTGCTGCTTTTGGGGGCAGCAGGAAGCAGTGGGGAGTGGAGGCAGGTGGCAGGAGCCCTTGGGTAGCTGCAGCCTGGCCCTGAGTGACAAACAGGGAGCGGGAGAAGGTCTGACACGGGAGCAGAAAGGCCAAAAACGCCGCGAAGGCACCCAGGCCGCCCAGTTCCCAGTCCGAAAGCGATGCTGCTGGCTGCTCCCTATGTCCCCGTAACGAAATGGGTTAGAACGGAAACTCTGATGCAAGCCCGGCTTGGCTGTAGCCAGGCAGAGTGAGAAATCTCCCCCGTAAGAGTGCTACTTGAACGGAAGCTGTGCTCGACCTCGGGTCTCCACCAAAAATCCCCCAAGCGGCAGCCCTCTCGCTGCTGCTCCCGAGCGTCCCGCGGGCGCTGGGCTCGCCGGGCTCCAGCTAAAGCGAAAGCGTCACACACTGCAGAGAAATGACAAACAGAACAGATCTGCCGCCCCCAACAACCCCCTTCCTTCGGATTCATAGCTGGGGAAAAAGGAAAAAAACAAATCAAAATCCCGGAACAGAGTTGCTACTCTCGGGTTTGTCCCTCCTTTGGTCACTCGCAGACCTGGGAGACCCTCCCTGCCCGGGGAATCGGAGTCGCACAAGTCACACAGATCCAGCTGCACTCACTCCCTGGGAATTCCACATTGCATTTTAACTACAGGAAAGCCGTCTCTCCAGCATATCTGTACCACCTCGAGTGTCTCGGGAGTACCATCCCTGCCTTGCCATCGGGCTATTTTTAATGACGAGTCGTATTAGCAGAAGGGCTTTCTTCCTCATTTATCTCCCCCCCCCCCGCCCCCCGCCAATCTCCTTGCTTTAAAGTGTTTCGGTTCAAGAGCTCAGCTGAGAAATCAAAATAAAGGCAGCACCCCGGGACTTTGCATCCACGGTGGCCGCTCCGTGGGCTCGCCAGTGGTGGAATCAGTAGCTCCGAGCAATCGCACCAGCGGACCGAGGGCACCGTGACCTGCGGTGGTTATTCTCGTAAACAAATTTCTATTAATCACCAGGGCCCGGGAATGCCTTCACAGCCCAGAGCGTGCCTTCCCCCGCTCCCCACCAGCCCGAGCGGCGGCTCGCAGCCCAAAAACCCGACCGGGAAAGCAGAATGAGCGATCCGAACCACCCCCAAACCCAAGCCTTGCAGCAGGCCCCCAAGAAATAAACACGCCAGGCTGGGGGTCAGACACAGAAATCTCCACAGATTTACATCCAGGAAGCTACATTTCCATAGGGGAACGGGGAAGGTTGGGGTGACAAGTCCCCTCCCTCTGCACCCCTGCAAAACCCACCCGAGACCAAGGCTTTGCATTATTCCCCCCTCCCACCTCCCAGCAAAGGCCTTTGCCCAGCAAGAGGCAGAAAAGTGCAGAAATATAATCCCTTTCCAGAAAAGCCAAAGCGATTCTGCATCCCCAGCACAGTCCAACAATTCCATACCAGCAGAATATTTATAGACTTACAGGTTATTTTGCAACAATAACAAAACAGCTACACAGAATTAACCCACCACTTGGGAGTCCTGGAAAGGAAAAAAGAAAACGAATGGAAAAAAATTTTAAAAAAGAAGAGAAAATCATCAAAATCATCTTTTTCTTTTTTCTTTTTCTTTTTTTTTTTTTGGTCTGGAGAATCCCGGCAAAGAAATTTTCAAAAAAAGAAAAATAAAGAAATTGAAAATAAAACCGAAAAGGAACATGGGGAGCTTATGGGGAACTGTCTTTAAGCAAAAAGCTTCCTTCCCCAAGAGTAAATCCCACTGGAGGCCCTGAGCCGAGTGTGGCTGTTTGCAAAAAATTATTTTAAAAAAAAAAGCTGAATGAGGGAAAAATAATTAAAGAAAAAAAGTAAAAATTCAGAACAATGCAGCTGGCTCCTAGCTTTGCTCGCTGGGTTGTTTGGTTGGTTTGGGGTTTTTTTGGGGGGGGGGGGAGGGTGTTTTAGAAACGCGAAAATGACCCCCCGCCCCAAAATAAATAAAAAATATATAAAAACAATTAATAATTAAAAATACATATATATAAAAAAAGATAAAAGGCGCTTTTTTTCCCCCAGATCTCTTCGCTCTTTTTCGGAGTGGTTTGGGAGGGAAAAAAAAAAAAAAAAAAAAAAAAGGCAAGCAAAAGCAAAGAAGCGGAGGATGGTGGTGGCAGGGGGTGGGATGTGTGTTTGCACCGCCCGGAGCCGTGCCGGGACCCCCGGTTTCCTCTCCCGCCGCCGCCGCCGCTGCTCGGTCCGCGCCGCGCGCGCTGCTCCGCGCCCGCGCGCCCCCCACGTCACCGACAGCACCCGCCGCCACGTGACCCGCCGCCCGGGCGCGACCACTGCCGCGGGGGGGAACGGGGAGGGGGATGAACGGGGGGCGACACGGTGGGACCCCCGCCGCCGCTGAGACCCCCCCGGGATGCGCGCCCCCCCCGCCAGCTCCGTTGGCGGCGATCCCGAGGGGGTGCTCACTCCGGGAGGGCCGCGGCGGCGGGGAAGGCGCGGAGGGGGAGGTCCGTGGCCCTCCCCATGCCGAGCGCGATGGTAGAGTCCTTAGCTCAAATTCCGAGAATTGGGCTCTGTTGATTCTTAGAACTGGGGTTCTTAGAAGTGGTGATGCAAGGAGTTTCTAGGAAAGCCCGGAGACCAGGTGATTGCTGCTTCTATTGCCGCGGCCGATTTTACCCTTTAATTCTCTCGCTCGCTTTTTTTTTTTTTTTTTTTTTTCCTCTCCATTTTTTTTTTTCCCTCCTCTTCCCTCCCTGCCCCGCTCCGACGGTTGGCGCGGAGCCGCCTCTATATATTTTTACCCATTTTTTTTTCTCTCCCTCCTCTTGCCTTCCCCCCTTTCCCGCTGCAGGTGCCCTTTTATTTTTTTTATTACTGTTATTATTATCATCTCGATTTAATTTTTTCCCCTGCCTTATTTATTTATTTATTTCACATACACATCCCCCCCCTCTTCCCTTGCCCGCTGTCAGGGGAGAAAAAATTAGGGAAATAGGGGTGCCTGCATGTCTTTAACGCTGGGAGCGTGTATAAGGGGAGGGGAGCGGGGTGGGTGGGGGTGTCTCCCCTCGCCGTCCTCTCCCGGGGATTATCGGTTATCTGGGATTATTGGCTTTCCCGCACGCGTGACGGCCGGGTGGGGACGGGGGGGATGGCGGCGGCTCCTCTCTGCACCTGCAGCCGCTCCGCGGGCGCAGGACGGCGGCGAGCGCTGGCGGCCGCCGGGCTTGTGGCGTGACTCGGGGTCCGCTCTCAATGGCTGGATCCTTCGCTCGGGGTGTGTTATATTTTTTTTGCCTTTTCCTTTTTTTTCTTTTTTTTTTCTTTTTTTTTTTCTTTCTTTTTTTTTTTTTTTGGTGTGTTCGTGTTGTGTCGCTGTTGTCGTTTCGCCGCCGCACGAAGCCGCCGCGGAGCGGGGCTGGCGGCAGCGCGGGGGCTCGGCGGCACCGGCCTTTCCGCGTCAGCCCCCCCTTCCTCTCCATTTCTATTATTAAAGCATTATTATTGTTATTCCGTCCCCGGTGCAGCCGCGAAAGGGCTGGTGCGTTTTGCAACCTGTGGCGGGGCTGCGCCGTGATCTGTCAAGCCCCAGGCTAAGAGCGGGCGGTGATGGAGAAGACTTGCGGCATTTCCCTGCCCCGGGAAGGGGGGAGCCCGCGGGGAGGCTCGGCCGCCGCCGGCTGCCGGCCCCGGAGCACCGCGGAGCGCCGGCCCGGGGCAGCGGGGACCGCGCTCGCCCCGACGGTGCGTGCGGGGCGGCTGCCGGCGGGGAGCACAGCCGCGATGCACAACTCGGGAAGGGGGGAAAGTGTGCGAAGCCACTCCGAATATCACGCGTAGGGCTCAAAATAATAATAATAACAACAACAGCACCACCACCCGCGGGGAGGAGCGGGGGTCCCCCGCCGGGAGGAAGGCGGCGGGCGGGGAAGCGGAGCGCAGCGGTGCGAAGGATGCGAGGGACGGGGTCCGGGGCGCGATGCGTGCGGAGCCCCCCGCTGCCCCCAGCGCAGCCCTTCCCCTGTGTTTACTACCGCGGCGGACTTGGCGCGGGGACAGGCGCTCGTAAATCTGCCGCCGGCAGCCGCGGGGCTGGCCCCCGGCCACACGCTATTCCTGGAGCGAACGGCCGCGGGGAGCCGCGCAACCCCCGCGCCGCTGCGCCCCCGAAACCGCCGAGAGCGGGCGGGGAAGGGAGAGCGCTGTTTGTTTTGGTTTGTTGGGGTTTTTTAATTTTTTTTTTTAATTTATTAGATACGTATCTTGCGTGCGTGTACATATTTTTGGAGGTTTTTTTACACTCCCCATCCCCCCCTTTAAAAATAAAAGGCAAAACAAAACCGAAAAAGCCCAACTTTGTTATGAAAACTTTCGTGGTCGGACGGCAGCGACCTCTCCCGGTCGCCCCCCAACCCCCCGCCATCCCCCCCCGCCTGTAGTTTGCAAAGTCACAGTATGAAATGTTATGAAATCGGCTCTTGGGAAGGAGGGAAACAGAAAGCAAGGCGTTTGTTTAGAAAAAATCCGCGACACCCTCTCAGATGTGCCTAAAAAGCTGCCTTTGACCCCCCTGTTGCATTTCCAGGGAAGAGGTAAATCTGGGCTTAAAATTATGAGTCAAAATCAACAAAAACAAACCGTCCCCAGTTAGTTTTTTCCACTGACTTCAGTAGGCACAGGATTAGTGCGAAGGGAGGCTGGGGACAGATGAGGCTCAGTGAGAAGCTGCTACGTTGGTCTGACATCTCTCTCTGGGGCCAAATTCCTATTTGGAATTGTCAGCAGGGCCAGGTTTGGGATCAGGCTCTTATTCAATCTGGGGATGCTTATCAATTCTTCTCCCAAGCTTTTAAATGCTTTAAAATTATTCTTTGCCATATCATTTCAAGGGTTTAAAGGATTCGAGCTTTAGGAGCAAATGCAGGCTCCTTCCTCCAGTCCTTGAGGGGGTTACAGTTCAAAAATTGCTCTAAAAATAGTTTAGGGGAATCCTCTCTTTATATATGCATGGAGAGACAGATCCTAAGCTTCTGTTATTTTTCTCCTAAGGGTAGGATTGCAGGTTTAAAAACTTGCATTATAGATGGCAAACATTGCGCCATGAAACATATCACCAAGCCATTAAAATATTCAAAGGGTGTCTAGAATTTTTCCAGAAGGATGGCTTATTACATTGTTCCAGTAAGAAAAGAGTTCATTTCTCAGTGTTCAATTTTGACTGGCAAAACAGATCAAAGATCTGTCGAGATGCATTTCAATTCTAATTTCCAATCGCCCTCAGTTCTGACTGAGTCAATATTGGGAGAGGAAGTGGAGGTTAACTGGTTAGTTATCATTGTGAAGGAAGAAGTTGGAATGAGAAGTGATTCTTACAAATCCCACCCCGAAAACAAAACAACAAAAAAAAAATCCGTCAAAAGTCTTTGTGACACTTTTTAGACATCCCTGTTTGCAGTGCAGGGAGGATTCAGCCGGCTGTCGGATGGTACAAAAATAAACCTAGCAGAAACATTAAGTTTTTCAAAACAAGGCTGGAAAAGCTCATAAAAATAATGTTGCTCAGACGCGTTTTAAGAGAAACAGAATTACATCGACAAAATTATATGTTTTCCAGGTTTGGTTGGGGTGTTTTATTTTCCGAGGGGAAAAATTGCTCCTGCAGCAAAGCGAACTGGTGCCATCTAGTGTCACCTCTCGCTGCTCCGCGCGGGGCTGGCGGGGCCAGCAGCCTCGGGAGAGTGGGAACATGTTTATTAACTGCTCGTTAAAAAAAGAAAAAAAAATGCTTGCCAGCTTGGTGGAAGGTGGCAGAGGAAACTCTGGATGCCACTGAACTTACTTAAGGAGCCTAATTTGAAACAACCGACTGCTTATTAAAGTCACTGACATTTCCATATGGAGTTCTCTCTGGGTCTGGTCATGAAATCACATGTGAAAATCTTTCCGAGTTGTGGTGTTAATCTGCCCTTGAATTTTTGCCTAATTTAGGATGTATTGTAAAGCTATGCTCTTTTTTTTTTCTTTTTTTTTTCTTTTTTTTTTTTTTTTTTGGTGGGGAAATCTTTCAGCCTCCTATGGCAGCAGCCCAATATGAATTTGTAGGAATAATGTTTGGGTTTGGAGCACTTTTTTTTTCTTAGTAAACAGTAACGTTATCCTCAAAACCCCATACAAATACAGGTGGTAAAACTTTGTGTGGCAGTCCTATTTGGTAGGACTGTCTTCTCATTTTATTTAGATTGTCCGTAAAAAATAAAGCCTTTTTACATAGTCTATAGATTAATAAAATGAAGCTCTAATCAGTAGATGAATTTCTCAGTTTGCAGCTTATGCACTTTCATATATTTATGGTGTTAAGTTTGAAGAACTGTTTCATGCCTGTTTTTGTCCCTGTGCTTTAATACCTGGGCTGGGAACTTCAATCAGAGAGCTTTTACTAGTTCAGCTGGAGCCTGAAATATTGTTTTCAGGTTTCTGAGAAGTTGGTAAAATCTAAATTTGGTGGAAAGTTGCTTGTGTGCTCATAACCTCTTGCTCCATTTTATAGTAGCATGGGAGTCTATAAACGGGAGCCTTGTATGCCGAGTGCCTGTATTCTTCTCTAGATCTATTTTTAAACCATTCTTCTGTTTGGCAAAAAGTGACACTTGGTTTCCATGTTTACAGCAGGCATTGGCAAACCTCAGGAGTTCACAGTTTGCAGTTTGGTTAGATCAGTATCCAAAAGTCAGCAGCTGACCAGTAAGCTCCTTCAGACTTCAAATTTAGACTGCAATCGTAGTCCTCCTTTTTTCTTTCTTTTTTTTTTTTTTCTTTTTAAATCCAAGCTAGATCTTATGTGTTCTCATCACTGCAGGATGCTGGCAGCCAAAAGACATACACCCTTAAATCGGAGAAAGTGTGTAGTCTTCAGGACTGCTTTAAAACCCCAGTAATCTCCGTGGAGCTTCATATGTAAACCAGAGAGAGAACTAGGGGCATTTGGGACAGGGGTAGGAAATTTTTGGTCTATGTTGTGTTCCTTCCCCTGTTTCTCCTGGTCAGTTGCTGCCTTTGGACTGTGTGGCAGGTACCCACGAGGAGTGCTGGACCCCTGTTTATGGAGGAGAGAGCTTGGGACAAGCACACTGCGGGACAGAGGGTTCTGAATAGGTCCTGAAGAAGGTGTCCTGTAGGACCAGGCATGCTCTGAAATGCATCTCCTTAAATCTGGTTGGCTAAATACAGGGGTGAGGGGATGTCTCCCCTGGCCAAGGCACCCCAAGCTGTGCATGTGTCTCATCCCATCCAGGCGGGATGCCGGAGCAGTTCCTTACTGCCAGCAGGAGCTGTGCCACCCCCAGCCCCAGGAGTGCAGAGACAGGGAGGGTCAGGTGCCAGCTGGGAATTTTCTGTCTCAGTGCGGGGTAGGGATGGTCAGACATTTCCTCGGAGTCCAGTGGGGCCAGGAACCCAGCTCAGCTGCTGGGGACACCCGGCTCCGGCTGTACCCTGCTGTTGGGTTGGCATCTCGGTGCAGGGCTCAGGGCTGGCAGGGCACGGAGTCCGTCTTCTGTTCTCCGGAGTAGCTCCCTAGATTTCAGCCAGGACGTGGTTCCTGCCTTCCCTTGAAAAATTAATGTGCCAAATTGCTTGGGGTCGTTTCAAATGCTGAGGAAGGCTCGACTCCTTGCTTCCCAAGGGCACACGCTGCCTCTGCCTCACAGCCAGAGCTTGGCTCTATAGAGGGCAGGGGAGTCCTCTTTAGTAGGAAAACATTGGAGGCAGTTTTAGCGTGCTTAAACCCTCCCTCCTCTGCATTTTCTTCTGCAAAGACCAAAACAATGTGGAGACTTGAGCTGGGCCAGCTTTCAAGGGCAATCCTTTAAACCCTCTTTTGAAGTACGAACTATGAAGTTCCCTGCGGCGCTCGAGAAAATATGCAGTTTTCCTGGTTCCAAATGCTGATAATAAACCCGTCCAGATAATGTATTGCATTTCCTAGAAACATTTGTTTGCTGGCAGGAAATTGGATCAGATTGAGACCGCTCGATAGAGCGAGTGCAATCCTCTCACAGAAGGGTACGGTGGAAAATACGACAGGGCTTGCACTAGTGATGCTGCTTTTGATCTGTGCTGACGCTGTGGACTTCTCTCAGTCTCTTCTTGGGTTATTATTAACCCAGCCACGTTTTGGCCTAGACACTAACCAGAAGCTACTAAACTAATACAACTCTGCTGTGACAGCTAAAGGACACTTAGTGCCCCTGGATTGCATGGTATCAGAAAGCTGAGCTGGGCACTCACACACCCCCAGCCAAAAGCATCTTCTTCACCATGGCATGTAGCACCCATGACTGTGCTGGGGGAGCCACCCACACCCCACCCCATTTTCTTGGTTGTTCTCCTGATCCCTGTTCAGGAGAAACCAGGCATTCCTTGGCAGGGTGGAGAGGCAGCTGGCAGCACGCCCTGGAAGGCAGTGGGGATGTTCCCATGGGGCTGGGACCCTGCAGGGCGCAGGGACTGGGGAGGAGGAGGGCAGGATGGAGCTTCCCCTGGGCGGGCAGTTTCGGAGGACTGTGTGGGATGAGGATATGGGGAAGGAAGACTTCACCCAGCCACCCCTCTAAGGTGATGTGAGTGAGTCGGCGCTGCAGGCTCTGGAGGGGTAGGAGATTGGGGCCCAGGGAGTGGGAGTGTTTGGTGCCTTCCTCCCTGGCTATTCACTCGGGGGTGGGAGAAGGGTTAAGACCGTGGGGTATCCCCCATGAGAAGGATAGGGGAGCAAGGAGTTCCCCCTTGTGCACAGAGTGGGAGGAGGATGGATGAAAAGGGATTCCCTCTAACTGGGAGAGTAGCTAAATGGAGAGGCCTGGCAGAAAAATGGATTGGAAGTTCCTGGTTCTCCCTTTGGCCCTAGGGTGAGTGAGCAAAGAGGGTCTCCTCTTTGCATGGGGTTGAGCTGAAAGAGGCTCCTCCACACAAAGGTGCACCCTCCTCAAGCTCACCGAGCTGCAGGGAAGGCAGAGCCAGCCCTGGGCTCCTTTCCAGGAATGGGTTTTCTCGGGGAGGTGCCGGCAGGGAAGGGCTGTTCCCTGAACCGCTGGGGCAGACCCATTGCCTTCCTGGAAGGCAAAAGCAGTGACAGTGCCGTGTGGCAGTCCCAAAATGGGTCCTGCGCCTATTCCAGACCTTCCTCTATGGGCACAGCAAGCCCTGGCACACAGCCTCGAGCGCTGCCAGAGAGCCCACACCCGCAAGGTACTGGGCAGGAAAACTGGAGGGGGGTGTGGGATGATGCTCTGGCCCCAGCTGAGCCTGGTGGAGCCTTGTGGACTTGGAGGAGGGTTTGGATATCTAAGACCATACTTGGCTGCAATGGTTCTTTTCTCCTCCCTGTCGCTGGTCTCTGGTTCTTGTTGCCATCCTGTTCTCTACTGGTCTCTGTTCTGAGTATTCTCCCTGTGCTGGGGTACAGAGCTGGTGCTGTGTAGGGACGGGGAGGGGCAGGGCTAACACAGCACAGCGAGGGGAAGGAAAGTCCCTTTCCCTTTGCATGCCCACATCCTGCAGCTGGGAGCTGCTTGGGATGCACCTGCCCAGTTCCCGGGGCTGTGGGTGTTGTAGCAGTGCTGTGCTGAGAGGGATAATTTGGAGGGGTGGGGAGAGGGCTGTGCTGGGTTCCAGCTCTGGGAGAGAAGCTGGTTGTCTCCCCGGCAGTGCTGTGCCCTCGCGGTCAATAAGAGAATTTGACGAGAGCACCAGATTCTCACATGATGCTTACAGGTGCAGAGTTCACCTCGCTGTTTGTATCTTTGTTGGTTTACGTGTGGGTCACCTCCTCATCTCTGTGACACTGAGGTGACTCCCCGGAGCCTGGCAGAGTATGTTGGCCACTGTGGCTGAGATTGGGATGCCAGCCAGCTGCCCCAAACACACACATCTGCTTGTATGGACACAGGGATGTGTGCTGGGCTCCTTGCAGAGCGCTGCTAGCTCCTTGGCTTGCAATTGATAGTAGTTAGTGGCTGGCAGTGAGCATGTACAGAAAGGTCAGACTCTGCAGTATTTGGGAAATGAGTCACTTTTTGTATGTGCATAAAGTTTTAAGCTGGCCAGGCTCAGAGCAGCTCTGAAGATTTGTGTTTGATGGCTGGAATAAAGCTGTAAGGCACCCTCTGGCTTTTGCGCATGATGCCTTGCATTAAATCTCATCTCTTCATCCCAGTGGCTCTAGGGAAGGGAGAGGAGCTTGGGCTCCAGACCTGCACATCTCCTGCAAGGGAGAGGGAAGGAGACACTTGTCCCCACAGGAATGATTGGGCTTTCTGCAAGTGCCTGGCAGCCTTAACAGTCTGGGGTTTGGTCCTCAAAATAGTGTGATGAAGGTCTTGGGGTTTGTTGGCTCATTTATTGTGCTTCTACCTGCTGAGGCAACTGCCTGGGGACCTTCTTCCTGCATTGGTGCCAAGTCAGTTGGGTTTGGTTTTAAGTAAATTTTGGAGGATTAGTATGAGTTCTGGAAGGCAATTAACTCCTGGATTTCCTTGCTGTTCTGCCCCAGCTACATTGCTGGTGAAGCTTGTGGCTGGAGACACAGCTTGTGGTTTAAGAGAAGGCTTTGGCGACAGCAAGGGGAAGAGACATTTGTTCTGCATCCTCATTGTCTTCACCACTGGCTTCCTATGCAATCCTGGCCAAGTAATTTTGGTACTTGACATGTATACCTCCCAAATCTGTTCAGCAATCCCATCCCATTTTCACCAGTGGCTGGAGCATGCGGGTTCCTGAGCAGAGTGGCCGCAGATGTTTGTATGTTTGTCATACCTGTTAACAAGGAGCTGGGAATAAGGCATGGGTCTTGAATGTGGCACCAGACAGGCATTCAGTCTTGGCAGGGGAAGAGTTATCTCTGAAAGAAGTGGTGAGAAAATTCTCGCTTGACTTCCCTTCCCCACCTGCCTTTAAGTTCCTGAGTCATGGAAATGAAAATCTCCTTGGCATACGCCCATGGTTTGGGCTAGAGGGTGTGGAAGAAGCTATGATTGGATTCTCAAAGCCTGTGGTTGTGATAAGAACGTACTGTACCGGAAGAAACAAATGTTAGCCCTACTGGAGAGTAGAAGGTTTGTTATCTCTAGCTTTTATCCAACTGATACTTGAGCAAAACAGCGGCCTTGTGTCCTGCCACAGCCAATTCATAATTACCAGCTAATGCGGTGTTTGTTTTCTTCTGCTTTATTTGTAGGTTTGAAAGAAACTTTTGGACTGTGAATTGAGGCATTGGGTATGTAAATTTAAATTTTGTGCTTTCCCTCCTAACCTCCCCCTGCTTTCCTTAATGAAATGTTTCATTAGACCAGCTGGAATTTGTTTTCAGGAGAGCAGCTGCTCTGTAGAAACTACTGTATGTTCCTATGCCACTGGGGAAGGAGGAGTCAGGATTATGGGAGGGGGTCGACCATGGAAGATGCACATGGTTGACCATGGAAGATGACCAAAGATGTACATTCCAGCCCAAACCTCAGGGAGATGTAGGCCATCCTGGGTGCTGGCTGGGAGGACACCTCTGAGATGGGTCAGCAGGTGTTGTGTTGGGGGAAGGCTTCATGTTCCTCGACTAACCTAAACCTTGCTCACAGGGAGGGACTGGGCCATCGTGTGGGTAGCAGCCCAGCAGGTTAGATGAGTTCTACTCCTCACCAATTAATTGGGAAACTGTGGACAGGTCTTCTCCAGAGTGGCCATCACTTGGGAGTAGGAAAGTAGTTTCCTGGGTGAGGGCTGGTGTTTCTCTGTGGGCTGGATTTTCCTGATGTTGAAATCATTCAACTTCAGTTGGGACCTTAAGGCTTGTTTTGATTCCTGTGGCTGGATTTACAGCCAGACATCACACAGGTGAGGGGGATGGCTCCTGAGGGAGGTTGGAAAGCTAGGAGCTACATTGGACGCTTCGTGGGGATGAACCTGAGTGGGTGGAGTGGGCTGGGGTGGGGCTGCCATGGGCGGGGCAGGGAGAAAGAGGAGATGGTTGGCTAATCCTCAGGAGGGTCTGACTGCCATTGCCCATCAGTTTGCTGGGTGGGATGAGATATGCCAGGTCTCACTATCAGCCCAGGGACCTCACTAGGCAGCCTGGCAGGGGCTTGGTGTGGTGCGGGACTGTTTGCAGGATCAAGGAGCTGGTGCTGCCCCTACCAGGGGCAATTGGCCATCTGAGCAAGTCCCAGAGCAGCAGCCATCTCTTTGCTGGGTTTAGGGTGCTTGCCTGGGTGTTCCTCCATTCTCATCTTCCTCTGACGCTTCTGTCTCACGCAGACTCAAGATGGCCTCGCCGGCAGACAGCTGCATCCAGTTCACCCGCCATGCGAGCGACGTCCTCCTCAATCTCAACCGCCTTAGAAGCCGGGATATCCTGACTGATGTTGTCATCATCGTGAACCGGGAGCAGTTCAGAGCTCACAAAACAGTCCTGATGGCCTGCAGGTGAGAGCAGGATCCTTCCCTGCCTCCTTCCTTGCTCCCTCAGCCTTTGGCCTCCAGAAGCACCGCTGCAGTCCTGGCTGGGCTTGTGGCATTCATGGGGAAACAGAGGCAGAGACGCAGAATGGAAAGGAGCTGCTAAGAAATTTGTACCTGTACTGGGATTAGAGCTGAGACTATTTCCCTCCACTGCGCTGCCTTCACCTCTCTCCTTGTTTGCCCACATCTGCCCACACAAAACCCATGGAGACCAACAGAAGCACAGCAGATGTGAGGCACATCCCTGAAGGCAAAGCACAAATGTGCCACGGGGACAGGATAGGGGAGGAAAGAGAGGGAGGGCTGGATGCTCACTGGGGTTAGTGAGTCCTCTGTGACCAAGGTGTCCCCTGCCATTGCTATTTTTAGGTATCCTGGCTCCCAGACTGCTGGCTGCACCCACCTTAGTTGATTTTTAAAATTTTTTTCTTTAAAGACTGATGGGCCCTGAAATCCCTTTCCAGCTCCTAAGATTGCTGGAATTGCTTCCTAGTGAATGCTAATTAATATCCCACCATTGCCCAGTTGAATTACAGCAAATGCCTTCCAGGTCCTCTTGCTGACATGGTATAAAGATTTCAAAAAGCCAAGCTTTGACTATTAAAACATCTGAAAAATGTTTTGCCAACATTTCTCCCTTTTTTTTACTGGTTTAAGACTGAGTGTGGATGCCCCAAGAGGCTTCTGAAAGAAATGACTCATAGTGGGAGGGGGATGGTGGTAAGAACAACAATGGGAAAAAAAACAGAAAAGGAGGGGAATTTCTAAATGGAGGCAGTGGGGAGTTGTTAAGCAGGTGAGATCTAAAAGCAGGCTGTTCCAGTTGGGAAAAGTGCAGTGTGGAAGACGCTTACTAAGCTGAGAAACCAAGCTTGATAATAAGGGGGAAGCTCAGGGATTTCTGTAATTGCCTCTTCCTCCTCCCTTCCTATTCATGAACCCCTCTGTGCTCAGGGGTTTAATAAAAATTCTTTCTTCCTTTGAGTTGTCATAACACTTGTCCTCTACTGTCTTCTCTCTGCAGTGGCCTCTTCTACAGCATCTTCACTGACCAACTCAAGTGCAACTTGAATGTCATCAACTTGGACCCTGAAATTAACCCTGAGGGGTTTTGCATCCTCTTGGACTTCATGTACACCTCCCGCCTGAACTTGAGGGAGAACAATATCATGGCTGTGATGGCCACAGCACTCTACCTGCAGATGGAGCATGTGGTTGACACCTGCCGAAGGTTTGTCAAGTCTAGGTGAGTGCCGCTGGTGAACTTTGACGAGCCTGAGACTGTGTTTTTGGGTGGGCAGGGGAAGAACTGACAAAGTACCTGCAAATGTATCTTTACTGGCTGAAAAATGACTTTGTCTCCTTCCTGTTTTCCCCGATTGCAGTGAAGCAGAGATGGTGTCTGCTGTGAAGACCCCAAGGGAAGAGTTTTTGGCTGGACGGATGCTGGGCCACCCGGAGCCAATGGCTTATCGGAGCAGAGATGTCTCAGAGAATGGCATGCCTCTTCAAAACGGGTCCCTCTGCAATGGGAGGGCCTTTGCACCTGGCTTGATCAGCAGTTTGTCTGGATCCCCCATTTCCTACCATGGATACAGCCCTCTCCCTCTAAACAGCTTCCTAGTGGATGATGAGTTGCGGGAGATGAGGATGCCTCTCTCTGAACTCTCAAGGGCAGGTGCCTTCCCCAAGGAGAGGATCCTGCCGTGTGACAGCTCCAGGACAATCCCCACTGAGTACGTGAGAACCATTACCGACATCTCTGCCAACATGTGCCACGCTACCATCTATGCTCCGAAAGAAGGTGCTGCTGAAGAAGCCAGGAGTGACATGCACTACAGCGTGGCCTCTGGGCCCAAACCTGTCATCCCTTCAGTCCGGAACAATCCCTACTTCCCTTGCGATAAAGTGGCCAAAGAGGAGGAGAGGACCTCTTCAGAGGACGAGATCAGCCAGCACTTTGAGCCCACCAACACACCCCTGGACCGCAAGGGACTCATCAGCCCCCAGAGCCCACAGAAGTCAGACTGTCAGCCCAACTCACCAACTGAGTCCAGCAGCAGCAAGAATGCCCGTATTGGTCAGAACTCCAGCTCCCTTTTCACCAAGAGCCCCACAGACCCCAAAGCCTGCAACTGGAAGAAGTACAAGTTCATTGTCCTCAACTCTCTCAACCAGAACACCAAGCAAGACAGTGCTGACCAGAACGAGATGGGAACCCTCTCTCCTCGCACCTACGTGCCCATGTCCACTTGCCAGCAGTCCATGGAGCCAGAGCATCTCAATGTGCAATCCCCCACCAAGATAAGCGTGAATGGCGAAGACTCTACTATCCCACAAGCGAGCAGACTCAACAATATTGTTAACAGGTGAGAAGACTTCCACCCCCATGCCACTCCCCCCTGAGAAATAGGACTTCTTGCATTGTTGGTGAGGGTTTGGAAGTGTGTGAAATATCTGTGGCATTGGGCTGGGAAGTCCAGTTATGAGCAGATGGAAGCCCCTGCATTTGGTGGAGGGCTGCCAGTGACATTGTCTGAGTGCCCACCATCCCCATTGTAGTGGTGCCAGCCTGGACTGGCAAAGGAACTGGGAACATGGGGTTGTGAATCCCTGGGTAACTTTGGCAGCTCTGGATGATTTCTGGAGCCTGGATTTGCCTAGTCTGTGTTTCCACCAGACTCCCTGTACCTTGAGCTTTTTGTTGGCTGCAAGCATTGAAGTGGCCAAAGTATCAGGGAACAATATGCTATCCTCTGGACCTGGATGTTCCTAAAGAGATCTGAGATCATTTGGTGATGTGCACCTGAAGGTTTGAGGCTTAAGGACCTGTTGGTGACCAGGGCTGTGCTGTGCGTCTCACCACAAAGATGTCCTCATAAAACGTGTCAGGAGGGGTGCAAACAAGGTTCTGGTAGCTCGAGCACAGCAAGAGCCTTCTCACAGCTGTGTACATTGCTGTCCTTCCACAGGTCCCGGGATGGGTCCCCTCAGAGCAGCGAAGGGCAGTCCCCATTGTACATGCATTCATCAAAGTGCAGCTCCTGCGGCTGCCAGTCCCCACAACATACTGAGATGTGCCTTCATACCCCTGGCTCAAACTTTGGAGAAGAGATGGGGGAAACCCAGTCTGAATACTCTGACTCCAGCTGCGGTAAGTCTTGCATCCGTGGTCGTCTTTTTCAACCAGCAGTCAGGGGGCTGTGCAATGTAGGGACCCATCACCAAGTGCCCTGTGATCAAACGCACAGTCAGAGCTGTCCCTGATGCTGGTGGGTCCCACAGTGCCTCTTAACTGTCTGCCCAGCTGTGTGCATGCATGTGAGGGACACATGCACATTGCTTCCTTCCTCCTCTTCCTCCCCTGGTCCAGCACCATCCAGATACCTTGTGCAGGGAGTTAGTCACCTGCTGCAAGCCTGGCAGGTAAGGACAGGAAACAAGTGCACCCCACCCCACCAGAACCACAGGAGAACAAGCCTGACAGATGTAATGACCGTAATGGGGATTGGGCAAGCTGGCATGTCTCATGCATCCGTCATGATATCTTTATTATCAGGGAGCCCAGTGTGCACATCTGGGGAAATGCAGATAATGAGGCTTGCAATCTTGTTGCAAAACCCCACAAGCCCAAAGACAGGTATCTGTGCACTCATCTGCCTGTAGCTCAGTGAGGGGGAATGCAGAATTGCCACCTGTATTGTGGGCAGAGATCCAAGGAGGGAACATCACTGTGGTAACACAACACAACCTGTAAGAGTTGGGCACCCTCCTACTGGTGATTTGGGTGATGATCATCTTCCCAAGCTCAGGGCAGACCTCTGTACATGTAAAGGTTTAAGATGCCTGATAACTTGAGTGCTTTCATGAACCTCTGAAAGATGTCCAAGTGACATGCTGGCTTCTTGGAAGCAGCTGGTGTGTCACTAAAGGAGAGAAAGCTCTAGAGTTTGTGATGACTTTTCTCTCTCAAGCCATGCATGTTGTTGCTGTGTGCACAAGGTCAGGAGGTAACAGTAGGGTGCAAGCACCACTGAACATGAACATCTGCACTTGGCTGCTTGTTCCAACACTTGCTCTGGCTGCCCCTCTCCTCCATCCCAAATCCACCCCATAGCCTATCAAGAAGGTGGCCCATGCACTGTCCGTCTGATTGCTCTCCTCTCTGCTCTCCCAGAGAATGGAGCCTTCTTCTGCAACGAGTGTGACTGCCGGTTCTCTGAGGAGGCTTCTCTCAAGAGACACTCTCTGCAAGTCCACAGTGACAAGCCCTACAAGTGTGACCGCTGCCAGGCCTCCTTTCGCTACAAGGGGAACCTTGCCAGCCACAAAACCGTCCACACAGGTACAGTGTTGGCCATGGGGACAGCTGTGGGGAGGCTGTGTGTTGGTGTTTATGGCTGGGTTTGTGCCCGTGTCACAAACTGCCCCTCATGGGAAGAGCAAGGTGCTTTTCTTGGCACTGCCAGGGAGCCCTTGGACAGAGCACCAAACCTGGGAATGGGGGAGATACCTGCCTTGCAGCAGGGGTGGAACTTGATCTCCTGTGCTGTAAAGCACTGGAAACCACTGTTTTTAAAGGTGTCTCACAAAATGCATAGCTGGGGGAAAATAAGGGGTCTCCAGGTAACTTTGCGGTAGACTTAAGTAAAAAAAAAAATTGAAAAATAATCAGAAGAACATCTAGGGAGAACTCAGAGATTTATTTTTACATCCTAGAAATCCAGGTCACATCTATGTAGCTTGGCATAAACTCTGCTGATGGGAAAATCTGTGAATGGATGGACTCTGTGAATCAGCACAATGGAAGCTGAGAAAGGAAAGGGATATTAAGGGTTTAGTCATTTGCTGACAAACCTAGGGCTTATTTTATTTCATGCTTTTAATGCTTAACATGTCAATAGTCGGTTCACAAGCTGGGGAAGGGAAGACTAGGCTGACAATTCAGTGCTGCTGCACTGAATTAGACCCAAATTCTTGCAGTCTCAGCTGAGCTCCAGGAGGGCTGTGCAGGGGACTGAGACAACACAAGTGTCAAGCGAGGGTTCAAGGGTGCTTACTGACAGCTGTAGGGAGATGTAGGTGCCAGCTGCTGTCGTGGGGTCAGGAGAAACGATGCTGTTAATCCTTGCTGGCAGAGCTGCCTGACTTCCTCTCTTGCCCTGAAGGCTGCAAAAGAGAAAAGCTTCCTCCTGATCTCACCCTGCTCTGTAGACACCCTGAACAATGCTGCTTGTCCACAGCCACCTCCAAAACAGACAGGAGTCAGGGCTGGTGCTTCGTGCTGTGCGGTCTGGCACCTGAAGAGACTTAGCTGTGGGGAGCACCATGGGTGCTGAGCATACCTGTAGCTAATCCTTCACCCTTTCTTTTGGGCTCTGCAGGAGAAAAGCCGTACCGCTGCAACATCTGCGGGGCACAGTTCAACCGACCAGCCAACCTGAAAACCCACACACGTATCCACTCTGGGGAGAAACCCTACAAGTGTGAGACTTGTGGTGCCAGATTTGTCCAGGTGTGTGTCGCCTCTGGGACCCGCAGTGCCTGGGGAGGTGGGACTCAGTCAGATCTTCTGCCCAAGATTGGTGATGCCTCATGGTAGGGGGGAGGCTGATGATGGCCCAGCTCACTACCTTGGGCAGCTCTTCCTATGGTATTGTGGGGTAAATATGGACCTTAAAGTCCGAGGGGAAAGATTTGGCTTAGTAAGGAAGCCTGACTGCTCATTGTAGCTATTCTGCTTCATTTGGTCTTAAGGACTGGAGATACCACACCTCAGACCTATGGCCCTGACTCCCAGCTAGGACCCAACAGGGCAGAAAAGATGGATGGGCAGAGCCCCATTCCCACAGGGATTCCCTTGCTCCCAGTGGGGTGCCTTCCTCCCTGGGGCTGTCCTGACTCAAAGCTGCTCCCTGCAGGTGGCCCACCTCCGTGCTCACGTGCTCATTCACACCGGGGAGAAGCCATACCCCTGTGAGATCTGCGGCACACGCTTCCGGCACCTGCAGACCCTCAAAAGTCACCTTCGAATCCACACAGGAGAGAAACCGTATCATGTGAGTGGCCCTGCTTTTTTTGGTGGGGGGGGATGCTGCCAAACCTGGGGGGCTGGGAAGACAGAAGGCCATTCACACGTAGGGGTTGCAGCATCCTAATACCCTTTGTCAGCCTCATGAGGCCCCACACCAAGGTCACATCCCTGCTCCTTGTACCCCATCTCCCTCCTGGGCGTTAGCTGATGCTGATGTGGTATTTTTTCAGGCACAGCTGTGTTGGAAATACTGACATGCAGCCCAAGCTGGGTACATCTTAGTTGCTCTTTTCTTCCATCCCATCTGGAAGAAGGTCACACTTCTTCAAATAGCAATGGCTTAAATTACAGCTGCCTGTGGTGTGCGAGGATGGGGGAAAGGAGCAGGCAGCCTGGCCTGAACTCCCCTCTGATGGTAATAATCACACCCAGCGAGCAGCCTGACCTGTCTCGCAGCCCTGTGGGCTCCCAGCTCTTTGCTGGGGCTTTCCTGGCTTTCACCATCTGCCAGAGAGGGAATCCAAGCAGGGGTTGACATCCAAATGTCCTGGAGCCATCCAGCTTGGCAGAGGTCAGAAGCAGCTCTAGAAATAGCCCTGCAGCTGGTTTGATCACTTAGATATGGACCTTGCTGCAAAGTCTATCAGAGCCAGGGTCATCTCCTGAGGAACTTTGCCCTTTGTGCATCCTATAAACCAAAATATGCTGCTAAAAGCCTGGGATGGGGTGCCTCTACGTGCTGCTCTCCCCACCGTGTTCCCACTTTCCCCCTCATCCACCTGCACAGTGGGTGCAGTGTCACTGCTGTAGAGCAGGCATTCAGTACCCCGAGGGGAAGGACACATCCCCTGCCACGGCGTTTCACACCCTGTGCCTTTGCCTGTCGCCCCACAGTGTGAGAAGTGCAACCTGCATTTCCGCCACAAAAGCCAGCTGCGGCTCCACCTGCGGCAGAAGCACGGGGCCATCACCAACACCAAGGTGCAGTACCGCATCTCGGCCAGCGAGGTGCCTCCGGAGCTCCCCAAGGCCTGCTGAAGGCACAGGATTTCCCAGGTGGAGGTCGGCTTGAGGGGGGAGAAGCTGTCCAAAGGATACTTGCAACACTTTAGAAGTTAAAAAAAAAAAAAAAAAAAAAAAAAAAAAAAAGAGAGAGAGAGAGAAAAAATATTCATCACATGATGGAGTGCCTCTAAACCCATAGTACAGATAGGTGGAAAAACATTAGAATTAAAAAAAAAAAAAAAATGCAAATACACGGGTTTTATTTTTCCCAGTTATGTGAAACAAAAAGAAAAAATAAAAATATTCAGATCTTACTGTATATAAAACTTAAAAAAAAATTAAAAATAGTCATTTTAAATGTCTGTGCAGTGGAGTGTTGATAAACTCTGGAGTCTAACCTTCACAGCCTTTGCCGTTTGAAGATGAGGAATGTAATGTTGATTTATGGGAACAGATTTTTTTCTTTTGTATGCAAAATGTGTGTTCTTTTAAAGAGAAAGTATGCTATTAAAGAGAGGGCTTTAACTTTTTTAACCAAAGGTGAAGGAATCTATGGCAGAGTTGTAAATATATATAGATATAAATATATAAATATATATATAAAATAAATATATATAGACCTTTAAAAAAGCTATATTAAAAATATATAAAATGCATTAAAGGCTCAGTTGGACTCTGCAGGCAGAAGCCACTCTGAGAATCTTTATTATGATAGAGCACTTAAGGAGATATTTTAAAGTATTGCATCTGTACAAGTAAGAAAATATTTTGTCTAAATGCATCAGTGTATTTGTATTTTTTTGCAAGTGAAGGTTTACAATTTACAAAAAAGTGTGTATTAAACCAACAAAGCTGCAGAAGGAATTTAAAATAATAATAAAGTGTAATTTTTTTTTTTTTTGTTCTAGTTCTCAGTCTGTATATATGTAAAATGTGGTTTCGCACGGTGCCTTTCTTTTCAATGGAAATTTTCAGTGTATGGACTATATTGAGCTCAGTTTCTTCAAGGTACAGCCTGATGTTGCAAAAGGAGTTTTGGTGGAACTCTCTAGCTGGGGAATGTTTTTTTTTTTTTTTTTGTTTTGGATTTTTTTTTTTTTGGTCTTATTTTACATGCTTGTGTTATAAACAATCTCGGGAGACAGGGTTTGGGCTGTGTCTAAACTGCATTAATGCGTTCTGTAAAATATAGCTGTACAAATAAAAAAATAAAATGAAGAAAAGTGACGTACGATGGAGTGAGAGGTCTGTTCTTGCCTGTCCTTCTCCTTAAGCACCTTGAAGCCTGGCTGGTGCCCTGGGCAGGGGCTGAGCATCCTGAGTCCTGCTGTGAAATCTTGGCCCTGTGTTGAAGGCATGGCCTCTTCCAGCCTTGAGTGAAGGTGGTCTCTGGCAGGAGCTCTGAGCAAGACTCAAGCTTGCTGCTCAGGATCCTGGTGGGGAATGTGCCACCCCCTTGGTACTTTCTGTATTGGCACCAAGTAGCCAGCAGAACAGGGCAGAGCCTGGGAGAGACCTTTGCTGACCAGCCCAGGGACAGTTCCAGATGGCTGAGTAGCTATTTATATTTCCTGGAATCCAGTGCACTTGCCAGAATTGCTCACAGAAGATGGCTGCCTGCTGCTCCTCTCTTTTCAGAGCCTGGGATGGTGGGGGCTTGCTGTTCTGCCTGCCTTGTGAGAGGATTCTGTGGAGCAGGGTCTGTAGCCCATCCAGGACTTCACTGGCCGAGAGAATCTCTGCTTCCAGCCTTGCACACTGGCTTTGGGACAGAGCTGAGAGAGTCCCTGGGCTCACCCTGGGAGGGAGAGGAGCTGCTTTGCTCTGTTTGGGTGGCTGTGCAGAGCTGGGGAAGCCCAGAGTGTCCCTGTGCTCTGTGCAGGCACCCAGCAGCTCCGTGCTGCTCTGCACTGCTGCTTTCAGAAAACCAAACACCCGCATGCAAAAAGTTTTTCTGAGTTACACAGGCAGGACTGGCTGGAACCAGCACTGGTGGGGAGCCCAGCCACAGCTCAGCACGGCCCGGGGTGGGGTCTGAGTTTCATTTTGAGCTTAGTTAATTCGTGGATAATTTTGGTTCAGGGTTTGCCAGATGCTTCACAGTGGGGGGACTTGGAAGCACCAGCAGGAAGGGGAGGGTCTGGCGTTTGCAGGGTCGGGAGGGGCTGCACTAAGGAGGAGCTGGAGATGGAGAGGAGGATGTGTTTTTCAGCACACCGTGGGACAGAGGTGGACATGAGACAGCCAAAGCAGCCTTGCACAGGAAGAAAATGCCAAGAAGAGGGGGAGTCAGTTTGCTGTTTTGCAGGATCCTCTCTGATCTGACTTGGCCTTCTGATGGTCCCAGCAGGCTGAGATTACTATTGCTGACATTATCTGAACATTTTTAGGAGCTGTGAAGATGCTTTTGGGCCCCATAAGTGGGGTCATGATGACCAACAAGAGCAGTGCTATTCTTAAAGAAGTTTCTCCTGAGGAATTGTCTTGCTTAGCATAGCCTGTGGATCTGGACAGGCTGCTGACCTGGATAGAGTGGCTGGTCATCATCTCTGTGAGCTTGCTGCTTTTGGGTCTGCTGTTCTTTCTTAAGACATCTTTGAGCTATTGCTTTTATGTGCTCATCTAAGGGCAAAGCCTTTGCCTTCTCCTGTTTACCTCTAAATAAAGACATTGTTTCAGGCTGAAATGAAACTTTTTAACTTTTTCTCTTGTGATCTTGTGAGGCCCTACCTGGAGTATTTGTGAGACCCTACCTGGAGTACTGTGTCCAGCTCCGTCGCCCCCAAGGAAGATGTTGACCTGTTGGAATGAGTCCAGAGGAAAGCCACTAAGCTGCTCAGAGGATTGGAACCCATCTTCTGTGAAGACAGGCTGGAAGAACTGGGGCTGTTCAGTGTGGAGATTATTCTGGGGGGACCTTACAGCCCATTGCAGTACCTAAAGAGAGCCCACAAGAGAGCTGGAGAGGGACTTTTCACCAGGACACATAGTGATCACAGAAGGGGGAATGGCCTTAAGCTGAAGGAGAGTAGATTTAGATTAGATATTAGGAAGAAACTCTTACCTATAATGGTGGTGAGGCACTGGAACAGGCTGACCAGTTGATGCTAAATCCATGGAAGTGTTCAAGGCCAGGCTGGATGAGGCTTTGAGTAACTGTATTTAGTGGAAGGTGTCTCTGCCCGTGGCAGGGGGTTGTAACAAAATGATCTTTAACATCCTGTCCAACCCAAACCATTCTATGATTTTCTGTCCCCCAGCTCCTCTGGCTTGTCTCCCAGCAGATCAGATCTGCTGGCATGTGAAGAAGCCCCACAAAAAGGCAAGGGCTGAGCAATGAGCTGGAGCCAGCCTCTCTCTCCTCCTGTTTGATTTGGCCAGGCAGGAAGGCTGCCTGGCAGCCTGCAGCAAGTGCCTGCCTGCTGTGGGGCAGGCATTTCATGGAGTGAGGTCTTCCCAAGCATCCTTCTGGGCAGGAGCCTATTTTTCACCCTGCAGGCTAAGGCCAGCACAAGCCCTCACCATCTTACTTGTGTTAGACACAGGTGGTGGGAAAATGACCACAAATAGGGCAATGCCTGAGTGCTAAAAATAGCAAAATCTTGCTTTCCCACTTTGTTCCCTCACTTGCTTCCCCTTTCTGTCTTTCCCTGGTGGGTTTTCAATGTTTAGTAGAGCTGACTGTCCTCACAACAGGGTTTTGACACACATACTGCTCTCATTTGACACACATATTTAGGTTTCTCCCCTCTCTGTCAGGACCTGCTTGCTTTTGAGCTCAGTGCCTCTCTGGTTACTGCAGTTGTCACTTTTGGAAGTGGCTGGGCAGGGCTGACAGCTCCACTTGCCCCAGACAAGCAGCTGTATAGCCACAACCTCTGTTTCCCATTGACCTGCTCAGCTGCACTTGCGAAATAAATACTGTATTTTCCCAGAGCGTGGTTTCCTCCTCTTGACGGATTTTTTTTTTTTTTTTGAACAGTGATGTCATGGCTTTTCCGGGCAGTTCAGCTGAAGCGATAGCAATCCGCGGTCAAAGACCTGCAGGCATCTGGCACAGATGGTGTTTGGAGCAGCAAGGAAGCTGTCAGACACAGAGCTGCCTGACACCTGCTTTGTGCCTGCTGTATACCCACAAACACTGCACTGCTCAGCCCTGCCTGTGTCAGCACTGCTGGGTTGTTTGCACTTGGAAAACCCAGCTCCAGAGGCAGGGTCCTGCTGGCATTAAGAGAGGTCACCACCAAACCTATGAAATGGCTGGTTTCCAGGAAGGCTCAGCATGGAAATGGGGATTCAGACTCCTGGGGGGTGAGCAGGGATTGCGGAGGAGATGTTTCATTTCTTTTGACATGTTTTATTTATTTTTATTTCTTTTATTTCTTTTTCTTTGTTGATGGATGACAGCCGGGCCTGTGGCCGGGCCGGGGCGCTCCGGTGCATTCTGCTGAGTGTCCACAAGAGGGCACTGGAAGACGGAGTTTAAGCAGGGAGTGCTGGAATTACGGAATGGTTTGGGCTGGAAGGGACTTGAAAGATCATCCAGCTCCAGCCGTGGACTGGGACGCTTTCCACAAGAGCAGGTTGCTCAAAGCCTCATCCAGCCTGGTCTTCCAGGGATGGAGCATCTGCAGCTTCTCTGGGTTACATATTTTTCACCACTCTCACAGTAAAGAGCTACTTTCTTATATCTAACCTAAATTGAACCTATTTCAGTTTAAAGCCATTCTCCTTTGTCCTGTCACTGCATGTCCTTGTAAAAAGGTCCCTCTCCAGCTTTCTATAATACTTTTTAGGTACTGGAAGGTGCCATAGGGTCTCCCTGGAGCCTTTTCCAGGCTGAACAGAGTTGGTATTTATAGAGGAGAGTTATATACAGAGAGAAGGCAGAGTCCTGTATTATTTCCTGATTTTGTGTGCTCACCCATCTGTACCCATCATATCTTGCCTTATGCTAGTAACTCCTCACAGCACAGGCCAGCATCTGTCCGTACAGTCCCAAACACAGCCCCATCCCTGACTCCTGGCAGCCACTGCAGCAGTACAGGTAAGTACCCTGGTATTTAACTCTCATATTATACCTGGGATATAACTCTTAGCTCAGCCTGTACAGCTGTGCTTATGCACGTGTTTGTGCTGATCTTTCCCTTGTCTTTCACAGGTCTTTCCCTTTCCCTTTCCCTTTCCCTTTCCCTTTCCCTTTCCCTTTCCCTTTCCCTTTTCCCTTCAAGGTAGCTGTCATCAGCCCTAAAGATGCCATGGCAGTATCCTATGGGGCTGAGACTGGGAATAAATCTCAGGCAGCAGCAGCAGAAATCCTTACCATAGCTCAGACTCTTAGACAGAGACATTTCAAAAATTAGGTACTAGAATCCCACCTCTGTGAACCTTCGCAGCCTGATTCCCCTCCCTCTTTGCTACTGGAGCAGAAATACAAGGCTTGTAATTAATGGAGGGTCAAATTCTTTTGGATCTGTGCCCAAGTTTTACTATAAAAACAGAAACCTCTCAGGGCTAGTTCAAGTCCATGTACAACCCCAAAATCACTGGTCTCTGTATGGCCTATTCCCAGCAATACATGGTACCTTTCAGAACCTCTCTCCCATACTGAGCTCTTGTTTACTATCACTCAGGCATGGCTGACTACTCTTCCTCCACTCATCTGTACTTCCCAGGGCAGCATCACCCCTAAACAAGCAGAAACCTACTCTGTTAGGTTTTCAGAAAGTTGCTAGAGCTGTGGGGCTGTAGCAGCTTCCTCACTGCCCCGCAGCACCAGCTGCAGGTCCTGAGCCAGAATGGGGAATGTCATCGCCCTGGCTCCCAGATCGCAGCTCAGCCCTACCGGCTTGAGCGCTAGAATATACAGAAAAAGGGTTTTCCCTGCTGACAAGGTAGTGATCCAGCTGAGAGGGTGTGGGGTGTGTTTTGCAGGTGCTGGAGAGGGAGGTAAGGTGCGACGGGAGCCTGGCTGGCTGCTGCGGTGACAGCAGAGGGCACGCTTTGCTGCGGAGCACACAGCCTGTGCGCACAGACCCGGGCATTGCTGGACTGCTCTGGGTCTGTGGAGCAAGCTGGAAGCGTGGGGGTAAGGAAGCAGTCACAGGAATTCAATGCAATTCAATCGTCTGCAAAGCCACATGCCCTGCAGCGCTGCGGCAGAAGGAAAGGAACAGAATTGCCTTTGCCACAGCCGAGCGGATGATGGATTTATCTGGCTGGAGAAGGAATGCAAAAAAATTCAGAGCACACTGATCCCATAGAGGAGCTGAGGGAGGGGGGACTGGTAAATCAATCAAACTCACTGCTCCATGCCTGTGCCAGAGTCATGAGAATATCTGGAGGTCTGCCCTTACCCCTTCCCCAGGAGTCCTCTGCAGGAGACAGTCCAGACTTGTATGGAGCAGATGGACTTCCTTTCTCCACTCCCTCATTGCTGGGTCCTTCAGGTCAGCACAAGGTGATTTTCTGAACCAAAGCATATGGTATTTTTCCTTTAGATTGTCCTTGAAAGGAAACATAAAAAAAATTTCAGGAGGAGAACATCAGAATGATTCTCCAAAACATTACCTGACAACTTTGGTCCATTCATCATTGTGTCTGTCAACAAGGCTCAGATCTGATGGGAGTTCATTTTCTCTCCTTTAAACAGGCTGAGATATTTCTAGCCTTGTCTGTGCCCTGCCTCATCAGCCTCACAACCTCAGCTGAATCCCAAGAGGGTAAAAACAGCCAAGGTGGATGTCAGAGCCTTTCTGAGGCTCCTCTGGCTCAGGAGGCAAGATATCTCCTGATGGGGTGCATGACCAGAGAGAAGAAAATGACCACACTTTTTCTTTCCTTGGGTGAGCTTCTGAAATTCAGTGGGACAAATCCAAGATATTTTCACCTGGTAATAATTTCCCTGTTGCTGGGGGACACTGGTGTAATCCCTCCAGACTCCCTCAGGCAGAGGGGGGAACAGAGGGACAGCCACCCAGCTCCAATGCTGCACAGAGAGGTGGAGTCAGAGTCAACCTGTCCTTCCAAGCCTTGTCTCCACGTATCTGGAAAAGCCACAGTAGCCAGTGAACATCAAAGCCAGGAATTCCCAATGGGACTGAGGGTCTGTTCGTGCCTGGAACTGGGCTGTAGGAAGTACAGCAATTCCAGCAACGTTTCTCCTAGCCTACTAAAGCCCCACTGGGCAATATTGCTCTGCTGCAGGATGCCCTGCACTGCCAGATGGTCAGGGGGGGTTGGCAGGGCAGGGTTGGGCTGGGTAGATGCAAAAATTAAAAACAAACTGTAGGTGAAGACAGGGACTAGGAAGGAGCAGCTCTAGGTTTGAAGTCTTTTATGGGGCTGGGCTCATGGGCACAGAGATGCTGCAGGTAGCTGGGGAAGAATGGGGTGTGGAGCAGCTGGGGTTTGGGCAGGACTCTGGAATGGCCTCTCAAAACCCCTTAAGGACTCCAGTCTGATATCTTCCCCCATTTCATGGCAGCATGATCATGCCAACTTCCTAAAAGCAGTGCTGCCAGCCCATCTGGAACCCATCCATTTCTGACTGCACTATGCAACTATGCAAAATCCCATTAAGTGTGTCTAAGTCCTGCTGGCCCCACAGGAAGTTGTCAGGAAATGAGAAAGTGGGGAACTCATCACGGAGGTTGTTCCTGCACTGTGCCAACTCCTACAGCTTTCCCTCCATGTTGGTCTACAGGTGGATCCAAAGGGTGACGAAATGTAGCACAGCTTTCCATCCTATGCAGCAGTCCAAGGCTGCACTCCAGCTCATTGCCATGCCCTAGGAAATATAGATGCTGAACTGATCCCTCTGGCACATCAGGGCAGAATCATAGCTGTGGCAGCCAAAGGAGGATGGTAGCTCAGG
Organism: Entomyzon cyanotis; assembly: GCA_024500445.1. NCBI lineage: Eukaryota > Metazoa > Chordata > Aves > Passeriformes > Meliphagidae > Entomyzon > Entomyzon cyanotis. The sequence goes on from JAKEPQ010000780.1 coordinate 14,807,836, forward strand.
AGTGATGGGGCTTCCCAGTGTCCCCATCCCCTTGGGGTGACAAACTGAATGACAAAAGGGGTGCCAGTCTGGAGAGTTGCCTGCTGTGTGCAGAGGCAGGGATGTTAGGTAACAACTTCCACTCAGCCACAGGGGAATCTGAAATAACCCAGTGCTGCCTCCCATTCCCATCTCTGCTCCTTTCCAGGAGCAGGCTGTACTGCCTGGGCTGTGGGAGCTGGGATGAGGTGGTGGGGAATTGGAGCCTTCTGCAAAGCTGGCCCAGGCTTGCGCTGCAGTGTGGCACAGCTGAGATGTGCTGTTCCAAGGAGAGCCTGGGGGCTACAAAACAAGTCTATTTCCAGTGCAATCAGGATGGGAGAGCCCAGCTTTCTGCTACTGGCACGGCTGGAAAAGTGGGAAAATTACTGTTGCTGAGAGAATCCTTTCCCAGGAAGCATCTCTTGAAGGCAGGCAGGAGTGCCAGGATAGGTTTGATGCCCTGGCATCTGCTGCCTTGGCCATTTGTCATGCCCAGGACTGGCTCTGCTTCTTTGCCCACAGGAGGAGAGAGACACTGGTCCAGCTGTTAACACAGGGTCTTGGTGGAGGGAAATGCCCTGACAGCCATGCCCCATGGGGACAATCTGCTCTCTTGGGTCCAGTCACTTCCCTTGGCCTTGGCAGGAGGCTGTGTCCTGTGCCCAAAGCAAGGGAATGTGTCTAAACCAGAGCAGGGGCTGATTCTTCTCCACTGGCTTCCCCAGAGCAAGACCAGTGCTATAAGACAGACAGGGTCCCAGGAGCACAGAGCTTGGCCTTGCTCACATCAGGCAGATGGGGAAAAACTGGCTGTAAATGCATTGCAAGTAAACCCAACCCTCAGGGTCTCATGGGCTACAAATGAAGGGTTATTCTCTCATGATTGCCATTAATTTTGCTCCACAATTTGGGAAGGATGCAAAGGATGAAAGCTCTGTGAGGCTGCAGATGGCTGCACAAAGGAAGTGAGGGACCATCAAGGGAAGGCAGTCGCAGTTCAGCTCGAAGTTCTACCTGGTCTGCAACCAGCAACCAGCACCAATTTATCTTGTTGGACTGTGAAACAGAGCAGGAACACTTTATTTCGTGCTTCATATTCCCAGGTCAGCCACAGCAAACCCAGCCAGAAGCACTAGGGTTGAAAGTGGGACAGGGGGATGCATCTTAATTCATCATGAAACAAAATGTCACTTTGAAGGTTTCTGGAGACCGTTGTGCAGTACTTGAATTCTTGTCCCCACAAGTCTTTGACTTTCCTCAGCAGGAAATTGAGATGGAAGAGATTCTGATACCCCTTTCTTGGGTGACAGCAGAGCCCCTTTCCTGCACATCCTGCTCTGCTCCTGCCAGCTGGGCAGCAGCTGAGGAGGCTGGTCCTTCAGGGGGTTTGAAGCAGCTTTTGCTATTGTGGGCACTAGTCAGCTCGCAGGGAGAAGGCTGGAGGAATGAGGGAGACTGGCCATCCCAGTGGGACTGGCCATCCCAGTGGGACTGGTCCATCCCATGGGACCAGCAGGTCCAGTGACCCTGAGATGAAGACAGAGGCTCAGCCAGGGAGCAGCGCGCCCCGATCCAGGCACGATTTGTCATCGCTTCCCGGAGCTGCAGAGCCATGGCAGAATCCGGGGCACTCTGCCAAGGGGGCTCTCGCTGCCCCCGGAGCTGCCCGTAGGAGGAAGTCTGGGAAAGGACAGGTGCCGGAGAGACCCACAGGGGCGAGGGAGGCAAAAAGGACCCCCAGGAGTACTTTAGCACCCCCCACCCCTCACAGTAGCCGGGGCAATCGTCCTTAACGGGACCCTTTCCAGCTCTCCGGATTCTGAAGCAGTTTGTCACCCGATGGGGCGGGACGCCGCTCCAGGGCGAGGGGTTTGGCAGAGTCACTGCTGGGGGGTTCACCCTCCGGCACGGGGTCAGAGCCGCGGCTGGGCGGTGACAGCCGGGACCCCCAGCGCCGCTCCGGTGGGCTCGGGGAGGAGGGAGCGGACGGGCAGGGTCGGGAGCTCTGGAAGGGCGGTGATTTGGGGACAAAACGAGCGGGGACCGGGGGCGGGGGACACAGGGGGCACCGTGGAGGCTTGGCCGGCGCCGGGCAGAGCGGAGCATCCCCGGTCCCGTTCCCCCCTCCCCCGTCCCAGAGACCCACCCCCGGCGGCGTGGGGCGAGGGGGGCGCCCCCGCCTTGACGTCAGGAGAAGGGTTTATAAAGGAGGCGGGCGGCGAGGAGATCCCCAACGCCGGAGCCGAGCCGCAGCGGAGCCGCCAGTGCCTCCCGCCGCCGCCTCCCGCGCCCGACCCGCCGGCGAGATGCTGTCGTGCCGCCTCCAGTGCGCCCTGGCCCTGCTCTCCATCGCCCTGGCCCTCGGCACGGTCTCGGCCGCTCCCTCGGACCCGCGGCTCCGGCAGTTCCTGCAGAAGTCCCTGGCTGCCGCCGCCGGGAAGCAGGTGAGAGCCCCGCGACGGGGCGGACACCCCGGGTACCCCTCGGGCACCGCGCTGGGCACTGCGACGGCCGCGCTGCAGGCTCCCGCTTCTCCAGAGACCCCCTGATTCCCCGCTGCAGAACCTCTGCTCCCGGCCAGAGCCCCTGGCACCCCTGCTGCAGACCCCTCCAGTTCTTCGCCAGACTTGCCAAATGTCCCCGTTTTAGCCTGATTCCTTACTGCAGATCCCCCTTTCCCGACAGATCCCCTGGTTCCCCGCCGGGGCTGAGCCAGCGACAGGTTGGGTAGCTGTGCTGGGAGGTGAGACAGTCCAGCTGGGTACTGTGGGGAGTGAGGGGCAGACACTGCTGGGGCAGAGAGCAGAGCCCCTGGTGATGCTTCCAAGGGTTTCTCTGGGTCACAGAATGAAGGCAGCTTCCCCAGAGCACAGAACGATGTCTTTATCCATGCTGGGAGACAGCCGAGGCTTGGAGGGACGAGAAGGAAAATAAGTCCCAGTTAGATGGTAGCCCGATTCAACCTCCCCTGCCAGCTCCCCCAAACACCTTTCCCACGTCACTTTAGCATCAGGCTCGTGGCATCCTTGCTGAGTACGGCACTGTGTGCTGGAGCAGTGGGAAGAGAAGGTAAAGAGGAGTTCATTCCCTGTCACAGCCAGGACAGCGATCTGTTCCCCATGCCAGGAAGAAGCCATAGATGCAACTGCTGCATAGCAGTTGTCTGGCTGGGCTCTTTGGAAAGCCAGGGCTCCTCTTCTCCTGCATCCTGAATGTCTCTAAACCGGGCACAGAGGTGTCTTAGAGGAACAGAGTGAGCCCCCACTCAAAAGCCAAGGAGTAATTGTCGTCTCTCTATCTCCTTCTCCCTTTCTCTCTCTTGTCCCCCAAGGAACTGGCCAAGTACTTTTTGGCAGAACTGCTTTCAGAGCCAAGTCAGACAGAAAATGAAGCCCTGGAGTCTGAGGACTTGTCCCGAGGGGCTGAGCAGGATGAAGTGAGACTGGAGCTGGAGCGCTCGGCTAACTCAAACCCCGCTCTGGCACCCCGAGAACGCAAAGCAGGCTGCAAGAACTTCTTCTGGAAAACTTTCACATCCTGTTAGCTTTTGAAACCCACCTCTCCTCCCCATCCATCCCTGCCCTGCCCTGAGCAGAACCTTCACCACAAGAGGCGAAGACTGTAAATACACGATCCACAGTTATGGTGAAATTAAACAAACAAGGAAAATTTGAGTTTGATTTCCACTTGTTTTAATAAAACTTTCTGTTCCAATTGTACATGATTTGCTTGAGTTGTGATTTCTGACTAGTTCTTTGATGACATGCACTCTGCAACTCTTTCAAATGTACTATTTTTAATTCTCTGTTGCAATAAAGTTTATGTTTCAAATGGTGATGCTGAGGTTTGGTGGTCAATGAGAAAACTGAAGTTAGATCTCAGGCTGCTCATCTTCAAAATGCTGCCTGTCTCAGGGCAGCAAACACCATCCCCATCCACACATATGCCCACACACAGAGTATATCAAAATGTGATTTTTTTTTTTCTGTGGTCTTACTAAAGAACTGGAGCCGCAGTGATATTTTAGATATCAAATCCTTGCAATTGTGGCTGAATCAAATCCACAGTGCTGGCACCTCAAGTCAGTCTAGAGGATTTACACCTCTCACCAGAGGCATCACTGAAAATCTCAGCTATGTGTTCCAAACGATGGGGAGGATAAAACTGGTTCACGGTGCAAGTTTAGACCACACATTTCATTCCCTCCTCAGCCACAGACACTAAAAGGTTTTCTTACCTGGTATATTTTACTCCTTGCAGCATTCCCAACAAACACTGCTTCTGGGATTCCTTCAGAAAGTTTTCCTTTGTTCTGCTGTGCTGGGGGAGGTTTCCCATCCCTTTAATGCTGAGATGTTAAGCCCATGACACCAACCCCTCTCCATCTAATAAACTGGACACAGCAGTTTTTCTACCCACCTCATCAGGTAGGAAGTAGCATTGTGAGAAAAACATTCTTCTCTCAATGGAAGAGAAATTATTCTTCCTGATTTTGCAGAGTCTCAGCTTTCTGGCCATGCTAGTTTGTGCCATGCACTCACAGGTGAACTGGAGCCATAGAGCAAACATCCTGCACAGGGCACAGGTGCCACTTTGATGAGAAATTCACCAGTCAAGATTAAAGGTACCAATTTTTTTTTAGCAGTCATATGCGAACAAAAGATGAAAAATGGGGAATCTTAGAGATGTTTGAGGGTGGAGGACTGAGCAGGATTCCAGTGGAGGTGGATTCCCCAGCTGAAGGCTTATTAAGTTGCCTCTGGTCTGTGCTGAACATAGCCCTCTGTGGGCCATCATTCTTGATGGCTCACCCTTTTTCAACCCCTGGATTTCTGTGGCTGGTGCTGCTGTGGAGAGTGCAGGTTTAACTCACCCTTGGGGGATGGACAGGGCTGCACTGTGGGGAAAAGTCTTCAAAAAGACATTTGAGAAGTGCAGGTAATGTAGATCAGTAATCAGCCCCAAAAAGCAGGCAGGGTAAGAATAGGACCCTGTTTGAAAGTGTGGAGAGACTGACTCTGTGAAGGGAGAGCAATGGTTCCAGCTCACATCTGATTCCTTTGCTGCTGTGCAGCATCAAGGGAGCAGATTTTTGGGGATTCAGTAAAGCAGAGACCTCCCCATCCTTGGCTCCTCACTCTTGTGTTGACTGAGGTTCCTCTTAATTTTTAAAAAGCAGCTAATTTTTCCATGCTGAGACAGCCTCAAGAGAGCAGCTACAGGAACAGGAGGGGGGTGGAGGTACCAGGGGCTTGAATATTCTTATGCTCAGAGTCCATCTTTCATGCGATATAAATAGATCCCTACTCGCCTGAGGCTTTTCCCCTTGCTTATAATGCTCAACCAGTGCCTCTGAGGGTAGTTTAAATCCTGCCAATTGCTGGAGTGAAACTCATCCCAAATAGGGATGAGGATGATCGTCAGACACAAGCAGGAATTAAAGACAGTGATTCACAAGCTACACCAGCCTGTTTCAATACAGCTGATGGCACATCACAGCAGCTTCTGGGAAGCTTAATGAAGATGTGCTGGTGAAGGCATGTCCTCAGTTCAGAGGAAGAAAGACAAACCTGCTCCTGCTGTCAGCTCAGGAGTTCCTGGAGTTTGGGGAGTTGGCTTCCAAGGCATTAAATGCAGTATCACCACACGTAATTGCACTGTGGCAGTGCCAGCAGTCCCAGGTGCTGGGAGCTGTACAAATGCAATGCAGGAGATGTTCCTGCCATGCCGAGCTAAGAAGACTAGAAAGAAAAAGAAATATTTATTTTTTCCCTTTGATAAGTGGGAGTTATGGGCTAAAGAGATTAAATAACTATGTTCAATCCCTAGACACAGAGTCATGGAACAGTGCTCCAGGCTGAGAACACTCTTGCTGGGCAAGGCTGAGTCTGGCATGAGCACATAGGTACGGTCAGCTCCCACAGGCCAGAGATGCCAAATGGCAGAGCAATTTCTGGGAAGGATTTCCAAGTGACATTCTCTGCAGGTCAGAGAGGAGGCTCCACGGAGGGCCAACCTCAGCATGGGTCTGGGGGAGGTTAGGGGCTGTGATGATCCACACTCGGATGATTCATCTCCCCTCTTGCACTTGATGCCCCAGGCAGACCCCGAGTAATCCCCCTCCAGCAGGTACCTTCAACCTGGTGATTCATCTGAGGCAGTGCAGGGAAATGTCCATAAGAAACCACATAAAAGGGCTTGAAACTGCTGCCTGAAGAGTTGCCCTTAATGAAAATGCCTTTAATGAAGTTGTATAAGGCCTGGAAACCCACATCCCTTATGGGAAGTCAGTGAGGAGCTTCTCAGCCATCCCCAAAGGCAAAGTGTCCAATGATGCCAGGGGATGTCTCCTGATCTGGGCAAGCAGGCCAAGGTTATTTTTTATAATTCTGTATTGGTAAAAATTGTTCTAATTGGTAAAAAAGGCAAGTTTTCCTTGGTCCAGAAGGCTTGCTGGTGACCCATAGCTTGAAGTGATCCTAGCTGAGCTGCAGAGGAATTGCCTGTGGGACCCAGGTTTCATATCCTGAGTCCACTCTGGCACCGTCTAACTCCTTTTGGCTCTGCAGGGAAGACCAAGAACCCAGATCCATGGGCACAGCTTTCCTCCCCCCAGAACAGCCCATAAGCTGCTCCGTGGTGCCTTTGCCTTTACTCTGCCTCTGTGGCTCCTCACGAGCATTACACCAGCTGATTGCAGCCACTGGGAGCATCTCTGATTCCCAGACCTCTGCTCTCACCACAGGAAACTTCCCTTTCATTCCTCCCAGCTCCCAGCATCTCCAGGGAGCAGCAGAGCAGCCCCCAGCCCCTGTGTGGGTGAGCACCAGGCACTTGGAGAGAAGAACTCACTGCTGCAGCTGAGTCCTAATTCTCAGCAAGCAAAGCAGCAGGATGTTTATTGAGCAGGGTGAGAAAAGCTATACCTAGGTAATAAAAGTTATTATGATAAAGGAACAGACTGTACTCCTTGCTGACTGAACACCTTCTGACTCTTTGTCATCTTATCACCAGAATAATGCAATAAAACACACTTTTATTCTTTTTTTCTTCACCTTTGTCTTTATTTCATCAGGGAATTATTTGGGGTTTTTTTTTCCAACACCTAATTCCATTTCTGAGAATAGCTGCTTCAGTCAGATACTGTGGGTACCTCAGAAAACTTCTTGTATCCCCTAGGTCTTAGGAAACTTACCCCACAAACAACTTGAAGAACACAGAAAGAAAAAAAAAATTAACAAAGTCATAAAAAACCCCACAAGTTCTGTTTTCCCCATATGGGAAAGTAAAAATGCCAGTTTGTGCTATGAACTATTATTTCCAGCATCATTTGATAAACAAACACATCTGGCCATTGAATTAAAAAAATTAATTTTACAAAGGTGTCCAGAATTTCCTACAATGATATTCCCTGAGAAAACATAAAATGATGCACATCCAGGCTTTGTTTATCACCTAGGCTGGCTCCTGGACACGAGAGAGAGTGATTTAGTCCCACATACAGCAGCACAGCATCCCTGCCGATGCTCTCCCCTGCTTTCCTCCCCCTCCCTTGCAGCTGGCTCTTGCAGCCAGCAGCCTGCTGTGCTCTGTGGTGCAGAAGGATGAAGCGCTCCTTGCCTCCAGCCCTGGAAAAGCATTCCCAGGAGGTGAGCTGAGAGGTGCTCAGGGCCCTCCATACCCATCCCACAGCCCCTGTTAGGAGATGTCCCAGGCACAGAGCCAAAGCCAGTGATTCCCTCCCAGCCTGGTGCTGCTCTGCCCCAGGGTAGAGCATTTGCTCCCTTACGCAAAGATCTGTGCTCTGCCTTCAAGGAAAATCTTTCCTCTTACTCATGACAGAGGTTTAGGAAGAAAAAGGATCCCCCTGGAAATTGGCTGTCACATTTGCAAGGCGCTTTTGTAAATCTTTTCTGGCAGCTCTTTTTCTCCTATTTTACTTCTTGTGCCTGTCAGGGTTCGTGATTCTTCCCAGAGGCTCAAACATGATATTTCTCTCCCTGTGTCTCTGCCCCACACAGCAGTGTGCTCCCCAGAGGGTGCAGTGTGGGGGGACAGTGCAGCACAAGCCCAGGATTGGGGTGCTCTGCAGCCAGCAGAGAGAGCCAAAGAGCCCTGAGAGCCCTGCTCATGGTCCCTGTCTATCCCAGCAGATGCTGAGGACCTGGGTCCTCTATGCCAGAGGCTGTCCCACCTCTGGCTACGACCTCACCACAGGCAGATGGGCTGCAGTCAGAGGTCCTGCAAAGAGGGGGTTTCCATGGAGCAGCAGTTTTGGGAGCCAGAGCTGTGTCAGGATGCAGGCAGTGCTGTTGCACTGACAAAGAAATTTTTTTCCCCCAAACTAAGTGCGTGCTTCTCATTTCTAAAGGACATTTCTCAAGTGGTAGTTGCCAGTTTTTAGCGTGTCAGAATAAAGCTCAGTAGCATGAAAATAAGTTAACCACTCTACCTAGGGTTAAACGCAGTAGGTTTTGTCCTAATGGCAACCTACAAGAAACTTCTTCCATGCAAATCTTCTTCCTTCGGCATTTTTTGTCTTTCATCCTTTCCTTATTCACTCAGCTCTTCTGAAACTTCACAGTCTATGCAGCAGTAGCAGGGGAAGAAGGAGGAACTGGCCTGTTAAATCAGTTGGGGATCTTCCTGAAGGATATATGAGGATGCTGGGTCATATTGCAAAACAGGAAGCTGGCAGGTCAAGAGTTTCTTCAACAATGTGTTTCAACGAGAAGCCTCAGCATGGTTCAAACACAAGAGCTGAAGTCTCTTGTCAGCATGCAGAGATGCACCCTTGAAGGCAGAGCCCACCTGCTCTCAAGGAGGAAATTTCAGTGTGGTGGATATGGCTCACAGACAATGTCTCCACGTGCAAGGGAGCAAGTGAGCAGGCTGGTCTCCAGAAAACACAATCCCTTTAGACTGAAACATATAATCCAGTTAGATATGAACCCTGAATTCCACACCCTGCTTATCTCCTCAGACAGTGATGACACATGTCATAACGTCACCTCCACCATCAATTCCCTTGTCACATTAGCAGAGGTGATACTGATACCAGCAACAAGGCAATGAAAGAAACTGAGGAGATCCTGAGACAGAAGAACAAAGTAGAAGCCATGTCTGGGCACATTAATAAGTTCCTTGTAGCCGGCTTTCAATCAATCAGGTTTATCAACCAGCAGCAGGAAGCAGATAAGAAATGAGGGAAGGAACAAATCATTTGGTGATGTAATTGTGTCATCCAGACCTGTAACTCTGTTTTCCAGGAGAAGAAACTGGCTCAGGAGGCCTTAGTGGCAATGCTTAAAGATGTAATGAACAATTTCTTTACCTTAATGCTAGAATTCCTGAATGGGAACGTAGAGGAAAATCAGAAGCCAACAGCCATTAATGTCCTCATGAAGAGGGTCTTGGAAAAATCTGACCAGATGTTGATATTCTTGTGCCTTGCTGAAGCTGCTCCAAGGCAGCCTGACTGCCTAGGGCAACCCAGATAAGTTTTCTGAGCTGCTGGCCAAGTGCCTGTGGAGGACTACATGGCTTCTGCCAGGCACCATCAACAGCACCAACCTGGATGCAATCCTGCTGGATGCCCACATGCTCCTGAAGACTTTCCCAAAAGAAACACTGAAGCAGCACATAAATAAACTCCTACTACATACCCTGAAAACTGTTGCATAACTTGTGCAAGCTGAAAAAAATGAAGATGCAGACCACCTCACCCTGACTGAGGATGCAGCTGGCTCTGACCCCTCCAACAGACAGTCAGTCCTACTGCCACGAATGGAGCAAATGAAACAAACTGTAGGAGCAGGAGAGGAGGTGCCCAGGGCAGCACACAGGGTTGCAAAGTACAAAGCAGGTGATATTTTAGAGATAATTTTCTAGAAAATTTTTTCCAAATGTAGTTTGAAGGTCTAGAGGAGTTCCATGAATGTAAGAAAAAATGGCCTGGGGAAGTTAAGTATTTCCTAGAAAACCTCTCCCTTTTTTTTGCAGAGCTATGTGAAACAAAGCCTGGCCATCATCCAGACAGAGCAGGACACCAGAGAATCTTCTTCCTCCTCCTCCCTTGGGGCATACCCTTAGGTAGAAGCATCTCCTCTTAGATCCATAGAGATCTCAGGAAGATCCATAAAGGGGAAGGGGTTGATGCCTTCTTGCCACCTGGAAAATCTGCGATTCACTTGCAGCACTCACACAAAACAGCCCTCAGCAGACTCTCTGCCAGTCAGGTCCCCTCAAAGGGTGCCAATGTCATGCTTCTCCCTGGGGTGATGTCCCTGGGGGCAGAAAGAACCATCAGCAGAAATGGCACCAGGACCTCAGAATTACCCAGACCTCCTCCACACATACATCAGTGGGCAGGTGTTGTGAACCACAGCCCAATAAAGAATAAACTCCAGCGTGGATAACCATGTGAATTATCTCTTTTTGCCCTTTGAAAAAATGTGGAGGGTAAGACTGATAGCTTGGGTCAAAACTGTGCACAGAGCACACCAATCTGTCCAGGGCAGAGGACAGAGAACCAGTTGTGTGCTGACCCTTCCTGGACAGCCTCCAAAGGGGTCCTGACATGGGATTTTCCAGCATTACAACATTAATGGTTAGCAAATTATCAGACCAACTGTGCCCTGGTTCCCAGCTGAAAGAGAGATCAGGGCATCCAACCAGCATCTCCACCTTCCTGCACATTGACCACCACTTGCCCAGGGAGCCTGCCAAAGACAAAGGCTGCAAGAGGAAATTCATTAGAGAAAGCGATTTGTAAAAGTTGCAGGTTTCGCTTAGGTAAAATCAATACACAGACTTTCAAATCCACTTTCACTTGTCAGACTGAAAGAGTTGGAGAGAGCAGAGTTGCTACGGACGACTGCAGAATGCCAATGCCTCACCCCAGCCCATCCATCAGCTCCACTTTTCCAAGTACACTGCTATTCTCATGTAAAATCACCTTAATTTGTCTTTAACACCCCTCTTGTCTCTAAGTTCCTAAGGTGGGAGTCCTTAGCCTTGTGTCAGGTATAACAGTAAGCACTTCAATGATGCTCACTAAATTACAAGGCTTTTTTACTAATAGACAATTCAGTCAATTACAAAATGCTATTAAGCATTTGTGCTCAGGCAGAGCAAGCTAGGTGCCTGGTGAACATGGCAAACCAATATTTTTAATTAAAATAAGAAAAAAGAAACACACAGGCTGATTACCAGCCAACAAGAAAATTACATCCCAGAGATCTCAAAGTGTAATTACCCTTTCTGAATGGCCAAAATGACTGGTTTGCTGCAGACTATAATTCTCTCTAATGCTGCTGCAAAATAATGGCCACCCTCTCACCTATCCCATTCATCCAGTGCTGTACCTGCCCAGAGGCTGCTCAAGTACCCATGAAATCATACTTTGGTGCTCATGTGTGGTTTCTGCCTGATTTTCTGGCTGTGTAGCTGGAGAATTTACAACGAGAACATGGCTGATGCCTCTAGAGATTCTGTTCTTCCATTCCTTCCTGCTCTGTCCTTGTGACACCCTCTGGTTTTGTGCTAAAGAACATACCTGGAGTGGAGCTGTGTGACTTACATGCAACATAATTGCCTGCCCTGTATGTGACCTTCCAAGAGCAAATTCATATCTGTGTTGAACTCTGAGGTCAGGCAACTGTATATGCTGGAGGCTTCCTTCAATGCTGTGCTCCCTTTTCCTAGTAGCAAGTGCCCCATGAGCAGCCATTCCTGGAAATGTTCTGTACAGATGCCCAAACACCATTTCAGTGTAGTTACATGATAAGTCTGTCCATCTACTGCCTTGTCACTCAGTCCCCACCAAAATTTGCCCAGTAACATCATCCCTTTGCAAAAGCCTCCCTGGCCATGTGCTCTCATCAGGCTTCCTTCTGCCCCACACAGCAGCTGCAGTGCTGCATCTGGCTTGATGCTAGAGGAAAAGTCATTAAACAGCTGACAGAGCTGATATGGTGAGGCCACACACTATGTTGTAGCCAGGGGACACATGCAGACTCCTTTTCTATAACGCTGAAGGCCTGATCCATTCCTTAAAGGTTCCAGAAATTGTAGAAAACAGGGAAAAGTTGGGTGTTTAGAAGATTTGCAGTATTTGCCTGGCAGTCAGACTATGCATTCCTGCTATCAGAGTGCCTCAGAGCCCTTGCCAACCATCAGAAGTCTCCTGTCGTGGGTGCAGAACAAAGTCAGAGCAAGTGACAATCCTGCCCTGAAGATATTACATGTGACAGGAGATAAATGCACCAGCAGAGATGCCCTGGAATCCTACAGGAGCAAAAGGCCTCTTGAATATTCTCAGTGTGTTCTCACAGGTGCCACACAGCACAACCCCAGAGCAGTGCTCAGGAGTGCCCTGAGCATCCAGATCATGATCTCTGCAAGTCACACTTGCTTGCAGCTCCTTGCCCCTGGCAGAGTACAACATGCAGTGGGGTGTCATGGATCTAGGTGCTTATTCTGGATCTTACACCAAAGGAGGAGGCTCCTGCCTGTGAAGCAATGGTTAAGGAATGGGTCCTAACACACAGGATGATGCTCCTGCCAGCTCCATAGGCTGTTTTGCTGGATAGCAATTCAATTTTGCCCCCTCCTGCCTCTCAGCCAGACAGTCCTCCAGGTTGTTCATCCTCCCCCATAGCCCTGGGGAAGAAAAAAGAGCAGAAGAGCACCTGGGTCAGGCGGCAAAGAAGGAGAGCTGCAAAGATCTCATAAGGGAAAGCTGACCTGGTACCTTTTGCTCTTTCCTGGTTCAGTCTTCTTCCATTTGCTGGAATCACAATCAAACTGTGTTCTCAGGAGATAGCAGGGTCAGGGAGATCAAGGAATTATAAATAAATACAGTATAAACAAATCAATCAGAGGGATAAAAACACTCGACAGAGACACACTAATTAAAAATATAATAATCCAGATAGTGGACATTTATTTAAAATGGTGCAATTACAGCTTTTAATCATCCAGGTTTAAATTAACAGCAGCAGTGAAGTGGCTGCGCAAATGTGTTCTCTGTAATGAACTGATATTAGAAAGCCAGCTTGGTGTTCTCTCCCTCTCTCGGGCTAATTCTCCCTCCTCTCATTGTAAAATAACCTTTTGGTGTCATTTTCTTGTAGAGTCTTGGAGATGAAGACACAATATTGGAGCTAAATTAAATCCCCTTCACATATTTCTCTTCTTTCAAGCTGTAAAAATTGCTGGTATCAGTCATTCAATCTCTAGTGCTGACGCAACCACACTTGAGGAGAACATCTGGGGGCCCCAAGAGTCATTATAGGGAAAATAAAATCCTATATTACAATCAGTCAGCAATTAAAAGGCAGGATGCAGGAGGGCAAATCCTGCAAGATGCTGAGCAGGCTTGATAGGGAAATCAAATGTTAGACCTGTGATGCTCTGGGGCTCTTTTCTTCTCAACTAAGTAATTTGAGAGGAGGTTAGAAAATTTCTACATCTGCTCCTGCCCAGCACAAATGGTCTTGGAAGTAGCTTGTGTTAATCTGAATCAGTGGTGATCCAGAGGTCACAGGTTTTTATCCATGGTCTGTGTCTGCAGGGCTGTGGGGCCAATCTTGCCTTGGCTTGGGATTCAAACAGCCATGGTGTGATGAAGGCAACACACAGCTTGCTGTGTGAAGCACATGTGGTTACAGTGGGCTCAACTCAGGCACAGACAAGTCAGAGACAGGAAAGCTGTCTGCCCCTGGCATGGTTCTGACTTAATAACACAATGGTCTGATCTGCCCTGGGCAGCTATCATGGCCTTTCTCCCACACGTGGATCTCCATCTTTCCTACAGAAGAGCCTTGTGTCTACCAGGGAAGATGCTGAGGAGCTCACTGCAGAGATGGAAGTGAGCAGAATTACAGACACGTGGCAAGTGAAATTGTTGAAGGAAAATGCTTTCAGACATGGCTGTCCTGAGATGGGTTTGAACCTGTAGCCAGGGAGAGGCAATTCTCCAGTGCCTGCTAAAGCTCTGCTGGTCTGCAGCCCCTGCTGCCTGCCAGACAGCAAGTGCAGCTGTGCCCTGACCCTGCCTTTGCTCTGTCCCTGTGTCATCCTCTGCACAGCAAGAGTCACAGCAAGGCAGAAACCGACCCAAAAGTTCCTGAACTCAAGACTCAGCTTCCAACAATGTCCCACAGCTCATGCTGGTGACAGTGCAGTGCAGTGCTGGTCCTGCTCACAGTGTTAGGATGCTCCACATCTCAGCTGGATTTGCTTCAAGACTACAAGGGACAAGAATTAAAAAACATGGAAAAAAAACCATTTTGGAAGCACGGAAAGATTTCTGTGTGGGAAATGACCCCCATATATGAGAGCAAATGTGTGACTGTGTGTGTGTTTGGATGCCTGCACTCATACCACTGCATGTGCAAGTCACAGCTTCTTCCAGAGCTGCTCACCCACTCCTGGATTCCAGCCATTGTCACCAAACAAAACTACCTACCTGCATCCACAGTCCTGAGTCCATGATTAAAATCAGGAGCCCTTTGGAAGAGAATTGCATCTCATTAGTGCCCAACCTTCCTCTCCTTCTTGTTTACCCCAAGGGTGTGCAAACATACAGCAAGAGAGCAAGAGTCACGCAGCCCTCGCTGCTGTGGTGGGCACTGCAATTACCTGGCATGCACATTAAGATTAATAAATATTAACTTTACTTATGTTTATACAGTCCACCTAAGATGGAAACAACATGCTTTACTACTTAATCAAATTAGAGCTATAAAATTATTTCCCTTTTAGAAGGTTCATTTCTGTTTGGTTGGCAATTAATGTTGATAACTTGAGTCCCATCTTTAAAGCATTTTGAAATACAAATGGCAGAAGTGCAATGGGGTTTAATGGAGTCATGGTACACGTCAGGTAATAAAGCAAAACAGACTGTTTACTTTGAGTACTCTAATTATTTGAGAGCTGTTTTAAAAACAGAAAACTGACATGTGAAAACTGTAATTTCATTTGAATTAATTTTTTCAAAGAAGCGGGGAAAGCCAAACAAATTAAAAAACCCAAGACCTGTTTTTTGAAATTGTTGGTTTTCAATTCCCTGCAGCCAGGCCAAGTCCCAGGCAGACATTGAGGAGTGAATTTTCCTTTTTGTTTTTCTCTCTTCAGGGTGTACCGGACAGGGATGACCAGTTGCACATTGGGTCCTCACACAACCACTCCTGCACCATCACTGAAAACACCTCAAGGAATCAATGCACCTTTTCATAGGTGAAGGTGCATTGTTCCACCCCTCTCTGAGCTGCAGGGGATGAAGTCACTGTCATTGCCTCATCTAAGAGACACAAAAAACCTTTCAAGACCTTTAGCACAGCCAGTAAAGTATCAGCTGTACCTTAGTCTGGGACACAGCGCTCTGGTGAGGCAGAGTGCATCACAAAGGGTCCAGCTTTAAAGTTAGATTATGTTGCTCTGGTCTCGTCATGCTGAGTTTTTAGTGTCGCCAGAGACAGAGATTCCCACTGTCACTGTTTGACTACAGCCACAAAGAAGATGAAATGACATGGAAGAGGCAGTTTAGCTGGGGCCAACCTCTTCCGCACAGCACTTATCCTGCTGTTTGTATCCAAGCACGCTGTTTCCCTGCCCAGCTGCCTGCAGCTTAGTGAGTTCTGCCCCATGGCCTGGCCAGCTCTGGTCTTAGCCTGTCCCTGCCCAGGTGACATCAGTCAGCTTGCACAATCTCAGCTGGTCAGATCAGGCACCACTGTACAACCAGTTGCCTTGGGATTAGGTCAAGACCTTTGTGACCACACAAAGCAGAGAGCGGTGCAGAATCTGGCCCCAGATCTGGTGGCCTGGTTTCCAGAAGCACAGCTCTTCCCCCATTGCAGTACATGGGTTGCTTCATGAACCAAGTCTATTTGCAAAGCAGTACAAGCCAAGACAAATTTGCCCCCAAAGTAATAACTTTTCAATTACCTTCGTTATGCCTTGCTCAACACAACAGCACAGCACCTCTTGAGGGAGCAGCTGAGTATTTCTCTCCAGGGTGCACATTTATTATTTTAAGAATCATTTAATTTTCCATCTGAACAAAAGGGGCGAATGTAGGTCCTGAATGACTCCAGGGCCCCGTTCAATACCTGGCTGTGTTATCCATCACAGCAATTACACGTAGTAATTCATCTCTGAGAAACTTCAGTGCGCAGATCTGAGAGCATTTGACGTATCTGGCATGGCTCAAAACTCTGGGAGCCCATGGAAAGAACTGATCATGACCTGGAATCATGCCATTATGCCCAACAAACTCAGGCAAAAGTTCTGGTAATGGGGCTTTCAGCATACCAACAACCTGGAGCCTGGCTTTCCAGTACCTCTCCCAAACTCTGGCTTCCCATAACACACACTCATCTCTGCAAGTCCCATTGCTGGGCCATTGGGATTTACAGCATTTGTGTGGTCATGTTCTTCCCAACAGGTTCCCTGTTGGATCCCACAGTGAAACAAACGTGACTAAAAGCCACCACAGCAAATAGCCCAGCAGAGACATCATTTACCCTCTGAGATCTGTGTGTCTGTAACTCCCTGAGACTGGCATTGATCCAGTAGCATTTGCAGGAGTCCAACACTGGGGACAAATCCAGAGAGAGCAGCAGAGCTCCCTTTGCCATCATTCCTTCCCCATTGCCACAACTGTTGTAAAGCAGCTCTCTGGCATTTTCCTGGATACAGGACACATCCAGGTATGAGCCCGTTCCTAGCTCTCCTAGTTTTTGAAGAGCAGAAAGCAAGGGGAATTTGAAAGGGTAGAAACGACAAGCAGATCTGCATAATGCATTGGTGAGTTCTCCACAGAGCTCACGGGAGGTGATGTAGAAGTTTGGCTAATTGGAAAATCATCTCCATCAGGTAAAGGGCTGCTCCTAAATTATCACTGCTCAGAGTATCATTACTAACAGGGGAACAGAGAACAGATACCTCGTGTTTGTATTCTTTGTTCATCTCTTTTCTCTATCCAGCTGGCAAATAATTTATTTCTTTACAATTCCCCAAATTATCACAGGTCTGGAAATGCCTGGCTGCTGTCTCATTTAGCAAACAGTCCTTCACAGTGCCAAAAAAGCATGTGTCACTTGGCTCAGTTAGTCATCCCCCATCAAATTGTCCAAGAAATACATCTTTTCCACAGTCCACCCGAGGTGGCACTGCTTTTGCTGGAAGTGTGTGCAACTGGGAGTCATTTCCTCTCCCCTGCTGCTGCTCACTGCCTGGTGTGATACTCTGTTTGTGGCTAGAAGGGTGAGAACAGGTCTGAAATTGGGTTTAATTTGGAATGAGCACGTTTTCTGCTTATGATGAGGTCCCACATCCTCTGAAAATGCCACATACCAAGTAGCTGATGTCCTGTATGCCCAGTTCCTTCCATTTCTGAAGGTTTTGCTCTGTGCACCAAAACATTTGGCTGCGGTATTTTAAGCCAATGTTTTGTTGTCTGATACAAACCAGGATACCACATTCAGGTGAAGGTTTCCCAAACTCTATTTAGGTTTACAAGTGGATTCATCTTCTCCTTTCACCACTTTGGTGCACTTCCGCCACACAATTTATCGATGGCTCAGTGAGGCAGTGTCAGGTCCCTTACCAACTGGGTCCTTCAGAGTGGCCATAAGAGCCTCTTTGCCACTCTACTTAAACCTTTGCAAAGGCTAAATCAGGATGTGTGCAAATACAAAACATGAGGCATGTGTAGCTCTCGTCTGCCTCTGTCTCCCTCTTGAAAAACAAGGCACTTAAGTCTAATCGTGTGGACTGGCTGCCAGCTATGGGGATGGCAGCAGGGTGAGTTGCAGAGCAAGGAGCTGAGCAGATTTTTCTAGCAGTCTGGGGTAGGCTTTTTCCAGGAATACCAGAGCATGTGAGCACTGCAAGACATGTGAAACAGGGAGAACCACTGTATTTTGTTAGCATTAACAGACCAAGGAACTGTGTAGAGATGCTGATCTCCTTGAGTCTCGCACAGATTAAGATGTGGTAGAGTGAACTTTCTTCCAGCATTGTATTTAGAGGATGCTCTTTATTTCCTTTTGTTGGTGATTGGAGTACAGCCACAATAAACATTTGATACCATGCAGGGTACCCAGAAATAACAAGAAAATAACATGGCTAATTAGCTCTGTGGATTATTTTAACCAGCTCCCTCTGGAACACCCTCATTGAACAGGGTTAGATTTCTTCCCTTCCCCCTATAACAGATCCTCACATTTAATTAAACTGGAAACCTGGCTGTGCTGGCTCAGATGGAGTATTTCACCACTTATATAATCTTTTCAGATAAGAGACACTGCTGCTATTGCACAAGTAGGGAAGTGCCTGCTTTGTACATCTCTTTTGGGAGGCTGCAGCTCCAGCCACCTCAAACAGTGGCAGACCAAGGCAGGAGCAGAAATCCAAGAGTAGAAGCACTAATTTCCATGCTTTGTGTAGGCAAAACAATGCTGTAATTGATCCTTCATCCTTTCACCTAACTAAAGAGTCTAAAAAGCAAAAATTGTCAGGTGAATGGGACAGAAGAGATGGGTTTAAGCACAGATCTCACAAGGATAGTGAGCTTTCCAAATAGCTTGCTCAAAGAATGATGTCAGGCACTTTTTGAAGGAAACAGGATGGCTATCGCATCCAGTAAAGGCTATTCAAGGCAACAAAATTGATATAGTTAACAGACAAGGGGAAATTGCACTATACAAAATCCTCTGTCCCATGAGCTGATCAACACATTTTCAAAGAACACAAAATCAAATCTTTCGAGAGAGGGAGGGATCATCCCATGGATAAGACAAGATACTGGGCTGAAAACTCAGCATTTCATCTGGACCAGCCCCGATAAGATCTTAAAATGGGAACATCATAATGCTTTTTTACCCCCCAAATATTTGTTTATTTAGATCATAAATTCTCTAATGTTAAGATATTGACCTTGTCCTTTTTTCCATGTTGTCACCATTTGTCACCCCATTATATGCTGTGTCCACCCACAGCTAGAGACAGTGTCTGCCCCAAGACAAGCCTTGCAGAGGGCTCAGCAGCATCCTGGAGCTCTTTGTGCTATAGTTGGATTTGGTTTCCATGCTATACTAGCAAGAATTACATTTGAATCACATAACCATACAAAATTTTCATCTTCTCCACAGTCATTTTCTTGCGACAGGCTGAATTCCTCCCTGGCGTCTCTTCTTACACTAATGTGGAGCTTTTCAGACAAAGACTTCAAACTAATTGTGAACAGCAGCAGGTTAATATGATCAAAGGAGCTAATAGGCTTTCATACGTATTTATATGATATAAGCTCCCAGATTCAAAGACTGGATCAAGAGATTTGTGATAAATTGCGCGAGGATTATTGTCTGCCTGTTGTGCGGCAGAGAACTTGCCTCTGCTCTCTTGGAAGAGTCAGTGGAGTATTTGCCTGGG
This sequence comes from Entomyzon cyanotis, assembly GCA_024500445.1. Lineage (NCBI taxonomy): Eukaryota > Metazoa > Chordata > Aves > Passeriformes > Meliphagidae > Entomyzon > Entomyzon cyanotis. The sequence goes on from JAKEPQ010000780.1 coordinate 14,827,300, forward strand.
CTGGGAAATTGAAGCTTTCTCAATAACACCATCCAGCTTTCCCTCTCCACTACAAATACAGGAGAAGCTGGGTAGTGGCATTACCCTGACTGAGGTCCTCTACAACAGAGTAAAGAAACAACCTCAGCAGTGACCAGGCTGTGCAGCACTGGGGAGGTGCTGGGGAGGCTTTCTGCTGAGCAAGGGTCACTGAGGCAGACAGAACAGGAGGAATGTGCAGAGGCTGGCAAGGAAAATACATACCAAGAAACGTGGGGGTTTTAACTGGAGGATTGAGCAAATTTCACCTAGCAAAAGCGAAGGAATCCTCTGGCTCTTTAAAATCAGTCGGGCCAAGGCAGAGGAAAACACCCTGATGCAGGGATGCTGCTCTAAGCAGGGTCCAGGCAAATCCTAATAGGTCTGCTGTATTTATTTTGTAGAAAAGTGAAACAATATGAATAGGACAAAATGAGAGAAGCCCATGACAGAAAAGACTTTTTTTTTTTTTTTTTTTTTTAAAGAAGAGGCATCCAAATTTCTGGTCCAAACCAAGAAGGTGAGGGATGTGAAGTCTTGTTTCCTTTTTCCCTCATGCCAGTCCATCAATAGAAAAGCAGCATGGAAACCTCGTATTTTTTTCATTAAATTCCCCAAATTCTTCTCTTTTTTTTTCTTTCCAGTTCTGAAGTAGAAAACGATGACTGTTAAACTCTCCCAATGTTATTAGCTTGTAAATACTGTTTCAATTGAAGTTATTAGTTTTAGTAAATTCAAGCTTCTTTTCGGTTGACTTTTAAAGCCATATAAGAGGTATACACGTTATAAACTGTGTATTTGTTTTTGAATCAAAACAGATGAAAAATGGAAATCATCCAATGCCAGCACATGAATACAGAACAATTTGAGCCTCTTTTCCCTAGACAATATTATGCTGAAATTTATATGTTTTGAAGAAGATTTTCATTTAAACCAAAATAGCATTTTGTCATCCAAAACTGTAAAGCTTTTATGGCCATCTCTATTAGGGGCACAGCTGATTATTATCTCCCTTCTCCTGGCATGACTTTACTGAATACTGAGGAATCCATATCTGCAGCTGGGATGTGACAGGGAGCTGTGCCTTGCAGCAACACTGGTGCAGCGAAGGGGGACAGTGGTTTTGAGGAGAGGGGAGAGTGTCCCAGTGCTGTCAGTGTGGCTTTGTCACCTCCCTTCATGTCCCCTGTGACTCAGTTTTTGACCTGTTCCTATGAGAAAGAAGACAAAAGAGAGCATGGGGACAACAATACGCTGTTACTAGTGTGACCTTCTGATCTGCAGAGCTTTGCAAAGCTCTGCAAGAACTCCCCAGGAAGGATGCTGCTTAACAAAGCCTTTGCATGGTCCTTTTATTTCACCGGCAGATTTGTGGTTTGACTCCAAAATAGCACTGTCTCAAAAGAGAAAAATAATCTGAAATTTGTCATCTGCTTAGAAAACAGAGAGAGGAAAAAAAGTGAGAAGGAGGGGAAGATGTGCCTTTCTGATATCCACACTGCATGATCCACAGTGTTCCACAGTTCAGCTCCAAGACTTCCCAGCATCCTGCATGGCCAGAGGGTATTAGGCAATGAACTCCTCTTCTTCTAACAGAGCTGTAATTTCTGCAGAGGGGTACACAACCTTTGGACATGAAAGCCCATTTCCTGGAAACTGGGAGCACATCAAACATGCTGATCCTTTTTTGGGGAAAAAGAGAGAAGGGTCATATCCTGGGAGGTAGGGAAGAGACCAAAGGCAGTGGGATGGGAGCCTTGGTGTCAAGCGGTGTCTAAAATATCCTCTTTGCATCATATTGGTTCTTTAATTGTCACCAACCACGGAGGAACTGATTGAGCCCAGCAAGGGTCCAGAAAAATAGATAATTTCTCGCAGGCATCTAAAATTCATGAACGCGGTGGTGGTCCTGTCACACCATTGCTATGTTGTTCCACGGCCCAGAGTCTCCCTTGAAGGGCAAAAATATCAGGGGTAATATTTTTTTCCTGAGAGTGGAATACATTTGGGTTGTTAATGCACGGCTCACACTTCAGGCGGATCCTCACCGAAGGGCCGAGAGCTCGCCTCAAACCGCGTGTTGTAAATTAACTCTTAATGTGATGAATGCATTAAAGGGCTGTAAGGCCTGGAGGATGTGCTCGGAAACCCGACGTCCTGATTAAGGGCTTGATTCATAAAAGCTTTACGCACCATTTGCGCAGGTTTCTTTATTGGAAATGTTACTTGGAAAGAGCTCTTGAGTGGCTTCTTCCCGGAGAAATGGGGTTAGGAGTCTGGACACGCAGGCTCACACGTGTGCTTGCAAACATATGTCCTTGCAGAGGCAAGGAGAGGGAGTGGACACATGCAGAGACCCACAGGCACTCATCACACACTCCTGTCACTGCTGGGCCTGAGCTGCCCATGAGGCTGAGCCTTGTGGAGTGGCCAGTGGTCCTACTCCAGTCAGAGCCAGGCATTGGCTTGCTCAGGGATGTTTCTGTGCATGGCTACTGCAGGTTGCAAATGGACCAGAGACTCCCCAGCCATGGGGCTGCCTTCTCTGCTGGGTGCTTGGGACACACAGTCCCCAGTGTTAGGGGCTTGGGGCAGCAAATCCTGATCTGGTTTGGGCTGGGGTAGAGTTAACTTTTTTCACAGTGGCTGATCTGGGGCTGTGGTTTGGGTTTTTGCTGGACATAGGGCTGAAAATATGAAGTTGATTTTGTTATTGCTGAGCAGGTCTTACACAGAAACAGGGCTGATCTTTCCTTTCCCTTTTTCCTTGTGGTCTTTATCCCAGCCCACAAGTTTTCTGGCTTTTACCCTTCTGGTTTTCCCCCAGATCCCACTGGTGGGGAAGTGAGTGAGAGGCTGCAAGGATCTTGATATTGGCTGGAGTTAAACCCCAACACCTGGGAGAGGAAAAGCCCAGTGGGACTAATGAGATGGTGCTAAGCCAGGGTGAGGTTGGAGGGGAAAACCCAGAGAAATTACAGAAAACATTTCCAAGAGGAAAAGCTCTGGGAAATTATCCATGCTGTGTGGGGCTGGGAGGTGTGGATGGGATCCCTTCACTTATGTCTCATCTATACAAATTTGGGGGCTTCATATTTACAAAAAAGTTCAGGCATCTCATGATGCAGGAACTGCACTGGAGCATCCCTGGCAGGCTTTTATCTCAAGGGAAGAGAGATGGAAGCCAGCTGCACTGGTGGAGGATGCCACCTGGGCTGCTGGGCACAAACACCATGTGTCCCCAAGGGGCTGTGACCAAGGCTGTCACCTTGGTTGACAGCTTGCAGGTTGTCCCTGCAACCACAAGGGACAAACCAGCCTGGCAGCTCTGTTACCTGGGCTCCTGCTTGGGGGAAAATCTGTCTCTTGAGGAGGTAAGATGTTTAATTTCCACACCAGCTGCATGAAAGGAGATATATGCTATTTTCTATATCTCGCAGATCTATAGAGAGGAGCAGTCAGAAAATTGCTGGAGGATAAAAGATAATTCATATTAAACATGTCATTCCAGGGGGATCTGGATGAATCAGGTTTTAAGTGACACCCCACGCTGATCATGACAAACATCCCACATGTAAAGCAGCCCCAGGAATTTTACAGCCTTTACTTGAATATCTTGCACTGGGAAACAAGGAGAGTTTGCCGAGCTCTGAGCAGCAAGGTAGTGCTGTGCTCTGTGCTGCTTCTGCCCTGTGGCACGGATTGAAGGACAGCCTCAATAACAGCTGCTCTTGCACCAACCCTGCTGACACTGTTAGGGTCCACAATATCCAGGCAGCATGTGTAGGACAAGTCCTACTGCTGTACAAATCCCTGACACCTTGTACCCGGTTTAAATTGGTATCCTGCTAGTTCAGTGAGAGTGCTGTGGGATGCAGTGAACAAGTCGCCTTACCTAAAACCTTCATGATTTCATCCTCCTCATGCCTTCTCCTCTCCCTGCAAAGAATCCCAATTTTTTTATTGTCTCTTCCAAAGGCAACGCTCCCATCTGCATTACTTCAGTCTTCTCTCTAGCTCCTTTAGACATTCTACATCAGTACAAAGACCAAGGCTGTCCACAGTGCCCAAGTGCAAACCCAAACCCATAGCAGGGTTTGGACTCAGGGTCTCACCATCCATGTCCCATACCAGCTTCTTTGAACCCTGGGCATTAGAGGATAATCATTGGCTCTGGCAGTAGGAACATATGCAGTCTAATCCTTCAAGTTCTGAATTAACCAGTATTTTATGTCCTAAATTCCGTAATGCAGCACAAATATATTTTACTCCCTTGTGCTGAAACAGAGGAAACTGCAGAATCTGTCCTCTGCATTTCACCCAATATACCTGGATGTGCGCAAAGCCAGAAGCTCTTTTCACCAAAATTTAGTGATGACATTTATCCTGATTTTAATTATAACGTGCTTCTGTGAGTCTGCGGTTAGTGGGATAGACTAATGGCCCGTTCAATCCAAGCAGTCTGCTTGATCCCAGCGATGTTTAATCAGGCATCAGCAACTGTACCTGAAATCATCACATTAGCTGTATGGCAACATCCCTCCTCTCAAGATCCTGCAATAACAAGCCCCTGTACAACAGGAGGGGGGTTTTATTTGAAGGGCATAAGGAAAACGATGGATTTTTCTGGGTTTTATCTCAGCAATTTTTGTTACCAGCATTTGCTTTGGTCTCACAGCCAGTGTCTGCTCCAGAGCCCTGGCACAGCAAAGGGGCAGTTGTACGTTGCTCATGTTTTGCACCCACTGCAGTCATGTCTGACCCTGAGTAGCAGTAAATGAAAATGGAGAAAAGAGAAGAAGTAAATCAAAGAATAGCAAATCAAACAAAAAAAAAAAAATTTGCTCAGCAGGCAAATATGGGGAAGCAGCAGCCAGGAGTGGAGCATTGGCTGTGTCCAAGCTGTAACTCCATGTGCCAGGAACGATACCACATAGCCCTGCTATTCCTTAGCACCCTATTAGGTCTGTCCAAGAGAGCTCCCAGAGAGCAGGACTGAGCCAGCAGAGAGGTTTGCCTGGACAAGGAGCCATCCCCATGTCTTTGCCCCATGCAGCCAGTGCTCAAGGTCCCTGTCTTACTCTCCTGCACCTATGCAGCTCAGAGCCAAGCTGGAAAAATAAGAACCTGAACGATGGCAAAATTAAAAAGACAGATGAGTTTCCAAACATTGATTTTAATCATAAAAATAAAAATAAATTTAAAAAAAAATTAGTCTGGCAATTTTTAAGTAAACCTCAGATTTTTGAAGTGTTATGTTCACTTTGAGAATGTACAAGGTGAGCAGGGCAAACCGGAGGGCTTCTCCTGAGAGCTTGTTTACAAAGCTACTTTTTTTCCATCTTCGTTCTTTCCTTTCTTTTTTTTTTTTTCTGGCAGCATAAAGCTGCAGTTTAATCACTGTTTGCCGAGGAACAGCCACAGGAAGCTCTGCTCCCAAGAGCAACAACCAGAGACATTCAATTTTGAAGCTGCCAGTCAACAAAAGGGCATGAAGTTATTAGCTCTGAAGGCTCCATTACCTGCCGGTTCAGACCCCAGATACCATCTTTCATAGATTTTTCTGGGGATTCCCATTTTGATTACAGTTAGAGGCCAGATTACTGTTAGGTGGTTTCCAAAACCTCTCCAGAGGTATAGTAAACACAACTTAATGTTCAGATTTAGTGCATTTTGTAAAAAACAAGCACATTAATAAAGTAACTGTGCGCAGGGATGTTTCCATCCAGGTATGTAAGTGCTGTTAAGGCAAGCAGATGAAATGCATAATGATGGGAAATTCTGTGGGCAGATGGGGCTGTTTTGCTTCCGGTGTCCCCTGTGGTCCCCAGTCATCCCCCAGAGCATCTCCTGCTATGTCAGGGGATTCTCCTCAATTCCCAGAGTGAATTGATGCCAGAAGTGCCCTTCTGCACAGGATGGGTCTGCAGGGGCAGGACAGGCAGCACCTCATAGGAACAGCAGGAAAGGTCTGATTTGAGCATTGAGGAGAAAATAAATAACGGTTTGCTGCTTAATCCCTGCTCCAGCAGGGACTATTTCAGATTTTTCAGTTTAAGCTGCAGGAGGATTTATCTCTCAAAGACCAACTTTGAACACCTTCAAGAAATGCAGGCAGAGGCCATAAAATGATGCTGTCAGGCAGACAGAAGTCAGCAGATAACAGGGTGAGGAGGGAGAGAGGGATCAGTCCCTGTCCATCTGCCTGTCTGCCTATAAAAGTAAGTGGATTAAATGAGGAAAGTGTGCAAAATCCCCTGGAGTGGCAAATAAGGTTTAAACCGAGTAGCTTCAGTACACACCCCAGTCTCAGTGGTTAATAGTCTGGGGGGCCTTTTTAGTACATTCCTCTTGGAGTATTTCCCATCATTTTTATCTTGAGTGATCACACGTTCCCTGGTCCCCAACCCTTCCCTTCACAGCACAGCATTAATAAGAGTTTCTGAGCTGCAGAGGCTGCTCAAAGCACAGCCTCCAGCCGAAGTACAGGGCTATCATTTCACAATTTGCCTGTGGGTAATGAAGTAAATAGAATGGAGTTCATATAGTCATGATTTAAAAGGAAAAATATCTGTATTTATGGGCAGAAAGGAATGTGCTCACAGATACCCTCTGCTGTGAATCTCTGCATATCAGAGCGAGGTGATGCTGAGCAGCTGAATGCAAAGATGCTGTAGTTAACAAGTGGTGGTGGCATCTGGACAAGATCAGAGGGGAGGGGAAGGATCACAGGGAATTGTAGAAGCACCAAGGCAGGCTCGCCCACACTGGAGGCAGCTCGCTGCCTCTCAGGACTTCAAACAGGATAAATTCACAGGGGGTCCTTCCTCTGCTTCGCATGCAGCTGAGGAGTAGGAACAATGTCTTCAGGGAGCAATCTGGAGATGGCACCAAGACTTTAGTCCTCCTCATGCTCTGATAGACCCCTTTTTCTGTCCAGTGCCCACAGAGAAGTTTGGGGAACAGACAGACTTCACAGCCAGACAAGGATAAGGCAGAATCTCGGTGCAGAACAGCCTCAAACCACCACCATGAAGCCCAGCACTGGAATTGGCTGCTCCTCTCTGGTCTCCATGCTCTGGGCAAAGCCTCGCAAAACCTCCTTCAGGACCTAGGAGGAATCTCTGACAGCACCACCAAGCATAACAAAGCATCCAAGAGCCATAATCTAGCCTTGCTGACACATTAGGCAGAGTTGCTATCCAATTTATCTCTACTAATCCACTCCTGTATAGGTCCGTAAGAAAGAAATCTCCAAAATGAAGGGAGAGCTGCCAGAAAGCTTTTGAATTGACTGTGGGTTGTTCAGCTGTTTTAGCACACTATCATCCTAAATTGCCTGCTGCTCAGTGCTTGTGCCAGCTGCCCTAATGGCACTTCTGCACCACGCAGAACTCGAGGCTGCATCCTCCTGTGTTTATGAGAAACCAGGACATTATGTGAAGGGGGGAATAAAATATCTCCAAGACCAGCTGTTAGCACCAGGGATGTTTTATTTGCTGATCCATGGGAGAAAGTTTGGAAGAGTAGTAGGGATGCCCCAGGGGCTGAGCAGCCAGACACACAGTCATTGCCAAAGGCCAGGAGTGAGCCCTGGATCATGATTTCATGGAGCTGATAAAATGCTGCTGGCGGCAGAAGGAGGCTCAGTTAATGGGGTTTGGCCATGGTTTGGAAGGATCTGCCCCAGCATAGCCTTTAACTGCCATTCAAAGACTGAGATTTGAGAATAATTGGCTTTTATGTTTTCCAGTGCAGGGAAGCAGACATTCCCCATGCCTGCATGGGGTCTCTCTGATGGCCCTGCAATGGTCAGAGCTCCCCAAGACCATCTGAAGCAGTGGCTTTATCAGAGAGCAGCATTGCTAAGACCTGGAATTGAAGTAGTTTCAGGAACCTCCCTCAAACCAGTCTTCTCTGAAACTTTTTTATTAGGAGACAAGTTGGAGCCTGGCTTCTGTAAGCCTCTTTGTAGCCAGTGATATAAAAAAGGCGATTGAGTCAGAGAACTGCTGCCTTGAGGAAGGGTTTTTTCTCTGAAACCGGCAAAAATGAACTGTGAAAACCCTTGTTTTGAAATACGTCAGTGATGAAAGAGGCAGTGAGGAAGGGAAAACTACATAGGTCCTTCCTGCACAGGGAGCAAGAGGTCTTCACTCAGGCTGAGGGGAATGACTGTGGTTCTGCTTGGAGCAGGGTCAGAATGACTCTGAACTCTTCTGCAGAGGACCAGCCTCTCACTCTTCCATATCTGTCTGTTCCAGGCAGCCCCAGGCACAGTTTTGGGGCAAGCAAGCCATTTCCAGCATGCTCCTTGGGCAGCATGGGCACAGCAACACAGAGGGTGCAAGGGAGCTGCCAGACACTGCAGGCCTTAGAGACAAATCTCCACAGAGAGCACAAAAAGGAGTGAAATCACCCTGGACCCGAGATGTTCAGTGGACAGCTCAACACAAGCAAATCGCTGTAGCAGGATGAGCATGTTCTGCTCTGCAGACATGACTCCTCCAAGTCTCGTTCAGCCTGTGTGGTTGTGATCCACTTCCCTGCTGAGCCTGGCCAGACCATGCAGAAGGTTAAAACTGGGGCTCTGGAAGGCAGACCAAGACTCCCATCTTGTTGCACAAAACGTATCATGTCACAGCTGTGGGTGGGAAGGGGTGATCTTACAAGTCATGATCAGGAAGAAGATGTGTCTGTGTTGCACCCTATCGTCTGATGTGCTGGGCTAAAAAGGCATCCCACATCCTGGTTGTGGGTTGCCAGCTTTTTGTTTCCTGCAGCCCTCAGGCTTCCTCAAAGTCTTGTCTTATTTAAGCCAGAGCATATTTTACCAGGAAGACATATGGAAAAGCTGCAATAGCTACATGGAGCGAGCCAATGCCTTCATATATCTCCTGCAAGATCATTCCTTCTGTTGGAGGGAACAACCTTATTCACAACTCCCTGACTTACCCAGATCAATAATTCTCCAGCCTCTGGTGCCTGGTCGAAACATGGGCCCTGGGGACAGCAGCAGAGACAACTCCAACTCACAAAATATTTCATTAAGCTGATACCACAGAAGGATGGTGTCTCTTGCTGCAGGGATCGTTCGGCGCTGGCTGGTGGGAGCCACAGAACACCCAGCCCCATGTTCTGCTGCACAGAACTGATGCATTATGTTATTTCAGAGGCTGTTGTAGTGAAGAGGAAACAAGAGTGTCACATTAGCGACAAAGGCAGGTCATCAGTGTAATAATTGAGTACAAGAGCTATCCAGTGGGGGGGTAATAGAATAACAAGCAATCAACAGCAATACAGGAAGAATAAATTAAGCAGCATGTGTCTGCTTTCATCCAGGCACAATTAATGTCATTAGTCCTGAGAGATGATCTGGCTTTCTGCAGAGAACTTGTGAGACAGGTAACTGTGCCTGCACCCAGAATGCAGCTCCAGTGCCCACTCAGCCCGTGGGGCAGATTGGTGCCCAGGCACATGGCTACATCCCCCTGGATGGACAGCATGGCTGTGCCTGTCCTCTGAATGTTCCCCCTTCTCACCTGGGCACAATAACCCAGCAGAGTTTTGGCTGAATCACTCATTGCAGCAGTTCTCAGGAGGTTATGTGACCCTTAGGCCACACAGAGCTGTGAATGCCCATCAGCTGTAAAAGACCATCAGTAAGAACAATAAAGCTATGGCCAAAAAGCTCTGGGTCAGATACCAAAACCCAAGGTATCCAGAGCTCTGAATTTTATTCCCAGCTTGAAAGCAAATATATTTTTCACAGGGTGAAACAACCTGTTTACAGCCTCTTCACTCCCAGCTGAACAGTCTTGCCTGCTAGTTATATTTGTCACCTTATAAATTAATCACTTTCAGGCTGTTCCTCAGCTAAAGCTTTTAAGATCTGGAGAGTCTAGGACAGTTTAATCTAGAGTAAACAACTCTGCAGGAGCTCTTCTTATTTCTGCCTTGGCTTTCTTTCTTGCCTCTATCACAAAAAAAAATTGGTTGTATTAATACTTTCCTGATGTTTCCTCTCAGGAGCAAAACTTCAAAGTGATTTCACAGTCTAGCTCACTCCTGAAAAGAAATAAATCATGAAGTCAAAGAGGCTGGTGGTGGAGTCGTGGCAGGGATTGTTAAAAAAGCTGTTTCCAGCCTCCTTGTTCCTACCTCATGCAACAAAGGAGGCAAAAGGCTGCAACCCAGCACACACAGCACAGGGACCTCATGGGCACAAGGGACAGTGGGGCTGGGACATTGCTGACATCAGACAAGAGAGGGACTTGTGACAGCAACACAAATCATCCCTTCACCCCACAAAATAAGACGACTTGATTTTTCTATTTCAATCTCTCACAAAGGCAAATGCCCTGAGCAAAGTGTCTGAATAAGTATTTGCCCCACAAGACTTGGTAAAAAGAGACTGGCTCTATCAGGCTGAGATTTGGAGAGTGGGGTGTGCATGTAACTGGTGGATGTGGGAGCAGCCCCTCTTTGGTCATGGGTGATCTTGTAAATAGAATGCTCTGAAAAAGACCAAAAGTTGCCTTTTGTTGTGAGACAGAACCACCAAAGGGGTGGGCTATGAGAAAGCTTTATGATAACAGCTCAACTAATGGGTTGAGCAATAGCAAGGCTGAGGCAGAGGCTGTACTGATTAGTGTACTGTCAGTGCTGAGGCCTCCCACACAGACAGCTCTGTCTGCCTTCCCTTCCTTCACACACTCAAGGATGCCACATTCATTAGTGTGTGTCTGCACTCAGCACCCTCCATCCCTCACCCGGTGTCCTCTGCCTGTTTATTCAAGCTTAATGCCAAGGCAAATAATCCTCCTACAAGGCACTTTTTCACAGTCCTAGTGAGAAGCTCTGTGCTCTGGGTTAAAAGAAGCAACCCCCATCTCTGCTGCATCCTCAGGAGGGCTGGGGATAGCACAGTCAGAGCTGGCTGCCACGTTTGTCCTGCACTGGGGGATGTGTGACTTCAAGTGCTTCAAAGAAACATCACCACCACCTCCAGGCAGTGCTGATATGCCTGCAGGGAAACTTTCCTCCCATCTTATAGCTGACTCACTATGAAAAGGGTGAGTCTGGTCCTCCATACTGCTAGAATTTGGACTAAACGAGGGTTTTGAGTCAAAACCCAAAAGGAGCTAAACAAGGGTTTTGAGCCAAAACCCAAAAGGGACTAAACAAGGGTTTTGAGCCAAGGCACTGAGGACTCATTGCTTAATGGAGAAATAGTAATGCTTTTAAAGGGATCATGCAGAGAAATTCCCATCTCTGCCCAGCATGGCCTGGGGAGTCTTATGTGCTGCATAAACGCAGTGGTGGCTGTTTGAAAGACCCCCTGTCCCAGCAAGAAAAAAGGAAAGGGGACATGTCCACCTGGCCATGGGGGGCAGAGAGTCCAGGGCTGGAGGCAGGAGGGGAGTCCAGGTACTCCTCCCCTGTAGTGAGTTCAGTGAGGGGCATTACTGGTGCTCAGCAGAGCTCAGTGAGTCTGTAAAGCTCCCACACCTCCCTCTATTCACCTCCATCCTCCTTTTACTCAAGTAATATCCAGAAAGTGTAAAATTATCTGTCTCCCTTCAGTCACTGCCCTGCTGCATCCATCTCCCACCTGGGAACAGTGTGAATGCAGCTGCTGATGTGTCATTTCACAGAAAATCCTGACAAACAACCTCCCCTGGAGTTCTGAGATGGATTTGGGTCAGTCCCAGGGAGATTTTTACTAAGGGAGCTTCAGAGTCCCCTGCACCAGTCCTCATTAACGGAGGCTGCAGCAAGTCACCACTGCAGTGCCAGGCTCCAGGGGGGACACGGTGAAGACGAGGCAGCTGCCTCCCCTGAGCAAATCCAAGGTTTTTGGTACAGGCAGGGCAGCATTTTGATGCCAAGAAGGTGTGGGGAAAGAGGGGGATAGAAGGGATAAGCCGGACAAAGAACAAGTGTGCTTGAGAATGGTTCAGCCAAGATCCTGGAGAGACATGCAGGGGGGGAACCAGGAGTCAGGGCATGATAGATTCAGGAAGCAACACGCTCAGAGGATGCTCTGGCTTTGTTTCAGCATCCCAGGCTCCTAGAAAAGATCTGCAATAGCATCCCAATGGTTAAACGGCAGCCAGGCTCATTTCCTTACTCTGATGTGTCTTTATGTAAGGGAGCCCGGGATGCACAGCATGTGCTGGGGATCTGGAGGTGGGAGCCCCTCGGAAATGAGCCGTGCTTTCCTCTGATTGCCACCTTCAGCAAGAAAATTGTCCTTTCAGTTCTAATTTAAAAAAAAAAAAAGAAAAAGGAGAAGATCAATATATGTGTGTGCATAGATATAGAAAGCAATTGCAGCCCCCACAGAGTGAAAGGAATAAATAAAGAAGTGGGAGAATGATTCAGTGGCAAAGGCTGGCTATGTGCGTGCCCATTAGCAAAACTTGGAGAGGAACAGGGCTAATGACATTGAAATAATAAAGTCATTAGAGTGAACAGCCAGAGCCGGTGCTTACACCTGTAAGTGCTGCTGAGTCTTTGAGTAGATTAAGTTCATTTTAGTGACCGTGGCTGCCTCTTCTAAAGTAATTATTGACAGATCCATGAGCTGTTTGCTTTGCATTTAGTGATCAATTAGTATGCAAACACTCTCGCCTTCTCAGCCAGGCCTGTGGGATGTTTCTGTAGTTAATTATTTAAATACTTAGGTGACAGGATAACGGATTTCAGGAATTTTGTTGTATTTAAAACCCGGCTGTGCCCTGTGATGTGGAAACAATCTGACTCTCATTTTAAAATTTCCATCCCAGCAAGAATTTGCTCAGTTAGAGAGGGGAAGTATCTGCAGATGCATCATTAAGAGCATGTAATAAAATGGAGCATTAATGCAGTGCTCTGAGCTGGGAATGTGTAGATGGGGAAGGCTGGTTTGAGGGGGAGGAAGAAAGGGGATGCCAGGAAAACCAGGAACTTTCTGACTCAATGCTGCAGTTAGTAAGGATTTTGAGGAAGCACCCACGGGAGAAGACCTGGATGTGGTGGTTTTAAGAAAATGAGTCTGAGCAGGGTCAAATACAAGCATGAAGTATAAATACAGAAAAAAACTTAACTCTCTGATTTCTTGCTTGCTGCCTCAGTGTGATGGAGTTTGAGGGGCTTTGAGCATGGCCAATGTCTTTCCCTGAGAGCATGCCAGGCACTGGGGAACAGCAGGAGCTGTGATGTTCTCCTACCCCAGCATCAAACACCACAGGTGTGACAACAGCCAGGACCATCTTGTTAGGCAGGGATAAAGCTGCCCTGACTGGGGACTGTCCCTTTCAGACTGTCTTGTCTGGCAGAATGTCAGTTTTAAAACAAAATCTCTCCCCCTTTTTTTGTGGTTGAAAAGGAAGAAGCAACCAATACAGTCCAGCAGCACTCAATGTAAAGATGAGGTGCACTGGAAGCCTTGGTCAGTGACTTGCAGGTGGCTTGGCCAAGCCCCTGAGAGATAATCCTTGCCAGTGTGCCTGACTGCAGGAATCTGTTCTTTGGGAGAGAAGGTGCTGCCATCCTGGGGAATGATGTCTCATGACACCACCTTGGGTGAAGCTGCTACTCTCAAAGGAGGACGCCAGTCTTAAATGCCTATCATGGAGAGACCTCAGAGAGGACTTGAAAGGAGCCAGATGATGCTGAGTCACCACCTGCAGCCCCAGGTGCTTGGCCATTTCCCTGTCTCCCTGCCTGGGTGGAGCTGGTATCCATGCAGAGACACCCATCTCTCCTGGAGACATTCAGAAAGTCTGTGCTGGCATGTTGGCCTTGGCCCTTGCTAATGAATGCTGTGCACAGGGGTGGGTTTCTCACTCACATACCAGCAGAGAACTGCCACCAGCCAACCCTGGATCCTGGCAAAGGCCTGGATCCAGACAGTGCTGTGGCTGACCAGGGTTCCCCTGTGCCAAACGATGTGGTAACATGGGCCAGTTTGGCCTGTAAGCCACCACCCAGTGTCACCTCAGGGTGGTCTCTTCAGCCTCTGAGCTGCAGGTCAGCCAGCTCCTGCCATAAGCCTTATTGTGCCCATCACCTGGATGAAGGGACCTGACAGGGGAAGGACCCACTCTGACCATGCCAGAGCAAGGTGGGGCCATCCAGCCCCACACCACAGCCCTCATCAGCCACATCCCAGACAGCCGCAGAGCTCCTCTCCCCCCCAGTTAGGATGGATTAACATGGCAAACTACAACCAAGCAAACTCTCTGTATTCCATTATCCATCTCCTAAACCGTCCTGTCCTCCAGTACAGCATTCTTTACAGAGCAAAATAGCATTGATTTCAGTGCCGGTTTTCCAGCCCTGTTATTTATTTAGCATGAAAAGGCTGGTTTGCACGCTTCTTCCCTCTGCTTATCAGTCAAGGGATGTTTACACTGTGAAAAGCATCTGTTAAGACAACAGCATCTTTCTCCATGGTAATTTATTGTTCTCAAAAAAAGAGTAGGGTAGTTTAGTATCTTGTTAACGAGTCTGTCAAACTGACTGTGATGGCAGGGGAAAAATACAAAAGAAAAAATGGAGTTCATATTGAAATCAATGGGTGTCTAACTACTTTTTAAAATGGCATTTTTCCCATTGGGTGTCGATTAAGCTGTCAGACTTAATAGGCCTGCCCCAGAACAAAAAATCTTCAATAAATAAACGGCCTAGATAAATACATTAGTAACTGGTATGTACTGAACACTCCTCTGCTGGTACTTGTTATCTTTTTTTCTCCTCTCTCAAGTTTACATAACTGTCTGAGAGCTAAAAAGCATTTAATTCTCTCCTAGCATATGGCTATTAAGTAGGATTTACTGTAAAAAGTGCTTTCTGACATGTGGCTAATGAAGTCTGTGTATGTCTCAGCTCTTTAATAGGCTCCTGAACTGCAGCCGCATTTCTATGCTGCTGAGGACTGAGCAACAGTCTCCCTCTGCTATCTACCAGCTCCAGACTAATTTGGCAAGTTTGAGGAGCTACTAATCACTTCTTCCTCCCTGGTCACAACTTCCCATCCCTGCCTTTTGAGCGGACCTGGCACCAGCATTCCCAGTCAAGCAAGGAGCTCATGTGCTGGCTGCCAGGAAGAGAAATCTCATGGAGCATTTTGGGCACCTTTGAGAACTCATGGGTCCAGGACTCCCACAGTCATAGCAAGGCCAGGACCTAAAGAAGAAAGTTGTCAGGGTGCATAAAAGAAATGGTTCTGTCCTGATTTTTTATCCCATGACTTGTCCTTCTCCCATTTTTTGGTTAAGTAGCAGCAGACATCCCTGGATTTACTGAAATGACCTTGGGGATACAATCAGGGCTGAGCCTTGAGTTTTGCAGATCCTGTGTCCATGCCAATACACAGCTGTTTGTGCAACAGGCTCAGGACACAGCCTGCTCACCCTTCAGGGTTCGTAGGGTCTCTGTCCCCCCAGTCTGGGTGTTTGGGACCACCCCATTCACATGTGGATCTGTGATGCTTACTACCAAGATGTCTTTCCAGATAAAAAAAGTTTTTCCCAATCTCTGTATAATTCAAGCCACTTACTGTGCTGCCAAAAGCATTGTTCCAGCTAAGCCCTCTCTCCCAGGACCCCAGATTCTCAGGCAAGGATCTGCATGGACTCTTCCTACTAAAGGCAAGTACCCTTTCCGACAAAGAGCTGCTCCTTGCTCTTGCAGCAGTTATTTCAGCAAATAATTCTTCTGGATGAAGTAAATGCCTTTGTTAATTCTCCAGTCTGAGTGACACATAAGGTCCTGCTGAGGTCCATCAGCCACTTCTGGGGGTGACAAGGCTGGATGGGGCTTATGAATCCTGCTGTCAAGGACAGCCAGCCAAGACTCCCCATCCAGGTATGCTTATTAACACCCAGCCGTTCCCTTTAGAGCAGCGGTGACTGTAAGTCATGGCAAAAATAGAAACTCCCATGGAGCTGGGAGCATCTCTCCCTGGCAGGGCTGATTAGTTCCCTGGGATGAATGGCTTGCCGGGGGGCATTGGGGGTCCCCTGTCACAGGGCTCGGAGAGGTGGCAGCCCCCCTCCTCCCCTCCGGGGCTGAGCTGCCGTTGATACAACTAAGTAGAGTTACTTAAATATTCACAGACTCCTTCCCCCATGATGTTTACTAGGAATTTACATTTCCACAAGTACTTTGATTTCACCACATTTCCTTTCATTCTTCCCCCAGGGAAGGGCCACCAGGGGAGGTTCCTTCTCCTTTGCTTTCCAGCAAAGCTTCAAGCCCTCCCATTTCGAGTGTTTCATTTTCCCTTTCCTCTCTTCACTATTCTTCAAAGAAAGAAAGCAAAGAGACAACAGAGAGGAGATGAAGGAGAGCCTCCCCCGCCTCCAAAAAAGTCCACCCCCACCTCCAAAAAATGCCACATAAAAAGCCCCCAGCGTTTCCAAGCATCCCAGGCTGATAAAAGAGAAGATCTCTGCAAAACTTCCAGAGCAAAATCCATTCCTTGAAAACACTCGTGAAAACTCATGCGTATTTTACGCCCAGCTTTGCCGGACAGCCCGGTGTGGCTGCTGCTCACCAAAGGGATGTGACCCTTTTCCCATGCTCCCTAGATTCCCACCTTTCCCGGCAGGCAGCAGGCAGTGTTTGGAGGCAGGAGAGCTCCCGCTTGCCGCTGGGCTCGCTGGCACGGCGTGTTGGCTGCCAAGCCAGCTGGCCATGGTGCGGATGAGCTCCTGCTGCTCGGGCAGCTGCCGGGTTTTTGGCTCCCAAGCTGTCCGGGCAGAAGGAGCTGCTCTCCACACTGGCAGCCCAGCTCTGCAGGCAGCCTGTGGGCCAGATGCTGCGTAGGTCTGAGCTGCAGTAATAACCATAATTAATAACAATAACATGCCTGCAAACCATGATGACAGCAGGCACTAATCTTTCATAATACTTTTAAGACAGGAAGGGGAGACTCCTGCCATACAAGTCCTGCTCTATATCAGTTTGGAGCCAATACTTAGAGGAAGCAGAAGACCTCTTAAGTGCCATGCAAATTTGTTTTTCATTGAGTCACGTTCTGTCAAAACCTTCTGTCCTTACACTGTCACTGAATTTACTTTGTTCCAGTCTGTGTCTACAGCATTAGGCAGCAAACATGGCCCTTGCAGGCAGAAAATATTCAGGAAAATAGCAATTTTATATGGTTACAGCAAGGTGGGAACCAGGGAGGACTTAGTGCTGGGCTGAGCATATGGCATTTTAGTGATGCTGCTTCTCCTGCAGTAAGGTGTTTAATTTGATCAGCTGGGAGCAGGGTGGCAATGGTACTACCTGCACCCACATCGGTGAGGCAGCATGCAGGACACCAGCTCCAGCAGCACAGCAGCTCCCTGGGCATCAGGATATCAGCACTCAGTTTCCCCAGCCCTTGCCATGTGTCAGTGTAGAGGGCAGGAGGTGGCACAGCTGCCCCCTCCTCAATCCACAGCGCTGGTCTCACACCTCCCCATGCTGCTGTCTCATTTGTTTCAGGCTCATCAGCCAACTGCCATCCAGGAAAACCTTTGCTGTGTCAAATTCCATGCGCAAGAAAGAAGGATAGAGCACAGGCTGCTTTGCTAACTCACCTCGTCCCCTGCCTCCCCCCTCTTTTCACTCCAGTGCCAGCTCCATTAAAACCAGTTTTGCCCCCACTGTGAGCCAGAAGCTTCTTGGCCCCAGCACAGTTGATGTGGCAGAGTCTGGTAGAAGGTGGACAGTCATATCCAGGAAGATATACCCATGCAAATCCATGTTCCAGGAAAAAAGGACACCTTAGGGAATCCATACCATGAAACCTCTGCTCCCTGCCCCTGGCTCTTTGGAAACAGCTTTGAGGGGAGGTTTTTTGAGGGATGACTCCCTTCATTTGCTTTTTCTAACCCCACAGCTCTCCAGGGACAGAGAAGACACCACACTGTTTGTCTTCTAATTCACAGCCCTATCTGTGATATGGGGGTTGGATAATTACCTCCTAATCCCTGAGAATAAATTGGGAGGTTTTCAAAGCTGTAGCCAACCTTGTGGGTACCTAGACACAGTGACAAGCATTTATGATGTGAGTGGAGCTCCAGAGGCAGAGGCATTGGAACACAAGCATCACAGAAATAACAAATGCTATTTAAAAAGTGCTGTTGCATTGTTTGCTGAACCCTGCAAGGAATGATTACAGAAGGTCCCTGTGAGATGTCAGAGCTGATGCTCCCCTTCACCTTGCTGTGTCTCAAGTCACAGGACTCACTCCCACAACAGTCATGGTAGTTCAGTGGTGGGCTCTGCTAGAATGGAAATATCTCCCAATTACACTAATGAGGTGTGAGTTCCCATGGGGGATCTGGAGATGAGGCACATCGTTTGAAGAAGATTTTAATTGGCCTGGGAGTCTGAGGGCTACTGGAGGTGCACACCAGCCAGTGGAGGCTCTCCAGGGTCCTGCTCCTCTCTTGGTGATGGAGACAGACAGGAGACTCTGCACACTGGCCACTGTCATGGCTGGGATGGACACTTGGTGACCTCAGTAAGGACACAGTGTGGTTTACAGCCAGCATGTCCAGCCACACCACCAGGACTCTCAGATGAGCCTGGCAGTGAGTTGGGCTCTCCATTGTCCTGAGGACTGGAGCCCTCTGCTCTCCCATGTGGCAAAACACGGAATCCAAGCACCCATGGAAAATGGAGCCTTGCTCTCCCGAGGATCCTCTCAGCATGGTTGCTCCCAGAGAAGATGCCAGGAGAGCTGCTTTAGCTGCTGCCACACTTAGAAGGGAAAATCCAGTGTTTTATCCTGCAGAGCCTTCCCAGCCTGTGTGGCTGGTGAGAGCTGCCTGTTGCTGTGCATTGCAGAGGCAGGACTGAGGGACCAGACACAGGTGATGGAGCCAGGCCATGATCATGCAAGGCTGAGGCTGCTCTGGGAGCTCTCTAAACTCCCAAGAAGGAGCAGGGAAGCTCTTGCAGGGGTGATACAATGACAGTGAAACAGGGGAGAGGTATCTCACAGGCAACTGCAAAAACCTCCCCTGGCACTTTCTGCAGGGGAGAGATGTTTGCTCAGCACCTTTCCTCCTGGGCTGGTGCCTCTGCATGGGTCAGGACACACTTAGGGTAGATTCCTATCCCTCTCCTTCATGAGTCATGAATCAGCTGTCCCAGCCTCTTTCTCCTCTCTCGAATGCTGTCCATTTCCCTCATCCAATGCCTCCCTGCCTCTTCCTCCCCAACAAGAGCCAGTGGGGATAGGGACAGTATCATTCCCTATCTAGGGAAGGGAGACAAGAGTAGTGGTGAGATGAGGTGGGAACAGGACATGTGAGATGTGCAGGGGCAGAAGATAAATGCAGGGCAGAAGCTGCTGGCTCTGCCATGCGCTGCCTGCCTGCTACCCCTGTGCTCCCAAACACTCTTCTGGGAGCTGGCTCAGGTGCATGCCTGGATGTGAAAATTCCCAGGGTGCTTCTTTCATTCACAGCATGACAGCTCCTGCCATGCTGGGACATGAGAGGCTGTGAGATATCATCCAAGGCAACCCTTTAGCGTTTGATTTATCAGAAAGGTGACCTTGGGAGGACCAGTGTAGAATTTGCTGAAGAAAAGATGGTTTTCCTTGACAAGCACCACAAGATCCCAGTCTGGGAGCTCCTGCTGCTTTACCAGCCCCAGGACAATATGAGGGTGGATGGGTGGGCTGGTGTATTTGGGCAAAAATAATGGTTGTACATCAGTGCACAGATAACTGCGGGGTTCAGTGCAGATGGATGGATGCAGATGGATGGATTCACTAAATAGCAAAATAATGCAGATCCTCAGAAACAAGATAGTTGAAAACTCTTGGTAATGTCTGCTCTGAACTCACTGTGACTGTCTGCTTTGTCAGTCTCAAATTCAGAGGAATGGGAAAAGCTTTTACAAATCTCCTCCATCATGCCAAAGGGGTAAACAAAAGGGATCTCCTGTTCCTGTAACTTGGGGTGAACTTGTCTATCAGGCGATTCGAAATCTGAAAGTAATAGGATCTTTAGAAAGAAATGCCATTATCCATCAGCTTTGCATTTGTACTCTGTGTTAATCCTTTTCGTTTCAACTCAGAGAAAAGCAGTCCTTCATTTTGGGGTGATTTTTGATGTATGAGAGATATTTTATAACACTGCAGAAAGTGACCAATCTGAAGTGGAGGAGGAATATTATTATTCCTGCTGGGAAAATTATTAATAGAGCTGTGGGAATTGCTCACCTTATCTTTATTTCAGGTACAGAACTACTGCATCATGCATCAAGTTTAGTATCCATATCTGCAAGACTAACATAAGCTTTCTCCAAAAGAGCTGTAGGCAAGATCAGAAAAGCTTAGCTATATATATGTATAAACATAAATGTGTAAGTGTATAAAATTGTCCATACTTTAAAAGTAGGTAGAATTTACTCATTCCCTCCAAGAAAGAACACTGAAAAAACCCACGGGGCATGACAAGCTGATCATCATAATTAACATTTTCTACAACAGTTTAAAGGAAATAAATTTGGTTTGGTTTCTTTGGGTTTTTGTTCTTACTTTCAAAAGTAACTACTTGCTGTCTTAAGAAAAGCCTACAGATGAGGCAGAGACAAAAACTGCTTATTTAGAATGCTCCTTATTATGGAAATGTTTGACTGCCATTTTGGGATTGTTTCAGAGGAATTAGGCACACAAGACTGGAAAGGAAGAAAAGGGACTTCAAGCCACATCCTCGGCAATCTCAGCCCCAGGGCAGCCACGTGATGCAAGTGAGTCCCCAGAGCATCTCATCCACATCCCATGTACACAGCATGCCAACATCCCCTTGAGATGCTGGAGCTCTGACAGAAAACAAACCCACAGCTCTCAGGTGGCACAGGGAGAGGGGACAAGAGGTAGCAAATGTGTCACCAGATGTCTGAAATCGCAGTGGGTTTGCCTGGGGAAGTTCAGAAATGCCTGGCTCAGGAGATAGGACATTGGAGCTCTGTACCCCAGCTATCAGAGCCCATAGGTCTTTGTTTAGCTGCTCTGCGCTGAGCCCACTTGTGTGTGGCAGGGTTGTGCTGTAGCAGGACCTGCAGCCTGGGGCAGAAAGTGCTGGGAGATGGAGGAGGCACCATGTTCTTCATCCAGATAGAAGCCACTTTGTTAAAAACCTATGACTCATGGAACAATCTGCCTTCAGCCCCCAGCTGCTTGATCCTCAGATGCACTTCTCCACCTGCCCAGAAAGCTTTCCAGCACTTAGTGCTGCTCCCCTTTGCCCTGCCATCAGCTCACCCCCCAGGCTGCCAGGTGAGGAGATGTGCAGAGGTCTTGCCGAAATATGGCTTTTGCCATCTGTATCATCTACACAACAGATGGACACACTAAATAGAGGTGCTCAGCAAAGGCCCATTTGAGCCCTGGATTTTGATGAACTGTCTATCAAACCCATTAGCAGCACCAGCTCTGTGCACAAAATTAAGTCATTGCTAAGCCAACACAATGATGAGAATGATATAAGAGCTGTGAACTTCTTCCTTTGGCAAGGGCAACACTTCACGGAATCAGATTGACTGTGACTGCTGCCAGGAGATGGGTCAGAGTGTGGAGCACATGGTGGCTCCATTCACAGGGAGGAAGTGGCTTTATGCAGCAGCTGCAGGGAGAAAAAGTTGTAGTCTCCTGGCTCTCCTCCTGGCTCTTTCCTTCACCTGTCCCTTCCCACTCCCATGGCAAAAGTAGCCCAACTCCAGTTTCTCTTCAAGAGCCATGATTTGGTCTTAGCCTACAAATGCAAGGCCTGAAAGTTCAGGAGGAGCTCAATTAACAGAGACTACAGCTTCAGTGAGGAGGGTCTATGGCATCAATATCAGAGATTGTTTAACCATTAATCAATATAAGTTTGGCCTCAGCTCCAGGACTGTGTCACAGACCTATAAATACAACTGTGTGACCCATACTCCTGACTTCAGGAATAGTCACAAAGGCTGCAGGATCCTGCTGTAAAATCCCAGCCCACAGAAGAGGAAGCTTGCAAGCAGGGGAACATGGCCCTTCCACTCACCCTTTGTGCAAGGAGACTGACTCATGAGTGACTTCATCCCCCACGACATTCACCAACCTCACCTCATCTGCTGTTCCTGCAGCCTGGAATATCCCTCTCATGTTATTCCCCCTACACAGCCCCCTGCATTTCCCTCCTGCAGTCATGCCCCAGCTGAAAACATGCATTTTTCTGCTCTTGACTCAACAGAGCCAGTAGCAGGGTGAAGGAGCAAATAAGCTTCCGTTCTGCCTTCCACATTAGCAACAAAACATGACTGACTGCCTCCTGATTGCAAACACTTTATTCTTGGTGACAGCATGGTAGAGGCACAAAGGATACAGCTGGATTTGCAGAGCCCAAGATGAGCTCTGCAGAACTGATAATTAGAAGAAATCATCTTTTTGACTTGTGAGCTGAGCACATTTGAACTGAGATCAGTGAGGGGGAATAAAAATGAAAACCAATTATGTCATTTGAACCAAGTCACTTCCCTGATTATAATCACCTCCCTGTATGAGCATAAAAAAGGTGAAAAAATGCCCATGTCAAATTATTAAGGAATTAAGGTGACCAGACTGCACTTAATGACTCTATTGCTCGTAGAATTTAAGTGGAGTTGTCTGATGGGATTCTGAAGTCAGATGTGCACTGAGAGGGATAATTGGAGCATCAGAATGAGGATTTATGATACCACTGTGGAAGAAGTTCAGTGTAGGTTGTACCGTGCTGCGCTGCTACAGCAGGAAATCTCTCTGCCGGCAGGGGCTGGAGAAACAGCAGCAAAGTGTTCTGCAGGGCAGAGTTCCTGCCAGAAGGTTTTACTGTGGTGAAAATCAGAGTTACACAGCCTGATGGTGCAGCACCACTCTTGGCATCCCAGCAAATACTCCTTAATGGCAGCAAATGGAAGAAGTGGACTTCAGTCAGAAAGAGCGTGATAAATCAGGTGAATGCTGCATGAAACAATCAGTTGCAATCTTCTTGTGAATGTGGCTGAGATCCAGCAGGGTCAAAGATCCACAGACAGAATCCCTAAAAGTGGAGATGATCCCAAAGGATGCATCCCAAACCCACTTATCACCAATCTAAGGCCACATCAGAAAGATGTTGAGCATCTGTAAAGAGGTAGCCAGATTCCTCCCTAGAAATACATTCACATTCCTCATCTGTCTGGTCCAAATTCACCAAGCCTGTATCAAGAATATGCCTACATACAGCTGTGCTGCAGGCAAAGGACAAACCCTGCCAGCAGCATGCAGCCCTTGCACCAAGCTCCAGCACCCATTTCACCATCATAACCCTCTGGAAAGCCTTGAGAGGAGAAAAAACTTAGGAGCTGTCTGCTCTCTCTTGCTGTGCTGCATGAACCAAGCCTGTGCTGAGTAGCTTGCTGAGCAGTGTTTACACACTTACATCCACTAAGCTTCAGCAGCTTTGCTATCTCTCAGTGGAGATGTTTTAAGAAATACATTTTTGATCCTTTGTTAGCTATCCACTGGAGGTCTTGTGGAATCTAAATTAAATACCATTAGGAGACCTTTAATCTGCAGTGCTTCCACTAAAACCAGATGGTCTCTCTTGAGCACACAGGCTCATTCACTGAATGCTCTCCCGGCACGCTTACCCTCAACACTGCCGCTCGGAAAGCGAGCCAGGAGCTCAGCAGGCTGGAATTGGCTGGCTTCCCCCGCCATCAGAGGGGAAAAGCCAGTCTGTGCCAGCCAACAGTCTGAACCAGTATTCCCTCACAGGAAGAAAATCAAGGAATTTGGACAGCTCTTCCCAGCAGACTGCCAGGATCATCTAAGAACCTACATTGCTGTCTTTTGCTCGCAAAACGATTCAGGAGGACAGGAATGCTTATGTCTGTCAAACTCTTTAATCTCCCTGGCTTAAACTGCCTGTCCAAATTTGAAGCCTAACTAGATTTTCCCCAGACTGCTTGTAACTGTGTCTTATCCTTTTATTAAGATGAGGAGGATTATTTGAAGCTTTTGTTCTTTACAAATCCCCCTGTGCAAAGGCAAGGTGGCGCTTTAGATGAAATCTTCATTCTGGGCTGCTCAGATGAGAGATGCAGTGCTTTCCCACAAAGGATTTAGTGACATTGGATGCTGAAAACTGGTACAGCGTTGTTGGGGGGGTAGACTATGATGCTCTAGTCCCCATCATTGCTGCTTTCTTCCTTTGAGCTTAAGAAGCTGTGTTTCTTCAACCCCGCAGAATGAGTCAGAAATCCTCATTTTTGGTGCTAGAAGCATAAAAATAGGCAAATTTTCATGTTAAATGGAGGACAGGAAGAGAGTTCCCTCTGACAACTTACAAACCTTGTCTCCTCTGAAAGCCTTTTCTTAGCTGCATCACTTGCTCCTATTTTAACTTGCTTTAGTGATTCGCAGTCATTAAATCACTTAGCTAAAACATGTATAAATCTTAGTGCTGAATTTCTGCAAGCTAAATGCCACTGGGGAAAGCCTGGTCAGGTCCCCCTGAGGGGGATCTAAAGGATATTTGCTTGCTGATTCACAGACCTACAGGCCTTCTGAAAATGGGCAGCAGAGGCATTGGCTGGGTAATTTTATCCTTAACGAGTTGGTGGGTCCCTCCCAGACCAAGTGCTTTAGAAAGAACCCAGCTTCAGTCACGTCTGTCCAAGGAGCAGGGCATAGCCTTGATGCCCATCCATATCTCATGTATCCTTGAACCCTGTAAGAGACAGAGACTGTGTCCTGGATGGAAAGGTAGAAAATGATTTGCACCTGCAAAATTGTCAACAACTAGCAAACTGCAGGTGTGTGGTATAGGGGAGCAATTCATCTCCAGAGAAACACACAGACCCAGAAGCAAGGCACAAAGAGCAGGTACTGTGGTGAATCACTTCCTCAGCCAGTTTTTCCCAAGCATTGCTCAAAAGAGGAAAAAAGCCCCTTGTGTTGGTGGGATACCCGACTGGGAGGTGTGCCAGTTTTGCCTTGGCCTTGGGGGAGTTTCTTAGCATTGGTGAGCGCTTGAGGTTCTTAGATACCTTTTTGAAGTTGGGTCTTCATTTTGCTGGGTTTCCAGCCTCTCTCCTTTGTGTAGCCCTTTCAGACTGTAAATGTTTCAGAGCAGGAAGTCTCTTTTATTATGTACAGCACCTAGCACCACAGAGCCTACTTGATGATGCCATCAAAAGCCCTGCTACATACCAGCAAGGGCAAAGAGGGATGCTGAATCAAAGGAGTTCTCATTAGCAAGCCAGGCAGGGAATGCTGGAGGAACTGCCACACTTCGTGACATGCTGCATATGCGCCCAAGAAGTCAAGAGCTCCTTTCAAAGCCGCCTGACGTCCCCCTGTGATCTGCTTGCAGGATGCTAACAGGGCCAGCAGGGAAGCGATGTCTGACAGACAGTTTCTGATTGCTGTTGTAACCCGGAGTGTATCAGTAGAATGGGATGCTGGGTCCATCCCTTGGTGTTTGTCCATGCTCTGTATTTTCATGTTGCTGTGACAGAGCCTCCCCTCCTAGGTAATCTTGGGAAGTTGCGGTGACTTTGGCTTAGTCTTTGGGAAGTCGTTCTGGGGAGTGTAAAGGGAAGCATCCCGTAAGCAATTAGCAGGAGGAACACGTGCATTGCAGATGGTTAATCTGCCTGCTTTCATGTGAACAAAGGAGAAGTCCCTTGAATGAAAGGAAACGGGTAACTTTAATGCAGGCTACAGTAAATGCAAATTAACTCCACAAATAAAGAAGCTTTTCTTCTTGGAGCCAAGAAAACATTTCTCAAAGTCTGTATTTTAAATATACAATAATCTCTTTTATACCTCAAAAAGCTGTCCCTGCCGTACAGTCTGATATCTTCCTTGCAGACAGTAATCAGTCCATCACCAGCACTCAAGGATGAATATTAATATTTGACTGTTCTCTTTGTATGCCAGCACGTCCAGTTGCAGGGCTGGAGCCAGACTGACTTTCCCTGCAGCCTGCAACCTGCCTGGCCTCAGGTTTAGTCTGGAGTCCAAGAAGGTGTCTCACATCAAGCTCTGGGGCATCCAAAGGTCTTGATATGGACCTACTGCCCTCCTCAGCACTTGGGTGTACCAAAGTTTTAATCCACTGATCCATGATGCTGCAAACACCCTGTATCAACTCAGCTTGCCCCAGGGAGCTAATCCCTTGCTAGGGATGCTGGAGCTGAACAAGGCTGTGCACCCCTTTGAGGATACCTCGAGCTGTTCCAGGACAGCCTGAGGGCCAGACAGAGGCAACAGCTTTAATCTGATGAGGGGTGGAACTGAGGCAAACAGAAAACGTGGGGCACTTCCTCAGCAAGGGTGCCCATGCTAGTTACAAGAAGCACTGCTGTCCTCTCCATTCACAGCAGCATAGAGGCAGAAAGGTGCCTCAGTTGAACACCCTTGGTCTGAGATAAAATTTTCGTGAGGAGGGCAAAAGATGAGAGGGACAGCAGCCTGCTGCAGCTGGGAGAGCCAGCCTGTGGAGGAGCTGGAGTCACTGCCAAGAGCCTGATTATTGCACATGCAGGGGAAGAGAGTGCAGCCAGATGGAGGCAACAGGCTGAGCCAGGTGGCCCAAGAGTCTGGGGAAGCACTGCCTGAAGATATGCTTGAGCAAGAGCAAAAATTCCCAAAGGAGTAACACTGGCCCCACTCAGCACCCACCATCTTCACTCTCAGCACTGGTGGTCCCAGCTCCAGCCCAGTGTGACACAGACAACAGCCACTTCAGATAAAGCACGAGAGGATATGGAACACCAGCCTCCAACAATGGCTAAGGTGATCCCACCATTGGCCCTTTCCACCTGGAGTTCATGAAAGGGACATGAAACCCACAGCAGTATCAGGCTTCTCAGCCCATTCAAGCTCAATAGATTTGTAAGTCAATGAAGCTGGTGGCATTTGGGAGGATTTGGTTGCAGATGGATCAAAGAAAATCCATCCCAGGAGAGAGTGTTTGCTATGAGGAGCAGAGTGTGTGTGTGAGACAGAGAGGAGGGAGCACAGTGGGGGTGGAGGAAAGGACAAAATGCAGAAGATTACTTTGCTTTAATTTCCTTCTCCTTCAGGCTTTTTATTAACACCCTGCCAGATCCCTCTCCCTGGCTGTTGTAGCAGTGGTAGGGGCCAGGCTAAATGTGATGGCAGAGGGGTGCAAATCATGTGCAAGAGAGACAGAGGCATCTACACATCCTGCATCTCTCACAGCAGCCATGAGATCAGATGGGGCTGAAGGGGATGTGGAAATAAAGGCAATAAAGGACCAGTGACAAGCTTCTGCTTCTTGTGACCAATCCAAGTGACCTGCTGCAAACACAACCCTGAGAGGTGCTAATATGTGAAGATGCAATTTCCTGGCCAGTCCACACCTGCTCAAATCTGTGCATCACCTACTGCCAGCACAGCTGTGCCAGGCTAGCAGCCACTTGCCTCCAAGCCTTGCCTGCAAGGTGGCACTCATGGCCTGATCTTAAGCAGGATACACAGGCAGGGAGGGAGGAGAAAGCCTACAGCAGCTGTGGCTGGTTCTGTGGGTTTAAGTGGGTTCTGAGGCTGTAGAAAAGGGGATCTTGTACAGAAAGCAACAGCCAGTTTCAGCCCTCAGGTATGGAGCTGCTACCCTGATGCTGCCAGAGCTGCTGCTTCTCCCTTGACTTTCCAGGGAGATGAGGCTCATACGGACCAGCTGAACCTGGGAGTACCATGCTGCCAAAGGGCTGCCAGTCCCCATCCCTGAAGCTTTTAAACCTTCAGGCCATTTCCAGAACTTGTTTTTCAGAGGGGAGAGATCCTAGAGAAGTGAAGTCCCCGCAGATGTTGTGAGCTAGTGGATGTGGATGTGACTAGGCAGAGGAGGGATTCCTGCTGTTTTATCTACCAAGGCCTCAGCCCCTCAGTCCACAACAGAGAATACACACATATACACACAGAGATTTGCACACAGGCACAGAGCCAAGCTGGGATGCACTTAGGGCAAATTCCACATCTTTCTGGATGTCAGAGAGTGCTGTCATGAGAGATGCAGGCACATGAAAGATAGCTTGGTACAGGCTCAAAGACAGCTCTAAGTCATTTCCAAAATAAGAACACATGTAAGTGAAATAAAGCCAGGACTGAGAGAGAGGATGAGGACAGGGAGAACTTCCCAACTCTCCTCAAGGTGCCTCGGTGGGTGAGCAACTGAGCAAGTGCCTGGAAGCCTCCACTCCATCAGGGGCACGGGAAGTTAAAGCACCACCAGTGAGACAGCCCCTGGAGTATTAGTGCTAATAGCCATCTTAGCCAAATTAATTCAAATTGCGTTCAGCCGACCATGAAAGCGTTGTTGGTGGCAGCGCTTCCCCATCCGCTCACATTTTCGTGAAGTAATTAAAGCCATTAGAATGTAAACCAGCTCTTTTGGCTTGGGAAGGAAAGAAAGCAGGAAGGGAAAAGGGAAGCTGAATGACAGCTTAGCTAATTCAGCTAATATTCCCACTATTTCCATATATACTGATTAGTTCCCATTCTCCAGCCATTTCCATACTGATGCAAAGGCTTGGGCCCTCTGCAGAGGTTCTTACACCTCCATGCAGACACACAGCCTGACCCCAGCTCAGTATACCCCTCATGGGGGATGCTGGCAATTGGGCTTTCTTCCTACCAGCCCTTACCCCTCAGGGGTTCACGTCCTGGGTTGCAACTCTGTTCTCTCCCCCTTCAGGAATATGTGGAAGGAGGGGAGAGAGCAAACAGGCTTTGCGCTCAAAGGAAAGAAACCCCACTACGAACCCCTAAAGAACTGGACATAAGCAGTTGATTTAAGGCAACTACACTGCCTTGGGAAGTCATTTCATGTCTGAGAAACCCTCTACATGACATTCAGCTGGCATATGAATCCACTCAATGATGGAGCTACTTGTGCAGTGTCTGTGTTTATTGAGCAAGTAAAGGGAAGCAGCATTGTGGATGGCAGAGGGGCAGACCTGCTACCTGGGGCTTGGTTCTCTGCCTGGTGCTGGCCTGCATGCCAGAGGGCAGGCAAAGTTCAGAGCCAGCAGGACCTGCAGTGGGGTGGTTTTGTGGCAAATCCAGGTTGGAGAGAAATGAAAGTAGAGAGGTGAGAGAAAGAGATGCCCAGCAAGGTGCAAAGGGTTGCAGGGGACAGATAAAAATGCCAGTGCCAGGAGGAGGAAATCCTGCTGGACCCCAAGGCCAGGCATCAACTGTATCTAACAGTTTCCACTGGTGGCACTGTGGCTGGGCCAGCACCAGGAGCCTGTGATGCTCCCTGGGCAGTGGCTGGGAACTGCTGTCTCCATGTGCATCCAGGGCAGATGCTGCCTGCAGGGCAGAATCTGCCTAGGGACAATTCCTCAGCCTATCCTGGTTGGACAGGGATGGAAAAGGGGTTACAGCAGTAACTCTCCTACTGCTCATACAGCTTTTTCCTGCCTTCCCACCCACTTCATCCTCACCATCCCTGCTGAAGCAGCCTTGTGCCATGGCAGGTATCTCAGATTGCATGAGGACCTGGGCAACACAAGCTGTCAGTGAAGCCTGAAAAGCAGAGCTTGCCCCACACACTTTCTGTGTGGGCTTGAGCCATACACAAAGTGCTGTGATGGATGAAGAGGGCACAATACAGTCATTCAAATACCTGGAGAGAAGTTCTTTGTGGAGGTGCTCTCCCTGTCTCTGGCTCTTTAGTCTTTCCTTCATCAGTCTGCCTCTGCTCCATGTAGGCCATGTGGGGGTGTGGGTATTCTGAAATTTATTTTCAAGGCAGAGGAGTTCAAGTGCATCTGAGAGGTGTATTTTATCTGTGAACAACTGCAGTAATTCTCTCCTTGGGAGGACCTTGAAGGAAACAAAGGGGCAAGTAATTTTGGATGCAGCAGCTATCTGGAGGCTCTCCTGAGCCCAGCCTACACTTTATTGGACCATCTCTCACCTTGGTGGACTTTTCTCAGCACTTCAGAGCTCAAAGCCTGGCAGCATCACGCAGTCTACAGGACCCAGAATGCTATAACCAGCTGGGCTCATGATCTCTCACATTGGCAGGTTGGAGCATCAGACTGAGAGTTCAGTTTTCTCAAGTGATCAGTCTATCTGAAGGATGATATGCCCACAGCCAAGCTGAGCTAGGGTACTTGTGAGCACTGCTGCAACCAGCTCAGCCAGCTGATTTTGCATTGGATTGACCTAGGAGCACTCACATGGATTGTCCTGTGTGCCAGCACTGAGACACAAACATGGGTAGCTTTGGAGGGCTACTGGAACTGAGTGCCTGCAGGTCAGTGACAGGATCTGGACTGAAAAATGTACTCTTTATCCGTACACTCAGACAGCAAAGAAAAAAATCCATTCAGGAAGCTAAGGAACAAATTTACCTCTAGGATTACTGAGGTAGCCTGTACTAGTGAAAATCAAAAGGGTTTGCCCAAAAAGTACACTGTGATTGATCCCAGGGGGAGCAAGGAGTGCCCATAGTGGAATCTTCAAATTGAGGTGCCCACCAGTAGATGCTCTTGCACACATGCCCCAGAGATCTTGGCATAAGAAGCACTGGGAAGCAGCCAGAGGAGGCTTGAGCTGCATTTAACTGGCAGATCTTTGTAGTGGGATTCCACTCCCAACTCCCCCAGTGCAATCCCACTGCTGCTCTCACAAAGTGTGCCTCGAGGAGCACAGCACAATGCATCCATTGCCCAGGCATTCATCCCACCTGGGCCTCCTGGAGCGATGTGGCAAGTGGCACTTTCAATCAGGCAACATTAAAATAAGAGAGATTCACTTTTCCATTGACATAAAAGAAGAAGAAGAAGATGCCAATTGAACCCAATGAGCTAAACAGCATCTTTCACTCGGTTTTCTATGGGATCCCAAAACTATGGAAGAAAATTGAAATCTGTCTCTTTCTGTCTCTTTTTCTTTCTTTTTTTGTAATAATTCCTAGTATGCAAGGCCTTGTGCCAGGGCTGGTATTGTGGGTGATGAATCCTGAGTCAGGCGGCAGGGAGGTTTCTGTCCTATCAGCGCGCGCTTGCCGTGGTTTGGGATAATGTGCCTGCGGCTTGTCAGGTGCTGGTGGGGAGCAGGAGGGGTGGGGGGCTGAATGCATTTTTGATTGCTATAATTGCCACAGATTGGATGCTTGAGAGGAGCTAATTAACAAGGAGGCTATGGGCAGATTATACTTGCAGAACAGAATCCCATGCAGATCCTTTCCCTTTGTGCCACATGTATGAGATCATTGGTAGGTGATTATGGCTGTGAATGCGGTGCTAATTTACTTTGCACGTCTGACGAAAATCCTGTACATAATAAACCGCGGAGGCAACTTAAAGTAGCCCAGTTCAGAGGGGAAGGACGGCCTCGCTGATAAAGCACTGAACCCATAGCTAAACTCCTGAGGTCTCCTACTTGCCCTAAGTAACCATGGCTCTGTGACAGCTCTTCCCCCTGCCTCAGTTTCCCGCTCTACCAACGGGAGAAGGCAAGCTCGTAACTGTGGATGCTTGCAAGGCACTGTGCACCCTGTCAGGGAAGATGCTGTAAAGGAAAGAACAGAAATATCATCATGCCACGGGAGCAGATCAGACAGCGCAGCAAAAATAGCAGCCAAAAAGCTGTGCACTTGGAAAAAATACACGTCTTTGTGAGGACTCTTGCTCTCAGAAAAGTATAAGCAGTAGCTCCAGCTGTTTTGGCAGCCTCAGGATTAGAAAGAACTGACAGGCAGGAATAACTCTGCCATCCTGCTCCAGCTGCTCCAACCTTGTTTTACCAGCATATCTCCTATATTCTCACAGGCTTACTGGGGCCCTGAGGGGAAGAGGAGCAAAGGTTTCTCCTTAAACAGAGCCCTCATCCAGCTGGAGATGCTAGGGCTGTGGTTTAACACAGGCTCTGATTTCAGGGCAAGGCTACACTTGCTTTTCCCTCTGGTATCTGGGCACTCATAGTGACTGAAAATGAGGAATTACCCTATAGCTGCTGTGCCCATATACACCTGGAACATTAGCAGCCTAGCAGGGAAAAGAGTTATGGGTGGTGGATACTGAGCATCCATCCATCCATCCATCCATCCATCCATCCATCCCTCTCTCTATCCATCCCTCTCTCCATTCTTGAGGGTTTTAAGAAGCGGTTAAACTAGAATATCCATCTTTATTTGGAGAACTGGAGAAGAGTTTGCCCAGGATCCTTCCACTGCTGTCTGTGCTGGTAGGAGTTAGGCTAGGCAGGCCTGGAGGGCTTTGGTTGTTCCGAGCAGGAACACTTTGCTGGGAGTCAGGCAGCTTGATTAAGTACTGGTAGATTTTTTTAGAAAGTTGCAGTATTCCTCACAAATAAATCACATCTTTACATTCAAAAATGGAAGTGATATTTATAGTATTGGGTAATTTTCACTTGAAATATTTTTCTGCATTTTCAATGGAATTTTTTTGGGGGGGGGCATTAAAGGCAGCATTTTCAGAGGAAAAGAAACAAAAGCATTTTTTAACCTTTTTTCCTTTAAAGTCAGCATTTTGGGTTCCAAATTATATACAGAGATTTAGACCTTTTCCTTCCACAGATCATTTTACCACAGTCAGTTTTTTATTAAGGTTACTGTTTCCGTAATAATGGCTACCCGTTGATTCCAAAATGAAAATATCATTGGCAGGTCTCCTAATAAGAATACACCTCCATAATATTTCCTTGGTTTTATTTCATTTTGTGCTTATTTACTATGCTCTGGATAATGACTCCTAGAAAACAAAACTCCACAGCCAGCCTTCTCCTACAAGCAAGAACTACTCACGTAAATTTTACATTTAAATTAATCAGGAACAAGGTTTAAAAAGATTTTCAATGTTGGACTAGTTTCAACAACATGAAAGCATTTTCTTCCAGAAAAAAAGCCCAAGAGGTGTAAAAATGGATTTCCACTTCTGTCATGACTGAATTAGAGAAGAGCAATACATGAATGAGAAAGAGTTCTTCTGCTGAGGGGAGAGGCTGCTGCCAATTAGAAATCTGGGCTGCTGGAGTCCAGGGAGATAAACTGCAGAGGAAATATTTCATTTATTGAGAGACAGGATTGACCGTCTGTGAATGCTTTTAGACAAGATAACAATTGAACCTTGCCTCTGTGCATCTCTTCTCTTCCTACAGGGACAAGCACGGAACATCTGTGGACTGTCTCTCACTGCAGAAGGGAAGAGTAGCCTAAAACATGAAATAATACAGAGAAAGGAAAAGGCAGTCAGGATAAAACCCTCTTCTGGGAAAGAACCTCAGTTTCTTGAGGAAACAACCATTTGTGACACTCCAGTCCAGGTCACAGTTTTCACATTGGCCATTTTCTGACAATGTCCCAACCCCAGGATTTGCTTTGGACCATTTCAAACAATGTCCCCCTCATGATGAAGTTTCCCTCTTTGAACAAACCCTCCATTCTTCTTCTCCTCCCCTTAGCAAAATATTTTCCATCCTTCCACATGAAACTCTGGCTATTTGCCTTTGGAAAGTTGGAGAGTGGACCAGATGGAAGGCAGGGATCAAACCCAAAACCATGGAGTCACTTCCAAAGATAATGTGTTGGGAAGCTCAGAAGGATGGGGGCGATGGGTAGAAAGAAAGAGAACACTTAAGTGGATGGCATAAGAGTGTTGGCCTTTCTTCATTACTCACATTGAAACATTGGCATGATTTGCCCTAATTTTCACGCAAAATATGTATCTCTGATGCTGAGGAGAGACAGGTTGTCACAGATGTGGAACAGGCGAGGTAGAGATACTGGCAGAGCACATTGCTAAAGGATCCACATTAGCATATTGGCATTTGGGCTGGTGCCTTATCTCGGGCTGACTCCTGAATGAAAGGTAATTCCAGGTACTCTCCTTCTCCTGGAACACTCTGTTATTTTATTATTAGGATTGATTTTTGTGCTGTTGAGCTCTGCCTTCCCCTGCTGAGTGACCGGAGAGGCCAAGCGCTGCCCTGGGGAGCGGAGGGGGCGGTGGGGAAGGCACAGCCTTGTCTCTGACAGCACTGGTGGGCGCTGAGGCACGGGGGTGGCTGATAAGGGACAGAAGGGGAGCGGAAGAAAGGCCCAGTGACGAACTTGGCACAGACAGAAGTGCTATCCAGGCACACAGGCTGGCAGTGCTGGAGTGCTCAGCCCAGATAACGCAGCGCTGTGCGCCTGCAGAGCCTGAGACCACCTCCCCCACAATGTCAGGGTGCTGCTCTCCCCTCCGTCACTGCCCAGCATCCCCAATCCCAGGCATGGCTTCTGGGGGAGGCCAAATTGCTGCTCCAGCTCTGGGTCCCTCTCCAGCCCTCTGTGATGTGCAGACAGTGATCCTCCTTGCTGACAGCTCTCCCTGTGAGATTCTGTTTCTACGAAGAGCTCTCGTCCCTCTCGTCTTTAAATAAGAAGAGTCCCATTAAATACTATAAAGTATTTATTGGCCTATGGGTAAAATGAGCGGGTTCCTTTATGACTGCAATGATCATTAATGAAACTTTAGGGTCCCTATTGGGACCATGGAGCAGAATAAATGACCTCTTGCCAGTCATCATCTCCCTGGTTTCTAGGACTCTGCACCAGAAATGATCCAACTTCATTTAAGGAAAATGAGATTAAAAACAGATTAAAGTAAAAGCACCTCATGCCCCTGTTCTGATTTAACTGTGATGAAAAACAGACCATGAAGTAACTTTATAATGGGAGGAAGCTCATTTAAATATTCCCCTCCCAACAGAAAGAGATTTAAGAATTAAATGAATGAGGAGATTTTCCTTTTAATGAGATTAGCCTTTTATAATTGCTCATTATGGACCACTCCAGAGATGTGGAAGAAAAAAAGTTATACAACATACCTGGAAAACACTGCATTAGAAACCAGCCAACCCTGCCCCTTCACCATCAGTTCCAAAAAGTGAAATTCAAACTAGTTTCAACTTACAAATCACTCATCTCAAGTGGCTCCAACTCCTCCAGATCCTCTCTGCAATTACTGGCTTTGTAAAGAAAGTGAAACAGAGGTTTGAGATTAGAAAGCCTTAATACATTTGCTAAAAATTCTCCCCTTTTCCCATGGAAACACATTTATTTTTTACTGTCAGCTGTCTGGCAAAGCCATGTGATTTCATTTCATCTTTCCAAATTTCAGTCCTACCTAAAATAAAGGCTGGACAGAGCCGCCCCTTCTGGCTTGGAAATGCTGGCTTGATTCAGAGGCATTACAGGGAGTTTAGACCAGAAGTTCTGTGTCTGAACTTGAATAATTTGGCTCTGAAGTCCCAGCTTGGGCTGTACAATAATACCAGAGTAAGGACATATACACATGTGTTATTTCATCCATCTCTGACTGCAATTTATGTTTAATGTCAGGTTCTTTTGGATGAGCTGAAACTAGTACTCAAGGGCAGGATTTTCTGACAAAGTGGGATTGAGCAGCTGCTTGCTCCATTCCTGTTGACAGGACCAGGCAGTAAAGGAGATCAATGGCTCTCTTTGTTTTCTCCATGTGCTGTGTATTCACAGCAATCAAAGTCTTGCTCCTTCTCCGTATCTTTCACCTGCAGTGGCTGCTATGCACCAGCATTTGGCTATGCTGGTACACAGGGCTGCAGGAAGGATTTGCACCTTTCCCTCTGGGACCCCTAAATCCCTTTTCCAGCTGTTCCCTTGGGATACAAAAAGCTACTAAATACAGGAAAAGACTCCATTTCCTGAAATTTGGCTGCCTTGGAATTGGCCATATCCTGCTCTCCCTGCAGTCAGAAGGGAGAGAGGCACTTCCAGAGGAAGTTCTGCTCCACTCCTGGTAGGGGTTTTGAGGCAGATGGGATGATGATGTGGCAGGACACCACTTTCTCTTGTCACCTCCTGCAGGACCAGCTCTGAGCAGACTCCTCATTGTCAGGGCCTGAAGTCCAGAAAGCTGGATCCTGCCCAGGATCCACTCAGTTTTAAGAAGGCACAGCACAGTGCAACCACGCAGAACATTGGGAAGCCCCACTGGCTGTGACACTGGGAGCTCAGGCTGAATGACCACAGCCATGCCCTGGAATCCTCACAGGGAATGGTCAAACCAGCTCACCAAGGCCATCAGCCATTTGGTACTCAGCAGTGGTCAATATGTGAGTGGCTGCTTACCCAGCTGCCAGAGATGCTCAGCCCTTTGCTATCGAATCATTTGGCTCTCAAGACAATATTTTATTCCAGTTTCATTTTGTTCTCAGAAGTCAAGTCCATTTTTAGAGCTGCCAGGATTAGTTTACTTTGATTTATACTTCCTTTCCATATTTGCAAAGGCAAAGAGACACTGTTTTCCAAGCATCTCTGCTACCCACTGTCTGCATTCCCTTACAAATCTGTGCTGGTAACAAAACCAGGCAGAAAGTGAAAAGTGTTATAATGAATCCAACCTCTTATTCCAATCCACCCACTATCAGATACTGTGTGCTCCCTCCCCATCTCACCAGGGTTTTGGAGATAAGAAGAACTCAGCCTAACTTTGGCCTTGAATGCATACAAATAGGCTTTCTGTTAATATTTGCAAATAGCTTCTCAGAGAAGCAAGATATGTCCCAAGCTTCCCATCTTCTGGGGTTCTCCAGGCAATAGAGTGGGACAGGTGCAGTCGTCAGCACAGCCCAGGGATGAGGGCAGAGGCAGAATCACAAATATTCTGCCTAAATCACCCACCTGATGGGGAACTTAGAAGCCTTGTGAGGTCTCAGCACCCCAGAGCATCCTGTGGGCAGCCTCTTGAGTGAAGCTGGGCGACATCATTTGATGAATGAAGAGGGGTGTTTTTGTTGAAAACCAGACTTTCAGGAGGGCCAGAGCTATTTGAGAATTCAGGTCAAATGCAGCAAAGAGACTTGGTGGAGACAAAAGGAGGGTGTTTTTAGACAGAATGTCAAACATCTTCTCTCTCTTCCATACTGCCTCCCCCCCCCTTAGAAAATAATTTTTTTCTTCCAAAATGGTGCTTATTTTCTGGAGACACTAAAGCAAAACACAGACAAAGAGACCCACCTGCACAGGATAGAGTGGAGATGGGGGCTGACTGGAACCCACATTTTCAAATCTTTACTTTCACATGGGGAGCCAAGAGGGCTCAGGGACAAAGGATGGCTCTCATAAAGAAGACAAATAACCACTTTTCACTCACCCAGATCATCCTCCACAGCCAGACACTGACCTTCCCATGCTGTTAGTGAGACAGCTCCTCCCCTGGAGCAGGTAAGGATGGAGTAGCTGGGACAAAGTCCTGTCAAAGACCCCTGTACGCAGGCCTCCAGGATGTCCAAACAGGCTATGTTTATCTTTATTTTTCACGAAAAGAGAAGGAATTGTCATGTTCATCGCTGGGTTAGCAGTGTCCTACTCCCTGCCCTCCTCCCTCAGCCAGCTGCCTGGGGAGTGATACCTCTGCTGTCCCCACCCCACTGCACCCCACTACACGGCAAAGGAGAGCCTTTCACTCCTCCCATGCTTCACCCTGGCACCATCTACCCCTGCCAGAGACGTGGAAATTAAAATAATAAACAATGCAAGCAACACTGCATGTGGAGGCTAATGTACCATAATGCTCTGAAACACAGGCTGCTGCTGCCTCATGCTGAGCACAGAGGATGTGTTTGAAAAATGTATCTTCCTCTGACAGCAGTTATTTCAACGTTATCTTTCCCCTTTTTTACTTCAAATAGGCATTTACTTTCCCCCAGCTCATAATCTCCATACAGAGGAGAGGAGAGGAGAGGAGAGGAGAGGAGAGGAGAGGAGAGGAGAGGAGAGGAGAGGAGAGGAGAGGAGAGGAGAGGAGGAGAGGAGAGGAGAGGAGAGGAGAGGAGAGGAGAGGAGAGGAGAGGAGAGGAGAGGAGAGGAGAGGAGAGGAGAGAGGAGAGGAGAGGAGAGGAGAGGAGAGGAGAGGAGAGGAGAGGAGAGGAGAGGAGAGGAGAGGAGAGGAGAGGAGAGGAGAGGCAGAAAAATTCTACTTTTTTACACAGCCAAGGTTTGTAGGATTTAAATAATGGGAAAACAAATGGAATTTAACTGCCTGGCTGAAGTCACATTCATGTTGTGGGTATTTATGGCAATCACCACTAACAACAGGAAGAGATTAGATGTTGCTGAGAGCCTGAGTGCCGGCTGGGGAGCAGGGACTGGCTCTGCCTGTCAATGTGTGTGATCTTTAAAGGATGGGATGTGTGCCTGTACATACACATCCCTGCATGCACCCAGGTGTGTGTGGGACTGTGCTTGGTCCCTGTATTTGGTGACCATTCCAGAAAGACCATTGCTGGGCAACCTCAATTTCATGCCTTAATCCCAATTTCCACCTGAGATTTGATGAAGGTGAGCTCATTTTACTGGAACTGACAGAGAGTGAGTACAAGATTAACTCCAATTGTAAATGTGGGTGTACTTTGAACATCTTCACCAGCAGAAACATGTACTCATCTTCCAGCAAAGAGTGAGTCTAAATAGGAACTGTCATGTATACGGGGAATCTTCAGGGATTGGAAAGGCAGTTTATCTCAGATCTCAGAGCAAGTTTGTCTAGTTGATGCATGCAAACACTGCTCAGGGTGTGCAATATGTTGTACAGTCTGAGAATCTCACTTCTAGCAACCATCCCAGGAGCCAGGTGAGCACACAGCATCCCTCACCTTGTCCCTGTCCCCATGCTTGGAATCGGTCAAGACTCAGATTACTCTTTCCCTGCAATGTAGATTTCACCAGGGATGCAGAGGCACCTAAATACTGATTGCTGGTATTTTACTAACCAGAGCATCTCACCCTAGCCAGCTGAGCAGAACCCTAATGGGTCAGTTCCCCAGCAAAACCATCTCTTCCTTACTCTAGGAAAATAAACCACAAACAGCCAGAACCACTGAATTGTTTTGAAGGATAAAATTCACTTAGAAATCCCTCTTTTCCAATTCCCAAGCAAACATGTCCATGTTAATAAAGCAAAGTGCTCTCACCCAGAACAGCTCCGGCAGGGAAAAGCATTTTAATGGACTGACTAGAAGGGAAAATTGACTTGCAAGAAGAAGAGTCCTGTCTGGGTCCCCTGAGCCTGGGCAGGGGCATGGTTTAGAGACCTGTTTTAATCAAATTGCTTTTAAAAAGCAGAAAGGGAAAAGCTCTCTGACAAATTTGACCTTTGGGCACCTCAAAGATGAGGGCACAAAATGTATTATATACTGGCTCAGAGGAAAGAAAAGAGGGTGGGAACAGACTGAGTTTCATCTTGGGAGTGGAAAGTAAAGGAGGGAGGAGGACAGACAGATCATCGGGTGGCTGGTGGTGTGGAATTCAAACCCACCTGAAGGCATGGTGGCTCCAAATGGGACCCATAAGTCATCCCCAGTGGGAGTAGCATCAGCATCCTCTTAGCCAGCTCCCTGCTAAGGTCTTACCCGATGCTTGGGTTTATTTGTGTTGGAGGCTCTGCAAGGAAAGACAGCCATGAGAACTCACTGCACCTGGGGGATCCAAACAAAATAATTAGCAACAGCATCAATGAAAATAAATTAAACATACACCAAAGGAATGGGAAATCTCCATTGCCTACCTCTGCCCCCAAACAGCACTTCACAATGGAGAAGTTGGAGACAGTGGGAGATATAAAACTCTCTGTTGCAATGTGGATATTGAAATCCCAGAGGCACCAAGCACATCTGCACAGATAGGAAAATTGTAAGTTACAGCACTTGGGTGGTATGACAAGGAATTTTTTTTGCGCCCCGAAAAACAGCTCAATTGTGGGAGGAATGTGTCAGTTGCAATTTTGCAACTTAATGAAATAAATCAACCAGATGGAAAAACGAGATGAAGATGAGCCCACACAGTCTTGTGGGAACACAAAGGCCACATGAAGCCAGCTGTTGGGAAACCGAGAGCTTGTCTGGAAGACTTGGGAGCCCCCTCTGTGGTGATGACAATGAAGTTCCCAAGTGAGAAAGCATCTTCGAAATTTCTCCAGCCACTGGGAGTGAGGTTTCAGAAACACATGGCCCCTGAGCCACAAAAGGGTAACTACTTGCTCAGCTGAGCAGCAGTCTCAGGGGACTTTAAATAGAGTTCTGCTCCTCCTGACCTGATGGGAGATCTCCTATGGGGAGCAAAACCTGAAAACCTAGGAGGCTGATATCAGTAGGATGAGCAGCAGGAAGAGCCAGAGCTGTGCTGGGAGAAATAGCTGGGAGAAATAGCATGGCTTAACCCTGCAAAGCTGAGCAGATACTGCTGGCACCCTCCTGAGTCCAACTCAACTGAGTAAACCCATTGCAGAGGAGTCACAGCAAGAGCTGGAAAAACTTTGTCACATAAAGGAGGCAGAAAATGCATGGCAGTTAAACAAGGAGCATCTTCCCACAACAGAAACTCAATATAGAATATCCTTTGACCAAGGATATGGAGCTCTGCCATCCTAAAATAAACCCCAAAGGCCCACAGCACCCAGCTCTCCAGAAAGGAGACTTTACAGCAGCAAATTGATTTCCAGAGGCTCCCTCATTAATTTTCATGGCACCCAGAGTGTGGTTTTAGAGCAAGCAGAATTATTAATGTTCAAAGTTACCCAAGCACTGTTGGGAGCATAAGGCCCTCTGAGAGTCAAAGCAGGGCTGACAAACTGAGGAAGAAAAAGCCAGAATTGAGAAAGTGTATTCTTCAGGGTTCAGCAGGGCTTGTCCTTGGGAGGCAGGCAGAAGGAGAAAACAGGAACCTTGGAGAAAAGGTCCTGTGCCCTTTTGATGGCTCTGACGTTTGGAAGGAATAAAATATAACAGACACTTAGCTTTTAAAAGGAAAGAAAATTGTCTAATTGCGCTAATTCAGGGCTGCCCTGCTTCTGAGCCACCCCAGGCTTCCAGGGAGTGGGACAGCAGGCAATTAGGAAGGGCAAAATATTCACAATGGGTAGAGCTCACCACTGGCTGACAACTCTGCTCTTGCCCTTGAAATCACATCTGATCTTTGGTGACATCTCAACTAATTAACGAGAAAGCCAGCCCAAGTCTCCCCAGTTGAAGTATTGGTTCTGGACAAACATAAGCCAGTATCCCAAAACTGCTCTGAATTATCTCCTGGCTAACACAGGAGGGAAGATGGGAGCCCTATAGCTGCAAAGGTATCTCTGTCTAGCTCTCCTTCTCCTGTCTTTGCACACAGAGCCTCCTCGTTCCCAAGCATCTCAGTGCTTTTGGGCTGACCCATGCCCACAGCCTCCTCCTGCCTGCTCCCAGCTATCCCTAATCCCAGCCACTTCTTTGCATCTCCAAACACAAGGCCCAGCCATGGCAAGCTGAAGGATTTTGCTGTGCCAGGGGATACTCTTTGGCTGCCACCACATCGCCTCTGATCTTGCCCCGTTGCAGCAAGAGAAAATAAGTACCATTTGTTAACATGCCAATCGTTCTTTACACTGGCTGATTAAAAAATAATTACTCGCAGCCATTATTGAGCACTCTTGCAAATGAGCTGTGGGAAGCTGTGACCGTGTGCTTAGCACACAGTGTGTCTTGCTTGTTTCAATATTATTTTAATTAAGTATCTGGGTAAAAGGCCTTTCTAATGTAACTTTCTTTTCATAAGCAGAGAGCAGGGCTCCGTGCTTGGCTGAGTGGTGATGGACTGCTATAGCCCGGCATCGCTCCAGGCTGCTCCCACCCTGGTGACACTGTGGGACACACTGCTTATTGGAATGCAAGAGGACTAATCTTAGGCAGACCCGTGATGGAAAGAGAGCTCTCTCTGTATCAAGGAATATGGCCACAGCATAAGCTGTGAGAGCTCAGACAGCTCATCACCCTGGGACCAACCAGCTGGTACCACCTGGTTTGGTCTGGGATGTGGGCAGGATGGAGATGACAACCCAGTCCATCCTTTATGGATGGGGTACTTTGGGCCACCTCTCCTGCTGGTTCAGGGGACCAGAGGCGGGCTGGCCCTTGCAGCCAGGTGAGAGGAGAGGAACTCAGCCAGAAGGGCTCTGCAGGAGCTTTATCCCATGACAGGACCACAGACCCGCAGCACAACTTCATTTGACAGGGACTTCTTTTTGTTCTTTACACAAAAGATTTTGCAAAGGAAAAAGAGAAGAGGTGGAGTAAAACCCACGTGTTCTGGTTGCCCATCCACCTCCTGTAGCTGCCTTTATGCATGACTCAAAGCAGTCACATCAGACAAATCTACCTCTTTCTTATTTACTTGTTTTCCACTTTCTGCATCCCAGCTGGAGCTGTATTTAGCAGAGCACATGGCCACCATCCTTTATTTTGGAGGGTGTTTGCTCTTTCACATCAGCTTACATTCTCTCATGTAGCATTTAAGCTGCAGCACTGGTGTCAATTATCTGTTGTTTGCAAGCCAATTAACCCGGCAAACAGATTTCAGATCCTCAGCTGGTGTAGAATGAACATGGCACCAGAGAAATTGAATTACTGCATAGGTTCAAGCAGCACAAAGCAGCCCCAGAACTTCCTCTTGATCTTTCTCTTATCAGATGAAATTCCCTCTCCAGATATTTCTAGCAGGATAGAAAAAGAAGGCCTTGAGAAGGTGCACCCTGAAGTCCCTCTCAGACCCAGCAACAGGGAATTGAAGTTGTTGCTGAGTCCTGGGTTGGGTCCCAGTCAAAGGTTCTGTTTTGGGGGATGTAAAACCTGAAGATAAATAAGATTATTGGACACAAAATGAATATTTTTTACAATGAGAATAATTATCCACTGGAATAATCTCCCCAGGGAAGTGGCAGATTCCCCATCATTTGGCACTTTTAACATTCAGCTGGAGATGGAGCCAGGCCATCTTGTCTGGACCATGCTTTTGGCAAGAAGGATGGACCAGATAATCCCTGAGGTCCCTTCCAACCTGGTATTCTCTGATTCTATGAAATTATGGAGAAAGGTGAAGCCATAACAGGCTATCATCACTTGGGCAGCTTGCAGCAAGATGGATAAATGATCTCTGACTGATTCTTTGGCAGAGTCAGACCCATCATGTTCTATTCCTGGAGCAACACAGCAATAACACGGCTTTTTGATCAAATGGACACTTAACATTTCCCCAGACAATTCCTCTCTGTGAGTTGAGAAGTGCAGTAATTCCAGCAGACACTCCAGCAACCTGAAACCCTGAGCTTCAGACTTTGAATAGACTAAATAAAAATCAGAGGGCTTTTCTCTTGCTTCAACAAAAACATATGTTCTCACCAGACGTTTTTTATGGGAAAAAAATAACACATTTCCCAAACAGCTCTAGCTACTGCCGACAACTTCATTTCCCATCTCAGACACTGCTGTGGCAGGAATGTGAAAAGCAGAATTGATTAGACCAGATTAGGTTAGATAGGGAGCCTGGAGATGAAAAGCTGCTTCTGCTCTCTTTGCGCCCATTCAGGACCATTAGCAACCTCCATCCCTCTCACCCACGGATGCTGCCCCGTTGCTGAATTCTGCTCTAAGTAGCTGTTCCATGTCTCTCAATTTCTAGCTGCAGTCTCTGTTTTAAAGCACATTTTCCCCCTACGTGTCCTTCCCCCACTGGAGCTGGAGCTCCAGAAAAATAATGAGGAATTTCTGTATACATAATTTGGCAACACATTTTGGGATCCACTGGGTTGAAGACTGCTGGATTGGTCCACTTTACTATTACAAAGATGATGACGAATATCTTATCCTCCCATATAAGCCCTTTTTTTTAACTTTACTTTTAATGCAATGACACTTCCTTGTAGCTTCCCCAAGGAAATTGCTCTTTCCAGTGTAGCTTCACAGTAGGTCATTCAAATAACCTGGAAAGAGCCATTTTACCATCCCCTCCTGTCTTCAGCATAAAACAACTATATCTTATTTGCCAGTGCATTAAGCTGTCTGAGAGTGGCGCAGGTTGTGGATGCAGTGGGGTTTACTCTAACACTCTCCTTTTTCCTTCTTTTCTTGGATAATTTCATGGTCCATTAGTTTCCTGTAGCTGCTTCCCTCAAACACACACACATCGCCACGGTGTATGAGCTTCCCTCTCTCTACCACAGGCACCGGGCAGAGTACACATGTAGCTGTCACACTTGCTCCAAGGGCACAGGAGAAGCAGCTCAGCCATGTCCAGGGCAGTGCACAGCAGGATCCCCAGGGATGCTGATGTCTGGAAGAGTTGGCACACGCTACATGAAGGTGTGCAAGCAGTGACCTGAACCAGGGGGTGAGGAATGCTCCAGACTTACACTGTCCTGGCACAGTGGGGTTTACATGACACCCATCTGGCACCCACTGCA
Source organism: Entomyzon cyanotis (assembly GCA_024500445.1). Classification (NCBI taxonomy): domain Eukaryota; kingdom Metazoa; phylum Chordata; class Aves; order Passeriformes; family Meliphagidae; genus Entomyzon; species Entomyzon cyanotis. The sequence goes on from JAKEPQ010000780.1 coordinate 14,871,610, forward strand.
TAGAAAATAGAGCAGAGAGAAAGATTAGAGGGAGTTTTCCCACCATCCAGTCCCTCAGCTACAGCAGGAGCTGGAGCATCCCATCACAATCCCCAGCCAGAGTAACTTCTGGGCTGCCCCAGCTCACCCTGAAAAGGCAACAGGTCCAGTGCCCAAAGCAAGCTGCCCTTGCAAAGAGAGCAGCTGAAGCCTCATTATGACCCCTGCACTGGAAGACACAATTTCATGTCTCTTGCTTTTTAATCACCTGGAGAAAAGAGAAAAAAACCCAAACCTATGCATGAGGATTTTGCAGCTGCATTTGGCCACTCAGTTCTGAAACTTGCAGATTTTTGGAACCACTTGCCAACAGTGAGGGCTGTGCCCAGAAGATGTAAGTCTGAATTTTCAGCGAGATACTTCCCTATCCCTCTTGGAGAGGCTGGGGGCAGAAAAGCGGGCAGCCCCTCTGGACAGGCATAGTGTGGGTGCAGGCAACTGGTGAGACTGATGTCTCCAAAATGACAGCTTTTACTTGGAGTTCACTTTCTCCATCTGGGGGAAAAAAAATAAAGGCCAGAGCAGAATGTGAACTTCTGCCAGGAAAGGATAAAAATAAACAAAAATAAAACCACCCCAAACAACCCCCAACCAAACAAATTAGGCAGGGGAGATTTGGTTGGTCTAACAGACAAAGAAATGTTATTCACAGGCATTTTTTATTAGGTTTTCCTCACCAACACATACATAAATACTTATCTCTCAAATGAAGAAGAGGCTCTGTAATGCTGGAGGGATGAAGGAAATAGATTATTGAAAAAGGGAGGGGCAGAGAAGCATCCAGCTCCAACAGGTGAACTGAGAAGATAAACAAAGATGTCTTTGTCAACCCATCTGACTGCCAAAGACCAAAAGTGATAGAAGCCAGTGACTTTCAGGAGCTAGAAATGATGCTTGGACTTTCACAACAAGGAAAGAGAGACTATGGAGCACATCCTCATCCAGGCTAACTCAGTGCCAGACCCCAGATCACAAGGCAGATAGACTACAAAGGCCATCGCAGCAGGACCCAAACTTTGCAGATCCTACACCTTTCTGAAAGGGAAAACCTGTGTAATGGTTTCAGGTAATTAGCTAGGGGTAGGGTTAGGATTATGCCTATGTCCTAGCTTGTAATATAGATGTATTTAGTATTCTATTACCACCAGCTGTGGGGCACTGATGGTAATCTCCTGCTATGACTCACACCTGATAACGGGTGATAGGCCATCAAGAACCCAAGCACAGGACTCAAAGACTTATCTCATCCTATTGTGAGATGCTCCACCCAGGAGGGAGGAACCAAGCATTCCCACCTGGACATAAACTGGCTATGGAACTGCACAAGGTAGCCATGTCTACTGGATTCCCAGAGGACAAAACATTACACAGGACTGTCAGATGAAGACCAGACCTTCCACAGGATCACCATTCCAACTTAACAGCATCACATGGGTAGCTACCACCATCTGGACTAAAAGGGTGACAGGTTGCATCTGACTCTGTCAGTGTTATTTATTGTATTATTGCACTTATATTTAAATATCTAGAAAATTATAATCCTGAAGTGAATCACCCACTGGTTTGTTTTCAAACTAATAAAACCAAAGGTTGGAGTAAGAAGATCTAAAGGGCCTCAAACATCAGAAAAAGGGGGACTAGAAAGGGCATCCTAAAGTCATTGCGGCAGAACACGAACATTGCTGCTCCTACATTTTTCTTAGTCTGAAAACAAGGGTATTGGTTTTTAACAAATAATTAGGGTAATTAACTAGGGTTAGTGTTACGCCTAGGGTTAGTGTTGAGAAATCTAAAGGGCCTGGAGCTCCAGGAGCACTGGCGCTGGAAAGGGCCTGCCAAGGCAAACGTGGCAAGGCCCCAACCTCGCTGCTCCCACCCCTCTCTGATCTGGACCCGCCACAGGGGTGAGCACCTCGGCCCAGGGCCGAGCTCTATCAGGGGCCTGGGTCGGGCTGGAAAAATCTAAAGACCCTGGGGCTGCAGGCACGGTGGGGCTGGAAAGGGCCTGCCGGGGCCATCGTGGCAGGGCCCTAACATTGCTGCTCCTGCATCTTTCTGAGCTGGAGAACCCAGGTAGTGTGCTGGGGTAATTAACTAGGGTTAGGGTTACACCTAGGGTTAGGGTTAGGAGATCTGAATGGCCTTGAATTGGGATTGCTTGGACATGTAGGAATTATTCCAAATCCATTGACACTAGTCCTTGCCTATTTGCCAACACCATGCCATATTTGTCACCGTGCGGCGCCTCATGTGTTACACACACACTTCCTCATCTATAGAGGAACGGAGAGGAATGTTTGTTGTTCAGCCTTTGGTTGTATCAGTCTTGAAGCTCTTGAGCCATCTGAGGCCTGTGAGGGACCTTCAGGATAATCTCTTCTGGCATCCGGCAACCCCATGGGATCAACTCATGCGTGCCACCTGGAATTCACATCTCCATCACCATGGCTTTCTCTCAGGGTATCAGGACTGTCTCACGGATGTATTCATCCTGCTTAGCACAGCTTGGGTTTTACCTTTCTACAGCTCTGTGCCTACCACCATGCAGGGCAGAAATTCCTGGACCATACAGGCAGGATTTTTGTTGAGTAGGACATTGCCATGGGTGTGTTGACAATGAAATTAGGAAGGAGCCAGTTTCCCACAGCACAGGGGGCTTAATGTACACCAGACAAGGATGCTGCATTTGCAGAGGTGTGTGAGTGCAGGATTGAGGGTTCATGTGCAGCTGGAGACACTACAGTTGTCCCAGAGAACTCTGGTGCTTCAGGTCAGTTCCCAGCCATCAGGTCTGCCCAGACACACCCAGAATCGGGTGCCCCCAGGCTCTCCCAGCAGGTCTGTGGATTTTGCTGCTATTATACACACACACACATACACACAGGGTGTGCTCCTACCCCCTTTCGAGGCAGCAGCCAGAGACAGGCACTGGACTCTCTCTATGATAATGTGCCCCATTCAGATCCTTGTACTTCAGTTTCTCTGCCTGTGAGTAGGGACACAAGGTACATCTCTGAGGTCCCAGGTTTGCTGAGACACCTGCCACCAGAAGAAAGGAGGAAAAAAAAAATATTCAGGTCTTGGTGCTTCCATCACAGGCAGCAAAGATGCAGTTATCCCAAGGAGTGGAGCTCAGGAGCTGTAGCAGGGCAGCCTCTAGTGGCTGCGAGCCAGGAAATGCTGTCCCCAAACCCGTGTGGAGGGATGTTTGCTCCCCACAGCCTGTGCTCTGGATTGCTCCATAGCCCAGAAATATGGGTCCTTGGACTCCCCTCCCTCTTTTACATCCCTGCCTCCTTGCTGCCACAGCCACCTCGCAGACTCTGCTTCCTGCTCCCCCAAACACCTCTGACCCCACGGGCTCCTGCTCTGCCTACGCAGACAGAGGTACCAAGGTACACATCCCACACCTCACAGATGTGCCACCCATGTCCACAGCAAGCACTTGTAGCATCCCTGGAAATAGCTCCATCCCCAGCATTGATTTGACCATGCAGCTGATTGTGGGTAGCTATTGGAAATGCAGCTGTCCAAGTACTGGAGCTGGTTGTGACAGCAAATCCATCCAAATTCATTAATATTCCATCTGGAGAAGCCTGGCCTTCTCTGAAGAAGGATGGTCTGGCCCTAGGGGATGTCCAGTGGCCTGCACTGCATAGGAAGAAGTTCTCCCCAGGAACTTTTCTAGCCAGTCCTAGTCCCACCATTACATCTACAGCCAGAATCACCAGTGCCTCCTTTGCCATCTTGAATCCCCTCTGCCAACAAAACTTTGTCTTCCAGGTCAGAGGTTCGTGCTCTACAGCCATCCCACAGCTTCATCCCAGGCCTTCAACTTCCTGTCCCACAGGACATAAAAATGAGTAGAACAAAACAAGCAAGATGAAAATCCCCCTGGCTGCCTCCAACAGACTTTTGGCTTCACCTCAGCACACCCCTACTCCCTGCTTCATCCTAGTTTTGCTGGTGAGTTTTCCTGGTTTTCCTCCCCATCTTTGGCTTTGACCATTTCACTAGGAGATGCAGTCTCCTAGCTCAGCAGCACAAGCAGCCATGCAGAGCATCAGAGACTTTACTGCTGCTCTAGACATCACATGGAAAGCCCTTAACTGCAGCAGGGCCAGGCTTTGTAGCTCCCAGACTCTCAATATTTAAATTATGGGATGAACAGCTCCTAGTCTACACATGTTTATGCATATTGTCATTCCCTAATGAGAAGGGGATGTTAATTAGTGTGTCTCTATGGAGGAGACCCTGATCCTGCAAAGGTCTCCTAGTTAGGAACAGAAGTCAGGTTTGAGATACTGAAAAGAGAGTGAAGCTGTTTATTGGTTGGGACTGGATTGTTACAGGGTTGAGAGCATCTTCTGTGACAGGCTTAGAGTCCAGACATGCCAGGCTATGTCCATGGAACATGAATCATTTGGCCAGACCCAGTCAGGGAGCACTGACATATCTGACAAATTTTTGCTTCTTCCTGCTGGATATCACTTTGTTTATTTTGACTGTTCCTCCCTTTTGTTTAGGCAAAAGAATAGCTAGGATTTCCCCCAAAGACTGCTGGTATTATTTCTTAAAACCCCAGATCCTTCTTGTTGCTACTTTATAACTATTCTGTTCTGAAATGATTTCTGCTTGCAAAGGTGTGACACTTTGGAGTGACAGGTTACAGCTGCCCACCTCAGAAAATATATCAGGGGCAAGTTAAGGCAGGACAATGCCCAAAACAGCACTGAACAAGTTATAGGGGAGGAGATAAGAGCAGGACAGGGACAAGATATAGCCTTTCACCCCCTGCATTCACCAAGACATTTGTCCCTTCTTCATTGAGGCAGGCCTTCTTTGACCAGAAGCACCTGCATCAAAGGACCTGAGTCCAGCTCTGCCCAGACAGTGTGGATGAGGACAGCAGTGGAGTGGAGTGGGAGTTGTTTTCAGCCGGACTTCTGCCTCCAGGAACACTCAACATTGTCTCTGCTGGCTCCTCAACACCAAGGCAACAGTAAAATTAATGGCTGTGCTTCTGAAAGGGATTTAAACATTAATAACGGAGAGGGGACACAGCTCTGCAAGGCACATTATCAGCCATTCAGGGCTTCACTTGCCTCAGACAGTTAAGAAATGGTGTGTGTAACACCAGGGTCCTCTTGTGATGGGCATCCATCTGTTTGGAGTGGGGTGGAGATGTGAGACAGGCTGGCATAATCTTACCTGAACTGTACCAGACTGGCCCTGTTTCCCCTTTACTCCCTTCCTCTAAAGCCATAATGGGTTGAGGTATTTGGTTTCTCAAGAGCATGGAAAGATTGTGTTAGACCCACATCTCCCCTGACATTGCACTGCTTTCCAAGTCACACACAGATTACTTGATCTGTCTCTGAAATTCACTCTCCTTGCTAGGCTGTGTGTTTGGCTGTTTGAAAATATGGAAACATTTGTCTTGATCAAAACAGGAGAAGGGCCAATGCAGTTTTGTTTCCATCAGAGCAGGTGTTAAAGCTGTTCAGAGGAGGAGCAGGAGTTGAATCCAGCTCACCCTGTTCCTCTGACAGAAGCATTGGGGCATAATAAAATCAGAAATCCAGTGGTTAGAGGGTCTGGCAGCTCCCACAACATCTTCCCCCAACGTCAGTGCCAAGTTCTTCTCCCATTCCACGAGACAAATAACCCACGTACCCTGTTCCCTTCTTTCCAGTAAGTGCAAGCTTCAGAGATGCTGCAGACAAATGAGCTCCCCAGGAGGCTGGTCAGGTCACAGTCAGCTCACACATCCAACACCTTGATGTCCCCAGGCACTGAGACACATTCATTATCTGTACTGCACTGTGGCAGAGGTGCTCAAAGGCAAGGCCTGCTGGCCTGAATCTGACAAAGTGTCCTCTGAGTTCTCCTTACTCACTTTCTGGTTGCTGAGCTTCTGGAGTCAATCTCAGACCACAATTTTCAAGCTGTGTTCTATGATTATAAGGCATAAAACATCCTTTTATTTTTTACTAAAAGCTTGGAGTAACAAGAATCTGTCTGAATCCAGATTCCAAAGCTTTGGAACAAATGCCCATTCTTGCAAACATCACAATAAAATTATGTGAGCAAGCGATACTTGAAATAACACCCAATTTATCTTCCTATTTCCCCTGTTTGATTATGGCTTTCATTTTGCTGGGGTAAAGAACCTTGAAAACAAATGAGTCAGTTTGATTTTTGTTTCATGGAGAAGTTCATTTCCTGGCGCCTTTGCTCGCTTGCAATGTTCAGCTGACGGTCTGCAGTTCTCTGAAAATTTAGACTTTTGAAACTTTGGGCTTTGTGGGACAGGAGAGTGAGTTCCCAGTAACCACTTACCACCCTCCAGTTTTGCAGTGGCGTTCCAGTGCTTGTGGTACCTGAAGCAAAGGAGCACTGCCCTCCCACCTTCCCACTACTGAATTCAACACAGGAGATGACTGAGAGCCTTTCAGTCTATCAGGATTTACCTGACACATTTAAAGCGTAAATAGCAAATTAACCACCTCTACATCACACAGTGTGCTATGGTGGTGGGAGCAGAGGCTTGCAAGCCCTTTTTTATGTTATGTAAACCTGACCACTGCCAGGACACAACCACAGAGCATCCTTTAACCCTTGGAAATTAAAGAGAACAGAGTCTTTCACCTCATCCTGAGGAACAGCCTTGCACTTTTGGTGTCAAGCTTCTTGACTTGCTTTTCAAGGTGACTCCACCAGGTGATGGAGCAGCCCAAGGATTGTGGAACTTCCCTTCTCCAGACCTTCAGCTATTTTCCTCCCTCCACCAGGTTTGTGCTGCAAACAGGAGCCTATCACCCTTGCCAGGAGGTTAATTGTATCTCAGAGCCAAAACTGGCCCTGAGCACCACTCTCCATACCTGCAGGAGCAGCCCTCCCTATCTGCAGCCAAGGAGGCACTTGAAAACTTCATTCTCCTCTCCCAAATCCTCAGCACTTCTTTTCACCCTTGCAGCAGCAACCACACTCTCACACAAGGTCCTGCCCAGTCCCACGAGGATATATGGCCAATTTTGCATTATAATAAAAGTTCTGATTCAAACACTTGCATTAGATTTAGTCACTGGCTCCCAAATACAAAATGATGGTGACACCAATTCCTCCTCAGCCTGAGTGACTAATTGTGACACAGAGGCAATTAGGCTTGGTTAAATGATCCATGTCCCTTCAAAATAATGGTCTGTCAAACTGCATTCACCAAAAATAATCTGGGATTGACTTGATGACCAAAATATCTATTTCTTCAAAATTAATACAAACCCAGAATTCCTCGTTTCTCCACGGTGCAGCTGCAAAATGAAAGGGCTGCCTCACTGTGCACGGGGGAGGATGGGCCACACCAGGGAAGTGGGAACAGGCACTAGAAGGCAAGATAAAACAGCTATCACAAAATACTTGCTGCACGCAGAATGCAGCTGCAGTAGAGCTGGAAAGACTGCTCTGGCCTTTAGAAAACCTCCATCCAAAGTCTCCACCACAGGAAACAGCTACAATGCAGGAAGATGGGACAGAGAGGGGTTGCTGGTCACCTCCACCAGACTGTTACAGAACCCCCAAACCACCAATATGAGCTTTGCTGGTTGCACTCTGAGGGCAACACTCCATTTCTGGGAGTTGCCCTCTAAAGAAGGCCTGCAGAAATAAAATCTGTGGCACATGAGGTGATCCTGCAAAATCCAGAGCCCCTTCAGTCCTGGGAAGTGCATGGGCCACGTCATGGAAACACCTTGTAAAGAATACAGTGCTGACAAGTACTGCATGACACTGCCTGCCTTGGGGACAGGGACACTCAGGAGAGGGGAGAAGAGTTTCTCCAGGATTCAGACAGAAAATTCCAGAGCAACCTGCACTTCCCCATCCAATAACCTAATCCAGAGTTAATGAGGACCAACCCTCAAATTTGTTACCTGTCAGCCTCCACAGGGAGCTCTTACTAATTAAGTATAGTGGGTTAATTGGAAGAACCCACACAGACGTCCCTAAGAAGCAAGCCCCAGGAATGAGCTTCCCCCTGTCCCTGTGATCCCATACCACCCCTGTTTTTTATCACACCCACTACAGTGGAGGGCACCCACCTCCATGGGACCCCAGTGAAGGATGTCCTGGCAGTTTAGCTAATTTCTACATCGCCCCCAAATTGTGCCAATGCAATTTCCATCCTCTCTGCACAGCTCACTGCACCCAGCTCTGAAAAGGGAATGACAAAGTAATTACCCATGTTAATGGAAGCAAATATTCCGTCCTGCCTGCCTTATTCCCTCTCCCCACCCCTGAGGGCCAATGGCAGAAGGTGCCACCGAGCCATCTAAGCACAGTTTTTAACTGTTCTGCATCTGCATCCCACTCACTCACACACAGCCTTCCACAGACAGCAGAGACCTGAAGGTGGCTTTTCAAGGACTTTCCCAAGTGGATTCTCACATGTCTGATGCTGCTGAGTTCACCCTTTGGAGACAGCAATTTGGGTCTTTCTCTTCTACCATTCATTGAATTGAAGAGGAATTTAATGCCTTTGAGACTAACAATTGGCTAAAGGTGCCTGGTGCTGGGCTGAGAGACAGGAGGTCAAGACCCTTATCTCATTCCTGGGACATGAAGCTGGGAATGAGAGTTTTCACACTCAGAGCAAATCACCACCTGGGAGGCAAGAAGAGTCACTGCCTCCTCCTGAAACCTTGGTCTATCCCACACAATTTCCTCCTCCACACAACTGCTTAAATCAGTGTGGACTGAGGACAGACGTCCAGGGAAGATTGACCCTTATGTTTGTGTGCTGGATGAGCCCTTACCAGCAGCAGAAGATGTGGGAGGGATCCTTGAAGTCCATGTGATGTTGTACATGTGACAGAAGGGAGTTAGACCTATGATGATGCCATAGGTTTCCAGCTCCTGTTCTTCACAGTGAACTCAGGAGCACAGTCAGTAACACACAAAAATAGCAGCTTACTACTGGGAGAGATTTTTCATCAAACTGTCATTTCATCTGTGACTGTCTGGGCTGATCTGCAAATTATGAGTGTAAAATACCTCTGAAGAGATGTGGGAATAGAAAAAATTCTCCATCGTAGAACTAAAATTCACTGACCTTTTAAGGGATAGAGGATTATTCATGCTAGTGCTCATAGCATGCTAAGCCCACAGAAACATGGGCTGCCCCCAGTATCCCCTCCACGTCGCAAGGAGATTAATTATTTGTATTCCTCATTTTACAATGAAGAAAACTGGACTATGACTTCTGCTATAGCTAAGCCTCTCTGCTCCACAGGTACCAGCAGTTTTAGCTCTTAGGCTAAATGGATCAACATGCCCACTTAAGATCAGGATGGTTGCTTTCAAATTACTCCTAACTCCAAGGAGTTCTGTGTTCCTTCTGACACAGAGTGACTCAGCCAGGCCTCCTAGCTCCAGGTCTCCAGCCCCTGACACCCTGGGGCTCCTACAAGTTCCCAGACCTCAGCAAGGAGGAGAACCACAGCTCCAAGCAGCGATGGAGATGGGCAGGACGGTGTTAAATCGGGAGCTGTGCTCACTCTCCCCCTCCTGCAGTGGAGACTTCATCCTTTATTTATGGGCCAGCCTTCTCTGGATACAAGACATTTAAATTTTTCAGCAAGGTCTGTGTCCCATCACCCAGGGCAGTTTAAATTTTCACTCATCATGCACAGACATCGGTGCAGGCATCAGCAGGGGGATAGTAATTACAGCAGGAAAAAGCTGAAAATAAGAGTCAGTTCTGCAATGATTATCCCCTATGTAAAATGGAATTATGTAAATTTTACAGGGTGAAAATGATCGGCCTGTTGCACTCCTCAGCCCTGCCTGAAAGCAGCAGGGCAGAGATTTTAAAGGAGCTCCTCATTAAGGTGTTGTCTCAGCCAAAGGACATCACTGCTGGAAACAGCCACTAAATATGAGAAATCCCCATGTAGCACTCAGCTGGTTTTGAGCAGGATGTGACCAATAACATCTGATTCCTCATTGAAAAGTAACCCAAGAACAAAAAGTTGTTTAGCACAGGAGTCTCCAAACAGAGCTGTAACATGGGATGTTTCCACGTAGGGTGCTGACATCTAACTCTTAAGGGCTCAAATTTTCAAAGACTTGTAAAAACCCAGCTCTGAGATAGCAGCAGATTTGTTAGAGTCCACAGGAAGTCCTCAGGCTTGCTGCTTCCTGCCACCAGCCACACCAGAAGCAGAAGCCACCACTAATGCAGCTGCCAAAAGAGATGTTGATAGCCAGACCATGTCTGATCATTAGGCACGCTCAGACAGACTGGTTTGATGTGTCAGAAAAGGTTCAGGCTCCCAGCAGAAGCTCCTGGGCAATTTGCACGGCTCAATATAACAATTTGCTCATGGATAATGTAATGGAAGAGAGAAGCAATGCTGTCTGAGTGCTAAAGAGGAGAGCTGGTCACTGCCTTGCCATCAGGGCATCACTCCATGGTCGTTTTCCCAGATTTGATTTAAATGGCTGTTATTGCTGGGGGAGAAGAGGCAGGCTCTCTGAGCTGCACAAGGACACGTGTCCAGCCAGAAGGGAGAGGAGAGAGCCCAAGGGGTCCAATTCCCCCACACACAGCCAGGCTGCTGCAAGGATGGAAATGGAATTCCCACATCACAACCCACCACGTGGGAAACCCCAGCTGCTTTTCCTTTCATTCCAAGCCACCTACCCCTATCCAATGGAGCTGCACATTTGCCTCTTTCCCACCCCTCCTAGACACTGCCCCACATTGGAGGGGCTGTAAATGGTTACCAAGTGTTTTGGACTCCCTAACAGCACAGCCCAGAGGAGTCCTACACAGAAGCTTCAGCTCACAGGCCACCATAGGAGAGGGAAAGGGGATGCCCCTGGGAACCCCACTTGGCACTTCTGGAAGTGGAGGGGAAAACTTTGTTTGTTTTTCTTTCATGCACTGCAAGCCCTATAATTGCACTAGACTCTTTCTACGAGAAAGATGTAATTAAAAGTGAATGGCTCCAAGTCTTTTATCATCATGAATATTAAAGAAAGATAAACACTACATCAATATTAATTTAAGCAGAAACAGAAAACGAAAGGCAGGACTTGATCCCAGCCGACACTTCAGCATTTTATAGACGAAATTATGCAGCTAGGGGATGGAAAAAAAGACTCCAAAAACCAACCAAACAAAAAAAACCACAAAACATTTATGACCTTGGGGCAAAGCAGATGGGACAGGCTGGAAGTGACAGCCACCCCATGCCATGTCCTCCTTCATCATCCTGTCCCCAAAGTTAGTAGCTTCAGAGGAAGGTACAGGACATTCCCAGGCTGACAGTTCCAGCATGAAATGGCCCAGGAGCTGGGCTTCAGCTCAATTTTGCTCACAGCACTGGTGCACAAGTGTTTGCTGGAGTCACTCCACAGATGCACAGCCCAAATTGGAAGCTCTCATTGACTACACCAAAAGCCCACTGTGCTCCAGTGCTGCTGTGGGTGATTCAAACCCTGTGGGCTGGGCCAACCCCTACCCTTGCAGTTCTCTAATATCTTCAAGATTTCCCTACTTGGAAATGGATTTAAAGTCACATTTTCCATCCAGATTCTCCTTCTCCACCCCTGGTTTCACCTTTTATTTCTGTTTTCAGCACTTCCCCAGCACTGATGAGACATGAAGCACATCTCCCCACCAGCACCTGCTGCAGGCAGCTGGATGGCTCCTCAGTTTCTTTTTAAGGCTGCTGGACTCTCATCAGTGGCCTGTCTGTGTGGGTTTGGTATCTTTACTACTGTTTATAGCAGGGTAGCACACAGAATCTTCACCCACCTACTCCAGCTATAGACTCAGCTTATCCCCTGCACGTTGTACCCTCTGGCCTCCAGTCATCACAGACTGCCTTTCCCCAGGGAGCCCAGACTGGGAGCTGAACAAATGTTTGTGAGTCCCAGCTCAGCCCCCACAAGTACTAAAAGATATCATTAAGGAGAAATTGGACATAGCTGGCTTGCGAGGAAGTCCTCCTTGGCAAGTCAAGCCTACAGGTGTCCCCACCCACATCCCCAAGCTTTCCTAAGGACCAGGCACACCCCACCTCACCCAAACTGCATCCCTCAGCTTTCTGAGCAGCTTCTCACACTCCTGTGTGCCCCAAGCCTGATGGAAAATGTGGAGGAGGGAGACAGAGCAAAAGAATCATGGGGAAAGAAAGTCTTCCTGAGGATAACAGCACAACTCCCAGCTGCTCTGTAGCTATTTATGCCATTTCTAACTGGTCTGAAGGCAAAACCAGTGCACCTGAGTCAGACCAGCAAGCACCATTAACCCTGGGCTTCCAGCCATGCTCAGCACTCTGCTGTGAGATGGGAGCACAGTCCCAGGCCATGCCCCAAGGCCACAGAGTTTTCCTTGAGGTGCAAAACTGATATCTGAATTTCTTCTGTCTGTAAGCAAGGGCACAGTGCATCTGGGTCACTGCCTGATGGTGTCTCAGGCAGACACTGACTTCAGACTTCTCACTTCCCCAGTCTCCCCCTGCCTCTCCCTGCACTGGTAACCTGCTCTGGGTACCTGTACTCTGCCCCAGAAGTGGCCACGTACTGGCAGCAACTGAAGTCCCCTGTGTGCAATCGATTTGTGATTCTACAAATGTTCAATATCAATTTTTGTGCTCAAATACACCCCCAAAGAACTCACTCATGAATAAATAATGCAAAAATTGCTCTCCACAAATACAGCCCAGGGCACCATCCCTCTCTGCCCACTGCTGCCCTCAGGACTAACAATCTTCTGCTTTTCTCAAATCCATGGCTCATCATCAGCTGAATTTTTATGTCTTGGAGGGGTCGGTTAGGGCATGAGTAAGAACCAAGATGTGATTCGAATGACATTGTAAATGTGGTTGTCTATAAAAGCACAAGCCACAGCAGATTTTGAAGGTAACTAATGGCCGATTGCTGGGTCTCATATATCCAGGTGAGTTGTTGAAATCACACCTCCCCGCCGTGCACTCCATCTCCAGCTATGTGATCTATAAGCTGTGTTCACCCCCAGCCCACAGAACAGGTTATGCATTGCCTGCCATTCTGCACACCTCCGAACGCCCCGCGGGTAATTAACGGCTTGTAATGAGGGCAGAGCTGCTGCTTGTCGATAATCCTCCACAGCAAGACTCACAAAGCCCTCATGAAGAACGACTGCTTCCGAGCTGGCTCAGAGCAGTGCACAGAGGCAGGCAAACAGCTCCCAGTCCTCTCCTGCATCCTTCAGTCCCTGAGTCCTCTTCTACTCCCCTGACTGTGCATAGCCACGAGTTTCCAGTCTTCATATTGCTGCTCCAAGGGATGGCCAGCGGAAGGGTTAAATATCCAAACCTTCCTTGGGTGGGGGTGCTCAGGGGGCTGGGACAGCTGGCCCTTCAGTTGGCCACATGAAAGGCAGCAGTTTGGGAAGCACATTTATCAGTTAGTGGCACGATGGCCTCAACCTTTGCACTGTCATTGTGTCCAGTGGCTCAGCCCTGGACAGTTGTCCTCACCGTGAGAAAGGGACACCAAGGGAAGTTGAGGCAGAGGACATCAGGCCACCACTCATGACAAATTGCTGCCTGGTCACCATCCTACCTGATGCCATCATAACCTAGACCCCAGAAAGCAGGTGGACACAACACAACACTCTCAGGAAGGGGATTGCTCATTGCTGCAGCTAACAAAGACCTGCAAGCTTCCACATCCATCACATCCTCACCACCAGCATGTCTAGAAACTATTACAGCCACCCAGGAGAGAGGGCTTCCCCTTGGGAGAGCTTCAGAAGGTCTACTGGTCCTGAGAAAAAAATGAATATTCCATAGCAAGAAGCTTTGGGTTCCCCAGCACATTGTTTTTCAGGCTTCCCAAAAGGAGAAAGAGGCTGCATTTAGGGCAGAGAGTTACACACCTGGAACAGGGACTGCAGAGCTGAATGCTGAGAGCTACAGGCTACAGGGAATCACAGTGAACCCTGGGCATGGGAGCAGGGGCTGGTGCTATCAGGACCAGCAGTGACTCACAGCATGGTCCAGCACACACCAGCTTCAGTGAGGCCAACTTTTTGGAGGTGAAAAAAGAGTAGAAAACAATGCTCTGAGATTTTTCTGTGCCTTTTTTTTTTTTTTCCCAGGAAAGCAAGGTCCTGCAAATAAACTGTTGACAGAGCTCAGCCAGCTCATGTTATCTGTGCTCAGGAGCACAGCTCAGCCTCCTCCAACACCGTGGATTTGCTATCCTCCCCTGCCACCCACGTAATCACTTCAGTCACACCACGCTCTGTCCCGCTGCAATTTCACAGCTGCTCTGTCAGGGGGAAATCACAGTGATTTGGGCTTGTCTAAAAGCATTACAACTGTGCACTGCCTCTTGAGAGGACACTGGTTCACACAGAGAGGGATTGGTCGTGGGGTGACCCTTATAGGGTCCAGAGCTCCCCAGTGACTCACTTGTCACCAAGAGAAGTGCTTGGAGAAAAAAGGGATGCTGAGTCTGGGCTCCTAGGATGGAAAACAGAGCCTACCCATGCCCCCCTGGACTGGGGAAGTTGTGGGGCATCAGGCTATGAGGCAGGAGCAGGTTTCAAAGCCTGTCCCTACACCAGATTTTCCCTGGATTGCTGAAAATAAATTTCAGAGATCTTTTTCTCTCAAAGGTGTGCAAGAGATGCTCTGCTGCTTGCTTCTGTGGGTACTAAGTGCCTCAACCCTGTGCCTGTCCTTCAACAGTCGTGTAGGCTCAGCCAAACCTGTATCCATCAGCTGGATGATATCTCAGCATCTCAGCTCTCACACTCCCAAAAGCATTCCTGGGCTTCCCTTCCAACGGAACACAAAGGGGAGCAATGACAAAACATCCATCAAAGTCAGGCTCAGCACACATGGTTACACAGCAGCACAAAGCTACAGCTCTGGCAGCTGTCAGGAGCCAGTGATGCAGTGACTAGGATCCAGAGGAGGAGAGATATGTTTGACTTGGCCAATATATGACAGAACATCCCCATTTCTCTGGTTTTATTTCAGTGTTATATGCATTTTTTCCTCTGTGCATCCATGAGTTTCAGCAGAGAGCAGGAATGGCAGGTTATTGAAACAATCCTGATCATCTCATGCCAGCTGCAAATGTGCTGTGACAGTCAGGGTGCCTCCCATGACCTCATGGTGTACATGTAGAGGCAGAGGATGGGACTGAAAATGGGAAAAAGGGCTCAATATTTCCATCCACGGCATTATGGATCTGATTTTCTCTCACAGCCAAACAAAGCATCAATTTATTGAATAACCACTGGGCTGTGCTGAGAGTGCACTAAATTTTTCTGAGGTACCTTCCAGTGGATGCTGTGTGGTACCTCAGCAGGTCACCTCTGCAAAGGGCTGTGGCATGAGCCTCTCCGCAGGGCAAGAGCCAGAGCACAACCCAGGGATAGGAGGGCAGTAGGAATCCCAAAAGCCATCTCACCTCTACGTTTTCTCCTTATCCAGCCCCCGGGGCAGGATCACCCGTGGGAAGTGCTGCCAGGAGCGGTGTGAGAGCCCCCGGAGTCCAGCGCATCCCCAGGACCCCCGTGTCGCTCCGCGCCCGCGCCGCTGCCCCGCGCCAGCCCCACGCAGAGATTCAAGTGCCATCTAGTGGCACTCGGGGCCCCGTGGGACAGACGGGCGTCCCCAGCTCCCTGGCACCGAGCCTTCCACTGCCTACTGCCTCCGCATGTCACTTCCCAGCCGCTGTCCCCTCTACTCCACACAGACGCCCTTTGCCACCACCCCACAGCCCCTTTTCCCACCTTTGTGTAGCCTTCTCCCCCGATCTGCACCTTCCTTCTTTTCCCTATTGTCTAATATCCCCCCATTCCCTTTCCTCCACGGCGGATCTGAGCTGTGGCCACCTCCCCCTGGGACTGTCACACCGTGCAGCAGGCTCCAAGGACAGGGACTGCAAAGCCACTGGAGAACTTACCTCCTCCCAGGCTCACAAAGCAGGCAGATGGCTTTGCGGTGGGACTGTCCGCCCTGTTCATACTCCTGAGTGTCTCTGCTGTCACCTCCATGCCTTGTCCCCCCAGTGACATCCCCAAGGTGACCCTTGCTGCCACCCCCCCCCCCCCCCCCCCCCCAGCACTGGAGCTGCACAGAACCTGCGGCAGGGGTGCTGTGGGCCCCACCAGCAGCTCCCCAAGGGTGGTTTCGGTCGACCTTGTCAGTGGTAGGAGCCACGAGGGGGCTCCAGGAACCCGTCAGAGATGGAGGACAAATGCCAGGAGCAGAGCCTGCATCTCCTGCGGGATGCAGGAGAGATGCTAAGAGCAGAGCTCAGGTCTCCTGGAGAATGAGGTCTTCTCCAGCATCCCAGGTGGATGAGAGCAGAGATGTCACAGCTCAGACCAAGAGCAGGGTCTACCAGCACTTTTGTCCCAGTCACATACATCATGACAAGGAGCAGTGCATGTGTGGCAATGTGCCCAACATAGGGCCTGTGCTGGCATGACCTTGAGGGCTGCAGGGTCACAAAGATTTGCAGGATATTGGCTTTCAGTGTATGGACATTTACACAAGTCACAGATTCTCCCCACAGCCTTATTCCTGTGGGTCCACACTTACTGCTCACGTCTGTTTTATCCCTGTCTACCTCTACTCAGTGCTGGGGTATTATTTTAAGGAGGTGGATGTCCCCAGCATTAAAGAAATTCTTTGGACAACACTGCTGATCTCATTCCTTGATGAGCATCGTGGACATGCAGAAGTAAGTCCAGGGATGACCTCTACAAGTGTGGGAGACATTGGTGAGAAAGCAATGTGTGCTGGTCTGTCACAGTCTAACTCCACTGTTTCACCAGCACCTGGGGAAGAAAACACTCCTTCCTAAAAACTCAGCATGCCCACTCCTGTCACTGCATGGTGAGACCTCAAATAATATTTTTGCAAGTGCCCCAGTAAAGTGGGACAAGGCTCCACGCCCCTGGCATCACTGATAGTTGTGAGCCAGCTGGATGTTTCAGGTAAAGAGCAGGTAGCAGCACACATGAGACAAGGTGACCCTTGCCTGGCACCCTGCCTGGACAGCACCAGATCCTCCTCTGGTGGTTTTTTTTGTCTTTACTCTTCATGGACACCTCATGCAGCTGTGTGAGTGGCCAGGCCTGACTATGACAAAACCTCCTCTCTAACAGACAGGAATAACACTGGAGAAGCCATTGCAGCTGGAACAGACTCAGCACCACCTTCCCTTTGCAGGTCCACATCTCCTCCCCACCAGCAGACTCTGCAGCACAAGGTTTATATTGCTGCAGAGGGCAATCAGGGCTGCTCTACTGTAACCCAGGCAGGCAGTGCAATTAGCTAGACCAGCTCATTAGGGCTCCAATAGGAGTCTTTTGGAGACCTGAGGCCCTTAACAGAGGATTCAGCAATGCAGGTGTTGGGGCTGGAGTTTGGAACAGGAGGCAGTGGGGATGCAGGAGGCTGCAAGTAGTTTTAGGCACTTAGTTACAGCAGAATTTAATTTGTGGCCACTCAGCCACTGCCTCTCAAATTTCTTTAGGAGCCCACAGTGTCTCAGGTAAGATTTGGCCAGCAAAAAACTGAGTCTTGAGCTGATCAGCATGAGCTTTCAGGGAGATATGATTCTGCACGTCAGGGGAGTTAGGGGATGGGGACAAGCACTGGGTCAAGGAAAAGCCCTAGGATTCAGCAGGGAAATCAGCTCAGAGGGCTGCTGATGGGATCTGCAATGTCCTGCCTCTTGGGCATCCTCTCCTGCCTTCCAGAGCCTACACAGTCAGCATGGATGCTCTAAGCCTATGCTGCATCCACCAACATGGTCCAAAAACATGCAGAGCTTCTCTTACCACCTTACATTTCCCAGTCCAGCCTTGAAGTGTAAATACTGAGTTTGACCCGGGGTGATCTGTCTTGAAAGAAGCATCAGCAGGCAAAGAAAATGCCACTTCAGAATTAGTATAGCCTCTGAATTAGAGAAGCCATTCTGAAAAGCTATAGAAGGCTGCCGTGATGGAAAAATGAATGTATGAAGGACCCACCCTGCAGAACAGGCAGGGGAAAAAATAGATCACAGTGTATTCAGGGCTCAGACAAGACCACACTTGCCTGCAAAAATAAATCCTTGCATTTGACACATTGCTTACATATTAATTAGTTTGATCAGCTTGCCTGGGTGTGTTAGCATGAGTGAGAGCTCATGTCTGTTTAGTGATAAGCCGTTAAAACTTCCCAAATATGGCAGACTGAGATCTTCCCTTTGCTCAGAGCCTTTCTCCTGTTTTTCTAGTGCTTTTCCACCCATATTTTTCTATTTTATTTCACCATGTCTCTTAGGTACCATTTCTTTCTCAGTACAAAATGAGAGACTCATGGGAACAAGAGAAGCAGCTTCTGTACAGGAAGCCAAGGAGCCATAATCTCCCAAAACACAAAGACAAGAAATGGAAAAGGAAAATCCTACTTTTTTTAATCTATCCCCTTCCCTCCCAGCTTCTCCAGGATTGCTGGAAGGGCAAAGCCTGTGCAGAGGCTGGAAGTGCCCTCGCCCCTTTAACGGCAGAGCCACAGCCTGACATCAGCGAGCTGTGGAGTCCGGGAGGGCTGGGAGCTGCTGCTCCAGGAGTGGTGCCAACACATCCCTGTTTCCCTGCCTCTTCCCAGCTCTTGTTTTTGAGTGCCTTTTAACATGCCGCATGTGTATCCGTGCCTGCCAGTGGATGTCTGCAGGGTTTACATTAACCAGCTCAAGCTGAAGTTGGTAAACAGCTATCAAAATTTTGCTCCTCGTGTGTCCAAGGAGACTTCTGAATGAGGGAGTCGCTTGCATCCTTTGACGTCCTACGTGCTATTCCCTTATTTGCAGCCCAGATAGGTCTTCTTCCCCCTTGGCTATGCAGACAGGGGAGTTTGGGATGGTTTGTGCCTGGCACAGGGAGGGGAGATGAATCTCCTCTGGCTTAGCAGGGAGTGTTCATGTTTTTACCTGTTTCCTGAAGAGGAGGGAGTCACAGTCAAAACCTGGAACTTTAGTGGTTAAAGTTCTCACTCCTGAGCAGAGTCCACATCTAAAGTTGCTCTTTTGCCCTGGGACAAAATAATGAATCCAGCAATTCCTCAGTTCTACAGGAGGATGCAAATTAGGGCTTGATTTTATCCAGACTGTCACAACTCCAAAGTTTCTTGGAAGCCAGATCCCCATCCCAAACGCTGCTCGGCACTAAGCAGAGATGCTGAAAGCAATTCCCGAGCGCCGATCCCAGCGGCAGCACCACCACTAAAGCTATTTATCCCCGCACAGGTTTTTTTTCGCACATTCTTGCCTTCTGTTTTTGCTGGAGCCTCAGACCCTATTGAGAGGCAAATTTTAGCCATCTGGCAAAGCAAGCTGTGAGGGGGGGGAAAGAGAGAGAAAACACAATGTGCATGGGCACACAAACACACACAAAACTCTGGAGATTAGGGAAGACAAAAACTCCGCTGAATGCTGGAGCGCAGGGCAGCCCCGCGGCGGAGAGGAGGGAGAGGCGGGCGGGGAGGAGGGCTCGGATGCGGGCAGGTCTGCCTGCCTGCCTGCTGCCTGCCTGGATGTGGGGAACGGCTGCAGGCACGGGAAGGCGTGACCTGCATGGAAAATGCCAGACAACTCCAGACGCACACACACATAGGCGAACACACGCTTGCAAATCTCCGGACAGAGATAAGGCGGACAGCCGAGCGTTGGGAAACAGGCAACGCCGTCCCCCGCAAGCGAGCCATCGATCCTCCGCACCAAATCCGCCGGGAAACTCTCCCAGCAGCAAAATGAGGTGAGTAGCTCCGCGACGGGCTGAGCCCGAGCTCCAGCACTCCGTGGTCTCAGGGCACGGCCGGGCAGGGGGGGGCCATCCTGCTGAGGAAGGTTTCTCGATGATGACCAGGGCTCCGGTTTGCCTGTCCGTGAGCAAACAAGGCATTGTTCATGCCCCGGCTTCGTGCCGCAGCCCAGCTTGCATCCCGGCAAAGCCAAGGGACATCGGGGCATGGGCACCGCTCTGCCACGGCTGAGGGCGAAAGGTGCAGCGAGGCGGGACCTGCTGCACGGGGGGCTTCGGGTTTCTATGCACACCACGGTCATTTATCACTTTCACTTAAGGATAAGACTTTCCTGTCATGGGGAAGAAGTTTGATGCTGTTTTTCCTCCCCTGCTTAGGGGAAAGCAGAGCTGCACAAGAAAACAGCCTGTTGAAATGAAGGAGGTGATGTCCATTTACACCAGCTGAGCATCCAGCCCCGTGCATGTACTCTGACCAGAGGAGTAACAGTTTTTCCCTTCACACATTTTTGTGGTTTCAGAAAAGCTGTCAGAAAAAGGCATGTTCAACCTCACTCTGCTCAAAAGAAAAATCAATCCAAATTTCTCAGCTCCCATTTAGTCTTCTTTGTAAAGAAGAGCTGAGAAAAGTGAAGGCACTACACAAATGAACCCCAGAAATTTACTGCCCTGGTTTTGAAAGAACACAGATAGGTTAAAAATAATCCACTAATGCAGCTTCAATTTCCTCACCAGCATACCTAAATCAAGCCCTGATTTTGAAACCAGGTGTACGTGTACGTGCGAGTAGTTCTAATGTCTGTTGTACACACCTACAAGGCTTTGGCAGGCCTTAGTGCCTATTTTAGAAATTTTCATCTCTAATGGCTCTAATTTCCTGCGTGTTTCTTTTCCTTTGTATGCTCCAGTATGTGTAAAGAGCTTGAGGTCTGCTCCTCTTTCTGGGTCCTATGCAATAGCACAGGCTTTTGTGTTCACACCTCTAGCACGGGTGGTGTTCTCTCCTTGCACAGAGAAATACTCAGTTCATGCTCCTTTTCATGTCAAATGAAGCTGAAGGATGGTGTGAAGTCAGTTGGACCACCACAGATTTACCTGTCCTCTCTGCCTTCCTCTGGGATAAACAAGTTGGTAACAAGGTGGGACAAACTCTTCAGGCCAAGATTTTTTAAAAGATGGATTTGATGACAATGTCTCTATGGATCTCAGCCTTTGTGTGCTTCTGCATTTTGGGTGAGAAGAGAAGAGAAGAGAAGAGAAGAGAAGAGAAGAGAAGAGAAGAGAAGAGAAGAGAAGAGAAGAGAAGAGAAGAGAAAAAGAGAAAAAGGAAGAGTGTAACAAGCTGGCTTGCACTGCTAGGCCTGGTTCCATCCTCACCCAGCTGCAAAGATATGTGCTGTTTATTGAGAGCTAATGATCCCAATTTGGCAGGACGAGGCTAAGCAGTAATAATAACAATAATGATACTTAGCAGTTATTGCCATGATGCTTTCATTAAACCGATTTAGATAGCATCATTATTTTATTAAGCATCCTTATGTTTATTCTTCCGTTAAATGAAGATTTGCCCACTGGAGCCCCATTAGTTAACCGATGTGTTGCCAATGTCTGCTGCTCCCAGAAGCATAGGAAACACCGAGCTCCTCAAGCTGGCTGGGAGCTGTGGAGGAGCCTTTGAGTCACATGTGGCATCTGTGTCACCCACCTTCCAAAGGGGCTTTCCCTTCATGGGAGCCACATGCAGCTCCCACCCCCATCTCCCAAGGGGTTGCTCATGGTGCCATGGTGCTGCACCTCCTCTTGCACAATCCACCTGGGAAAAGAGATGAGCCTTCAACAGGTGTTGTCACTGCCAGAGTTTCATTTCATCTCCTCACATGTGTGTTCCAGGTACCCCCTGGCCTGGCCCTTCTGTGCCTTGCTGCTCTGTGTGGCAGATGCCGTCGAGCTGACAGACATGTTTGGGGAGATCCAGTCTCCCAACTTCCCCGATTCCTATCCCAGTGACTCGGAAATGACGTGGAACATCTCTGTGCCTGATGGGTTTAAAATCAAGCTGTACTTCATGCATTTTGACTTGGAGTCATCCTACCTCTGTGAATACGACTATGTGAAGGTGAGCTGTTAGGTCTCAGGGCAGATGGTGGGGTAGACAGCAGACCTGCTTGGCTGGCTGAGAAAGGGTAGTGCTGGAAAAGCTGGGAACAAGACAGTTTTTCCCATTTCATTGGGTTCAGGAACTGTCAGTCTAGTGGACCATGGGGAGAACACAGGTAAGATGGCAGCATCCATTGAACTAACAGTGAGTGGGACACCAGAGTCAGAGCTTACCCACAGAGGAACAGATCTCTGGAAGTATTTGGGCACCTATTTCTTACTGCATCCAGTGGGATTTTCACACCTGTGGGCTGATAAAAAACCTACAGCTAAAGCACCAGCTTGTGCCACTCTGATGCCAGCAAGGAGAGCCCCTGAGCTGGGCACACTTTGCCAGGCCATGGCCATGAGTGCACCTTGCATCCAGCCTGGATCCTTGGCCACACCTTTCAGGCTCTTGGGACACCCTGTCCAGCCCTGCAGGAAGCAAAAGGGAAAGGTTAGACCTAAACTTGAGGCTGTTATGGAGGTTTCCAGGAAGCTGTCACAGCCAAAATCTCCAAATATTTCAGTCTGTTTCACATCTGGGCAGGAACCCACCCAAAACTGTGGTGGCCACGCACTGCAGTGCCACAAGCAACCTTGCCTTTTGCACTACAGGTTTCTCCAAGCAGGGCTCTCCTTCACATGCAGGACAAGAGGGCTCTCCACATCTTTGAAAATGGTCAAGTGCGGTGCTTCTGGCAGACCAGAGGTAGCAAGCAGGTGCTTTCTAGGATTGCCTGGCTGAACATACCTTACACCATCACCCAGGACAAGCTCCACCCTCCCCCTCCACACAGAGGCAGGTGGAGCCTGCTCCCAGGTCTGGAACCACAGAACTTGGCCCTGGTGCTGGTTGCCAGATAATTTAAATTATTGTTTTATTCTTGCCCTAAGAAAACAAAGCAGACATTTGTGTGTTTTTTCCTCTAGGATCTGTTGCTCCCTGCTTTAATTTCCCCTTTGTGCTGGCACTCATTCTGCTACTAACAGCTCTCATTGAGGTTTGATTAGTTCTTTCTGCTTCTCCTGGATCTTCTCCAAGCACAAGGGCCAGGGACATATATAGAGATATATTGCTTTTAAACCCCAATAAGCTCAAGGAACAGATTTCTTGGAAACTTTCCCCATTCCAAGCTTTATCCCTCCTCCCAGCATTCACCCCCTGCTCTTTTTCCCTTTTTCATAAGGCTCCCTGTTATTTGGCCATGGTGCCAACTTGGCACCACAGCTCTCCCTGCCGCTGGATTTCCATAAGAAGGCGGTATTTTTCACAGGGATTTAGATCTCAGCTGTATAAATTTGCTTGGGGCTGTAACTCAGCTTGCAGAGCCTCCACCACAGAATTACATTTGAAAAGTGATGAAAATGGATGGATTACAGGAGATCCAGAGGTTAATCTGCTGGGTAAGGGTGCAATCTTGATGCCACTAAACCACTGGCTTAGAAAGCATTAAGGAGAGCAGCAAATGACCCCGTGGCTGTTTTTCTCCTTGAGTTTGTGTGTCCAGCTCCTTGAGTTTGTGTGTTGTTGCACCAACACAAGGTGTAAAATCAGCATCAGCCCCCTCTTTGACAGAGGCCACAGTGCACAGCTATAGAATAAAGCTATAGACCTGGCACATACAAGTGCTTCTCTGTAATCCTCTGCTGGTCCCAGAGAGGAAGCTCAGAAACACATAGGATCTCTAAGTTCCATGGTGTTCAATGGATTCCCCACCCATGAACTTGTACCACTGCTTTCCGAGCTCATGGGTAACACTAATCTCTGCAGCACCATAGGCCAGAGAGTTGCACAGGTTAAATATAGGATTTTATGCCTATGTGTGTGTGAAGAAACACAGAGGGTTTGTTTGTTCAGGGTCTTCATCCTTTTGACTGCCGTAAGAAAGAGGTTAAAAGGGGGCTGAGCAGGTGGGGACTCAGCTCAGGACAGGCAAAAAGCCCCTGTGCCCTGGCTTTTCCCTCACTCGCCCCTTGACTGCCCACACACCCACGCTCTTAAATAACGTAGAAACTCATCCCAAATGGCAAGCTCAGGGTGATCCAAGTAATAAACCCATACAGACCTCTGCCTTCGGGGTGGTCTGTAGAAGGGAACAGTTTCCAGAGCTCTGAAACAATGGCTAATTAAAACAATAGCTGTTTATTTATATATATGCACAGGCACGCGTGCACATGTGTGTATATATATAAAAAGAACGTGGCTCCTAAAGAAATGCTCACAGGATGGGAGGCTTTTTTGTGCAAATGGGGATGGCAGAGTGGGGATTGGCACTTCAGTAAGGAAGTGAGCCAGGAGGAACGGGAGGAACAGCCATCCCCAAAATACCCACCTGGAGAAGGTCCCTGTGCAGGTAGAAAACACCAGTCACACGCTGCCTCAGGAAGCCAAACTCTGGGCCCCAGACACAGCCTCTCTTCAGGTTTTGGATAGCCACCTGCCAGGAGCCTGGGGACAGAGACGGAGCAGCCACCCACCCTGGGCTGCCCTCTTCCTCCTCCTGCCCTTTGCTGTGCTGCTCAGCAGGCTCTGCCCAGCTCATCACCATCCCCAGGGAACTGATGTGGGCGTTCCTCATTTGCAGAGGGTTTCACTGTGGTTTGTCCCCCTTTCTGGGGTCAGCAATGGACACTTGGCACACAAGTCTGCAGCACTGGCCCAAGACACCCAAAAAGCCGCAGCCCTGACCAAAAATATCAGGTTAAGTGGCCTGAAAAGTGTCATTGAGGAGCACTGTGGCAGAGGCAGGGAGATGGGTGATGAAGTCCTGACTTCTGAGGGGCCTTCATGAGTAAATCCCCAAGCTTATTATAGAGATCTGAGCCTGTCTGTGAGGTTTTGCACATTGCTCAGTCAAGGCCTGGAATGAAATCAGCCCCCAAGAGCTTGGCAGCCAGCTCCTTGATTGGAATGAAGATGGAGGGACACCCCATCAATGATTGATGAGGCACTGGCGGGGGACATGCAGGACCAGGGAACAAGCTTGGTTTTTCATTCAGGGCAGTGCATGCCCAGCCTGGAGCTGCAGGAAGGGTGAACAGGACCCATGTACACTTTCCTCTCCTCAAATGAGGGAGACAAAACACAAATCAAGGTTTGGCATGAACTGGGAGTTCAGGAGGAGAGCATTCTCTTTCGGTCCTGCCAGCCAGCCCCAGCCAGGGGGTAATTCATTCCCTGAGAGTGTGGGTCCCAAGAGGAGCACTTCAAACCCCAGGCAGCAGCTGGGAGGAGGGGAGAGCCCAGGGCTTTGCTGCTTGTCTTTCCCATGCAGAGGTGCCTGGTGGCACTGGCCATTCCCCTGTGCCACTGGGGACCAGTTACCCCAGTGCAGGGAAAGGAGGAGCATCAGGCATGGGAGCAAGTCAGCAGCTCTTGCAGGACGCCAGGATCTTGCCTGGGTCTCTTTCCACCTCCAGGGAACAAGCCTTGCCCAGAAACAGGGCATGTGGGTGCAGCTGCCATGCGGGAGGGGACAGTCTCTGGTCACCAAGCCAAATCCACAGCACAGGAAACCAGCCATCCTCCTGTGTCCCTCATGGCAGGGCTGCCACGTATGTCCCATGGAAATTCGGGGCAATTTCACGTTTGCATATGAAAGGACCCCTGACGTATCTCGGGGAAAGGATCTCCGGGAGACTTAGACAGACGCTTGTGCAGGGCTGTCCCTGCCTCATTCCCAGCAGTCAGTAGCAGCGGCATTGTGAATAAAAGTCCCGTTGCTCTGGGTGTTGCCTTCTTGCCACTCTCCGCGGGGCCACTCGGCGGGGGCCACCTCATGCCCTGCCCTGGCTCTGAGTGTCTCCTCCCCATGTCATGTTCCCAGTGTCTTCAGCCCAGCACTGCGATTTCTCTGCCTAATGAGCCATTAATATATATTACAAGTGGTATGTTTGGCCTTCATCAGTCCAATTAGTGCATTCCTGGAGGGCTGGAGGCGGGGCGGGTGGCGGCTGTGTTTCCGTGCTGCCGACTGCCTGCTCCTCTCCGGCAGCAGACACCAAACTGCCGGGCCAAATTCCCCTCGGTGTCCCTGGCATTTTGTTAACCCCCTGGCTGCAGGAGGCACCTCCGGAGCATTAGTGCTCCCCAGCATCCCCAGCACCCCATGCACTGGGGCAGCCTTTTCTTTATTGCCAGCTAGGGCATCCCAGCTCCTGCCCCCAAGGGGGTAAATCGATGTGGGGCAGAAAGGAGCCCCACAGCTTGGGGCATCCCTCAGCCACAGCACCAGCCAAAATGCAGAGGGACACAGCCACAGCCAGGGGGGGACTCCAATCTGCCTCCACCCAGGAGGGCAGAAGTCTTAATGAGGGACTGAGGATGCAAGAAGAAACAGGGAAGACAGCAGGAGGCATTGCCAAGGGTAAATTTAAGGCACAAGGGTGTCACTATATTTTATTTTTCAAAGGAAGATTCTTTCAGCGTATTTTTACAGGGAATTTCTCTGTGGCAATTGATATTTCCCTCAGGGACACATCTTCTCTAGTGAAAACGTCGACATCGTGACCCGAGAGGGAGAAACTCTAAACAAACAACCAGGATTTAATTACCAGCCTGCTCGCTGGATGTAAATGATCTACAAAAAAGTATACAGTCCCCAGCAGAAGCAGCAAATATTAACCAGGGATGATGACCTCTGTGTTTAGTTTACTGCTGAAGGGCTGCCTCTGCTCCCTGTGGCTCGGGGCATGGGACCCGTCTCAGATAAGGAGCTGTGGATACCTCCAGTGAGGAGAGCACAGCTCTCCCGGGCCCCATCCTGCTGCTCCAAGGCTGCGTCCAGGGATGCTGGGGGCAGTGTCAGGGCTGGCCCCATGGCTGGAGCATCCTCAGGACAAGACACAGGGCACTGGGAAGATTTTCCCGCACTTTGGGAATGTTGTGCTGCAGGTCCTGCACTCTCTGGGGCTGAAGGGATAGGAGCTCACACAGTGGCTCTCAAGTCCTGGCAGAGGTGACAGCCACCAGCCCCACACAGAGCAGCTGGCTGGAAATTCCTCCTTCCCACAGATATCCTTAAGAACAAGTATTTTCTGTGGAAGAGGCTGTGTTCCATGTGCTGGTGCAGCCAAGTCTGCATGTCAGGGCTGAAATGCCTTTTTCCTTTGCCTTTGGTGATGGCACTCCCGTTTTTCAGTCTCAAACACTATTTCATTTCAAAACAATCTTTCAGATTTAAAAGCAATTCTAAAGCACCACAGTATATTTCAAAGGGATTGAAACCAGATGGAGCCCAAATTACTTGTTTTCTTCTTTTGCCCCAGAATGCTGTTACAAAAAAAAAAGAAAATTCAATTGGGTTTTTGTCCCCAAAGCAGGGTGCGTGTTTTTTCTCGAAATTCCCAAAATTTATCATCGGAAAGTGTCTCTCTTTTCTGGCCAGCTCCAGCTTGTATGAGAGGATGGAAAATATCTCGAGGCAATGTCAAGGCATGCTGAGTTGCCATTTCCATGTTGGCTTTCCCTGGTGTGAACGAGTTTCCGCCTGTTTGTTCAGCCCTGGGAAATTTCCCTTTCAGCCCCAGACCCTCCCCAGCAGGCACAACTTGAGGGTCTCCAGGTGGCAGGGATGGAGTCACAGAAGAGTCTCACTTTGCTGAGGCCAAGCAAGCTGGGGACAGCATTCCAACCCCTCCAGGACCCCACGGACCCCCAAGCAGATGGCTGTTTTTCCCAGGCATGTGCTGGGGGGCTGCAAACTTCATCACAGCCTCAATAGCAGCAGCTTGGCATGAGCGGGTGGCGGGCTGGCTGGTGGTGTTCATCACATTCCTCTGCCGAGGCTTATTCGTATTCAAATCCCCTGGGGGAAAGCAGGCAGGGTGCTGGGAACTGCCTGGGAGAGGTCGAGGTTGAGACAGGGGTTGGGGATGGGATGTGTAGGATGTGTAGGACAAAGGAGGTGGATTCATGCTGGAGAAAACAGCAAGGAAAAAGGAAAAGAGGGGGTTTCCAAGGAAAACTGAAGGGTTTTCTGCAGGGATTACAGTGCTTTAAGGCACAGATAAGTCTGTGCTTTAAAGGGATGCACATAGAGACTACTGAGTGTGCTGACAAGACAACAGGGCACCCTGGCTCATCACTCCTCTTCCTCAGCCCTCTGGGTGCTTGGTCAGAGTCCCAGCAGTGCCTGGAACCACAGGTCTGCAGCCAGACAGAGACCCTGGGTGGCAGGGGCAGGACCAAGCTTGTCCAAAGGAAGCCCAGGGGACAGAAACAAAACACAGCTGCTGCTCTGAGCTGATGCAAAACCCATAGGCAGGGAATCTTGTGGGCTCCTCACACAGATGCTGCTGTCTGGATTGGTGTTTGAGCCATGGGAAAAGGTGAGGGGAAGCATCTCAGGTACTAACAGGTCTGAATGGGAATGACACAGCCCAGGGCTGATTTTCACACCCCTTCTTCTGCACTGCCTCTCCACATCCTCATACCACCCTCCTACCACCCCTTACACCCCCCAGCTCTTCCTGACATCTTGGATGCAACCTGCACTTGGAATCTGCTCCAGAGATGCCTCCAGGCAGAGCAGGCAGACCTGAGTCCCTGTGCCCCATGGAGACACTGGTGAGTCCTGGCAGGGGACAGGCTGGGCAAGCACAGGCAGAGATGTGAGCTCCTGGGTTCAGAGGATGATTCCAATCCCAATCTGACTTCCCCATGGAACACACAGTGAGCTCTCCAGGCTCACCCCTTCTTTCTGCTAACAGATTGAAACTGAGGACCAGGAGCTGGCAACCTTCTGTGGCAGGGAGACGACAGACACAGAGCAGGCTCCAGGACAGCAAGTGATCCTGTCCCCAGGGCCCTACATGGGGCTCACCTTCAGGTCCGACTTCTCCAACGAGGAACGCTTCACCGGCTTTGATGCCCATTACACTGCCGTGGGTAAGCAGCATTTGAGCCTGCAGGACCTGCTTGCTAGGATAGGGAACCAAATTTGCAAGGACCACATGCCAGGTCAGCTTTGGGTTCTCTGGCAAGAAAAGAGGTTGTGTGCAGCCCTTGGGCCGTGTGGGGCTCGCTGGGTGCTCATGGACCCACCACGCGGGGTAACTGATTTCTCAGTGTTGTGGCAAATGTCCCCATGAGGAGTGATGTGTGGAGAGCCGCAGGGTGACCTCCCTTCCTTGTTAACTCCATTCTAGATGTGGATGAGTGCCTGGAGAAGAGTGATGAGGAGCTGGCGTGTGACCACTACTGCCACAACTACATCGGCGGGTACTACTGCTCCTGCAGGTTCGGCTACATCCTCCACTCTGACAACAGGACCTGCAAAGGTACCACACAGGCACAGCCCAGACACAGAGATGGGCACACAGAGGGTCCCTGAGTAGGCATCCTGCCTACCAAAACACAGGCAAGACAGCCCTCTTTTGCTGCCAGGAGGGATGAGGTGCCACTTCCCCTACAAACCAGTTGTCTGGGACTGCTCCTCCCAGGGGCTGTGCTCCTCAGCTAAGCTCTAAAGAACTCCTCAAATCACAGAAATTAAAAGGTTTAGTCTCTGCTCTGAATCTGCATCAGGTAGATTAGCTGGGACTAGCTCTCAGCCCAGGGTTTCTGTGCCATGGGCATATTAGGAAGTTGGCTGTGTGAGATTCTCCTTGCATGGACACATATTTGGGATCCATGGACCCGTCTTTGGAATCCATGGATCCACCCAACAGACCCCATTGCTCTGGGAGGATTCCTGAGTGTGGTCAGATCTGGGACATGAGTGTCAGGGCCCTGACAGAGCCATGGCTGTATTTCAGTGGAGTGCAGTGACAATCTCTACACCCAGAGGAGCGGGGTGATCACCAGCGCCGATTTCCCCAGTCCCTACCCCAAGAGCTCAGACTGCCTGTACCGGATCGAGCTGGAGGAGGGTTTCTTCATCACCCTGAACTTCGAGGACAGCTTTGATGTGGAAGACCACCCTGAGGTGACCTGTCCTTATGACCACATCAAGGTGAGCTGGGGTCTGCACTCTCCTCCTCTCTCACTCACCTTTTGTGTCCCCAGTGCCCTGGTAATGGGACCAAAATCACCCCAGGCTAAACAGGAGTGATGGAATGAACAGGAGTCCTGTGCTTTATTGGCCCCGTGTCTCTTACCACATCTGATTTTGACCCTGTCAGCCAACAGTGACCCTCTTACTGTTCACATCCTCCCAACACATTGTGCTAAAGCCCCACTGACCCGACTGCAGCCTTTCTTTGGCCTCAGGGATCAAACAGCCCCCTCATACCACCCACTCATCTTTGCCTTGGCAGATAAAAGCAGGCCAAAAGGAGTTTGGACCTTTCTGTGGAGAGAAGTCCCCAGGACGCATTGAAACCCAAGCCAACAGTGTGCAGATCCGCTTCCACAGTGACAACTCTGGAGAGAACAGGGGCTGGAAGCTGTCATACACAGCAATTGGTAACTCCTGCTGCTTTCTTCTCTTTGCTGGGCTTGGAAATGGGAAGGGCTTTATAAACCCTGGGCTGCATGGGTTTGGTGATCCATGATCCTGTCTCCAGAAAGGATCTGTTTCAGAAATCACAAGAGGAGAGGCATAAAATAACACAGAGCCCTCCCTCCAAAGGGTGCTTTTTTTCCCTACAACAAATGGGCTCTGAAACAAGACCACATTGCAAAGCAGAGCAATTTGGGGCAGGATAATTGCACAAGCTACTGTTATTAGCTCCCAGATTTGTAATGCTCAAAGCTAGAGAATTACAGACTGAAGGAAAGACCTGGAGCCTCCATGCATTCTGGAAGAGTCTGGCTGAGCTGTACCAGTGTAGACTAAGAGTAAAAGCAAGGCAGAGATGCTCAGGTTCTGCTACATGGGCTGGGTGGAAGAGCTGGGACTTTGTATTTGCGCCATTTATTCTTCTGTTTAGCTTTATTTGCTTTTTATTCGAAGGAAACCCATGCCCAATGGTGCAACCACCAATCAATGGGAAAATTGAGCCTTCTCAAGCCAAGTACACCTTCAAAGACCAGGTTGTCATCAGCTGCAACACTGGATACAAAGTGCTGAAGGTATGGATTGACGGCATGGAGCTGGGAACATGGGTAGGAAGAAGAGTATACTTCCTCTCAAAGCCATTGTGTCCCTGGGAGAGCGAACAAAATCACACACCATCGTCACCCCCTTCCCAGGGGCAGGGAAAACACCTCCTCTGAGAGCAAACACCTTTCCTTTCCAAATACGCAGAGGAAGAGAGGAGATGGCACTTTCCTGAACCACCCTCTCAGCATCCCTCCAGAGCCAGCAAGCTCACAAAATGTCAGGCTTGGAACCTCTGCCAGAGAAAAAGACAGCAAAAGCCCTGAGGGAGCTGCCAGGGCTCTGCCTGCCCCCCACGTCCGTGGGCACTGGCTCAGCAGCCTTGCAGAAGCCAGCCTCCACTGACTGGGAGGTCCTCAGGGACTTGGGGACAGCTTCAGTGAGTCAAGAGGGGCAGGATTTTGGCAGGCTCTCTCTGGGAAACAGCTGAGAACCACAGGGAGCGTGGCTGACTCACGGTGTGGCTGTCTTCCCTCCAAGCCAGTAGCCCACTTTGACTTCCGATATGGACTTGGGTATTTCTCTGATCTCCTCCCAGTCCCATCCTTCATGCAGAGCTGCCTCCTTACCCATCCCATCATTTACAACAGGAATAAATGACTCCAGTTCTTTGGCTTTCAGCATGTCACCGAGTTGCTGGCAACAAGAAAACTCCTCAAGTTTTTCATTATTATTTTATTGTAATTTTTAGCTGAAAAAGTCCTCTTCCAGGAGAGGCTGGATATAACTTGACTATATCATCAAGAAATTACCTTTTTAGTGAGAGGTTTTTTGGAGTTTTTTTGCCTTGAACATTGATTTTTTTTTTTATTGTTGTTGTTGGCACCTTCTGCACAGGATAACGTGGAAAGTGACTCCTTCCAGATCGAGTGTCTGAAGGATGGGACATGGAGTAACAAGATCCCTATCTGCAAAAGTAAGGACACCCTTCCCTACCCTGTCAATGTCCCTTTCCTGCTAAAACCATTTCATGCTAACAGGAGCTGCCCTGACAGAGTGGAGTTCCTTACTCAGAGACACAAACCCAGCCAGAGAGGCTACGTAACCCTGCAAAGCTCTTTTGGCTTGCTCTTGGATAATGTAATGGGGCTCAGGCCAAATGCCACAAGCAGGAGATTGGTGCTTTTATTTAGATTACTCATATAACTTGATTTGTGAGCCACTTCGCTGTCTCCCTGTCAAAGAAAGAGCAAGCCTGGATCTTGAGAACTGGCTCTGTCAGATAAACATGGGATAATTTAGGATAATCTAGTTCCTGGTCCAAATTTCCTTCCCAGTGGAGGCTTTTATGATGCAGGGCATTAGAGAGGTGCCAGGTACTAGCCTAAACTGGGCACTAGTCAGATAAGTTAAAGGGAAGAGAAAATGGTCTAGATATTTACAAACCTTTAAATGGGAGAAAAGGGGAGAAGAAAAGAAATGCCATTTGAAACGCTTCCAATGTTGAGGACACTGGCAAGAATTGCTTCAGGATGTCCAGGTGATTATTTGAATCATCTTTCATCTAACCCAGCTCTTCTCTCAGCTCAGGCTTAGGAGATCACACCTTTTCCCTTCCCTCAAAACCTCTCAGCCCTCAGGGAGGCTCTCACTGCTGCTCAGTGCTGTAAGTCTGGCCCAGAGAGGATAAAAGCAGCAAACATGGTCAGAGATTGTCCCAAGTCCTTACAGGATAGGCTGAAGGGGATGCTTTCAAAGGGTGTTGGGATCCAGGCTCTCCTCATCTGGGCAGACTCTTTCTTTTAATAATATTGTGCATCTTACCTTAGAAGAAAGAGTATTTCTGGAGTTTTAATCTGTGTTTTCCAAATGGAAATTGGCTCTAAGACCTGTTAAATAGATTCATATCTGAAAGGGCTCCTTAAAAAGTGTGGGGTCAGTGATACCTCTGCCCTACTGATGAAATCCCCACTCCTACATTCTCACTACCACAGTTTACCATTGATTTTATCCAGCTTGAACAGTGACCAGATAAAAAATTTGCATTGTCTAAAATATAGAGCAAAATCCAGGTAAATATTTTTAACATCAAAAAGGTTTTTTGGTTTTTTTTTAGAAAATTGAAATTATTACCTGCATTATTGCAGCTGGGCTGGAACTGATCCCTTCTTGTGTAATATGACCCACTACACTAAATTTCTAAGACCTTTTTGGAAAGCCAGGAAGCCCCTAAATGGGCAATTTAGGCCCCTGGTCTGCAAAGACTCCCACCTCCCTGGGATGTTTGTGAGAGGCAGGGCACAAACAATGCAGAAAATAGAAAACTTCTCAGCAAGGTAGATAAAATCCAGCTCCATAGCATGGAGGGGCTAAACAGAAACCTGTGACAGCTTCTCCCAGCCACTGCCCCCAGGCTGCCCTGGCGGAGCAGAGTGAGGGTGTCCCCAGCAGGGCCATGGCTCAGCCGGCATCCGCGGCACCCTGGCATGGCTCACTGGGAGCTCATTAACGATTTCTGGTGTTTGGGGGGCTGGGTTTCCTGCATGTCTCTCTCTGCTCATCTACTAATTGGGCTTTCTCTCTCTGCTCTCCTCCTTCCCCTCTGCTTTCGGTGCAGCTGCAGATAGAGCCGACAACCAGACAGAGGGAAGAGCCGGCTCGGAGCAAGTGGCCGCGTGAGGGTGGCGCTGGCCGTGCCGCCCCGACGGGCAGCCTGTCTCGATGCCCCTCTCTGATCTGTCCAGTACCCAGGGCAGGTTCCCTTTCCACTGGCCTGGCTGCCAAATCCATCTCTGTGGCTTGTCTAACCGGCATGGCACTCTTAACCCCTCGCGCCTGGTGCTTTCTTAACTCCGTCTCGAGAAGGGTGAAGGAAATTGGCGTCGAGCCCCCCATTCCCACTGCCACGCTGCCCCACAGAAAGGGGGCCCAGCTGGGGGACCAAGTGCTGCTGCCGGCATTCCTGCATCCCTCCCTCTCCACTGGGATTCCTGGGCTGCCTCAGCTCCCCTCCAAGGCAGCTGCTGTGCAAGGATTGCAGCACGGCTGGTTGGTTGGTTGGTGGGTTGGATTCAGTCTCCCACTGTCCATCCTCACTGGCCCAACATCGCAAATAAGAAACTCTCCTTCCTCTCCTGTCTCCAAGAGTCCTGGTGCCTTTCAGACCCTCCAGACAAGGAGACATGGAGGATGGGTTGGCATCACCAGCCCTTCCCTGCAGGCACCAAGCCCTGGCACTGACATAGGGGGATGGATGTTCCTCTGCTTCCCCTTTGCTCCT
The DNA here is from genome assembly GCA_024500445.1 of Entomyzon cyanotis. NCBI lineage: Eukaryota > Metazoa > Chordata > Aves > Passeriformes > Meliphagidae > Entomyzon > Entomyzon cyanotis. Next base: position 14,905,883 of record JAKEPQ010000780.1, read on the forward strand.
CATGGCTGGCCCAGCAGAGGTGAGGATGGACTGGCCTCAGGCTGATTGCAGCTGAAGGAGGTCAGAGCCTGGGATCTGGCCCCATTCACATCCCCAGGAACCATGAGCATGCACCCTGTAGTCCCTGGGGCATTGGAGGCTTCACTGGGAGGATGCTGGGATGTGGACCAGCGGTTGGGAGAGGAGGAGGAGGTGTGTGTTGGGGGCATCGGTCCACTTCTGGTCCTACAAAGACGGAGATGCTAAATGGCCCCTTTCCTGAGAGAAAACTCTGGAAAGGCTCACAGAACAAATGCCCTCCCCTCACCCGTTCAGCAGGACCTGGGACACTGGTGCAGCAATGCCTCTCTACAAGAGCCCATTCTCCAGGGATCAGGCCTGCCCAGACTTGAGGGACACACAGGGTTGAGATGGGCTGTGTGAGCCAGTGAATGCTGTCCTGCAGCTATAAACGACCCCAGAGTAGAGGTGCAAGCCAGGATGGTCCCCCAACATTCATTCCCTCTTTCCCGAAGGGAAACAGGTATACCCAAAGTCTCCACCCAGTCTGCCTGCACCCACACATTCATCCCACCACCCTCTGTCCCTGCAGAAGTGGGAATGATGGTGAATGATGAGCTGCAGTATTTTGCCATAAACCACATTTTTTTCACCCAAGCAATTAGGCAATCCTGAGCAGTGGTACATATCTCTAGTTCCAGCTACTAGGTCTAGTGAATTCTCTCTTTGTTAGCCTGGATCAGTTAGGACTGCTGTCCTCATCCCCTTCACATTCTGGAGCACATGGCAACCCACAGACCTCACATCATCCCTGCTCCACAGGACCTGCTTTCTGCAAAGTCACCATTTCCCTACTCAACCCCTCATCCTAAACACAGAAGAACCCAGCTCCACAGCACTTCATTTCCTGGCAGGATCAGACCCTGGTTCCTGCCTCCTCTGGGGCAGGTCCCCAGGATGGGGTAAGCAGAGGCTGCACAGCATCATCTAGGTGTGCTGTGAACTGCCCACATGGCAGGGAGCTGCAGCTCCAAGGGGGTGATTCCCAGATTCTGTAAATGAACCCTCTCACAGCCTGGGGTCCTTCCTGGTGTGCTTGGCACAAACCCCAAACGGGGGACAGGCTGGGGGCAGAGGCTGGGCAGGGCACTCTGAGGGATCACAGAGAGAAAGGGGACCATGGATAGACCATGGGAAAGGGCAAGGGCATCCTGAAATTCTTCTCCCTCCATCAGACCTTGAGTCAACCCCAGGGGTGGGTGAAGCAGAGCCAACCCTGCTGATGTCCTGGGGGATGGATCAGGTTTAGTCTCACCCACATGCACTGGCCTCATCCCTGCCTGCAGACCAGCCAAGCCACACTCAACGTCCTTCATCTCCTGCTGTCATAGGACAGCCAGGACCAAGGGCTGTTCCACCTGATCTGTAAATGCTCATCAGCACTGTTTGGTGAGCAAGACCAGAGCAGGAAGGACAGGCCTGTACTCTCAGCAAAGCCTTGTGCATGAGCTGCACAGCTGGTGAATCACTGCCTGCTTCTCCCTGCCCAGTTCTGTGATGCAAAGACACACTCTGGGACCATCTCACAACAGACCTCACCTGCCAGAACAGGCTTCTTCCCCTCTCACTGCTATAGCAGAGAGATCTTACACTACATGGAGGAGGGGCTTCCAGGACGGGGGTCTCAACCAGTGTGAGTGGTGTTGGTCACACAGCCTGTAGGTGGCCCATCCTGCTGGTGTTCCATGGTGCCACTCATGAGCCCTGTCTGTGCAGGGTGGCCGTGGGAGGGTTTCACAGAGCCAGGCTGCCCTGCCAGGACAGAGCCTTCTGCTGCTATCTGAGGCTGTGTCAGGCTGTGCCTCCTGCAGTGCCACACAGAAAGGGGATGCAGGATTGTGCAGGCCCTTGGTCTGCCCCACAAGACCACCACCCCATGCCAAAGCCCAGCACTACCTGCCTGCTGGCTGGCTGAACACCCCAAGATACAGCACAGCGTTCAACTCCCCTTCTGTGTTGGCTTTCAGTTGCTGACTGCAAAGCGCCGCCGGAGCTGGAGCATGGCTTTGTCACCTTCTCCACCAGGAACAACCTGACCACCTACCAAGCAGCCATCCAGTACCACTGCCAGCACCCCTACTACCACATGGCCCCCAACAGCACTGGTGAGCAGTGGGGCCACACCACATCCCCACGGCACAGCATGGGTGGGCATGAGAAGCGCAAGTGGGGGGAGCTTGGGATGGCAGCTCCAGGGTGTTCTGCAAACAGCAGGCTGTGGATGTATCCTACACACACAAAACCCTGTGTCTGCCCTGCCTGGACCGTCAGACTGGACAAATCCTGCTCCACAACGAGGTAGGATGGAGTTGGCCCTGCCTGCTACTTTGCCTAAGTGTTTCACAGCCTCAGCAGAGCAGCGTGGGTGTTCTGCGATCTGCCTTCTTACCCTGCCATCTGCTCCCTGCAGACTATGAAATTTTCTGTGACTGTGAAAGGAGCTGCTGCTGGAGAGAGCACCAGGTCCAGCAGCCTCAGAAAGGCTCCTCATCCCAGCACCCAAATGTTCAGCATAGACAAAGCTGAACAGAGAGCAGTGGGATCATATCAGACTCTTTCCTACCTTCCCCCTTGGTCCACAACCACAGAAAAACTACAAGGTGGTTTATAGCACCACAGGTCTCTGTACTCTTTAGACCCAGCTCTGGGCAGTAGAAAGGGTGTGTACACACCCCAGCCCTTCTTCCTTCTCCTCCCTCAGAAAGCAAAGCCAAAAGAATTCCTCACATTCTTGTCTCCCTGCTTATATCTCCCTGCACATGGTCCCAGCATCTCGTATGAATTAGCAGAATGGGCATTGGCAGCATTTCTATGTGGAGGCAGCTGCCAGCAGAGGCTGAAGCCATAGCACAGCCCTCCAGACAGCTCAAGGCAATGAAACTGAGGATGGAGACATGTCCCTGCATGAGGGCAGGGCTACCATTGCCCCCCGGGAATGGAGCACTAAGGGCATTAAAAGGGAGGTCACTTCCTGCTCTGAAAAAGGTTTCAAAGGGTCCTGACAGCTGGGCAAGGTCTCCTCACTGGAAAGGACTCCCCCCATGCCAGGACCAGAGCCCAGGTAACACTTTGCTCTCTTCCAGCCACCTACACCTGTGATGCATCGGGGCAGTGGAGGAGCGAGGAGCTGGGGACCAAGCTGCCATCCTGCCGACCAGGTACTGCTGCTGGAGCAGCTGCTTCCCACTGGGAGGGGTGCAGAGCAGGGGCACACAGGGAGGGGATGATGCCATGCAGGACCCGTTCTCCTGGTGACAGTGCTGCATGCCTCAGACATACACATCCAAATGCCATAATGCATGGCCAGAAGGGTGGTGGGCAATGAGGCTTCCTGCTATCCCAGCTGGCCCAGACAGTCAGGGTGCAGTGGTGGCACTGGGCTCACAGCCATCCCAGCTGTCAGGGCTCCCCAAGCTCCCCACCAGCAGACAAGGAAACCAGCAGCCACGTTCAGCCCCCAGCATCCCTGGAGACAGCTTTAGCCAGGGGCAGAGCATTACCTGGCTGTCAGCTCCTATTGGCCGTGTATACACATCCAGTAGCAATTATCACCTCTTCAAGCCTTGCAGAAAAACCCAACTGCTTTGCAGGGAAGGAAAAGTCCCAAGTCTTTCAGCAGTGGCAGAAATGTATGCAGCCAGCAAGTTTCCAGGCCAGGCGCCTGCTCGGGATTAAACAAAAGTCTCTGGGACAGTTTCTGGCTATAGCCAAGCATGGGGCCAGGCTGGCTGGCACGTCAGGGGCCTGGAGGCAGCTTGGGTGTGGATTGTAATGGGATGAACAGGGATGGCTCTCCAGAGAGGTGCAGGGATCTGGCTGCCGTGCAGCAGCTGCAGTTTCAACCACCGTGGGGTCCAGACACTGCCCCAGCCCCATGGAGAGTATCTGCTCTCCAGCCATGCTGAGCCACTGCAAGGCTAGAGGAAGGACTCCTAAGATTCCCTGCATCCCACAAAACTCCAAGACCAGGGCTGTGGCTGCTCTTGTTGTGGCAGCTGCTCTCTGCATCTCTGCTTGATGTTTCAGCCTGAACTAATTTGAGCTGGGAGCATACGGGGACAGCTTTGGGGCCATAGCTGCTTTCATGGGCCATTTCCAGGCCTTGTGATTAGTGACAGGAGTCAGAGAGCCTTCAGGAAAATGGAAAATCCCAGAGAGAGGGTGACGCTCTCCTGAGATCCACATCTGCAGGCAGCAGCTGGCCAGCTGCTCTTCAGATCTTCCCTTGTGTCTCATGCACCTCCCCATCAATAGGAACCTCTCTTCTAGGCTGCTCCATGCCTGCCTCTGCCATTAGTGGGAGCATTTGCAGCCTGGTCAGCATTTTTGATATGTAATTTAATAGAATAAATATTTGGCTGGATGCACTTCCTCTAAAATCATCTCCCTGGGACAGCCATCAGCTTTGGTGCAGCAGAGCAGCTGGGCTGGGACACAGGAATTCTTTTCCTGAGCATGTTTTCTATTCCTTTCAGCACTGGGAAAGACAGAGGAGTGGAGCACATGCAGAGGCACATTCGCCATGTTCCCTCCCTGCTAGAGTTGCATTTTTCCTAGAGACAGACCCCATCCTCAACAAATCCACATTAGCAGCTCTCAGTGCTCCTGCACTGGTTCCAAGATGGGTTCTCAGCCCTAATCCCATCACCCTGAGGGGTCAGACAGCCTGTTTGTGAGGCTTTGTGTCTTCCCCCCACAGCAGAGGTGGCATTGGGGCAGAGGTGGCATGGCATTGGGGTAGAGTGCCAGCACTTCCTATGGAGGATCTGGGCTCTCTTTGCAGACTCAGAGGGATGAGACCAGCACCTGAATTGATGCAATTCAGGACTCTTCCAGATGTAAAGGGACAAGCCCAAACAGGCTTCCACAACCTCCTGGTGACATCAGCACCCCCAAGCCACCTGGGAGTCCCCTTCCACAGTTCTGCCACAGGGGTGATTAGGGGTGAATCATCCCCAGCACCAACAGCCATGTCTCAAGGCTTAAGTTCCCCAGGGACAGGGTTGTCCTTGCCCAACCTGTCCAGCCCTCTCAGAGCCACCTTCAGCATCCTGAGTCCCTCTTCTTCCTTACACTGTGCCTGGATAAAGCTCCTGGAGTCAAACCAGGCACCAAGTCAGGGCTCTTCAGGCATTAATTCTGGGTCTGTTTAAGAGCTGAGCAAAGGGGTTCTGGTTTGGCTGCCAAAATTGTGCTGACAAGATGCAGGATTAAAGCCCATGGTGCTAGGCAACATCCCATGGCCAAGCCTTCTCCAGCCACAGCAACTCCAGGAGGGCTAATGTCATGGATGTTTTCATGGCTGAGAACACAGACCTCGTGGCTGGTCGCAGAGTTAGGAGTGAGACTGGGCTCACTGGGCTGATGTCAAGCTCCAGTCCTCCCACCATCATTCCCCTGGGTTTTTTGGCCCACTGAGCAGGAGCCAGGCAAGTGCCTGAAAGGTCTGGGAAGGGCTGGGTGAGCTCACAGGTCACAGTGAGGCTATAGGATTACTCATTTGGCCTTTTTGCTTCAGAAGTGGTGTGGATCTAGCCAAATCGCTCCAGAAACTGAAAACGGAAAGAAAAACAGAACCAAAAAGGACAAAAGAGAGTGTTTGGTTTGAAGATAACCAGCCATGTGGCAGAATGTAATCTACAAGGATACCCCTTTTCATTTGTTCCCTAGATAAATTAGCTGGAAGTAACTGTCCTGTCCCTTCTGTCCCCAGTGTGTGGCCGGCCGGCTCGGTCCTCTGCCTGGGATCATCAAGCGCATCATTGGTGGGCGGAACGCAGAGCCTGGCTTCTTCCCCTGGCAGGCCCTGATTGTGGTGGAGGACATGTCCCGGGTGCCCAATGACAAATGGTTTGGCAGCGGGGCCCTGCTCTCAGAGTCCTGGGTGCTGACGGCTGCCCATGTGCTCCGGTCCCAGCGGCGGGACAAGACCGTCATCCCCGTCTCCAAGGAGCACGTCACCATCTATCTGGCCCTTCATGATGTGAGGAACAAGATGGAAGCTGTCAACAGGACGGTGGAGAGGATCATCCTCCATGAGGAGTTTGACATCCAGAACTACAACCACGACATCGCCCTGGTCAAGCTGAAGGAGAAGGTCACCATGGGGAAGTACGTCATGCCTGTCTGCCTGCCCCAGTTTGAGCATGAGCTGGAAGGGCCTCACCCCAACACACTGGGGCTGGTGGCTGGCTGGGGGATCTCCAACCCCAACATCACGGTGGACGAGATCATCAGCTCAGGCATGAGGACCCTGTCCGACATCCTGCAGTATGTCAAACTGCCCGTGGTGCTGCACGCCGAGTGCAAGACCAGCTACGAGTCGCGCTCCGGCAACTACAGCGTGACTGAGAACATGTTCTGTGCCGGCTACTATGAGGGGGGGAAGGACACTTGTTTGGGAGACAGCGGGGGAGCCTTTGTCATCCAGGACCCAGGAACGCGGAGGTGGGTGGCCCAAGGGCTGGTCTCATGGGGTGGCCCAGAGGAGTGCGGCAGCAAGCAGGTGTATGGTGTGTACACCAAGGTCTCCAACTATGTGGACTGGCTGGAGCAGAAAACAGGCTCCTCAGAGAGGTGGACATTCCTGGACCCAGAGCTGGAGAGATGAGTGACTAAGCAGCGTGCTGCCACCGCGGCTCCCTCTCTTGTTGTTGTTATTGTTTAATGTGCTCCAGACTCGGGTCTTTCGCAAGCAATAGCCACGATACTCCACGCACGCCAAGCCCTTGCCAGGTCATTTGCTTCGCTTGGTCCCGCATCCCTTCGCTTGTGTTCTTAGGAAATGTTTGCTAGGGAGCTGGAGGGAGGGGACGAAGGGCAGGATCTCAGCTGGTGTCCTCCGCATGTGCTGCCCATCTGCAAACCTCACCCACACTCCAGAGAGCCTCCCTCCAAGCCAGGAAAAAGGCACAACAATTGAGGCAGCATTTTTCTGACTCCAAAGATTTGCGCTGTGCACAGGGAATTGCCCCCACCCCCAGGACTCTCTGGCAAAATCTGTCCATCAGAAGATGCAGCTACAGAGCTTCAGAGTCTATGGAGAGTGCAGAAAATCCATATGGGCAGGCATGGGCCTCACAGGTTCCCCTTACTGGGGAACACCTTTTCTTGTGCAAGGAGTAGTAAGAGAATCCTGGGGGTTTTCCATTATTTTTATTTGCAAACAAACATCCCTTCCTGGTGGCATCTCAGGTGATGCCCACTGGGCCCCAAGGATGTGAGGATGCATTCCCATTTAGCCCTAGACTTCAGCCATGGCTGCCAAGACAGCACCAGCCCAAAGAGGATACCTGTATCCCACCATGTGGGAAGAGTGACCCAAGAGGACAGAGAGCAGGGTTTGAACTCAGCATTGCCCTCACCTCCAGCCACCAAAATTTCTCCAATCTTCTATCACATCAAGCCCTCTCCAGTCCCATGCCCAGATTAGCTCTGTGGTTTCCAGCCATAGCAAACCCTCCAAAGTTTTCCAGCATGAGACAGCTTCACATTGGCTGTATCTAAGCAATACTTATTTTCAGCAGAATAATTTCATATAAAACACCCTTCCTTGGTTTTCACCTCTTTCTCAGGGGCCTGGTCAGTCCTGCATGACAGTTTATTCATTCTTGCAAGAACCTAGTCCCTTTTAACTGCTTTTGAGACCACTGGTTTAGCTGATTTACAGGCTACCAAAGGTAGCCTGTGTTTGTACCAAAGGTGTTCAGTGTTTGTTCATGGCTCTTGTGGCCTATTACAGGTGTCCAAGTCATTCTAGACTGACTCAAACCCACCTAACACACCAGAAGTATTCATATCTCCCCAGCTTCCCTCCACGGCCCATGCAGTCCCAAAAAGGAACAAGGTCAGGTGAGCTGACCTTCCTTCATCAGGGACAACTTCTCCTCCATTTGCCAGCAAAGCCCTCCTATAGCTGTAAGCAACATGAAAAAATTGCCTGCTGTGCTCTCTCTGTGCCTGTAGCCTACTTCAGGCCTCTCTTTCTCCTCCTGCTTTGGTTTTGTCATGAAAGGAAGAAGCGAACAGTGGATGAGCCACTCTGACATTTTGCTATCATCCAGAAAGCCATTTGTAGAACTTGTAGAGAAGCAAAAGGCCTAAGGAAGGTTGAACTTGCAGATACACTATGAACTGTATTCTTGGCTATGTCATGTACCTGCAAGGTATTTTTTAATATATATGTATTTCTTTATATATATATATATATTATATTCTGTAAAATATCTGATGTCATATAAGGATTGTTCTCTCAGTCTTCCTCCTGAGAACAAAATAAAACTTCTGTATGTACTGAGCTTGTGCCCTGTGGCTTTTATTCCAAGAGGAACATGGTCAAGGCTGGCTGCTGATGTCTGCCACGCACACCTGCACTCTCAGGAGAATCCTCACACCATCCCTCACTCCGACAGCTGCTCAGCCATGGCCTGTGTAGCTTCTTGGGCTGAGACAGACCCTGAGCAGCCTTGAATACAAATCACAAAAAAGGACAACAGAGGAGATCCTGCCTTCAATTATTTATAGCCTTAGCACATCACTGAAGATGGGGGTAGTAGCAGGAGGAGAGGGCAGCAACTTGTTTGCTGAGAATAGCAATTAAGTCTGAGTTCAATTGACATGACGAAAAAGTATAAGGTATGTGACTTTTGCTTTACAAGGGGTGAAAAATCAGCCCATACCCACTAGTTGTTGGACTGACAGAGCACATCCTCACAGCAGAGGCTCTGCTACGAGCTCATATGTGAGCTGAGGCAGGGACAAAATTCTGCTGGGCATCTCTGCATCAGAGACTGTGAGAATCCAGACTCTGGAGAGGGCTGAAAATAATGGGGACTGCTTCCTACCATGTGCCTGGACCCAGGGCAGACAGCTGGGTTATTGATCCCTATTTTCCTATGGCACAGAACAGAAAAACAGCACCAGGCTCCTCTGTGTTGATGGCAGGGGGGAGGGTGGTGGGTCTGGCTCACTCAGTTCTGCTAACACGTCCAGAGACATCACAGGGATAAAGGAGAGGAGAGAGAAAAAGCAAAATCAAGGCATGATCCCCTGAACATTAAATCATCATCTGTAAGATCTGAGCCCAGACAGCCCTGGGGCACATGAAAAAATATTGCTGCCCTATAATAGATCACTGGTAAATACAGACCTCCCCGCCTCCCGTCGATAGCTCTGCCGGGAAATCCCCGACAGAGCCCAGCCCTCGCCCCCTCTCACAAAGCTGCCGCTGCCTTGTGCCAGCCCCGAGTGCCCCACGGGCACCGCGGTGGCTGCAGCGTGGGCTGGGAACAGGCAGCCGAGGAGAAAAGTGAGAGCAACAATGGGCTTTGCATTTTCTGGCACCTCGCAACCTGCCAGAGTGCTGAGAGCTTCTCTCCGGGGAGACAGGCGCGGAGACAGCCATTTATCAGTCTGGCTGTGGTGAAAAGCCAGCAAAACATCCCTGGGTGAAGTTTTGCTGTTCCTGACTGCATGTGACTGCCAGGCGTGAACTGAGAGTTGGCTGCAGCAGAGCCCGATCTCAAACAGACCGGGGGGGACAGCCAGGACCTGCACAGACCCCACAGAAAGAGCATCCTTCTTCCCTCAGGCATCTCCCCTGGGATGGGCTCTCTGTTCCCATGCCAGCTGGGCGCCTGGCCACTGCTCACCAACTCTGGGGGCTAAGCCAAGCCACGAGGGCTTGTTCTGGACCCCAAAAGTGCCAAGAGCTACAGAAAACAGAACTTTGAGGGGTTTGGTAAGAAACTAGTGGGAGATGGGCACTACTGCATGCTGGAGAGGGGTATCCCAGAAGGACCCCAAAAATGAGACCACGGCTGAGAAGCCCGTGTATGCACAGGGGGCTCTGAGTGCTGGGGAGGGGATGAAGGGGCTTCATGAGGGAAGAGACATGTTTGTACAGGATGAGGACACAGGCAGGCAAGCAGGCAGCAGCAAGGAAAGGGCCAGGGAAAAAGGGGCATATTCACACAAGGCCATGGATGGGGAGCACAGCGGGTGTGTAAAAGACTTGCAGGGGAGCAAGAAGTGAGTCTGCTCTTGTAAAAGAGCAGAGAGACTCAAGCAGGAAAACAAGGACCCCTGCAGAGGTGTAGTCTCCACCAGGGCTGGCATCTCAGGCAGAGGAGAGGGAGTTCCCACTCAGCAGCTGGGTGGTTGGGGAGGCTGCAGGCAGCCCAGACATGATGACTGGGGCTGGGAAAACCTCAGCATGGAAAGAAGAGAGCTATGGGCAACGGCAGCAAGAAACTTGGCCATGTCTGCTTCATGACATAACGCCGGTGGGGAGAGGGCGGGCTGCTCCCAGCACAGGAGGGAAGGGAGCTGGTCCAGACTGCAGGACCAGCCTCATCAGAGCACATCCCCGGCACAGCCCCAGCAGAGGCACTCATCAGAGCCACTCCTCCACAGGCCAGTGCCGTACCCGCACAGCATAGGCTTTGGGGGGACCATGCTACAGGGGAAGAGCTGGCCACAGAAACAGGGAGGGCATCCCCCGTGTGGGAAGGCTGTCCCGTCCCAGTGCTGGTAGGTCACTGGTCCCAGTGGTTCCCAGTGCAGTGCCGGAGATCTGCAGCTCCATCTGGTGGCTCCACGGCCAGGGCTGCTGAAACTACGGAGACAAGGCGCTTGTGAAGGGAAGAGTTGGTGGGATAACCAGGTCAGAGCGCTTAAGAAACAAAATTCATACGGCCCCTGAACCACGCAGCGCTTTCTTGATATATTCAATTCTTGAACCAATAGCCTGCAGGTAGGATATATGAAAAAGGATATATACGGGGGAATCTTACACCAGCAGAGAAAGGAAACTCACACTAAGTGGCATAAAGGGCCCTTTAGGACACAGCGGGGAGGAGAGGAGAGGAGAGGAGAGGAGAGGAGAGGAGAGGAGAGGAGAGGGAGAGGAGAGGAGAGGAGAGGGAGAGGACAGGACAGGACAGGACAGGACAGGACGAGGACAGGACAGGACAGGACAGGACAGGACAGGACAGGACAGGACAGGACAGGACAGGACAGGACAGGACAGGACAGGACAGGACAGGACAGGACAGGACAGGACAGGACAGGACGTGGGAAGCTGCACAGCCACACAACGATGCTGTGCAAGCTGCACTGGGTATGGTTATTGTTTTTTCTTCAGCCCATCATTCTTCCACTGATTTTTTCAAGTTGCTGTGGTTTAAGTCCAGCACGAATACACACTAAATACAGCACAGCCTCTCACTCAGTCCAACCACCCCGCCCCAGTGGGATGGGGAGGAGAATCAGAAAAGGGTAAAGTCTGTGAGTTGAGATAAGAACAGTTCAATAACTGAAACAAAGTAAATACTAATAATAACAGCTATGAACAGAGAGATGATAGAGAGACAGAAACTCAATAAAGACAAGGGTTGCACACTACAGTTGTGCACCACTGGCTGACCAATGTCCAGCCCATCTCCTGGGAGCAATCAGCCCCTCCTGTCCAACTCCCCCAGTTTATCCTCGGAGCAGGACGTTCCATGGTATGGAATGTCCCTTGGGCCAGTTCAAGTCAGCTGTCCTGGCTTTGCTCCCTCCCAGATCCTTTTGCACCTGCTCCACTAGCAGAGCACAGAAACAGAAAAGTCCTTGACTTAGAGCAAGCACTACTTGCAACAACGGAAACATCAGTGTGTTATCAACATTATTATTCCCATATTAAATCCAAAGTGCAATGCTGTAACAGCTACAAAGAAGAAAATTATCTCCATCCCAGCTGAAACCAGGACAAAAGCACTTACAAACCAACTTCACCTCGTTTGTCTGGGCCAAAGTCATGGCCATAGGACATGCTGTCCCCACACATAAGTTCTGCAGGAGCCCAGCTACCCTGCAGGGAAAGTAAGAGTCAGGGTGTCAGGCTGCATGGGGACAAAAGGTTTCCTCCCAACTTTATGACACCTACCAGGTCCCTAAAGCCCTCCAGGGTGAAGTAACAGAAAGCAAGAGTCTGCATCTTCCCCTGTGCCCAGACCCTGTCGCCCAATACTTGCAATTTCCTCATAATTAGGGCATAGATTTTGGACTTGCTACCACAGCCTTCTTGCAGTTGCCAAGTTTAGGCACCCCTTGTTCCCACTGCAGGGTACCCAGACAGTTGGCCAAAGGCTGGGCAGACTGGGGATGTGCCTCCCTGGGCGCAGAGCTCAGCTGGTGGATAAAAACAGCCCCCAGCTTCCCTCCAAGCTGCCCACACACACCTAAAAAAGGCTTTTGAGAAATTAAAAAGCACAAATGCATCCTTGGGCTGAGGGGAAAGGCCTTGTTTTATTGTTGCAAGTAATAAACCTCATCCTGTGCATGGGGTAGCTGAGAGACATCCTCATACAGAATATGTCCCATCAGACCCATCAGTCTTCCTGAGGCTGTGGGAAAGGATGTGCCTGGTTAAGGCATCCCAGCATTTTACCATACCACCTGGAGCTGAGGAAGCCTCACTGAGCCAAGGACAAGGCCTGACTTGGGTAGCCAATTTTCTAGGCCTTTGGTCATATTCCCTAGCCATTGCCCCAGGTCCTCTTCGTGGGCCTCTCTGTGGTCCTCTTTGTGGTGCCCAGGTCCTCCTCTCATGGTTAAATAAAGCACAACGAAGATGATCACTGCCAAAACACAGAGCAAAGTGCTGCCAATGCAGCAGCAACGTTTCCAGGGGAAGTTGCTATTGCTGGGTGAGGAGTGGTGGGTTGAGGCTGCACGGGGCCTTAAGTCCTGGCGTGTCCTGGGCACTTCTGCACACCAGTCAGCCCATGCCGGGGCTGGCTGTGGCTCAGTGCGATGGGTTCTGGCCTTGCCCACACCAATCAAGGGCTTACAGTCATCTGATCGCAGGGATGATTTCAGGCATGACTCCGGCTTAGGGCTGTAAGTCCTGGCCTTGCTCACATCACTCAAGGGCTTCCAGACACCTGGTGTCCAGGCCAGCCACGAGTTGGTGCTGTGCATCCTGGCCTCGTCCTCATCCATCAAGGGCTTCCAGGCATCCAGTGCTGGGGCCAGGCGTGACTTGTTGCAAACACCAAGACGGCAGGCCTCGCAGTGGGCACTGTCGTGTGGCCCCGTCACCGGTGTATCCACCACGACTTCCAGGAGGTCAGAGGGCTGGACAGGCTCCTTGTAGAAATACTGGAGGATCTTTATCACCAGGTTGTGCAGAATTGTCTCCACAGTCTCCAGGCTGAAGTCAGGGTCCTCCAGCCGGGGTTTGGGGCAGCGTCTGCATTCCTGGCGAAAGATTCGCATCTGTACAGTGCCGCAGCCTTGGCACAGGCACATGTGGAACAGGATGTACACTTTGGCAGAAGACCACATGTGAAAGCACTGGGAGCACTCAAACCTGTCAAGGCAAAGAGGAGACCAGCTCATCCCAGGCTCCCCACACTGAACTGTGGCTTTCGGCACAGTCAGTAGGGACCAGGGTTAACAGAGACTATGGAATAACTTCATTCATGCAATCTCTACACCAAGCTGTCCTCCCCCTAACAGTATGATGCCATTCTGGGAAGTTCACCATGGATGTGAGCTGGCCCCAGCACTAAAGATTTCAGAAGCCAGGCTGTTTGCTAGGATCCTGGCCCCACTGCCAAAAGCAGGGGCCCTGGGGGTGGGAAGCATCAGGCTTCCCTATTTGGGACTCCAGCCCCTCACCCATGCTGGCTCATCACAGCTCAGCAGAAAGCCAGCATCAAGCCCAGGACTGGGTAAAACAATAAAAGGAAGTGAAATAGAGAGAAAGTGTGGGTGGAGGGTGCAGGGCAGGTGAAGAAATATCTGAGGAGCCAAAAGGTGTGCAACCTGCAGCTCTTCATCTTGCACAGTCTGTATGAGGGCTGGCAACCAAGATTTCCATTTGCTGCCACTTGGGCAGGGTGTCTGATCAATGCCCAGGGTGGAAATGTTTGGGATGGAACTTCTCATAGCAATGCAGAGCCACAGCTTCTCTCTGTCCGAGACCCTGCAGCCTGGTGTAGGGGCTGCTGAGGCATCACCCCCATGTCTCAGCACACAGTGGCTCTCCCTCTCATCCTCTGGGTGCAAACCCAGAGGATTTTTGCTCCAGTGTGGTGTAACTCCCCCTTTTTGCTGAAGGAGCTCTTTGCATCTTGACAACAACATGGAGACATTCTGGCCAAATACCAGCTGCTCTTTGGCACTGTGGAGCTGCTGAACTCTTCTCCTCTCCAATTATCATTTTTTCCAGTTGGGGAATAACCCACTAAGCTTTGAACAAAAATGGGAATACCCTTCACAGCCTTACCCACCTCCAAACTTCCCCTTTTGCTCAAAAACCCATTTCCTGCAAGCAAATTTTGAAAAAGGAAAAGGTCCACATGGCAACCCATTAACCCTGATCCCACTCCAACAGGGAGTGAGTCAGCAGACCCCTACCTCCCAAGAGCACGGTGCTGCACAAACTCCTTCCAGCCAGGCTTGCAGCCCTGGACCTGCAGGGTATCATCCTCCAGAAGTGTCCATGGATCTGTTACATGCATTTCTTTAATCTTCACTTTAAAAATGTCCTGCCAGGTGCTCATAATTCCACTTGGAGCTGGGGAAGAGGTAGCATCCAAGCCTGCAGGTCAAGCTTGAAGCTTCTGAATGCTAATACATATGTGCAACTGCCTTTTCCCTAAACTTTTGCTCTTTGTACAATGTCTGTGTGGTTGGAGAGGGGAACCTTTGCCCCTGCATGAGCAGTACCACCCCATCCCAATCTCTGGGTCAAGAGTCTCTGCTGACACTGCACCACATCTTGTCTCGGTGAAATGTCACCCAAAGCAAGGACAAGGTGGGTTTCCTCAATACATATACATGAACTCCTGACCTTGGAAAGCAATGATGCTGCTCTGTCCATAGGCAGAAAGATTGGAAACAAAACCCCCTGCCAGGCTGCCCATGCCCATCACATTCATGGCAGTGGGATGAACCTACAGAGATTTGCCTGCTTTAGGAATAACAAAAGTGAAACCCATCGAAAACGCAGGACTCAGCAGCTGATAAAACTCCAGATAACCTTATCTCTCTCAATAGCTGCCACCAGCCATGGGCTATTTTTATCAGCTTTCTGCCAATTCAAGAAGAAAAAGGCCTGACATGAAACTGCAGGGTGGAAAGTTGGGGAGGACGACAGGGTACGTAAAACCAAAAGAGGTGAGTTGTGCTCTGAGTTGAGAGCGCCCAGGCAAGGTGTAAACAGCAGGGCTGGGGCTGCCTGCAGCCCCCTGCCTCCCAACTCACCCCTCTCAGGGTACACAGGTCCCTCAAGAAATCCCATGGAGAGAAACACAGGACAGGGAGAAGGTTAGATAAGATGCCAAATAACAGGTCTTGGGTTAGAGAAAGATCTTGATAAGAGGCAGCTCCAGGCAGGCAATGTGGGTAAATTCCAGGAACCACAGCCTGGCAGGGAGGCTCTGATCTTCTCTGCTGGAAGGG
Organism: Entomyzon cyanotis; assembly: GCA_024500445.1. Lineage (NCBI taxonomy): Eukaryota > Metazoa > Chordata > Aves > Passeriformes > Meliphagidae > Entomyzon > Entomyzon cyanotis. The sequence continues at coordinate 14,921,399 of JAKEPQ010000780.1, forward strand.
AAAAGCTGGCAAGTCATTTGTACCAAGAGCCCTATAAGGCCTTCACAACATGTGCTGCCCCTCCTGCAAGAGTAGAGGGAGGTGATGAGATCCAGGGGGAGAGAAAACCTTCAGCTTCCACATTCTTTCCTTCTTTGAGGTTTCTTCCACTCTTAATTACACTTTGATGCTATCATCTGGAGCAGGAGTGGAAGGAAGGAGAGTGCTTGGAAGTAGAGGAGCCATGACAAGGTCTTCAGGAGTCTTACAAAGAGGTAGAAAGCCCTAACCTATGGATAGGACTTGAGTCACTCCCTTCCCAAGACCTCTTATGGGTACATGAGGACCTGCTTGGGCTGGGGCAGTGAACTACAGGCAGGATGGTGAAGGAGGGGTCATCCCACCAGTGTTTTCAGTGTTCACAGGTGGGGACTGGAGGACATCCCTGGCTCGGGGCTGGTGCATGGGGAGGAAGAGAGGAAGCAGCAAATCTTCCTGGCCCCCTGTCACTCCTTTCCCTGGGACCCCCATTTCTCTAGGTTCATTACAGAAGCCCCATTCATGCACCTTGCCACAGAAGGATCTCTAGGGCTGCAAATCTCCTGGTGCTGAAAGTGGGAGCTAAGTAGGGAAAGGGATGGCCTCACCATGGCTATGGCCCAGCATGGCATGGGGACCAACCCAGCAGCAGGATGACCAGGATAGGGCCCCCACCCTGCAGCATCTGCCTGCCCCCTTGGCCCCCTCTGTGTTATTGTCCAAGATATACCCAGGGGGAGGTTGAATGCAGGGAAGACCTAAAGGTTTTGACACTTTCCCTTTACATCTAGGGCATGCCTGTGTTAAACACCTCCAGCTACTTTGAGGAGCAGGAACCCCCCGGGGACACAGCCGTGTCTCCTGACACTCTCATATTCACCCAGACGAACCGATCGCTTCATCTGGGGGATCTGTGGTTTCAGCCCAGCTCTTCCTCCCCAAGGCTGCTGACAGAGGGCAGAGGGATTCTCCCCATGGGACAGGCACCACTCCCCACACTTCCCACCCCAGGGGCCAAAATGCTGCCCCTCTGGCACACTGTTCAGTGGGGATCCAGTGGCATACCTGGCAGGACTGGTCCCTGCCTTCAAAACTGGCTGTGATGGAAACCAGTCCCCTCTCACGTCATGGCAACACAACTCAAATCGCGACTCGCAATGTGCTGAGCCCTCACAGTCATCTCTGAGGCAGTGAGTGCTGGTCCCTCTATTAAAGCTTTTGACTTGCTTTTACTAAAGGGACTTTCCTCAAACAAAAAACCCACAGAGCTGAAAGTGCTTTGACATCCTGTTCCATTTCACACACACCTCCTGGCTCTGTCCAAGCACTTTGCTGCATATCAGTACCTGCCTGGAAACAAAAGCTGCTCCCACAGGATTCCCCCACAGCCTAGGAGAGGGGATAAGCCCTGTCCTGGACACAGCATGATCTCACTGGGCTGGCAGCCCTTGCCAGGGTAAGACCCTGCCAATCATCTTTATTCCATCACACTGGTCATGATTTCTCTGTGGGATGCATGAAGGAAGCACACAAGGTGCAGCCTGCGTGGTAATTTCCCTGCTGCTTTTGCACAGCCTGAAATTATTTTTGACTTGATCTCCCACCGCTGGGTGAGCCGCCTCTGTGAGAGCAGGAAGGTTTCCCGAAGTTCTTTCTCCTCCTCTTCATCTCTCACTGTGTGTCAGCCTCCACATTCCCCACTCTTCCAGCGCAGAGACAAAGTGCCCACATTGCCTGTGAGGACCCTCCTTGGCCCATGTGCACCCCATTCCTGCTGGGACATCCATCCCTTCCTTTGGGATGGATAACCCCATGCCCAGGTGGCTCCATCCTGCCAGCACCTCCAGGAAGGGGCAGAAAGGGACGTTCAACCCTAGTCCCCAGGCAGGACTGCAGAGAGGAGCATCCCCTCAGTAGTAGGGATGCTCTGTCCGTGGGTTCAGCAAAATTTGCAGGACCAATGAACTGACATCTAAGCAACAAGGCAGAAGCCTAAACATTTCTCCCTGCTTGCTTCATACTGAGGCTTTTTCCCAGTCATTTTTTCCTGTGCTGAACACACCCAATTCTTTTTCATCAGTCATTCTTTCAGGAAATTTTTGCTCTTTTCTCCGGGTTATCAGGGTGAAGTCAATTTCTAACCCTCCACCCGAACAGCCCCTGCACCCTCCCTCAACAGCATCTTGCTTTCATGTGAGCCATGCTTCCCCAGAAAACCTCTGTTGGATGTGTCTGCTGTTGTGAGCTATTGATAACTGCTCATGGAATAGAGCTTCTTGAGATTCCATCCACCCACAGTGGCAGAATTTCCCATTTCCCTCATTTGCTTATGAGAATGTCATGTAAGGCAGCATAAAGATAGCATCACTCCTGCTTTCCCTGGGGTACCTGGCCTGTTGCCCTAATGAAGAGAAAATGAGGTTGGTTTGACACTTGTTCCTACTAAAATCCATGTTTTCAGCCCCAGCACCAGCCTGTCACTTTTTGTCACTTGGTGGTAATTTTCTCAGCAGTTTTCTGGGTACTGAGGCAGGCTGACTCATCTAGAATTTCCCGGATCTTCTTTTTTCCACTTCATGAAGTAGATGGTGAATTTGGCATCCATGTCTTCCTGGGACACGGCTCCAGGACAACTCTCTGTGCCTCAGTCCCTCTTCAAACTTGATGGTGTTGATGGTGAATGGTTGTCACCCCATAGTGGTGAAACCCACTAGCTCTAGGGACAAGCAATGACTACAGGTTCCCTTCCATGCTGGACTGTCTGCACAGCCGAACCCTTGGAGCAGAAAGGTCTACCTATCCAAGAGTGGATTTGAGGAAAGGAGGATCAGGCCCTCTGGAAATGGGGCTATGCCCAAGCTGGACTGTAGAGAGGGCACATTGCTCCATCATCCTGGACTTCTTGGATGGAGAGGGATGCTGAGCAATGGGGAGAGATTTAAGGGAGCAAATGGATGTGAAGATGTGGACAGGTATCACCTCACACATGTTTAGGCTCCCTGTTCACTTGGTGAGCCTCATGATGGTCCCTTCAGGCGTAAGGAGAGAGTTCAACGCCCTCCAATAAGGCTCTGCCCCAGTGCCATGGGCAGTAGGTTTGGTCTTCAGACAGTGGAGCAAGCAGGCACAGGGCTCCTGCCTGGCCGTCCAAGCCCCCATGCACCAGGATCTGGCCTGCCAGCACCTTCATGGAGCATCACATCCCACCAAAGGGAGGAAAAGAGAGGAGAAGAAACACTGGAGATAACTCAAAGCAAAACTAGAGAAAGCAGAATGAGGGCAATGGGAGGAAACATAAATACTCTGTCAGGCTACAGCAGCTCAGTGAAAGGTAGGGTGAAACTCACAGTGGGACAAGGATGGAGAAGATTTTGTGGACCCAGACCCCTTCAGAACACACCAGAGCTGTGTAAGCTGGCCATGGTTAGGGGTCCAGGCAGCCTGCACAGCAGCACACCCCTCCCACCACCAATCCCAGCACCCACCAGCTCACTTCAGCCTTTCTCTTCCAGCACCAGCAGTCGCTTTCCTAGAGAGTCAAGACCGTGGCAATGCTCTTACACCATAGTTCCTGACAAACCAGTCCCACCCACGAGCCACCCCATTAACCCAAGGGCTAAATAACCCACACACCTGATGCATCACCTCCAGCCCGACCACTCCCAACCAAAACCTCTGAGACCTCCCAATGACCAAGACAGTGCTCTCCTGATGTTACTGTCCCACGACCTGACCACCCCTTCTCCCCCCAGCATCTGCAATGCCCTGGTTTTCAGGAATGGTGCCTTGCTGCTCCATGACATGGCTCTCCTCAAAATCACTGCTGCAAGCTGTAGGAGAGGATTTCCTCTCCATCTTTATCTGCCTGCACTGTTTTCCCAAGATATGGTTTATGCTTTCAGGTTTCTTGGAGAGATGCTTGCTCATATGTTTCTCCTAACCACCTTTAGTCAGGACTGGGGTGTATAAGGAGCCAGGCTGGCTCTCAAGCACCATGTAGGGGGGTTTTGCTCACTTAGATATAGCCCAGGCATGTTGCCACACATCCAGCTTTCTGCAGATGCTCACTACTCACTGCTGGAAGCAGTCTCAGCTCTCTGAGGTCTCCCAAAGGGCTCTGGCCATTCCCCATCATCAAGACCCCAGCATGAGACATGGGTGAGGCCCTCCAGAGGTCTCAGCTGGTGTGTGGTCTCAGGGAGCTGACGAAGCATTTTGGCACTGACGGTGGTGGCAGCTGCTGCTCAGGGGAACACTGGGTGCCCGCAGTCGGAAGCGGTTGCTTTAACAGCCTGACCAGACTGTACAGGAAATGCAGCAGCTCCAGCACCCACAGCCTCCCCCTTGGCTGGTCCTGAGTCCCAGCACAGAAGAAGCTATGGCACATGGACAGGGGATCTGAAAGGATGTGTGTCTGCAGTAGGGGGTGGTATTTGGTACAGTAGCTGTGCAAATCTGGGGGTGTGCACACAAATTTATGTGGTGAGTTGCTTGCACATGTGTGTGTTCATGAGCATTTGTGTGTGCTTGCACACGTGTGCATGAAGAGCTCCTGCACACAAACATGCTTGATTCCCCATCCCCAAGCAGGTTGCTGGAGTATGGGGCCCAACACCCATCTCAGGGCACTTCTTGGTTTGAGGATGCTCATTTGGGGTTTGAAACCTGCATCCTGCCCAGAGCTCATCCCAGCCCTGTTTCTAGTGTGGCCAGCACAGCCAGAGTGCAGGGGAGTATAGCTCATGTCTGTCAGTGCTGGGCATCCTGTGCTCCAAACAGGGATGGGAGATGGTGTCTGGCAGCCTGGAGCATCCCCACCACTCAGGCCATGCATCTCCAGGCCCCAGCCATCCTCCCTGCAAGGGGCAGGATTGCAGCCAGGCTGATGGCAATCAGAGGGGCACAGGCACTGCTACAGGCTGGATTGTCTCCCATCCCAAATGGCAGTGGGAGGTGCTTTTGCTATACCTCTAACCCCACAGGATGGCTTGGGAGCCTCCAGTCAGCTGCAGACCAGCATTCAACAAGACAGGAAAGGACTCAGCACCAACTGCTCCTGGAGGAGTCATAGCTGCAGTCAGGGGTGCAGGAAGTGCTGAAGTTCTGACACCTCTGCTGCCTGAGAGAGAGGATGGAAAATATGAAGCAGGGTCCACCCTCTTGACGATGTCAGTGTCGTATCTGACGGGAAAGCCAAACGCAAAACTGCTGACTGAGCTCCCACTTCTCTCCCACTGCAGCTACCTCCTGCTTTGGTTTTCTGGGCCCTGCTGGCCACAGCAGGTCTCTGACAGAGCTGCTGGGGCAAGTAGCAGGGCTGCTGCTGGCAAAAAACCCCAATGGGCTGAAACATGCACTTGGCTTGACTTAATGTCATGGGAGTTACAGCACTGCCCGTGGAGGCTCCTGGGAACATTCAGCAGCACCGGGGACCAAGGGGGCACCACATCCACTGTCCTACCCTGAAGAAACATGAAAGCTATCCCAAATGGATATTTATCCCATCTAGTTCCCTCTGGAGGTTTTTTATGGACTTTCCAGTCCCCTCAGAGTACAAGATGTGATGCCTGGCTTGTCTCACACCTTCCCCCAGTGCCCAGGTTGGCTCCCACAGGGCTGCGCTGGTTTTACTGGGAGTAAGAGAGGAAGAAACTTGTTGACAGTGCTGCCAAAGTGTGAGATGCAAGTGACTCTTCTCAGTTTTCACTAAGTTTCACACTCTCTTGGCAAGTCTCTGCTGCCTCCAAAGCCACTCCTTACTGGGGTTTCTCCTCTCTCAAGCAGCTGTCACTTCTTTCCGCTCTGGTTTCTGGCAGGCAGCACAGCCCCAGCATCTCTTTCAAGAGAGAAAGTGGAAGTTTGAAGCCAAAAGGCTGCACCAAGCACCACGCTGTGAGCTTTGCCCTGGCTGATGGCAGCCAGACCCCTGGCACAGCAGGGATGCTCATCCCCATGGGCTGGGTGAGTGCCCCGAGACAAGCCTGATTAAGGGGGGTCTTGGTTTGCAGCTGTGCCTGGGTGACCAGCTCAGACAGGGGCAAGGAGAAAATGAGCATCCGTCTCTCTAGATTCTTAAGTACAGCTTTGTGGAAGAGCAGCTTGTGTACAGCACGGAGAGGCCCAGGAACCACAACAGATGCCGCCACCTCCCAGCTCTCCCCTGCACTGCAAGAGCCGTTATTTGCCTGCCCACGCACTTACCATCACAAGTCAACAAACTCCTCGGATGCAAAACTCTTTATTCACTCCCATGGCCAGATCTGACTCCCACTTGGGGAGGGAGGGGCACGGGTAGATTACTCCTCTTGCAGAGGAGGAAAATGCCTGGAGACAGGCAGAAGACCAGCTGCCTGCTTCCCAGGGATTTCTGAACAGTAGTACACAAGGCAGCCTCTGCTTCAAGCAAAAAGAAGCCCTCAGCCCTGGGCTCCCGTGAGCAGCATCTCACAGGAGCCACTCTAGCTCTGGCCTCCAGCATTTTGTTTAACAGTCATGCTTTGCTAGTTGGTTCAAACCTGGGGCAGGGAAGCAGTGTGGCCACTCCAGAGAGCACTGAGTGGAGGTAGAAAACTGAGGCATAATGTAAATCACCTTTGGGACAGACCTGTTGGCATCACTGCTCTGCCCCAGCCCATCCTCCCTGAGTGCTGCCCTGAGTGAAGAGGCAGCACATGGAGCACAGCAGGGACCTTCCTCATCCTGTGGTATCCACCCCATAGCCACAAGAACACTGTGGCCAGGACTGTTCCATATCAACTCCGGCAGCAGCATCTCTGTTGCTTCAGTCCTGATACGCTGGATTTTTCCCAGAGTGAGGGACTTGGGCAGCCTGTTCATGCCCACACCCCGGTGAGGAGGGACCCTGACCCTCAGCAGGGCTGTGACTGCAGCTGTCGAGTCCTCTCATCCAGGTGTTTCTTGCCCCGCTCTGGTGTGATGGGTTTCTCCTCTGGAAAGATGATGGTGGCATATTCAGTCTGCTCAACCGGCCGGGTCTCAGGAGGCACCAGGGTGCACTGGTCCCTCTGAAACTCTAGCACGCCATAGTCCACAGTGGATATGGACACCATGGGGGGCTTCTCTTCCTCCTGCAAGGTAACCCCATCAGGGTGATTCAACATCCAGAGGTACCCACCATGCTCAGCACAAGCGCCTTTTTACAGCAAGTACCAAAATCAGTGCTGAAGTATCCCAGGAGGATCAGAGTGATACAAAGCAGAAAGATGCACAGATCTAGGTTAGAACATGCACAGAGGAAGCACACCATGAGCCCTGGGGTCTCAGCTCTCTGCCTCTGCAGGCAGGCTGGGCTCTCTGTCTGCCTGCCCTACCATGGAAGGCAGAGCTGTGCTAGGAGACCTTTTCCCACCTCTCCATTGGGCTCCAAAGTGGCATGAGAAGAGCATGAGAAGAACCTAGGGCTGAGTTTGCTCAACCCAGAGAGGAGAGAGCAAAGGGCAACCTACTCACTGCCCTCAGCTACCTAATAAATGGGGTCAGAGAAAAGATGGAGACAGATCCCTCCTGGAGGTACCTGGCTAAAGGGAGAAGAAAACAAGCACCAGCTGCAGCAAAATAAATTTTAGCTTGATATATTGGAGGGAAACATCCTCCCATTTTCTACAGCAACACAATCCACTTTGTCAAAGATAAGCCTGCATTGAGGAAGAGCTGGACTAGAGAGTCTCATCCTATCTTGGGTAGTTTTATTTTGATTTTGTGATGGGGCTGTGCTGCTGCAGGTGCAGAAAAGCAGTTGTAGCTGTGCAGAAAAGATCAAGCAGCAACAGAGAAAACAGAAGTGAGACGCTTGTGAAGAGCTGATAAAGGGACGCCCAGCACCCTCCTCACCCCAGCAATGCAACGGTGCTCTCCTGCAGAAGAGCAGGGTGACAGAGGTGGAAAACTCACCACTGGCATGTTTTCATTTGGTGGTTTCTGCACATCTGAAAAGTAACACACTTGGTTAGAGGAGGCTCAGCCCCACCCTTGTCCTAGAGAGCACTGGACACCACAACCTTTTCATTACACTTCATCCTTGTCCACTCTGCATCTAACACCCTGAGCATTACAAGGACAAGGAATATACCAGCCTACAGTCCAGGGTTTAATCTGAATTAGCGGAGTGCAGTGAAACCCTCTGTGAGAGCCTCTGGGTGCCTGTGGCATGGCTGTGGCAATGCCATGTGCTGCTGCAGGGTGAGGTGCTCCAAAGGTTCCTGGGCAAGGTGCATGGGAGGCATTCAAGTGCAGCATTAAGGCACCACACTAGTGAGTGGTATAGAGCCACCGCACATGGTCTGGGGGCTCTACAAAGGGCAAGCAGGGCCCAAAGCACCCCTCTCTCCCAGGCATGGAGATATCTGTCCCACAGGGATATGCCATAGCTGAGTTTAGCACCAGTTCATGTACCCCAGGCAGCTGTAGATATCTGGCTGACCCAAGGCTCCAAGCTGGGTTTGCATGGCCTTCAGGGGGAATCGTACCTCCTCTCCTGTATGTGAAGGTGAGGTAGCCAAAGATCAGCAGCACAACCACTCCAGCCAGCAGCAGGATGCCCAAGAGCAAGACCTTGATGTGCTCCGAGGGGTTGCCATCTTCCATCTCTGGCTCCTCAGTGGCATTCACCTGGGGGGCTGCTGCAATAGGCATTCAAAAAGGGGGAACAAAACAGCAGGTCAGGAGTGTAACATGGCCTCTATAGTCCTTGTGAAGGGCAATAGGGGAACATGGGGGCTGACCTCTGAAAGGGCTCAGTCCCAGGCAGGCTGTCACAGCCCCATTACCCCTCCAGGGTGCAAAGGAGAGGGGAAAGGGCAGGGCTGTGCTCTCCTGACCCATGTCAGGTTCTCTGTCAGCGGGTTACTGCCTGCCTTTAGCACTGGAGCTACAATGGGCTTGGGACCTGTCCCCATCAGCTCAGCCCCTAGGCTGACCTGTGACCATCAGCTGGGACCAGCTGCTCTCCATCACTTTATCAGGCTGAAAGAAGGTGATTAATCCACAGTAGTAGGAGCCTGAGTCATTCTGGTGAAGGTTCAAGATCTCAATCTCAAAGACAGGAGTGTGGTTGGTGAGCCGGTACTTCTCTGTCTTCGTCATGGAGTTGTTTCGGCTGAGCCCAGCGATTTTCTGGGCTTGGCTGTGGTTGGTCCCCTTGTACCAGTTAAGGCTGTACTCTGAGCCAGAGTCATTCTCCATGGAAATGTTGCAGACGAAGGTGGCTTTGTCACCTTCAGGAAGGGTTAACACTGCTGGGAAGATGGTCACTATTTGGGAGAGAGGAAACAAGGACCAGACATGGTTACAGCAGGCACAGGTCTAAGAAACAACAATATCCCTGTGCAGGAGCCAACCATGCAAGCCCAGTCCACACCATCATGCTGGGACGTGGGCAGGTGCATCAGCCCATGTCTCTCCTCTCCCGAGTGTGTGCCTCCTGGCTGGAGAGGGGAACCTCAGAGGTCATAGCTGTACTGTAAAATGGTTTCAGCAGACCAAGTTGTGCTCTGGGCTACCTAAAATTAACGCTGAATACCTGTACTGGTAAAAACAGACTGGGTGTTGTATTATTTTTAAGTTTATGCTGTATCTTAATGTCTGAGTCATTCTTCCCTCCAGCTGACGCTGAGTCTGAAAGTGGGCAGAGGGATCAAGTCCCAGGTCGGGGCAGTGCCCAGCGGTGCAGCCCATCACGTCTGGCTGCCTGCTGGGATGCTCTGGCTCTCCCCACTGCACCATGCTGGAAGCTCAGAGCAGGCAGGGGCTGCCCATGGTACAGTATTTGTCATCTCCATCCTGAGACCACCTGACAGGGCAGAACAACGTGGACCTTACAGTGCCTTTCCAGGGGCCTGTCTCCCCGTTATGTGTACATGGGCAGCCAGGCCCTGGCATCCCAGCTGAGCTTGCCAGGTTGTTCCCAACACAGAATCCAGTCAGCCACAGCCACAGGCTCCTCTGCTTTAGCACCAGCCCTGCTGCTTCACCTCATTTCCCTGCCCATTATCCGGGTGGATTCACCCATCCTGCACAGTGGGGATGGGCAGGAACACAGGCCAGGCACACAATGTCCTGCCTCAGCCAGTCCCATACAGCAGAACACGGCAGCTGTTGCGTTAATTTCTGTTCAGAGCAATGAAAAGTGGGAAGAAGTATTTTTCACATGGGTCACCCGACCAAGCTATTCAAACCACCAAGGCTTTGAAAAGTCCTTGTCAAAGGAACTACACCTTCCCTTTTCAGAAATCAACACCGATAGCAGCCCCAGGGCTTGCAGGTAGAGTCAGAAAGTCCCTCCCATCCCTCTCACTCTGGCCTGAGACCTTAGGACCATAACTTCAGCATCACCAACCAGAAAAGGAACCTGGAAATTATGTGAATAGATACAAGATTAGATGGAAAAGTGGGCTGAGAAATGAGGGATGAGAACAAACAGGCGGAGGGAGGGAGAGAAGTGCCCCAGTTCCCACAGGCAGCACTGGCTGCAGTAGTGTCCACACCAAGAGATGGAATTTTTGCCGTGTTTTGGATTTCTTCTGTTTAATAGGAAATATTTGGCAGGTTCAGGGCTTTGCTTCTGACAAGTGCCGCTGCCAACAATGAATGAAATGTTCAGAGGACTTCTGAAAGCAAATGTTGGGTTCACATGTTTCCCTGTATCTTCCCAGCAGCAGAGCTCACATCTGTTCCAAGGGATACCCAGCCCTGTGCCCACCCTTGGGGCAAAAAAAAAAAGCAAATCCACCAAAGAAAGAGGCAGGTTTGAAGGAAGGGGAGACACAGCTTCGTCAGGGCTCTCACTCACTCTGCCCAGACTCACATCTTCCCCTCAACCTCTCCCTCTCCCCCAGATTTCACCCAGAGCAAGGACCCTGTCTCCCTTAGGGTCAAGTCCAAACCGGGAATTGTAGCCCAAGGGTGCAGACCGAAGCTTTGAGAGCCAAAGAGAAAACACACCATAGCTCTGTTGTCAGCACTGTGGGCTGGGGACCTGTCCCCTTCTCCATCCTTTAATCCCGTTTCCACCCCAAGCATCCCCAAGTCCTTTGCTTCAGCTGCATGTACCCAAATCTTTGGGTTTTCTGCCTTTTTGAGGCCAGAGATACTTTTTAACTACAAATCTCCCAGCCCTTAGACATTTTCCACCAGCTGCAAACAACACAGGTCATGCCAGCGAGCACAACACACTCCTGTACCTACCCCGGCGGCAGCAAGTCAGCATGGGTCCACAAAAGAGCAGGATGGCACAGAGGTCAGTCAGAGCCACCTCCATGCTGCCCCATATCTTCTTTGAGGCACCTGGAGCCATGGCAAGCCGGTCCGTCCCCTGCCCAGGCAGGCATGAGGAGCTGTGCCGTGTCTGCTGTGCCGTCCCCGTCTCTCACTATGCTTCCTTGCCCACAGCGTCAGCTTCTTCTCTGTCGTACACAGCAAGGGCTGGGTGGAAATGAAACGTGCCCATCTCTGCCCCAGAGGGAAACCCGAGCTGCCTCCCGCCCCCAGCTTCCTCCCCAGAGAGGCAAGGATCAGCTGAACCAGACCTGGCCCCTTCCCCTCCCTGCGCACTCCTGGCATGTTCCCACGCAGGTACCCAGCTGCCAAGCAGCAGGAACAGGCACCTCTGAGCCTGCACCCTTTTTGAGGAAAGCTTTCAGGGACAGAAGAGGCAGGGAACACAAGGGACATGTCCTCAGCTCCAAGCCTGGCCCCTCAGTAAAGCTGTCTTGGGTTTCCAGGCATCCACAGGTTCCTACTGGCTGCCCAAGGCAGTGGGGTGTTGTGGGACATGGGGCTCTAGGTAGATAGGCAGGGTCTGAGCAGCCATGGGGCACCTATTGGTAGGCTGCTCCCACCGGGATGGGATGGGATGGGATGGGATGGGATGGGATGGGATGGGATGGGATGGGATGGGATGGGATGGGATGGGATGGGATGGGATGGGATGGGATGGGATGGGATGGGATGGGATGAGATGGGAGAGGGGAGGGAGGGGAGGGGAGGGAGGGGAGGGGAGGGAGGGAGGGGAGGGGAGGGGAGGGGACGAGGACGAGGACGAGGACGAGGACGAGGAGAAGCAGTTTTGACTCCGTAGGTGTGTTTCTTCACAGATTTGCAGAGAGCAAGGGAAGGGCAGGTGCCCAGGGCCAGGCTGCTGTTATTGGGGTGACATTTGCAGAAGACTTCTGTAATTTTTTCACCATCCATGCTCCCCACTCACCACACTGACTAATACTGGTATAGGAAATAACCAGCGCTGAAAGCACGCTCCTCCGCTTCTCTAGAACACAGCCTCAGTGCCCCACAACTTTGGAAAGTGTCAGGGGAAAATTAATAACTGGGGAGAAGGATGTGATTCTAATGATGACTTCATTATTTTTCCAAGCTTTCAGAAACAAGCTGCAGGGCTGGGGCTTACTCACTTCTCACTTTCAAACATGTCCCTGGCAGGCGAGTGGGCTGGGGCAGACACCCCTAATTTCATGGAATCATAGAATCATAGAGATTGGAAAAGACCTCTAAGACCATCAAGTCCAGCCATTAACCCAATATCACCATGATGGCCAAACTGGGATGGCCAAGGAGGGGGTTCTGAGCTGGGGCAGGCAGGACTCACCCTGGGAGGATGACTCAGTCCAGCCTGTCTTGGTCCTCTTTTCTAGTCTCCTCCTGGCATTGCAGCATGACTCCTTTCTCATAAACTGCTGGCACTGCCTGAGCTGCATAACAAGGCTGGGTACCATGCCCACCTTGTCACCTTTCTATGTCACCTGGCCAGAGACCACCATGCTGCCTGGATGGGTGGCAAAGGGCATACTCTCCACCATGTGCAAGGGTGAGGGTGGGTTTTGACTTGGACATCACCTCTTCCTTCATAATTTCCTAGATTCCCACTAAAAAAAAGCCCTGACTAAACTAAACTAAACTGAACTCCAGGAAACAAGGAAGCTCACAGCAAGGAGGCTTTTCCACCTTGAGGCTTCATGTCCTCAAATGGTGATACCAGGCACCTGGGCCTAACATGGGAAGGTTTGTCTGGCACTTGCCACATGTTTTGGTTTCTAGAGGTGGAAGATGTGACAGGTATCACCACCAAGATCACAACTCAGTGAGCCAGGGATCGGCAGGAAAAACTGGCTCATCATCCCCACCCCATGTGGCAGCAGCAGAGGGTTCTGATTAGAATCATAGCACGAATTGCTCAAACTTTCCAATGCACACTTGAAATGGGTATAAACTGGTACCCAGGGCGAGGAGGCTGCTGTGTCCATGAGAAACCAACAACGGCTAGATGCCCTTCTTTCTAAAAAAAAAAAGACAAAAGAAAAGGTGATGAAAAGAAGAAAAGAAAATATCAAGAGTCTGCTAGGAAGCTACTGTGGAGGAAAGTGAGGTGAGCAGCAGTGCCAGCCGTTTTTGCCCCAGGGGTCAGCATTGCAGAGGAGCCTGGCCCCAACCCCACAGCAGCCCCCAGGCTTCAGGCAGGCTTTGCACCCTGCCTGTACCCTGCCAGACCAGCACACCTCACCCTGGTCCTCCACCAGGTTCTCCAGCACCAAGGAAAACAGCCTGCTCCAACTATGATGCAGCTCCCTGCTCATGCTGGTAAATCCCCTCCAGTGCAATGGGGTCAATGGTACATCTTGGCACTTACTGACAGGCGGATAGAAAGGTCCTTTGATGCTTAAAAATATAGAAAGTATTTTTTTGTGACCTGGAGCATGGCAAATTGTATGTTCCTTTCAGTCATTTTCCATTCAGCCACCAAAAGATGAAAACAGAGTCTAAAAGGGAAGGATAAGCAGAAATAAGTGAGAAGACAGTTTGTTCTTTAAAACTAAGAAACAGCAACTTCAGCAAGCACACATCACACCACTTCATTGGAGCAAAAAATGTCCTGGTTTTTCCCCAACAAGAAGCTGGTGAATCCCATCAACACAGCTGTGACACAGAGGAGGCCCCAGTCCTCTGCAGCTATCACTGTTGAGGCACACAGCTATCATCTGAGCACTCACCTCAAAGGGTTGAAGGTCAGTCCCAAAATGGCTTAAAAGCATCTGGGGTATTTAATGACCACTGAAAAACTGGAAGCAGAAAAAGACAGCTGTGATCAAACATCTCTGATGGAACTGTCTGGAGCCCAGAGCTGAATGACCTTGAAGTCCCAGGAAAGCATAGCTTCCCAAATGAAAGTGGAAACACAAACTACCACAAAAAAGATGCTGAGGAAGAGAAGCCCACAGGTTCCAAAGATCCTTCCCCCAACAGTTTAACTGATTTCACATCTGTGGGTCTGACCCAGGCGGGAGTGGCTGGGGTGAGAAGAGGAAACCGTTAATAGTGTTTGCAAATAAACACGGAGAGTGTTGAGGTCTTTCAGATACTTCTCAGAAATTATGAAGGTCTCCGCAAATTATTTGCATAAGGAGCAGCAGCACCTGATCCCGTGGGGACAGGCAGCGTCCTGTGGGTGTGAGTAAGCAGCAGCAAGCAGTGAGTAAGAGGAGGGATGGAACAGAAGCATGAAACTGTTCCTTTGACAAGCAGAAACCTGCAGGGCCTGGGCAGAGCAATGGTTACTGTGATGGGAAGGTGCCACACAGGTATGGCATGGGGCCAATGTCACCTTCAGCATGGCAGTGAGGTGCTGCTGTTGCCTTCAGCATGGCAGTGAGTATTCCTGCTGCCAGGCAGAGCTGATGCCCAGCCCACTGGAACTTAGGACTCTGACGGTCCATTTCTAGCCAGAGGTGCTGGTGAAGTCTGTGGAAATCAGGAGCTGCTGCTGCTCAGGGTCTCAGCAACCCATCCATGCTCAGAGCAGGTTGGGGCAGGATCTGGCACCAGTTGGAATATGCTCGTGAATCCCAAGCAAAACTCCAGCAACAGTACTGCTTTCCTCCTGGTGCAACCTCACACCTCCTGTAACTGAGGGGCACCTCCAGGCACCCCCAGCCCTGTCACAGTTCATGGTCCCCTCCAGCCTCTTGTCCCTGACAGCAGCACACTACACACCAGCCCTGGCTGTGCCTTCACACTGTTTCCACTCGGAGCTGGGTGAGGCACACAGGGACCTTTCTCAGCCATGTCATCCGCTGCACGTGGGACGCACAATCGATCGCAGAGATCGCTGCTTCGAGATAAACTGCAAAGGAAACAGAATGTCAGCTTATCATCAGGGGCTGCGGCACATGCAGCCTTCCCCGGGACACACAGCAGCTGTGGGCAGGGAAATAAGCACAAGGGATAGGATACTGGGGAGCAAGAATTTTAGGCCTTTATGGAGGATTTAAGAAGTTCCTGGAGGAAAGGAACAAAGCTGGGATCTCCTCCCTAATGTCTGGAATGTATGGCCCAGAGGCAGGAAGGGAGCCCTCCAAGCCCTGGGCAAGGCTGAGTGCAGGGGCTGTGGCTGCCAGCTGGTTTGGGGCAGGACAGGAGCACCACGGAAGCACCCAGTGAGGCCAGGCTATCCTACCCTGCTCTCTTCTCATCAGACCTTCCACCACACTCCACGCAGCAACCTCATCAAACCCTTTAGTTACAGAATCACGGATTCAATCAGTTTGGGGAAGACCTCTGAGATCATCACATCCAACCTATGACTGAACACCACCATGACAACTAGAGCACGGCACTAAGTCTTTCCTTAAACACCTCCGGAGATCATGACTCCACCACCTCCCTGGGTGGTCCATTCCAATGTTAATCACCCTTTCCGTGAAGAAATTCCTTCTCATGTCCAACCTAAACCTCCTCTGGGATAGTTTAAGTCTGTGTCCTCTTGTCCTATCACTGATTATATGGGAGAAGAGGCTGACCCCCCACCTCCTTTCAGGGAGTTTTAGACAGGGAAAAGGTCCCTCCTGAGCCTCCCTTTCCCCAGGCTGAACACCCCCAGCTCCCTCAGCTGCTCCTCACAGCATTTGTGCTCCAGACCCTTCCCCAGCTCCGCCGCCCTTCTCCGGATTCTCTCCAGCACCTCAGCGCCTTTTACAAGACACAGTAAAATTTCACAACTATTGCAATTATTAAAACAACTTGCCATTATTACAGCAATTATTTACCACTCATTTACCAACTACTCTGTGTGCAAGCTTTCTAATTGCAAAAATTGCCTCTTTATTTTCTCCCTACAGAATAATACCATACGCTATATAAACACAAAACACAATCACACACGAAACAAGCGGTACCCCGGCCCGTGGGCGGTGCCGCCGTGACGCGGCGGGCGGCGGAAGCGGCGGAAGCGGCCGCGGTTGTCCCGGTAACCAACGCCGGAGCCTGCGGGGGCCATGGGCGAGCTGGGCCCGGGCGAAGGGGCCGAGAACACGTACAGCCTGCGGCCCGGCCTGCAGCACCGGTGGGGCTCCGGGAGAGAGAGGGGGATCCGGGCCAGCGTGATGGGCTGGGTTGGGGCCGTTTGGCGCCGGGGATGAGGGAGCTGCGGCGGGAATGTCGGGGAGGAGGTCTCTGGGCGTGAGAGGCGTGTGAGGCTGTGGAGAGGCGTTGGGAATGGGGAGCCCCGGGAGTTCGGGGATCGGAGGGCACTGCGCTCCCAGACCAGCTTTGACACTCGCTCGGGGGGAGGATGCTGCTGGAGGAACAACTTCCAGTGGGGCTGGTTTCACCCCTGTTTATTGGTGGTTGGCTTTAGGCAATATATCCATTTCAGTAGGGCTTTTTTCCCCCATGGCTTGTCATCTGTCATTTTTCTTTAATACGTGAAGGGTACATTTTCCGAGGTGGTGTTGTGTATGTTTCTACACATTGTGAGAACTTTCTGGGCTTTCTGTCTGTTGTGTTTTTTGGTTTTTTTGTTTGGTTTTTTTTTTTGCCATGATAGGTTTAAATCATCCACCGTAAAAGAATGTATCCATGCAATACTGAAGGAGAAACTGGCCAATGTACAGTACATCCCAGAACAAATGCCTGAACTTACACAGTCTTTATCAGAGACAATAAAAGACAGACTGAAAGGTAAGGAGGTTTGCTGGGGAAGTAATTTCTTTTCTTGCCATGTCCTCTTCCTTTTGACAAGATGCCTTTTTCTTCCTTTATTCTTGAAACTTTTTTCTTCCCTGTTGACTGACTCGAGTCTACTGTTACGAAACAATCTGTCCTAAATATGTACATTCCTCACCTGTGGAGCTGGAGACCTAATTTAAGCAGACATGATTTGTTTTCGTACAGCTTGGCAGGTGTGCAATGTCAGCCTTGGAGGGGCTGCAGGGGGAACAAACCTGCATTAGAGAGAAGAAGTGATGCTTCATTGCTTCTTGCTCCATAAACAGAACCATTCCTGCTTTTTTGCTGCTATGAGTTGGATCAAAGTTGGGTCAGAGTGGAATAGCAGTGGAGATCAGAACAAGGCTCTACAGGGAAGGGGGAGAGAGGAGTAGTCAGCCATGGACGGGTGTGATTACAGCATTACAGTACTGGAAAAAGGTTGTGGTGCTGCACAGGATGCCCTCCAACATTTTTGAGTTCAAGAAGAAAAGTGCAGGCACCAGCAGGTGTTTCCTGAGTTCCATGCTGGAACAAGTACAGGGATGTGTGTGCTGGCACAGACATTTTTTCCCTTCCTCCTGGGGACAGGCTGGTGCTCCATCTGCTGGGCTGGCCTGACGTGGTGGTACAGCCGGGCAGTCACCCTCGGCAGGAGCCGTGGATCTGTGCTTCTCCCAGAATTACACATCTGTTTTAAAGCCAGCAGCAGCTGTAGTCCCTGCACGTGTTGATGCCGAGCTCATCTGCACAGGGCTTGGCTTCACTAATGTGTAACCACAGTGGCAGCAGCCTGAAGTGAGGCTGGCCTGGGGTGGCTGCTCTATCAGCTGGCATCTCTGATAAGCATTGATGTGGTGGATGTTAACAGCCAGTGCATTGGGTTCAATCCTCCAGTGGAAATGGGGCACTGGAGTCGTCCCAGGACACTGCTTTGTTGAAGACAAGCATTGGGATCTATATTTGATTTTAAACATGCTTGTTCTGATTTGGTTTTTGGAACACTGCCATGGCCTGATTGGATCTGGCCTGTGCCCCAGAGGTATTTCTTTACTATTGTGAAACAATTGTACATCTCTGGAGGCATATAACACAGCTATTATGTGGCCTTTTATCCCACTCAGAAGCAAAGGAAACATCTGTGTGGCAGAAGAATCCACTATACCTTAGCATCAAAACAGTTTTAAAATAAGACATTTTTTTTCAAATTGCAGTTTGTCCACCAGCAGTCTTATTTACGTTCTTTCCATGTGGCCACTTCTTGAAAGTTGTCAAAGCAGAATTCTGATGTACAGCGTGCCTGCTCAGGGGTGTCTTGTGCCTTAAATGCATCTTTTGATGGATGCCAGCTACCCTGTTCACCCTTCAATTCCAATAAAACCATGGTACTCCATACTAGGAAAATGAGACCTTGCAAGGCAGTCCACATGGCTACTTGCATAGGCTTGTAACAGATCACTTGCTTTGCACCCAAAAATCTTTAGCTTTCAGGATCCTGTTCTGGGTTCATATTTTTAAAAAGTTATTGTTCTCACTATTCTTTTTTTCTCTCTCTCCAGAGAAGGGATTTGACAGATACAAAATGGTGGTGCAGGTTGTCATTGGAGAGCAGAGAGGAGAAGGAGTGAAGTAAGTTTTGCATCTTCTAGTTGTATTTCTATCACATTTTTTGGGTTTGGGTGTGGTTTTTTTCTTTGGAAGTTGCTTCCAACTTCCATAGCTACAAAGATCTTTGTGGAGATGATAAAGTATAAATCACTTTCTTTTCTCTTTTCGTGGCAACTTGAGGGCTTAGGTTGTGGCTGATTGAATTAGCCAGTGATAATTGGCTCTATGGTGGTTCTCAGCAAGCTGAAATGCTGAAAAGCATTTATGAGGAGTGTTGCAGAAGCATTTTAAGTTGTATTTATGATGAATTAGGGTACACCCCCATCCATTCCCAAGGCCCTGCTGGATCACAAGAGCCATGGTAACTCACTTCTGTCTGAAGCCAGAAAGCTTCCATAAGCACTTTATTTACATTTTTCAGAAGTTTCAGTTTTTGTAATCCCCCTGCAATACTGTCATGGGAACCAAGCCTAGATTCTCATGTGGGTGCTGAACACTTGCAGTCAGCTCCAGATGCTTGCAATCAGACAAAAGAATTCCTCTTGGCTGCAATAGTGGGCTGTAGCTTTCCATTACCAGTGGGTAGGGAGAAGACAAAAGGGAACAGCCCACAAGGTTTATGTGCTTATCTGCTGGGCTTATCTTTATTATTGTGCCTGGCACTCCAGCAGAAGATAAGTGCAGCAGAGGCTGTAATTAGATCTGCTGCCTCCATGTTCTGGAGGTCAGAGAGGAATATCTGTACCTGCTGCTCAGGAATGTCCATCTGCAGGCAGATTGCTCCAGAAGCACTGTACCAGGGTGAACTGTTCAATGTTCAGATGGTCTGATTGGAAATGTGAAGTTCAGCCACACAGGCTGAGAGAGCAGCTGGGGAAATTTTCCAGTTTGCAACAGACAGGAGGCAAGATTGAAGCACAATCACTGACATTCTTAATGCAAATTACAGGTAACCAAGGTATTCCAGATGCAAAGTGGAATACTGAACTGAAAAAAAAAAAAAAAAAAAAGGGCTGGATAACCCTGAGGGCTAAGGTGGCAGGATGAAATTCAACCGTCTTAGTACAGTAAGTCACACATGTAGGGACTGTACCACAAAAGGAATCCTGTCAGCTGAGACTGACTGGGGCAGGCAGGGAATGGGACATTTGCAGCAGAGAAAGGGGAATGTCAGTGCCTTTAGACAAGGCAGTAGCAAGGGCTCATATGTAATATCCTGTTACAGTCTGTTTGCTTGTCTTCAGGATAGGGCTTGGATGTAGAAGTCCATCAGGATGGTCAGGGAACAGAGGGTATGGCTACAAAAAGACTTGAAGAGGTCGTGGTCTCATAGCATGGCTTCTGCCAAGGAATACGATAGCTCCCTATAAATAAGTTGGGAGTGTGTACATGAGGGTGCAGGAGGTGAAGGACAAGAACAAATAAGCTAAATTAGCCAGTGATATGCATAGGCCAGAAGTCAAAGATTCTTAAGCACCGTAGCAATGAAGTTTCAAGGCCTGCTGCACAGTGGAAGTGGCAGGGTTGAAAGCTGATGAGTTTGAAGGTGGACAACACACAGAGGAGATTACAGCATGTGGTAGAATTCAGCAGTAGAGAACTAGGCTTGGGATTCAGAAGCACACTTCCCAATTCTGTTACCTTTAAAGCAAGCTCAGTTTGGTGTTGAAGGGAAGTATCTGTGATCACTTCATGTCATTACATGTGAGCTCTGGGTAATGTCCTTGTCTGGCTTCTTTGTCTAGCATGGCTGCACGATGTTTCTGGGACGCTGACACTGACAGCTGTGCTCACGACGTGTTCATGAATGTAAGTATGGGCTGGATTCCCATGGGAAGTGTAAGGTATTTGCTTTTGTATGAGAGGCAGAGTGACCTTAAATATGGAGCAGAAAAGAAACAACCACTAGAAGGAAGGAACCAAGATTATTGAAACAGCCTGATTTACATCCTCATTCACAAAACATACTTAGATATAATAGTCAACGTAGTAAAAGTTGTTTCCTGGGTAGGTCACGCAGTAGTGTACAAAAGTCATTGAAGTCACACCATTTTTCTGGTGGGGAGAGGAAGCACAAGAGACAAAGTCTTTTCTTACGTACTTTGCTGAACTGAAGTCATGAAGCATGGCTGAAATCCAGGACTGAGGCAAAGTTAAGGTTTTACTTCATTTTTATTTTATTTTAATTTATTTTATACTGACACCTGGACACCTGTGGATGGAGGGCATTGAGGCACTTCTGGCATTCAGATGCACTGACCTGGGTTACACCACAAGTGAGGTGAATAAGAAGCTTAAATAAAAGAAAATTGGAATATATTACCACACAGTTGTGCTCTTGTCTGAGGTTTGCCTGTTCCACTAGACTAGCAAAAAGCTTGCCTTGACTAACACAGAGCCTTTCTCTGTTTTCCCTAGGACAGCCTGTTTTGTGTGGTGGCTGCATTTGGCTGCTTCTACTATTGAAGGTGACAAGCACTGCACAGAAAGATGGGGAGAATGCTTTGGAGTATGTTTTTATTTAAGTGCACAAAAGCATCATGTTCGCCCTTTAGTACCTAATAACAGCTCTACAAAGCACATCCTACACCTGTTCTACACACTACAACATTCCTTCTTCCTTGTGAATATTGATACAGCTTTAAACACATTACTATTATTATTATTATTATTATTATTATTTCCTTTATTTAAGTGGCCCTTTGTTTTTTATATGATGTTGGTTTTGTCCTTAAAGTGTATTGCCAATAGCCACTGCTTCTAAGGCAAACTCAACTTCTGTCTCAAAAGGGTTCTGTTACTTTTTATTAAATTAATGAAATATTTATAAGAAAAGAAACATAATAAATCTATGTATTTAATATTTTTTTCTCCCATGGCATTTTCTTCTGCTCTACAAGATGCATTAGCCCAGATGGTTGTCTGCATTTCTCAGGCGAGCAGTTTGAGGATTCCTTGTAAATTAACCCATAAAGCTGATCTCTGATTCTGGTTATCCAGATTTGTTCCTATGACTCCCATAACAATTGGGCTATGAATCCCAGCTGTGTCACATGAGATGGTATTAATTGATGGAAAGTCGAGGTATTTAGGACATTAGGTCAGGCCAGCAGCCTGCACACCCCATGACTGCTAAATCTGTTCCCTGCAGTAACTGCTCCTTGGTTAGGTGCAATTTGGCACCCATGGATGCTGTGAGTGATCATTGCTCCTCACCTTCTTTGACAGATGCTGCAGTGCTTTCTCAATCTCTCTCTGTTTTGGAATATGAGGGTAGATGTTTGGGGACCGACTTTGCTAGGACTCCAGCCTCAGAGTAGGCTGCAGTAGATCTGCAAAAGAGTGCTAAAACTTCTCATCTCCCCAAAACTTGGAGGACTAGGCGTGTTCCTGGGGGAGTGTGTGCCACCAGCATACATCTTAGGTGCCCATCGAGAGATGGGATGAGCTACTCCGTGGTGATGCCTGTTCTCTCTTTGCTGACAGAGCAAGCACAACTGAACCATTCCAGTGGCATGAATGGCTTTTAGAGTGCTGAAGTGGGGTGAGGTGAACCCTGAACCCCACACTCTGTTGGGGTGAACCCCAACCTCTAGCCTTCTGTTCGAGCAGAAGGGAGCAGGGGGGAAGATGTTGGTTAGGTGTCAAGGAAAGGTTCTTTCCCCAGAGGGTGGTTGGGCACTGGAGCAGGTTTTCCAGGGAAGTGGTTATAGCACCAGGGCTGGCAGAGCTGAAAAACCGTTTGGATAAGGCTCTCAGGCACTTGGTGTATCTCTTGGGGATGGTGCTGAGCAGGGCTAGGAGGTGGACCTGAATGATCCTTGCGGGTCTCTTCCAACCCAGAATAACCTGTGACATGAAGAGCCGCGGGGGAGAACCGTCGCGACCCGGAACGGAGGTTCGAGGCGCGGTTTCCCGGGAGGCAGCTTCCCCGTGGCGGGCCGGTCCCTTCCCGTGGTTCCGGGCGGACACGCAGCGGCTCCGCCCGCGCCCCGTTGGCGTCGGCGGGAGCGGGGCGGGGCCGGGAGCGGCGGCGGGGCCGGACTCACCGGGCTGGGCTGCGGAGCGGCGGCGGCGCGCTGGTAGGGGGGCAGCCGGCGGGAGCGGGGGCTGTCACCGAGGGGCTGTGGGTGCAGAGGACGGGGAGCGGAGCGGTGCCTGTCACGGGAGCGGAGGCTGTCGGGTGGGTTTAGGTTGGCGGCACATGAGGGCTCTCCCTGCGGAGCCGGTCAGGGGTCCCTCCCCGAGCCCTTCTCCAGCGCCGTGGCCGTGGCAGGGCGGGGGCTTCAGGAGGTGCTGGTCTGTCGCGACATAGAGTCCTTGCTCCGTGCAGGAGGGCAGCGTCTGCTGGGGCGGTCGGGGGTGCGCTGCGTCCCCTTTGAGGGGGCTTGGGCAGAGCCGGGGCTCGGGCATGATCCTCCGGGATGGCAGGACTGGCTGCTGAGAGGAGACAGCGGCAGATCAGTGGGAAACTTCTGCAGTGCACCTCGGGGTTTGGAGCGTGGGGGCTCCGGGGGACATCCCCCCACCCAGGGGACACAGCCAGGGCCTGGAGAGGACAATGAGGAGGTGGCCCTGACTGCGGCGAAGGAAAGTGTGACCCAGCTGCTGCGTAGGCTGGCACACATCCTCTCTAACCCGCTTTTTGTGTCCATCGAAGTCCTGGCTTCACTGATTAATGGTTTTGTAATTGGACTTAAAGTCCTCAGGAATTCTGAGAGCTGCTCGTCGGTAGTCCTTGCTCACTGTGAGAGAGGTGCAGAGTGCTGCAGGTGGCGTTCCCTCTGTCCCCACCCTGTGCTGCTGCAGCACCGGGACCCTGGCAGAAACAGGTAATGCTGGGTTTCCATCTGCAGGACCCCAGGGTCTGAGGACAGCCACTGTCATCGGGTTTGAAATTCAGATGACAGATACCCGTGCTTTATTCCCCAAAGGAATTTGTTATGTATACATAATTATTAAAATTCATAATTTGAAGTTTCTCACTGCAGGGTCTGGGTTGTAACTGTCTTGAAATCACTGTACAAAGTGCCACAAACAATAACTGTTGGAGTAAGGAATTGGTATTGGCATGTAAACCAACTAAAGAAGGTTCATACCTCAAGTCTCAAAAATCCCTAAAGACATTCTGCATAAATCCTATTTCTGCTGTTTCACTCACCCAGCAGAGGCTGCTGCTTGTCGGGACACTCAGTACCTGGAGGTTATGGTATACCCAGAAGGGCTGTGAATTCACAGAGAAGGTCTTGACAGCAGTTTCTCTTTTTTGTGTGTGTATTACTTAGCAACACTATATAGGTGATCACACGGAACTGTTTTCAGTTGTGGTTAGATGGAATTGTCTTTAGCCATTTGGGACTTTGCTGGTGAGAAGCACAATCTTTCTGTCTATTGCAGTACACGGCTACCAGAGCTGCTCTGCTTGAGAAAATTTTACCATCCTGCCTGGACCAGTAGGGGATACAAGGCCTGGGGGGTTGTTTTAGCAGGTATAGCAAAGGTGTGGGTGCTGTTGGACCCATGTGTGGCACTGGCTGACCTGGAATCCCTTTTATATGTTGGTGTGGCTTTTAGCATGCTGTGGGACAGCTGCTCTTGTTGATCTTGATCCAAAGTAGCTGAAGCAGCCTGTGATTTACGAGTGGACAGGACTGTGCTAGATCCTGCAGTAACCTTTATAAAGGGTGTGAGGGCTTAGACCATGCAGATAGAGCAGATGCTGACTGTGGGGAGTGTCACAGTCTCTCTGGAGGTGAGCAGGCTGAGTCACAGCCAGCAGCACTCTGTTTCCAGGCAGATGCTCTCAGTTTGGAGACTGGGACAGAGCTGGGCCTGGCAAGCCTGGGCTGGGCATGAAGTTGCCTTGGAGATCAGGCAAGTTTTTAAGCACTGACAGAAGAGAGATCCATGTCTTCTGTCATTAACCTCTCCACGGTCTCTGTGTCTCCAACAGATCTCCACAGGGATACATACCAGCAGGGTTAATTGGAAACTGTGGGTTGCAGGTGAGGGAAAAAGCGGGAAAAGGATGCTTTTCGATCTATTGGCAAGGAATGCAGAGGAATGTAGAGTCACTTTGGTACTTTATAGCCTGGCAAGGGACTTATCTGAAGTGACAGGACATCTTCCGTTTCCCTGAGGCTCTTGCTTACATGCTGTCCATGTGTCAAGGCAATTCTCTGCAGACAGCTGGCAGAGTGCAAAGTTTAGTAGTATTGCCTGCACATGAGTCAGCAGAAGAGAAATAGCTTGTTCCTGTAAAGTGCAATGATCTTGTAGGCAAAGCAGCACATGACAGTCACATCTGACTGTGCCAACGCCTCCCAAGTTCAGAGGGACGATAGGACAGCCTTAGAGCAGGCGGTGCCACCCAGTGAGCTGTGGATGTCCCAGGCCCCTGCTGGTCCAGCTGCCAGTCTTGTACTTTGGGTCCCTGGTGGGATTTGCAGCAGCCTTGGGCTGGATAATTTACTGAGTTGTTGCAGTGAGCTCATTTTCAGTTTAAGTAGCAGCATTTATTTTTCTTAGATAGGTAAATCTGCAAGTGAAAAACATCAGAAGTGGCAGAAGAAGTCCTGTTACTGATGTAGGTTTGTAGTTCATATTCTCCAAGAGGTTCTTCAGGACATCAGAAGGCAGATGGGCCAGGTCCTCATGCCATCAGTGTGCTTAGGGTGCAGAAAGATCTGACCTTCTTCTCAGGTGTAGTGTGAGGCTGGAGTTCTCCAACACCACCAAGACTAAAAATATCAGCACTGTCCATGAAGATGCAGACAGTGAGATAAGACTTTGGCTAAGCAGGAAGATTTGCTATGCCTATTCTGATTCTCTGCCTCACCTGACAGAGGTGGTAACTTTGGTGTTGTGGTTAAATTACAGCTCTGTGATGGTGTAGTTAACTGACACTAAGGGAGACGTTTTTAAGTCCTTCCCTGCCTATATTTTCTTTTCCTTTCTAGTAATCAATGCTTGTCCTTTTTCCCCTCCCAGAAGTGGCTGTTTCAGTGGGATTCAGTGATTCCCTGACAGGGAAAGCAACTCTTTTCGCATCTGGCAGTTGACTGCTCATCACAGAGCCTGTGCAAGTCTCTCTTTCTCTCAGTGAGTTAGCTGTCAGGTGATGCAAGGCCCTTCTTTGATACAGTATGCACCAAAGAAATAAGTTTAAGAAGCAAAGCCCTGAGTGTTTTATAAAGTGTTGCAGAGACTGTGATTTGCCCATGGCTTTTCCGAATGGGGCACTTCCAGCTTTGCTCCTTGCGAGCAGTTTCTCGTATTCAGCCATGGACTCAATAACGCAGGAGGGTGACACCTTAAAATAAAACAATGTTAATATTTTACAGCAAGGCTCTTTCTTCTGGTTATGCTTGCTTTCTATCTTGGAGTGTTCAGAATGAGCTTTGAGAGTTGTCTTCTCTTTCCTCTTCCCCATCTGCTGCAAATGTAATTAATTTTAGAGCAGGCAGTGTTTTATGCATTTGGGAAAGCAATGCCATGTCCTCATGTGTTAAGCTCAGCTACAGATGCTGGATCCCACTGTTGGTAAACAATTGTTTGGAATGCTGTTTTAGTCACTTGGATCAAAATGAAGCATTCTAAGATTAGTAGGTTTATCGCAGTAAGGTGTGGTGTGTTCCCAGTTTTTTATGAAGACAAGTTTGGTGATGGGAGGACTTCCCAAAAATGCACTAGCCACAGGACAGAGGTTTTAAAGTTCTGAGTAGCGGTAAAATTATTGTTTCATTTCTGCATTAATTTGAGTAATTAACAGAGCTGTGTCACACATGAGGTGCCCAGCCCAGCTCTCCAGACACTGCAGAGGCTTCTTCAGCAACATCTAACCTGTAAGGTCAGAGCAGATAGAGCATATTTATCCCACCCTTGAAGCTGTTTTCTTATTTGGTACATCAGGTAGAGCTGCTGCTGCTGTGTGGCTGATGATGTCTCACCACTGCTGCTGATTAAATGCACAGTGAATAATAGAATCTCTCAAGTTGGAATCCATTTGCTTGAGTTGTTTGCCATCGTTTAACTATGTATACCCTGAGAAATGGAAAAGTTACGGTGGAGGAGAGCAGATGGTTGGATCTGGGAGGAGCTGGAAGAAGCTGTTGGAGTTTTTTCCTGAGCTGGGATAGTGCTGCCCTGTGCTGTAACCTGCAGTTCTTTGGCTGGCCATGAGATCGGCACCCAGCTGTGCACCAGCAAGGTGCTGGTGATAATTCAGCAGAGACTGTACTTGTATGCAGAGAAATCTGGTTGCTCTGATGGGCCAGGCTGACGTGGGAAGAGTTTCACCTGGTTATGTGTGGGGCTCTTGTTTCTGTACTTCAGTGCCAAAGCCTCTGGTTTTGATGTTTTTCTGGGCAGTGGTTCAGAATGTCTGCATTCAGCAGATTAACAGATCTTTTAATTCTCTCCCAAGGGAAGGAAAGCAAGTGGTCAGAGACCAACAGGTGACTTGAAGCACAGTGAAATTATTTTAACCGAATAATAAGAAAATCGGCTGCTGTTTCCCGCCACTGTTTCCATGAATTGTGGGGTTACTTGAACCAGAGACAGATGTTTGCTGCTTTTTGTGAACTTCATTGTTTCTGCTAGGACCGCGGTGGTAAATGACTGATGCAGACTGTACTTACAAGATGACACCTTGCAAAATGAAAGAATGACTTGTGTCATACCCTGTGTTTTCACACAGGCACTCTGGAAGCTGCTGCATTTATAGCACAGATCTTGCCTGAAAGTTAAATGTTTGCTTAAGTGTTTGAAGACTTGGAGCTCAGGGCTGCAAACTCTTTTTGCTTGAGGTTGTGTTTGCACCCTCCCATATGTTTGTTCTCAGGAAACAGTAAATTAATTACTGGAATAGGGGAAACGGCAAGCTTGACTCATAGGCATTATGGAATGAGTGCTGGATGGGTCACACAGTTCTGAGATGTCCTTGTGGCTGCTTTTCACTGTCACTTTTATCTTCTCCACAATTTTTTTTTTTGGCTCCCTACTGGCCTAAGATTCTCTTCTCCTGTTCTTAGTACGTTGTGGTGGGTCTAGCAGAGCAGCCAGGGATACTTATAGGTAAGTAGCCCCAAACCAGTTCAGCTGTGTCTGACCTTAAAACTATCCACAAGGTATCATCATGCTCATGCACAGTGGGGAGGGTGAGACATTTGCATCTCCTTAAACTGCATTTGACTTGTTACTTTGGAGCATTCCTTAACCTCTAGTCATGTGTGCTTGAGTAAGCCCGATCACTAAATCTGGTACTTAACAGCTCTTTCACAAAGCACACCCTTCTTGGCTGCCAAACAGCGGAGCTTTGGCAGTGGTCCTTAGTGAGGACAGTCCCAGTTCATCCCAAGTAGAACACTCAGCAGAGCCCCTCTGCTGAGGAAAAAGGTGGTATTCAGAGGGTCATCTGCTCTTTGTCACACCTTGCGTTGCCCCACCTAACACATTCCAGCACACCCACTGCATATGGGTGGGGAGACGTTTTAAATTCCTCACCACTCTTATTATTAGGGAGTTGAGGCACGCACCTAAGGATCATTCCTGGGCGGAGGGGTTATGCTGCTCTCGGGAGCAGCAGGCCAGAAGTGCCGTGTGCTGTGCTGGAGAGGTGCACACTTCAAGTCAGCAAGAGAGATAATGTTGCTTTTTAGTTTTTGCAAATCTAGCACCCATTCCTAACTCCTGCAGCAGCTGAAAAGGGAATATTTGCTGCCATGCCTTCCTATAAGTCTGTATTTTTGCTTCAGCTGAGTGAAGCTGGACTTGCTAATACTCCAGGGCTCTTTTGGAAAGGTACAGTGGCTCCTGCCCAAAGCACAGATAACTTCCTTCCACATAGCTGTCACAATCCCTGTCCCAAACTGGTGGTATGCCTGTCTGTTCATCACAGAAGCAGTTCAGCTGAACCACCACTAATTGCAAACTGGTTCATGAAGTGTCAGAAAAAAGTGTG
Organism: Entomyzon cyanotis; assembly: GCA_024500445.1. NCBI lineage: Eukaryota > Metazoa > Chordata > Aves > Passeriformes > Meliphagidae > Entomyzon > Entomyzon cyanotis. The sequence goes on from JAKEPQ010000780.1 coordinate 14,949,993, forward strand.
GCCTAATGTGGTGTCAGCAGCTGCTTCACCATCTGCTGAGTCACCACTGCGGTGGGGACAAGGGACAAGAGGGGAGTATGGTGGCAGCCATCCCAAGGTGGGCTGTCCCCACTGGAGAGCTGCAGCTTGGTCTTACACAAATGGCAAGCCAGATACTCGTTTAAGTTATCAGCCCTTCCCTCACCCTTATCCTTCTGCGTAGACCTGCTTCTTCCTCTCTTCAGGACTGTAGAAGGATGCAGCACACCCACCAGCTGTCCTGGGGGGTGTAAAGGGTGAAGAATCCAAATGAGAGCTGGAGGAGGGCTGAATGTAGACTGGGCATGCCATGATCCTTAGGTTGCCTTTCAGATGCGAAAATAGCGTAATTAGCCTCGTAGTAATGATTTATAATTTGCATTGCAACTCTTGTTTCAGTGTCTCTCCAGCCAGCTGACTGCTGCACGCTTCTCTCTGCAGAACAGCTCTGAGTTGCATTAAATGATTCAGTATTCCCACCAGGCACTGTTTGTCAAGCCTTGGCAGCTGATGCCAAATACAACTGGCTAAGCCCCTTGTGAGGTGGCTGTGTCTTTGCTCTGACCTTCTGTACACTCTGCCTGCTGTTGACTGATTCTGCTTTGGAAGAACTGAGAAATATCTCTCTTCTTTTTTTTCTATTTTCCCTCTCCTTCATTTTTTTCCAGTTCTTACTGGACGTGCTTGGCAAGATGGAGCCACCGACCTCCTCCAGGCTGAATTCCCGAAAGAGAAGAAAAGATGGATCAGGCCCTAATGGGGCAACAGAGCTGGATGGAATCCCTCCAAAAATGTCCCGACGCTCACTCGTAAGTAAGCAGAAATACAAATTTTGGGAGCCTGTGAGATGAGGACATTGAGCTCTAACAGCAGAAAGATACAGGTGGTGGTTTGTCTGTGGACAGAGAAAACGAGGAGGGGGCAGGGGAGAAGAAGCAAATGATAGTAACTTGCCTTGCAAATCCAGTTTGGAATCTTCCTTTGTTCATACTAATAACATACTTACAACATGGGCTTAAATTAGGTCTGAGGCAAGCATTGCTAAGCTGCTTTTGTGGTGTGTCCGGCTTGTCACTTAAGCTGAGCCAAACAGGCATGCATTTAGATAGCCATGGAGAAGTAGCAGGCATTTCTCACAGATAGGTTTTAAGTGACCCACTGGGAGGGAGAAATACTCCAAAGAAGCACGTAACAACTCATGGAACTGCAGGAGGGTCTGAAGCCTGTAAGCAGCTGCAGAAGTGATCTGTTGAATCCACACTCTGGTGCACTGGGATGATCACTGTTCATTTGATTTTCTTGGTCTGGAGAGAGACTGCATTTATGTTGCTGGTACTTTGGGAGTGTCTAGGAAAAAAAGAAAAAACACAACAAACAACCAAAAGGATTTCTTTTATAGTTCAATCTTGGGATGGCTTTAACTAGCTAAAGCTAGTGGGATCTGTTTTGAAGGAGGTCCGATCCAGTTAATGTTACTGTAAAGGGCTGACTTTAACTTGTCCTTGCCACAATATTGCAGCGATTGGCTTTTTATAGTTCTCTGCCCTCTTCCTGGAGCTGTCCTGTACATCACACGTGCTCTAGTTCTTATCTCTGTCAAAAGCCAGCCACCATCCCTGCCACGTCATACCAGGGTCATGGTCCTTGGCAAAATGTGGTGACGTGTTGCAGCTTTCCATCTCGATGGCAACGTTTTGAGCTTCAGAAGGGCTTCAGCCCTGTCCCAGATCACTGACAGGTGGTAATGAAGTAAGAGCAGCACCAGCAGTGAGAACTGGGGAGGCAGGTACTGGGGGTGGAGGCTTGAGCTGTTGTGTGACTTTTCCCACAGAACCTTTATGTTCTTGACTGTTGCCAAAACCTACCCTGTTCCTCTTAAAGATCCCACGTATTTCAGTAAGGAAAGACAAGTGTGCAGGTTATTTATTATTCCATGGTAGTCACTTGCTCTTCAAGTTGGTGTCTGTCCTGTTTTAGAAATAAAAAGCATTTATGAACAGCGCAAGACAAGTAATATCTAGCCACTTTCTAAGCTTCCTGCCTGTTTTTTAGCCACAGGGCAAACACAGTTCTCCTGGTAAATGATTTATTTTTTTCTTCCTTTTGCAAAAGTTTTATTTATTATAGCAAGAGTAATAGTGTTGCCTAACTGTGAGATTACCTTGAAGCCTTTACCACTCCCAACTAAGCAGCTGTTGGCAGAATGTTCCCCTGAAGCAGCAGGGCTCAGCAGCAGATGGTGGTAACAAACCTGCTGACACATAAGCCTGTTGTATTGTGCACATCAGGTTGAGTTTTGACCCTCACTGGCCCTGCAGGGGAAGGGCAAGACTCTGGCGGGACCTTTTCAGGACATTTCTCTGTGTTCCTCTGATAATTTTGATAGGGCTTTTTTGTGCTTTTATTCCTAACTTCATGTCAGGTATCTGCCAACTAAGCTGCCAAGAATCTGGTTTTATATAGAAGTCCTAGACTTAATGGCAGTGATGAAAGGAGAGACCTGCAGGCCTTACCTGACAGTAAGGATCCAGTAGAGGAGGTGCTGTGTGAAACGTGCAGCCTCAGTAAGTTAAAGGAGATGTTCAGCAGTAGCAGTTTGCATGAATGTAGTGGTCGGTGGTTGTTTTCCTATGCATTTCACTCTAAGCACTCTAATAAGGAATGACATTGGCCAGAATAGCAGCGGTTTTTTTGGTTGCAGTGGTGCTGGACACCATGACAGGGTCCTGCAGTGGGACAGGAAGCCAGAGAGGAAACTGCTGATTAGCCTTTTGCAGCTTAAAGGCATTATTGTAATGATTTGCAAACTTGTTTCCTAGTGTTCTGACTCAGGAACAAGATGTCCATTGCAGCCCTACACCTTCCAGCTAGAAGAAAATTGAGCTGTTTGTTTTGTTTTTGGAAGGGCAGATGTTTTGTTTCCATTCAGAGCAGACCAGAAATGATGCCTGGACTTCAGCTGTTGATTAATGTACTGTTGTGGTCAAGTAGCGGGCTAGAGGGGTTTTTTTGCAGCAGCTGGAGTTACTCTGCCACTGATCAAAGTAAGTCTCTCATTTGTATGGCTCAGACATGGTGACAACACACATTCCCCGGGAATTGGTGCTGCTGTTAGTATTGCTCTTCTGTTCATTCACATACTCAAATCAAGGAGCTGTTACAGTTTGTATGTCACAGCACAAGCACTCAGGCACAGCAGAGTGATGGTCTTGCTGCGATGGTCACAGCTGGAGCTGTGACAGTGAGGTTTGAAGCTTTGCTGGTGCTGCTGTGAAGTGCTGTTTGTCAAAAATCTGGATTTAGCAGCTGCAGATCTGAGCGTCTGGTTTTCTTGGGTCCAATATCACCACCACTAAACTCTTCTTTTCTCTCTCTCTTCCTCTCTAAGCTTGGGCTAATCACCCTGCAGGGCTGTTTTGAGGTTTTACACTAATTAGTCTTTTAGTACATGTATCTGAATTATGCAGAGGCACAGTGAGTCACCAGGTGACTAGAAGACTGCAATGGCAGTGCTGCCACTGTGAACTGCCCTCACTTTTGCACTCTGACAGTGAAACTTTCCTGGCTCTTTAGGGACTGAGGGAACCAGCTCCGTTCTCAGATGAAGTGGAGATCGACTACAGCAAGCCATATATCAGAGTGACCTATGAAGAAGCCATGAGAGGGACCCCTTGTAAGTAAAAACAAAGACTGGAAGGGGATTGTATAAATGCTGGGTTTGGGGTGGTGTGGGTATGATTGTGATATCTCTGAGACTGAGCTAACCTTGTGTGTCGGACCAGGTTTACAGCCAATGACTTAGTGAATGCTTTGGTGATTAGATAACTGTTCCCATGTGAAACTGGGCTCACCAGTACACCTGAAATTCAAGTTTGTATATGTGAGAAGACTATTTGAACCAAATAGATATTTATTTTAAACTCTAGCTGTGCCACTGATAGATATAGAGCTGCACATTTTCTGTACTACTTTGTCTGAGGTAGCTTAAAGTTAAGCACTTTAAAAGTCATGTTTTCTGAAACTTGAAATGGGCGAGTAAAACCAATATATGTCTTTGTCCAGAATGTCCCATTCTAGCCTGGATTTGAATTAAAGTCAGTGTCATTAAACACCATAGGCAAGCCCCACAACAAGAATGTGTCCTTTTATTCTCTAAGCCAGGCTGGGAGAAATACTGTTCTCTTTGCAAGTCCAAAGGGGAGGCAGAGGCATGACTGGCTCCAGAAGGATGACTGCCCTCTCCTGCTAAACAGAGCTTGCAGATGGTGCTGTCTGACGTGGCCTCTCTGTTGTGGCTACAGAGACAATAAAAATGCTGCACTTTTACCTACCTGACTGCTGCTGAGTGATGAGTCAGTTCAGATTGAGACCTGGTTGTGGTTTCCTGCCAGAGTTTCTGAAAATCCAGTGTATTTCACAGTCTGCATTAATTTCCCAGCTGAAAATCTTCAGTCTGCATAAAGGTCTCTGATTTCAATGGTGCTGGCCCTTCTGCCTGCCAAGACTAAAATACAGTGCACATTTCTTTGTTGCTGTTTGTATTTGTGCTCAGGAACAGTAGCTGCTGCAGGTATGGAGGAAAGGGAAGGATGTCCCAGCCACTTTCCAGAATGTGATTGTATGACCAGCCCTCTTCTGGCATACAGAAAGCTTTTTGCAGTTACAAATCTCCAAATCCTTGGCTCTTCAGAGCCTCCTGGCATCATCAGATTGAGGTCTTAGAACCACTAAAAAATGGTTGTAAGAGGCTGTCCTCAAACTGACTCCTCTGCTTAGCTTGAACTTAACAACTCTGACCTTTGCATCAACTCCTCTTCTTGCTGCCTCCCAAGTTCTGTCTCTGGGTACCTCCAGGGCCCTGCCCAGACCCACGGGGTCTCAGCCTCCTGCTAGGTCCTCTGCATGCCCTGTCTTCACTGCAGCCTTGGCATGCCTCTACTCGCCACTCCTCTGAGTCTGTCTGCCTGAATTGGGCTAGAGAACATCAGGCTGTACCCAAGCATGTCACATATGAAGACTGCGTGGTGTTTGGTTACCAGCAGCAAGAGGAGTGTGGTCCTGTGTGGTCCCAAGATCAGAAGCTTCCCACTATTACATGGCAGTACTAGACTATCTCACTTCACCTCTGTGCTGACCTCAAAGAGCTGAGCTACAATTTTCCCTGGCAGAGGTAGCCTGAGGAAAGTTTTTCTCCTCCTTATTTGCATTATTATTATTATTACTGTTATTTGTGGATTTAGCTGATAATGCCAGTGGTTCAGCAGAATTGTGTCTGCTTTTCTTTGAGCAATCCAACTGTGTTTTTGACTAAAGCCGTACACTGCATGGGTCTGGGGGAACTAATGATGCTGATCCCTCAACCAGACTGGTGGCTGTGGCAGCAGGCTGAAGAGGGGAATGCTGTAAAGGTCTTGAAATGCCATCCTGGCAGGCGGGAGGAGATCAGGCACCTGTGAAATACTTGGGCCAGTTCCCCTGTAGTATCTCACTGCCATGCAAAAAGTTAATTCTGCATTTGCATTTCCATAGAAGGGAAATGTTCAGGGTTTGCTTTTCCCTTGGTCTTCCTTCACCTTGTTTGGGTGACATATTGTAGGCTTTCAGTCTGTCTTTCAATGTGGTTGTATTTCAGCTCTGTGCTCAGCTGCATTTGTTTCCACATGGGAAAGCAGAGAGCCAGGCATTTCTCCTCACAATTCTGTCCTGGCTTTGGTGCTGCATTCTGTAACACCTCCATGAGTTTCAGAAGGTCCTGAAATGTGAGTATGAGCAGCAGCAGCTGCTTCTCCAGGAAGACATATTCACAGCTGTCTCTCTGTCCCTTTGGCACAGTGGATCGCCCCGTCAGAGTTTATGCCGATGGAATATTTGACTTGTTTCACTCTGGACATGCCCGGGCCTTGATGCAAGCAAAGAACCTCTTCCCAAACACATACCTCATTGTTGGAGGTAAGGAGTGACCTTGTTGACTTTGGCTGTTTCAGGAATACAGTTTAGCTCTGTCTGTGGCTGTGCATACAGGAATTTTGTCTTTGTGGCGTCAGTGGCTCTCACTGCAGACACTCATCTCAAATGTTGCTGAAGTCTTACTGCAAAATATTAAGGGTTGGATATGTCTGCAGAAAGATATCCTATACCAAATGACTGCTTAAGGAAAAGATTTTTGATCATGCTGCTGTAATTTGACCCCTGTATTTTGTGACAGGAAAAGGTGAGTTGCACCCCTGAGTATCAAAATATATTAGGGATAGTTGAGCGTCTGACTCTTGAATGAGAGAGATAAAGTATGGAAAGGATCCCTCCATGGCTGCTTTGTGTCACCTGTATTGCTCTGCAAGTCTCTCCCCAACTCCCAGCTGGGGATTGCTTAATGCCAAACGGATCCCACTATGAACATGGAGATCACAGTGGTTTCTTGGGCATGTGCCTGGACACAAATCAGTGAGGCCTTCTTTCTCTAAATAGAAGTTCCCTATTTTGTCTGTTAGGTCATAAGTCTTTCGATGATGCCAGGAATATCCTGCTGGGTGCCTGAAGGGACCTAGCAGAGGTGTTTCAGCCAGGCCTCCTTCAGGAATATAACAGGAAAAAAGATACCCCTCTTCTGGCTGCTGCAGTACATGGGCCTCTGTCCAGGCAGTGCCTCTGTGCTTCTACCTCCACCCACGTTAAGAACACACCAGGCTGTGCATGTTGTCTCTCAGGAGCTGATCCCTGGTCAGGCTGCATAATGATGCTGAAGTATGAGAACTGAAAATACCTTTAACTAGTTTTCTCAACTCCCAGTGTCTTCCTGAAGCAGAATGAAATTCTGATCCTGCCACAGAATGATTATAACATCCTTGGGTGGTTCATTTCCTTATCACAGTTCCACTCATTGCTGAGAGCATTTTTGCAGTGGTATGTCTGCACTTCTTGTGTGCTACAGTAGTGTCTGGAAGGGGAAGGGAGGGAGGAGAGCTGAAACAGTTGCTCCAACCTACAAACTGCCCTGAATTTAGAAGTCTTAAAGGCTGAAAGACATCCCCATGTACATAAACACTGTACAACAAGCAGGAAAATAACTTCAGGTCAAGCTATTAGCATGTTAAAGTAGCAAGGAGCGTAACCATGCTCTGTGCCTCTGGGAGACTGTTGAGGAGAACAATGAACTGCTCCCCTTGCACCAGGACTGAGACAAGAGGCCACAGCCCAAGAGAACATTAGCTCCAAGCAGGGAACAATCTCACCCACTCTTTATCATCTGTTTGTCTGGAACGTAAATACATCCAATACCAGTGGGACTGGTAATGCCTTGTTTACTTTTGAGTCTGATAATCAAATAGAACTCCTTCCTTGATATGTTACATTGCAGATTATGAAGAGTTGTTAATTTAATTTCTCATAGAACATAATAATTAAGCTAACTTGATTCCCTGTCAGCCCCGCCTTTGTTTTAACATAACTTTCCAAGGCTGTGGTAAAGCATTTTATGAAATCAGAAGTTTAGCCAGTGAGTTTTTTTCAGATTTTAAGCCTGAAACATCCATTACTTTAAAAGCAGATCTCTGCCCAGCAGCCCCCCAGGTACCATTTTGTGTAAGAGAGTTGTCTTCTGTGTAGGCTGGTTTTCTTGATAAGTGTTGTAAGCTCTAGAGACCTTAAAGGCTTGGGGTGTGGGTCCCCAGCTTTGGCAGAAATTCCCCAAACAGCATGCCCAGAATGGCTCAGGAGTTTAGTGCCCTACACCACTCCTGTTCCTGATGCTTTGTGGCTGGAAGAGCTGGGTTTGGAAGTGCCAATGCCAGCCTCTGTCAGCTGCTGGCATTGCCTGGTTCAGCAGGGGTGTGGGCAAGGTCTTTTTACTGTAAATCATTGGGGTAAGTGCCTCAGACTCGGTGTTCTCTGCCTGTTTCTCCAGTCTGCAGTGATGAGCTGACCCACAACTTCAAGGGTTTCACAGTAATGAATGAAAACGAGCGCTACGATGCTGTGCAGCACTGTCGCTATGTGGACGAGGTGGTGAGAAATGCACCATGGACCCTCACACCCGAGTTCCTGGCAGAGCACAGGGTAATTTGTGACATCTGATCCGTTTGGAATTTTGATTAGCCTCTCTGTTTACAGCAGGAATTCATCCTTGGGGGTGACCTCTGCCTGAGCAAACTGTTTCTGTTGAAACTCCTTAAATATAGAATGAACTGGGTTATGGGAATTGAGTGGGTTTCTTGGGTGTGTAGAAGCATTTGGTGAGCTGGCAGGTAATGTTAAAATAAGGTAGAGATTGTGGCATAGTGAAAAAGCCCGAGAGGATCTCGCTGTTTCAGGAGAAGTTGGTGCTGGTTACAGATAGGTGTGAAATGCAGTAGGGAGAGGATTACATGGGTTGGAAGCAATTTCTGGGGGGTGTCTAGTGCAACTCCCTGCTTACAGCAGGAGCAGCTTAGATATACATCAGCTTTCCTGCAGCAGGAGACCAGACAAGCTGTCTTGAAAGCCTTTTATCAGTTAGTTAGTGAGATAAAGCAAAAGGAATCTCTAACATCTGTTGAACAGCTTTGGGAGGTGAAGGAGTCTCCTGGGGAGCTTGCTTAGTGTACCCTTGTTGCCATTAACAAGCTGTTTCTCTATGAAGCTTAAAACAGCTGTGTTCTTATTCCCAGCCTTTTCTTTCCTTTCTGTCACGTGCTTACAATTCAGACAATTGCCAGTGAGAACTTGGGACTGCTCTATGTTGTGTTGCGTTTTAAGAGGAAAGTGTCTTGCTGTTCTCTCTCACACCCCTGAGTGGAGGTGTTGAGCTGAAAGTTACCATCTTTCAACAGCATCAGGAGACCTGCACATTCCAGATAAAATGTTGACTTGCTTTTTTAATTTTCAGATCGACTTCGTTGCACATGATGACATCCCCTACTCTTCTGCTGGCAGTGATGATGTCTACAAGCACATAAAAGAAGCAGGTGGGTCCCTCTCAAATTTTCCAGGGCTTCCTGTCAAAGATCTGCTGTAGTGTCTCCTGTACCTCTATAATGCAAGATTATGCTCCTCTCTGAACAAGGTCTGCCCAGGAGGCTCTGGGGGCAGGAAGAAGCAGCTCTGGGCCCTGCTTTGTAAAACTAGCACTGTTCCATGTCCCAGGCCAAGCATGACCCAGCTAATTCCTAATTTCAGTCTCGTTATTTTGATTGAATTAACAGCAACCTCTTGAAAATATACTACAGTTTAGCTTAGAGATTCTCACAAATGGGGAGTCTCATGAGCTTAGCAGAGGGGCACCTCTAGCAGTTTGCTGTAAAATCACTGGGGGTGCAGCTTTTTTATATCTATCCAAACTCAGCCATCAGAGTGTTATATTTCCATCCATTAATTTGTAGGACCCCTTGTCCTGTCCTTGCCCTCATACTATTCTCTATGCAGAAGATTATCATCAATATTTAAACCAGCTAAAGTGAAGAGCTTTTTGTTAGAACACCTGGTATTTTGACAGGCTTTTGACATGTTTTGGTCTTAGGTGTCCCAGAAAGGATGACTCTGGTATTGCACATTTAAGGACAAAGATGTGAGAACAGTTAGAAGTGAGCTCTTGACAGGAGAGATTGTTTCCTAATAGAGGCGGCAGCAGCTTTTTGCCACGTGTCTTACTCCAGCTGTCCTGGGTCCTGTTCCCCAACTTTAGGCATGTTTGCACCAACCCAGAGGACTGAGGGGATCTCCACGTCCGACATCATCACGCGCATTGTGCGGGACTACGATGTCTATGCCAGACGGAACCTGCAGCGGGGCTACACGGCCAAAGAGCTCAACGTCAGCTTCATAAACGTGAGTTGAAGTGGGTCTCACCACACACTGCGGGAGCCAGAATCTTGGAAAGTGTGAAGAGAGTCTTGTCTAGTGATAGCACAGTCCTGCCCTGAGCCAGTGAAAGGCCCATCTGCAGAGCTAAGCACTGGCACCAAACCAGTGTCCTTGGAGTAGAAATTAGACTTCTTCCACCCCTGAAATTGCCTCAGGGACCCACTCAGAGGAACTGTGGGTTTGCTAATACTGCTCCATTGTCAGAGATGTCTTGCTGGCATCTTACCAATTGAAAGAGCTGGAGAGAGGGTGTGTGGCAAAATGTATGTTTCCTTGAATGAAGAGTGAGTTGTTCTTGACAGCAGCTGCTGTCTCATCTCTCTCCTCTTCCCGCAGCCACCTCCTTAGGGTAGAGTGATTTGTTGGGATAAAATCTGATGCTGTTTCCACTGTTCTGTTCTCTTCCTGGAGCTGCAGGAGCAGCAATGCTTAGGTAGGACAGAAGGACATGTCCTGATCCTGTACTGAGCAACTCTAGCCTTCAGGAAGAATACATGGCAGAAGACATTTTTGATGCTGGAAGTAAAGTCGTAAACATTTTTTTTTTTTATCACTCAGACACTGTGCCTGTGAATAACAATGAAACAGGAGAGGTAACGGCTGCTTGACCTCTCTTTGGCACGTAACTCTGCCTCTGTTTAAAAACACCCAGCAGAAAGACTGGTGCTGTTGTGATATGCAGAGAGACCTACAGCAAGTAATTTGGATCTAATCTGTATGCTGTATAAATATTTCCCTCTTCCATGCACTCCTATTAGATAGTGCTTATCTCTGGCTTTAGTCTTGCTTTGTGTACTGTGCCAGTGCCTGCCACAGAGTGTCTCATAGCCCCACTGTGTCTGCCATGTAGTCTAGGGAAGAGGTGTCATGGAAGTGAAGGAGAAGTGTCACCAGACTGATGGAGATGCTGAGTTTCAAGCAGCAGTTCACTGTAGTAACACAGAGCAGAGGTGGTTGCCACTCAGATCTGGTGAGCTGTATTCTGATCCACTACTCTCTGTGCAGGAGAAAAAATATCACCTCCAGGAACGTGTGGATAAGGTGAAAAAGAGGGTGAAGGATGTAGAGGAGAAGTCAAAGGAATTTGTCCAGAAAGTGGAAGAGAAAAGTATTGATCTCATTCAGAAGTGGGAAGAGAAGTCCCGGGAGTTCATCGGCAATTTCCTGGAGATGTTTGGCCCAGAAGGTGCATTGGTAAGGAGCTGCTCTGGGAAAGGGAATTTTGGAGATCAGCAGGCATTGTAGGGCTTCTATAGAGTCAGCAGAGCAAAGGTTAGGCCTTTGTTGCAGTGCTCAGTGTGCTGCCAGTCTCCAGACAAGTTGTCCCAGGCTTGGGCGGCCTGTTTTCAGGGAGCCCTCACCATTGCCAGTGATACAACACCAGTTACGCTGCAGAGTGAAAAGTTCCCCTGTCCCCTGAGCTGGCCTGTAAACTCCATCTTGTGCCCTGCTGACCACTGACTTGCCAAGAAGATGGTGGTCACTTTGTCACTGGCCTGGAATTAGTCTGAAGCTACTTGTTTGTGCCAAGCTTTCCTGCACTGCTGGGTGAATATCACAGACACCTCATGTTAGAAGTGCTTGAAAATGGGTGGTGATTACACTGTGTGCTGTTTCCAAAGCCCAGAATGATGCTGGGGCTTTTTCTACTCTTAAATTGCAAAAAGTACTGAAGGGATACAACTCAAAATGCTGCAGAAGCTGTAAGTAGTGTCCATTTCCACGACTGTAAACCATGCTAACTGTCTTCTTGCTTCCCTCGCTAGAAACACATGCTGAAGGAGGGCAAGGGCCGGATGCTGCAGGCCATCAGCCCAAAGCAGAGTCCCAGCAGCAGCCCCACGCACGACCGCTCCCCATCTCCCTCCTTCCGCTGGCCCTTTTCCACCAAGACTCCTCCTTCCTCACCTGCCAACCGCTCCAGGAACGAGTCTGCAGTCACCTACGACATCAGTGAGGATGAAGAGGATTAACCTACCTGCCGGGATTTGCTGCAGACCGCTAATTGCTGAATCCTAAGTCCAGACCCACTGGGGAACTCTAAATGAGCAAGAGAGCCATAGGAACAGGGCTGACGGTGAGCACAGGGCCTTGGAGGCTCCCGTTGCTCTTAGCAAGGGCTGCTGCCTGGAAGCACATTCAAACCTCCTCTCCCTTGTTCTCCCCAAATCCCCTTTTTATTGTTTACGTTCTAGCGGTTTCCAGGGTGAAGATGGTTTTTATATTTTAAGAAAATATTTGTTAAAAGCGCAGAGAATAGCACTCAAACGTGGCTTTTGTTTCGGTTTCTTTTCCCTTATTAAACCTCCAGGCAAGAGGGAGAGTGGGAAGACCCATCTGTCCCTCCTTTCCTTCAGTTCCTCTGTCTTATCCCCCACCCCCAGGCAGTATCTGTGCTGCTGCCAAACGAAAGACCCCTCAGTTCCTCAACCAGCATGACCTCAAGAGCACACACGAAGCAGTGGTGTAATGAGGCTTCTAGGAAATAGAGACATCCCTGCTGGGCTGGACCTGATAGGAATCTATCCAGCAGACCCTGTAGTGCTCGCATGCCTCTTAACTGAGCTTCCCAGTGTGTCGCAGTGAGGACGTGCTGGGCAGGGGGTACCAGCTTGGCACGCAGGAGTTACACCTGGGAAGGATTTGCAGCACTGTAGAGTGGCACACTCTGTAAAGTGCACAGCATTCACAGCCCCAGATAGTAGAGGGGCTGCAGGGGAAAGGTCTTTCCAGCTAATCTTAACAAGACTGCTAAATCCTGAGCTAAAATTGAGCCCGCAGTTGCTGTTGGAGAGAAGAGAATGAATCTTTGCTTCAGGGCACTTGCTGTCGCGCATTTCCTTGGGTGTGTGAGAGCCCAGGTAGGAAATGAATGTGTGTACTCTTTTGAGAAGTTCTTTGTCCCAGTCTGTGGTGTGTTACACGTTTTACTGTCTGTCCAAACGGCCCCTCAGCACTGTGCTCTGTATGTGTTTTTCTGTGTTTCAGTTGCTGTGCTCTAGGGGCTGGAGGAGTCCTTTACACTGGTGCCATGAAGTCACTGCTCTAAGGGCAAAGCAGCCAGTTTGCTGCCTGTGTCGGTGTGTGCAGCTGGACAGATGAAGGGCACATTTTACCCCAGTGAAGGGCCCCAGTCCCATGTTACAGTTACCTGGCTTGTGCAGTACATGCACAAATCCATGCCTGCTCACTCTGCTCCATGAGGCAGGATGGAAAGCGCATCAAAGAATGCTGCAGCTTTTTAAAGTTATTTAAACGTAATGCTCATTTGAGTCCATGGTCCAAGTTGTGCCTGCTGTCATGTCTGTGATATACACTGAGCTTTGTGGCCTGTGGCTCCCCAAGGGGACTTGCCCTCCCCATGGCTGAGCAGAGCAGGTCAGTGCACCCTGTCCTGCAGCCAGTACTGGAGGGATTGGCCTTACTGTCATGTAGCCGTGGAGCTTTTCTGTCAGGGTTTGCCTCTGATACACACTGTCTCTGGGTGGAGCTGCTGGGCCGAGTTGCCTGTATCCTGCAGTGCTGGGAGCAGAGGACAGCTCAGCGCCGTATCAGCAATGCTGCAGGGAGGTCTCCAGAACAGGATATGAGGCTTGGGGAGCAGCCCATGCAAGGAGGAAATTCATCAAGTGCTGCCACAAGCTCTGCACACTGTGATGCTTCCAGGGCACTTGGTGGCCCTGTGGTAAGAATAGGCTGCAGCTTCTTTCCAGCTTTTATCTTGATGGGCCTTTGTCACACTGCCCAAAGGGTCTGATAGAGGTTCAGTCCTTCTGTTGAGGCCAGAACCGGTATGGGAAAGGGTATTTTGGGGATCACTAATCTGCCACTTGGACCTCTTTCAGCTGGGATGTGCACAGCTGTGGGAGCATGGCTGGCTGCTGTGGATTTTAAGCTTAAGGAGCAAATAACAGTCACTTGGTAGAAGCCAGTTGTTAATCCCCTGGTTTAAGAGTGGTAGAGCACTTAACGTTGTGTCACCCACATTGTCTTTTCCCTTATCTTCCCACCTTCTCTTCCTCACCTTTTCCTCAATATGGATGTTGCGTTTCTTCCCTGAGCCAGATCGCAAAGGTCAGGCTGCTTTAGAGCCTTACTACTGTTTTGAACACAAGTTATGCAACAGTGTTCTGTAAGTTTGGGTAACAGTGGTGTTTTGGATGGTGGCTTGTTCTGCAGAGACCTGAACATACTTGGTCTCTCTGCAAAATCCGGGGTGCTTGGTAAGAAGCCAGCCATGGTTTTACATGTAGCTTGGAACAACAGAGCTGTTTCTTGTAACCAATAATCCCTGCTTCCTCCTTGCACTGAAATTAAATTGGACACTGAAATCCCAGTCTGGTCTTTTTTTTCCCTTTGTTTTGTTTTCTCCTGATTGCTGGGTCAGTCTTGTCCAGCACTGTCATGTTTTATCAGGAATAGGTAAGGGCTTGATCTTTTAGCAAAACATGAGCGAAGTTCCCCAGGATCGTCTTGTTACCCATTGATACACCCAGTGCTGATGCTTCAGGGCTGTCCTGCACACCTCTAACCCATCCCTCATTCTTCAAAAGAAGCATCCAGAAGAAACATGCTTGAACTAAGCATGAAATAAAAGGTGCAGTGGGAAAACAGAACTTCACTAGCATGCAGTGAAGAACACTGTGCAGTTTGACACTGCTAAATCTAGAGGCATCTACTCATGCAAGACAGCCCTGTCTCACTTCCTCTGTAGATCTGGGGTGTGAGCCCCTGGGACAGGATTTTCTCATGGCAGAGAACAGCAGCAACAGGACAGAACTGAAAGATGGCAGGGATGGTGGTAGAAGCAAGAGCATCAGAGAGTGCTTCAACTTTTTTATGTGATCTACTCGTTTGAAACCATGGTCTGAGTTGTGCCTCTGGTGTCTGTAATGAACACTTAGGGTCAAAAGATTACCCAGTGATTTCTGCAAATTGTCGTGGCTCCTGATGTCCATCCCTACTTCTAGAGCAGGTACTGGTACTGGGGCCAAGGCTGGTTAAGGCAGCACTAACTGCCTGTGTTAGGAAGGTGCTTCAAGGCTCCTTTCTTTGCCTGGCCCCTGAACTGGCAGGAGTGGATGCTCCCTCTGTGTTTTCAGGAACATGCAGTGTGATGGAGAATGTGCCCCAAGGACAGGCCAGACCCATCCAGACGTCTTGGGAGAAATCACCATTGTCCTGGGCTTGCCTTGGCTGTGGGACCCCAGCCAGCAGCACCCAGAGCTCAGTGTCACAGCTGGATGTGGAGCAACCCACGCCATGGCTATGTTGGTCTGGGCTTCATCCTCCTCCCCTTGTATGGAGTCATCTCCTACGCAGCCTAGGCAGAGATAATACTAACCAAAGCAAGACTCAAGTAAAAATGTATCTTTACTCAGTGCCAGACAAGAGCCTCTGGGCTGGAGGCAGCTCCATGGACCCCCTTGGCTTGTGGCTTTTAGGTTTCAGAGCCTTTCATTCTGTCCCAAGGTGCCCTTTCTCCTGCCTCTTCTGCTGCCAGCAGCTCCCCTAGGGCCAGGGGAGGAGGACAAGGTTGTGCAGGGCAGAGCAGCCCCTTGCCCCACTCTGCCCCTTGGCACCCCAATTTCTCCCTCCTGCTCACGCCTTGATGTCAGCACCTGGGGGTGTGAAGCTGACGGGTTGGTAGCCCGGCCTGTCATCCTGCTTGCGGTAGTACATCCGCGTCAGCACCGCCAGGATGAAGGTCTGCGGGATCAACAGCTGCACGTTCATCTCTGGAAGAGTAGAAGGGTCATTCAAAGCCACCTTCATCCACCATGCCTGCCCCTCATGCTGTGCCATGTGATGGAGGAGGTCAGCCAGGAGCAGGTTGCACCACTCCCCCATCTCCCAACTTACGCTGCGACCTGGCCTTGGAGGAGAAGGGTGGTGAGCAGGCAATGTTGCCATTGTTGGCCAGGATGCTGAAGATGGCAGGCTGGAGTGCTGTCAGGAGGACCAGGAGCTGCAACCACCAACACCCCAGTGGTGAGGGATGTGCCACTGCCCAGCTCCTACCCTTCACCTTCCCCGCTATCCCACAGTCAGATGGGGCTCTAGCCCAGCAGCGGCTCCTGCCCCACTATCTTCCCTCATGCCACCTCATCCCGTCTGTGCTGCAGGAGCCCCTCACCTAGGAGGGAGCTGGGCAGGACAGGGGCTCACCTGGAAGCAGGTGAACTTGGCCTGCATGTTCTGCTCAGCCAGGTGCAGCCGGGCCTGCCGGAAGAGGATGCCCAGGGCCCACAGCCCAAAGAGGGTGGAGACACCAATCAAGGTGTTGATCCAGAGAGCCACACTCTCTGCTGAAATCTGAGGGGGACACAGAGGAAACATTACTGGGCTGACAAAGCTCAGGTGAAGGCTTCCTGTCTAGGTCATCAACCTGCCCATCCCTGTGCTCTGGCACTCACGTCAGCAGGGTTGTAATTCCCATCGGTGGACAGGATCAGCCCCAGGAAGACAGCAACTGCCCTGAAGAAGGCGTACTGGAAAGTCCCCAGGATCAACAATTTAAGCTTTTTCCTGGCATGATGAGAGAGATCAGTAGCACTGTGAAGTCCTCAAGTCCCTGCCCTGGGACTTCTCTTCCAACCCAGCAGAAGCAGGGGCTGAAAGCCCTCCCAGGGCAGAGGTTTATCCCAGCTCTCCCTCACCTGGTCATGGTGATTCGAGGCAGGCAGGGGCAGCAGCAGCAGCAGGGCCCAGTGCTGACCACCATGGGCACGTCCTTCAGGGTGCTGAGCAGCGCTTCCTTCCCCCCAAAGCCCTCCACCATGACCATCATCAGGATGTAGAAGCAGACAGCAAAGTACCTGGGGAGGAGGAGGAGGAGGAGGTAGGCAGGTCAAGCCCTGTGGGCTCCGTGGTGCCCCTGTCCCAGGGTGGGTGATACTCACGATGTGGTAGCCATCTCCACCACCATCATGGAGCGTGGGAACCACAGGCCGAAGCAGCTGACCACTGACACAACCTGGGGGACATAAGAGCTTGGCACACTGACACTTCCCTCACCTCTGGACTGGCACCCCTTGGGTGGCCCTGTCCCCCCGGGGTGATGGCCCCACCACCCCCACAGCCCAGCTCACCGTGGGGGCTGAGCTGCTCCAGCAGAGTGTCTTCATCTTGATGGGACAGCGGATCTTGCGGATGAGGTACAAAACCTCTTCCACATAGATCACAATCGACAGCAGTGTCATGATGGTGCAGAGGCCCAGGATGATGAGTTGGGCCATGTCCAACTCTGCCAGGGAGGGGTGAGAAGCCATTTTCATCCTGTCCTGTTCCTCCTGGGGCCACTACTGCAGGGAGCTGCCCCACAACCCACCATTCCACAGGTTTAGGAAGCTCTGTGCCACACCCGGAACGTCTGTCTATACCAGAGCTGGTGCTTCTGCCTTGCTGCTCCCTGACCCATGTCCCATGTCCCTGCCCCGGTGCTGGCCCTTCCTGAGCTGTCCCCATCCCTGCAGGCAGGACTTATGGGATGGGAGGCCAAGACCCTTGTAGCAGCTCAGTTTCTGACTTCTGGGGCTGCTCCCTGCCTGCACTTGCCACAGCCACCCTACCACCTTCATCCCTGTCCTGCTCCCTCCAGCGACAACAGCAGGGTGCCCCCACCCCGTCCCCCCACCTACGGTGCAGCAGCTGGTTGGAGCGGGGCGGCAGGGAGAAGCAGGCAGCCGGCACGCTAAAGTTCCTGATCAGCATCTCCACCAAAGGGCGGGAGAACCTGCGGAGCAGAACGGGAGTGCTGCACGGGGCCGCAGGGACACGGGGAAACCCAGCCCCGCAGGGTCCGCGCTGTCCCCTGGCTGGCTTGCCTCACCACCAAGCGCCTCCCTTCCTTTACAGAGGGAAGGAAAAATCCAAAGTTCTGCTGCAAAAAGTTGGATTTGCCGGGCTGAAAAGCGGCACGGGGGTCTCCGGCACTCACCTGGGGTCATCTGCCAGCTCCAAAGTGGGATCCATCCTGTTCAGCTCCTCGCTGGCTCCGTCCCAGTGGCTGTGCGGCTGCTTGTCACCGCCTGCCTCAGCTCCCCTCGCCAGCCCACGGGGTCAGAGTCCCCAGGGCAGGGACCGCGGGACCATGCCGCGCCTTGTTCCAGTTTAACCAGAGCCTCCAGAGCTTCCCTCCCTCTCCCGCCGCTGCGGGCATCCATTGGCCGTCGCGGCCCACCGAGTGCTTTGGCCGCCCGGTTATCGACCCGGGGTGCCGGGAAGGCAAGTTGTCACCGTGCCGGCACTCTTGCCTGTCCCCGGGCTTGGGGCGCAGGGCACCTGTGCTGGGGTGGCACTGCTGCGCACCCCTCGGGCAGCCCAGACATGTGGTGGTGGTGCCATGGAGGGTCCGGGACGTGTCCCCATTTCCCCTCAGCAGCAGTGTTGGGGTGCGAGGTGGTGCCGCGGGGCGGTGGGAAGCCTGTCAGCCCCTGCGCGGCTCTGCGGGCCCTGGGAGGGCTTTGCGGTGGCTCAGCTCCAGGGAGCCCGGGGCTGAGTCCGGCACGGAGCAGCTCCCAAGGCACTAGACGGCATGGCTTGCCCAGCGCTCACAGCCCTGGCCTCGGGACAGCAGCAGTGCCCTGGCCTGGGGAAGGGACCAGAGGGCTGGAAGGAATTGTCTGAGTGGGGCCTTAGGCAGGAAAAGCAGTGTATCCTTGTCTTAGATGGATCCCAGAATCCTTATACGTCCCAGGGGTGTCCACTTCTCTGGGTGTCCTCCCAACCCTCCAAGGAAAGTGAGTGCTGGCTTGTATTGGGCCTCCTTGGAACTGCTACCCTTTGCCCTCTGGCAGGGGGCTCCTGCTGAAGCCAGAGGGACAGCAGGACCCCGGATGAGTGCTCTGCATCTTGCTGTAGGGGCAGGACGCTGTTGTTGTCACTGGAATGGGACTTGAGGAGGGGTCGTGGGGGAGAGAATGGGTGTGGATGCTTCAGTTGCCATGGGAATGAGATGAGGGAGGAGAGGGTCCTGAGGGGATTCTGTGCATATCCGAGATGCTGTGCACATGTGCCTCTCCCCTCCCTCAGCCCATTAACCAAGTCCCAGAGCCCTGTCCCTACCCACTGTACATACTCTTTCCTGCCCTACATGCTGTAACCTAACCTGGCACACTGCGTGCTGCACACCCAGCCCTGTGCACTCACACTCACTCACACTCATTTACCCACACCTTGCACAAGCAGACCCCTCGCCCTGGCTGCTCCTGGCCCCACGGGGTGCATGGGACCAATGGGGGGCCCCTGCCCAGCACCCCTGTGCCACACCAGTATCACCAGCACTGCCTACAGCTGAAGAAACATGACATCTTGTCACATGACAAGCTCCTGTGACATCTGCTGTGCTGGCCTTTTTGTGACAGTCACCATGGGCTACATCATGGCAGTCCAGCTGTCCTGCCTCATCCACCTGGTGCTCATCCCCTGTGGTCCATCAGCACGGGGACGATCTGCACGTATTCCTGGCCCCGGGAAAGCAGAGCCCAGCCCGCAGCACGCAGCCACATGTGCTGCACTGCCCAAACACGGGCAGGAGCCTCTTCCCCTGCCTGGCATAGCCCCAGGGCCAGCACCACCCATGGGTGCCCACTGCACGGGGGGACATGCAGGTCCCCTTGCCCACCACACCAGTGTCCATTTGTCCCTGACTCACTGCTGCAGCATCATGATGATCCTTCTCACCACTCAGGTAGTATCTGAGACTCATTGAGCCCTGGTCCCCTGCTTTCCCCAAGCATAGCACACCCCAAGGTGCAAGGTGCAGCTGTGGGGCATGGAGCATCCTGCCAGCCTGCAAGGGGGACACAGGACATTACTGGACCTCAAGCCCAGAGCAGGGGGCAGCCCCACACATTGATGCTCTGCATGAGTTGGTCCCACCACACATATGCAAGGAGGGTTCCATCGCTGCACACACTCCCCTCTCCATCCCCTCTTGGGGCTGGATGCACACAGCACTGACCCACCTGTATTGAGCCCCCCAGCCCCATCGCCATGACCAAGAACACTCCATCCCACCCCACATGGGGACAGGACACATCCACACACTGTTCTGCTGTGGCCAGTGTATTGGGGGTCTGGGTGTCACCACCCCAGAGCTGTCCCCTGAGGACATGGAGGGCTCTCCCCTGCAGCCCACGGTGCTGAGCCCTCCCTGCCCTAGCAGGACAGGACATGCCGGCACCTTGCTTGCTTCAGCCTGCCCCAGGAAACGGTGGAAATGGGTGTGGAGAGGGGGAATGCAGTGGGATGGGATAGCCCAGAGTCCCTTTAACTTCTCCCTTATTCCAGCTCCTATCCATGCCTGGGATATATGGTCCTGAAGCCATCAAGGTCCATGGCCACCCTTGTCCCCCAGTCAGCCTTCTCCACACAGGCTGCTACCACAGCCAAAAGCTGGCAGGACAGGCAGGAGCCAACAGCAGGTGAGCATCCCTGGCATGGGGATGGGGGCCAACAGATGGGTCAAGCTTCCACCAGTTTGACCTCAGCCCCAGATCTTCAGGATGTTCCAGGTTAAGGCAGCCACAGGCACAGGGAAACCCCTTTCCTGCCAAAAACCCCTTCAGCAGAGAAGGAAAAAGGAACACAGAGATGGGAGCCATACACCCCCCAGCCCAGGGTAGGGGTGGTTTGAAGGCTCATGGCCCACTCAGCATCAGGGTGGCTGTTGTGCCCCAAGGACCTGGCACAGAAACTAGCAGCAGTGCTGGAAAATATCCCCATTTGCTCATTCAGCTTTCTGTTTATTTTAAACAAAACTCCTTGGCCATGGTAATCCTGCCCCCCCAAAAAAAGCCAAGCAGACCCTCTCAGCATGCCAGCATCGCCCACACTGCTGCTGCGTCAGCGTTCCCCAATACTTGGAAAAGCCCTTAAAATGCAAATATTTGCATGGGTTTTTAGATAGTTTCCCACCCATCTCTAATTCCCTGTGGTTATGGCCAGAGCGGATGACCTTGGTGGCACAGCAGGCTCCCAGCTGACCATCACCAGCTTTCCCATAGCCAGGACATGGCAGGGAAGAAAACTTGTCACTTGAATCCTTGGTAGGAGCTGGTAGGAGACCAAAACACACCCCCCGGCTATGGTCAGCGTGGGGCAGTGACAATGCCCCCAGCCCTGGCCCCAGCACAGCAGGAATGGGGCTGGCTCCCCTCAGCCCCAGGTCTGGAGCCGCCCAACTGATAGGGATGGCAGAGAGCCCTGCCCATGGCTGGCCCGTGGATAAGGCCCATGTGCTCCCCACTGATTATCCCGGGAGCCAGCTGGAGGGGTGGGAGCTGCCGTTCGTGGGAGACGTTCCGGGCCAGGAGGGAACAGTGAGTGACGAGGGAAGGGATACTACTGCAGGAGTGTGAGATACTGGGCCACTCTGGGTCCCTTCCATTGGCAGGTGAAGGCGCCCTGGCTACCCTGACAGCACAGCTGGGGTGCAAGAAACTGTGGCCCCCCTGGCAGAGCAATCCACAAATCCTCCACTTTCCAGTGGGGACCAGTCCTTTGCCACTGGAAAACACTTCCCAGTGCCCTGCAAACCCACAGGGCTGCATCACAAGCTTGCTGCAAGGCAGAGTCCAGAACCCCACCACACCTCAGTTTCCCCAGCTGTAAAATGGGGCATGAGTTCTGCAGCATGAGGGCACAGAGGGCTCAGTCTCTCACTGCTCTGGTGGTGCCTGGGCAGAGGTCCATGACAGGTGTTATTTATAAGCTGGCATTTCACATGGAGAGACACTGCCCTGGGAGCCAGCTGGCTGCCTCCAGTGTCTGCCTCAAGGTCACCAGGAGAAATGCTGGCCTCAGAGGGGCTTGGGTTAGGAGTCCTGGCCTCAGCTTCCCCTTCTGGGCAGGGAAAACCCCCTTGTCTCAGCACAAGGCAATAAGGATCATTCCCATTAGAGACTCCAGCACTGACCCTCCTGCCCAGCCATGGGGGATGGGACACTCCAGGGAGGTGGCCATGGGGCAGTGATGGTGGTGGCATGAGGGGGAGCACAGGGCAGAGCTGGCGGTTTTTGCTAACCAGCAGCTGTTTTACAGAAAAGCCAGCCCCGGATGTCTAACCTTCTCGGGAAGCAGAAGTGCTGTAGAGGGTGTGTGAGCAAAATCTCCCCATGCTCCAGCTCTCAGAAACACTGCTCAGCCACAGCTGTGGCACCAGCTCCTGTGCACAGCCCTGGCGACACCCCCAGGGACCCTCCTGTCCCTTCCCCATACAGGTCTGGGTGCTACCATAGACGCTGCCACCCTGACCAGGCTCTCGTGCTGCCAGGCTGGGAAGAGAAGTGAGACATTGGCGTGAGACAGAAGTGAGACATTGGCACAACCAGGACGTCACTAACTGTCCCAGAGCACCTAGGGGGTCACGCCACAGGGAACTGGCTTGTGAGCCTTCAGCAGCGCAACTCTGCAGTTCAGGTCAGCAAGATGACTCTTCCCAAAACTGCTGAGATCATTTCACCATGAACATAAATTCAGAGAAAAGCCACATATAACGTGTACACACACATCTATAAATATGTAAATGACTTTCTATACTATCTAGGATCTTGTATAGTGGGTATAAACTGTGGTTAGCTGGGATGGGTGTGCCCCCAAGAGTGGAACAGCTTTTCCCTGCAGGCTGGCTTATCACCCATGCCATAGCGTCAACCTTGCTTCCAAACCACAGCTCCTGGGGTACTGGCCCACCCAGGGCCCCACAGGTGAACAAAGGGGCTCCCCAGTGCATGGGGTTGCCCTTTGCAATGCCCAGCACTCCACAGATCATCCCCTAGACAGAGAAGAGGAAGAGGATGGTGGAGCCTGTCCCTGGCTTGGGAGGGAGTCCACCATGAGAAGAAAGAAACCCAGCAGAAGCTGGATGAAACCTTTCTATGACCTGGATCAAGGCAATCAGAGCAGCTTTGATGGCTCCAGCCTTCTCCTGTTTGAACAGAGCCTCACAGATGGGGTACCTGATAACACCCCCATCTTCTGTCCAGCCCTCCTGGCCCCCTTCTGTTTGCTTTTCCTCCCAGCAGCTCCATGTCAGATGGCGCTGCATTTGGCCAGAGGGGAAGTGACCAAGCTGTGGGGCTCAGCATGGTGAGGGCTTTGTGTCCTTCAAAGGGGACGAACAAACGGCCGGCAGTCCCAGCCTGGCTTGGGGGATCCTGCGGAAATACCACGGTCAATACTCCTGGGAACCGCTTCCTGCCTGCTCCAAGGCTTTGGATGCAAAGAAGTATTTTCCTGCTGTAAGGTAACATCTGCATTTCCAGTGGGTGTCCCAGAGACATGCCACTGGTTTTTTAGAGCCGCCTCCAACCTCTGAATGAAAAGACACCTTGTTTGAAAAACAGAGGGGCCTTTCTCTGCCACAGCTACCTAAAATAGTCACGTCACTGCTGATGTTTGCTTTTGGTGAATGACGAGGTTAACACACCCTCTGAGTGGGCTGTGAGCGTTTGCTTTGGTCAGGAGGTTTATTTTCATACTCCTCTGCCCTGCAAGAAGCTCGCAGGTGAAAATGCTGAGGTTTTAAAAAGTCCTGCCTCAGATGGACAAATATTTTCCCAGAGAGCCAGTAGAGACACAGTGTGTTTGTGGAAGGGAGGTGCTGCTCCCCCGATGGCCCTGAGCCCTCCCAGCTCCATGACACCCACCCACCAGCCTCGGCCACCCCACGGGGACACCCACAACAGCTTGGGTCAGGCACAGGGAGCAGTCCCACCTGTTGGGGGAAAGCCTTCAGCCCTCAGTGTCAGTTCTTCAGCTGTCCCTGAGTGATGCTGCCTCCCATTACAGGCAGGAAAGCATCCCAAGTGCAGCTCAATGGGAACCAACAAAAACATCTTCCCTTCCCTTCCTGTTACCTCTGCCAGTTCCAGGTCCACACCAGGGTGCTGGGCAAACACTCCCACCTTGCCTGCCAAAGCAAGGAGGCAGAGGGATGGGAGGGGATGGACGTGCCTGGAGATGTGTGGGCACACTCATGTCAGGTGCACGTGTGGATAGGTGCGTGCATGTGCATGTACATGTGTGTGCCCAAACCTGGGATGTACATGTGTGGGACATGTGGGTTTGTCCACCTGGCTTGCATCCACACCTGTGAGCACAGCACCCTGTGGGGTGCAGGGAGCCGAGGCAGAGGGTGGTGGGGGCCCAGCACCACCATCTCTTGCTGACAGCCCAGTAACACTCAGCCGAGCAACTCTCAGCCCTGGACAAGCCTCTCTCACTTCTTCCCCAAGTTCCTGCTGTGGGATAAAGCAAAGGACAAGGTCTTTCAGCCCCCAGTCTCCAATGATGAGGAAGAGAAGGGAGGTCTGGTGCAGCACTAGGAGAGGTGAACATCACCCTGGGGCCCCTTTGCCCTTTTTGCATCATCGAGTAATAAATAAAACCTCCAAATTCCCATCAGCCATAAAAGCCACTGGGACATGCACAGGCAAAAAAAGGTGCTTTCTCCAGAGAGGGGTAATCACCAAGCAAATCCCACAATGGCATATGGCTGAGGAGGGAGCCACAGTGGGTGCCTGCATGGGCACAAAGGGCTCGGCAGCCCCCAGGGCACTTCTCGTGGACATACTGAGCCAAGCAGAGACAAAGGAGGGGCTGGTGCTGGAAACAGTCCCTGCTGACCGCTCCTTTATGGACCACAGATGACTAAAAGTCAGGAGGTAAAACCAAATACAGCCCACTATTCACTGGAGGAGTAGGGAAGAGAGCAGGGGAAGTTGTTTTCGTAGGTTTGACCAGAGTTTTTCTAGCTGCAGGGAAGACTTTGACTCAGGCCACATCAAGACAAAAATAAAAACTGATTTTTTTTCCCCTAGGGTAAAAGTAGCTTTTCTCCCTGAGCAGGGGCCCAGCCCTGCCATGTGTACATCCCAAAGGATACCTGCCAAGACAGAGTGGGACAGGCAAAGTTTTTCCCCCACATAGCCCACTGTGGACATTTGCCCTTGAACGGGACATGGGGGGACAGTGCCTGCCAGGGACAGGAGGCTGTTGCAGGGCAGACCAGCAGGCATGGGAAGGTCAGCAATTTGGCTGAGGCACAGGCTGCTCATCTCATTCCAAGAGCTGGGAGAGTCATAGGCCTTCTCCAAGAATACACCTCCCGGGAGATTTTCCCTTGAGGCACTTACCTGCTTCTCCTGTCCCAGGGAAACAATTCCACACTCACCCTGTGCCTGGCGGGGGGCGGGGGGGTGGCTGGCAGAAAACTGCAGCCCGCGGGTTTCAGCTCAGCACCTGAGACACCACAACAGCCCAGGGGAAAGGCATGAGTCCCCCAGAGCCGTGTCAAGAACCTGAGTGATGAAAGCATCCCATCCCTGGCTGCCGGAAATGGATTGAGCTCCCCTAGTTTGAGTACCACATCTCACCCTCTGCTCCATAAATAAACCTACAAGGCACATGGCATCCCCTGGATCCCCATGGCACAGAGCTGGCACACAGCAGCCAAGGGCAGGTGTCACAGCTGCCACCAGTGCAGAGAAGAGGCAATTAGTAGCAGGTACTGAGAAAGCTCCTGCTCCCCCTGTTCAGCCCCGTGTGCCAATCCCACCTTAATTAAAGCCCCCTCTTTGCTTTCAGATATTGCTCTGAGAGATTAATCCACCCTAAAACAAGGCATTTCCAGCAGGCCAACAAGACAAAGCCAACTCTCAGTTTGCAAAAGGCTCTGGCACCTGCTTGGGAGCATTTAATTACCCTGACAATAGCATCAAGAGAAGAAGGGGCCACGAGACTCCTTCAATCCCAAATCCACAGAGGAGGCACCTGGCTTTGCCTGCTGCTCCCACATGCCTGGGGCCAGCACCTGCAGGCTGCAGCCTCTTCCCAAGAGCAGAACTATCATCCAGCCCTCTTAGGGAGACCTTTTTCCCCACAGAGCCTGCAATGCTGCACAGGGTGCTGGCTTTTTTATGTTGTGCTTTTCCTTTGTCCTTTGTACTGCTCTTATGCCAATAAATGCACATTATAAAAAAACAAAGCAGCGGACAGTTCTAATCTCTAAGTCAACATGTGCCCTTATCACAGAGGGTGGTTCCCACTGAGCAGGCTCAGGCTGTCTTTTATCCAAAAGCAGCAGCATGTGCACATGCTGCAGAGCAAATCAGAGGCAAAACTTTCCTGGGCTTTCCAGGCCCTTTTGGGAGCACAGGAGTGAGCAGCCAGGGACTCTTGCAGGACCAGATCCTGCTAGAGAGCTACAGCAGGTACTGCAAGACCCTGCTGGGCAGGCACATGTCCAGCATACCAAGCAGATCCCTCCCACCCCGTCTTCATGTCCTTTCATGGCTCTGTCCAGGCATTGCACAGAGCTGTTTCCACTGCTGTTAAGTAACAGTAACTTTCCTCCTGGCCACGTATGCTTCTTGAGCAAAACACCACAAATTGTGTATGTATGCCTGGCTTTCCAGGATTCAAACCACCAAGTCTGGAAGGGAAAAACCCCAACAGCTTTCAGCTGTAGCAACTGCTGATTCAAAAGAAGTGCTCGTGAAATTGCACATGAAGCACTTTGCAAAAGTGACCTGGAGTGCCTGCCTGGAGGTGCACTGAAGAAGGACAGCGAGGGGCTGTGTGCTGCACTCCTCACACAGGTCAGCAAGAGCCAGAACAAAGAGGGACCAAGAGAATTCATGAGCAGCCCACGTTTTCGAGGAAGAGACCTACATGACTGTGTCCCAGCTCCTGTGTTCTCTCCCCGCTGCTCTCTTTTCCCTTTCCACTTCCCACCCCTCAAACCCTTGGCCCCTTCTGCCGGGGCCAGTCTGTGCGTAGCCATCAAACACATGGGCTTTTTCGGCAGTGCAGAGAGAGACTGGACCTTTGATGTGCCCCAGGGCGGCCACGCTGCGTCCCCTGCTTTTCAAAGGCAGGTCCTTGGCTATTGTGTTCACATCCTGAGCTTGTTTGTACACTTGCTGGAGGGCCCCAGCCCTGCAGCCCCCTACCGCAGCCGCCCTGGCCCCCAGATAAAAGCAGCCAGGCTCACGGGGCAGAGCTCCTATCAGAGCAGGGACAAACGGCACCATCTGAGGTGCAGCTGCCAAGATCGCAGGAGCTCTGCTGGGCCGACCCTGCAGGGGTGAAGGCTCCAGGTCAGCAACAGCCCCATAGATCTGCACGGGCTGCGGCTGCTGCCACAGGGCTGCCGGGGCACTCTGACTGTTGGCAGGAGCAGTATCAGTGCCATGCACACCAAGGAATGTCCTCGTGCTGCTGCTCTCCCCCTCAGCTGCATCTGGGGAGAGCCAGCATCTTGCCGAAAGATGTAACTGCCAGGCGGGAAGCCACACTAAAGTCTTGTTCTTTGATCATCACCTCATCTCTCCAGGGGTCTATGCGATACCCCAGGTCTGCACCTTTATAGGAACAAAAGCCTCCACTGCCCTCAGCCCCATATCTCTCCTCCAGCATTTTGGTGCTCTGTCTCCTCTCCAGCTAACTGGCAGGAGCACCAGGCCAGCTGTGGAAAATATTGAGAGTCAGGCCAGCCCCAGGTGCTTCCCCAGGAAGGATGCAAAGATGGGTGTTATTTTGAAGGGACAACAAAGCTGCAGCCAGCTGTCAGCATTACCTGCTGTTTCCACTCTCTAGAGTGCCTTTCCCCTCACCTCCTCCACAGCTTCTTTGCTACAGGAGAAGAAGCAGCAGATCCTCTGCCAGATGCCAGTGCCTGCCACGATCCCCCTCCTTCCTCAGCCTGCATGGCAGCACATGTCAGGACTGTGGCCAAGGAACTACAGCTCCCAAGCTTGGCTCTGTGTGCCTGCACTGCTGGGAGAGCAGGATGGAATGGCATCTTCCAAGGCAGCATGGTGGCTTTTCCTGAAAGGGTCATTTCCAACTGCCTCATTCTTTTTTGGTCAGGGCAATTGAGAAATGCAACAGCAAAGGCCAAAAAAACATGGTCTTTTAGAGGATGGGGGCACTCGTGGTGTTGTGAAATTCTTGGCTCTTGCACTCTTGGCTTGGTGAGACAGAAGCAGAGAGGACAGGCTCTCCTGGGAGCCATGCCTGCCAGCCCTAACCTGGAGAGTCAGGGCAGTAGAGGAGTTGCAGCATGATTCTAACACTGAGAAAAACAGATTTCACAGCTACCTTCTGGGACCTAAAATAGCTGACTGCACCCCAGTGCAACAAATGAGTTGAGCAGGGAGTAGAGACAGTGTACCATTCTAACCTGCTCCTAGGAAGGCAGGAGCTGGCACTGCCACTCCTCTGAGTGGCTGGGATCCAGAGGAATCAGTTGACATTCAGGTCACAAGATCAAAGTCTTTCTTTTGTCCCCATATGCCTATTACCTGTCTGGCCCTGCACCCTGGGGTGCCTGGAGTGCCCCACAGACCCTGTTTCACAGAGTGCACAGCCAATGGGAGCCTCATAACCACCTCCCACCCCATGGGTCACTGCGTGTCCTGCAACCCTTGGCCTCAGCTCAACAGCACATCCAATTTGGCACCACACTCCAGCACTTGGTTCTTGGCTTTTCCACCCCTTCCAGACTGAAGAGTCATGTTAGTTGCAGTATTTCTTGCCATAGAAGTGTCCAAGTCACCTCACAACACTGTTCTTGATAAGCCGCTGGCAAAGCAGCTTTTCAGAGAATATTCTGAGCTGGGAGAGACCAACAAGGATCACCAAATCTAGCCCTTAAATGAATGGCCCATGAGAAGATCAGAGCCACAACCTCGGTGTTGCTAGCATCATGTTCGAATCAACTGAGCTAACCTCAGAGCTGCATGTTTTTTAGCTGCTTTTTAACTGCCTCACAACATGGGGTGGATAACTGGTCACAGGAGGGTCATCCACACTGCAAAACTGAAGTGAAACCATATTTTCCTTACCACATTTTGATCTCATGTTCCCAGAGGAAGGACACTGTCACATCATGAGATACTGCACAAAACAATGCAGAGTCATTTGAATCGAGTCAGAGGGACTCACAAGCCCCCCAGTTCAGAGGACACAAGGACATCTCCTAAAATAGCCAAGCCGAGCCACAATGAAGAGGAACACCCTGATGCTGGGAAGACAGATCAGGAGTCAGCAGTTACTAATCCTACATCCTCTTTCCTCCATCCATTTCCCAGCTTTTGCTATCTCTGCTCCATGCAAAGATTTTTGGCCGGGCTGGGCAGCCTGAGCACCTGGGCTCAGCATCACCAGTAGTACAGGCCCGGCTCTGGGAATAAGAGGTGCCCTTGAGGGAGGTGGCAGCAGCCACCAAGCACCGATAAGCACCAACAGCCAGCCAACTCCCAGTCACCTGCAAGGTGAAGGGTGGTGCTCCACTGCTCACAGGTACCACATTGCCTTTTAACCCTCATTTTAAGGTATTTCACTGCCAACACCAGCTGAGGCGCAAAAATATGTGAGTTTCTAGAATGTCAGCTTTATTCTCTTTTTCCTTGCACGTGTAGAAATGGGGAACTGACTGCTCAGCACACGCGTGCTGCAAGTGGGAACGGAAAGCACCTGCAGCAAATTTCTGCCAGGGCAGGTTGGGGCTGGCGCGGCGCGGCGCAGCGCCTCCCCTGCTATAGCCGGAAGGGAGGCACAACGAACAGAGGCCACGAGGAGGAAAAAATCCGCCTTCCTCACTTGCATTGCGGCATTCCTCCAGGGAACGTCCCGAGCCTGAGCTCTCCTGCAGGTGTCCCTCCTTTGGCGGGACCTTGGTGTGGAATCGCAGCCCTGCGCCTGGCACGGTGTGCACAGGTAAAGGCGCTGCCAGAAGGTGAGGGCTTGGTGGAGGGAGTCCAGGAGGAACACAAAAACCAGGGCAGAGCTGGGACTGCTTTCCCCAGGTTACATTTTCCTAAGCAGCAAGCTGCATCCAGACTGTTGTGGTGAGAAACAATCAGAGGATTCAGGCTGCAGGACTGATCTCAACTCCTTCCTCTTACACCTTGGGCCTCCACCAAGGCACCCACCAGCACCATGTCCCACGGGTCAGTCACATGCTGGGTGACAACAGTTTTCCCTCCCATGACTGGCATCACCACAGCTGGTGAGGGATGATACTGGAGAATAGAGAGCCTGAGCATTGGAGCCTGCCTCAAACGTCCTCTGGTAAACAGAACTGGCAGGTCCACCAGCACGTCTTGCCTGAGAGACGCTTTACAGACTTGTCTCCAGACAGCCGCATCAAATTTCAGGTCTAGTTAATCCCCCTTTATCAGCACAGGAATGTATTGCTTTTCACCATACATAATCCTCTTTGCAATCATGTGTTCTGCCAAACTACAAACTTTCTGCTCCCAACCTTCTTTCCTGGGAGAGGATTTGAGGCAATAATCCAGGCCTACTGATTTATTTTTCTAATGAGCATGGGACAAATGAGCACAGCACTGCAGAACATGCGCACACACGAACCTTGAAGTGTTCCCTAGTTCTGACATGCTTCCCTGAGCTGAAGGACTGAGACTGGAAGCACTGACCTTCTCTCATGCTGGCCCACAGGCAGCTCATGGCCTGATGTGGGCTGTCCATACTTCCTGTGTTTACATTCTACAGGTGCTGGAACTCTACCACCTGCCATGTTTTCCATCATACAAATACAATAGCAATCTCTGCAGCCCAACACAAATGAAAGGCACCTTGGGTGTCTCTCTGCATTCAGATCTAAAAAGGCAGCCCTGAGCATATGTGACTTGCTGGGACTTGAGGATGCTGAGAGCTTCCCAAACCAGAGCAAGTCCTGTGTTTGGTTTGCACCACCCAGGGAGGAAAATGTTTTTCCTGCCCTCATCCCTCAAAATGCTGAGAGGATGGGAATGCTGAATCTGTGACCCGCTCCTTCTTCTATTGTGGTACAAGCATGCCTTCCCACGAAGAGGTGTTAACCTCATCTCCCTGCCCTGCTTCCAGCCCTTCCTGTGGGGAAACTGGGACTCAGTGGTGTGCACCCAGTGAAACACATGCCGCTCAGCGAGCAGCTCCTCCACTCCACCAAGGACATCCAAAGGCAACTTATAAAGCATGCGGCTTCATTCTTTATAAAGGAAAAAGGTTGTAGTGAGGTGGGGACCACTCTCTTCTACCATGCCTAAGGGGAGAGGACTAGAGAAAATAGCCTTTAGCTGAGATGGGAGATTCAGATTAGGTATTAGAATTTTTTTTTCACTTTTAGAGTGGTGAGGCACCACTGGAATAGACTGCCTAGAGAGGTGATGGAGTCACCATCCCTGGAGGTGTTTGAGAGATGCCTGGATCTGGTGCTGGGTCACACGGTTCAGTGGTTTAGAGGTTACAGCGGTGGTGCTGGGTTGATGATTGGACTGGATGATCTTGGAGGTCTCTTCTACGATTCTATGCTTCCTTCCGTTCCCTCCCCGCAGCAGAGCCAGGCAGGGCACAGAGCGGCCACATGCCCGATCCCCTCTCTGGGCTGCGCGGGACGTGCCCACGGGAGTCTGGAGCGTGACGGCAGAGGGCGGGAACACCCTCTGCCGTGTGTTCAGAGGGAGGCGGGGCCGGAGAGGCTGTGCGGAGATAGAGCGAAAGCGCCGACGCAGAAGGGCACTGCAGTGGAGCCCGGCGCGGCGGCGGAGCGGCTGCGGGTGAGCGAGCGCGGGGCCGCGGCACGGGCGGGAGCGGAAGGCCAGGGTGCGGGAGGGAGGGACGGAGGAGCAGACAGACAGACCGACGGAAGGCGGGAGGGAGGCGGCGTCGGAGCCGCGCCGGCGGCGCCGAAGGAGCAGCGGTAGCCGCCGGAGCCCCTGCGGGAAGCACGCGGGCGCGTCGCATGCGGCAGTGCCCGCTGATCTTGATGGAAGCGCGGCCCTGCCGCCGCCGCGGCCCCGCACGTCTCCCACGGCGGGCACAGAGCAGCCGTGCCCCCGGCAGGCAGTGTACCGCCCGCGCCGCTTATCTGGCCGTCCGCAGCCGGGCCCTGCTCGCCATTATCGGGGCCGCCCGGCGCCGCGCGCTCGCTTTTCTCTCTTTTTTGTGTTCTTGCCTTATTTCTGAAAGACTGGGGCCTGGCCGGAGAGGCTCCGGGAGGCACCGTGCACCCGGCCAGCATCTCTGCCAGGTGCGATGCCCGCAGGCCCTTTGTGCTTCGCTGCCTCTTCCCGGGTTTGCTTTTACCAGATCCTCCATATGCTCAGTGCACTCTGCCCTGCTAGGAGCCTGCGGCCTCGGGTTGTCCCTTGGGAAGGGCTTCTCAAATCTGTCGGGGTTTCATCTCCATGTGTTCTCCATGTGTATTTAGGGCTCATGTGTGCCCTAAATAAAAGGTGAAATGAGCAACGGCCACTATGAACCTTTGATCTCCAAATAAAACCTTGCAGAGCTCCCGGGTGTAGAGCTAATCCACGTGCACCTGAAAACCAGAGCCACTTCTTAGCAGTGCTGCTTGAGGGCATACTCAGGTTGTTTGCTCCTAACCTCAGCACTTGTCTAGTCACTCACTAAATTACAAACCTTTTTCAGGAAGAAATGGAGAAGTAAATCAGTTACAATTTACCTTTCAGATATGTATGCTGTTTACAGAGAAGTTGGAATTTTAAAAGTTGCTGAAACTATTTTGGAGAGATGCTCTTAGCGATTTTCGGAGACTTTTCAAAACAGAAATTGCCTTCATAAAGTGGTAGAGAACATAGCCATGTAGGAGGGATGTTCCTATCAGAAATGCTTTTTTGGGGTTGGAGTTAGTGCTGCCTTGCCTTATAGCCTTGTGCCATTTCTCTCTTCCTGTCGTTGAGACAGACCCCAGGAACCTTAGATATCTGGAGTCTGTTATCACAGTTGAGTAAATGCCTGTTGCCAGCACTCCCTGATTGGAGGTGTCCCTCTCATTAATAAGACCCTTGGCTCAATTTAGCCATTGGAGGCTGTATTCCTCATCTGTACACCTGCCACTATGCCCAGAGTTCAACAGAAAGAGCTGATGTGTTCATTAGATGTTATAATTTCTGTGGGAACTTTTATGTTGCATTCAGGGTTGATGTAGGTTCACTAACATAGTGACTTACGTAGAAGCATGCACAGAAAATCCATGGGCAAGCAGTGCATGGCAGCAACTGACCTCAGATCGGTAACGTAGTGGCAGTGGAACAGCCTAATTTGACTGGTTTTATTCTGAACTTCTAGGGCTTGGGTGAAGTTGGTTTACATCTGTTCAGAAGGCAATGGACCATGCCAGAGCAGCAATCTCTAACTTGGTAAGACATAGTACCCCAATGCTGTTTGTCTCTTGGTGGGCTGATGATACTGCAGAAGGAAGGTTCAACAACATCCATGTATGAGGTTGTATAATATTCTTTTTATATTTTTCCGTGTTGTTTGTTATCTTTTTGAACATACACAGATTGTAGAATTGAATATAGCTACCCTGTGCAACAGGTGGCTGTGTTGATGGAACTGTATGAGTTATATTTGATCAGTAGTGAGCCATATTTATTAAAAAAACTAACACTACTTACTAGTATCAGAGAAGATGATGAATCCAAAGCAGAGTTAGGTGCTGCTGTGTGGGTGGTGAGCCAAATGTCACTGCAATGACACGATAAGGAAGCGGTTCAGTGCTGGGAGGGTTATCATTAACTGTTATCGTGTCTCGGGTCTCTCAGAAAGCCGGTAAGAAAGGGGGGCAGGCAGGCCATGAACAAAGTTGCAGAAGGAAGTGCTGCTGAGGAAGCCGTTCAAATGCCTAGTGGGACAATCAACATGTGTTCTATTGTTACTTGGGGGGTGGGAATTCAACCACAAAGTCCAGCTTTTGAAAGCAACCTATACTTGAAACAAATGTGCAGGAGGAGATACTTCTGAACTTGTTCAGCCAAGCCTGCTGGTCCTAGAGAGCTTGGATTGTGAAATGGCCCGAGGCTAGGACTGCTAGTGGTGGTTTGGTCTCTGAACAAGAATGGAGGATGTGTGAGGTTGGGGCATGTCCCCTGTGTGAGGACATGCCTCAAGTGTGAGGGAAGCCAAGCTATGGAGCCGCTGAGCAGGGAGACAGACTGCAGCGTTGCCCTTTCCGAAATGTGAGTAGGCAGCCACCTCATTGTGGGTAGCGTGGGCCAGAGTGGAACTGCAGGTCTGAAATGACATTGGTTTCTTTTGCCTAAGCAAGCAGGTATCTGGTCTCTTCACTTCCAGCCACTGACATGTAGTTTGAGAGTGAGCTGAGAACTGTGGATGAGCCACTGAGGTTGTAACAGGGCTCGCGTGCTTGTCATCAGCTGCTTCTCCAGTACAGAGGAGAGGGCGGCAGGAGTGCTGCTCCCAAAGCTATTCCTTTGGCCTTTTAGCCAGTCTCACTCCACTCCCCAGCACAACCATAGCTGCAGGCAATTTCAGCGTCTCTAATGGAAGCTGAGTGGTTCAGCCAGTGCCTGGCTATGCCTGGAATTGAGTTAATCTGAGCAGCTGCCCTGTGCATGGGCTGCTGTTCTGTGGGGGGCTGGGCTGTGCCTTGCACCTGTTTAGAAAAGTGAGCTCCAGACTGGAAGCTCTGCTTGGGCACAGGTACAAACCTGTCAAACGGTGCCAGTTCTTGGTGGGTGCAGGCGGTGTAGCCTCAGCTTTCATGTTAGCTGAGGTAGCATGATGCCCACGGGTCATCTCTCTTCAGCCTAGCTGCTTTGTAATACTACCAAGAGTGTAATTTAAGGGTAGCCTTTGGCAGTTTAATACAAAATTATCCAGGTGCTAGATGAGAGTATTTACATCAAAATGGATGTGGCTTAAAGGCACAGCTCTGGACGGTTGCCTTCCCTTTCCTCTGTCTTCATCAAAGTGCAAAATGTATACATTCAAGTGAGATCTGTGGTCTGCTGATTAAGACCAGGAGTTTCTGCTTGAATCAGCCTCAGCCATGGGGTCATGTGGGAAATGCCAATGCCATTGGCTGCTTCATATCTGTAACAGACTCCAGGCTAGACTCTGATCAGTGTGGCTCCACACTTGTACAGAGTAAATGGAATCTAAATAGCCTCTGGAGACCCTGAGTGGGTCTGAGTCTTAACTGAGTTAAAAGCATCCAGCTTGACTTACTGGCAGACCAAACTCTGGCTGCGCTGGAGCAGCTGCAGGTGGACAAGCAGTGTTTGGGTTGGAGCACAAGTGCAGCTGGCTGCAAGGACTGCAGGCTGGTGTAGCCAACTCTTC
The DNA here is from genome assembly GCA_024500445.1 of Entomyzon cyanotis. NCBI lineage: Eukaryota > Metazoa > Chordata > Aves > Passeriformes > Meliphagidae > Entomyzon > Entomyzon cyanotis. The sequence continues at coordinate 14,984,970 of JAKEPQ010000780.1, forward strand.
CATCGCATGACTGCTTTTCCACAGTTTGGTGGCGAGCCTACATCATACACACGCTTCAGCATTGCCCGGCAAGTGGATGGAGACAACAGCCATGTGGAGATGAAGCTGGCTGCTGATGATGAGGAAGGAGGGGAAATTGCAAGACCAGAGCACCTGCATGCCAGCATGCCTCCTCCACGGAGGAACGGCAAGAATCTCTGCTTCATAGTCATGGCAGCTGTCCTCCTCCTTTTGATTGGTAAGGAAGGGTGGGAGGCAACTGCATGAAGTGGACTTTGGTATTGAACGTAATCTGAGGCTGTTACATTTGAATCTGTATTGTTTTGGGAGATAATTCAACAACTGGGATCCAGGCTGCAGCCACTTGTCACTAAGTATGTCTGGCTCAGACTTAACAGTACAGCTTTGGCACAAAGAATTGTGGTGTTGAACAGTGGAACTGTGACTTAGCAAAAGGGAAAACTGGTCCATGTGGAAGTTTTGGTTTTCCCTCTCTTAACTCCTAACATTTCTGTAGAGATGTGGGTCAACAGATGAGTAAAGCCTTCAGTACTCATTTCTTAAGGGTTTTAACACTGCCATTGGCCTAAAGTGAGCATTCTCCTTCACAAGTAGTGCTGGAGGGACTCTGCCAAGTGCAAGATCAGATTTACAGTGCCACTTAAAACAAGGCAGCTCAGGCAAAATGTCAGGCTGTATATTTCTGTCTGTCCTTGGGTAAGCCAGCTTGTCAAAAATGGTGTGAGAGCAGAGACGCATCTTAACCCTGAAGCTATGTGGTGGGGGGCTGGTTCAGTCATCTTTCTGCAGCACAAAGAAACACCTGTCCTGTCCACAGGGTTTCTGATTGGCTACCTGAGTTATCGTGGACGAATGCAGAGAGTTAACAGGTGTCTGGATGGAAATGGCAACTGTGAGATGACTCCTACTGCATCTTACTTATCAGAGGATGGAACAGAGGAGGAAGAGGTTCCTGGACCACGTGTCTTATACTGGCCTGAACTCAGAAACATGTTGTCAGCTAAACTGTCAGCTGCACATCTTGAGGCCAACCTGAGGTAACAGTTCCAGAAAGCTTAGCTAGAGCTTTGAGAGAGGCACAGCCTGTGAGCAGAACTCGAGCTCCTTTGCAGAACAAGGGCCTTGCAGGTGATGTAGAGTGGTGTGTGTTGAACACAGGCTTAAATGGCTTTGCAGGCTGCGGTGCAACCTGGTGCTGTAGCCTAAACTATACATATATCTCTTACCTGCAGGCAAAGAGAAGGTAAGAGTTCTTTTGAAGCTGGCAAGGTTGAAGATGAGAGCACTGCCATCTACATTCATGACCAGTTCACCAGCTTCCGCTTGGATGATGTGTGGAACGATGAGCACTACATTAGGCTGCAGGATAAAGGCAGGTATGTTAATGAAGAGCTGCACATCTCTTCCATATAGCATGGATGCTTGTAGTCTGGAGCAAACGTGATTTCTGCTTAAAATGTTGTGAAAATTGTGAGCCAGGTACTACTGTCCAAAGACAACCTTAATCTAGCAGCAATAGCTGCTCCTGCCTCTTCGCAGTCTTTCTAAATCCAGAGGGTCTGATAATAGCAGCACTCTGGATGTTTCCTGAGGCAGGTGTTTCCTCCAACTATGCTTAGGAAGTAGAGAGAAAACAAACTTGAGTGAAAACTCAGCTGAAGGGCAGATTCCCTATGTCTAAAACTGCTAGCACAGGCAACTCTGTCTTGTCACCCAGACAGGCTTGCATACCTGGCAGTGGCTCCTCCAGTAGCTCAGGAGGGTATCAACAGGCAGTGGGTGGTCTGACAGCTCATATCCTCAATGTCTTACTTGCCTCTTTGTGTCAGGGGAAATGAATTTGCTTAGCTTCTCTTAGGAGGTGACTGAGAGACTTGGAAGCAGAGATTCTTTCTGCTACTTGTCTTAAAAATAAGCTTTCATTAATGTCTCTGACCAACTCCAGAGATTCTTACATGGAAGTAGTGGGATGAGTCTGCCTGTCTCAGGTTTTGTTGACTTGATCAGAATTGTTAGAGCACAGACTGAATACAGTCAGAATACTGACTCAGAATACTGATTTAATTACATTCTTGTGTGAAAGGGTGTAATGCTGTCTTTCTACATTTAACAGTAGCAACAACCAAGTGTTTACTGTAGAAGATGGTTCGGATATTTTATTGGACAGTCCTGATGCATATGTGGCATACAGCAAGAGTGACACAGTTTCTGTAAGTGACTCCAGGAGGATCCTGGAAATGTGTTTGCACACTCACCAAAATATGTCCAAAATAAGTCCCTTTAAGATATGGAGCGTATAAAGCCCTTCCCAGTTAAGACAGCTGGGGGTGGTGAGGGTGGGGAGAGGAGTGGGCCCACATAGTATTATTACTGCAGCAAGATGCAGAAATAACTTTCCCTCTGGAATCCAGACAGGAACTTTGGCAGAGGTGCTGCTCCAGCAGGCATGGTGCATGGGATCAGTTTACATTGCTGAGCTTCAGCTCCCTGCTGTTAACAGGAGTCACTGTTACAGTGACTCTGTAGGCTGTTCCAGGTATCTTACTGACATAGGACCGCTGCACTCATAACCAGTATTTCTGTTCCAGGGTAAACCCATCTATGTGAACTATGGACGGAAAGAGGATTTTCAGAAGATACGAAATATGGGTGTTCTAATGAATGAATCTATAATCATCTTCAGAGCTGGAAAAATAACCCTTGCTGAGAAGGTAAGCAGTGTCTTCCCTAAAGCCTGGCCAGACTTGGCAACAGGAAGCTATGCTTCCTACTCTTTGAGGCACAGAAGTGTGTCTTTCTTCATGTCTGTAGAACTCATGTACATAGGATTGTTCCTGCAGGTCTGGTCTTGCTTGTTTGCACTAAGGCTCTACATGCAGGTCTGGACACTGAGGCTGAGCAGAGCTTGCACCACTCATGGTGCCATTCTCCTTGGCCTTCAGCAGTTTGCTGGAACAACCAGGCCTCTGGAGTGGTGGGGCTGGGAGGCAGAGGGAGGCAGCCTGGGAGCTCCAGGATGCAGAGCTGGCTAATATCAGTAGATAGAGTCCTAAGGCTGCCAGAAGCAGGACAGCCTTGCCTCTAGGGCATCTCTTGCTGCTGCAGCCAGACACTTTGAAAGCTTGGCTGCAGTGTGTCACTTGGGCCCTTGCTTACTGTTCCCTTGGACCAAGTGGCAGTGCTGGCATTGTGTGCCCAGCTGGTGGCCTTGCATGCTGCTGTAGTGTTCCCTCTGTGGGGAATAGAACTAAATAGCCAAGCAGCCTAAAGGATCCAAATGCTTCTGTATGCAAGCCTGTTCCAGGTATGACCCAGAGCTGCCCCTCAGATGGGTGCTCCTGGGGGGCTGGGGCACAGGACCCTTTGCAGTTGGACTCAGCCTGTCTGCAGGCATCTGACTCAGGCAGTGCTGGAAAGTGCTTCCAAAAAGGGTGGTCACTGGTTCTCCAATCCCATTCCCCCTTCTCAGACTGGCATCTAGCCTTGCAAGAGTGTTTGTACCAGTGGTATACCAGAGCTGTGTTGTAGGTGTGTTAAACAGGGACCTGGCTGGTCCACTCTGCCTCCATTTTCCATGTGAATATGAGCCTCCAGTAGCTGCTTGTCTTGAGACTAACTTCATCTTGGGAAAACAGATGGACCATAATCAAAATTAAATAACATTGAATTTTAAGCTGCTCTCAAGAGCAAGTATGAGCGGAAGGAATCATAGGCTGAGACACTGTGGTGTTTCCTAACTGTTCAAAAGGTTGTTAGACATAGTTTGCCTGGAGTAGGGCTGAGCTGCTAGGATTCAGCTGCCTTGTGTATCTGTTACTGTCAGGTAGCTATTAAAATCTGTTGTGGAGTTTGGCATCAAGGAGTCCAGCCCTTCACATCATTACTCTATGTACTTGCCTGGACTCCCCTTGCTTGCAGTGCACATGTGCAGTTAATGTTTCTTTTTGCTGCAGGTTGCAAATGCCAGAGAGGAAGGAGCAGTTGGTGCCCTGATGTACCTGGACTCCTCAGATGACAAGGGCACAGGTTCACTTGTCCCCTTTGGACATGTAAGTACGCAACTGCTCTCCTGTTTGTTCTCATGAACCTCTCTGGCTGTGGGCTGCAGCCTGGGGCAGTCTTGCAGGCCTCTGGCTCAGCAGTGTCCTTGTGTAAGTGAAAACCGTTGGACTCTGGTGAGATTTGAGGACTCCTCTTGTTTTTCACAGGCCCACCTTGGTACTGGAGATCCTTTCACCCCAGGCTTCCCGTCTTTCAACCACACCCAGTTCCCACCAGTGGAATCTTCTGGACTACCTCGCATTCCTGTTCAGACTATCTCTAGCCAAGCAGCAGCCATGCTATTCAGGTAACTGTTTCTCCGGTCTTGCAGGCTGAGCTGCTGTGGCCTCTTGTGGGAATGAGGATGGTGTTGAGGTGCTGTAAGCCAGGGAGCTCTCTGCTGCTCTCTGCTGTGTGTGGCAGGGAGCATGTAATGGAACTGGCTGGAGAAATGTCACTTCTGTCTATGTCTCATGTCTTAAAGATTGGATTTAATCTAGTGTTTGATTCCTCTTGGCCTCTGCATTCTACCCCTACCTTCATAATTAGTGGTACAGAACTGCAAGCTTTTTCCTAGGCAGGCCCTGAACAAGGTTGCATCTGCATTTGCAGGTGTGCTTTTTTCACACAGTAGCTAAATGAGGTCAGAGCTGGATAATGAGTTCAAAGGATCTTTCTTTTTCTCTCAGAAAAATGGATGGAGAAAAATGCCTTCCAGATTGGACATCTAGTGTCATGGGATGTAAGGTGACAGTGAGCAACACCAACATGATGACAGTAAAACTGATTGTGAAGAACGTTATGGTGGACAGGAAGATTCTGAACATCTTTGGTGTCATCAAAGGATTTGAAGAACCAGGTAACAGCAGCTGCATTGTGGCTTAGTCTTGAGAGGAACCCTTCCTCTTCTGTGGTCACTGGAATGTGACAGATGTTCCCAGACAGACAACCACTTTCTTAGCAGAACCAAAGCCTTCTGCTGAGGCTCAAAGAGAAATCTGAACCATGCTGCCAGGGAAAGACTAAATGAAAGTGCTCAGTGTGCCAGATTCAGCGATCAGACTGCAGACTCTCTTCCTAGTAGACAAACTGAAAGCTGCTCTTTTGATAGATGACGTTTGCAACCTGAAGCTTGCAGCTCAGGTCATGATCTTGTCTCCTTTACAGATCGGTATGTTGTGCTTGGAGCCCAGAGAGACTCCTGGGGCCCAGGAGCAGCCAAGGCTGGTGTTGGCACTGCCATCTTGCTGGAACTTGCCCGTGTGATCTCAGACATGGTGAAAAATGGTAAATATTTGTGAACAAAAGCATGAGGGTGGAACATGATGCAGGTCTAGTTCTGTATGTGTTAACACTGGAGAGCGCAGTTGCAAAGCAATCCTTTAGAAGGTGTAGGGAATCTGATAAAGCTTCCTGAGAAGCTGTTTCTTGTCCAGTACAACTTGTCTGCAGTGAGCACTCACTTCCAAGGTACTTCCTGCCTGTATCTGGTATGGCTCAAATACAAGAGTGTCCTTGGATAACACATGACGCAAACCTTAAACTTGAGCTGTCTGTTGAACAGCCAGGCCTGAAGGTGGGAAAACGCTGAAGTTTATGACTAGCTGGAGCAGTGGGGACTGTATGGTGGCACTTAGTGTGAGCACACTTGTCTCTAGGGTTAATTTTGGGCTCAGGCAGCTAAACAAAACCGGGTGGAAATGCAGACAGCATTGTTCTCCTGCGCAGTTCTGCAGCATATGGGGGCAGGGTACAATGTCCATGCAGTGTGCACATTTCTCTGCAGCAGTGCTGTCTCAGGAGCAGGCAATCCATCATCCCAGGCCCGCAGTGCTAATCTGCATCTCCATGGGGGAAGGGCAGACATCTCAGTCTCTCTCTCTTTACAGATGACTACAAACCACGGCGCAGCATTATCTTTGCTAGCTGGAGTGCAGGAGAGTATGGAGCTGTGGGTGCTACTGAGTGGCTGGAGGTATTGTTTGTTTAATAGAATTCTGCAGGATGGCTGTGCAGTTGTTCCTGTGGATTAAACATCCTGGTGTTGGACTGCTACTGCTCATCTTATTAAAATACTTGTTTTGTTCTAGGGATACTCCACCACGCTGCATGCCAAAGCCTTCGCCTACATCAACCTGGATACTGCAGTCCTGGGTAACCCGCTACTCTTTTGAGTTTCTTGAAATTGGGTGGGACTGGAATAGCTTGAACAGACATCCCTAAACCTGTAGGAATGGGGGCTGTGCCAGAGGGGGCTGGGGGGTGTTTGGCTGAAGAGTGACATGACTCCATTTATTCTCCTGCTGTCATTGAAGCGGGGAGGCTGATGCAGCCTAAGCCATGAGGAGTCAGCTCTGTGAAATCCCAGTAGACTGTCCTGTGTCTGTTGAAGATCCTTTGGCAACTGTAGCTGTAGATCAGGGGTGGGCAGCTCTAACAGTAGTGGCTGATTGTGCCAGTATGTCAAACACACTTCTCATTTTTTGCAGGCTCCAGACATATGAAGATTTCTGCTAGCCCCTTGCTGTACTCCTTGCTGGAGGCAACTTTGAAGAGGGTGAGTTGAAGGGCCTCGTTCTGATCAAGGTGACTGTGGTTTTAAGGAGGAACTGAAAGCAGAGCTGTGCTGGGTCACTTTCCCACCTGACACCTTTTGAGGAGAAAGACCCATTTAAGAGAAAACCTGGGATATTCTGAAGGGCTCTGTCTGAAATCAGCTGGGCTCTGGGAATTGTAGTTCACACATGCAGGATCTAAAAATCAGCAAATGCCACAGTTCAGTGGGAGATGTCTGTGTGGAGGAAGGTCAGGGGAATATGTGACTGGCATCTGCACAACAGTGTAAGCTCCAGGATGGACCTGGAAGCCCAAGCAGAGGTCAGAACAAGTGTAGTGACTCTCATCTCTGTGCAGGTAAAGGACCCCATAAAGGATTCAGGATACCTGTATAGCAGAGTTGGCTCAGACTGGGTAAAGAGAGTGTAAGTATTGTCATCCATCTCTTTGGGAAAGCAGATCTCCATAAAGGAGCAAACCATATGGATTCTGCTTGAGTGTCATACTGCTGTCTGGGGTGGGTTCTACCTTCTGACGTGGGGTCAGAAGCAAGCTTGAACAGCACAGCACTAACTGTGCTGCCCCAAGCTGGCTGAGGCACAGTCACATTGCTGCAGGACAAGAACAGCCTTGTGCCAAGTCCAGTGGCAGGGAATGGACAAGTAGGTCCAGGGATTTGGTTGGGACTCCTTCAGTCTTGTCTAGACAAAGTAGTCCAGTTGGCTCAGAGCTTCAACTGTAGAGCTTGTAACTTTTCTCCTGGGGTGCCCAAACCAGCTGGTAACAATTCAGTGCTTATCTTCTGCAGCGTTCCCCTTGATCTGGATAATGCAGCGTTCCCTTTTCTGGCCTACTCAGGAATCCCAGTGGTTTCCTTTGGTTTCTACGATGTAAGTAATGTGTGCTTGCCTGGTGTGCTCATTCCATGCAGAGTGCTGTAAGGACATCTGCTCTCCAGGATGGCAGAGCACAAGGTGCTGTCCCGAGCTCACTGTCCTTGCAAGGGCCTCTCAGAGGGAAGAGGTGCAGCCTCTGGACCTGATGACTGTGGCAGTACTTGCTGTCAAGGCTGCTCCTGGGACAAGGCTGGCCTACAGTCTCTGTTCCAAAGTACTGAATACTTGCGGGTTTTTTGAGAGAGGGGTCACTTGCTTTTCTGGAGGCTCAGATGTCAAATGAATCAGAAGCAAAAAGCAGGAGAAAGATCTCAAACTGTTGCTGCATCAGTTAAAGACTGTACTACAGCCTGCTGGTCAGCAAGCAGAGGGTCTTGCGGAAGCAATATCATTGCCCAGAGCAAGTACTACCTCAGACTGTTAAAGTCTGCTGCTGCAGTTTGGGGGTGACATCAGCCCAGCAGCCTGCCCTGTTACTGCAGGTGTGCAGCTGGGAGCCTTAGTGATAGCAGCTCCCTCTCTTAGGAATGCTTGGGCTTTGTTAGTGTCAGACTTGCTTCACAAAAACACTTGAGTTACCCTGACAAGGCAGGGTTGGAGGGTGCTGCAAGCACATACCAGACTGGGTGATGAGATTTGCCCACCTGCACTTCTGCAGTGAACTCTGAGGGGGTAAAGGTAGGTCTGTGTGTCTTCAGGTCTAAGTAACAAGCAGAACATCCTGCTCATCACTGGAAGCTGTGAGGGATGAGATGCAGGAGCTCCATTCCCTTCCCACTGCTTTGAAGTTTTGCTGCTTGAGTCTTCGCTCCTTAGCAGCATGGGGAGATGAGATGTGGTGGAAGTAACAAGTAACCTGTGGTGGGGAATGAAAAAAAATCTAACTGGCAAAACCTTCTTGGCTAACTTCAGTACCTTCTTTCTTGCAGGAAGGGGATGAATATCCCTTTTTGGGCACTACTCAAGACACTTTGTTTAACCTGAAGAAGAGAACTGACAAGTTGTATGCTCTCATGCGTACTGCTGCAGAAGTTGCTGGACAAGTAGCTCTCAGGCTGACCCATGATCATGAGCTCTTCCTGGACTTTGATAGATACAGTGAGGAATTGCTTTCATTCCAGGAGAAGCTCGTGCCCTTCGATTCCTATGTGAAGGTAAGAAGGATTCTGAGTTCATCAAATCCCTGATCATCACCGGGCCATGTGCTAATACAAGGCCCTGTGCCAGTGGATACAGCCAGATGGATATCTTCCCCCTTTAGACATAAAACAGTAGCAAAGTGTGGCTGGAATTGATGTTCTTTATGGAGCAGTGCAAGCAGAGTAGCTGTGGCAGACAGATTCAGCTAATCTGGCTGTGGTGAGCTCTTGAGGAAGTGGATGTGAACAGTTTCTCTTCTGGTTAGCATTCACAGCATAGTGCAGCTTTGCATCTAATTTGCACCTCTGCTGAAAGTCTGCGAGAAACTGTGGGTAGGGAGTGACCTCAGAAGAGCATGCCAGGAACTCGTTCTACTACTTGGCTAAACTGGCAAAAAAAAAAAAATCCCAACACTTTCTTTTGGTAAGAGAGCAGCAAAAGAAGAAAATCAGGTTTGCTAACAGCTCCTCCCTTGCAGGAACTGGGGCTGACCTTGAACTGGCTGTATTTTGCCCGTGGAGACTTCCAGCGAGCTGCAGATGCACTGAGAAGAGACATCACAAACAGTGACAGGGAAAACAGGATTGTCCGCAGAGCCCTGAATGACAGGATGATGAAGGTGGGTATCTTCAACTGGTTTTTCTTCCTTCACAAAGGAAGAGAGTGCTGGCTGGGATGGGCCTTTCCCTTAAGGGGTGATGGGCACTGTGCAGACTGGTGTCTCTTTACTTGCATAGTGGAAGCATGACAGAGTTCTGTGCTTGCTCTCAAGAGAGGGTCTGGCCCTTGCAGAGATGCTGTGGGAAAGGGCTGAGTAGGGATCAGAGGTTGGCAGCTTGTGTTGGGGCAGATAAGGAAAGAAAAACTTAGGAGGCAAGAGTATAACCCTAAATTTGCACCTCTACTCAGGTGGAGTACGACTTCCTCTCCCCATTCCTCTCACCAAAAGATGCTCCCTTCCGCCACATCTTCTTCGGCAAAGGCTCCCACACCCTGCAGAGTCTGCTGGAGAACCTGGAGCAGCTGGTAGTCAACAAGGACAGCGTGGACGTGAACAAGCTGAAAGAGCAGCTGGCCCTGGCGACCTGGACCATTAAAGGGGCTGCCAATGCTTTAGTGGGCGATATCTGGAATACAGACAACGAAATCTAGACACAGCAAACACCTGGATTACCCATCTAAGGTACAGGAGAGCTGTGTGCTCTCGCGGGGAGCACAACTTCCTTCCTGGCCCCGGCCCCAGCAGAGGGCCTTGCTGTGTAGATCTAGTTTCACACACACAAACTCCCTGTATCTCAGATTAGGCATTGGCATGATTTTTAAATAGCAGCTTCCTGCAAACTTCCAGTACCTTATATATTGTGAAACCTAACCAAAACCCCCTGAAACCTAAGTGAAAACCCACTCCCTAATATGGCATTACTTTCCTGTAGATATTGTGGCAGCAAAACTTTTCTGACCAAAGCTGTGCATAAAATTTAAATCTCACCTTGAAAAATTCACAGGAGGCAGGTTTAAAGCAGTACTAAGATTACCATGAAGTCTCCTCTGACCAGGCTCCCATCTAACCACAGTCCAAACCAGTCATGTACAGCTGTTTATGGGTTTCCTGCCTCCAGTGTACTTGGGAACTAAGAGCTCAGGTGTCTCCTGAACTGGTACCTTGAGTGGGGAGGTACCTCATCTATTCAGGCTTTTAATTGTTGGCCACCTAAACCTAGTGACAAAACAGGGAATGGATTCCTCTGAACACTTGTAATGAGGATCCCTTCTCTGTCAGGAAGCTGCAGAGAGCTGCAGTTCAAAAATTAAGCAATGTAGTAATAACCCGCAAGTGCTGGATTATCAGCAAGCTCTGAAGTGCCCAGCCTGCCTTTACTCAACAGCATCCCAGTGACATCCTGTAGACTTGCTTCTGCCAAGGCAGGTATCAGTACCCAGGGAAAATGACCCAAAGATTATCCAATGTCCCCTTTATACCCCCAACTGGCACTTCAGAAAGTCTTGCAGCCTTGAGAAATGGCTTTAGACTGACGCTTCAGACCTTGCTGCTCAGGGGCCTTGTGTGAAATCGAGTCTCTTGCTGGCCAAACCCTGTTTGACTGATGTCATTTTGCAGGATGGCTCTTGTTTGGCACTGAGATATTTATTTCTTTATTTATTTATCAGTGACAGTGTTCACTATAAATGGTGTTTTTTTATAGAAGATAATTATCGGAAGCAGTGCCTTCCATAATTATGACAGTTATACTGTCGTTTTTGAATAAAGCAGCATCTGCTATTACACTCAAACATGATACTGGAACTTTGCATCTAAAATAATCAAAACAAACCCCTCAAAAAGTTTTGGAAAACTAGCAATTAAGCTTTATGTGGCAAAAACACCCTTCTGGAAGAAACTTGAAGGTGCAAACCTGGTAGTGAGTCTCCAGGTTGTGCTCCAGAGTAATCCCTGAAATGCTGAAAACCTGGGTGGAAATTCCAATGCTAGAAATTTGGCTTCCTTGCAGGGTCTGTGCCCCTCTGTGGGCTTCAGACTTTTTCCTGCCCCCCTTTCTGGAATGCTGTGTGCTCTCACAGGGAGCACAGCTTCCTTCCTGGCCCCGGCCCCAGCAGAGGGCCTTGCTGTGTAGCCCTAGTTCCACCTGTGGCAACACACACAAACTCTCCTTGTACCTCAGATTAGGCATTGGCACGATTTTTAAATGGCAGCTTCCTGCAAACTTCCAGTACCTAATGTATCATGAAACCTAACTGACATTATCGGGGGCAGTGTCTCCCATAATGTGTAAAGAACAAGGTAGTTTTTGCCTACCACAGTGTTATATCGGAGGCAGTGACCTCCATATGTTGCACTATGGGTGTACGTAATTATCGGGGACAGTGTTTCCCATAATTGTTCTATGCTTATCACGCAATGTCATCTGCGAAGCTTGATGGTTAGTATCTAACATGGATTAATTTCCTGCAGTCCTATTTTTTCACTCTCCTGTGGTGATGCAGATACAAACTTCAGTCTGTTATGTACGTCCTTAGACTCTTCCTTCTCCATAGGCTGAACTGTTTCAAATAGCTGTGCTGTCTTGAATTGGCTTCCTGCCTGCAGTCATGGGAGTGGTGCTTGAATGTTTAGTGGAAACTAGGCTAGTTAGACTGTGTGCTCTGTGGTGTAGTGAACTTCTTTCAAATCAGTTACAAAGACCTGAGGAATTAAAGATGAATGTAGGGCTTGGGGCTGACAGCTGTCTGGAGGGCTCTGGTCACTGCTCTGAATGGGTACAGGTAACACTTTGAGAGGCTGGCCTGCTGTGGCACTGGGAGGGTGCTGGTGTGTGTGCATGGGAAGCTGCTTGCTCTCCAGTTCTGCCTGGAAATTCCAGTCTTTTCCCCTCGGGTGTTGTGTGGAGGGGGGAAAATTAGTGGCAGCTTTCTAATGGTGCCGCTGTGCTGTGTGACCTGAAGCTGAGCACTGCTGATGTGTGACACCTGCTAAACTGTGCTGCCTGTTCCCAATGGCTGTTGCCAGCCCTGTATTATGCAGTTTGATCTGGCATTGCAGCTTAGTTTTAACCTAAGCTCTGCAGTTTGATCTGGCATTTAAACATAACCTGAGCAAGTGACCTGAGCCCTAGCAGTAGTCCTTGAGGGAAAGAACATAGTTCAGCTGGAGTTCCACAAGGAATGGGCAAGGACCAGCCCCCAGCCTAGTTACTGAGATCAGTGCTCACCAGCTTGGAGGGCTGGATTTTCAGCGGTCTCTTAGAAACCTGATGCCCAGGCTTGTGCAACTTGTTGCTCTTCCTCAACCTCTGTTAACTCTCTAACTTCCTACAGCCCTGTCTGTGTTAGTGTTTCCTAGTGACACTTCTCTGGATGGCATCTAAGAGCTGCTGTCTGGGAGTCCTCACTGTAGTGTTTGCATGCATCTTGATGTCAGACTTAATCTTGTGCTTTATAGCCAGCAGAGAGAGACAAAAGACAAAGCTTGTCTCCTGGCTGGGCAGCACAGCCATGACTACTGGGATGTTGGGATGCCTTGCTCAGTGCTGGCAATCTGACTGCTGTGAGGTGCTGAACTGTTTCTGGATTACCTGCTGTTTGCTTGACTAAAGTATTTTTGAAGCTTGAACACTCAGCTTCTCTTGTGGGGTTCTGGATTACCTGCTGTCTGCTTTAATAAAGATTTTGAAGCTTGAACACTCACCTTCTCTTGTGATTTCTTGCAAAGCCATGATGCTGTTGTGGCCTGGGGTGGGCTTGGGCAGCTGCAGAGAGGCTGTTGTCCTGCTCTGTCAGGGCTGGTACGTGAGAGCTCCAGTACTGCCTTGTTGATGTGCAGTAGCAAATCTGAACTTCATGGTGCTGCTCAGCTGAGTCCTGCCCCATCACAGCCAATAAGGACTCTGGTAAGGAGGTGGAGGAGCAACATCTGCAAGGCCCCAGGCCTTCCCCTCCTTTCATGGCCATGTCCTACCTGTGACCATGTCTGTCACAGCATTGACTCTGAAAAGCCTGCAGTGTGGGGATGAACGGTGTGAGAAGGATGAAATATCAGATTTCCCCCTGGCCATGGCTTTGCAGGTCTCTGCTGCTGAGAAGGTGGCTGGACAGGCCTGTGGGTGGCTGTGTCTCAGGAAGGCCCCAGCACCTTCTGCCTTGAGGTCCCCTGAAGTCCCCTGAGCCAAGGTGCAGATGCATACATTCTTAGAGCTCTGGGAGGGCAGGAGCTGCCTCCTCAGCCCCAGAGGCCTGCTCAGGTGCGACCCCACAGGTCTGGGGCCCTATATTTAAACGTGCTCAGTTTCGCGCTGCTGTCCTCCCCCCTCCCTCAGGCCAGTCTCGCCTCCTGCTTTACAAACACTACATCATGGGCAGACGCACTGTTGGGGGTGAGTGGCAGCTTCTCCAGGAGCCCAGCTCGAGCTTTATGGGCTGTCCCGGCACAGCTCTGGTCCCTCCTCTTCCCCCGGGGATGATTTACTTGTTGGAAACACGTCGTTTCCCGCAGCTCCTGCCCGCGCCTGGCAGGGCTCTCTCCCTGCGGTAACTGTGCAAAGCGTCCCGAGAGGCCGGGCCGGGGCTGCGGTAGCCCTGCTGCGGCCGGGCAGCGCCAGCCCCGCCGGGGCAGCGGGAACGGGGAACAGCCCCTTCCAACTCACCTGGGAGCAGGGATCTGGGCAGCGCAGGGCAGCCCGCGTCCCCGGGGCAGCGGATCGGTTCCCAGGCCTGGCGCTGTTCCGGGGTGAGTCTGTCTGTCCGTGCGTCCATCCCCGCACCCCGCTGCTCATCCATCCATCTATCCGCCTGTCCGTCCGTCCGTCCGTCCGTCCTCACCCTCGCCGTTACGTAAAGTGGCGGGGCGGCGCCTTTAAGAGCGGGACCGGGGGCGGGTCGGGGGCTGTCCGGTCTCCCGGCGGCGGCGGCAGGAGGAGGCGGGGGGCAGGAGGGGAGGAAGGGGCGGCGGAGCCGGAGCTCCGGAGCTCCAGGGGCGCGGCGCGGGGGGCTTCCCCAGCGTGCGGGGCCGGGGCGGGGCCCTCCACCGCGTGCACCATCCGGGGGCAGGGGGCGAGCGGGGCGCCGGGGGTGCCGGAGGGCGGGGGGCTGAGCCCGGCGGTGCCGGAGGGCGGCGGGGTGGCCCCGGGCGTGCAGGAGCAGGGGGGTTTCACCCGCGGCGTGCAGGAGGCGGGGCTGGGAGCGCTGCCTCGCGGCCAGGAACTGGTGGCCAGCGGCGGCGGCGGGGAACCGAGGGGCGGCGGGGGGACAGGCCGGTGGCACTGGGTGCCGCTGGGCGAGCGGACGAGCCTGCAGGAGTGGGGCGAGCGGCCCGGGCCCGTCACCGCCCTCAGCAGCCCCAAGCCGGGCGCGGAGCCGCGGCGGCCCCGGGAGCGGGGGGCGGCGCGGGCGCGGCGGCGGGCGCGGGGCGCGGAGGAGGCGGCGGCGGGCGGCAGCCCCGGGGCGCGGCGGGCGCGGGGCGCGGTGCGGGGGGTGCAGGAGCACGGCCCCAAGGTCCGGCAGGAGCAGGGCCTGGCCCGGCGGGCGCAGCAGGAGCGCGGCGGGGGGCGGCGGGACGCGGCGAGCCCCCCGGCCCGCGCCCGCTGGTGGGTGCGGCGGGGTCGGCAGGAGGAGGGGGAGGCCCGGGGCGCGGTGCAGGAGGAGGGCGAGCTCTACCCGGGGGAGCAGGAGCACCCCGGCGGCAACCCCGGCACGCGGACCCCGGCACACCGCCCGAGCCGCAGGAGGTCCGCCCGGGTGTGAGGCCGCACTCCGTGCCCCGTGCCCGCTGCCCCGGGGGTGATCCCAGCCGCGTCCCGGACGTCCCCGGCGTCGATCCTCGCACCCCGCCCCGGCAGGTGTGCGGGCGCGTCTCTCCTGGCATGCCGGCTGTCTGGAGTCCCGCCGTGCCCGTCCTTGCCCTCCGGTGACGCTGCAGACCCGGCGCAGGATGCGGTGGCAGTGCCGGTGAGTGCAGAGGTAAGGAACGAGGCGCGACCCCATGTTTGGCGGTGATACGCGGGGCAGGGGGGGTTCAGGGCACGGCACTGTGGTGCTACCCGGTTGGCACCTGCGTGTGCCGGTGTGTTGGCACCGTGCCCCGCAGCACTGCGAGCTACGGTGCTGCCTTCGTGCCCAGGCACTGCGGGACTGCTCAGCCCTGGCCGGCAGCATGCCCGACCTCCTGCTCCAGCTGCTAGGGCAGAGCAGGCAGCAGGGTCTGGTGTGAGTGGGTGCCTGGTGCCCTTGAACTCTCCTAAACCACAGCGGAAGCTGGGGGAAGGTGGTTTTTTTTTCTCTGGAAAAAAGGCAGCTTTGCTCTTCCTCTTCCCTGGGCTCGTGGGAGCTGTGGCACTGAACAGAGGATCCTTGTCCTCCGGGGCCAGCCCCGCGCCTCGGGGTGTTTGTGCTGCTGCCGAAACCCCGAGCAGCAGTGCGGTGCAGGGAGCCTCTGACCACCGGCTCAGCAGGCAGCACCGTGGCTGTGTCCAGCCGTGTTGTGTCGGATTTTTCCTGAACAGTCCAGGACCGTTTGGGTACTTTTGGTCTTTGTTGATTTTGCTTTTGTTAATAAAAGTTTCAAGTTAAACGTGGTAAGGTGGTGCTGACAGTCCAGACAAGGATCCCACCTCGCCAGGCAAATCCTGCTTGGCTTCTCCCAGCATGATCAGACTCTTTGCCCACTGTGAAGCAGCAGCTGGGGAGGGGACTTGGAGGTGGCCAGAGGAGCCCAGACAGGGACAGTGTCTCTGGCAGCAGTGCCAGGGCTGGGCTGTCTGGACAGGACAGGCTGGGGCAGAGCCCTGTACCGGCACTTCCCCACACCCTCACCTCCCTGGGCCACTTGGTGCAGCAGGCATACCAGGGTGCCCCGGTGCTGCTGGACTTCAGCACCAGCTCAACACCCTGCAAAGTGTGTCCCCTTTGCCATGTACTGTGGGCTCTGGAGGTTGTGCATTCCCCCTCTTATTCAGCTGTTCATTGAGCTGTCTCGGGACAAAGCTTTGAACAAAGTTTTTGGGCACTGGGCTTTGCAAAAGTCTCCTAAAAACACGACCTGCATCGTGAGGTGTCTTTGAGCAGGTCTGCGCTACCAGGCACCCCTTGAGGTAGAGGGTCCAGGACAGACCCCAGGTGCTGCACACCCATCCTCAGCTGCAGCCCTGCTCCCACTGCCAACCCTGAGCCCACTGCTCCCTGCAGGGAGTCGGGGGGTAAAGCAGCTTCTGCATCCCCCGTTGGGCCGTGCCGAGGCCTGGGGGTGCAGGGTGGGGGCTGTGCAGGCTGTGCAACCTGTTACCAACCCCTGGAGCTACCAGAGCCTTGTTAGCCTGGTATTTGCTAGTGCAGGGTGGGGTGTAGTGGGTATGGCTGGGGGGCTGGTGATGCCTTCTTCCTCCTCGGGCAGCTGCCAGCCTTCTGTCCTACTGTGACTCAGCCTCTCCGGGGCAAGCAGGGGCCCTCATGGGCAGAGGAGCAGCCCCCACTGGACCAAGAACCACTGTGAGCTTGTAGCCAAGCCTGTCCCGGCCAACTGCAGGACAGACTTCACACGGTTCCTCGGTTTCCCCCTGAGAGGTCCCATCCTGCCCTTGGAGCACCTGGACACAACTTCAGTTGTGCCCATGAGGGATGGTAACTGTCAGGGGCAATGCATCCGGCGGGGGATTACCCACGTGTATGGGTTTTGGGGGACAGGAGGAGACTCTGCTTTATGCACAGCTTCTGTCAGGACCGGAAGACTTAGGAGAAAGTCTTGTTCCATCCCTTTGCTGTGCAGCCCTGGGGGAGGGCCACTGCTCATGCTGCAGCCTGGCTAATTAGGTGCTGTTAGTTAGTGCTAATGACTGGCAAATACTGAATGGTCTGGCCAGGGTGCTGCGCTGCTCTGGTGCTGGGGAACTGCGGGGACTGAGCCTTTATCCCCCCTTGCACCTCCAGGCATCCCAACTCTCCCACTCCCAGCCCAAAGGGGAGATGCTGCTGTGTGGATGTGGCTTTGTGCCAATCCGGCCTGAGACCTGACAAACTCGTTTTGTGCCAGCTGCAGCCCAGCCCAAGGACCCATCTTGTACTGGGGTGGAGATGGGGGTACTGCTGGCAGCACCCCGGGGTGAAGGGGCCTGTTGGACCCAGGGCTCAGGGTGCATCCTGGTGCCCCCCGTCCCTGGCAGGACGGGGAGCAAAGCTCACCTGGGGGGTAGGTCCACAAAGGCTCTTCCACCTGCCTGGGCAGAGTGGGTCATGACTCAGGATGCAGGGCGATTTCCCATACCTTAACTTTCAGATCTGGAGCATCTGGATGGACAGATGGGGGTGCCAGCCTGGGAGACCCATTCTGACCTCTCCTACTTGGCTCCAGGGGGACCCTGTGACCAGTGTCACCTGAGCCCTGATGTTTTCCCCCGTACACACTGTATGGCTTGCTGTGGCACTGGGGTTGGCACTGCCAAGGGACCCCCACAGCACTGTCCATGTGGCCCAGGTGAGATTGGTGCAGGCACAAACCAGCCTTGCACTGGGGCAGGTTGGCAGGGTCCCCACTGTGGCAGTGGCACCAGGGCTCAAGCCTGCTGCCCTCTCCCCCTCCCCAGCACTGAGGTTGGGCAGTGTGGTCAGGATGCTGTGGGTGCCAGGGCCTGTTGCTCTGCATGTTTGTGCCCCAAAACACTGCACTGTGTCCCTGCCTTGGTGCGAGAGCTTGGGGCTGAGGTGAGGATCAGCTATAGGGTCAGCAATTCCTGCCCATCCCCTGCCAATGCTGGTGAGCTGGGAGGTGCAAGACAGGCTAAGCCCGCCCCAGATCGACCTGCGGAGCGGATTTAGCAGAGGAAAGAAGCTTAGGGAGGGGATTGGGGTTGTGCCGGGATGGGGGGGCTCTCCCACATGCCCGTGTCTTTCCCTCCCACGTAGCCACTGCTGCATGCAGGGGCTCAGAGCAGGGGATGCTCTGTGCTGTAGGGCAGGATCAGGCCATGGAGCCAGGCTCTGGGAGCCCAGAGATGGCAGCGAGGAGGAACCTGGCACCTCGGCCTCCCCGGCCACCCCTGCCACGGGGGTCACCAACCCTCCGTGCTGGCCCCCCGAGACCTCCTTCTTGCTCCATCCGGCCAACCAAGCAGCATCAGGTGCCAGAACCGAGAGAGGCAAAGCACCCACTGGTATGGGGGTATGTGGGGTGGTGCATTCCAGAGAGGGGCTGGGGACAGTCCCCGGGGAGCTGGGTGGCAGTAGCATCCCGCAGGAGGGCAGGATGCAGGCGGCAGCCCTGCCTCTGGTGGCAGCGGGGTGTGTTGGTACGCGTGGGTATGTGCGTCTGCACACCTGCGCCGTGGCAGCCAGGCTGGGGAGTGTGTCACCACAATTTGGGGCCGCCCTCGAGGCCCCGCCAGGGCCAAACGAGCCAGCCCGGGGTGACGGTGCGGCTGCCCTGCTGCTGCCGCAGTCAGTGAGATCACTTCCAGGCGACACAGCTGCCAGGAAGGTGGCAGGAAGGTGGCAGGCGGGCTGTGACAGTGAGCGGGGTGATGTGATGGAGGTGAGTGGGGGGCCCCATCCCCTTCTGGGAGCTTGTTTTGGGGACCTGCCATTTCCTGGGGTCCTCTATGTGGGGTGGTGGGCATGGGGGATGCTGTGCCGCTGGTCTCAGGGATGTGGGGCAAGTGTGGTGTCCCAGAGGGCTGGGGAGCTCCGGTGTCCCCACAGACGGGAGGGGCACCTTGTGTTCATTGTGACTGTCACACCCTGGAGGGTAGAAGATAGCGCACCCCATCCAGTGGTTGTCATTGTGGTGAGACCCCCCGCGGGGTGGAAATTGCAGGCAGGTGAGTCAGAGGTGGCAAGGCACGATGGCTTTTATGCCCTTATAGGGTACCCAATCATTTTGGTGTCAGTTGCGCCTGGGCAGGCCAGGAGGACCCGACGTGTAGGAGTGCGACCCAAATCCATGCCCAGGGCTGTGGGGACAGAGGCTGTCCCTATTCGTCCCCACAGCATCTCCTTCCCTGGGCAGGCTGGCGAGGGTTTTGGGGCAGCACAAGGCGGCTGGGTCCGGAGGGAAGGTGGCATAGCACGTGCATCAGTCACCGTCCTGTGGCGTGCCAGCGCGGTGACGCCGGCGGGCCGTGCGCGGGGGCGGCTCGCTGCTCCCACGCCGCAGGCTCGGCCCGCCTCGGCTCCACGGCTGAGCTCACCTCCGTGGTATGGCAGGAGGAGTCGCCAAGGGGCTGTCCCCGCCCGGCCCCTCAGCCAGGGCAGATGCCCACCGGGATTGGGGGTGTTTGTTTCTCGGGGGGGGAGGGGGAGAGGGAAAGGGGGGCAGGGAAACCTCTTGCCCCCTGCCTTGGCACGGTGACAGCCTGGTGTCGTTCCTTTGGCTACAGCAGGGTCTCAGAGCTCTGTGGGGGGAACAGTGAGGGGTCACCGGGGTGCTTCTGGGGGTCAGAATGGGGCATCATGCTCTGTGGCGTTGGCATGAGGACTCTGCTGTGCCCCAAAGGACAGGCACGTCACAGGGGTCTTTGAGCGGGGTGCCGGCCCCCCCACCCCCCGATTTCAGCCTGCTTGCAGCTCTGGCCCAGGGGGCTGGGAGAGGGACTGCGGCCGGGCAGCGTTGGGGTACAGGCCAGTCCCGATGTGCAGGTGTAGGGGTTCCCCATCCAGGGCAGTGGCTTCCTGCTGGGGGCTGTGCCAGGTGCCAGGAGACCCCCAGCCCCCTGCGAGGGGGTAGGGGGGGAGGATTGATCCTCGCGCGCCCTCCAGACCCCCATCCCAGCAGCACCCCCCGGGGCCTGGCTGCTGTCCCAGCCCTGCCGTGCTAGCGCCAATGCTGCCGGTCGCTGCGGAGCAGCCATCTTCCCAGTGCATCCCATCCCCCTCTGCCTGCGCAGGGAAGCGGGAGGGATGCTGGGGATACTGCCAGCGCCAGAGCCCCCCCATCCTTCTGCAGGTGCCTCCCTACCCATCCTGCCTGCCATAGAGCGCCGGCTGCTTGACGATGGTCCCCCCTCATCCTCCTCCTCCGCCTGTCTGCCTGGTGCACCGTGCCGGGGTGCGGAGAGAAGGGGGATGCGAGCGCGGCGGTGGTGCTGGCGGCGATGCCACCACCTCTCCACTCAGGAACCGGAGCAGGGACAGAAGGTGGGCGGTTGGGCTGCCGCGTCGGGAGGAAGACAGTGGTGCCAGGCTGGGATCGGGGTGAGGACAAGCGCTAAAGGGGCTGCCTCCCTTCTCTTTTCCCGTTTCCTCTGCATCCCTCCATCCATCCCCCCTCCCCTCCATCGCTGTCGCGGTCACCTTCACCCTCTCGCTGTTTTCCGGAACTGCAGCAACTTTCTGCCATGTGATCCCAAACCCGGCTCCAGCCCTCGCCGCCCCCAGGCAGACGCGGGCGTCTCCGCAGAGCCCCCCACTCGCCGCTGCGCCGCAGCCGCCGCCTCAGCCATGGGCGAGAGATGCGACTACCAGCGCTTGAGCAGCGCCGAGGAGGAGGAGGAAATGCTCGGCTCCCTGCCCCACAGCTTCTCGGACAGCACCGGGCAGCGGGCCCTGCGGCTGGGCAGCAGCCGACCCACGCCACCCCCCCGGCAGGACATCGCCCCGGCCATGCCGTGCCGGCGGGTCAGTGGGGGGGAATCGGTGGAGGGAGGCAGCGGGGGGCACCTGGCTGAGTTTGGTGGTCCCACGATGGGCATGGGTTGGCAGCTGACAGAGCATAGGGGGTCCCTGCATGGCATCTCCCCTCTGGAATGTGCAGTACCGCACAGCATCCGGGGCAGCATGACACCCCCCCTTGCTCGGCTGTGCGCCCATCCTGACCCACGGGAGCGGGGCTGCCTGCTGCTTCTTGCTGGGGAAACTGAGGCATGGAGGAATGGCGTGCAGCAGCGAAGCGCAGCCAAGCCTGGCACAGCTCGTGGAGGCGGGGGGGGCACAGTGGCCAGCACAGGATGCCGTCCCCCAGCTGCAGCACTGCAACCAGACGGTGGCCTCGCAGGCTGCCATCCCGACATAGGGATGTCCCTGGGAATGTCAGGCTGTGCATGGATGTGGGGAATGGGTAGGTGCAGGTGGCTTGAGGTATAGGACAGGTATTGTGGTGTCATTATGGATAGATATAATTGAGTGGGGGGTAAGGTGGGGAGGACTGACCCCCAACGTGCAAGCTCGGACGGGTGTGTGCGATGCCAGGCAAGCGCGGAGGCGAGGAACATGCCACAGCGGGGGTGGGCACCCGTGGGCGCGCAGGGGGCAGGCGGCTCCAGGTGTGCGCAGGGCGGAGGCGGGAGCAGGACGGTGCCGCCGGCGGCGCCGCGGTGTTTGCGCACGTGCGGCCGGGCAGGGCGGCAGCCGGGGGGGTGCGCGGAGGGGACGTGCGTGGGGGGCGGCTGCGGTTGTGCAGGTGGCGGGAGGCACGCGGGGCGCGGGGGGATTGCTCCTGTGTGGTCCTGGGGTGCACGTGAGCGTCCTCAGCACGCACCGTGCATGAGCCTGGGTGCACGTAGGGTGCATCCCTGGCGCTGCAGGGATGCGTGTGCATGGCAGGGCACCAAGGGCCGAGCAGCACCTGTGCCAGGGGTCTAAGGAATTTGTGACTTCCCCACCTCAAGAAGGGAGTTTGATGGCAGGGCTCCTAGCCCAACTCAGAGTCGAGGTTACAGGATCAGTCCTTGTGCCTGTGGGTAAACTACAGAGAGGGAAACTGAGGCACAGAACCTCCCCTGGCATGGCGGCCAAAGCTGGGTTCTCTCATTCCCTTTTGGAAGCCTGTACTCCCGATGTAAGCACTGAACTGGGCAACCTCACATGGGATTTGGGGGTGTAAGGAGGTAGTGCACTCGGTGCCAGTCCCAGTGGGTGCTATTTCTGCCTGATGAGGGTGATGCTCTGTCAAGGCAGGGCACCCCTCCACCCCCGGTGTCCCCTGAGCTGGGAAGGGGGAAGCTGGCGCGTGGCAGAGGTTGGTGCCGAGGGCACTGTGCCCAGTTGTCCCCAGTCAATGGGCTTGTTGTGCCCGGCTCTTGTGCTGCCGGGTGCCAGCTGGGATCCCAGTGGCAGTGGAAGCCCCAGTGGAGACTCCTCCTGGGGATGCACTTAACTCCCTCTTAGCTGCCCCCCGGCACAGCAATGGCCATGGTTTCGGGGGGCCAGGCAGGCGGGGGCTGTGGCAAGAGGTTGCTGTGGGTCTTCCCTCTCTCACGCTGTGGCTGCCGGCATGGACAGCTGTTCTCCCTGGAGAGCCCGCGGGCGGACAGCCCCGCCAGGGAAGGGGAGTGAGCCCCAGGGTGCTGGTGGGAGCCCACGGCGGAGCCCCGTGGGGGCTGGCAGCTGGGCAGCGGATATGTTTGCCGAGCCAGAAACTCCCCCCGCAGTGCCCATCGCCCTGGCATCATGCCTGTGGCCTCGGTTGGGGAGCAGAGAGCCGGATGTCTCTTCTGCCTCCCTCCCTCCCTGCTTCCTGAGGGCGAAACTGAGGCCTGGGAGCGTTTCCCAAGGCCGGGGCGAGTTTCCATGGAAATGGGAGCGGGGGTCCGGGCTCCCAGCTGCCGGCGACCGCCGAACAAGGGAGAAAGCGGGACATTGATGGGAGCCCGGCCCCTTGGGCGCGCGTCCCAGCCCGGCTGAAAATAACCCTCCTGGGCAGCGCTGCGGGCAAGCGGCCGGGACCGAACCTCGCTGCCAGCGGGGGGTCCTCAGGAAGCGGCTCCAGCCAGGGGAGTGACCCCCAGCCGTGCCTGCCGCCACCCCCGCTCCGGCCCCGTTGCGTTGGGGAAGGGGGAGGGCCGGCCGGCCAGAGGATCGAGAGCCGGATGGAAGGAGGGGCAGAGCCACAGCCCGCGTCCGGCCGACGGACAGCCCGAGCCCCCTGCCCGCTCCGGAGGGGTCTGTAGGGCGGCCGAGCCCAGGGGACATCTCAGTAGAGCAGATGAAGGGGCTGCGGGTGCCCCGGCTGCAGTGAGCGGGCTCCGCCGTGGGACGCCGGCACCGGGGAAGGGACATCAGCGGTGCCAGGGACTGGCGGCGGGCAGCCAGGCAGGATGCGACGCTTCCAGGCTTTGCACCGATCCTTCCCCTTCCTCACTCGCTTCCGCTTCTACCGCGTAAGTGCCGACCCTCGCCCCGGGCAGACCCTATACTAGCCATCACCCGGCCCTGTCCCCGTCGCCGGCGGGCAGGGGAGCCGCAGCTCCCTTCGCCCCGTGTGGCCCTGCGTGCCCCCATGCGCCCCCGTGCCCAGCTGCTCGCCGCGCCCGCCGTATTTTTAGCCCGGTGCCGAGGATTGTAATTGCGGTGACGCGGCCGAGGGAGCCGAGCACAGCGGGTGAAGACGCCAGGGGCCATGTCGTCTCCCAGGGAAGAGGAGAGGATGGAGGGGGCTGCTGCTCTGTGGAGCTGGGACAGCGGCTCTCAACCTCCCTCCTGCTCTCAGCAGGAGGAGGCAGAGCCATATGTCTTTCCAGAAATATGGTGGTGAAAGTGGGGGAGAGCCGGGATAACAGGCAGGGATGCAGAGTGGGTAGGGAGCACAGGGCTCCATCCCTCCCTCCCTGTGTCCTGGCACGTCTGCGGGCTGATGCCAGCAGTACTGGGGTGCCCTGTACCTCAGCGCTGGGGTGCCAGGACCCTCCAGAGGCCCAGATGTTCCTGTCTGCCCCCTCCCTGTGTCTGCCCATGGAGGTGCGACCACCTGTGGCAGAGGACACCCACTGTGGGTCTGTACTGTTACTCGACCAGGTGTGTGGGGGTGCCAGGGAGCCAAGGTGGCTGTCCCTTCTGGGGACAGCTGTCCCCTCCCTGCTCAGCCCCTCCAGCTGAGCAGAGGGAATTGGATGGGCACATCTGTCCTGAGGCTCTGCCTCCTCCTGTGTCCCTGGCACCCCTGCCAGAGGATAACCTGTGGTGGAATGGAGGGGTGGGCTGGTATTTCGTTGGGCACAACAGGGCAGACTGGGAGGCGCTGCCTATCTCTGGAGGTCCTGCTGATGGAGTGCCTCTCCTGGCCTCCCCCCGAGAGGTGGTGACAGGCTCAGGAGATGAGTCCACTAGTATCCCTCACAGCAGCACCCCAGCCTTGTTTCTGAGACCCTGTGGGTGACTCCCCAGCAGGGATGGACCAGAGGGAAGCGGAGAAGGGTTGCTCCTAACCCAGTATCCTGTCCCAGCAGAGGCTGAGCTGTAGCATGCAGGCGGAGGAGGGCACAGACTGGCTGCTGGAGCTGCTCACCGAGCTGCAGCTGCAGCAGTACTTCCTGCGCATCCGAGACGAGCTCAACGTCACACGCCTCTCCCACTTCGAGTACGTCAAAAATGAGGATCTGGAGAAGATCGGCATGGGACGCCCCGGTGTGTACATCCCCCCCAAATCTCTCCCCTTACCCCCGGTTGGATGTGCAGCATCTTTTGGGAAGCTCACAGGAGCATATGGGGCTGGAGGGGACCTCTACCCCAGACTGGGTTGTGACAGTCAGTGTATCTCCGTGTCTTGCAGGCCAGCGACGGCTGTGGGAGGCAGTGAAGCGGAGGAAAGCCATGTGCAAGCGGAAATCCTGGATGAGCAAGGTAGGGATGGGAGAGGGAGAGGTGTAGCAGAGAAGCTGAGGCAGACAGGAGGAGCTGGACCTCTCCCTGTACCCTTCTCCCTGTACTGGATGCCTGGCTCTCCCATGTCCCTGGTCTCTGGAGGCTGATGGTGAGATGGGCAGAAGCCCCTGCCATCCATGCCCCACCTGTGGTGTGACCTTGCCAGTGTGTGCCTCAGTCCCACTCAGGCTCCTGGGTCACTTCCCAGCAAAGGACATCTTTGCTACCCTGGCACTTGGAAAATTCATTCCCCTCATTGCCAGGAAACTTGTTTGCAGAGAGTGAACCAGAGCACCTTGCTCCAGACAGCTCTGTGAACAACAGTGCTGCCCAGGGCCCTGGTGCCTCACAGGGAGAGGGCAAAGGCTTGTACCTGCATGCTGGGACACACTAGAGCAGGGGACCTTGGGATGCTCACATATGCCCTGATGCCATCCCATCCGAACCTGGTGCTGCTGGCATCCTGTGGTGCCTGGCACCTCCAGAAGAGCAGTGTTTGCCAGCTGGGCACCGGGTCATGGCCTCTCCCCTGTGTGACTTGTCTGTGCTGGGACATGGTCAGGATGGGCTTTTAATAGAAGGCTACTTCTATTAAAGAAGAAATGGCAGAAATGCCACCACCCACCCCAGACACATGCTGGGCCCAGCTCCCACACACACTGCATTGAGACTGGGATGGACCCAGTCCCATGGGGCACATCATCCATCCCAGCTTAGGGAGATAGAAGGAGAGCCCAACCCCTCTGAGTGGTGGTGGCGGCAGCACTGCAAAGCCCACGTCGCTTCAGGGATGTCTCACCACACTCAGCCCAAGCTGGAAGTATTTCCCTTGGCTTTGTGCCCAGGCACATTGTGTGGCTTCAGCCTGGCCAAGGAGTGCCCAGGGCCCTCTGGATCCTGGCCTGGTTTGCTGTGGCTGCTGGGGAGCCACTGCAGGGCTGCTGTGAGAGGAATGACCCCTTCCCTCATGGGAATTGCAGCTCCGAGTACCGACAGCTGGAGGAACAGAGCCTGCTCCCACAGCCAGCCTTCTCTGGGTCATCACCAGTTAGGGGTCATCACTAGGTTCCAGCGTGTACAGCCCAGACAAGGGCTTGTCCCATTACCACTCACTTGCAGACCCAAGGGCTTGAGGTGTTTCCATGCCCATGTTTCACCTGCCTCTGTGTCCCACAGGTGTTCAGTGGGAAGCGCCCAGAGTCAGAGCTGCCGCCCCAGCCCCAGAGTACCTTCCGCAAGCCCCCCACGCCACCACCCCCTGAAGCTGGGGGCCAACACTCCCTCACCTGCCTTGTGCGGGAGCGGGACCTCTCGATCTTTGAGAAGCTGGGTGATGGCTCCTTTGGTGTTGTGCGTCGTGGAGAGTGGTGCACACCTGCTGGCAAGACGGTGAGGGCCTGCTCTGGGGGGTGGGGAGCCAGGCAGTGGGACCACCCACAGGGAAAGACACTTTCGGAGCTCATCCCTGCTTTGGCCATAGCTGAATGTGGCAGTGAAGTGCCTCAAGACAGATGTGCTGAGCCAGCCAGAGGCACTGGACGACTTCATCCGGGAGGTGAATGCCATGCACTCGCTGGACCACAGGAACCTCATCCGCC
Source organism: Entomyzon cyanotis (assembly GCA_024500445.1). Lineage (NCBI taxonomy): Eukaryota > Metazoa > Chordata > Aves > Passeriformes > Meliphagidae > Entomyzon > Entomyzon cyanotis. The sequence goes on from JAKEPQ010000780.1 coordinate 15,011,293, forward strand.
TGTATGGCGTGGTGCTCTCCCACCCCATGAAGATGGTGAGTGTAGGGGGATGGGGCTGACCCTAATGACACCCACGTGGTGGGGTCCCACATGATGGCATGAGCAAAGCCAGGCTGGGTCTGTACCCCAAGTTCTTTGCTGGCATCCCCAGTGGGGCATGAGAAGGCTGGACGCCAGTGCAGCCAGGGTGCCTCTGCACTGACCAACTTGCTGTCCTCACCCCATGGCCCAGGTGACAGAGCTGGCCCCGCTGGGCTCCCTCCTGGACCGCCTGCGGAAGAACCAGGGCCATTTCCTCATCTCCACCCTGTGCCAGTATGCCATCCAGGTGGCCAAGGGCATGGCCTACCTGGAGTCCAAGCGCTTCATCCACCGCGACCTGGCTGCCCGCAACATCCTGCTGGCCTCCAACGAGCTCGTCAAGATCGGGGACTTCGGACTGATGCGGGCTCTGCCCAAAAATGATGATCACTATGTGATGCAAGAGCATCGCAAAGTCCCCTTTGCCTGGTGAGCCTTGGGGAAGGGAGACCTAGGGGTGCAGCACCCACGGCCTTCCCCATGTCCTTCCCCATGTAGACGTGCTCATGTCCTTCCCCATGTAGGTGTGCTCCTGAAAGCCTGAAGACGCGCACCTTCTCCCACGCCAGTGACACATGGATGTTCGGAGTGACCCTCTGGGAGATGTTCACCTATGGTCAGGAGCCTTGGATCGGCCTCAATGGCAGCCAGGTAGGTGTACGGCAGAGACCTGCCCCCTCACCTCACCCCACTGGTGCTAAGGGGGATCTGGGACACCCTGACAGGACATCCTGCCCCACAGATCCTGCACAAGATAGACAAAGAGGGTGAGCGGCTGCCGCGGCCTGAGGACTGTCCCCAGGACATCTACAATGTCATGCTGCAGTGCTGGGCGCACAAGCCTGAGGACCGACCTACCTTTGTGGCCTTGCGAGACTTCTTGGTGGAGGTGGGTGAGCGGCGAGGGGGACAGGACCTCCATCACCCTGTCCTGCCCCTCTGCTCAAGCATGGGTAGAGCTAAGGATGTTGCCAAGGCAGGGGGTGACATGGGGAAGCTCAGGCCAGGCAGCCCTGCAGGCTGGGAAGGTGGAGGGTGGTGACATGGTGACAGCAGGAGATACCTGGTTGCTGCCTTGTCCTCACCCACCCCAAGGATGTGACAGCTGAGGAGGGGCTAGTAGTGATGCTGTCTCTTGTCCATTCTTGGGACCCCCCTGCCCTCCTTGGGGCTGGGTCTGGCCTCAAAACAGGGTGGACAGGAGGGGCTGCATCCTCTATCCTCACCCACCTCTCCCCCAGGCTCAGCCCACTGACATGAGAGCACTGCAGGACTTTGAGGAGCCTGACAAGCTGCACATCCAGATGAACGACATCATCACAGTCATCGAGGGCAGGTACTGCATGGGAGGGTGGCAGATGTTGTAGAGGGTTGAATGTACTGCCTGCCAACCTGGGTAGAGATAGGGAATGGGGAGACTGGGGCACTAGCAGAGCTATCGGAAGCAGGGATGTGAACGGGTGGCTCTGCCCCCAGCACACCCGGCCGCGTACCCCACGGGTGGGCAGAGCTGGGAGGTTTGTGGTCCCCCAGGCAGCACAGCATAATGGGGCCACCGCAGTGCGGGGGACACAGCCCTGCCCGCACTATCCCCGCTGACTCACCCCGCTGTGCCCGTGGGTTTGCCCCGGGAAACCACACGCCCCAGGGCCGCTCCCTGCTGATAGTGGTGGGGACGTGCCGCCAGCACCCAGAGACATGCCGCTGTCATCGGGCTGGGACAGGCACCGTGGGACTTGGTACCATGCTGGCAGAACCCACTGTGCTGTGGGCTCCTTGGTCCCTGCTGACCTCACCAGGGCACAGCCACCCCCTCCGCCATCCCGGGGACCTGTGGACTGGCGTAGGCAGGCCTTTTGTCCCTGCATCCCTCTCCCAGGATGTGCCTGTCACCTTCCCGCTGGAGGACTGGGGACCTCGCAAAGCAGTTCAGTGTCCCCCGCGCTAGGGCCGGCCCCGCAGCCCCAAGGGGAAGAGGAGGAGGAGGAGGGCTCTGTCCCCGTCCCTCCCTGTCCCTCCCTGTCCCCCGCCCCGGGCCGGCTCCCCGCGGTTAGTCACAACCCGGGGTGAATCAGGCCGGGTTTATGTGTCTGCAGGGACCGGCTGCTCCCGGTCCGCCGCCGCGGGGATGACTCTTGCCCAGGGTCTGGCGGTTTAATTGCAGGGAGGGGAGGGGAGGGGAAGCGGCGTCGGCGGAGGGAGGGAAGGAGCGGCGGAGGGCGGTGCGGCTGCGCCAGAGTGCCTACATCGTCCCTGCCGCCGCATCGCGGCTGGGCTGCGGGTTCGCGCCCCCGCCCCACCGCCGGCCCCAGGTGAGCCGCGGAGGGGAGGATGGAGTGGGAAGAGGGGCTGGAGGTTGCCGGTCGGTCGGGAATTGCCGGGCGTGGAGCAGAGCCGGGGCGCAGCTTCCCCTGCCTCAGTTTCCCTGAGGGACACCGGTCCTTGGTGACCCCTGGTGGGTTTTGGGGGTGCGGAGTCAGGGAAGACGCGGTGGGCTCAGCAGCCAGGGGGTGGCAGGAGCCCCATCGGCTGCCGGTACTCCCGGAGGGGAGCCCCCTCCTCGTGCCTCAGTTTCCCCCGCGGCGGCCGCCCCCCACCACGCTGCCTGCGGGGATGCCCGGGCAGAGCTGGCGAGGGGAAGGGGGGCCTCCTGCAGGGGGGCCGCATCCGGTCCTGCCGAGGCCGCCCGGGGCACCGTAAACACCCCCCACCCCTTTTCAAGCCCCTGCCTGTCGTTCGGCGGGCGCCGGCTGTGCGTACGTGTGTGTGGGCAGGGGCAGGGACCTCCCTGAAAGCCCCCCGGGGACCCAGCCGGCCGCGGGATGGGGCTGTCGCGGGGAGAGGAGCCAGGGCAGCGCCGGAGCGGGTTTGAGCCGGGGGTCCGAGCTCGGGTTCGGTGGGACCGAGGCTGGGAGCAGAGAGAGTGGAGGGGTGGAGCGGCTGCAGCATCCCTTCGTCGGGATGCGGCGGCGAGGGGCGCAGGGAGGGCGAGTGGAGGGGACCTCCCGGGGTAGGGAGCCGCTCCCCCACCTCCCGCAGCCTGCCGCGGGTGAGGGAGGGTGCCCGGTACCGGCTGGGCTCTGCCGGGGCTCTGCCGAGGGGTCCCGACGCTGAGTAAGGCGGCTGGCTGGCGGCAGCGGGAAGGTAAACAGGAAAAGGGCTGAGCTGGTGGCCGGGGGTGACTCACAGGTGACTCCAGGAAACCGTGGGGCCCATGCCAGCCTCACCAGGCTGGCACCCACACTGCCACTGCCCCCTGCCCACAGCACGCCCTGCCCACAGGGAGTGGAGGGCCCTGGCAGGCAGGGGGGAGGCTTAGGGTCAGAGCACCCCCAGCATTTATTTGGCACAGTGCTGGGCGGGGTACACGACTTGGGAAACCTTCCTCTGCCCCATCCCGGTTCCCCCCACCAGTCCTTCTGGGCTAGATGACCACCTCATCCCCCCCAGAGGTGGCTGCATCCTGGGTGACTCCTCAGGGACACACTGGGGACCAGTACCCCAGGGTGGCCTGGCCCCCCTTTCCCCCACTCAGGAAGATTGACAGCCTAAGCCCCCCACCTGTCTTTCTGCCCATCTCCCCCTGCCCACACCAACTTGCACAAGGCTCACAGATAACATAGGAAGGGAGTGAGGAAGACCCCACAGTCAACTGTGCCCCATATGGGCCCCCATCAGACACCACGCATGTCCCCTGTGCCGTCCTTAGTGGATGGGGCACAGAGGGATAGATGATGAGCAGTTTGATGCAGGCATCACCCCAGGGCTCCCTGTGCAACTTGAGGCAGCAGGGAGGAGGAAGGGACACATTCTGGGACAGAAGTGTGGTGCTTTGTTCCCGACCACTTGCATTCCCAGTACCACCAGGTGCAGGGACCATGTGGGGTGGGAGCCAAAGCATATTGCTGGTGTAGGGTTGGGATCCTGGGCACACAGGTTCCCTTCCCAGTTGTGCCACCGCGTGGACTTGGACGACTCACCTTGCCTCTCCCCCACCACTGGGGCAGGCACATCTCATCCCCCCATCCCCTCATCAGTAACGAGGTCCTTTTTATTCCTTAGGGCCGAGAATTACTGGTGGCGGGGTCAGAATAAACGGACCCTAAAAGTGGGCCAATTTCCCCCGAAACACGGTGACCTCGGTGGCAGGGCTGTCAGCCCACGACATCAGCCAGCCGCTTAAAAACAGCTTCATCCACACAGGCCATGGAGACACCAACCCGCAGCACTGCTGGGGGTTTCCCGATAAAATTGATGAGTAAGAAACCTTTTGTCTTCTCTGCATCCTCTGCCTGCTCCCTCCCTTCCCCGCTGTCCACTGGGCACGGGAGCGAGACGCGGCTTGGCTACTGGCCCCCTTTCCCCCCATGAAGCATCTCTTTCTCCCCCGCTGTTTTGGGAATGGTGGCTCTGGGTAGGGTCCTTGCAGCTGGACTAACTTCTTTGCCTCTCCTACTAATGGGGTTAGGGATGTTGGGGGGTTGCTGTGCTTTTGGGCAGCTGTCCTGGGGCAGGGAGACGTCAGTAAGCACCACCCCAGAGGTGGCCACATTACCTCAAAACACTTTTGGGATGTTCCAGGGCTGTTAAACGTGTGCGGCTTGCAGCCTGTCCCCACGCTTCTAACAGCATGAGTCTTTTTGTAAAGCAAAACATGAAAAAATCCACCAAAATTTTTTTTTTCTTTGCTGTGCTCCATCAGACGAAACCTGGCTGGACCGTGAGGGGGGGATGGGGGTTGGGTGCTTGTGCCCCAGTGTCCCATATACTCCCTGCCAGGTGGGACTGCTTGTGCAGCAGTGAGCAGGAGCACCTTGGCAGGGGGCATGAGGGTGTCTCTCCCAGCACTGGGCTGGAGGGATGTGGGAGAGCAATGCAGTGGGGCCAGGATAAGATTTCAAAAACTGGAAAGCTCCTGGTGAGTAGAGCCAGCTCCTGCACTGGCCTCAGTCCATCCCCTGGGATCGTGATCCCCACTGCTGTTTGTTATCCCAGGCCTGGGACAGCTCTGCCGGTGCCCTCAGTCCCAGCCTGACCCCTCCACTGCACCCTGTGTCGTGTGCTGTGCCGGCGGCCCTCGGAGGCTGAACCGAGGCACCGTGCACATGGATCTGGCTCGTGCCCCGGCAGGCCTCCCCGCGCCCCGCTGCGTGGGCACGGGTACTGGGTACGTGCTGCCTGGGCTGCCGAGAACGCACCGAGCTCGGCACACGCCCAGGCCTTGGGGCTGCGCCCGCTCCCGCCGGCTCCCTGGCTTGCGACGGCTCGCCCGGGCCTCCCGGCACCCACCAGCACGCGGTACCGGGGCACCCTGCCTTGGGCGCAGCATCGCCCTGCTGCTGGAGGGCTGTCCTGGGCACTGCACCCCACACAAGTACTCTGGACACGGTTCCCTGCTTGCAGTCCCCTGGGCACAGCTCATCATGCACGTGGAGCCAGAGAGGGGTGGGATGACACTGAGATGGCACCGGGCTCTGTGCCGTAGCACTGGAAGCGTCTGGGGTGTGTTGCCCCAGGACTCAGAAGAATGGTACTCACTGGACATGGTGTGTGGTGGAGGAGCTGTGGGGTGTCCCAAGGCACGAGTCTGGGGAGTGAGGGGTCCCGTGTGGCCCCTGCTGATTCCCAGACACTCTCCTTTCTCCCCACAGGCTGTACCTGGGAAATCCCATGGACCCTCCTGACATTTTAGGTGTGGACCCGAGTGCTGCCAGACCTACCCAGCTTCCAGGCAGGGCTAAAAGTGAGTGGCTTTTCTCCTTCTTCCTGCCCATCAGCTGCACGAAGCCCCCATCCCTGTACCCTGCTGCCAGGGTGATGGGCTCAACCCTCTCCTTTCTGTCTCTCTGCTGGCCCTTGCTTTTTGCAGACCAGGGGGAACTGGGGTGATGGGGCGTGTTGTCACCTGGCCATACACCACTGCCAGCAGCATGGGCGGCTGGTGGCTCTGCCTAGCTGGACTCTGCCCTGCTGTCCTTCGTCCGAGTCCCTTGTCCCCTCTCAGTCTCCCACAGTTGGCCTCCCCAGTGCGGGGGATCTCAGTGGAGCTGTCATGGGGAGGGAACCTAGATGCTGTGCATATGCCACAATCCCCATAAACCTACGGTTTTATCTTGGGGGGGCTTCCCACTAGCATCCTCCCCATGCTCCACCGGTTATGGGAGATGTGACAAAGCATGCACCCTGCTAACAAGCGCCCTGGCTGCTGCTGGCTTTGCGTGTTCACCCTTTGCTTCCCCTTCTCTTGGGTTCTTTCTTCTGCAGGGCAGCCTCCTCCACGCCCGCCTCAGCCTACCGTCCTGCTCACCAGTAAGTTGGGCTTCTTTGGTGCTGCTCTCCCTTTTTTATGCCCTCTTTCTTTTCTCTCTTGTCTGGATGGCCTGGGGCAGGTGCCCTCGTGTGCCTTGGGAGCAAGGAGGGCTGAAACTATGGGATGGTTTGGGGGCTTGGAGATGCAAATGCCTCTTCTTGTGCTGCAGGGATAGATGCTGGGACCCTCACCATCCTTCTCTGTCCCCTTTTAGAACCTTGCTACGACCCAGTCAGTGAGGAGGAAGAGGGTCTGCCAGGGGGTCTCCGGAAGCTCTGCCTGAAGAAGCCAGGCGCAGGGAAGGGTCTGCGGCCGGTCAAGCCATCAGCACGAGTACCGGGCACCAAGGTGGGCGAGCGGCAACCCGGACGGCTGGCAAGCGAGGGGCCAGCAAGCAACGAGGTGACCCTCATTGACTTTGGGGAGGAAGTGCCTCAAGGTAGCCCCTCTCCAGTGGGGGAGTTGACAGCCCCGTCATTGGCCAAGCTGGCCATGGAGGCCTGTTCTTTGCTGGACAAGACCCCACCGCAGAGCCCCACGAGGGCTCTACCTCGGCCTCTCCACCCCACGCCAGTGGTGGACTGGGATGCCCGGCCCTTGCCTCCACCGCCTGCCTACGATGACGTGGCACAGGATGAGGATGACATTGAGGTCTGCTCTATCACCAGCCCCCCGAGCCGGCGGGGCAAGACCAACTATGGCTTTGTGGATGAGGGTGAGCGGGGACCGACACTGGAGGACAACCTCTTCCTGCCCCCCAAGGAGACCAAACAGCCCAGCATGACGCAGACCACTGAGCTCTTTGAGGAGCTGCAGCAGGAATGCATGAAGAGGCTCAACGTCCCTCTGGGACCGGCTGCCCCAGCTGACGACAAGCCCCAAATCCCACCCCGTGTCCCAATCCCACCCCGGCCCCTTCGCCGCAATGAGCCTGGGCGCTGGTCAGGGGACCTCTCCCCAGCTTCGGGAGGCGAGGAAGACCGGCCACCCCAGATTCCCCCGCGGGACCCGCTGTCACAGCCCACCTCCCGGACACCCAGCCCCATGGCTCTGCAGGTGGGCTCCCCACAGCAGCGTGCTGCCCTCTGCTCCTGCCTCTCCACCTCACCAGGGAAGCCCATGCCCACCACACAGAGCTTTGCCCTCGACCCCAAGTACGCCACCCCCAAGGTGATCCAGGCGCAGGGCAAGGACTGCTCCAAGGGACCCTGCATCCTGCCCATCGTGAAGGATGGGCAGAAGGTCAGCAGCACCCACTACTACCTGCTGCCCGAGCGCCCTGCTTACCTGGACAAGTATGAGAAGTTTTTCAAGGAGGCTAAAAGTCCCGAGGAGGTGCCAGCATCCCGCCAGGTCACCACAGCCACCGTCCGTCCCATGGTGCAGCAGCCACTGCCAGACTGCAAGGCCAACTTTTCCTCCAACAACAGCAACCCTGGGCCCAAGTGCCTGGTGAAGGCCTCCTGCAGCCTCCAGAAGATCGTTTACGATGGGCCAGATGTTTGCCGTCCTGCTGACAAGATCCGGCTGGTGTGTGTCATCCCCAACATCCATGAGGAGTGGGCTTACTTGGGCAAGAGTAGTCATGGGCTCACTTGGGCAAGAGCTTTCCCCACCCTGTGCCTCACTTTCCGCAAGATCAACCCCAGGGAACTGGCTAGAAGCGGGCCCCAGATGTGCAGGGGGACTTAAATGTCACTGCAGTGCCAAAATGGGAATTGAAGACCCTGGGGAGGGGGAAGGTGGCTGTTGCTATGGTCCCCTTGGTCTCTCCAGGATGGGGCTATTGTGGCCCACCCAAACTTAAGATCCCAGGGATGAGAATGATCCCAACTCCAGCCTGAGAGTGCTCCCTGGGGACAGGGTTGGGGGGCAGCCCCCGTGGTCTCCTGCTTCAGTCACAGGCTCCTTGCTGGCCAGAGGTGGCGGCAGATAGTGACCACAAGCTCCCCCACAGGTGCAGGACACGGTGCATGGCGTGACCACTGAGGAGTGCCAGGCAGCCCTGCAGAACCACGGCTGGAGCATCCAACGGGCCATCCAGTACCTGAAGGTACAGCACACCCCTGTTCCCTCATCCTGGCTCCAGCAAGCGTGGTGGCACCCCTGTCACCCCTCTGGCCGTGCGCTGTCCCCTTGCAGGTCGAGCAGCTCTTCTGCCTGGGGCTGAAGTCCCGCAGTGAGTGCCAGAGGGTGCTGGAGATGTTCGACTGGAACCTGGCTCAAGCCAGCTCCCACCTCCTCGATCCCTACAGCGCCACCCGCCAGAAGTAGGGACATCTATGATTTTTGGGGGGAGTTCTCCCTGATACGCTGCTCGGGGTGGACTGGCACTATCATCCCTCCTGAGCTCATGTCCTGTCCTCTCCTTACAGGTGGTGACAGCGGGGACGGGGCGAGCTGTGTCGGATCTGGAGCAGGCATCCTGCCACAGGGCCAGTGCCCCTGCCTTCACCCACGGAACCTGCTGCTGGACTCTGGACTGAGCCCCCGCTTGGAGGGTGGAGACACCCCAAAAGGGACCCTGCCCAGTGCAACAGACTTTTCAGGGTGCTTGTGCCCTGGTTTTGGCAATGGGCTCTGTCCCCTGGCCCCTTGTTGAATTGTTTTTGTAAAGAGAAATGTAATTTTAATATATATATTATGTATATATATAAAAATATTCTATGGAGAGGAGGAGTGTGCCTGCGGCCATCTCCCGGATTTATCCCTGCCAACACACAGGGCCAGGCAATGTCTCCATGGGTGCTGTTCCTCCCTGCAGGCAGCTGGGACTGTGACCCTTGGGATGCACCATGGGATGAGGCTCAGGAGCAGATGCACAGACTCCGGGGATCCCCAGGGAGCTGTGTGACATGTGCACCTATAAAACCTCCTGCTGAGTCCTCCCAGGCTGTTTTAGGGTGCAAAGTTCTCCCCATTCGGGGCTGCTGGAGTTAGTCACAGTATAGTCCCCTCCCAGGCCCAACACTTGAAGGCTGGGCATGGTTTTTCCCTGCTCTGAGTGGGCAGTGCTTGCCTGCAGGGGAGCCCCCCTTGCCCGGTGCCCCGCAGCTCCCGGCTGCTGTCTGACTCATGCCCGGGCAGGGAGTGGCGGGACTGGCGTCGCCCCCACCCACGCGAGGGGTGTTGTGCAACCGAGTGCCACTGCCACAGACGGAGCTGGAGCCGGGAGCAGGTGCGGGAGCGGAGGGGTGGCGCCTGTGGGGTTCCAGATCCGGTGTCAGTGCTCACTCCCTCCTCCAAGTGGCTATCAGAGCCCCTTAGCTGGGTTTCCTGGGGGTGCTGCCTTTCAGCAGCATCAGGAAGGGATCCTGGGATCGGGTGGAGGAGGATCTTGGTGCCCAAACCCACCAGGTGCATTGGTAGTGGTGGTACCTGCTCCCCATGATAGTCTGCTCCACAGCTGGTGGCTTCAGAGGAGAGGCCCTGCCATATACAGTGAGGGAGGGCTGACCGTGGATCCCTCTCTGTGCAGATGGTACCCAGCCACAGCACCTGTGTGCTCTCTGCACCCACAGCTCCCTCAGTTCTGATCCCCTTGCCCTCCCTGAGTGTGGGGACAAGGAGCTGGTGCTGCTGTGAGCACGCTCACGCATCGCTGCTTGGCACTCTGTGCTTCTGTTTTCCCGTGTGAGGTGCAGCCAGCATGGCAGGGCTGTCAGTGAAGTGAGGAAGGCACGGCATCATCACTGAATTACTTCCCCCTCCTTCGGTGATCCTGGAGCTGTGAAGAAGCACATTTGCTGCAGTGGCCTCTCTGGGTCCGTTCACACAGCTGTGCCCATCCCGCCTCTGTCGCTGGTGGAAGGTGACCTGCCATCCAGGGCAATGCCCAGCCTCGCCACCCATGCGGGAACAACCCCCCCACTCCATCCGGGTTTGTGTGGGCGTTTGCTGTGATGGGCAGATAACGCCTGGGACCGGCAGTGCCCAAGGGGGGGACAGGGCAGGGTCATTACGTGGGACCCCAAGGCAGCAGCGAGAGCCTGCTCCTTCCTTCTTCCTCCTTGGTGACGAGCCAACCCCTGCCAGGGGTTGTCGGCCATGCAGCCGAGTGTGGAGGGACCTGACAGCAAACAGGAGAATGGATGGGGGTGCAGAGCCCGGGATTGACACACCCCTCGCAGACCCGTTTGCGACCCCTGTCTCCACCTGCCATCCCAGTGCCTTTAGGCCAAGTGACTTTGAAACTCAGCGGGTGCTCCCCAGGGGTCAGGGACCCCCGCCTTGAGTTGTCAACAATGGGGTCAGCCTGGGAAGGGCCTTAAATCTTCCCATGACAAAATGGGTGTCCCTCAGCATCAGTGGGTCCCCAGCGTTAGGCACAATGCCACCTCAGCGCAGACCACGAGGACACAGAGACGTCACTGCCCCAGGCAGGGCACGTGGTGTCCCTGTCCCCCCCCACCTGGGGGAGTGCTTACCGGTGGAGCCACCCGTTGCGTCTCTCCCTTGAGACAGTGAGAGCTGCAGCCCTGTCGCCTTCCTCCCTGACACCGAAGAAGCACCATGGGGTGTGGGGGTCCGTGGCTGCTCTGGAGCTGGGTGCTGTGGGGGGTCTGGGTGCTGCCAGGTAAGTGCCAGGGTCGCTCGCACTGCTACCGAGCTGACCAGGTGGCTAAATACCATCTGGGTGATGAGCTGCGAACAACCCTCCAAGTCGAGCCCGAGTGCCCAGCCGGGGTTTGCCCTGTCTCTGTCCGCGGGTGCCAAAGCTTTGTCACGGTCCCCAGATGCAGCAGGGGAAGGTGGGGGGAATTGTGGATCAAATGGGGAGACTCACCCTGGGGGAAGGTGCCTATCCTGTTCTTGGTGTTGGTCTTCCCACCGAAGGGAGGAGGGATGGGGATTGATGGGGATCCCGGGCTGGCTTTTTCCTCATCCTGCCCTCGCCCACCTTCTGCACAAGCCGGGGAGATGAAGGAGCAGCCCCTTGTCCCCACGCTGGACCCGTCAGAGTCGGGTAGCATCTCCCATGTGGCCGACAGCACCAGCGCCGAGCTGTTTTCAGACCTGGGCATGTGCCAGGTGCTCCCCACAGCCGCAGCCGCACGGGCAAATCTCCCCTCTCCCGCCCGCCCGACCACCGCCTCCGCGGGCAGCCAGAGCTCAGGTAAGGCCGGCAGGCAACTGGCCGCGGGCAGGTTCCTGCCTGCTGGGGCCGCGGTGGGGTCGATCCAGCTGGAGCTGCCTTGTCTCGCTCCACAGGCATCCTGGTGCCACAGGCAACAGCGAGAGGGCTGGTCCCAGCTGGAAGTAGTGGTGAGCAGGAGGGGCCACCCAGCCTTGCAGCTCTCCCTGGGGATCCAGCAATGCAAGGCAGCCCCCAGGCAGGATCAGGGGCTGGGGTCTCCTCTCCAGTTGCTGCCAGCTACCCAACCAGTGTTCCTCCAGCTCCCACCACTGCTTGGCACATGCAGCTTCTGTCCTCCAAGCCAATGGGGCATGCAGAGGGTCTTGCCATTGCTACTGTCAATGCAGAGAAGATGCCAGTGACAGCGTGGACCACAGAGCCATTGCTCCCCCAGGACAAGCACAGTGCAGGGACATCACCCCCCAGCATCAGCAGGAGCTCTGCTGAGCCACACCCCACTCCCATACCCCTGTCCCGAGAGGTCATACTGGCACAGGACGCGGCCACCTCACCTTTGGCCACAGCTACCAGCATCTCTCAGGACAGAGCCAGCCTCATGAAGATGGCAGCAGCCTCAGCCAGCCCTGCTGCTGGCCTCCCCAGGATTCCAACTAACACAGCCGCAGAAGGAGCCAGCATGGCAGCCCCACCATCTGCAGACCCCCTAAGTGCATCCTTGGCAAAGATCACCTTTTCTTCTGCCGCCATTGGTACTGGCAAGGCTACAGAGCCAGGGACACATGCCTTATCCAACGCTGGCCACACTGCTTCACAGGACCCTCCTCTGTCTCCTGCTCAGCTGCCTCTAGCCCTTTTGCCCCAGCTTCCTGATGATGCTATGCTGGGCACAGGGGAGACGCTTCCCCCCAGCCGTGGTGTGGCCCCAAGCACTGCTGGACATGAACTGCCTGGAGCCAATGCTGTCACCCAACCCCAGGCCACCACACAAGCTCTGGGCACACTGGCTATGGTGATGGACATTGTAGCTGGAGAGCAAATCCCACCTTTGGGAAGCACCAGTGCTGAGCTGGTGTCCATCAGGACTGAGGCCAGTACCAAAGCCACAGAAAGCACTGTGATCCTGGAGACCAAGGCCACTCCAGGGGGGCTCAGCATGAGTCTGTCCCCCTATGCAGCTCTTGATGACCCTGATGGTCCCTCTCCAAGGCCCCTTCTGCACTCCATGGGCTCTCCGCTCCCTCAGTCCCTCTCAGCAGGCTTTGGGACCACCACAGCAGAGGCAACTACAGGCGAATCTCCTCCAGCCAGTCCCAGTATGGCTGTGCCCTTGTCCCTCACAGACACCAGTGGATCAAAGCCAGACAGGGCCCCTCGAGCTGCTGCTGCTGCACCACCACCTTCCATTGCTGCATATGGCATCGGGACTGTGCCAGCTGCCCCTCCATTCCCCCTGGTCAGCAAAACTCCAATTACTGAAGCAGGGATGGGATCGGCATCACTGGCCACTGGCAGTGCCACCACAATGCCGGGGGATACTGAAGTCACCCTGCCTGTGCCTGATGCAAGCCCCAGCCAGCCAGGTCCTACAGCAGACTCAATAACCCCAAGAACTGCTGTCACATCCAGATCTGCACCAACCCCAGTGCTCTGGGCTTGGCCCCAACAGGTGGAAGCTCCAGGGACAGAGATGTGGTCAACCAGTGCTGCACCAGGCACCAGCACAGCTGTACCAGATACCCCTGGGGGACCCAGAGCAGTCACTGTCCTCACGACATCGCAAGCAGGCGTCCCCCCTCTCCTGGAAGGCAGAGCCAATGTAGGGATGACTCTGGAGATGCCCCCATCCAGCATCCCCCAAAGGATGGCAACAGTTGTGTCCCTGCTACCCCTGCAAGCAATGGGGGCTTCAGATGACCCGCAGCCCGATGGCACCACCACAGGGCGAGCGATGGGGATGGGGTCCCTGGAAGTGAGCACAGAGGAGAATCCAGGTGCCAGTGCAGCTCCCAGCCATGCGATTGTCACTGCCAGCCCATCACCAGAGCCATCTGCCACCGAGGACAAGCCCACAGCTGGGATCACCTTGCTGGCTGTTGATCACACAAATGTGTGGGAGACTACATCTCCATCCTGGCCAGGTGCCACAGGTACCACTGCTCGTGTGGACACCTCCAGCTCTGAGAGCAGCACTGAGGGTGCAGCATCCTCAGCCAGCACCAGCAGCACTCGTGTCCCTGACTCCACCACCAGTGGCACAAGCCCGGTCACCATGCCAGCCACCACACCATCCACCAGCACATCCTCTAGCAACACTATCCTGCCAGCCACCTCAAGAGGCTGGGAGACCTTCATGGTGACCAGGGCCACCACAGCCATGCCATCTGCCACAGCAAGGGCCACCAGCACCAGCAGTGCCCTGTCCCTCACTGTGACACACAGTGAGACAAGCAGAGGTGGGCAACCTCTCCCAACCCCAGCAGCAGGTTCTCCCTTGCTGGAGACAACTCTTGGATCCTGGGACGACCTTGGCCCCAGCACTGCTGTTGCAGTGTCCAGTTCTCCCTTCCCCAGACTGCACAGCCCAACAGATGAGGCAACAACAGCTCCCTTGTCCCTACTTGGTGTTGGTGCAACAGGGGAGGCAGCAGCTGGGCAGATTCCCACTGAGTCAGCAACAGGCACCACTTCTGCTACATCCATCAGCTACCACAGCATGGGACAAGCAGCGAGCACATCACCTCCTGCCTTCCAGACATCTCCAGAGGCACCTCCCTGGGGGGAGAAAACAGCCATCACCACAGGCGGCACTGCAGCCATTGCTACAGGGAACACCATGGCCAGCACCACAGCCACCACTGCAGGGAACACCATGGCCAGCACCACAGCCACCACTGCAGGGGACACCATGGCCAGCACCACAGCCACCACTGCAGGGAACACCTTGGCCAGCACCACAGCCACCACTGCAGGGAACACCTTGGCCAGCACCACAGCCACCACTGCAGGGGACACCATGGCCAGCACCACAGCCACCACTGCAGGGGACACCATGGCCAGCACCACAGCCATCACTGCAGGGGACACCATGGCCAGCACCACAGCCACCACTGCAGGGAACACCTTGGCCAGCACCACAGCCATCACCACAGTCTCCACCACAGTCACCACCACAGCCTTCACTGCAGGGAACACCACAGCCAGCACCACAGGGAACACCACGGCCAGCACCACAGTCTCCACCACAGGCAGCACCATGGCCATCACTGCAGGGAACACCATGGGCAGCACCACAGCCACCACTGCGGGCAGCACCACAACCACCACTGCAGGCAGCACCATGGCTATTGCATCCACAGCCCCAGTGAGCCCAGCCAAGGAGACAGAAAGTCTCCCAGCCCCAGGCGCCACGGCACCAGTGAGACCACCAGCCACTGCCAGCCCTGCCACCACCGCATCTCCTGCCTTTGGGACACAGAGAGAACCATCCACAGCACTGAGCACATCTGCCCACACCACCACTGGCCACAGAAATCCTGCCCCGGAGCCCCAGCCCACCCGTGAGTTTACCAGTAAGTAGCTTTTCTTTTTCCCAAAGCCAAGCATGGGAAAGGGGTTTTCAGTCAATCAAGCATTGTGATGGATGAGGGTACAGCCTAGTCCAGGGTGTCTCATCTGCACTGCACATTGGGCTGCCAGATTCATGGGGAAAGGCAAAACAGGACATTTTGAGAGCCCAAAAGTGAGTTAAAAATTGGGTTACAATCCATCAGAGAGCAAGCACAGCATCCCGGCAGCAAGCAGGTGAGTTTGTCCTGGCTGCAGGATGGATAAAGAAGACGTTAATGGTTTTACACCTTTTCCATTGATCTCCTGCCCATGTCAGAGCCAGCAGCCTCGCTCTACCCCTTTGGTGTGGAAGGAGGGGACCAAGAGTACGTCCGGAGAATGGTGGATTTTAACTCTCCCCTGTTCAAGCCAGAGATTGGATTTCCCGTCGGGAAATCTCTGCGAGATGCTCTCTATGTGAGTTACCCCCCTTGGTGAGCACATAATGGATGTGCCACCTTTTTGGTAAAAAAAACGCCCATGGAAATAGAGCAGAAACAAAATTTCATCTGAATTTCTTTTTTTTAATTTAAAATTACTGGTTTCTGCTCACCCATGAAGGCTAAAAGCTATCCCAGTCAGCAAATAACAAGTTCTTTTGGTTAGTTTACAGATAACGGACAGATCATTTTTCCACCCACGGACAACTATGTCCTGTCCAACCCCAACCCCCCTCCCTGGGGCTTCACTGGCCGGGAAAGCTTGCCAATGGTGGCTGCCTTTTGGGATGATGCAGATTTCTCCAAGGGTGTTGGCACCACCTGGTACCAGGTAAGGGCCACCAAAGATGTTCTCCTGGGAAAATCCAGTTCTCAGCTCACTCATTTAACTCTCTCTCTTGCCATGTGGCAGGAGTACTCCACACTCAGCTCTAGCCAAGACCCCATTGTCCAGGATGTGGAAGCCAGGATTGAGAAATACCTGAAAACCCCCTATGTAGCAAAATGGACCTTGAAGGTGACATGGGAGAAGGCTCCAGCATACCCATCCCGGAGCGATGATACTCAGGTGAGCAGTGGATGACCCAGGTGACAGAGGGCACTGTTGGTGGCTGTTTCCAGTCTCAGCACCTCAGTCTGTGCTGCAGGGAGAGCAGGGGAGGCTTTGAGGGTGCTAAGGGGGTGCCTTGGGTTTCCCCAGACGAGCACCTACCAGGCAGTTCTCACCACTGATGGGAACCATTCCTTTGCCCTGCTGCTCTACCAGGACGGTGGAATGCGCTGGGACTACACCAAGCTGGCTGCAACTAACGTGCTGATCGGCTTCTCCAGGTGCTGCATATGTGTCACTGGGTTTTGGGACAGCAGGGATTTGTTCCAGCACTGTGTTGGGACTGTCAGAGGCATTGTCCCCAAGGAGAACCCGGCTCCCACTCCTGGAGTAATCCTGTCCCATTTAAATCCTCTCTCCTGCAACCCACAGCAGTTCCCACCCTAGCTTCTCTGTGGGGAGATGAGGAACATTGTGTTGGGAGGGTGACCCCAAACCTCCTCTCTTCACACAGTGGCAATGGCTATGCCCAAAACAACAAGCTGACTCAGAAGCCACCAGCTGACAAGTACCGACCAGACCAGCACAGCAGCACTGGCTCAGGTATGACACTGGGGTCCTTGGGGTGGGTGGGCATGGAAGGAGCTGTGTGCTCTGTGCCAGGAGAATGTTCCCAGCACCCAACCCTGTGAGAAGATGGGCCACCAAAGCCACTGGGCAAGGGCTGGCCACCAAGAGCAGACTGTGGGTGTCCCATGTCCTGCTGTGGCTTGCCACAACCACGCTGGCTCTAGAGGGAGCCTGGAGACCTCGTGTGAGGTCAGTGGCCAGGGACAGCTGTCCCACGGGATCCCTCAGCACAAGGCGAGACCCTGGCCAAGCAGTGCTGTTCTCTGGTTGCTCCCCCAGATGTGCGCGGGCTGTGGATTTACAGACTGGACAGTCGCCCCCGGGTGAACTACAGGTTGCAGTGCCTGGCATGGCTGGACACAGAGCCAGCACCGGACACCTGGAACAGCCAGCTGCCACCATGCCCCTGCTCCCGGCCCCAGGCAGAGCTGGATCCTCGCTACCACTGGAGCAGAGGTGCCAAGCTCACCCCCTGGGACCAGCAGTGGGGTGGGGGATGGCAGAGGTCCCTTCCTGCTCTGGGGATGGCCATGATCCGCCCCACCATTTCAGGCTCAGAGGACACCTCCGTGAGGATGCTGCGCACAGTGTCCCCCAGCCCGGACGGAGCTGGGGTGCGGTGTCTGTACCAAGGTGGGAGCTTGCTCGAAGGCTGGCAGGAGAGAGCATGGAGCCTCCCCTTCCACACTGCCGCTGGTAAGTGGGAACTGTCATTCCCTTGCCCTGAAACACCCCGAGTACCAGGCACAGGCACAGCAAAGGCCCCAGCACACCCTAGAACCTGGCTGCCTTTCTCCACAGACAGGGAGCTGGAGGCATTTGACTGGTGCTGCCGGCGTGTGGGGAAGCCCCTGTTCTGTGCCAGGTTTGCTGAGAAGAGACCAAGGGTTGGCTGTGAGGGATATGTGCCACCCACCCCTGGTGAGTCCCCAGGCTCTGCCTCTGCTGTGCCAGGGCCCTGAGTTGTGCATGGACCCCATGAATTATCCACACTTTGCAATATCCCAGTGAGGACTGCTGAGCCAGCACAGCTCTGGGGCTGCTCTCCTCCCTGAAATGACACCAGAATTTGCTCTTCTTCCTCCCCCACAAAATGGCTCCATCTCCTTTGGACCCCAGCTGGCGCCTTTGGGGACCCCCACATCACCACCTTGGATGGACTCACCTACACCTTCAATGGGCTTGGGGACTTTGTCCTGCTGCTGGCCAGTGATGCACAGACCAGCTTTGTTTTGCATGGGCGCACAGCACAGACTGGCATGGCCCAAGCCACCAACTTTGTGGCCTTTGCTGCCCAGTACATCTCCAACACCACCACAACAGTGAGTAGGAGTGCCCTGGGTATGAGTTTGAGCCTCTAATGGGAGAGACCCCTCTGAGAAGCTGGGCATCACCTCTGCATCACTTATGACTGGGTGGGACCCAAGGAGCATCCCCTCTCCTTTTCCTGTCACGTCCTACCACTCCAACAAAATATTAACAGTGGTGGAACAGACTAATAGTCACCAGGCACAGGTCTAACACCTCCTGCAAACAGGCCAGCAAGGGCTGGAGACTCTGAAGAAGTCTGCTTCACCTTCTTCATTGCACGCTCTTTGTCCTGACACTTTTCAGCACAAGCCAATGCTCTTCCTGACTTTGCAGAATTGCTCCCCACACTCATTTAGCTTCATTAGGCAAAATGTCCTGGTGCCATGAGGAGCAGCCACTTCACATTAGAAGGGGGCTCAGAGCCAGGAGCCCAGCAGCACAGCTTTCCATGCTGTTGAGGTCAGCCGAGCAGCGGTGGTGGCCTCGCTGTGCCCCTTGCCAGCAGTGACAGGTAGCTGGCCATCCTCTTCTGTGCAAACATCAGAGCTGCTGTATCATGTGTCTGCTGGGGTGAAGCACGCCAACACAGGCCCCAGGGCTGAGCCTCTCTTCCTGGGCAGGAGGAGGATGGGGTTTAACTGTTCCCAGCATGGAGGGACAGCAGGAAGGGGTGAGCAGAGGGGCTGACTGGGACATCCACCATGATTTTCAGGTTGAGTGGACCTTGAGGGGCCAGGATGACATCCACGTCCTCCTGAACAATGAAACCATTCAGTTTTCCTATTCCCAAGGTAAGCAGGATCTGTTTTTAAGTGCTAAATATATGTGTGGGGGACCAGAGATGTCCCCATCCCCTGGGACCCACCCTGCCCAGTGCAAGGGCAGCCAGCCTGAGCTCTATCAAATGTCTCTCACCTTCCCCTGCCTCTGATCTGGGCAGGGTGGATGGGGAGCACTCCCCTCCACAAATCCATGGTTGTCATTTCAGATCCCAGCCTTGCATGGACTCTCCCTCTCTGCTCTCCCTCTCTTGCAGACCTGGGTGATGAGGTCTACTACAGCCCTGGTGTCCTGCTAACCAATGCCTCCTCTGTCACCGCCATCTTCGATGGGACCATTGCCATCTCCATCTCAGCCACCTCCGGGATGCTCAGTGTGGTCTGCAGCCTGCCTGACTGGTACCGCAACAGCACCAGGGGCCTCCTGGGTGAGGGCTTCTGGCACTGCCACAGAGCCAGGGTGCAAGTTCTCTTCCCACCCTAAAGTAGATTGGAAAACTGGGGAATTGTGCTTGTGAGGGCAGGGTACACCTGGGGATAAACTAAACACTGGTCAGCACCAGAGAGGAGGTCAACCCTGACATGGGGGATTCCAGTTCTCTGGTGATGCTCCACCAGGTGTGTGGGACCATGACCCTGCAGATGACTTCCAGATGCCAAATGGTACCAATATCCCTGTGAACAGCAGTGAGGAGGAGATCTACAGCTATGGGATGACCTGTAAGTCCAGGCTTAGGATCCCTCTTGATGTTCCCTTCCTTCCTGTACCTTCTGGCCATGCTTTGGCTTGAGACATTTAAACACTTACCTGAGCAAAAGCAATGCCAAGGGAAGGTGTTTGACCTCTTCACTGCTCTGTGAAAAGGAACCCTAAAATGCAGCAAACTTTAAAATGGGCTGTAACCATGGTGTGCTCTCTTGCAGGGGCTGTTGGGGACCAGAGCCTGTTTGCTCAGCCTCTGGACTCGCCAGCACTGAACTTCACACCCATCTTCTTGTCTCGGCTGCGGCAGGAGAATGAAAGCCAGTACCAGCTGGCAGCCTCACAGTGTCACAGCAGCAAGGAGTGCATCTACGATTCACTGAGCACAGGGAACTTGGCCCTGGGTCTGGCCACCCAGAGCCTTGCAGATGACTTCCAGCAGAGGAAGACAGCACTCAGTAAGTGGCACAGATCCTCAGCTCCAAGAGGTGTGTAACTGGACAGCACCCTGCTCACTCCCTGGGCTCTACTGCTCCATGTGCGACAGGAGAGAAGTCACCAAGGTCTTGGATTTGCACTGCCCAGCTGGCTTGTCTCCAGTCCTGGGAGATGCCACCAGCAAGAGAGTTGCCATCAAGGGTTTGGGGTTGCAATTCGTAGCTGGCTCATCTCCAAAGCTGGAAGATGCCACCATGCTGTGCAACATGAGGGCCTTGTTGGTGGGTGGCCATGACAGCATCTTCCTAGGGTTCCATCCTCACAGGGAGGGATTCAGAGCCAAGGGGTGACAAGAGCACATAGCAAGCCAGCCGCTGTGTGCTGGGCTGCTCTTTCCTCAGATGCCTTCCCTCCCGTCATCACCGGTGACACATCGATCACGGCCTTCAGGACAGAGAAGGTCAGGAAGCAGTACCATGCTGTGGGGGTGGGTGCACGCTTCGTCCCCCATCTCTCGCCAGAGCTCAACATATCGGGTAAGGAAGGACAGATGCAGCCGCTGGGATGGGATGGGATGGGATGGGATGGGATGGGATGGGATGGGATGGGATGGGATGGGATGGGATGGGATGGAATTCTTCTGCCACCTGTAACTCCAACCTCTCCTCCTGGCAGAGAATGGCACCTTGATATGGGAACCCCATGGGGTAGCCCCATTCACCGTGAACCTGGAGGCTGTTGGGTCCAACAACATCTCTGCACTCCTCCAGCTCCGCTTCACCCTTTGCAGATGCAGCAGAAGCCAGGAGTGTGACTACAGCAACACTGTCACTCTCAGGGAGTCTTCCCTGCAGGTAGCATGCCAGAAAGCTCCTCTGGTGACGCACCCTGCCTGTCCCCATGCCAGCTGTGCTGGCTGTCTTCTCTGTCCACCCATCCTCCTCATGTTCCCTAAGCCAGTGTCACCATCCTGTCCCCAGCTGGCAGCCTGCAGATGCGAGAGTGGCTACTCAGGTCCCTTCTGCCAGGACCCTCCGGACCCCTGCTCCCAGGGATGCTTCCCTGGTGTGGGATGTGACCCTTTCAATGGCTGTGGCCCCTGCCCAGCTGGCCTGACAGGGGATGGACAGCACTGCTCAGGTGACAAGGGCTCACACCACGGCCACTGGGACCCCAGCCAAGGTGTTTGTCCTGGTGCCATGGTGCATTGCCTCAGCAGATATCGATGAGTGTGCACAGGGAACAGAGTGCCCAGGGAACAGCACCTGCACCAACACTGTGGGCAGCTACATCTGCTCCTGCCTGGCCAGTGAGCAGGGTGAGTACAGAGTCCCTGGCAGGCATGGTCCTCGTCCTCATCACTCCCAGGCTCTGTTCCTGAGGGACCCAGGCTGGCCAGAGAGAAAGGGGACCTGGCTGAGCTCTGTGCCCAAGCCCTTGCTGTCACTAACAGAAGGGACCAGAGTCCAGCCACCACTTGTGTTCCCAGGCTGTAGATCTCACTAATCCGCTGGGAAGGGAAATTTTTCCCATGCAATTTTTCTCCTTGAGAAAAAAATTCTCATCCCAGCAAAGTTCAAATGCACATGCAGAGGAGGTTGGGGGCTAAAATCAAGCCCTGTTTTCAGAGTGCTGTGGTGGGTTTGGGTTGATGGCTTTTGCTCTTGTTCTTGTGCATCGGGCTGGGATTTAAGAAGGGCAAATGGATCCAGATGGGAGGAGGGGAAGTGGGGCTTTTCCTTGAATTTATACTAAAACTCCTAACTCATAAAAGAAAATCAAAACAAATCTTGGAAGAAAGGCCTTACAGAGTGGCTCAGTATGGCTCAGTGCTCTGACGCTGTGCCCTGCAACCAGGTTCATGCCTCTACCATGCTCTCCATCCCACAGGTGAGAGGCCAGGCTGTGGCTCAGCCTGCAGCTCCCACTCCTGCCCTGAGGGCTACTGCAGCAACGGGGGACACTGCAACCTTCACCCCATCACCTGCACCCCCACCTGCACCTGCCCGCCAGCTTTCACTGACCAGCGCTGCATGGTGGCAGGAGGGGATTTTCGGCCACTGGCCAGCACAGGTGGGTACCTGTGCCTGGTTGGGTGAAACCCAACCCCACTCATCCTGGTCCTGGGATGCCAGAGCCACCAGCACTGTGGTTTTCCCCAGCAGATCTCCCTCAGAGAAGCATCCAGATGAAGATCAAGACACTGCAAAACACCACTGCTGAGGAAGTCAACAGCACCGTATGTTGCTGGAGGGGATTGGCTCAGAGCAGGGGACACAATGGCACACTGGGCAACATGGCATCCTGTGGTGCCCATGCCTCTGTATGCTCTTCTATGGGATCTCTAGGGATCCAGCAGAACCACAAGCCCAGAGGGAGGAAGCACCAATTGCATGATGATGCCTGCAGCCATAGCCATAGACATATGCCAAGTCCCCAGCTAATGAACCAAAGGCCAGAGCAACCCTTGGGGTTTGGCCACAGCAACTGCATCACTCTTCAACCTTTCTCCATGCTGGTGTCATTCTGCCCTCTGATGCCTTCCTGCTCCCCCCACTGCAGGTCTCAGCCATCCTGGACTCCCTGGAGGTAAAGGCTTTCCAGAGCAACACCAACATCACCCAGACGTGAGTCAGATGTGAAGCAGCCCATGACCACTCCAAGGATCCAGTGGGGCAGGGCTGAGCATGGGGCCAGAGAGTTTGGCACACAAAAGGAGCTCAGAGTCTGTTTTTCCAGCCCTGATGCTGGTAAACCCTTGGAGACACCAACCAGTTGTCTTTCGCCTCCTGCCTCATCCCTTCTTCATCACCACCCAAATGGGAATACTGAGGCACAGTGAGGCTCAGTCACTCTGTGAGGCAGCAGCAGCTCCACCAGCAGCCCTCTCTTTTCCCTGCAGGACAGACAATGATGGCTTCACCTTCGTGGTGGTATCCGAGTTTGCCTATGACAGCCGCGGCACTGTGATCCACTTCCTGAATGAGGAGCTGCCCATGGCCATCACCAGTGCCTTCAACAGGCGCCGAGAGCGACGGGAGGCAGGCACAGAGCTCCTCTTCCAGCGCCTACACCAGGACAATATCACTGACCTGGTGAAGCGTGAGTTGCTCCTGCTGCTGAGCTGGGGGAGCACAGGAAGGGCACCCCACTCTCCCCATTGTCCCCATAATCCTGTGTGCCCCAGGGATCAGTTCACATTCATGGGGGGGGCAGGTGGGCAGCCCCCAACCCCAGACATGGGTGCAGCTTGGGGAGACTTGGGGAAGCACCAAGGGGTGTTGCTACAAGGCTGAATGCACGTGCTTTCCCTCCGCAGTGACAGTGGACGAGCTGAGGGACTATTTCCCCTGCTCTCTGTATGGCTACAAAGGCTACCAGCTCCATTACATGGAGACCATCGGCTTCATCTGCATCTCCCGTTGCAAGATGGGCTACTGCCAGCACGGTGGCCAGTGCCAGCATCTGCCTGAGGGGCCCACGTGCAGGTAGCAGCAGCCCTGGGGTGGATGAGGCCACCCTGCGTGGCCTCTTCTCCCCATGGCATCACTCTCCTCCCCATCCACAGCTGCTTGCCCTTCTCCATCTACTCCCCGGCCGGTGCCCAGTGTGAGTGGCTGGCCATCAGCCTGGCTGCCTTCCTCGGCATCTTGCTGGGAGCCCTGGCTCTGCTCTGCCTCCTGTTTGCCATCGCCTGCCTGACCCTGCACCTCTGCCGCCAGCACCGCCGCCAGCACCAGGGGTGAGCCGTGGGCTGGACCTGCACAGGGGTGGGTGTGTGGCAGGTTGGGGGTCAGAAAGAAAAACTGTTTGAAAATCCACATTTGAAAGATCCATCACTGGTAGAACTCATCTGGCTTGGGCAGGGGGACCTCGCCCTGGAGAAAGGGTTGGGTGATCTTTTAACATCTTCCAGCACCTTTCCCAGTCATCTGCTGCTCAGGGGTGTGATAGCATCAGTGGGTTGAACATTAGCTTTCCTTTTTCCCCCATGTCAGGGAATGCTTGCATTTCTTCCTCATCCCAACCAGTACTTGGTTACAGACAGACTTTCTATTTAATTTTAATTTGAATACCACCCAAATGATTTCCACTGCAATTCACATGGGTCTGGAAAGAGCTGGCGTGGAGTGAGGAAAAAGCAGTTTCAGGATTGGACCTTGCTCTTCTGCAGAGCAAGGAGCTAACAGAAGAATGCCAAACTGCAAGGCTGGGGTGTAAGCACCATCCTCTCCTTCCCCCTCCCCAGCCCTTGGTCTTGGGGTGGCATCCACACTCAAGGGAAGCTGAGACCCCCAAGACCCTGGCTCTGGTCAGAGCTGTGTCCTGCCCCTGCTCCCAGCTCCCTGCCAGCTCTGGAGCCAGGGATCTCTGGGAAGTTCCTCTGTTCATTTGCAGTTGTGGCAAGGCAAGAAATTGTGTGTGCACAACAACTGGGATTTTCCTCCTCTTACAGCCCTGTCTCACCCTCACAGCCAATCACTGCTCCCCTTTGCCATCTGATCCAGACACCAGGATCAGGCAGGAACTCTCCCAGCCTCTGCTGATATGTTGTTCCTTTTCTGTTCCCTCCTCTCAGGGCCAAGGAGATCTTGTGGAAGACACGGCCCTTCTCCTGTGAGTACATGCCTGTAAAACTCCCTCCACCAAGGCCCTGCTTCACCCCAGTCTTCAAGCTCTGCTCATCTTCCCTGCTCCAGCTTTAACGATGGCAGGAGAGCAAGCAGAGCCCACCCTCTCCCACTCCCTGGAAAGGCATTGGAAACTGCAGCTCCAGGACATTGACCCCTCAGTCCAGGTCTGCCCAGGGGTTACTCTCTCCATGGGGTGTTGGGGTGGGGAACTTTGGGCTGGGGATGAATCCTGGCCCTGTGCCACAAAGGTGCTTGGGAGCTGTGCCACATCCTGAAGCATCACAGATGCTTTGGCCAGCACTGAGATCTGTGCCACCATCTGAGCTCATCACAAAGCACAGAACCAATGCAACACTGACATGGCTTGTCCCTCCTTTGCAGATAAGAATCCAGAGACCCCACATTATGCCTCCAAGCCAGCCCCCCCAGCAGCCCTAACCTGCCACTGGTCCTGCTCTGGCACCTCCAGGCTCACAGAGGAACCAGATGCTACTGCCTGCTCCACCACTTACTCTCAAGGTCTTCAGCAACAGCAACACATGGAAGCAGGGGACAGGCAGCTGCATTTTAGGCTCTGGGAGGCTTCACTCTGGAGGAGGTGCTTTTTTCAATTAAAAACATGGGTCTATATTGGGTGACCAAAGCAGGAGGATTCACCTTCTCCTGAGGACCTACAGAGACACCAGGATCGTCCTTGAGTGTGTCTGCACCAGGATATGCACTAGTGTGACAAAACCAGATCCTGAAGAGCCCCTGAGAGTAGGGTTATGTGGGGGGCAATGCAGTGATCGTAACCCCTTAGGAACTAAATAGAATAAACCAAAAATGATGGCTTGCTGTTAAATTGTCTGCACCCCTGGGTTCTTGCGCCAGCCCTGCTTTGCTGTTGCCGAGCCCTCAAGTCCCTGCTTTCTGCTGGTCCCATCCACAGAACCAAAGTGAAAATGGACATAGATTTTTTTTAGTTGCTTCATCCCCTCCTTTTCCCTACAAAGCTGCAAGTCTCCTCTCTCTGGTTTCATGGACAGTGTTTGCAGTTGCTCAGATCACACAGGTGAGGCTGTCGTTCCCACAAACATCCCACTCACAGCCCTTCAACCCTGGAGATTGGTGAGTGGGAGATGCTGATCCAAGGATGGTGTATCAGACCCCATCAAACCCCTAACTCCCACCCCATTCACTGCCCTACACCCTGGCTTAGCTGCATCTCCAGCACTCAATCTGAGGACAGAAGCATCCTATAATCCTGCTGCTCCAAGCCTGCCCCATCACTGCTTCCTGCCCCAGTTTGGCAGGGGACATGGCTTCTGCAGGATCAGTGATGCTCAAAGCCTTCCAAGGTCTTATTGAACAAACAAGATTTGACAATGATTTATTTTTTTTTAAGAAAGGAAAAAATTGCTCTCTTACATGCAAAAAAATTATTTTTCTGCCAACATCTCTGATCATAGGGTTGCATAGGGTCTGCCCCAGCAGACGTTATTGACCTGATTCTGGCTTGATCTGCTGAATTGTCCCATCTCCTGAGCACAGGGCCCAGGGACCACTCAGGAAGGGATGGCTGGGAAACAGAAGTGGGGGACAAGACAGGACTGGCCCACAGGCCAAGCCTGGTGCACCCTGGCTTTTAAGAACTTGCCCACAGTCAACCCATGCCAGGTGTTTAAACCCTTTCCCCGGGTGCCAGGGCTCCAGCCTCACCCTGCAGTGTGGGAGCACAGTGGGATGGAGGAAGGACAAGGGTGATGTGTGCAGTGGGGGGTACCTGCCCACCTCCCCACCAGTTCTTGTCCTCAGCTGCAGCTGGGAAAGGGTGGCTAAAGCAACTGAATCCTTGGGACAAGTCCAGGTTAGAAATGTGAACTTGTGCCAGGGCAGGCAACAGCAGGCTGCGGCCAAATGAGCTGCCCTGCATGGTGGGCAGGGGTGATGGGTTCTGCAGGGGACACGGGGGAAGAGCAGATCAAAGGACTTGGAGGATCAGCCATGGTCCAGAACGTGCTGTGGGAGTGCAACCTCTCAGTTACTTGTCCTCTCCATCTGCAAAAACAAAGAAATGAGATTTGTTCAGCCACTTTGTCCCTGTGGGGCGAGCTGGGAGCCCCAGGGCATTTCCTTGCAGGGGGACAGGGACAGAGGGAAAGGAGACCCCCCAATCCTGCTCACCTATCTGCTCATCTGAGTAATTCTCTGCCTCCTCCGAGGAATCTGTTGAGAGTTGCAAGAAAATCCCATGTCATCTTTTGCTGTGATCCTCCACTGCTTCCAGTGCCATCACCTCCAGACTATGCTGGTGGTTATGTGCTGATGGCACAACCTGCACATGAGCACCCCAAAACCCTTCCCTCATCTGCCCAGGGCTCTTGCTGCCTTAACCAGAGGGAGACTGGGACATTCCCACTTCCCTCCCAGCCCTGGGCACCAAGACAGCATCACCACAGCACACACGAGATGCAAACCCACCCGTGCTGGGAGACTGGTATCCATCACAGCCAATCTTGGGCCTCTTCTCACTGTAGCGGGCGCAGAGGTGGGCACTGCCTGCCCGGTTACAGCACCAGTCGTACAGCTTCAGCTCCTGGTCTGGGGGGAAAAAGGAGAGTAAGGGGCTGAAGGGAAGAGAAGGGAGATAGGCTGGCTCTGGCAAGGCTTGCCTCAGCCTTTGGCAGCCCCACGCTCCCTCCGAGGGAAACCACGTCAGAAAACAGGTTGGCAGAGAGATTAAAATTATTTACAGGCTACAACAATGCCAGCTTCAGCCAGGGGATGCCAAGGCTGGCTGTGCTTACCACGGTAGGGTGATGCCTGCCTAGAGGACCTCCAGTACCTCTCCTGCCGCCCCTCGATGAGCTGGTTCTGGCTGTCGTACAGGCAGCGGACACCGGCGCCGTGCTGGTTGGGGGAGGCTGAGTGCAGCATGGAGACACGAGCACCCCACCTGCCTGCAATGGGGCAGCAGTGAGCCTTGGGCAGCTCTGCCTGGCCAGCACTCCTGCCTCAGGGCAAAGATCTGGCCAGAGCTGGCTCCTTGTTATCCATCACATCATCCACGGTGCTACAGAGGTTTGGAAGAACTATAGGGGTTTGGTGGAGACCATCCAAGTGATCTCCTGTGGTAAAACCCCAGTCCCCAGCATCCCCATGCAGGTCAGACCAACTCTGGCCAGTCTAGTACAACAGGAACAGGTCAGCCCTCAATCCTTCTTGCTTTTCCTGTCTCTAAAGGGTAGGCCAGACTCCTTTTCCTTAGGATCACCTGCCCACCCTGCCACCCTCCCTTTTCTGTGGGTCACCGCCCACCCTGCCAGGTGAGACCCCAGCCACCCTTGCAGGGAAGATGGGGAGGGACAGCTCAGAGAAGAGGAGGATGAGGAAGCAACATGTCCACTTGCCTCCACGGCTGTTCTTGAAGCGTGAGTCCTGCTGCCCTTGCTGCAGGGAGCAGGGGCAGGTGGGCAGGCCCTGGCTCCATGCCCTGGGCTCCTGCTGCTGCCCCGTCCATGCCAGGCACTTCAGCCGGTAGTTGAGGCCCACGCGGCTCTCCAGCTTGTAAATCCACAACCCACGGAGGTCTGAGCAGGGAGAGAAACCATGAGATGTCACCTCTGGCCAAGGGAACCACAGGGTCTCTTTTGTCTTGAGGTGAGAGTCACATGCTGGTGATGCTGAAAGCTAAGCTCACGTTGACCCCCAGACATGGGACCCCCATGTTCACCAGCCACTCAACAGCAGGGAAACAGGGGGGAAGGCTCTTGCCAAAGAAGAAAGCCTTGGGACAGAGCCATTGGGTCAAAAAGCATCCATGGGGACAGTAGGGATGTGTTAGCCTCAGGCCATATCTTGTACCCAGGAGAAGTACATTTTATGTGCTTGGTGGGGAAAGCCTGGCCTTGGCGAACTCAGTGAGAGCCTTGCCACAGTGCCAGGCTGGATTTCATTCCCTGGCAATATCCCCCTCCTTCTGAACTCACCCAGGCTGTGTGGCACTACCTGTATTGTAGCCCCTGAACTGGTCAGGGCGATATTTAGCAGCTGGAGGTCTCTTAGTCAGGTCATCGTTGTGGTAATAGCCATCCCCACTGAGTGAAGAAGAAAGAGGAAAAATCAGGGGTTGCTCTCTCTGGGTGTGATTATCCCAGCCCCAGCCCCAGCCCCAGCTTGCCCTTCAGCCATCCCAATCCCGTGCCAGTGGGATTGCAGCACCCACATAGCAGCTCTGGGGACAGGAGGACAAAGTCACAAGCTCCTCCAGCCTGCTTCCCCCACTATATAGGGTGCAGTTCTTTTTGGGTGCTGCAAACACTCCTGCTGCATCAGGAGCTGAGCCCACAGACATCTCAAGATCCCCATGAGCAGCTTCCATTGTTTCCAGCATTTTGCCAGGCAATTTGGAGCAGAAACCCACAAGTGGTCACACACAGGCACGTACACACACAGACATGCCTGTGCTGCCCGTGCTTCCCATCCCAGCCACCTTTTCCTTACCCAGCTGCTGCAAGCAGCTAATGAGAAAACCCTGGAGACAGCATGTACAGGGCAAGACGTAATGCGAGGAGGCAGGAAGCAACTGCTCCGGCCAAGCACGGAAATCCCTTCCCTCGGCTGGTGCAAAGTTCAACAAACATCCCCTATTTCCCACTCCTTCCACCCAAACTGCCAGGATGCTGGGGGCCCAGGACTCCAGAGGGATTTGTGGATTTTACAACAAGAACAGCCCAGCTTGACAGCTTGCTGCAGCATGATCCAGTCACTAACGGGGCAAATTTGCTTGTGAGGCCCCTGTATGTTAGGCTATATGGGCATGTAGACCCCATCTGGGCTGTACTCATCCTTGTAAGGCACTCCTTGGGACATGGGAGAAGGACTGAACCAGCCAGAGCCGTGGGTGGGATGCATCCCATTGCTTAGAGGAGGCAGGAATGAGGTGCTGAGCTGCTGTACCTGGTGTAACCAATGAGCACATTGGTGGAAGTGAGCCTGGTGTAATCCCACTGCATGCCTCCGTCCTGGTACAGCATCAGGATGTAGGACCTGAAGCCATCAGTGGTCAGGACAGCCTGGTATGTGATTGTCTGGGGAGAAGTGTTGCAGACAGGTAAGAAAGTGAGTGAAGATGCGGGGCTTAAAATTCGGGGTGTGGGCCAGTACTTGCTGGGGAACGGCCGGACTGAGGTCTGGAGGGAAAGAAGGCAAACACAGCCAGGGCTGGTTCACATTTTTCATGGAAAATGTGAGGGTTTTACTTTGAAGCTGTTCCATGACAAGCTTCAAATTCACCCAATTTTATGCCTCTGAAAAACAGTGTTTCTGGTGTGCAATAAACTCCCACCACATTAAAGAGGAAGGTTTTATGGAACAGGGAAAGTTCAGCTAAAGGTGTCCCTCAAAAACCACTAAACATAGGCACAGCCCAGTTCTTTTTGCCAAAACTCTTCAAGACTGGCCTCTGTCACAAAACTGGTTCTTATTTTCAGGCACAGAGGAGGTAATCACTCCTGGGTCTTATTTTTTTTTTGACAATTCAACCAGTCCCTGTGCTCCATCAGTCCCTTACCTTCCGGGTGTCAGTCCATGCTGCAGAGGCAGGTGCCTTCTCCCAGGTGATCTTCAGGGTCCAGGCTGCAGAGTAGGAGGACCTCAGGTACCGCCGGACCTTTGCTTCCACGTCACGGACAAATGGAGGTTTGGCTGTGTTGAGAGTGGAAAACTCCTGTGGGTTGGGAATACACACATCTGCATTAGCTCCCAGCAAGGCAAAACCAAGCCTAGCCTGGAGTCATGCACAGCCCCCTGTAACCAACGTACTGAATGGGATTTGGATGGCTCAAGAGGTGACACAGCACCAACAGCTCTTAAGAGTTGACTCAGAAAAGGCAAAAACTCATGGGCTCCATTAATTACACATCTCAAGAGGTATCCACAGAATAGGTGGTGGGTTTATAATCGAAAGGTGTTTCATGCAACCATGCAGCCGGGTGGCTTCACTTACCTGGTAAAAGGTAGTGCCAACACCTCTGGAGAAGTCAGCGTTGTCCCAAAACACGGCGATCATGGGAACTTCCTCGTGGCCGTTGAAGCCACCAGGAGGAGGGTTGGGGTACGTGAGGACTCTGTTGTCCGTGGCTGGGAAAATTATTTGTCCATTGTCTGTAAACTGAGCAGAGGGATTCCTCCATCAGGTGAGATCAGGACCAGTGGCACTCCCTGGCATGGGAGTGGCAGCCCTCCCATTTCCAAGCCCATTTTGAGCAATGCCCAAGGAAAGCCACCAACTGCCACTGCTGAAATGGCCACAAAGTCACCTCCTGCTGCAAATAGACCACTGCAGCATCCCAGTAGCTTTGGTCCCACAAGAGTCCCATCCCAGGCACCAGGTCCCCAGTGTCTCTCCCAGGTTTTTGGGTGCTGGCCGCTTGCCCAATGAGTTAAGCCCAAGTAGACTCACGTAGAGAGAGGTGTGCAGGGTCCTCCCAAATGGGAATCCAATCTCAGGCTTGAAAAGCGGAGAATTAAAATCTACTCTCCTTTCCACATACTCCTGATCATTTTCCCTTGCTCCATACCCATAGAGGGGCACAGCTGGAACTGGAAAACAAACAAGTAAAGAAACAATAAAACCAAACCACATTTACAGCAAAGCATTTGGTCTGAGTAAAAAATTTAAAAGGACTGAAATTATTTTGCTTCCAATGGGACAAAGCCTGGGCAGCAGAAGGAAGGGGAGACATTACCAACAGCCTTCAGGGACTCTCTGCATGTCACCTTCCCTTGCAGGAACTTGTTCCCACCCCTTTCACTGCCTTACACAAACACAGCTGCCCTAAACCTGCTGTGATGGCCTTTGTGGTCACTGTCCCCTGCTTTAACCAGCCCTGTTGGGACACAGCGCTGGAGGACTGCCATTAGGAGAGGAACAACATTGCACAAGGACTGTGTCAGGGAACAGCACAGAATTAAACACCCACAGCTAGAGACTTTTACAGCCTCCAGTTCCCTATTTATGTCTGTTAAAAAAAACATTTGGAGGGGATGGGTTTTCCAGCTGATGGGACTGTATTGAAGGCAGGCTCAGCCTGCCAACAGTGCAAGCTCATGTGCAGGGGCTCCTCATGCTGCATCTCCCCCAGGGTCCTGGCTTCAAATAGCTCCCTCTTTTTCCGGGCACTGAGTGTCCCTGAGGATTGTCCATCAGGAAACTGATGTGTTGGTCCCACCCAGGCTGCCCTGCGAGCATCACGTACCTGCGGGACTGGGCAGCGGGGTTGGGGCAGCTGCTGGCCCTCCAGGCGAAGCTGGAACCACAGGGGACGATGCGCGGGAGGTGACAGTGGCTGTTCCTGGCCTGGGGAGCACCTCCCTGCCCCTGGGCAGGGAGGCTGGTGGGGCTGGGCTGGCGAGGGCCGGACTGCAGGATGTGGCTGGGCGTGCAGTGGATGGGGACCTGCCCTGGGTTCCTCCCTGGCCCGGGAAGGCTCCAGGGAGGCTCGACCCAGAGGTGGCAGGGGCTCTGTTTGCCAGGCTGGCGGTCAGCTCCCTGTCCACGAATGGCTGCAGGGCAGCGGGTGATGAGCCACCAGCAGGAGCTGACCCCGGGGTTTTTGCTCCAGGACTGCCAGCAGTGATCCCAGCGGGAGGAAGGCCAAGGAGCCCTGGGTTCCCCCCAGGTGGGGAGTGAGCGAGTGTCTCCATATGTGCCCCAGAACCAGTGGCACTGGGAAGGAGACGGGTTACATCCCCTTGCCCTGCCATCGTTCCATGGAGCACAGCACTTGCTTCTCCAGGAACAGGGCTGTCAGCATTCCCAGAAGGGGCTCCGGGGCTTCCTGGCTGGGGAGGCAGGAGCAAGGCAGGTCCCCCTGGCATGGCAACCCCCAGCTCTCCCTTTCCCCCTGCAGAGGACCCCGCTATCGACTCACGTGCCGAAAGCCCAGGGCTGGCAGACACCCCCTCTGCAGCAATTCCTGTCTGTGGAGCAGGAGGCAGCACCGGGGCAGCGTTGGGGGATATGGCAGCATGAGGGGACACTTCTCCCGAAGGTGCTGGCATGCCTGAGGCCACCTCATCTTCAAGAGACCACGACTGAGAACTTCCAGCTTCTTCTGCCAGCCCACCTGGAGGCCCTGGCAGCAGGGGGCTGCTCCCACTCTGGGTGCTGGCGGCGAAGTTGGTGTTCCCATTGGGTGCCAGCCCTGAGCTCAGCCCACGTCCAGGGAGAAGCAGAGAAGCAGCCACTGAGGTGGTTGTGCCATCGGAAACACCGTTGTTGTCTGGAGCTGCTGGGACCAGGTTGGCACCAGGGGAAGGTCCCCCATTCATTGAGGCTCCTCCAGGCACCTCCACCACATCGACTTCACCCAGTTTTCCATCAGAAAGTCCAGCATTGGCACCACTTTGGGTGCCAGCGGCAGACACAGAGGGTTCCTGGGTGCCAGCAGCCTCCAAGCCTGTGTTCAAGCCACTGCCAGCTCCAGGAGCTCCAGCAAGGCTTGTTTCATCAGCAGCCTCGCCTGTCCTCCCAGGCAATGAAGACCCCTCTGTAGACGAGGAAGAAGATGCAGACTGCAACACATCTCTCTTTTCTCCACCAGGGGTTCCTGAGCCAACTGGTCCCATTCCAGTCAGAGTCTGGGACTGCCCCGTGGACTCTCCATCACCAGCCACTTCACTTGCTCCTTCTCCTGCAGCAGGAAGGACCCCAGTGCCAGCACCCAGGGAGGGCTGGAGAGCTTCAGCAGCACTGCCTGCTCCTTTGAGTGCACCCAGGCTAGATGGATCTGAAACAGAGGATGCTGCGGCCTCTCCACTGGGAGAGGCAGAATCAGATGAGGAACCTACCGCAGGAAGTTGATCCTGCTGGGGACTGACAGCTGAAGAACTTGTCTCCATGTCAGGACTTTCACTCTCTGCATTTCCTGCTTGTGCCACATCCCCTGCACTTTCAGCTCCCTGCACCAGACCAAGCCCTGGGCCAGTTTCACTGTCCAGAGAGGCTGGGAACAGACTGTCAGGGCCAGGGGCTGCAGATGAGATGGCTCCTGCTTCATCACCCCTTGATATAGAAGGTGCTGCCACTACATTGCTGGGAGAGACAATACTGGATGGGGAACCAACACCGGGCAGTTGATCCATCCCAGCTGCTATTTCATTCCCTGTGGTGGAGCTCAAGGATGGCTCAGACTCAATGCCACTGCCTGCTCCTTCCAGTGCCTGCTCTGCCGTGCTGGCTCCTTGCCCTTCTGCTGCTGGCAGCCCCACACTGGTGCCAAGCTGGTCCCCAAGGCCAGGTGATGGGGGTCCTACTGGTTCATGAACTGCTGAGCTGGGGGTATCCCATGCTGAAGCCGAGTCAGTGTCTGGTCCTTGGGCTCCAGGGAGACCTGCTCCTGGGAGAGCACCAGCTGCTGTGCCCCATGGCTGTGACCCACCAAGGGATGGAGACCCAGGTGCTCCCTGGGCAGCACTGAGGTTGGGACTCACTGGTGTCTCTGCCTCAGACACAGAGCCAGCCACAGACCCTGGGGGTGGGAAAACATCCCCAGGAGCACTGGCAGATTCACTGGGCAGGTCCCCTGGTCCTTCAGGTCCTGAGAGGTCAGACTCCATTCCAGCACTGCTGGGAGGTGCAGGACCAGATGAGGACACTTGTCCCAGTGTTGGGGCTCCTCCTGTTCCTGTTCCATCCCCGAGTGCTGATGGAGGGGAAAGTTCAGCATGTGCCATATCTC
The DNA here is from genome assembly GCA_024500445.1 of Entomyzon cyanotis. Classification (NCBI taxonomy): domain Eukaryota; kingdom Metazoa; phylum Chordata; class Aves; order Passeriformes; family Meliphagidae; genus Entomyzon; species Entomyzon cyanotis. The sequence continues at coordinate 15,045,598 of JAKEPQ010000780.1, forward strand.
CTGTTTCTCCTGCTGGCAGCTCTCCGATGTTACTGAGATCCTGCTGAGGACTGACAGCTGAAGAACTTGTCTCCATGTCAGGACTTCCACTCTCTGCATTTCCTGCCTGTGCCACATCCCCTGCACTTTCAACTCCCTGCACCAGACCAAGCCCTGGGCCAGTTTCACTGTCCAGAGAGGCTGGGGACAGACTGTCAGGGCCAGGGGCTGCAGATGAGATGGCTCCTGCTTCATCACCCCTTGATATAGAAGGTGCTGCCACTACATTGCTGGGAGAGACAATACTGAATGGGGAACCAGCACTGGGCAGTTGTTCCATCCCAGCTGCTATTTCATTCCCTGTGGTGGAGCTCAAGGATGGCTCAGACTCAATGCCACTGCCTGCTCCTTCCAGTGCCTGCTCTGCCGTGCTGGCTCCTTGCCCTTCTGCTGCTGGCAGCCCCACACTGGTGCCAAGCTGGTCCCCAAGGCCAGGTGATGGGGGTCCTACTGGTTCATGAATTGCTGAGCTGGGGGTATCCCATGCTGAAGCCGAGTCAGTGTCTGGTCCTTGGGCTCCAGGGAGACCTGCTCCTGGGAGAGCACCAGCTGCTGTGCCCCATGGCTGTGACCCACCAAGGGATGGAGACCCAGGTGCTCCCTGGGCAGCACTGAGGTTGGGACTCACTGGTGTCTCTGCCTCAGACACAGGGCCAGCCACAGACCCTGGGGGTGGGAAAACATCCCCAGGAGCACTGGCAGATTCACTGGGCAGGTCCCCTGGTCCTTCAGGTCCTGAGAGGTCAGGCTCCATTCCAGCACTGCTGGGAGGTGCAGGACCAGGTGAGGACACTTGTCCCAGTGCTGGAGCTCCTCCTGCTTCTGTTCCATCCCCGAGTGCTGATGGAGCATTTGCCAAGTCTTCTGTTCCTCCAGTCAGCAGCTCTTCATAATCAGTAGCAGAGGCAGAGGACTGAAGGGCTGGAGGAGTCATGTCACTCTGGGTACCTTCATAGGGACTGGCATCCCCTGAACCTCCTGCCTGTGCTGTGTTCTTTACACCCTCAGCTCCCTGACCCTGGATCCCAGCAGTGGGCCATGCCAGTCCATCAGGTACAAAAGGTGCTGGGCTGGGGGCATCTGAATCTGAACTCAAGCCAGTGCCAAGTCCATTGGCTTCCTGGGGAGCTCCAGCTGGCATTTCCTCTGGCTGTGACTCCGCGAGAGATGGAGACATGGATGCTTCTGGGGCAGTAGCGAGGTCAGGATTTGCTGGTGTCTCTGCTGCACCATCAGCTTCAGGCAGGGTGCTGGATCCTGCCTCTGTGGCTGGGTAAGCAGCCCCAGGAGCACTGAGGGTGTCTGTGGGGGATGTCAGAGCATCAGGAAACAGTGGTGGCTGTTCTCCAGTGGGGGTCTGCCATGGGGCAGGCTGCAGGGATGGACTGGCCAGATCCACAGCTCCCACGTCCCGTGGGGGCAGCGAAGTGGCTGAGACTGGGAGAGTCGTGTGACTCTGGGCATCAGTGGGAACCACTGAGGGCAGAAGTGAGGTGGCAATGCCCTCTGTTTCCTCAGGTGCCACTGGTGCCCTGCTGGCTGCAGGTGACCAGGCTGAACCAGAAGCCTCTGATGACACCCTGGGAACTCCCTGCCCATCCTCTTCCCCACCGTTGGATGGTGTCAGTGAAGTGTCTGGGCTCAGCACTGCCTGGCCAGGGAGTAGGGAGGACTCCCCAGGGTTTTCCACTGATCCTGACATCACCGGGCTCTCTGGAGGTAGGAGGGATGGGCCGGCTGTGCTGAATTCACCGTTTATTGCATCTCCAGATTCTGAAGCCAAGGGACTTTCCTCACCAGCTGGGGCCACTTCTCCTGCTGGCTCTGGGTTAATGCTGTCAACCACACCCACTGCTTCATCCTGCTGGGTCGGAAGCAGCTCCCCGGCATCAGGACGGGGGCCCAAGGAGCTGGCACTGGCTTCACTTTGAATAGCTTCAGGCAGGATTACACCTTCCTCGACTGCTCCCTTGGCTGTGGTTAGCCCTTGGCTGGGCAGCACAGTGACACCAGCAGTTGGCTGTGGCACCCAGGTGACTGCCAGTGGAGGGGCAGTGCCAGTACTGATGTCTGTGTCTTCCCCTCTGTTTGCAGGGATGTCCTCCTTCACATCCTCAAGGACAGGGGTGGTCCCCAGAGGGACATCAGGAGGAACCTCTGTTTCACCCTGCTCTGCTTCTGGGGTGACAGCGGGATACTGAGCAGTGAGGCCAGCAGCAGTCGTGGCTGTAGTGGCAGCAGCTGAACTTCTCTCAGTACTCTGAGTCGTGTTAGCAGGCTTGGTCACGTTCACCAAAGCTGGCACTGTAGATCCATATTCACTCATCGCTGTCACTGGGCTCGTCTCAGTCCAGGCAGGGAAGGTCTCAGCATCAGCTGCTGTGGGGCTCATGTCTTCAGTGAATGTAGTACGGGGCCATTCATTCTCTGTTGTGATGGGAAAAGCTGTCCCTGCAGTAAAGGGCCCATCGGCAGTGACAGGGACAGCAGCAACAGCCCCAAGCCCTGCGGAGAAGCACAAAGTGGAGCATTATGGAGCCGGCAGCCTGCCAGCCTCAGACACACCTCTGTGAGCATCACGAATTTCCCACCACTTCTTAAACCCCTTCTGCCTCATCCCACAGCCTTACAAGGCTGTGATTTAAGAGCCAAGTGGTGCAGTCTGGGCTGCCTCAGGCATAGCACTGCACAGCACCTCTTGCATCCCCAGCATCAGCAGCTGGCAGCTGAAACAGGACACAATACATCACAGGTCAGAGAGAGACACTGGTGCAAGCGTGGAGGCAAAGGCAGCTGCTGCAACCCAGTCCAGTCATGGGAATGGTACTGGGATGCCTGGCCACCAGGCAGAGCCCAGTAAGTCTAGTTCATAGCCTTGGGGGTGTCTGGAGCTCTGCTGTCCCAGGACAGCCCTCAGCCCTTTTTCCATCACTGCAGGGACAGCTCTGAGCACAGTCGCTTCTGCAGAGCCTCGGGGGTTCTATGGTTTTTCACCTTTAGGGTGTCTGAGGGACATTTAAATAACTTTACCCAAAGCCCTTTGTCACAGGAAAGCCAAGGCTTAGGGAAGCCTTCCCTGACTGCAGATGGATTCTGAATCTGCACTTAAAGCAGGTTCAGTAAAATTCTCCTGGGCAGGGTGTCTGCCTGTTCCTGCCCCCATCCCTCTTGCCTTCAGCTGAGTGAAGGCACCAGGGGTTCCTCACCCATGGAGGGAATATTTTTGAGCTACCAAGACTGAGCCCTGCTTACAGCTCTCTTCCTGCTACCAAAATCCTGACCCACATCCAGGAGCTCTGCTGAAATGAGGAGACACCTGCCCACATCCCAGACGTGTCTCCCAGCACCTACTGGCACCCATGGGTGACGTTTCACACAGTCTTATTTTTAGGACAGGGATGCAGGCACTGGGGAGACCAAGCTGCCGCCATTGGCTCCGCCAGGAGCCAGGTGGATCTGCTGACGCTTGGCTTTAGGGAGCTTCAATTAGGGGAGACGAAGGGCACCCCGATGGCAAGACCCAGCAGGGCTTTGCCGCAGCCTGACAGCCCCAGCCTGTTCCCAATCCTGGTGCTCCAGTTCGTCAGGTTCCCCCTGACAGGCAGCCAGATCTCCCTGCAGCAGAGGTGCCTCCAACCTCACCGCTGGCTCAGCTTGTTAGCTCACAAGCTTGTGCAGAATATGAATAATGAATATTAGCTAATAATGAATATTAGCTCCTATGACAGACCAGTGCTAGACCCCCATTGCCTTTCCTGGCAGGTTGCTTCATTGTCATCTTCCCTGCCTGGAATAAGCACTTTGCACCAGGCCGCTCAGCCAGAGGGGCTCAGCAGCTTCCGTCCCTGTCTCAGGGGAAACAAAGCACAGCAGTCAAGTTGTCCCAGTTATTTTGGCGTACTCCACCCCAGCAAAGCCATGTTTTATCTTAATTCTTCAATGTGGAGCAGGAAACACCATCTACCCCACACGCCCATTCATGGGAAGTTTGTAAAAGAAGGGCCCCAGAATGGAGCACCAGCATTTGCTCTTCCCTGAGATGTGGGAGGGATGGGAGCATCCCCGGGTCCTGCTCTGCCAGCTGGCTTCCCTTGGCTCCTTTGCTGGAGGGGTACACAGCTGCCTGCAGGCTTCCGGGCTGGGCTCTCATCTCTCGCACGGCTCCACGCCTGCAACCAGCTCCTCGGGGTGATGCCTGCCCTGTAAAACGCTTTTCCAGCTCTTTGGCTGCAATGCATTGCAAGGACTGGTCGTAAGAGGAGTTTCCAGTAGAGCCAGGAGTGAAAAGCATCTCACAGTGTACTTGCTGCACCCTGGCAGGGCTCAGGGAGCACATGGGCTAGCAGAAAAATATAGGACATACCGTGCAGAATCCATGCGCAGCATCCCAGGAAGGTGGAGAGCGTCCATCCCCTGGTCCCCATGCCTCAGGCCTCCACGCAGGCAGAGCACTAGGAAGCTCAAAGGGAGGAGAGAGCAGCGAGGAGCAGCTCCCTCTGTCCCTCCCTGTCTGCCTCTCCTGCAGAGCTGGAGTCCCACAGGTGCTCCTGCTCCCTCCTATTTATAGGGATGGCAGAAGGAGGCAGGTTGCCCGACGTCCTCTCCCGCCCCCAGTCCCTTCCCTCCAATGTCCCTGTCACCCTTTGCTTCCGGTCGAGCCCTCCCCTTCCCAAGGGCTGGATGCCCTGTTCAGCTGGGGCATGGGCTGGGGTGTACCCAAAACCCACCCTGCAGGGACACAGGTGTCCCCGAGGATCTGGGCTCAGCCCGCTGCAGCTGGGCTGCAAGCACCAGAAGGTGAAGCTGAGCCCAGAGCAGTGTGTGGCACTGCCAACAGTGATATGGCAGTCACCCCACAGACCCCACAGGACCTGTTTCCCATGGCAGTCACCCCACAGACCCCACAGAACCTACTCCATATGCAGGGTATGGGGCCACAGAGCAATGTGTGGTGGTGACAGGGCACTGCCAGCTGGTGTCACCATGCCTGTGAGGACACCATGAGCACTGAAATCACCAGTTGAATTATGTCTCAGGCCAGAGCAAGGCAGAACACAAGTTCCCATTTGGCTACCTGGGAGCAGAGGCAGGTTATAAAGCAGGGAGAAGTATGGCTGGGGACAGGCCTTGGGGTCTCAGCTGAGACCCCCAGTGCTCAGCTGCAACTGGAAACACTTGGGATCCCCATTCAGAGCCCCAGCATGGACCAGGGGGGGTTTGAAACCTGCACCTCAATCTGGGCACAGCAGTGCTGGGAGGGGGTAAATGGGAAGTTCCTCTGCAAGGTTGTACCAGCATCCCCAGAGAAGGGAGCAGGAAAAGGCACAAACATGGACCCCCTTCCCTGCTGTGGGGATCCTCTGGGTCACTTCACCCCTGTGTCTTGCCCCCCTCCTCCTCCTGGAGCAGCAATTCCTGCACGCCCCCTTGAAAACTGCTGCCAGCTCCCCTGTGAACAGCATTATGCAAACTCCCACCACTACATGGTTTTGTAGTCAATTAAACACTTCTTAACCAGAAATGCCCCCAGGCAACTCCTGCAAAGTGTTATGAGGGGTGTTAGGCAGTACACAGCGTCCCTCTGGAGTCAGGCAGGCAGCACATCAAGTGACACCCCGAGCCACCACCGGGGCAGTGTGGATGGGGAAATGCCAGGGGAGGCCAAGTCACGGCTGATGAAGCACCATCCTGTAAAACCCACGCATTACCCCCGGCAGTGGGAACAGGGCACAGACGATAAACCAGGGGGAGCGTCGCTCACCTGGAACTAAACACCTGCCCACCAAAAATGCCAGCGTGGGTGTTAAGCTGGGGGGAACGGTGCACTGGGGGTCTTGCAACCAGCACTGCAGATCAGGGGGTGACTGACCCATCAGTGACCACCTGAGCAGTGACCACACCAGGGCTGATGGAGGATTTGAGGGATGTAAAGCTGCCGTGGGAGAGTTGCTCCTGCTCGTGCTGACAATGCTGTATCAGTTTGGAAAGCAACCCTAACAGGGAATACATGCTGACGCCAGAGAGAGTTGCTCCAGATGGTGTTTGAGGTGCAAAATGTGGTGGGAACCACAGAGATTGTTGCAAACATGCAAATTGCTGCTCAGCATAAGGGGAAACAACTCAGCTGAAGCAAGGCACTGGCCCCAGCCTATCTGCAAGCTCCTGTCCAGGCTCCACTGGGGCCAGCACAGTCTGGAGACCTTTGTGCCTGCAACTCCTGCCCATGCTGTCTCCAGAAATGCTCATCTCCCAGCAGAGTCACAGGGGTGACAAACCAAATTCATCCCTCTGCTCAGGCACGGACACCCTCCCAAGAAAGCCCACAGCCACTAAGGGACGCCTCATCTTGAGGACAGTACCCTGTTACCACCCTGGGAAGGGGCTTTTCACTGATCTTTTTGCTATGTCTGAAACCAAGGTCCTGGGAAAGCACTGCTTCCTGTAAAAGTCATTTAATCCGCTGTTACCAAGGACCAAAGTGTCATGTGGGCACTGGAGCCCTTCAGGAGCCAGTAGCCAGGGGGCAATTGCCTGAATCCCAGCATCCAGGGGCTCTGCACCATCCAGCATGGCAGAGCATGGCCCAGCACAGTGCCTTATCAGCTTTCCTGGAATTAATGGGCTGGTTGTTCCAGTCCTGTGGAGAACACAGCATCTCCTACTGGCTCCCCTCCAGCCTCCTGGCAAGGGCATTTGGAGAGGGCTCAGGGGTGGCAGTGGGGAAAACCAGGTTATCCATCAACCCCACAGGTTCTGGATGACTTGGCATGCTGGGTGTGTTGCAACACCCTCCTGCTAAAGAGTGGGAGCTGGACAGTAGCCATCAGCAGGGGTAAAGGGAAGGGGGACACTGAAAGGGACATCTGAGTCACAAGGGACTTGAGACGTGCCCCGTGATGCTGCCAGGTCTTCCAAAGGTGACAGTCATGTTGGGCACAGGATTTGTTCCTTTGAACAATGCTGAGAGATTGGCGTGTATCACAGCAAAGGCTAAGAACTGTTTTGTGGACTGGGGAAGCAGCAGGACTTGGATCCAACCTCCCAAGGCCCCTCTGGTCAGGGGTCTGTGTCAGGCAAGCAGCCATGGGGTGAAGATGGCACCTCAAGGACAGCAGGCATGGAGAGCATGGGCAGGGTCAGGGGCTTGCCAGAGCTCTGTGCCACCAACGCCTGGGCAGTGACCACCACCCCCATGGGAGCCACATCCCCTCACTGTGCACCTCCTCTCCCTCCCAGGCTGGGGGGCAGAGGGGACCAGAGCACCTCCTCCCCCCACAGCCCCCCGACCACAGTAACGTGGAAGGCGGCTGTGCCAGCAGAGAACAGCAAGTACCCTGGTCACCTTTTCATCCCGGCACTTCAGGACCTTTTCCTCCCTTTGTGACGCAGTTTGGCTCCATTACCACGGCCTTGGCACCCGGCCATGTCCTGGGGTCTGAAGTTATGGATTCAACAGCCGGAGAAAACAGCCCAGTGGGACGTGACGTGGGAGGACCCTTGGCCCAGCTCCAAGGCGTAGGCAGACCACGAGGATTTCTTTCCCAGCGCCCCACCAGGCAGCCAGCACAGGGACCCCTTCCAGCAGGCTTTGCCCTGCTCCCCAGCTCCTTGCCCCGCTGCTGAGGGACCTCTCTCAGTCTCAGTGGGTCCAAGAAGCCTGCAAAAGCCAGGCAACATCCTAAAAAGCAGAGGGGCAACCCTGGAATGCAAGGGGCATCCCAAATGGGACCATCCTGATGAGCTGCCTGGGCATAGCCTCCAGCCCCAGCCCAGCCTCTCTCAGGCCCTGCGAGCTGGCAGGCAGCTGGGTGATCCCACAGTGTCTCTCCCCATCCTGTCCAGCTGCTGGCTCCTTCCCAGCCAGTTGACAATCCAGGCAGCCTGAGAGCAGTCCCCAGGTTAGGAATCCCACAGCTCCACAAATCCCCTCCCGGCCCTCCCTGCACCAGGGCAGTGAGGGCTGCCAGTGAGAAACAGGGATCAGCCAAAAACAACCCCTGACACGCAACAAGGCTATTTTGCTAATTATTTCAGTTTTCAATCTCCAGGCGAGGTGGCTTGCTTAGGCTAATAATTGCTTCAGTTGGATTTTATCTAGCTAATTAATCAGTTAATAAATGACTTTGCTGCAGGGGGACAGATGTTGCAGCTGTCTCCCTAGCTGGGGACTGGAAAAAACAGGGAAGGAGCACAGCCCACGGGATTTCCATGGCCCCACAGTGCACAAAGCTGCCCCTGCAACTGTGGGGTGTCATGGGGCAGAGAGCTCCAAAGCAGGGGCCCCCAGTCTGCTGGGGTGCCGAGCCATCCTTGGGAATGTCTGCAGCAGCCCCTGGTGGGAGGGGACAGCCCTGAGCCTGTCTCTCCATGCAAAGCTTTTGGGACTCAGATGTATTTCCTCACCAGTACCTCCAACAGATGGAAAAGCTGGAAATTGGGAAAGGCAACTTGGAAAAAAAAGAAGTCATCACTTCGACACAAAACATGGAATTTCTGTTTACTGCCCGGCCTGTGTTGGCATGGGTGTTCTCCTCTGTCAGCAATACCACAGGTGAGTCTTGGGCACAGCAATACTGGGGGTTTCGGGTCTCCTCCTTCTTGTTCCTCAGTCCCCAGAGTGGCTTTGATGGCTGAGCCAGCCCAGTCCCAGATGTAAAAGCCCAGTCCCACGGGGTCCCCTTTTTCCAGCCCCCCAGCAGCACTGGAGGGGCTCCCACCACAGGAGCCAGGTCTGGAGCAGGGTGATGCAAGGGCTCAGTCTCTACAGCCAGGCTGTGAGAAGGGGCAGGGGGGCACTGGGGGTGCAGGGGGAAGGACAGGAAGCCCCAAGTTCAAGAAGAGCTGTATGAGATTCCCCAAGGGCCTGCACCACCATGGAGTGAGGAGCTGGGAGCAGGTGGCTTGCCAGTCCAGGCAGGAGCAGGCCAGGCAAGCAGCAGTGGTCAGGTCCTCCTCTTCCCTCGCCATGCCAGTGACAGGCCAGCACACGGGAATTCAGTCTGCAGGTCCTCACGGAGCTGGGGGAAAGAACAGCCATCAAACCATGCCAGAGGGGGTTTCCTACCCCACAGCCCCATATAGAAAGGGCCTGATCCTGGACCATGGCAGACAAAGGAGGGTCTCCCCGTCATCTGAAAGGGTTCTGGGTGACATTCAATGCAAGATGCAGCCATTCCCCTCCCATTGGCAGCCTAACCCCCTCCCCGAGTGAACCACAGCTGGCAGATGGAGAGTGGGATCTCCTCCTGCACACCTCACCTTGGACAACACCAGCTCCTGCACTGTGGTGTTCCCCAGGTCCAGGGGGGTGGTCAGCTGCAGTGACAGAAAGAGCTTAGACACACCTAGGGATTAAAAACAGGGCTCTGGTTATTGCCCATGAACCCTGGGCTGTGCCAAATAATCTGGGGTTCCTCTTCCCAGGATTGCTGGCACAGACCTGGGACCTCCTCCTGGGTTAATTGTGTCATGGACATGCTACACTGTCAGGAGAACAAGCCTCCCACTGCACAGAAAATCACATGAAGCCCAGAGCACTAGTACCTCCACACTGAGACCACAGCAAGAGCAGTGGGGCTCCAGGACCTCCTGCTCTGACCCCTGGCAGCCCAAAAGCACTGATGCTGGGGGTGGTGATGCCCATGGGCACTGCACTTACTGGTGTTGGACGAGGCAGAGGGGCAGACTGGCGTCAGCGTTGGCAGGTCTGTGCTGAGGGTAACCTCTGAGGTCTGGGCTGAGCTGATGGCAGGGGAAGAGGGCTCAGTGCCTGGGCAAAGCAATGTCAGGTTAGTGCTGTCTGCAGAGGTGCACGATGCTCCTGCAGCTGGGACAGGCCAACCCTAAGTGGAGCCACCTACATGAAGCCACCCAAGTACATGCCCTGGATCCCCATGGGGATTTGTTACCCTGACCATGTCCCTGCCTTCCAGGTGCCCCCCAGCTGAACCCACCCATGGGTGCATTGAGGGTCCCAGATACTGTCAGGGTACCTGGAGTCGACTCCAAAGTTGAGAGGAAGATATCAGGGGTGGTCCTGGCTGGGTTGCTTGGAGAGGAGGTGCTCATGGGGTCTGATGCGCTGATCACAGGGCTGGCTGTGGTGTCTGCGAGGGTTGCCAAGGACTCAGTTGAATCGTCTGTAACTGCAATGGGAGGTGAGGTGTTGCCAGTCTCTAGAGATGTGCTGGACTCCTCTGGCGTGGAGGCTTCTGTTTCAGGACTGGAGGAAAGGAGGGTGGCTGTGGTGGTGGAGTCAGTGGTGGGCAGCAATGTTGAGGTCTCCATAGGCATTGAGGAGGTAGGGAGAGCTGGGGACATAGTTGCTGTCACATCCACGGCAGTGGTCTCTGCAAAGAGTTTGGACAATGAAATGCAGAAGGATTGGCAGTGAAAGGCTGAGTCCATGGCTGCGCTGGGGATGCTGCAGCATCACCACCACCGTGAGCTCCCTGAGGGACTCAGAGCTACACATCAGCCACAGAGCACTGGGAGTGGGAGTTCATTGTCCTGCATGGATCAAACACACAAATGGCCATCTTCAATGGCCATCAGCAAGGCAGACCGCATAAATCTCCAGCCTGACAAAGCAGGAACAAGCCATGGCCATCGCTCATTTCTGGGCAGAAACTCCTCTAGGCACCAGTCCTAAGACCCATTCCACCATCTTCACCCATCCCTGGAGAAAGTCACACAAACCCGTCTGACAGGAAGAGCCAAGCAGGAACTGGTGACCGTGAGACTGTCTGGGAATGCAGCAGCAGCAGTTTACACAAACCCTCTGTGCCGCAGATAGTCAGGAACTGATAGCAGTGTGTGTAAATAATGGCACTGGGGGAAGCGGCCCCACAGAGGAACAAATCCCAGCTTGCAGCTCAGGATGAGCCGTTAGAGACGTGCTGTGACCCACAAAAGCTCGGGGGGGGTGGGGGGGTGGGACACCAGAGGGCCATCCTCTCTTCCTCTGTGGACCCTGTGCCAGGGCAGTGTGCTGTCCCCAGCAAAGCCCAGGGATCTGTAGCCCTCTCCAAAGGATGGGCAGGACAGCCTGGCTGCCCGGACCTTTTTCAAGGGGTGTCTGTGAGGCAGTGGCTTTGGGATGCCAGAATGGATTCCCCAGCAATCCCAGCACAAGCCCAGTGAGTCTGGGGCTCTGCTTGCTTGAGGATGGGAAACCGAAAGCTACCATCTGCTTTCAGCCAACCCAGTCAGAAACTTCCAAAGCCTCTGGCAGCCACACCCTCCCCGCACACAGCAGTTGGTTAAATAGAAACGTGCAGAAGGGCAAACGTCTGATCCCAGTGCATGCCAGCTCTGTGTCTGCACAGAAGGACCTCATCCTCATAAAAAGGAGAAGCAGCAAGTCCATCTCTGCTCCCCATTCAAGAAACAGAAAACAGCCCCCACAGCATTCCAGCCCCCTGCACCCCACAGGTGCCACCCCTCCACCGTGGGGAATGATGGTTCCCACGCACAACCCACCCTGTGGAGAGCATCACATCCCACTCAGCCCTTACCCAGAGCCAGGTGCAGCACGGCGAGGCAGGTGAGGCTCAGCAGCAGCAGCAGCAGGGACCAGGCTAGGGGCAGGGACAGCCCCCCTCTCTGCCCCGCCATGTCCAGGTGAGCAGGAGCCAACAAACCCCCACAGGCACCACTCCGAGCACTCCCCACAGCCCCAGCACTGGGGTTTTCAAGTATCCTTCACCCGGCAGAGGAGGAGCATCCAGGTGGGTCCTTTTGCCCTCCAGGTGCTGGCAGCAAGGCAGGGGGTTCCACCTGGCACAGACACTCCCAGGGACTGGTGTAGTGCCCAGCAGACATCAACTGCACGGCTGGACCCAGAGCAGCCACAAGAAGTGGGCAGGGCAGACCAGCAAGGCCACCACTACCACAGACCTGGCTTCCGCGGCTGTCCTCTGCCTGCTGAGGGGAGGGTGACAACGGAAAAAAGCCCAGGGATGAGCCACTCTGCCTGGAACCCGCGCTTCACCACGGGGGTGATGTTTGGTGGTGGCTCCCAGCACCAACGCCCTCAGGAGACAACAGCCAGCTCTGTCTGAGCACAAGGAACTGGCCAAGAGAATAGGCGCGCTCAGGAAGGGCGTGCTCCAGGCTGAGGGTTTGTCCCCTGGGCTGTCTGTACAGGCATCACTTCCCCGTGTCACAGCGTATCACAGAAGTGTACTGCTGACAGCTGGAGCTGCTTCCTTCTTCTCAGGGTCAGGGACGAACACTCAGAGGCGCCTGCAGGCACTGGGCCAGGTATTGGCGTTCTGCAGGCAGGCAGCATGCTGGAGGATTGTCAGGGCGTAGCCACCGTGCTGCTGTACAGGTACATGAGGGCACTGCCAGGGCACAGGCACACAGAGGCCATCACCACAGTGCTGGCACCCTGAAGGGGTGATCTCACACCATAGGCATCAGGCCAGGATGCAGGTACTCTGCAAGGATCCAGTCCTGGCATGCAAGGACACAGGGAAAAGTGCGTGGCCAGGGACACTGGGGCAGGGTACGTCTCCCTGACCTGGTTGAGGTGTGAGAGATATGGAGAGAGGTGTCACACTGACAGGACACAGGTGCCCAGTAAGCAGCACTGCCAGGGGACAGCTGCCTGGGGGGGACTGCTGGGGTAGAGTAACACTCCTTGGGGTACAGGGTACATAGAGGCTCAGTGCTGGGGCCGCAGCCACAGTACAGTCAAACCACAGCACAGCCACACTGCAGTACTGTCACACCAGAGCACAGTCACAGCTCAGCCTTGGACCCACCCCCTGGCCTGCAGAGCCTGGAGACTGGGTGGCCCCTGCGGAAAGAAGCCAAGCACCTGGCTGAGCAGGATGGGTGATCCTGTGGGAATTTACCACCCTGATCCTGCCCTCCAGGTACCCTATGGCTGCACTCACCTGCAGTGTCACTGGGGGTCTCTGGTTCCGTCAGGGTGGAGGTATCAGGGCTGGTCCTGGCCGTTGTCCCAACTGGCTGGCTGGGGGCAGGGGTGCTCCCAGGTACCTCTGTGGTGGTAAGAAGGGAGGTCGTGGTGTCTGATGAGGATGTCAGGGGCTCATCTGAAGTGTCTGTCACTGCTGGGGTGGTGGAAGAAGAGGTGCTGCTGGTCCCTGGGGATGTGCTGCCAAGCAGTGTGGTCATGGCTGGCCCTTGGTGGGTGCTGGTGCCAAGCATGGTGCCCACCCAGGTGGAGGAGAGAAGAGTAGAGGTGGGGGGAGGCAGCGTGCTCGTGTCAACTCCAAATGAGCTGACAGTCAGGGCTGTGCTGGTGCCCACAGATGTGAAAATGGTTGTCTTGTCACAGTTGCGTGTCGTGGCCATGGAGGTTGGAGTTGGCGTGCTGGTGGTTGGTCCCAGCCCTGCTGGGGTACTGTGGTGGTGGAAGGTCCCAGCCCTGTTGGGGTACTGCTGGTGGTGGAAGGTCCCAGCCCTGCTGGGGTACTGCTGGTGGTGGAAGGTCCCAGCCCTGTTGGGGTACTGCTGGTGGTGGAAGGTCCCAGCCCTGCTGGGGTACTGCTGGTGGTGGAAGGTCCCAGCCCTGCTGGGGTACTGCTGGGGGTGGCAGGTCCCAGCCCAGGTGACACAGGAGTGCTACGGGCTGTGGTGCCCCTCGCCTGTGGTGTGGTGGTGTTGGAGGCTGCCGAGCTGCTCCGCTGAGCTGTAGAACTACTGGATGTGAAGGCATCCATTGGCATCTCTGGGGTGGAGGTTGGAGGATGGGAGGGAGGGAAGGTGGCTGCAGTGTTTGAGCTGGTGTTGGGCAGTGGTGCCACGGTCTCTGTGGGTGTTAAGGAGGTAGGGAGAGTCAGGGATGCAGGGATTGTCATGTCTTTGACAGTGATCTCTGCAAAGAGGTGGGAGACAGCACACAAGGGCTGGCAATGAAAGGCTGGGACCACGGCAGTGCTGGGGATGGTGCAACATCACCTCTGCCATGAGCTGCCCAAGCCTTGTATCAGCCATGGATTATCAGGCATGGGGATTCCCTGTCCTGCGTGGATCAAGCACCTGGATTCCCAGAATAGCAACATGACAGTCAGCAAGGCAGACCATGTAAATCCCCAACCTGACAAAGCAGGAACAAGCCATGGCCATCGCTCATTTCTGGGCAGAAACTCCTCTAGGCACCAGTCCTAAGACCCATTCCACCATCTTCACCCATCCCTGGAGGAAGTCACACAAACCCGTCTGACAGGAAGAGCCAAGCAGGAACTGGTGACCGTGAGACTGTCTGGGAATGCAGCAGCAGCAGTTTACACAAACCCTCTGTGCCACAGATAGTCAGGAACAGATAGCAGTGTGTGTAAATAATGGCACTGGGGGAAGCAGCCCCACAAAGGAGCAAATCCCAGCTTGCAGCTCAGGGCAAGTCCATGAGCAACCTGTTGCGACGCAAAAAAGCTCTGCAAGGGGTTTGAGGGAGGCATCAGGAAAGGATCCAAAGCTGTAGCTCAAGGCTCTCAGGAGGTACAAGCCGCAGGTTTATTCCCTGTGCTCAACTCAGCACTGGTCTTACTTTGCATCAAGTGCAAATGTTGGGATGGCATTTGAAGTTTGCCAGGCCTAGTACATCCCAGTGAGGTTACCATCTGGGCAGGCGATTTCATACTGCTGGGCAGGTTGTAACAAAGGCAATGAGCCCAACAGGGACCAATGCTCACAAAGGGGGTCCAGCTGGGTCTAAAAAGTCTTCCCTCCCCAGATGGAGACTCACATGAGAGGCAAAGGAAATAAAGCTTGTTGCTTGTGTTCTATAAAGCACTGCCCCGTTTGCTCACTGGGACAGGGCTGAGATGCTGGACAGCAAATAGCATCCAAAGTGAAACTTTTCACCTCTGTGGGTGAAGCCACTCCAGGGCCACCCACCACCCTGGACAACGATACTCCCCAATCACCCCCACCCCGTGGTTAGCTCCACATACCGCTCAGCCCTTACCCAGCGTGAGATCCAGCACAGCAAGGCTCAGCAGCACCAGGGACAGCCTTCCCGTGCCCCCAGTCATGTCCAAAGCCAGCACCCTAACACCTTGCAAGGTGGGGGGCCTGAGGACACAGAGAGTGGGGAAGGTGCCAGCAGGGAACTACGCAGCCGAGTGATGGCTGAAGGTGGTTGGAGCTGCTTCCTTGTTCCCGAGGGCAGGGAGGGGAGGCACCAGCGGGCACTGACACCCCTCCCGGGGCAAGTGCAGCGCCTTGGGCGCGCCGGGGACATCGGTACAGCACCTGCGCCCGTGCGCAGCCCGTGCGGGGGGCGGTCCCAGGAACGGAGCCACGCCCCTCGGGGCACCGCCACGCCCATGGCCACGCCCTTCGAGCACGCCCACTGCTTGTGTAACACTCCAGGGCCGCGTGGCTGCCAGGTAGGGACAGGGATTGGGATCAGGGTCAGGATCGGGATGGGGATCGGGATGGGGATGGGGATGGGGATGGGGATGGGGATGGGGATCGGGATCGGGATCGGGATGGGGATCGGGATCAGGACCCCGAGCCCGGGTATCGGGACCAGGAGCGGACCGGGCCGGGGACCGGAAGGAGCAGGGCACCGTTATCCCCCTGTTCCCGAGCACCAGGGTGGGCAGGGGACCAGCATCCCCCGGGCTCTGGGGGCGGACCGGGGCCGGGATTCGCTAGTAAGCGCGGGAGCTCAGCACGGCGTCGTTTCCTCTCGCAGCTGCCGCACGCAACCACGCTGCTCCGGGCGGTGCTGAGGATGCGGCGGGGACTCGGGAAGCGAAAGGCCGAGGGCACGGAGGTGCCACCCGTGTCTCGGAGGAGGACGGAGGAAGAGGAGGCGATACAGGAGGCCCGTCGGAGGGCGGCCCCGTCCGTTCGGGAGTTCAAGTACAACAAAAAGCGGGTTCGCCTTGTCTCGAAGGGCTCGGACCTGAAGGATGATGCTCGGTGCATTGTTTACTGGATGTGCCGGGATCAGCGGGTGCAAGGTGCGAACTAGCTGGCGGAAAGGGTTCCCATGGGTGGCATGGTTCCCATGGTTCCCATGGTCCTCTCTTCCAGTAACCTTGGAGCTGGCCCAAGCTCTCTGCAGGCTCCACTCTCTGCAAGGAGTCTGGGGGGAAACTTCTTTTAAAACCCCATCCCCATTCCGTCAGTGAAGCACCTTCCTGATGCTGCCCTGTGTATTTTCCCTGCAGATAACTGGGCTTTCCTCTACGCCCAGCGCTTGGCCCTCAAACAGGAGCTGCCTCTGCACGTCTGCTTCTGCCTGGTGCCCAAATTCCTGGAGGCCACCATCCGCCACTACAGGTTCATGCTGAGGGGCCTGCAGGAGGTGGCAGAGGTACAGCCAGGGGACATCCGTGCTGGGTGGGACACTGCCCCTGAGGAGGGGGGGGAGGCAGATCCATCCCTTCAGCAGATAGTGGTAGGGTGGGTGTCTGCAGAGCCACAGACTGTCCCAGACCCATTTCCCTGTCACTGCAGGAGTGTGCAGAGCTGAACATCTCCTTCCACTTGCTTCTGGGCTACGCCAAGGATGTGCTGCCCACGTTCGTGGTGGAGCATGGCGTGGGTGGACTTGTGACAGACTTCAACCCCCTCCGCCTCCCCCGGCAGTGGGTGGAGGACGTCAGGGAACAGTTGCCAGAGGATGTGCCATTTGCACAGGTGGGTGCCAGCACTCTGGGAATGGAAAACTGGCTGGTGAGATGTGGGAGAAATTAGTCTCCTGTGTTTTGTGCACCGGAGTGAAATGAGCAGAGAGTATGTGTGTCATGTCGTCAGGACTGTATGCTTCTCACACTCTTTTCCATGGCTTTGCTTCCCAGGTTGATGCCCACAACATCGTGCCCTGCTGGGTCGCCTCCCCCAAGCAGGAGTACAGCGCCAGGACCATCCGGGGAAAGATCCATGCTCAGCTCCCTGAGTTCCTCACCGAGTTCCCCCCTGTTGTTCGTCACCCATATCCCCCCTCTAGCCCAGCAGAGGTACCAGCAGGAGACACCTCCAAACCCATTCACAGGCTGGTCCCAGAGTGTTTTACAGATACTTTGTGGTCCTGGGAGGGGTTGGCAGGGAATGAGGACAGTGACCTGCCTGCCATCACACACAGATGGTGTGGAGATGAGGATGCCCTGGGGAAGGGGAGGTTCCCACCTTATTCATTCACTTCCCACATCTCTGCCATGCAGAGGGCTAGTTAAGAGGAGAACGCTGGGACATTACTGGGTGGGGATATTGCTGGCTGGGGACGTAACACTCAGGGCAGCCCTTGCTGAAAAGATTCTGCAAATGCACTCACTGCTTGGTTGCCACCCAGCCCATTGCTTGGGAGGCCTGTTATTCCAGCTTGCAGGTGGACCACACCGTGAAGGAGGTGGAGTGGGCAACCCCTGGCACAGCAGCAGGGCTGGCTGTGCTGAAGTCCTTCATTGCAGAGCGGCTGAAATCCTTCAGCAGCCACAGGAATGATCCCAACAAGGCAGCTCTCAGCAACCTGTCCCCATGGCTTCACTTCGGTGAGTGTCCCAGGCTTCCCACTCTGCAGCAGGACTGAACATTGTGGCTTGGACTGGCAGCCTGACTTGCTCATTCCCCATGTTCCTAGGCCAGGTTTCAACCCAACGAGCCATCCTGGAGGTGCAGAAGCACCGGCGCAAGTACAAGGAGTCGGTGGATGCATTTGTGGAGGAGGCTGTGGTGCGGCGGGAGCTGGCTGAAAACTTCTGCTACTACAATGAGAACTACGACAGCGTGCAGGGTAACGTCCTGGGTTATGTGGGCAGTGCTGGGTACCCAACTGGTCACTCCAACTTGGCAATCCCATTTCTGCTAGGAGAAGGGCTTTGGGGACATTAATGTCCCATCATTTGGTCCCTTCTGGAGGTAGGACAGGAGCTGGCAGGTGCCCTCAATAGCACAGTTCTCAGGGCCCTGCAGAACAGGTTGCTCCTCATCAGTACTGCTCCTCATCTCTTGCTCACAGGTGCCAATGACTGGGCGCAAACCACCCTGAAGCTCCATGCCAAAGACAAGAGGCCTTATCTCTACAATCTGCAGGAGCTGGAGCAGGGGACCACGCATGACCCACTCTGGAACGCTGCCCAGGTACTGCCCTACAAAATGCTGAGCTTTTTTCTGAGGGGAAGAGGTGAGCTGCCTCGGACTGACCCCTATGACTGTCCCTATCCCCGCAGCTCCAAATGGTCCGGGAGGGCAAGATGCATGGCTTCCTGCGGATGTACTGGGCCAAGAAGATCCTGGAGTGGACGCGCTCCCCTGAGGAGGCCTTGCAGTTTGCCATCTACCTCAACGACCGTTACGAGCTGGATGGAAGGGACCCCAATGGATACGTAGGCAAGCTGCAGGATGGGGGCTTGGGGTGTGATGGCCTTAGCTGTGAGGGCCAAGGCTGCAGTGGGGGCTCTTTTCAGGCAACTCCAACCCATCCTGCTTTACACCCACATCCCACTTCCTCTCCATGTCCTCTGAGCAAGGGGGAGAGCTGACACTTTGTCCCTGTGCCCGGCAGGCTGCCTCTGGTCCATCTGCGGCATTCACGACCAGGGCTGGGCGGAGCGGGCTGTCTTTGGGAAGATTCGCTACATGAACTACGCCGGCTGCAAGCGCAAGTTCGATGTGGACCAGTTTGAGCGTCGCTACACCCCCACACACTCCCAGTGAGCCTCAATGCAGGGGCAGATGTGCCTTTACCAAGCTGCCAGCTTGCAGGGATCACCCCGGGATGTTGGAGGGCTCCCTGTAGCAGCAGCAAGCTCCAGGGTTTTGCAGGTCTGTGCCATCACCTGCTGCTCGAGCTGCCACGCTGGGGCAGCTGCTGGAGTCCTCCTGCTGCCACAGGTGTGCTAGCAGCTGTGAGCCCATCCTCAGCATGCCCATGCCTGCCAAAAATCTTTTCTACAACCACTGTCCTCAGGAGTAGCCCAGGTCGCCATTGCTGCTGGTAACCACAGCTGAGATTTGGGCTGAGCAAGGTGTTTCTAGGGAAAAGACCCCAGGAAGAGGCTCTTCATGAAGCCAGTGCTGGTCTGTCAGACACAACTTTCAACAGTTGTTTTAAAGTTTACAGTTTCTATTACCTGTGTCAGTGGTGTTTATGTGGAGATGCACGACTGCTGTGAGGGGAGAGCCAGGTTCTGTGAAATGGGGGTGCAAGCAGATAGGGCAGCCAAGGCCAGCCCCCTGGGCCTCTCTGCCAGCAGCAAAGGCAGGCTCTGGAGTGGGACAGGCATTACAGAGATTCCTCACTCAGTGGCTTGTACCTCGTGCCTTGAGTCCAGTGGGGAGGCCACAAACCAGATGAATTAGTCAAGGCATAGTGACAATAACCTGTCCCAGTGACTGCATCACCAGCTGCACAAGCTGTCCCTTCCACTGCTCCTTGCCACCAGCAGCACTCCCTGCCTGCACCACGAACTCAGTGTGCAATACACACCATTACCCCACCTGAAACCATGTCAGGACACAACCAGACTCCTTATTAACTTAGTTTATTATGGACGGCATTTTAATTGCTATGCTGTGCAATAACAATCCCATTGTGAGGGCTCCAGTTGACGGCCAGGGCAGCCCCTGGCTCTCCCTCCCAAAGAGCTCCCTGCCTTGGCCAGTTCCAGTGTTAGTTGTAGTGGTCAGTGCTGGGCAGCAGTGTCAGTGCTGGGCACAATCTTGCCCTGAAAATCTCTGCCAGGTTTGCAAGTCCTGCTGCTTCCACACAGTCCATGGTGGAGGGTGGAAACCATGAATAACCCAGAATTCCTTCCCTCTTCTCTAAAAGTACTCAGTGCTTCTAGAAAGGGATCTAGGCAGCCTCTCAGCTGCTGCCCCATGACATTAAAGTGCTTCAAACAAAACGGTGGATGGAGGTGTGCTGCTGAGGCAATTCAGGGAAGGGGGTCCCAGGTCCGAGCTGCAGCAGCAGGGCCTGGTTTAGGCCTGGGGACAGGCAAGACCAAGGCAGACAAGGATCTGGCAGCCCCAAGGCTTGCAGAGACAGAGTGAGCAGAAGAGCAGCTGCTCTGCTGGGGAAAACAAGCAGAAGCAAGCCACAAGGCAGTAAAAACCTCAAAGGAGCAAGTGGGAAGCTGAACCCTGCTTCCAGGTTTTTGTCAGGATGCTGCAGGCAGGAGGAGAGATGCTGCTGTGCAGCAGCCTGGCCCCCAGCAGCAAGACTTGCAGCCACCTCTCCTGGTCCCAGCCTCTTCCCTTCTCCCCAGCCCTGCCACCCCTCCAGGGAGAGCCCATGAGGGGTCACACCCCAGCCTCAAATCAGGGCATGTGCTGACAGAGCAACTGCCCCTTGATGCCTCCTGCCAGTGCATTGCTCCCTGGTCCCTCAACACCCTCCTTGCACATACACAGGCCACACCATCCTTCCTAACACCTCACATCCCACCCGTGCTGAGGTGGTGCTGGACATGTCATGGCTAAAGCATGCCCCCACTATGCAGAGGCACCTCCTCCACTGGGCACAGAGCTCACCTTGTCCCACTGGGTCTGACCCTGACCCTGCAGAGCTGTCACTCATGGCAGGTGTCACTGCATCAGCGAGGCAGCACCCTTGGCAGCACCCCAGTGCCAAACCTCTCTTCCCCTGGGTGTCCCCATTGCAAGCACGCTGCCTGACCATCCCACCACAGTGCAGCTGGGAAGCTTCAAGGCTTTGCCTGGCACAGGGACTCCTCCCAAGTGGAGCAGGAGATCTGCTGGGAGAGGGGACCAGCTCCATCCAGGGGTGAGGAACCATGAGCAGGACAGCCCTGGAGATTTTATACTGGTGAGTCCCAAGCAGATCGCATGCTCCCTAATGAGGCATTTCAAGCAGCACCTCCTTGAGGGGGAACACACAGTGAAAAATACAAACAATCACATTAAAAAAATAAAACCAAATCCAGCAGATTAAAAAAAAAAACCAAAAAACCAAAAAAAACCCCTAAAACAAACCAAGACAGAGGCTTGGGGGATGCAGCTGGAGACCTGAGCCTTCACCTGCATCCCCACAGGTCTCGGGCAGAAGGCAGCTGCACAAAAGGCAAGTCCTGGTACCACCAGAGTGAGGTTCCATGTCATCCTTAGAGGAGGACATGTCTCCCTGGTAGGACCAACTGGCAGCACAAAGAGGAAGTAGGGTCAGAAGTGTCACTGTATCCCATGGAGGCAGATTCCCATTGAGCCATGGGGATCTGCCTGCCAAAAGTCCATCAGCACATCCACTTGTGCAGCTGCTCCAGGGGCAATGTCCCTCTGCAGCACAGGGAAATCTGGCATTTTCATTGTTGCCACCTCCTCTGCTCTGATCATGGAGTGAGAGTAACTGCTTTCCAGCAGTGTCCCACAGTGCATTTGAGAAAGGGAGCTGTTAAATGTACAAACAACCCCAAACCCCCACCCTCCCTCCATGCACACAACCCCCAGCAGCAGAATGGAGGATCAGAAGATACCTGACTCCCTCCTCCAAGGAGCAGATGTGACCAGAGCTTCCTAGTATACAGCTGATGAGCAGAAAGTGCTGACCCTTCAGGGGACGCTGCTCAGTTCAGGGCAGGGTACAGGGATGGACAGTACAGCCCTGCCTGGTCCAGCATGAACAACTGCTTAGAAAAGGTCCCTGTTCTGCCTGCAAAGGCATCAGGGAGTGGGAGTGGTACCTGGAGCAGATCCACATGATGAAATATGCTCCTTTCCCAGCCCAGCACTATTGCATGAGGGAAAAGAGATCCCTTCAAGGCAATGCTCCAGGCCTCCCAACAGTCCTCCTCATCTCCAGTCCATGTGGCTCAGTCTCTGGTGATAAAGGCCACACACATAAATAAAACCATGATCTGCTCCTTGGCTGCAACATGCTCATGTGGCTGCTACTGCCTCTGGCTGCTCCAGTTCATCTTCATAGTCCAAGATGTAGGACTCCATGCTCTGCTTGGCCATCAGCTCTCTCCGGGCTTGAAGACGCTCACACCGAGGACAGCGGGTGGATTTGAAGCAGAATTTGTGGTAGCAGGCTTTGCACTCTGTGAGGGAAAGCATGGCTGAGCACTGGTGGAGACTGACAGACTGGAGGGAGGTTTTCTGCTCTGTACAAGGTTCCTCCCCAAGCTTTCCTGATACTCCAAGGAAACAGTGACTTCGCCCCAAGTTTTCTCTGGCACTGCACCTGCCAAACCAAGCTCTACTTGTCCGTTAATACTCGTTATTATCGAGGATGTGTCCTGAAGGGATCTATGGACTTCTTAGCAGGCAGGAAGAGCACAGAGATAAAGCCTTCAGGCTCTCTCTGTTCTGCAAGGTCAGCTCCAGCTATCTAAGCAGGGGCAGGGGAGCTGTGTGCAGGCTGCAGCCTGTCCTGTAACCACAGCAGGAGGGAAGCCAGGACTCCCAGACACCCACTTGCTGCAATTAGAGCCTGACTGCCCACTGCTCCTGGGGGAGGCTGCACACAGCATGGTCAGGAGGGGACCTACACACTCCATCATGCCAGCAAACACTGCTATAATGCTGATCTGCTGCTGTGATAACATATTGCAGCCACAGGCCATGCACAGAGGCACTCTGGGCTGGCTGGCTATGGCTCTGTACCTCTTGCTAGTACAAATGCCACTCAAACTGGAAGCAGACCTTGGTGGCCTCAGGGTCTGCCCCTTCCCTGTTTTCCTGCAGCATCTCACCTTCACATGTCCTGCACTTGTTGAGCTCAAAGGGAAAGATGATGTCGTCCTCATTCTGGCAGAACTCGCAGATGAAGCCTTTGGCTTGGCACAGCTGGAAGGAGAAAAGATGAGGAAAAAGCAGCTAAATAATGCTCACCTCCCTGGCAAGTAGGGCAGAAGGTAGAGTACAGCAGGGCACCAGGACACAGTGCCCTGCACTAACCATGTGGGACAGCCCTTCCCCAGCATGGAGCATAGGAAAGCTGAATCAGCCTGTGTCAGGGGTGGGGGAGAGCCAAAATGGGGTAGCAAATATCCCATTTGTGCTGGGTAGGAGCTCTGTGGAGCAGGCAGGAACAGTTAGTTAATTGAATCCATTAATTTGGTGGCTGTCCTGCACACCAAAGCCTCCCCATCAGTTATCTTTGCAGCAAAGCCTGCTCCCAAGGATGCAGAGCCATGCAGGAGGCAGGAGAGGAGGCCTTACCATGCACTTGTCAATGTGCAGGCTGCCTGCCTTCAGGAGCTCTGTCAGACGAGGCACCAGGTCCCCCTTCTTGATGGCACTAAAGTCACTCAGTGAGTAGAGGTGCAAATCCTCTGTCAAGTGGCCAGGCACCATGTCAAAGGAGTCCAGGAGGCTGCAAGGACAGAGAAACCAGAGCTCAGAGCAAAGTGACTCCACTAAGACCCCTCTCTCCACTCCTTATGCTTTCTCTCCCCCTCCTCTCCCCTCTCTCCCCACTGCTCAATGCACAGGCTGCACAGATCCCCAGTGCAAACTGCCAGGGGACAGAACCAGGACAGGAAAACAGACCAGGACTCACTCTTTAGCCAGCCGGCACGTCTTAAACATGTTCTTCATGTGGAAAAGCTGGATTCGCAGCAGCTGGAGAGGAAGGGGGGGACAAAGAATCAGTAAACAGAGCACGGTCCTTGGCCAAGCAGCTCTACCCCATTCCCTGTGCTGCTGAAATAACTGCTGCTCCTCAGCTGCTGCTCTCCTGTTTCCGAAGTGTTTACATCACACAGGGCAAGGCGAGCACAAGCATCATCACGTGCTTCAGGAGATAAACTGAAGCCCAGCTGGATAACAGCCAGAAATTCCTTCTGACATTCCTATGCCACTGAAGAAATAAGAAGAGGTGAATGGAAAGACACAGTGATGAGGTTTTAAGCCTCCACAACTGAAATATCTGCTTCTCCTCAGCTTTCCTGCAATATGGCTTACAGCTGGCAGCCACCCACCTCACCCCAACCCCACTCAGAAAGGCACAGAAAGGGTCTTACCCGCACTTGGTTGAGAGCCTTTACTTTCTGGTAGAGGGCAGGATTGATAGCCTGCACGTTGAAGAGTGGGTCACTCCAGATCTTGCTCAGCAGGTCTTTGGAGAAGTTGCTCACATAGTACTTGCTGAAGTCCCACTTGCGCAGGATGCGGCTGGGGATGACAGTCTGGGCGTTCTCGTGGCAGCACTGGCAGAAATACTTGCCCAGGTACTCGCAGTACCGCAGCCGCTTGATGTAACCTGGCCAAACCCAGGCAGACAGGCAGGTCAGCCCAGGCACAGGCTCTGCACAGCTACATGCTGCACTCCCAACACTGCTCAGCATTTCCAGCAAGCAAGGAATTCTGCCTTGCTGGTATCTCCTCCAGCCCAGAGTGCTCAGCATTGGGTTCTGCAAGCAGCCTCTGACTGCAAAAGCCTTTGGGACCAATAGTCCAGTCTCATGAAGCCATATCTACCTACATATTCAGGGAAGAATCTGCTGGGGGCTCGAGGACCCAACAGAGGACTTTGCCTTACATGAGTCAAGATCTGAAATGCCCTCCAAAGAACAGGCTGGCTGCTCTATGCCTCCAGATCTGTGACCTTCTGGAAGAGGAGGCTCCTCTGTGGACGTTGCACACCAATGTGCAGGCAGAGCTGGCAAAGGCAGTGTAGCATTGCCCCAGAGACCTTGTGCTGAGCTCTACCACCACCCACCCACTCAGCATCTTCCCACTTGTTTGCAGGTTCTTCCCCACTCTCCAGCTCAGGTTCCCATCACTCACCAGGATCAGTCCGGATGCCACAGCCTGCACACCGGTAATTCTGCTTGGTCACAGCCATCTTCCTCCTGCCCAGAGACAGAAGACAACATGTATGACCCAGCCCTGATGGAACCTGGCACCAGAAGATGGGTACTGGCACAGGCCAGGGAGGTTTACATGGACAACATATCCAAATGGAAAAGCCCATTTGTGTCCTGGGTCACATCAAAGGCTCCAACCCTAGGCACTGGCTCCATCTCACCATCTCATGGTCATGACCACTGTGGGTCTACCAGGCAGGGAAATCCCAGCAACCAGAGGATAAGCAACCTTGGTGCTGATGGAAAAGGGCTGGAAAGGGCAGGTCCCCTGAGAGCCCCCAGGCACACAGGTCCTTACGTTGGGGCTGGGTGGACGTTGAAGATGATCTGCGGTCGCGGCGGGGCCCACTCCAGGTTTCCACGCACCCGAATCCTCAGCTTGTAGATGTCAGCATGTTCTCCATCATCGGGAGAGATAGGCAGAGAGTCAGGGATGGGCAGGAGCTGGGAAAAGCATGCAAGAGGGTCAGATATCTATCTGGTGCTGCAAAGGCAGTGCACCTGGCTGGACTGCCAGAAACCTGCAACTGCAGCCCTCTGGGAAACTGCCAGGCACCAAGCTGCTCCAGCAGCTGAAGGGGGGCTGAAGAATGGCTGTCCCCAGGGATTTGGACACTGCTTTAGGAGCTTGCAGTGGCAGAGCCCTGCTTGGCTGCGCCATCTCCAAAGCCCAGACAAACCCCCTCCTCCATCCACAAAAGGGTCACTGGGACAAGCAAAGCCCCTCAGCAGTGGGCTGAAGCCAGGGGTTCAGAGAACATCAAATGCAATCAGTGACAGGAACTCACAGCCTTACCTTCTGCGGGGCATCGTGCTCGGGGACCAGCCACTCCAATTCAGAGGCAGCTGGGAGCTGCATGCCCTCAAACTGCTTCAGCAAGCCCATAGCCACAGCCTCTGCCGAGTTTGAATTGAGGAAGGAGTGGGATCTAGACAACAAAGGAACTGTTACTACTGAGTCTTACAGCTGTGCTCTCCTAGCAGCCCCATGCCTGTCCCAGCTCAAGCCAAAGATGCTCCCTTCAACTCTGGTACCTTAATTCTGCAGTGCTACACAGGCTTAAAATTAATATATGTGATTGACTGCTGTCTTTGCAGCTGTCCCCAGGCAAAGATGGCTAACGGCACCACAACAACTGTTCAGAAAGGTGAGCAAAACCTAACTCACTTAATAAAACCTGTGCCTGTTGACAGGGAAGCTGCAAAGTGACACCCAGTGCCTGAATAAGCCAGAGACAACTGCTCTCCTAGTATGAACCTACGCAAGCAGCTGCCCACCATGAACACAGCTTTGTATTTCACCACACAAGCAGAGGGGTACCCACATCTGAGGGAGGGAGGGAGGGACAGAGGGAGGGAGGAAGGGATATCTACTCCACTGCAAAACAGCAACTGATGCACGTGGAAAAGCAGAATTGGGTAGGAAAGAGAACGTGGTACCAAGATATGTTGCCATGAGGTTGAAGACGTACATGGAGTCTGAGGAGAGAAAGGACTTCCTGCTGGAGTCTGGGTTCCTCTTGATGTCTGCATCTGAATCACAAATACACAAGGTGAAACAGGTGGGACAGGGCAGGGGGATACATTCATTTCAAACCAAAGCTTCAAGGTAAAACTCATCAAGCTGTTCAAAAGCACGTGAACTACAGCATCAACTTCTACCAGTGGCACTGAGCAGCAAGGAGGGGTGCAGTCTAATCAGCCATCTGTTGGAATTACAAGGGAAAGGCATGGTGGGATGCTGTGAAAACAGCCAGCCTGAGGTTTGGAGGAGACAAGTGGCTGCTGGTACAGGTCACACACCAAGTCCCAGCAGTAACATTGCCTGAAACAAAACACACAGGAGCCTGGAGGGCAAGACTGCAGGGTTAGCAAGAAGGTTTAGTAGCTCTCTACACACAGTATAGATGCTGGAAGGGATTAGCAATGAGATGCAGAGCCCTTCTCAGAACTTGACTGTAACATGTAGGATCAGACATTGGCCATGCCACAGCTTGGCAGTGACTGCACAGCCAGGGCTGGCAGCTCAGGTACCAGGCAGTGAGACCTTCACCACTCATCTTTCTTCCACTCCAGCAGACTAAATCCTAACAGGGAATGTATCTCAACAGTAGAAGACCCCTATGTCAGGACATTTTCAGTCATACAATACAGACAGAAGCAGGCAGAAGCCCTGCTTCCTGCAGATAAGACTCCCAGAAAAGGGAAGACAACATGCAAGGGGAAAGTACTGCAGTTCAGGACAGAAGAGTGGCCAAAGCCACAACTTTCATCCCAGCAGGTCTCCTGTTTTACACCTCTGGGGAGCTCTAGGAATGGTCTGCAGTGACCACACCACCCCCAAACACAAGTCTGTAGCTTCCCTTGCCCCAGTGCCTGGCATGGGGAGGCACAGCTCAGGGTTCCTGCTCCTGTACCCCAAGAAGGCTGACTAACACAAATCTGCAGAGAGGCCACATGATTCCAGCCAGGCACCAACTGCACACTCAGGCCAAGGGAATCATAGCCGATGATTCAAAGGAATCATAGGCTGAGCAAAGAGTGTCCCCCTGCCCCAAGCTTTCCTACAGAGAGCAGGACTGTCCTAGCAAGAGAGGGAGCAAGTCCTGCAAATTTACAGACTCACACTCCTGGAATTCAGCTTGGATGATTGACCCTCTTGTTTGACATCCATTGCTAAAACACACACAGGAAAGCATCCTAATGTTAAGGAATCCACATATCTACATCATGCAAACTGAATCCCAGCTGCAGAAAACAGGGAATTCAGGCAAACAGCCTCACGACCTTGTAGGGCACCAGCCAGACACACCTGCCATGCTCTGGTGCCTTCTGCTCTGTGCAGGAAGGTCCCACATGGCCCTAGACTATGACAAACATGAGCAAACAGGGACACACACCGGACAGTCTGGGCCAGGTGCTATGCAGAGGCAGAGCCAGCACACTCAGGCACTGACACGGTCTCAGAGATGGCAGAGGGAGCCAGATCTGACCCTAGGCTTCCACAGGAGCTAGCACTGGGATCCTGACATTGCTTGCTTCCTAACATTAACTGCAAACACTCCCCAAATGCTCATTAGCTGCCCAAAACATCTCTGCTGCCAGTGCTATCATCAGGTGGGATAGTCCCCAGAAGGCTTGTGAACAGCCCCCAAATCTAAGGACACTACTCAATACCCCATACACCAGCTTCAGGCCAGGATTACAGCCCTGGGCTGTGAACACAGCAGGGCATACAGGAAAGCTCTGAGCACCAGCAAATCCAGCAGGAGCAACATGCTGGTGCTGAACACCTGACAGGAGAGATCACCAGCAGCCCAGCAGGCTGTTCCCTCACTAAAGCAAACAGGGAGCACATGAAGGTTATTTAAACATGGCCAGCAGACCAGAAGGATTGCCTAGCACTCCTGCAAACAATAAAAACACTAAGCAGCATGTGATCCCAGTGCTTAGGGTCTCCAGCATGAATAAACTGCCTGTGCCCTGTCTGATCTCACTACTTCTCCTCCAGAACTTTCTAGAAGGATTCCACTCCAAGTCAAATCTGAGCAGAACAGGAAGGGCTGGCTGTGGTTCAGATCAAAGCTATGGCATGCCAGCTCTGCCAAATCAAGCAGAATAACACTCCCCAAGACACTCAGGATGGAGACCTGGTCCTATATCAAAGAGGACTCTGCTCTCACTCAGCCCAAGCTCAGCCTTCAGCACCTACAGAGCACAAAGCTGTGCCATTGCCCTGTAAAGTCCTACCCCAGGAAAGACAGGTTTTCACCACAGCAGGCACTTTTGATACATCCAAAGTACTGCAGGCAAAATGCTCTGGGGGATGGAGTCCACAGCAGAACTCCTCTGCCTCCTCTCTGCTCCATCCTGCCACATCATCCTGCCACAGCTTTTCTTGCTGACATCTGGATGATACTGGAACTAGTTCCCAGTTCTGAAACCAGGCAGATTTCAGAGAAGTGTGCCCATGCACACACACACACACCTTGCACACACACACACGCGTGCCCAGGGGAGCACTGCAGGGTACCTGAGAACAAGGAAGCCATTGACACTGAGAGGCCGTTCTTGGACATTTGAATCAGGTTAGATCCATCGTTACCATCTGTATGACACGGTGATGACAAAACAGTTGACTTCAGTGCTTTGGCCAGGCCAAAGAGAAAGGGCATAAAACAAGAGCAGCACTCACACAAGGAGAGCTCAGAATTGAATTCACACACCCCTCCATGGGCTTCAAAACTGAGCTCAAAACTTTGCCCTTGCAGACTGAGAGGTTGCTGTCAATAGCCAAGACACGCTAAGCTTAAAGCTGAAGGCTGGACTACTCCATCTTCTTTTTAAAGTAAGACAGGTGGAGGTACTACTGAGAAGTAAGTCATCTACTTCAGAGGATGAACAAAGCTCTGAAGGAAATGAATACCCAGGGACTTGGGCTGGTCACCTATGGGTGATAAGCTCAGCCACCCAAGCTGCCAGGAGCAGAGACTAGAGGTATTGCAGGTTGGGATGTGACCAGTACCCACCAACCAAGAGGTAAGTGGTCAGAGCTATGGCTCCTTCTGCCAGTGAGGAGAAGAGCATGATGGCAGCTCTCCCACCGCTCTAGCTGTGAAAGCAGCTCTTTGTACCAGGCAATGAAATGGAAACCACCTACCAGCCAGAGGCACAGAATGTGACAGGGTTACAGAAGATTTTGAAGGAAACATGAGGGAAACTTAGTGCTCTGCTTATACTCAAAACGCAGCCATTTTTTGGGGAAAAGCCATCCTGAAGTCCAGAGGGACAGAGTCGTCTTCAGCAGGACTGACCCCAACACAACCACACCAAGGAGAAGTCTGTTCCTATGAAAGAAGCCGACACAGCCATTCCCTCTTACCTCGAATCTCGTACTCTTCCACATCCTCTGCAGAGCCAGAGTCAGAGAGCCGCATGGAGCCGTGGGAGCTGAACTGGGACCCACTGTCTGTTGCTATGAGACCTGGGAGAAATGTATGACAGCCACATCATCAGTGGAAGGGCTCTCAAGGGTCACTGACAGCTATGGGAGAAGTGAATAGCCAGGTATAGCCAGGGAAGTGAGGGATGGAGCTCAAGGATGGAAAACACTATGGGTTCAAAATGAAATTACATTCCATTAACTCAGTGCCAGCAGTGTTATCAACAGATGGTATCTGTCACATTATGCTCTTCAATAGAAGCAGTTTCACAAATCTTGGCACCACCTTGGTAGCAATTTAACTGTTTCCAAGGAACAGGCAGGATGCTATAGGATAGGCAATGGACAGAAAACCCACATCCCACTAGCTGATGAGCCCAAAACACATCACCCACTGTCTGAGCCGATCTCCTGGCAGGTAGGGAACAGGTGCCTGGTGCGGATCTGCTGGCGCCGAATGCGAATCTTTTGTTTAAGCTCCTGGATCTCCTTGTCACTGTCTTCCTCCTCCTCCTCCAGCTGCCTGCTCATCATGTTGCATTTCATCAGCTCAATGGCAGCGATCAGGGACTCTGAGATGCTGAAGTGGGCGTTCTCCTGCAAGAGCAAAAGCATTCAAGGCTATGCCTTGGACAAACTAGGAAGCCTTGGTAAAATTTTTCCCCACCTATAACAGGAAAGAGTTTATTACTCATAGATGATGATGAAAGACGTTAATCTCTCTCAGCCCTGCAAAACACACCTCTTCTAAGAGGACCTAGAAAACAAAGCCTTCTTGAGCACTGGAATACTCACAAAACACAAGAGACATCCTACAAAGAGGATGTGCAACACATCCAGTCTGGGGGGTTGGCACATGGCCCTGAGGGGCCCTAATATGTGGCAAAGCTGCTGTGTATATAATGGATGGTCAGATCCTGGCTATCAGACACCACCAAGGAGCTCAACCTTGGAGTTCTGTGCACAGCTCTAAAGCAGGCAATACCATGGCATTATCTTCCCCACAGCAGGAAGTATTCCTGAACCTGCAGTGAGATACATTCTCCAAACACATGCAGGCTGCTGCTGCTTCCCTCACCTTCTCCAGGTCTGCACAACTGCCAAAGTCCTGCTCAGAGAGGTAGCTGATGAGGGACTGCCCTTCCGAGGGTCTCCTGAACATTCCTTCCCCCGAGCTCAGGTACTGTCCCGAGTCTACAAAAGCAAGAGACACAGGCATGAGGGAAGGACCTGCTATCTCCATGCCACCAAGCCCTGCCAGCACACAGCCAGCATCCCATAAGCAGCTGCCAGCAGCTGAACGGGACTGAGTGTCCCTGCTGAGGCTGGCTTTACTCACCATACTCCATGTAGAGGGAGCTGGGTGTGCTCAGTTCACTGCTCTGTGTGGAAGCAGAGATCGGCCCTCTCCCTCCACCTGGATCTCCATGGGACTCTGGAAGGGAAGATGACACCAGGCACACCTCAGTACCTCAGAGGCGCCCAGCCACTGCACAGGGTGAAATGAAAGGGGCTCAGCATCACACGCACAGGCACAAATGGATGGAAATAAAGAGGGACATCTTCCTGCTCCATGCCACAGCTGAGGGCAAGCCCAGGAGGAGACAAAACTAGAAAGGCATTTCAGGCAGGAGAAGGGGAATGGAGAGAAGACCATGAGAGCCATGGAACAGTTGAGTCCTGAGCCTTCCTCTGTTTAGTCCCAAGTAGAGCTGGGGTACACAACAGACTTCAGCAAGCACCTCTTGCCAGCCCATTCTTCTTGCTGGACCATCTCCGAGGGAAGCATTATCCCCCAGAACAGAGAGTCGGGAAAGGAGACACGGGGAACATAAGCAGCTAAGAGATCTGTGGGGTCCCAGCCCTGCAAAGCAGGACACCAGTGTAAGGAGGCATCTGAAGGACATGTTCCTGCTCCACTCTTAGCCAGGGTTCCCCACACACAGCGCTGGAGCCTGGCTGCAGTGCTCAAGGTGACCTACACGGGCTCTGGGCAGGGCTCTGCCCCACACACACATTGTGGTGCAACTCCCTGCCAGACTGAGCCAGTAGAGACTGCCAGGAGCTGGCCTGACTGGAGACCAAGAACAGGTGGTGCTCTCCAGAGAGCTATGGCCCCAGGGAGCACCTGGATGGGGTGGGTGGGTGACAGAGGACTGCTGAAGGAGACTGAAAACACCCTGCCTGGAGTGGGACAGGAGCATACTGCTCTGGATACAGGGCAGGTGCCAGCTGACATCATGAGCACAACAGAAGGGCAACCCTGTCCTTTCAACCTCCTGCTCACTTTTGTTCTCAGCTTTGTGCTGTAACTCTGACGTGGCTGGAGGCTCCTGAGACCACCAATACCAGCCTCTCCCCATCAAAGCCATGAAGCAGCAGTCACCAGGATGGGGCCTGGGATCAACCCACTCCACAGGCTGGGAGACAAAGGAGGCTTGTCAGGGTGGTAGGCTCTCACAGCTACTCACTGCAGCCTGGCAGGGTGTCCTGCAGCCACCTCAACCCACCTCAATGGGGTGGGTGCCAGGGGGTGCCATATACAAACGAGCCTGCTGCTGAAGGGTAAAGTGAGGCAGTGCTGACCATCATCTCCTGGAGCAGGACACAGGGCTGGACACATCTCTCTGAACACCCACCACCCCAGGGAGAAGCCTTCCCAGACACAGAACCCTCAGCACCCAGACATGAGCTTGACAAACCCAGTGCCACTATTCAGTGGGAGCAAAACAAAAAAGCCCATTTTTTTTGAGCTGCTGACTCTTTCTGCATGTGGGGCAAAGGGATGGCAGCACCCCAGCACTTCTGCTTGGGGGAAAACCTGCCCTGAGCACAAAAGAGTATCCAGAAGTCTCAGCTGTGGGTACATACATTGGAAATCAGTCAACATCAAACCTCCCTGTGCCACAGATCCACGGAAGAAAAGGAAAGATTAGATGTTCAAGCCCATGCCTGCTTAGCTGCCAGCCCTTATTCACTAGGTAAGAGATGAAAACTCTCCTGGCTCCCAAGAGGGTGGAGGGAAGGACAGGGGATGCAACTCAGAGACTTGGTGGCCAGTGCTCCCCAATGCCATGCAGGGGAGCTGGACACACTTCTGGGTCTGGTCCACTGCTTCCACAAATCAAGCTGGGATCTTCAGTCACGTTGCATGCATGAACCAGACCACATTTCAAAGCATCAGCTGGGACACAGCAAAGAAAGATTTTTTTTTTGCTTTTCTAAATGAACAGTAACGGTTTGATGGCAATCCTGAACTTGATGCAATGATCACTAATGAAGGGCTGTTACACTGGCTCCCAAACCTGCCACTGGGTCTTCTATTATAATGGTGATATCCCTGAGGCCTCCTGGGCAGACAGAGGAGGAGAAGGGCAGCGTTAAGGGAGAGAAAACAGAAACAGACTGGTTACTACTCAGCAAGGACCTCCACTTCTCCAGTGAAGGCAGCACCAGCAAACTCCCACAAACTGGTTGTCCCCTCACATCCCACTCTTCCAATCCCCATGTAATCACTCACTCAAGACCACAAGAGAACCCAGGAGGTTACCAATGGGATGACATCCTACCAGTAGGATGAGCCCAGGCCCTAGTCCCATATCCCAGCCAAGCAAGGCCAGTGGGGAAGCAGGACAGCTGATGACACAGCATTGCTGCCATTTTCTAAGATTTTGGTAAAAGCTGGCAATACCAGTAACAGTCTAGCCCACGGCATTCTGGGAAGCAAGATGTCATCCCATCATCCCAGTGTGGAGCTGAAAGGGGAAAAGACCAACCACTTGTTGCTCTTTCCAACCTGATCCATGGAATCAAGGGGGTGGCCAGCGTCAGCCTTCTGATACCAGGGACTTCCACACCCAAGAGCCATCCCAGAAAAGCTGTCCCCTTACCGTGCAACTTCCCAGAAGTCACGTTGGTGTCAGAGTGTGAGCGCACGTGGCTCTTCTTGAGGATGCCCTGTGGAGCTGATGACTGTCCCTCCGAGAAGCTGGACCGGCGCAACAGGCTCAGGCCCCTGCTGACACCTCCACTTGCCCCCTGCTCCCCCTGGGATGATACTGAGTCCAGCTTCTGGGAGCTGCTGGAGGAGAAGAGTTTGGAGCTACTGCTCTTGGTGCTGCTGGTGCTGGCGCTGCTGCATGCCCGGCCCCGGCGTCCCAAGTTCCCAATGGCCAGGTACTCTGGCCCATCATTAACATCACTCTGTGGATCATCCTGACTCCCTGTCCAATTATCCTCGCTCTGGCTGGTGGTGCTGGAACTCATCTCACTGGCTGGAGAGAAGGGGTCTTTGGGTGAGGGGACGTGGAAGCGGGTGACAGAGCCGGGCTGCTCCAGAGGGGACCTGCCCTCACTGAAGGAGGAGGAGCGGGTGGACGGGCAGCGCTCCTGGGGCTGGCTGGAGTTGGAGCTGCCACAGGAACTCACTGGTCTCCTGTCTGGACAGAAGCAGGAGCATGATTTCACACACTCTGGCATAAGGAGACCATCCTATGGCAATAAGCTTGTGGCTTCATACCAATGTGCCCACCCACCACAGAAAAATCCCTCCCTTCCATCACAGGTAGAAGTCTTCCATACCCATCCACCCCAACAAATACATAAGCAGATAAAAAGGTCAAGTCTTTTCTGGGTCTACCCTGAACTCCCTAGCCCACCTTTGATACCTGAGAGGCCAGAGGAGGCTGGATGTTGGAGGCTGGAGAAGGACCCAAAGCAGCGCTGCTGTGTGCAGGTGGCAGCAGGGACACACAGGGATGCAGGGAGGGCAGTCAGGCTCTGACTCTTGGTCACTGGGGATGGATTGTCACTCTTCCTGGTAAGCTGAAGAGAGGTAGCATCATCAATAAATCAGCAACTATGGGGCTACATGTTAAAGGAGCAGCAACAGAAAGGGATCGACCTGTGAATGCCTGGTCACCAGCCTCAAAAGATGCAGCAGCCCAGGGAACAGGAGGGTGGGGAGGGAAAAACATGGCAGCACAGAGGGGAAGCGGCTCTTTGTTTGCAGCTGCAGGACAGACTCCCATTGGGAAATTACCAGGCTCTCAGTGAAATGATCCAGGCAGCCCAGCGCTGCGGGCAGACGGCTCTGGTGTCCCTCAGCGCTGGGATCACACATCTCTCTTGTCCCAGCAGGAGGGTCTGACGCGCACAGGGACGGCAGTGACGTGCCGGCCAGCTGAAAGAACACAGCCCCCATTTAACGAAGCCTCATTAATTGCTCTCCTCTGGGGAGCTCTGTGCAAAGAAGGCAGCTGCTGTTCCCCTCCTCTGGAGAGAGCGCAGCTGGCACAGGGCTGCACTGGGAGTCATTGGCATAATGAGCAGGAGTAGGCACCCAGGTGTCCTGCAGTGTTGACCATCCCCTCAGAGGGTGACTGTCCCTCATGACCAAGCAGCTCTGCATGTCGGCCCTGAAGCCTCAGACTGTTGGAGAGGACTTTAAAGGTGCCTCTTACAAGGAACTTGTCCTCAGGTCCTCTATTCAAACCCTTGGTGCAAGCCTGAACCAAGGTGCCCCACTATAGGCTCCACACAGCCATCTTCCCCATCCTGACCCCTGACAGGTTACACAGGCAGCACAAGGACCAGTTCCCCCCTCTCCTCCCCTCATGGAGCAACTTTTACTACTTCCAAGTCCAGCCCCTTGTCCAAGGACACTGAAAGTGACCTTGCGGGAGTCACCGCAGGCAGTCAGAGTCTGGGGAGAACCAGATGTAAAATATGGGACCTCAACTCACCATGGAGGTGTCAATCTGAGCCAGAAGCCTGGGGTTGTTCTGCTCAACAGCTTCCAGGCACTGCAGCATGGCCGTGACGTGGGCGTCACTGAGCAGGAAGGCAGTATCTAAGGAGGGGAAAAAAGGCTGCTCAAGGGAGTCTCTCTCATCCACATGGTTTGCCACACTGGCTGCTCACATGCAAACCAACTTTTCTGACATCCTCCCTCACTCCCAGGCAACTTGAAAGTGCCACCAGCTAGATATTTTCCCAGTAAGAAGGAAAAGGACCATTGCTCCTTACCTGCATAGAACTTCCTGATGTACTGCCGGTTCTCCAGGAGTGGCCTCAGCTGTGCCGACAGGCAGTGGCACTGCAGGCTGTGCTGCAGCCACAGCTGTGCAATGGCCTGGTCCCCTGAGCCCTCGGGGTCACGCTGGCCACTCTCCTGCAGGCTGATGAACTGGAAAGAGACGTCAGGTTAAGGCAGGCAGAGGCAAGAAGGGGAGCAGGGCTTGTTCGACCACATGGCTTTGGTCCCCTTAATAACAGCAGCTTTCCAGTGCCAGTCACCATCAGCGGGAAGGAGGGCATGTCCCAGCAGCTCCCCAGCCACCAGGCAGGAACAATGCTTCAAAGGTCAGACAGTGATCAAAGTCCTCTGACAGCCACCAGCACAGTGAATTTCTCTTGCACACTCTCCCATCCATGAGCCTTGCCCCTGACCTGGAGGGACCCCATGCTCCCAAATCCAACCTGATCCGGGTGGTGACAGTCATTTTCTTGCTGACACATTAACTGGGGAAGGCTGTGGCAATGCCTGAGCTGCTGCAGCCTGCAGAGCTGGCCCGGAGTTACACCCCACATTCTCCCAGCAGTAGGCTGGACACAGAGACCTCCAGTGGCCAGCCCTGTGTGGCCATCCATGGCAGGAACCATAGATGTCAGCATGGGGCAGCTGAGGACCAGGAGCATCCTCATGTGCCAGTGGTTGGCACAAGTCAGGAATGGGAGAATAAATGCATGGTGAAGTCATAACCCAGAAATGGGACAGCCCAGACCCTTAGAGATTTGCACATACACATGAATCGCCCCTGCATACACATAAACACTGCTTGTGCCAGTTCCCTTGGTGATGCCTGCTGCACCCAGCCCAGCAGAGCTGGAGAAAAATAAGCATTTTTCTGGCCTGGGAAAAATAAGCAGCTGATTGTCTCAGCCCAAGCCACACTGAGTTCCCAGGACACAGCTTGTACCCAAACACATGGCTGCTTCAGCCTCCACAAGCCGTGGAGCCACTTTACTCACAACAGCCCAGGCACCACCAGCCCAGCCGCTCTCTCCCCTCCTGCTGGGCACACAAAGCCACCCCACCAGAACCCACCTTCTCCAGGTGATGAGCAGAGCCCGGACTCAGCCAGCGAATGTCCTTCACAAACTGCCAATAATCCTTCTGTCTGCAGCACACCTGCCCAGGACAGGCACAGTTAGGTACCACCTCCCAAGTGCCAGTTAAATGAGCACATCCCCATAAGTCCCTTCCTACCATGAGAGTATATGCTGTTTGCCTCAGCTTTACTCCAACAATAAGGCTTTTGCTTAGTTATTCTTCCCGTTAGAGAGGAACTACAGCAGAGTTGCTGTTTTCCTCACCACCCCATTGGTTGTAAACAGAGACTCAAAAAGTGTCTTCACAAAAAAAAGCTGATTATTTTTACTTCCATCCCTATTTCCTCTTTCACAAGTGACAGAGGAATGGCTTCTGTTTGGTGGTTTATTTGGTTTGGTGGGTGGAGTAGTT
The DNA here is from genome assembly GCA_024500445.1 of Entomyzon cyanotis. Classification (NCBI taxonomy): domain Eukaryota; kingdom Metazoa; phylum Chordata; class Aves; order Passeriformes; family Meliphagidae; genus Entomyzon; species Entomyzon cyanotis. The sequence continues at coordinate 15,082,868 of JAKEPQ010000780.1, forward strand.
TGTTTTATAAGACTAGAAAACTAACATGGCGACTTTAGCTCTCTAGACTGAATTGCGTTTTCCGAACAAATAAAATTCACTCAAAAGTTTAAAAACCTATAACCGTAGTTCTCTTAATGTGTACATATGGATTTTTTCACCATTTTTTTTTATTCCCAGCTGTAGGCAAAAAAGTTGCCAAGAAAACAGTAAGTAAATAGAAATGTTTTGCTGGAGCAACTATGAGACAACTGCTGTTAGGAAGCTGTATTTTTATGGTCCTCCTTTTGCAGCTCCTATAGCTTGGTTGGTGTCACACATGCCTGAGCGGAGGAGACATTTCTGAGGGGAAGAGCTGCCTTTGCCTATAGTAAAAGCACTGAGGAAGGTCTGGCATGAACTGCTACCAACAGACAGACAAGTACAAATCATTTAAACCTCACTTCCTGAAGCCTATGAATAGCAGGTCTGTCAGAAAGGAGCACCACATTCCTCACATGAGAAAGGCAACTCCTGTCTCTGTCGGTCTCCCAGAGAAGGTCTCTGGTCCATGCAACTGGGGACTAACAGGAACAGAGCAGCACCTCAACAAATGCTGTCTGAAAACTTAATAAATCCAGGAAGCAAAGCTCCCTGCTTGGACAATCTGCCAGTCTGGCTCTTCCTGGAGGCTTATTAGCTTGGGTGCAGCACTGCACAGGTGCAATTTTCCTGATCCAGGACCCAGCTGGCCCACCCAAGCAGCCTAGGGCTCCTCTGTGCTGTTCTCTTCTTTCTGGGTGGCAGAGCCACTGATGGGAAGCCTGTCCCCAGGCATGCCCTGCAGCCTTGCTTCAGCTTTCCACTACAAAATAATTGTGCTGGTAATTGCAAACTGAAGGGGAGATCTTCAAGCCTATGCACACAAGCGGGAAAGAGAAATTCTTCCAGGCAGCCACGGAAGGGGGAAAGGACGGGTGAGCAACTGCAGGCACAACAAGAGCCTGGAAAGAGTGATCCCATCCACACAGTGTGGGTTTGGCTGCCAGCTCCTGTTATTAACACAGCTAACCAGAAACAGTAAAGATGCAGGGTTCTCTTGCCAGGCCTTGCTGGGGACTTGTCCAAGTGCAGATGATACGGGGCTGACTCGCTGCAAATGCAATTTAATCGCTTGGCTGCAGCAGAAAGAAAGGAGAGAGGGGCTGGCCTCAGCACAGGGGGCATAAGTGCTTAGAAAAACCATATTGAAAGTAGATGAGATAGAAAGAACGTGCACCCAGGCCCCTCTGACAGCCACAGCATTTGCCAGGCAAGCTCAGTTCATGCTTGGATCATTTCCCACACTGCTACAAGCACTGTGTTCACGCTGTGCTGTGAGCACAGAAATGAGCTGCAGCACCTGCTTGTGACAGGCACTGAGGCTGTGACAGACAGACAGACAGTCAGGCTGGCAGGACTGAGCCATACCTTGTCATGGATGAGCCCATGGTAGAGGATGCTGTGCATGTCTCTGCAGAGCCGTTCCAAGCCGCCATACTTGGACCAGACATTTGGGTTGCTGATGGACACCAAACCTTCCACTGTGGTCTTCAGGTTGCCAAGGAGCTTCCAGTGCTCCTTCCTGCAGAGAAACACAGCAAGATACATCAGAGATACAGAAGAGGAGCTTCACAACAGGAGACTCTGCTCAGGCTCAAACCTTTGGTGGTCCAGAAGCTAGCAAAGGTGAGCTGCAGCACTTCACAGCTCCCTGCATTGTTTGTGGACAACTGGCTACATCGTAATGATTATTCTGATGACTGGTAGCTACCACCAGGCGACAGACAGAACAGACTGATGGCTCTTGCAATGTACCACTTGCCCAGTCTGGGCCAAAAAAGCTGGGGATTAACTTTCTAGACAGCCTCTTGCTTCACTGACATGCTCTCTCTAAGAGAGCAGCAGCTCTTCAGGAGCACAGCAGCTGTAAGGAAGGGCATGAGGGCTACTACATCGAGTAGACACTGCGTTTACAGAGCAGCACTCCCTGAGAAATGCACACTACATCAAGCACTACAGCCTTGTCAGGATGAAGAGGTGCTCCTCTCCCAGGGTGGTGACACTTTATTTGCATCTCCAGCTGTACAGCTACTCTCTGGGCCCTGAGCCACTGTAGGCTCAACCTGCAAAAGTCTTCATCATGTTCTGGACAGAGATCAGCAAACTGCTGGTAAACTCTGGAGCATGCACAACAGTTCATCAGTATCATCCCCCTCAGCTGCCCTGCATACAGCAAGGAATCACCATTATCTACCACAGAGCAGGAGTGGTGGTGCAGAGAGGTAACACCATTTACCTTTGCAAAAGCAGCTTTGGGGAAGGAAGCTTTGGATCACTGACGTTCCCACTCAAGCTCCCTGACAGTGTCGCCAGATAAACAGCAGCTGTCAGAAACACATATTCAAATAGGAGCCACTCTCCCAGAAGCAACAGGAATGTTGCAATGTATAGTTAGGAGTGTAAATAACAAAAAAGTATGTCTCTGCAGGGTTTGTAACAAAAGCACCCAAACTGATACCTTAGAATGAAAGTTCAGCTTTCCAACTGGCAAGAAACAGGGCAGTGTTTCAGCAGTTAATCCCTCCCACAGCCAAAACCAAACTGGATTTCAAATGCAAAAGGAAAAAAAAATAAGTAACATTATTTAAAACTGCTCTCGTTTTCATCCCTTGGGGATGACAGCATAGGCTACATACTTCTGGTAATTAGAACAAAGCTTTTCTCACCAATATTCTCTTTTTGAGACTAGTTCACTACTGCCAAACTGATTAGTTGAACAAGCAGATAATTAATTATTGGCTCTACTTCAAGCTTCCCATTCACTCCCCTTCCTGATGAGAGAAAGAGCACCATTATCATTGCCCACCTAAGCTTAAACCACACAGAAGCCAACCCATCCCAACAGCAAAGCCTGTCACCCTGACAGCACCAGAGCTCTAAACCAGAGCTGCAGTGCATATGGCAGCATGTGTGTGTTTATGTTATACTTAGACTAACAGGCACAGTAAGGGCTTTATCTCAGGAGAGACTGAAGAAAAATGCACAGATATAAATCAAAGGCAGCTTCCTGAAGGAGATACAACTTGGGGAGACACAAAAAAAATTATCCAGCTCTTCTGAATTTATGGGCTTTTCCCATCCCTGCCCTGAGGGATGCAGATGCTCTTTGCCTATGGATGCCCAGAGAGGAATCAGCAGTCCCTGGTCAAAGGGCACCTGCAGTCACTGAACTCAAAACGTCACCAGCTCCTCCCTAAGGTATTTCTAACACTCCGCGTTAGGAAATGCAAGTGAAAGCTCAGCCACACCACTGATATTCCAAGTGAGTGAGTCAGGGGAACTCCTTTTCATGTCATTTCATGCTAAAAAAAGCAGGTGATGCACACAAGGATGTGACGGTAGCACACCCAGAAAAGTGTCTTTCCAAATGAATGGTCTCATTAACAGACTTGTACATCTCAAGAGGTAGAGAAACAGGATCCATGGCTCTCTCCTAGCACAGAGAAACTAAAGGTAAGCAGTCCTTGAACATAATAACCTCAAAATGTTAAACACTGAACACAGAAGCATACAGAGAATGAGCAGCATAATTAAAGAACTTCTGCAGAGGTGGTCTTGAACCCACCAAAACTGAATTAAATCCTGGTGGGACAGTAAGTATCACATGGGACTTGTTGGCCCAAAGCAATTCCCAAGTTGGACACACAAGACCTTTCTGATACCCAAATCCCAGCTGTTTCAGGGCTGGAACATGCCGAAAAGCACACAGTGACACAAGATGTCACAAGAAATGAAGACCCATATAGCTGGCTGCAAGTGGCAGGGAAATTCAGAGAGCACAGATAACTACGTATTTGACCATACTGTGGGGCAACCCTGAATTAGCAGCAGGGTTTGCTCCCCTCCCACTGACAGACCCTGGGTTTCAGTTGCCAGGAGGGACAGAGAAAGCCCAAGTTCCCTTTTTTGCTGGTGTTCAGAGCATTACTAAGAAATCTGCTTCTTTTTTTTTTTTTTCCTGAATAAGGAGAATTCTCCTGTGCTAGTGCTATAGAAAGCCTGCCATGGGGTAAGGCCAATTCATATTACATAATGAAAACATCCCAATTTACAGTAAGGGCAAAGTGAGTAACACCCCAGAGGGTCAGAGAACATGAGCAGAGCTTCACCTGCAAGAGCCACATGTGCTTCTGCTCTCCTGCTCTAGCAGAGCCTAGTCTCCCCAGCCAGAAGGGCCGAGGGTGCTTGCAGGGGCCATGGAGCAGTGGTGAGACCTCAGCTGCATCCTTCTCCTCCCTTAAAGACAACCTCTTGATCCAGCCTTCAATTTTAACCACCAGCTCCACAAACTTGGCACTGGGTCTCCTTCCTTTACCACAACAAACTCCATCTTCAGGTATAGCAACATCAACCTGTCATCAGGAACTGTCCCAAATATAAATGAACCTATACTGAACTGGAGTAATAAAAGACAGAATCCAGCCTTAAAGCAAGAAAGGGCTTAATGCTGCCACTGCTGACAACAGGGAATACTGCTTGTTCTTCCAAGGCTTTCTCAGTCCCTCCATGCCAGCAAGGGTAGGAACTTCTCTTGGTCCAAGTCAGCAAACGTGACTCACAGCATAGGCAGGGAGCCATGCTGCTGACTTCTTCATTTAAAATAAAACCAAACCCTGGTTATTTTCCAAAACAGTATCACACAGGTAGTCAGCATTCAAAAATGAAGCTCATCTTTCCCACAAACATCATCTGCTGTGTGTCTCCTGTGCTCTGCAGGAGCTACCCAGCAATGGCTGCTTGAACCTTGACCTCTACCTGGAAGACTCTTGATCCTTCTTAGCACACTAAACAGGTCAGGCTGAGGATGCTGAGGTTATGGAGGGACTTCTGACAAATCTCCAGGGACATTCATATCTCTGCTGGCTGTCAGTTCCTCCTGCAGAAACTGAAGACACCACGTAACCTGCCCTGCGCAGAGCCTGCTCCCGCCTCGTTGTCCCCAGATCTCCCTGACAACCAGCAGCCCCTTCCCTGGACTCCCCCGCCTGCTCCTCCAGCAGGCTCAGCACTGCTGGGAAAAGGGATTAAAAGAAAGCCAGGCTTCGTGCAATTCATCTGCAGTCGCGGGGAGTGGCTGACGAGGCAGAGGAAGCCAGAAGAGCTCTGCCAGCCCAGCAGGGATGGGCAGGAATAGCCGAGCAGGCTGGCTGGAAAAGGGACACGCAGGGTAACTCGCATCCATGCTAAAAGCTGGCACTGATATAAAACGGGGGCACAACCACAAAAGGTGCCCCCAGCACACACAGCCCAGAGCTGCTGCTTGCTGATGCACTCTTGCTTTGCACTGGCAAAAGATGAGGGATAAAAATAGGGATTAAAGGTGTTTCTTAACCTTGCAATGGCAGATAGCTTTACTTGCTCATCTGGCTAAGTCTCTCACAAGCAGATGACCAAAACCTGTAGACCCAGGGTACTGTCCATTAGGCTTCAATCTGCACAGGACCTGCCTGTGACAAGCACACAGGCAGCCAGAGGCAGTGACAGGCAGAGCAGATCCCCACAGCAACTCACATCCCTGAGAGTAGCTGCTCACATCCCTGCATTGCTCACAGAACAGGCTCCCTTTAGGAACCCTCTCCTCTTGCCCTGCTGTCCCTGGGGGCTTTGTGCCAGAAATGGAGGTGGTAGCTCTTTGCTAACCTGCCCAGCTGACCATTGGCCCCTCTGCTCCCCCTAGGACTGCTGTGTCCTCTGCACCCACCACCCCAAGAGCCCTGCTCTCTGCCCAGCAGGACAGCACTAACTCTCCTGCTGTGCCTCCGTGGATATTGGTGTTAAAGCCCTGCCACTCAATGCATTTCAGATCTGCTTCAAGGAGGAAAAATCAAGATCTTCATTTTCCCCTACTGTGCTGGCAGAAGGATGGACTTCAGCAAAATAACTTTTGCTTCTTCATTTTCTGTAATCCACAGTGATCTCTATCTCATCACTATTAGTAACTGCCACAATCTAGTGCGAAATGGCACGTTAATAAAAATGCTGCGAACAAAAATGCTAAACCCATCACACAAAGGACAAGCCAGTGTGAGGTCCATGCAGGATCCTCCCCAAGGCATCAGTGCCAACCAGGAGAACAAGCAGGCCCCTGCATGTGCCAGCACAGAAGGGTGATGATGCCCTCCTTATCCCTGAGGGAGTGCTGGGGGTGGCACCACCCAGCCCTATTAGTCACACGATGGCAGAGTCTGATAATGCAGGACTTTGGCTTGCAAAGGCAAGAAAATACACAAGGACGAGCCTGGAAAGACAAAGCAGTGAATGCAGTCAAGGAAGGCAGTCAATTCCTTTTGCCTTTTAGAATCTGCTGTGTCTGAAGCATTAGTAAATAGGGAGAACAACTCGAGCCGTGCAAATCAGAAGGCACCCCAAACCCGTGCTATAGCTTTAAAAGCACCGGTAGCATTTTCCCAGCTGATACGGCAAGCAGGAATAGAGTGACTGGCTGAGCCCTTCAGATAAGGAATGCGTCTCTCCCATATCAAGTTTCAGCTGCTCCTTCCTCCCTAGCCAACACTCCCAATTTCCATCCAACATTCACCTTGTGCTTGTGAGCACCAGGGCAAAATCAAAGTACATGTAAAAACCTGAAGTAAATAGGACTCGTCATCAAAACACCTTCAGGAAACAGCCTCTGCTGCATTCATAAATGCTAACAAGAAAAACCAGGCCTGAAGCACAAACGAAGACCACGCAGGCGAGGTCACTGCAGCACAGCCAAGCTCACGTGCAGGTGCAAGGCCTCACCTTCACGAATAAAGAGATAAATAAATAAATTTCTGTGCAGCACCTAGAAGAGGGGATGCAGACGACAGTCAGGAGGGAAGGGAGACAGGATCTCAGAGGACGCTGCAGAGCCACCGGAACGGTGGCAGAGCGGCGTCAGGGTGGGGTGGTTTCGCCCTTAAGCTCAAGGCGTGTGAAGCAGAGGCCTGGCAGCTGCTGTGCTGGCCATGGCTGGTGGGGACCGGAGTGGCGACAGAGCGTCAGGTACTGAGGGGACACATCGGTGGCCGTCACTGCCCCTCCAGGGGCCAAGACTCCTGCCCAGGGCATGGAGTAGAGCGATGTGCTGGCCTCGGGTGGGTGATGGCTCTGACAGCCCGGCCCACTGCGTGCTTCTTCCCACGAGGGACCGAGCCGGGGCAGTGTCACACTCTGCACACTCTGCAAGCACCGATCCCACTCACGGGGATTTGTTCATTCCCTTATCGCCCACAGCTACCCCCACACCTGTGCCCTGACGCTGGCTGTGCACACACTTCACACACCCACGCAGGACATGAGCTCCCCAGGAGCATCCCCTGCGCATCCCGACTGCTCCCCAGGCACCGCGCGCCTGCAGGCACTGCTGCCACCCGCGTTCCTGCGCGCACATCCCGCGCCGCGTCCTAGATAACTCACGCACACACGCGCGAGTGTCCGCCACCCCACGCGCGCACACACAGGACCCTGCCGCCGCCGGGCGCACACACGCTGCCCCACACCCCCGGCACCGGCGCCGCGCACCACGCCCGCGCCCCGTGTCACGCCTCCGGCGGGCGCCCACGCGGGCCGCGTCCCCGGGTCACTCGCACCCGCCCCTCCCGCGCGCGTCCCGCGGCGCGCGGCCCCACCTGCTCTCCGCGTGCCCCGCGTGGGGCCCGATCTCCATCCCGGGGCGCGCGCGGCCCCGCCGCCGCCGCCGCGACACCGTCACGCGGGAGGGGCGAGCGCCCGCCCCGCCCCGCCGCACCCACGGACTACAACTCCCGGCGCGCACCGCGCCACCGCGGCGCACACAGTGCGGCGGCGGACTACAACTCCCGGCGTGCATCGCGGCGCTCGGGAGCCATGGTCGGCGGTTCTTCTCCGCCTTCTCTGCCCCGGAGCTTTCGGTGTGCTCCCGACTTCAAATGGTGAAAAACCACCGTGATTGCTGAGATAACCGTAGCAAATCCTGCCTCGGACGTGATGAGGAAAATGTGGGGGCAAGGGAAAAAAACAAACTAACAAACAACGTGTCCCTAAGGGACAGCTCATGCACTGATCACACCTGCGGAGACAGAAACGGAGAGAGGGTTCTGGTCTATCGCCCGCTGTGAGGATGTGAAAGACACAGCAGAATTAGGTGTACCTTCCACCGAAATGCAGTGAAATGAAACTGCAAAAAGGAAAAAGTGATGCTGTTGCCTTCAGACTGAGAATAGTCAATGACAAATTAGTATCAGAGATAAAATCTAGATACATCTCTGGAGTTTCTTCTCACAAACCAAAGCTAGGTATTTGTACAATGGAAATTCCCTAGGACTGTTGGTTGTAATGATAAATATATGCTGCATACATGAAAAAGCACCCCTTGACCTGACAATTTCTATGTGATTTATTTCACCAGTAACAGTACTTCTGAAGCACATGGGTATGGGGTTCTATACTGCTGTTCTTCGTAACAACAACATATATTTCAAAAGGTGCTCAATGAAGAGACCAGGACTTCTCATGTATAGTAATTGTATACAAGTGTGGAACAACAACCTGAGCCCAGTTGTCAGGCAGAAATTTCCTAGCATAGAGCCTACTGCACTGACTGAAAACGCTGGCTGTACATGGCATGTTAGGTCTCAGGGCATCAGACTGTATGACTCTCACAGTAAACATATTGAAGGAAATCAAGTGATCAGGACTATTGTGATTGTCTGACAATTATGTCTGGTGAAATGGAGCATGCAGATAAAGCTAACAGATCTAATTTAGCTCCTCAGTCAGGAATTACAAGATACTTCTAGCTCCACAAGTCAGAAATAGCCTGGATGTTGCTCAACAGCAACTTTTAAATTTCTTCAGAAAAAAAAAAAATCTCCTTTTCAACTGCTTCATCGTGTTGGTTTGCATATGTTACTTATAGTCATTGTCTACTTAACTATTGTCAGTGCCCACATCAATTTGGAGAGCATATAAAAAAACATCAAAAAAAAGCTTGTAGTCGCACACAGACGTGAGCTTGTGGCTCTGCACTGAGGTTAAACTGGACATTAACCCTCCAGTGTAAAATTGAAGGAGTGCCAATAGAGGTCAACAATTGTAAATGTATGTTATATATATAAAAATATGAGATCGATGTAGGTGTGATATTCCACAGCTCACAACATTCAGCTTGGACTAGACAGTCCTCTCTGGCTTTAAATCTTTGAGTGCATTTAGCACTTGATGCTTTGTGTGTTGTTTCTGCTCGGTAATTTTAACACCTCGTCCTGGGAATTTCTGTGTGTTCAGCAGGTAACATCTACTCCACAATTCCTCTGCAATTCCTCCTACTGAAACAGTAGGGGCTACTGGGTAGACAAGCCATGAAATCTCATTTTAGTGAGGAGAAAACTAGTGCTCAGGAAAGGTGTGGGGAAAGCCCAGGAAAGAACCAGCCCCAAAACTTATTATGGCCTGGAGGTGCTTTACATATACAGTGTTCTTACAAACTCATCATGGCTGAGTCATACTGGACTTTATACATTAAAGTATAAATAAACCGATATTTATACGTTAAAATATCGGTTCTTTGTAGCTCTCAGTGCCACGTGGAAGCTTTGTCACTTGGCTGGATGCTGACACACTCCTGAGAGCCACACAGCAAACTAAGAGCTGATGTTTGCATGGCTGCATTCATGATCCCCAGCCATTTTGAACACAGAAAGAAAATACTCTTCAGGATCACAACTTTTGCCTGGTTTTCTGTTGTGCTGAGCAGGAGACAGCTGGTGTCTTGTTTGGATGACATGCAACCCATGGATGTGGTAAAATCTGGATTTTGTCTGATTTCCACTTGTCACGAGGACAGGCAGCATCTGCCACCTTTGCAGTTCACATGTTTGTTTTGGGGCAAACAGAGCATTTGTTTATTGCTGTGACTCAGTCCCCAGATGGAGCTGCACCCTGCAGCCTCATGGGAATTTGACTTAATGCTTTTTTAAAAATACATCTTTTGGCACCTCTATTATTAGTAGTTCTTGCTAATCTGGCAATAAGCATATTTGCTTTAGAAATGTAGCCTGATTGTAAGAACCTCCTACTTGTCATCAGCCACTTGTCATCAAATCTCACTTGTCATCTGGGGGAAAATGTTATCAAAAGTTATCAAATCTGTGTGTCCAAGACTCCATGTCTGAACTTCTGCTGCACATGGTGAACACAGAAAAGAAAACAGGATGGAACTGTCAGCCTCCAGCACTGCAGTCACGAGTTTCTCCTGCCTGAAGGGAAAATCTCTTACTAGCTGGAGGTGTCCTGTGACAGTAACTGAGCCATTCTCTTCTAGACAGTAGGAAGCAGCAAGAGGAACATCCAGAAACACATTTCTGGCCTTATTTTAAAAGGGAAGAGATGGATAGAGAGTGTAAATGGAGAGAGCAATGCCTTGTCAACAGTCTGTAGTACAGGACACAGCAGAGGACAGAAAGCCTCAACTCATTCCTCTTATTATTTCATGATAACGCTCCTAGAAAGATCTCCTGTTCTAAAGGCCTGCACAATATTTCAGTGCTGTCTCAGCATAGCAGGACAGAGCTGTGAAAGGGTTTACACACATGGGAGCTTGTTGTATGTCAGGCACTTGGGATATTGCACTTGCCACAGAGTGTTTATTTTAGCAAATATGCGTATAGAATATGTGGGCAATTAAAGAAATGTGGGAGTGTTCCTGCTGGAAGGAGGTGTGTGCAAGGTCATGTACGGAAATAATTATCCCTACCCAAGGGCATTTGCAATGCAGTCTCTGGAGTCCCGGGTATGGAGCTCCCCCTCTGGAGGCAGGCAGGCAGGCAGACCTTAAAACAAGCTATCCTTTGGTCATGGTGAAGGAAGTCACCTTTAGAATGGCAGCCTCTGAACAGCTCCCAGAGAAAACCTGGGGAGACATCAACAGTAATGCCAGGTGACCATCGTGAGCAGGAGAAATGGATGGGGATTTTCCTTTCAGCATTTACTGCCTGGCTTCTGAAGTAAGTTCATCCTCTGTGATCACCTCATCAGTCCATTTGCTCCTTCCTTTTCTGTCTCTGGAACCCACTGACCAATTTCAACCAACCATGAGCAGGATGTAGAGATTCCAGAGATAATTACTGTCCCTTAACTGTAATAGAATGTCAAATGAAGAAAGTGCTGTTGTGTAAGAAAGATGTAGCCCTGTTGCATGGAACTTGTTTAGCAGCAGCCAGCTGCCCACTAGGCACACGTGTACTGCTGACCCACCACCAATTCCCACAGCTCCAAAGAATGAAAATATACAGGCAGGAGGGAAAGGCTTTGCTAGATTCCTTGTTCAAAAAACAATTTCCCTTCTGAATTGCTCAATCACATGATTCTGACCAAAAATTGGTGAAGATAACAACCCTGAAAAGAACCCAAAGAGAACAAAATATCTATGGACACAGTGTTCCGGGTTCAAGTAGTAATTTTAAGCCTTACATGGTATTTTGAAATAGGAACCTGGTTTGAACTCTGCTGTTAGACATTTGAAAACATAATTCTGCTCAAAACCACCCTGAATTGGTTTTGTTTTGCACAGAATAGGTTATTTCTCTCAGTTGCACTGGGGTCGCAGGCAAAGGCATCTCATATTCAGCTTCCCAGCTGAACACCTTTCCCTTCCCTGCAACACAGATTAGTTGGAGGGGACATTTAGAGGTCATCGGGTCCAACCCCCTGCCATGCGCAGGGACATTTTCAGCTAGATCAGGCTGCACAGAGCCCCACCCAACCTGACCTTGAGTGTTTGCAGGGGTCGGGCATCCACCACCTCTCTGGGCAATCTGTGGCAGTGTTCTACCACTAGCATTGTAAAAAAATTCTTCCTTATATCCAGTCTAAATTGACCTTCTTTCGGTTTAAAGCCATCACCCCTTGTCCTATTGCAAAAAACACTGATGAAAAATCTCTTCCCATCTTTCTTATAGGTCACTTCAAGTACTGGAACGCTGTCATGAGATCTCCCGGAGCCTTCTCTTCTCCAGGCTGAAAACCCCCAAATCTCTCAGCCTGGAGAGGATAGCAGAGGTGCTCCACGCTTGCAATCACCCCCGTGGCCCATCTCAGCAGCCCACCAGCTCTGCAGCCAGCCCAGGACCCCGTGCCCTGCGGCACAACTGCCCTGTCCCCCAGCCCGCTGCACCCTGCCCGCAGCTCTGCTCCCCAGCGCCCCCGCCGCTCCCCGGCGCCAGGCCGGTGTGGCACTCACTCTTCCCAAGGACACTGTCCCTGGAGAAGCCCCTGCTGGAAGCGGCCGCCAGCGCCCAGCGGGTCCCCGCGGCGCCCCCCGCATCGCCCCCCGCCCGCTGTACCTGCTCCTCCCGGCCGCCAGGAGGCGCGGTGCCAGAGGGGCGGCAGCGCCGCTCCCGAGCGCGGGCGTCTGTGCCGCGGGCTGGGCGGAGCTGCTGCGCATGCGCGAGGCCGGCGGGGGGGCGGTCCGATCTAAGGGAGGCGGCCATGAGCGCGTTCGGGGCTGCGGCACCGCTCCTGGGCTCCTCAGGCGCCGCGGGGGCCCGACACGGCGGCGGCGAGAGCCTGGAGAAGATCGACATGTCCCTGGGTGAGGAGCGGGGCCGGGGCCGCGGGGCTGTAGGGGACGGGGCGGGGGGCTCGGCCTGAACCAAGCGCCGGGGACGGGGAGGGGCGGAACGAACCAACGGGGCTGCGCTGAGCACCGGCGCGGGCGGAACCAAGGAGGGCGGGGGGGTGGGGAGGGGAATGGACGGGACCCTCCCACAGCGAGGGAGCAGGAGGGGCGAGGGTGGTGCTGGGAGCTGGGCATGGGGGGCGAGCCCCGCCGTGTCAGCGGGACCCCGGGGTCGCGGCTCTTGTCGGGAGAGAGCCGGGCCCCTTTTGTGCCGCTTGGCGGTCTGAGCAGGCCGCAGACCGGGGCGCTGCCTGCGTTTGGCCCAGTGAGGCCCTCGGTACCCGGGCCTGTGGCTGGGTGGCCCTCGGGCAGCGTCCCAGTGCCTCGCCTGGCGGTCGTAGCTGCAGGGACGGGTGAGGTTTGGTGGTCTTTCAGCTGGCCTGGCCTTTTTTATTCTTCTCAGGTTTGGAAGTCGGCAGTGGCAAGTCTCCCGACTAACCCCTTTGCAGTATAAGACCAGTCACATCAAGCATGACGTCGCCTCTACCACGTAGTTTCCTGTGACAATCTACCCCGTTGTGCCCTGCCCTCCTATTGCAGGGTGTGTGTGTTAGGAAGTTGCACAGACTCATTACAAACCTGCAGAGCTGTGTCTCTCCAGCGTGTCCGAGAAATTTGACATCCACACTGTAGATACTTGAGTGAGGTATCTCAGAGAAGTTCTGTTCTGGGCTTGTGTAGTGAGTCCCTTTAACAGTTAGGGACAATTTGACGCATTCCTGGACTGCATCTTCCAGTTTACTTTTATTAGGAAAAAAAAAATTAAATTGCTTTTGTACACTCCAGGACTGCTCTGTGATGCTACCAGAGCATGATAGATTGGTGCTATGAGGAGACTTTCTTTAAAAAGCAGAATCACAGTGTGAACTGGAATTACTAATGGTAGATTTGGCCTTTGTGGGCCACTGTAAAATAAGAGGATTTGTCTAATTTTCCCCTCTGTAAATAATCCAGTGGAGTTCTTTGTTTGGGCAATGGAGATAACTTGTGAAATTATGTTTAAAGTTTGTCTCAATGTAGAGTAGCACTACAGCATTCTTAGAAAACTATGAATCTGTTTTTACTTACAGCACACAATCTTGCTGTAGTGTCACAGGGATGTTTTATTTTAGGTGGTGTTGAGAAGTGGGTGTGTCCCTCTGCTTCTTTGGGTGCATGAGAACAGTGCCATCCGTGGCTGCTGTCCCCAGGTGAAAGCTCTGTGCCAGGTATAACCTGGAGAGATGAAGAGAAGATGCAGTCCCACATCTGGTGTGATATCTAAGAAACTGGCATGGCCTTAATCTAGGAAATCTTAAAATTGAGATCTTGACGTTGAGTGAATTCTCATATAGTAATAAAGATTAAACATATTTTTGTTGTGTTATGTGCAGCTCATCTGCAGCTGAGCTTCCAGGCTGATACTGCTCCCAGATAACTGTTCTAGCTGTCATTGTGGTCTCTAATCTCAGCCAAGATAGGAGAATGCTTCAGTGTGGCTCCTCTAACAAATGCATGAAGCCCCAAATGTCCTTCATTTACCCAAATAAGAGAATAGCTGAAACTTAAGTGCTTTTGTTTAAAAAGTTGCAACCTTGTGTGCAGCAACTTGTAAAACAGGATTAGAGATGAAGCAGATGAACTGTGAAGCATGAATCTGTGTTTGAAGTGGCTTTGGTTTCCTTTGTGTATAAAAGGATAGTTTGGAATCCCTGCTCCAGGGACAACCCCTTTGCTAAAGATTCTGCAGATATCAAGCCCTGAGTGACCTGTATTAGTATTCCTTGTCCTAATAGATTTTATCTGAATACTTAATCATTTTTCCAGCAAGTGAGCTAATGTTCTCTTAGTTTCCTTTAACAGGATAACAGTGTTGAGATTTTTGTTGTTTATGTTTTTTACACTGTTTTCTCTGTTCTACTCCATATGAGTCCATTTGAACTCAGCCACAGACACAGTTACTCCATTTCCGTCTCTCTTTGACTGAAAAAAGACTGTCCACATATTTGCAGAGGCTCTCTATTGAAACATGACACTTTTATCAGTTGTGCTCTCATGATCAGAATGCAGTAAACACAGTTTAACAACTTCCTTTAAGGTGTTCTTGTAAACAAGCTGATGTAAAAGCTGCCACACCTCTTGCTTTACTCTTCTCTCCTGCGCTGGCTACCAGGTCAGTGAGGGAAGTCAAACTGGTGTGGCATAACTTGCACTTGATAGACCTGCTGTTCACTTTTCATCAGCTTTTTTCTTACACATATTCTTGAACTAATTAATAGCTTGTCTGATGTGGTTTCCCTGGACAATAGATAAGGTGATTGCTTTGGACTGTAGATTCCTGGGGAAAGATGTCTTTCTTGCATTTTTCCCCGTCATTTCAGTCTTGGTGAACATCTGAAGATAACTGATTGCCTGAGTTGTCTCTGTGTGATCTTTCTTAAGTAGCTTAGGATGAAAGAAATAAGGCTGAAATTGACATTTTATCTGGACTCTGCAAAGTCTGGGAATGAGTTTGAATTTACATTTGCTTTAACAGTATACAAAAACTAATGGAGTCATCCAAATTAAAATTTAATGCTGGGCTGAATGCCATGATCTTACAAGTCTCTTGCATTTTCTGGATGTATGCAACTGCTTCCCTTTTGCTGGGGATTATAAAGTAAGTTCTGCAAGACTTAAGAGGGACTGGATGTTTAAAGTGCTAATTTTTCTGGAACCTTAACTTGTATGTGCTGCCTTTGCAGGATTGACTGGTCTGTCTCCTGTGACTCCAGGCTGCTTGGGATTCTTATTCAGTATGTCAATTTTTCTTTTTTCCTCTTGTAGATGATATAATCAAGCTGAACAAGAAAGAAGAGAGAAAGCAATATTCTCCCAAAATAAAAAGAGGGCTTCAGCAGAATCGAGCTCGACAGTTCAGTTCACAAGGCTCCAAGTGGGGAATCCAACAGCAGAAAGGTGTGTGTGCCAAACATAACGTGGATTGCACATTATCTTTTTTTGGGCTGAAACGTGGCATAATGAAATGTATGGATTGACATGGTTAGTTCGTGTGTCTTTCCAATAGTGTCATATACACTTTTGATTATAATTAAGGGGTTTTTTTGTCTTTCTGTACTTGGTTTTGTTTCTGATTCAGTGTGAGAAAGTCATTGACATGTTTAGCCATGAGGGAGCTTAGATGGTTGAGGGAGTCTTTTACTCAAGGAAGAATTGGCTTGGTTTCTGATTCTTCAAATTTATTTTAATTTTGGAAATTGTGATGATACTTTTCCCCTTCTCAGAGATGGATAGAACAAGTGCTTATGCTGAAGCCTTTGTATTGGGAGATGTGGAGAACTCAGATTGCCAGAATTCAGATTGCCAGAACTCAGAGCTTTGTGCAAAAGAAAAGCATAATTATATTTGCTGGATAGAATTTTCTTTGTAGGCCTCCTCAAAATACCCCTTACTGCAGACTGTGATGCTGGCTCTGGAATATTTAAATGGGTAGTGCAGAGTGTGAGTTGGCTTTTCTTGGTAAGAGCTTGGGATGCAAAGGAAGTACTGTGTCACCCTTCTTAAGCCAGTGGTTTTACAATGGAATACAAAAAGGGGAAGCCAGTGTTTAACAGTCGAATACAAAAAGGGGAAAAAAATTATATAGGCTGGGAGTGAAGAGAGGAAAAGTGCACAATAACAGCTTTGCTGTAGGTTTCCCTGTGTAATTCAGGGGGTTTTGATAAATTATTCCCAGGCTTTAGTCTAGTAAATGGCCAAGTCCTTCTTGAAGTACAGACTGGTTTTACTTACAATTAGTTTTGCAAAGTATCTTTCTAGCACAGGATGATCAAAATACTGTCTGATCAGAAAGCTTACCACCTCAGTACCAGCTAATTAGGTGTTTAGCTTAATACATGCAATTTCTTGTTTAGTAACATTCCTTTAAAGCAAAGACACATCTATCTGGTGTACTCACAAAGATCCCTGTGTTATCTTTGTCTTACTTAGTGTTTGTTGTAGCAGCAGCTCCTGCTCAGTGTCTTAGACACAAAAGTCTTTAGGGATCAGTGGAATGTTGTGTTACTCAGGGCTCAGAGCAGTTTTCGTTTCTATGCAGGCCCACATGACTGTGTTACTTGTACATCTCTAATAAACTGGTGACAGTGCTGGAAAAAATTTTACATCTTTCAGCCCAAGTGGGAGAATATTTGTGTGGGTGATGAGTAAGTGAATTTAATTTGTAGATTATCAAACGTGTAGGCTCTGTTTATAACAGCAGTTGTCAAATGCAATTGTTTATCATCTAAAAAGCACAAAAGAAACAAGTATTAGAATTTTAGGAGAAACTTGATCTGTAAATACGAAACTCTAAATAGAGCTGTCTTGGGCAGTTACTTTTCTCTGTTGGAACCTTCCCAGCTTGCCTGCTTGTGTTCTAGGAAAAAGCAAAGAATTTCTTTGCAAAATTGCCCGATTCAGGGCGTCTTGAAACATTGTGAATCATTTCAACTGCTCCCTCCTATACAGCTCTGCACATTTTGTCCCATTGAAAACAAATATCTTGGATTGTTTTTAAGTAGAAGGTGTCATTAAATGGTTCTTCTGAGCATTCTAGTTATTAGTAGCTTACCAGTGGATTTATTGCTACTCTGTTGCTATTGAAATTACCCTGATAAGTAGGAAATCCTCTGTGGACGTCTACAGAAACCACAAATGATCAACAGTGCTCAATTCCTTTTGGTTTTAGAAGTGGCTGCCAAACTTTCTGGAAAGAAGGGAGGAACTTGAGCTGGGATTCCTTTCAGCTTTTGGGGGTAAAAGCAGAGAGAGGAGCATTGTTCATTTAGATAAAAGTTGTCCTTGGTGATACACAGAATGCAGCTGCACAAAGCCCTGTGCAGCCTGAGCTGACTTGGAGGTTTTCATTTATTTGAGCAGTGGTTGGTCTGGAGAGCTTGTGAGGTCCCTTTCAGCCTAAGCAACCCTGTTTCTCAGCTGTTCTCTTGGAAAAGAAGAGCATTTGCTAACCAACCACAAAATGTGTGTACACAGCAGTTCTCCATGGCAAATTGATCTAAGTAGATTGATCAGTGGCTTACCTCATGTCATGGCTCCTGTCTCATGAGGAAGCACAGATTTATTATCAGTGCTGTAAAGTCAGACATGTTAAAACTAGATGTGTCTGTTGCTGGAGAGCTGACTCCTTGGTCTTAAATTTGTTTTGCAGTCTGAGGTTCTAGAGAGGAGGATGCTTGGGAACAAAATTGGAGCATGGCCTGTATTCATAGCATGAAGCTAAATTACTCCAGACAGGGTTAATCAGACCCTGGTAACTGGAGATACTACAGATCTCAGACTTACAGACCTTTTATATTCAAAAGCTGCTTTCAGTCGTCAGTTTGGCTGGATTGCCATGCAGACTTCTAGTTGAAAACACTTCAAATGTGATATAATTCATGTGCTGTTTAATGTGATTTGTGGGCCAATTGCTGTGTTCTTTCCTCTAAAGTCTTGTCTTGGGAACCACTGATTTAAATAAATAATAATTGAAGCTGGGTTTTTTCCCTCCCTTTAAATTAAACTGGTAATTCAAAGTTTGCTGAATGGGTAGGAAGCTGAGGGACATTTGGGTTGGTTTGATTTTATATTATTCAGTACTTATTGAAGTTCCATTTCAAAGCATTTTGGTAATTTTCTATGCTAGAAGACTCTAAGTTCTCCTTGTAGACATGTCAAATAAGAAATTTTCAACAGAAATTACTGCAATGAACGAGGGCAAAACTGTGCTCTATATGAGAAGCTGATAACTGCTGTACAGGGGCTTGGCCAGACCTGCTAAAACAACTGAGTGACCAAATTGTCTTCAAGTGTAGCTGTGGCTTCTGCTCTAAGGCTTGAAGTGTGCAGCCAAATAACTTGTGCTGCGTGAAAGGCATCTTAAAGCATTGATCTTTTTCTTTCAGGAAGAATTGTTGAACTTTCTGTGGTTGTTGCAGGTTATGGTAAGAATCGTGTGGGGCACAGAAAGAAGATAGCAGGGAAGAAGCGTTCTTACGGAGTCATAACTGGCCTGGCAGCCAAGAAAGCTGTGGGTTCACACAAAGGAATCAGTCCTCTGAACAGACAGCCACTGAGTGAGAAGGTAATTAATGCAACCCTGGTGATTCGTGTCAGAACAGGTTAAAAAGTGAAACATGAGTGCTTCAGAATAGTGCTAGTGAAATATAAAGTGGACATATGGTACAAGCTTTATCAAAATGGCAATGTGTTAGCTGAGTTCTTGTTTGTTTTGAATGGGCTGGATAATGGCTAGGTATGAAAGTAGTTTTTAACACTTAATTGGGTAGCAAGTCATGAGAGTTGAAGTACAGAAGTGTATTCTGTGCAAGTAAAGAGGGAGTTACTCTCTTTTTGCGAGGGAAATGGGTGTTGTTACAGAACAATGATTCAGCCAACCTGCAGGTGCTAAGTGTGTGCTGTTACAAAAATGAAAGTTTTTGCAGAATACTAAACTCCATCAGTAGGCTCCCTCCTCTGCACTGCTCCAGTGCATTGTTGTCTGCTTCATCTCATTCAGTATTGTAGAATGGGGATTGCCTTCTGATTTATGAAGAAGACTAATTTTAAGACATATGGAGCATGGATTTTGTGAGTTTATGGAGATACAGTAATCAAAAAATAGCTGCAAATCTCTACTGCTTCTTGTTTTCTCTTGAAGATGTGAAGAATATAGAATTTGTGAAATTGTAGAAGGTATTTTCAAATTATACTAGACTGTGAAAAGTAGGCAAAGCCTAAAGTATTTTAATCACAGTTTGTAAATGGAAACGGAAAGAAAAATGTTTGTGCGTGTACAGTATACATGATGCTGTATATGTTTATTGTTTTTTAAGAATGCACAGCGAAATTACCCAGTCTTGAAAAGGAAAACAAACCTGCAGAGACAATCTGAAATGCAGAGAAAACAAGCTCCTGCCCTCAGGAGGCCTGCCCTGCTAAACAGGAGGTAAAATACCAACCCTGCTTTCTGAATTCTCCTTGGCAACTTTCCGAAGTGAATCTTATTTGACAGGATTGAGTCTAAGAGAAGACAGTAGGTACTGGCAGTAGCAATATGGTCAAGATGGTCTTGTGTGTGAAGTTCTGCAATCTGGAAGCCAAGAATGGGACAGACATGGTCTCGATACAAAGTCAGATGTTTGTTATAATTTAGAGCATTCAGGAAGTACCTCTGTGAGCACCTGGTATTCTGCCTTCAGTTAAATCACAAGCAGCCTATATTTGAGCAGCCTGATCTTGTGAAGGGTTGGGGGGGTTGAATCTAGATGATCTTTAGGGTCCCTTCCAACCCAAACCATTCTGTGTTTTATGATTCTCTGTGGAAATGGCTGCTGTGGATTTTGATAGCTTAGAAGTGTCAGCCATGGTTTAGTGAACTTTCTAAATGCCTTTGTGGAAGCTGGTGCCATCTGCAGCTTCAGGGAAGCCATTGCATGTTTTGTTTGTGCAGGAATTACATGTGTTTTAAACTGCAACCGAAGTGGTCTCCATGATAACAGTTTTCACTATGTGACCATACAGTGAAAACTGTAAACAAACCTTCTTTACACATATCAGTTTTATTTTTTGTTTCATCTAATCAACAGTGTTTAAAGTGCTCAAGGATACTGAGAAAAGTGAAAAGCAGAATTAATGGCCATATTGTCCTGTGATGTAGGAACATTAGGCTTCTATGTAACAATAGTGATTTCTCCATTTATGGGTAATATGTGTTTCATTCCTAGTAGAGGAGGAGCTTATCCCAGCTGAAATGTTGGGATAAGATGTTGGGATAAGATGCACTACAGATGTCCATATGGATGTTTTGGGCACTTTTTTGACTTCCATAGTAATCTCTCTAAGGTGTTCCCTGTGGAGCCTTTTATAACTATGTTTTTTAATAAATATTACAGGAACAACATGCCATCCACTTTTGTCAGAATTGGAAACAAACTAAATCAGCAGAAAGACACTCGTCAAGCAACTTTCCTGTTTAGAAGGGGTCTGAAGGTAATAAAAATTTTGAAAGAACAAGACAATTGTGCCACAGGTCTAAGCTAAACCGTATTTGTGCAGTGTACAAACAGCTTTAAACTTCTCCTTTTGAACTTCTGTATTTCCAGCTGCTACAGCAGGACTTGAGACAGTATTCAAATCTGGTGTCTGTGTTGATGTGTTTTCAGGTGCAGGCCCAAGTGCAGTCAACAGATGATCTTGATAATCAGGCAGCAAAGAGAACTCGTCAGTAAGTATCTAATTTGGAAAACGTCGGTTTTGTAACACATAAGATTCTCATTTTAGTTCAGACTTCCTGGCTATGATAATAGAAGGGAGGTGGATTTTTTCCCCTGTAGGCACATCAACTAGAGTGACAGTGATCCTTCCCCTATTCTCAGTTACTTCCTAAATTATCTTCTAATTTAATCAGGAGGAGTTGGTTTGCATAAGACACTTGCAGGAATGAGGGGGAAGGTGGTAAGAGGATCAGACTAATCTCTAGCACTCATGAATACTGCACAGACTGGAAGAAAAATTAAAATGTCAGTGTTCTCCTGAGCTCTTGATATAATTCTCCAATTATTTAATATGCATATAAGTCTGTGAAGCAGTTTAGAAATTAAAAAGGCAGAGCCAAATGAGGCCACTCCCCCCTTACTCTTCCCATATAATTCTGTGCTTGCTGGGTGCTTTGCTGGGTGCTTTGCAGGGTGTTTGTTGGGAACAAAACAGGCTGAGAAAGCAGTGAGTGCCACAGAGTGCAGTCTGTCACCTCTTGGATTTGCTGTGAGGGCCATTTTGGCCTCATCTGTGGCAAGGAAACTGAATATTTTTAAAAAGTGAACTCTTGTGTCAGTGTTGTAGTTCTGGTGCACCTCAACAGCATGTGATGTAGTGCTCTCCTGAGTAGGTGTGGGAAATGTAAAAGGTACAAGGATCAATAGCCCAGTGTCTTGTAGCTGCATGTGGTCTTTGTACAGGCCAGCATTCTGAAAGCTGGCACATTCTTTGCTGGCCAATATTTTTGGACATACCTTTAAAGATTCCCTGACTGAAATCTCTGCATAATTTTTCTAAATGATTTTTGTGCTTTCAAACTAGATGGCGAACTTCTACCACAAATGGAGGAATCCTGACTGTGTCTATTGACAATCCAGGAGCAATCATGAGCCCAATGTGAGTTTTCAAATAAGTTCTGAAATGTTCTGAACATAAATTGCTGCTTTGAGCCATTTAGCAAGTTCCTTGCAGGTAGTGTTTGAGGTGACATTGAACTCACAGCTTCTTGTAAAGGCTTTTAAGTCTGGCCCCTTTCCAAGTGCTTCTGAGCTATGCTTGAATAATATCACAGCTGAATCTTACACATCATCTCCCAGTTTGAAGCTTGATGTGTATAGAGTGGAAGAGTGCTTGGCTGCTAGATTTTCACCTTGTCTACCCTTTCCAAAGCACACTGTGTTGCATCTGTTTTCCATCCCTATCTGAATGGAAATGAATGAGCACCTACTTGATGAGTGATAGTAACAGTTCCACCCTGATTCATAGAAATATCGCTGGATTTATGCTTAAAGAGAGCATTGCTGTATTTGTCTTTGGGAAGTTGATGGAACTGTTGTTTATAGGTGATACATTTTAGAAATGTCTTGAGTAGCATTTCCATAGTAGCATCTTATCAGTAAGGAAAACTGTACCTTTTTTTTTTTTTTTTTAAAATTGAATTAATTAGCTGCAAATTATATGTTTGTGGGTATGGTTGCAGATAAAAAATTAAGATGGTGTCTTGCTGGGACTCTTCCTGTCTCATAGCAATAACAAATTGTCCCTTTTTTAGTTCTTCCTGACTTACCTTCTTGAATTTGTGCCCTCCAGCTCTTCAGCCAGCCTGGTCAAATGGCTTGATGAAAAATTCATACCTCTTATCAGCATTAAGGCTTTCTTGCATAAAACACATGTTCATCACGTCCTTTGTAACATTCTTCTTTCACAGTTCCCAGAAATTACGATTAACTCGTAGCCCTGTGCCACCGTTCCTGATGAAGAGGGACCAATCTGAAGAGAAGAAGGTTCCAAAAGGGGTTCCATTGCAGTTTGATATAAATAGTGTTGGAAAGCAGGTAATTTTTTCTTTTTATAACTGTGAAAGTAGTTTCAAGACCAGTAAAAGCCAGTGAGGCACTTTTGTCCTAGACTCACTAGTGACAGAAAGAGGGAACTAGTGACTACTTCTTGTTTCTACTTCCAGTCCTTCCGCTAACTCACTGTGTAAGTTCAAGCAAGTAGTAGCTAAACTCACTGTTCCTGTTCTTCTAGTTCATGCTGTGCATGCCCTTGTGATTTAAATGAGATTTAAAATGTTGAATATTTCTAAAAGGCTTCAGGTGTTCCTGCTGCGCTTGCATCAGCAACTGTGAATTATTCAGGGATGAGCTGCTTTCAGCTGTGTGACCTGCATGGAACCCTGGCAGCCGAATTTATTAGGCAACCCTTGCTGTCCATCTAGGAAAAAAATTAAATGTGATGGTGTAAAGGTTTGAAAGATGAGCAATTTTTCACAAGTATTACAGGGTGACAGAGCTAGATGCTGTTCTTGTAATCAGCTCCATGGTGCTAGCTGTAGAAAACTGCATGGAGTCAAGGTATTGATCTGCATCTATTCCATCCAGGAATAAGTATGTCAAAAATAGTCTACTACTTTACTGTAAAATTAATTGAACTTTTGGATCAGACTCCAGCTTGCTGTTTCAGCTTGAGTGAACTGGAAAGCAACCTGCATTGAAATGGTGAAAATGTTGCATTTTTTGAAGTTGCAGAGAATCTGTATGGGGAAATGTGTACTGAAAGTTCCATTTTTCAGTCTGTTTGTCCTCAGTTTAACTTAAAATACTTTGAGTAGGCTTTGAGTATTGGCACTATATACTATGTGTTCTTAATGAATTCCGAGAATGCAAGCTCTTGATGTGTAGTCCAATTTGATTTTTAAATGTTGTGGGAAGTGACAAAAATTCAAGTGAAGCAACTGAGTCAAGGGATGATACAGACTAAAGAAAAAAGTATTCTTGTCTCCATTATTTTGATTAAATTAACCCAACACCTTTAAAGTTTTTGATTAAATGGCTTTATTTTTCAGACAGGGATGACGTTGAATGAACGATTTGGGATCCTGAAGGAGCAGAGGACGGCACTGTCTCAGAACAAAGGAAGCCGTTTTGTAACAGTGGGCTAACCTGGCAGATGGACTTGGGCACTGAGCCCACCTACCTGAGAACCTGAGATAAAAGTGGGCAGAAGTATACAGCATATGTCACTAGAATTCTCCAGACATCTTGCTAAGATGGGGGCAGATCTATCTCTCTTTATTACTTTTACTTGGAATGGTAAAAGACTTGATGCCCTGAGGGATAAAAAGCGGAGAGAAGCTGATCCGCCGTGGTGGCACCATCACCTGGTTGGAAAATATTCTGTTGCCCAGCTGAGTTCTTTGACCCCTCTGTTATGGTAAAGATTGTTTAAGTGTTTAATTACAAATCCTGTTTTAGGGTTTTTTAGGGACTGCCTTTGAGCTCTCTTTCAGAATCCAGTTTAGCACAGAGCGTCAGTCCATGGATACTTTGGTAGCGATGTAGCGGCATTTTTCATGGGAGCGTTGGTTCTGTACTCCTTTGTGCTTTTAAAGTTCCATTTTTTTCCTTTCTTGAAAACTTAAATGTTTTGCATCCTCACTTTCACAAATAAAGCTCTTAGCTGAGACCCAAAATTCGTAACTGGGATGGAGACTATTCTACTCTTATCCTTAAAAGTGGTCCAGATCATATACCATATTGGAGGAATACTTCAAAGGCAGTGTGAGAGTCCTTTATATTCCAAATAGCTCAAGTTCATCATCCTCCTCTGTGAACGGAGTTTATCTGTCTCCTTTTCTTCTTAAACTTTAGAATTTTACTTCTTTTTGAAAGGTTTTTCACAAACTTAATGCAATAACTTCATGGTTTTGAATAATTTTGTAGGAAAAATACAGCAGTTCACAAGGAAGTCAGCAGTAGGGTAGAGTTCCCTACCCTCCCAGACACAGGATTGTCATCCTGCATACCTTGCCCCAGAGGGTTTTCTTTGACTCTTACAAATAGCTGGAGGCAAGCAATCTCATGGCACTTGTTTGTTTATACCAAAGAGAGGTAAGATGTGAAGCTGATCCGAAGTGGTCAGACATCTGGAAATTGTCTGAAACTGAAAGCGTTGCTGGAAGAAAGCCCTCAGTTTGCCAGCATGTGTAAGGCATTAAGGAGGAACATGTAGCCACCTGCTTTAAGCATAGCTCGTGCATCAGAATCTGCAGGACGGTAACAACTGGGGCATTCTCAGTCTGAATTTACATAATTCCTAAAACTGAGGCACCTCTTCAGAATTGCTTCCAGACCGTGAACTGATGATCTTGGCACTGCTCTTTGGCAAGGAGGGTTAGGTACAGTCAGGTAGAAGAGTGGCTGGCTTGCTGTATCCAGGAATGTTTATAGTGTTTGAAGCGGGTTTAACTCCTTTTCATGTTCTTGAAGAATTTACACTTGACAGAGTTGGTTTCCTTGCATTTTTATCTCACATTCCAAGTTAACTAGCATATACTGGCAGCTTCAACCTTGAAGAGCATTTGACAGCAGAAGGGCTTTTTTTTGTATAGTTTTGAAGTCAGAGTGCACTCTGATGCTAAACAGGACTTATACCCTTATTTTTAATGTTGAAAAATATACCTTAGCAGAAGCAAACTAAATGTAATGGTGTTAAGGTTTCTTTCTCAATTACTAGTAGGAAATATTTTCTTTTTAATAAATGTCCCACTGTTAGAATTTGAGTAGATAAAGTGTAGTCAATCATCCTGTTTCAGTGTATACATTTTCCATGTGCCAGGATGCAAGAAAAAAATTCTTTTGCATCAACATAGATGCAAAACATTGATGCAGTGCATCAAAAAATGCTAGTTTGTATTTAATGAGAAGATGCTTTACACTGTACCTTTTGGTATTTTTTGGAGAAGTTATTACATTTGATCTATTCTGAAGCTGTTAATTTTTTTTTTAATAAAACGTTACAGGTTTCATACTGTCTTGTTCCTATTATAACCACATGGGCAATATACTGATTATATGAATTTTCTGATAGCCTGCAAGGGGTTCTTATTGATTAAATTCTTACTAAATGTTCTGAAGAACACAGCAGAAAGCAGCATAACTTAGAAGAGGGCTCACACTCCTTGCCCAGCTTAATACCCTGACAGTGGAGCACTTCTTGGAGTGGCACTGTAGAGGCTCACTTGTATTTAAATGTGTCAGCTACTAATGTATGCTTCAGTAGCACTGCCTAATTGAGTGGTTTGGTGTGATGAGAGTACCACATGTGTCAGCCCAAGCACTGATTGTTGCTGTGACATGTCGTGATAGCGAGAAGTCCCTGTCATCAACACTTTGTGGTGCAGAAACAGCCCAAGCAGCTTCTGCGGCTGTCTGGAGTGCTGTGCCAGCAGGAGGCACAAGCAGTGGAAATGCTGCTATTAACTGTCAGTGCAGGACAAAATACTGCCTGTAAATATATTTGACAAGGTGTTAAATATTGTGAGCGTCTTGCCACCTGATTATTGACAGTCTTTGTAATTCATTACAAGCTCAGGTATGCTGGCTGCAGCATCAGGTGGGTTCAGTGGAAAGAGCAGGGCAAGGTGGCATTTATGAAGATGTGTGCAAAGAGTGTGACTTTTTAATATCATCAATCCTTAAGTTAAAAAACGCGAAGCAGTTGTTACATTGCCCGCTTAGCTGAGATCTGTGCACTCTCCTTGGTTTGCTGCTGGAACGGGCCTGACACCCAGCAGCTGTGAGCGATGCTCACCCAAAAACCAACCTGTGACATCCCATCTTGGCGGGTAAAGTAGAATTGTTAACAGTTTCAGCAGGCGTGCAGGCGTACAGCCGTGTCGAGGGGCAGTGCGCCCTTGGCACGGCGGCTGCCCCGAGGCGAGCGGGCAGATGCCCCGAGCAGAGCTCGGCTCGGTGGAGTTTACCTGCCCGCGCTGTGCCGCTGCTGCCGGGCGGCGGCCGCGCATGCGCCCCAGCCGCGCGCTCTGTCATGCGCCGTCCGGGCGGGCTGTGGCGGGGAAATGGCGGCGCCGGAGGGCGGCTCTGCCGCGATGCCCGCGGCTTGTCCCGCTCCGCCTGGTCCCTCGGCTCCCGGCTCCTGGAGCCGCTCCTTGGACCGAGCCCTGGAAGAAGCGGCGGTCAGCGGGACCCTCAGTTTGAGCGGCAGGAAGCTCCGGGACTATCCGCGGGCCAGCGCCGCCAACCACGATCTCAGCGACACCACCCAGGCTGGTGAGGGACGGGGCGTGAGGGGGGCGAGGAGCGGGGAGCGGGAGCAGGGGCTCCTCGGAGCGGTCTGGGGTCCTGGCTGCCCAGCCTGCCCCCCGCTCGGACCGAGCCTGAGGTGACCGATTTGCTGTCTCTTCGTTAAATTGAAGCTGGTTTCGCCTCTTCCCTTCGCTCTCCGCCCTTCCTCTCCGGCTGAGGCAGGATGGAGGAGCTGTGGCAGGGTTCTTCCTCTGCCCGTCTGATGAGATCTCTCCTATTTGTAGGGGTTTTTTTTTCTTTATCTTCCCTGCTGTAGGGAAGATACGGGGAGCTGTTTTTAAAAGCGTTGTGGGGGTTTTCTCAGTATTGCTGCTCGCTGCTGAGGTTTTAGCCAGTCTTGTTCTTGCTCTGATGTATCTGTGTGTGAGTATGTGTGTATATACACGAATGTGTGCACCCTCACCATTTCTCGTCTTGCTGACACGGGAAACCAACTTTCCAAGAAGGGCTGTCAGGTGTGTGTATGCTAAAGAAACTATTTCTTATAAGCTCTATAAGCCCTTGTGCTTCTATTATTGTAATTTAAAGCAGTCATAAGGAAGATAGGAAAGATACTGTGAATATAATCACAGCACTTTCCTTTTTTTTTCTCCTGTATAACATGGATTTCAGGAAATTAAGCATTGTTAAATACTTTACAAGGTATAGTAAGCAATAGGGCTTTTTTCCTCTCTGCTTCTTAAAAGTATTCATAAGAATAGACTAAAAAAACAGTTGCCTGTAAGTACCTTGATGAGAAGTGAAAACACATTTGTGTTTGCATATTACTGTACTAAATAGAGAGATGAGAATTGGGAAAAGAGAGTTTATGCAGGATGTAGAAATCTTCTTTATACATGATATAGAGCAAATTTAGTGTATTTTGATTGTCCAGTTGTATAAGTGAAGTAAAAGTAACTTCAGAAGGTGTCAGCATGCCATGTGTTTTTTTGTAGTTTTGAAATCTAATAATTTAATTTTTTTAGTATTGAGTTGTAGCTGAAAAGCTTAGAAATAAGCCTCCAACATCACTTTTTTTTTCCAAGTTACCATGTTTGTTAGTTGTGTTGGTTACACTGTCAGTTAAGTAATTCAAAATGGAACCTTATTTAAAATTTTCTTGACTTCATACTCTGTCCTGTAACATCCTACTTATGCAAAAATCTGTCACTAACAAAAGAAACACTCATGAAAACTCATGCAGACCTTGAGACTACTGTGGTTTGCTTGTCTTGCATGCATCTATACACAGAAAACGCTTCTTGTTGGGATATAAATTTTTTGTGGTGTTTTTTGTTTCATTTGTACAACTGCAGTTGCACAATGAATGTGCAGAGGACTAATCCGTAAGCAAATGGAGCATACACATTTGTGAGGGGTTTGGGGTTTTTGTTTTTAACACTATTCATTTACTGTACTCTAAAACAATTTGTGGGAATTCTTGTTCCCACCAAGGTTCCCATCTATTGTGATGAATATTTGCATTGTAGTTGTTCAAGAAGCATTAAATGCTAATAAGCAGCAGTGCATGCCATACACTTTTGTGCATTTATCATCACAATGAACCTTAGAAAAAGGCTAGAACTGTTCTTAAGTTGTAAAAGCAAAGCTTATTGAACATGTGTGAGGACACTATGTTCACACACAAATTCTCTGTTTTGAAGGCTGCTGTGAATAACTTCATCTTGAGCTTTTTTTTTTTTTTGTCTGTTTTATGGCTTTTTTATTTTCAATAAGGCTGAGCAATGAAAAAAAAAAAAAAGCCATGCAAGTGTTTCTGACCCTCAGTTTTCAGTTGAGTGCTCAGGTACAAATTTAATCCACTGCTTTCCCCACGTCAGTTTGGTTCATGGGAGGCTCATAATTCTTTTGTATGGGAGTAGCCATAAACAATATGATACAATGTATATGTGGGTTAGGTGTTACAAACACTTAAAGTAAACACTTTAAACAACACTCCAGACTGTAGACTCCTCAGTGCCTTCCTACACGCTGTGCCACAGACTCCAAGCACATGAGGCGGGGCATGTCTGTGTTTCATAAAAATCACTGGAATTGCTCCCAAATTACAAATTCAGTTACAAAAGATGAAACAATGATGTGCAAACCATCCTCCTCATGTGCCTGAATAGATACTTCTCTGGTGTGAATCATATACTGATACAGCTCATTCCCACTCTGGTAGCAATAAAAGTAACTCATGTCAGTGTAACCACATCGATGCTTACTAGGTGGGAATGAATCATATCCCTCATTAATGTAACTACCCTGCCGGAAAACCAGGATCTCACACTGCCTCCAGCCCTAACAGATCCACTGGCCCTGCCTGGAAGCTGCTCTCAATGCAGGTGAACCAGCAAAGCGGGTCAGTAGGAACAGAGTGTTAGAGATTAGAGGCTTGATCAAGTTTAATTAGGTGCTCTGTGCAGATTTTGAGGTTGATGGGGGGTGATGTCAGTCATAAGGTACATTTTCAGATGGTAAATCAGTGGAAAGATCACATTTCTTTGGACCTTTCATGGGTTCAGATTTGACTAATACTAACCCTGGTGCACAAACTGTCGTAGCTTCTAGGTGCCATTCTTAACCACTCACAAAACCAGGTCAGGTTTGCTGCACTTTATTGTTGAACTTAATACAGTATTTCTTTTAGATATCAGTGGGAAAATTAAGTTCCTCATTAATCATTTTCCTCAGTCACTAAACTTTTCACTGGAAAGTGGATTCTCGTGTCAGAGCCTTGGCTGCTTCTGGGCACTGTCTTCCAGATGATGAAGACTCGCATGTAACTTTTCAAACCAAATGCTCAAGGTTATTCTCAGAACTGAGTAGATAACTTCAGCAGGCAGTAAAGCAATAGGGAGTTTCTAGTTGTTTTGTGCTTTGACTGGAATTAAGATCATATGTAAAATCAAACTGAAGATGGAATAGTCTGTGCTAGAAAGCTTTGGCACAGATTAGCAGGAAGATAACTCCCTGCAGTGTGTAATGCAGTTGTCCATCACATGTTCTCATATGTGAGGGATGGCTCATGTGCAAGAAATGCAGCATAGATAACTAATAACTAATACTGAAAGAGTATCTCATTCCTTTATATTCCTCCGTTACAGCTTAATTGGAATTTTAGGAAGTGACTCAGGTTTACAAAGCTCATTGATAATGAAGAATGAGCAAGCTTCTTCATTTTCAAGTGAAGGATATGCTTTCATTCTTTTTCTTTTTCTTTCATACTTTCATTTAATATTCATTATCTCTCCCCATTTTATCTGAGTTGCAACCCATTTGTTCATTCCACTCATGTTCTTGACCACGGAATAGGAAAAGGAAGGGCTATAAACCACCTGAGTTAAGTATGAAAGGAAGCACAGTTGCATTTTGCCAGCGTTAATGTAGACTCTGATGTCATTATTTGACAGCTTTCCCAGTGGCCTTAAGCATACATTGAGCAGAAAAGTTATTTGTCAAACCCTCCATGACAGCTGTAATTACCTAAACCACTCACTGTCTCAATTTTTAAAGGAGAAGATGGGAGTATGTGGGTTTATGTAATAAAAGAAATGTCCGTTTTATGGAAATCAAGCAAGATAATTATGTGCAGCTCACTATGTCTTGTTTCTGAAATATGTAGTAGTAAAAAAGGATTGACAAACTCTGAACAGGAAGAATAAAATGGTCTGCTGTGCCTTTTCAATGGCTTTGCCAAAAAGGCATCTCTGTAGTTTTGTTCTTACTATCTCTCCATAGAAATGGTAAAATCTGACCATAGCGTCAATAAAATTTCTGTATACCAAGTGCTTGCATGCATCTAGAAGGATTGCAGTGACTGTGGGAGTGTTCTGCAGTGAAGGGTCTCACTGGTGTTTTTTCATTCCCGCTAGAAGTTCAGTTGATATTGCCTAATGAAATGTAAAATGGCTTGAGAAGCACGGTATGGCTCAGAGAGCAGTGGCCCTGCTACCCAAACATTTGTTCTTAAAGCCACAACAGCACAATCAAAACCAGCCTAAAAGTAAATTTTTTTTTTTTAATCTCCTTGAGTTACTGTATCTTAAATGGAAATTTATTGCCATCTTTAAGGTAACTTGGAAGGAATTGGGATTATTGTTTGTTCAAGTCTCAGGCTATTTATCAGCAGAGTTTTTAGTAGTGGTACTTAGATTACCCAAAGTTTCAATATTAAAACCCAAAACCTAACATGTCTTTAGGGTCGTTCAGAGTCTTGTGATTGCATTTGTGTCCTTGTCTCTACCCTTACCAAAACCCAGACATAAATGCCCTGGCTAGAGGTTCTGGTAGCTGTAGGAGCAAGAAGGAAAGAGGATCACAACCCTTCCCCAGACTTTGGACAGTAATCCAGCTTGTTCCATTCAGCTGCACTTTTTTGTCTTAGTTCCTACTTGTGTCAGTCCTTGTTTAATTTGATTATTGCTCCCTTTTGTTTCTGTTCTTCTTGTGTTTCTGTTATTGGGAAGTTTTGATCTTGTGTGGTCTGTGCATAAATACTGGCAATTCTTGGTCTAATGGAATTGTGTGAGAGTTGTGTTCTGGTAAATTGCTAAATTGAGGTCAGTTCTCTGGTTTTTTTTGTTACCCTGAAAACACAGTGAACAGTAGACTGTCGTAGTTGATAGTTTTTGTTGGATGTGTTGGGTTTGGATGGAGACCTGCAGCCTGCAGTAATGCTCAGCTGTTCTTGGCACACAGGCAGTCTTTTCCCCTAACGTTTTATGGCAACTGGGAAAATGCGATCTGAGCTTGTAGTTTCTAGTCCTTGTGGCAATAAAAGCAATACGTGACATTCAGAATGCCTTTGTTTTAGTGAGTTTATCTTTTAAAACAAACAATAAAGTCTCACCATCAAATTTTACTACCAGTGAGCTCTTGTAAGTGGTGTTCAGTGGTGTTGCATGTGTTTCTAGTTATTTCCCTAGTCTGCCCCTTCCTTGACTCCATCAAGATCAGATGTAATTTTTTTTAATACTATCCTGTCTGTATATGCCCTTGTAGCTATATTTTTGAAGATAACCGTAACTACATAAAAAGTAAAGAGGGTAGGGATTCATAGATGAATGTATTGAGCCTTGCAGTCACGTGAAGGACAAATTCGAATTTAGGGAAAAAAGGAAATGTGTGTGTTTCTTCCATGATGTTTTCAGTCCTGTTCTCCTGTGGTTGTACCTGTGCTTGGAGGTAGCAAATTTATCCTTGTTAAGTACTTCTTGAAGTCCATCATAAATACACGGCCTAATGTGATCCAAGTTCTATGCTGATGCCAGAAGGGGAAGTTCTGTCTTCGTCTCGTGCTGCACAGTCAACACCAGCAATCCTAGTGCCTTCCAGCAAACTGTTTTGTACTTATCTGGCTGAAATTCAGCCAGTAACTACTTGTATCAAATCCTGGGACAGCTCGCTATGTTTTCATGTGTGTTTGAATGCCAGCAAACGAAAGAGTGAAAGGACTGTGTGGATGATGAGAATGAGAGGGTCTGTTTTGGCAGATGTGTAAGCTTAAATTGGCTTGCATCAATTGTGAAATCACACCTTAACTCTCTTTTGTAACCTTTTACCACTGACCTGCTGTAAATTTGGTAATAGTGCTCTGTCAAACAATATGCTGGCCTTTGACGCAGTGAGCCTAAGAATTTTTTATTCTAGAATATAGCTTGTAGAGTTGAATTTCATTCAGTGAAACTTTACTGCTGATAGGTTTGGCTCTCATGCTTTCATTTGGCAAAATACACTATTTTATGTAAGTAATTTTAAACTGATGGTTCAGGTTTAGAATGCAGTAGATGTAATTAGTTTATTCAGTAGAAGACCCAGCAGTAAAGAATTAGTTACAACAAACACTGCAAATTATGCAGCATGTGTTAAAAATAAAATTACATGGTAGCTAACAAAAAGGCTATAACTCAATTCAA
Organism: Entomyzon cyanotis; assembly: GCA_024500445.1. Lineage (NCBI taxonomy): Eukaryota > Metazoa > Chordata > Aves > Passeriformes > Meliphagidae > Entomyzon > Entomyzon cyanotis. Next base: position 15,115,855 of record JAKEPQ010000780.1, read on the forward strand.
GGGTTCTTCTCTCTTTAATAACTAATGAGACTTGGATCTCATGGTTTCTGATGTTGGCCAAACAGCTTGAATGAATTGCAGTTGTGTATTCAGCTGAAGCCATGGGCTGTGCAGGGTGCTTTCTTCTTCATCTGCCGTGTCCCCCTCTCCAAAGTGCAGGGGTGGAAACCCATTCATGTTAGAAGTGTCTTGCGGTTAGATTTATCAGTGCATCAGAATTAAAAATATTGCTTTAATTCTCTGAATCACAGATACTTGGAAAAGATGCAAAAGGTACAACATTGTGGTCTTTTCTTTATAGGACTGTTGTGCCTAAGTTAGTTCTTCTGTATATGTGCAGGAAGAGGGTTTTATTTTTCTGCTTGAAGTCCTCAAAATTGTCCCAGTAGTCCTTTACTTCGGACTCACTTACAATTCTACACTACAAATTGCTGCTTCCACTGAGTCTTTCTGCAGTGAGGAGAGTCTTTGTTCTCTTCTAGCTGATAATGTTACTGATTTGAAAGTTAAAGTATTTACAGTCATAGTTTTCTCCCAATGGGCTTCAGGCACTCCAGAACAAGAATATGCCAAAAAACCCCAACTTGCTGTGCAGCCCAGGTGTTGGCTGCTGAAACATATGGTTTGTAACCATAATGTGCTCTGTGCAGAGGGCAGGAGGATTAGGGAGCATCTATTTAGTTCCACCCACCACCCCCACATTGTTCAGTGACCCGTGTGAATTTTAGTCTCTTTATTGAGCTTATTGTTGAAACTTAGCTTTGAATACAGAAATGTGTTATTGTTGCCTTGGGCTTTTGGGTAGTGCTCTGGACTATTGAAAAGTTTTCAAACACTATTTTTCATGTAATCTCTGTGCAGTGGAGCATGGTGATGTTACTGCATTTAATATATATGAAGCTTGGAATGGTACAAAGTTTGAAAGCATCTGCTGGTTTGGGGTACAAAAATTCAAAATACTTAGTGCCCGAACTTACAGGCATTATTTTTAAATGTCGCTTTTAATAACTTCAGATGCCTTGGTACTGGGAATCAAGCCCAGCATCTAGAAAAATGTAATTAATTACTATTTTTTGAAATAATAGTTTAGAAGATTTGCTTAGTATTATGAAGGAAATATGTGGCACTGACAGCATGCAATCTATTTTTCCAAAGCAGCTTTCACCACCTTTCAGGTTAACCATCCCTTTTTCTTTCTATAATTCCCTGGGTTTTTTCCCTAATGTTTTTTCAACAATGTTCTCTTTTATGAAAATGTCACTATGATCACTCCTGATTGTTACAGTAATTTCATTACTGTAAAAATCTATTTGAACAGAAAAATTTTGAAGAAGAATGAAAAGTGGTATGTGGTTTTTAATTAAAGACATGTGGACAGTAGATATGCACAGGAAATGAGCAATTAAAGTTTTGTGGGCATCTCTGATGATAGTCTATATCATTCTTGTGCTTGATTTAGCAGTGTTACATAAGTTTAACTGAGTTTTTTCTATACAAAGTATCAGTGTGTTTTCCAGGTTGCTTTCCTGATGCTGAATGCTAAATTCAGGCCGAGCTTTAGTCAGAGATGCAATCTGGATTTTCTAGAATGGTTAAGTGGAATAAAGCTGGCATCTGTGCGACTCATCAGGGCAGTTCAAACCTTTATGTTTCTCTTACATGATTCAGCAAGATAGCAGAAGGTTGTGATTCCCTGGAACCTGTTTGTAGGGTGGGATGCTGTACTTCCAAGTTGTACAGATGTTTGAGGGCAGAGGTGACGGTTTGAGCAGATCTTGGGTTCTGTGTTTGGCTGTTCTGTAGGTGATTATGCTCTACCAGGTTGGGGTTCCTCCCTGTGTTTATGTCAAGTGTCTTGTTCCCAACAGTATGTTTGTTATCTCCGTTCTGTCTCTTCTGCCACATTTTTTTTCATCTCCTTTATCCCAACTTCCATGTCTTAACATTTTCTTCTTGTTGATCTTGCCTGTTCTCAAATGCCTCTCTCATCACCAACTCCAGTCTTCTCATCCAAGTTGTTAGCGTGATAAAAAGAGGAATAAGTGGTATCTTAACATTTGGTAGGAAATTCCATTTAAATCCAAGGAGATCATTAATTTTAGGATGCTGGTGAGACAAGTAATAATTTAAATGTGCTTAATTTGTGATTACTGTTATTTGTTGTTCATATATATTACCCTTTAGTTCAGACATAGACCAAGGCTTTTACTGGTGTTTTAGCTGGTGTCAGTCACACTGTTCTCAGGGACTAAGAACAATAATAGCAGGACAATTAGGAGCTTGTCATGACATTGGCCCCAAGCTCAGCTATGGAATAAATGTTTTTGTAGAGGGCCATGACTGAATGTGGTTATGAGCCATAAAATATCTGCTATTTCCTTTCATTCTGCTGGCTTGCAAAGGAGTGGGGAGATTTGTGCTTAGCAAGGTAAAAAAATTATCTTTGGAACCCATCTATGCTAAAACAGCAAGTTAACCAGTGGAGCTGCAAACTTATTGCAAATATTCAAGTGTTAAATATTTCATGGCTCTGTTCTGCTGGGTGCAAATTATGTCCCATCATTCAGGGATGGCTGTGTGTCAGAAGATTGTTATAATTACCATTAAAAGTTACAGTGTGGAAATCCCAGGAGCTTCACTGTTGGTAACAGTCATCAAACCTTCACTGGTGATTAGCTCAGAACTGGCATTGTGTTCTGAGCATGGTGAAGGAAATCGACACACACACAGCACACACACACACACACACACACACACACACACACATTCCTAGTGCTCATGATTTGGCTGTGAATTATGTAACTGAGTAATACAGATGTGATGGTTTAAACATCTGTGATCTCTGCTTTCACAAATACAGTAAAATGAGAAATGCATCTGTTAGGTTCTTTTATCAACATTACTGCACTGCAGTTTCTGTTCACAGCCCCAGTATTTATTCACAGCCATTTAGTGGTTAGGAAATAAGTCTGTGGAAATTCCATTTGAAAAATGTGTTATCAGTTTCAAACTAGACCGCTTAAGTAGCTTTTCACATATAAATAAAATTAAAATATTATTCAGTTCATATTCCTTTTACTTAAAACACATTTTTCCTCCTTGGATGCCTTAAAAAAAGGCAAAAATACAGCTTTTAATCAATAATGCAATTTTGTCACAGTGCTGCCAGATTTGCAGTATATAAATGGAAGAAAAACTTCTAACAGTTTTAATAATTACTGTTATTGATTCTGTCTAATTAGATTTTCAGACAGAAATGTGACTTTTTAAAAAAAAAAATTAACCTTGACTGTATCCTTCCCATATGATACAGTTCTTTTCAATTCTTGACCATGCTCAAAATGTTATAAATAGAAATACAAGGGTTTTTAGAAGCACACATTGCAAGCTGTATGAGCAGATTCTGGGCTAACTCAAATGAGGTGTTGTTCCCTCTGTTTTGGGGAAGGGATTTCCTCTTCTAAGGAATGTGTACAGCATGTGTCCCTGGGTTTTTCTCGGTATAGTGATGAGAAGCATGTCTGGTACTTGCCAATTGTTAGGGATAACAAAAGCAAACAAACAAACAAAAAGACCTGAGTAAAACCCTGAGAATTTCTGTTCTCCAGCCTGTGGGCTGCTTGCCACTTCACTCTTGGAGAAGCACTGTAGACTTGTGCTTTAAACATCTGGAGATGTTTCAGTCTGCTGAACACTGGTGTCTATTTTTAAATCATGTTAGAAGAAGGTGTGTTCATACTTGTATTATGCTCTTTAGATTTGCCTGTTCTGTTTCCATTCTGGTTTGGACCATAAAGAAATCCTTCTGTCACTGCATTTCCCATCTCTCTGTATCTTGCTTTCTCTATTTTGTGTGGTTCATCCTGGTTCCTCCCTGTGTGCGCCATGACACATCCTTATGTCAGAGGCATTTTGAGAAGAACTTGTTTAGTGTATTGTTTTACTTCTCAGGCAAAAGCATGTAATTTTAAAGCTGGAAAGCACAGTTAGTGCTCCATGAAGAGGAGGAAAAAGGAAACTGTAAGCCATCCATCTTATGTGGGAGACTTTTTTAAAATTTTGAGTTTTATATTGCATATAAGTAAATTCATTGAAACAGTTTTATTCATATGCCTTTGTATTTTATTTCCGTGCCAAATTACTTGAAGCTGTGTGACTACATTATGTAATATCGTAAAATTGCATGTTGTGCAGAAAAGTCATTCCTGGTGTAATGTTGGTATTAATTTTTTCAGGGGATGCCAAAATCTAGTGGCAAATTTTTATTACCAAATTTTTTTGTCAGTTTATGGCATCTTGTCTTATGATCCTGCCACTCTTGCTATCTTACTCTCCATCAGTGAAATGCAGAAATGAGGTCAATACTACTTTCAGGGAAAAAGAAATATCCTGTACTGCTACTATTGTTAGTGCTTTATCATAATTTTTCTTTCTGTATAACTTCAAATATGCTGCTTGACTCACATTTTCCTGCCAATATTTCTTCCTTTTTGCAGATCACTTCCATATTTATACTGAAGTTAAATGAATCTTTTAATACTGTGCCATTTTTACAATGTGTTTCAAATATTGCATATTAGGGCCAATTATTTTCAATGTATAACCCGCCCTTCCAATTTGCTGTGTGTGGTTCATTGGCTTATTCACTATTTAGTGAATATCAAATCTGTAATTTCAAGACTAAGTATTCCAGTACCCTAGCTGCATCAAAGCCCTTCTCTCTTATCTCCCCATACACTGTGCAGACTTAAGGAAGTTGTTAAAGTTGAATTATTCCCATTAAATCTATTGATTAAAATCTAGGGACTGATTTTTGCATTGGGACTATTTTCTGTTGCTTGGGGTTAGATTTCTTTGGAAATTTTTGCAGTGTCTAACTATTAGTTTAGCTCCTGTTCACCCAAGTTGAAGGCAGTTGTCCAGCTTTGTAACCAAGCATGTTATCCTAGCGAGGTTTTGGGAAACATAAGTAATGAATAAATATCAAATGCATGCTTGTAACAATACTCATAATTTTTGAGAGGAAAAAATAATAGATGGATCCAGAGGTTGCACATAGATGTAAAATCTGGCAATAGTTTTAGCTCCATTTTCAAAGCTTTTTTAATGTCTTTTGCTTTAAAATGATTTTTTTTTAATCTGATTTTTTTTAATTGGGTAATTCCTTTTGTACCTGAAGGAACTTTATCTAGGGGCCAGGGGGGGAGTGATTTCATTTACTGCACACTTCCCCTCACTGCTAAGTTTGTGAAGCAGTCTTGGAAAATGAAACCCTGCTCTGCTGGAACACAGTCAAGTATTTCAGGAGCAGCGGGCAGAAGGCAGTGTCGTGTTGCCGAGGAGCAGTGAATGCTCTCACACATCTCGAGTGTCGTGCCTCTGGCCCTGTGTTAGCAGGGGTGAGGCAGCTTCTCTGTAACTTGGAGATGTTTCCACTTGAAATTCTTACATGCTTCTAAATGAACACTTTTTAAATTATGGTTTTATATACATGTAGACCTAAAAATACCAGCAGTTGAAATAGCCATTATGAAATAGAATAATAGAGACCTCTGGAAGTGGAATTCTTATCGTTGTGCAGTGTGGGCAGTTCCTGCACAGTTTCTCTTCTGTGGCTCAGTGTTTGTCAAGAATTCTTCTAGCAAGGCAAAAAGCTTTCATTTTCCTCAGTTTGCACTGAGCTGGTATAGATGAACTTGTCACATACAGAAAACTGTTTCTCTGCAGAGCTGGAGGGATAGAGCTAACCAGCCAAAAATTTTCAAAGTGACTACTGCAGTTTGAGATGAATTTTCATCATGGCTTCTTAAGTGCAGTGTTTACTGCTAAACTTAAACTTAAGCATTTCCCTGAATAGGAATCTGTTTGGTTTGGATTTGGAAAAAAAAAAAATTCGTTTGTGGTCAGATGAGTTTTGACTTTGTTTTATTTGTGGTCAAATGAGTTTGGATTTTGTGTGTTTGCTTCCAGCATTCATAGTGTTAATTTTATTTTGTGAAAAGATGTGCATACAATTCACCTCAATACTAATTGGAGAATGTAGCAATCATTTAGTAGCCTTGCTACTGGTTTTTAGCAAGCTTAGTTTTTTTCAAAACAAAGTGAAAATGTATGAAATGGTGACTGCCAGTTCTGTAGCCCTTGATCCTTGGTAATGTCTGCATGGTGTGTTTTTGACTGAAGGTGACTTTTATGGTTTCCAGATTCAAATTTATTTCATATTTTAAACATATGTTTTGGCAATTGCTGCCATTTATTTCTTCGTTTGCCTGTTCCCTCTGTTTGATATGGGATATTTTCCATGCATATCCTATACTGTTGTTTTATTTCTTGACACTAAAATGGCTTGTACTGCACAGATGACTTTGTAAGACTCCAGCTCTCTTTCTAGAATTCTGGCAATAATTGTCCTATTGAAATTGAAGCACTGCTTGTGTAAAGTGTAACAGGCTTTTTTTTGTTAAGGATGATGTCAGCATGAAAGATGGCCTTAAGGAGCCATTAAAAGAACATAGGACTTTTGACTGTTGGACTTTATTGACTTTTCTCGTCAGTAAAATACAGTTCTGTAGAAGACAGAGCAGTGTCTGCAGTGGTATGAGACATATTTGGTGACTTTACTGTGCAGTCTGATGAAGCTGTATCTGAGTGCCATAAATACAGAGGCACTCTATTAAGAGTGTCAGAGAAATGCAGTAATAACAGGCATAAAATTTTATAGAAATGCTTGCCTTTCTCTGAAAGTAATTGGCCTTTTTACGTGAAATTACTCACTTTGCTTTTTAGGACCTTTGAATTTTCAGTTCTGGTTTGTGCTGGCTTGCTTCTAACTCTTCCCTTAAGACATTGCGAAATGTATTCACAGCTAACATTTTTTTCTTTATTGTCTGTCCATCTATTGCAGACTTTAATATATCATTCTATTTAAAATGTTTGGGAAAAAAGGACTGTAGTAATACATTTTGAACTGATTGGTGAAATATAAAGGGGGAATATGCGTAACTAATGTGACAATAGGTAAATAGCAGATGTTGTATTAGCTGACATATTTATATGTGAAAATGCTCGTAAATGGAGATTTTTGTGTCCAGTATTGAGATGAATTGAAGCTTTTAGTAAAATAAATAGATGAATGGTAGAAATAAGAAGTCTTTGTTAGTTGCATTTTATGTTTCAAGCCCTCCTGGCTGACACATTCATGCTGCTTTGATTCCATAAAATTCATGCTGTTTTTCTTCCCCAAGTTACAGTGTACTCACAGAGCCATTGGAATTGAATAAATGAGATATTTTACTGATTGAGATGAAAGGCAGAGCAAACCATTCAGCAAAGTGACAGTACAACACAATCTTACCCACCCTTGTCTCTTTGAGTGTGACTCTGATAGCCGTGAGCAGATTGTTGAGGGTCGTTTATCAGCACAGTCGATATACCTGGGACGCCTAAGCTGGGTGTGGAAGGACCAGCTCGGATAGTGTAAATGTATTCAAAAGGCACTATGCTGCCTTAGAGGTTTTCTAGCCTGGGTCAGTCCTACCTAGCGGTCCTTGACACTCTTCTGTCAGCAGTGTCACTGCCTATGACTGTAGAGCCTCTGCATTAGGTTTTATATTAACCTGTGGTATTGCTTTGTCCTGATTATCTGACGCTTCCTTCCCTTCCCTTTTCTGAATAACTGAAGGTTGGCTATGGATTTTAAACTACGGACTTTGATTTCTAGCATAGTATCTGAGAGTCTTATCATGGAATGGAGGAACTAATATATATCATATTCTTGATTTCCTTTTTTTGTGAGAAGTTGTATGTGTAGCATAGTTTCTTGGCAAGATTTTTTTTCTTCATGGCTGCTTCTGTACAGTGCCTTTTGTACATACTGCATGCCCCATGTTCTTCATGTAAAACTGAAGAAGAGAGAGAAACGGGTTTGAGGAGATGATAATATGTGTGAAGACCTTGAAGCCCTCTGAGTGCTTACTGACTGGTCTCTGGACTGTGAGAAAAATGTAGTACTTTTAACTTGTAGAAGTAAGGAAAGAAGTTGCCCCATAGAGCACTCAGCCTTCCCTCCTCTCACAGAGCAGACTGCTCCCTGTCCTGCTGGCTCAGCCCTTGCTCTGGAGGTGGCAGCTTGCATGAAGTATACATGAAGTATACTTTTGAATACAGCTTAACTGTGATGTGAGGACAAGCATAACAACATTAGCAAGCTTTTAATTAAAAACAAGATAAAAAAATATGTATTAAGGGACTTGACTTTCAAATATAGCATTCTAGCTTGAGCATGCAAAAGAATGTCTTCAGCCAAACTTTTTTGCAGCCCTTTGCCACATTTAATGCTGTTTCAGCACAGCCGCTCAACTCCCCTCTGCACTATAAACCAGATCACTCAGAACAAGTTGCTGTAAGTTATGAACTGACAGCCAGGTTAGTTCTGCCCTGTGAACATGACAACTTATACTCAAGTCTTGAGCCATCAGTTGTCTTGAAGTATTCATGGAAAAGTGAAGAGATGTCAAAGAAAATGAGGAATCGTTTCCTGATGGGGAGAGTCCATAGAAGGGAGGTATGTTGATGTTTTTGGTAGGAGTATGTCCATATACTGGTTTTTATTCTCCATGGTCCTGAGTGTGAAAACTGAGAAAAGCGAATGTCTTACATAAAACCAGATGATGAAGAAATACAGGAGAAGTAAATGTTTGTGTTGTGTATGCTGGGAATCAAAACAGCAAATCTGAACCATATAATGATTCTAAGTGATGGTATTGCAGTGAGACATTTACAAAATGAGCTTAGTCTCCTTTGTTTCAGCCAAGATGGTTGCATAATGCGACAACAAAATGGAATGCTTAAGTAATGAAGGCTTTGATCTGATTCAATTCAAAGTGATGTCTGCTTAGAAAATCCTGATGAAAGGTTTTCTTTCAAAAGTTGTTTTCTTACTTCTCCTCCTTTTCTCAACTCTTTGTTAAGGCAAGACTTCAACTTGTTTGTCAATGTGCTGATAACAGCTAATTTAAGGAAACTGTGCTGCCAGAGGAAGTCACTGCCCTCATATATCCATGAGAGAGACAGTTCATGTAAGTCCTCCCCAAGTTAGCTTCAGGCAGAATTTGCAAGAGTAGTTTAAACAGCTCCAAAAATCATGTGAGCTAACTTGACGGTTTTTCTGCCTGATGAGAATTGGGAAATGCTCACACAAGCATTGCAGAATCAGTAGCTTACGGCAAAGGGCTGGTAGGGAAGACCCAAGAGAAGGGATAATTTTAAACCAGTAAAGTTGGATCCCAGAGGGTGGGGATCTCCAAGGCTTTCAGATATCATTTAAACTGTCTTTGTTACACTGTATCAAAGGCCAGACATGAGGATTTTATGCTATGATTTGCCTTTTTTTTCTTTTTTAGTTTTAAATCAACAAGGAGTAGGTTTGGGTCAAACCCAAACAGCTTCTCTTAAACCAGTTTTATCAATGAAGGGGTGTATGCTGCCTTACCAGCTTTGTAGGTGTGGTCCAAAGGCTGCTTTCCGTGCAGATAAATACTGTATCTATGTATGTTCTGAAAAAAAAAGCAGAGGGGCCTGCAGTGCAGCTGGACAGTGAGGAACTGAGCTTCCCCAATGTAACCTTGGAAACTCCAGTTCATTTACTCAGTGATAGATCTTTTGCAGCATTGCTTCTCCAACTTTCACTTAGTTTAGTTTGTTTGGCTTTAAGTTTTAGAGCTGTTTGAAAGAGAAGCATGAGTCTGCTGTTGGCTGGGTACCAAGTTTAGTGAGGAAAGGGATTGCTAGAAGAGAGAAGATTGGGGGGTGTCTCTGGGAAGTTGGAAGCAGAGCACATGTAAAAACTTCTTTAATCACAAACCCCATGTGTAGGGGTTAGAATTAATTCCTGTTTTCAGACATGGATAAACAGTTCCACTTTGCATCATCTCTGCTGTAGCAATACATGAGTTGCAGTTTGTATTCTGTCTGTAATCTGTCTTGTTGTTTACTGACTAGTCATAAGGCCCAGCTGGCAGGTCACCTGACTTCCTTCTGCCTCCGTTTCAAAGCTTCTGAATTCCTCTCCCTGCTCATCTGAAAAGTGGTTTCATCTCACTCCCAAAGTGTTTGCTTTGCTCTACTGTTTGCAATCCTTAAAATACCACGGTGTGCACAGAAGGGCTTACTGTGCTCTATTCTCAGATACCTATCCATAATGAGCAAAACTTGGGATTAAATTCCTGATCACAACCCTGTATTTGCTACTCTGAAAAGACATGTTTTATTTGTTGTGTTTGTGAGCTAAGGAACCAAAAAAAAAAAAAAAAAAAAAAAGCAGTTTTATGGTTGTTATTAACCAGCTGGTCCAAGTCCCACTTAGCGCCAAAAGTCATGGTCTTGTTCTTCCATACTCAGGCAGTCACACATTCTCGTCCTCTCCCTTGTGTTGATGTTAGAGATTACTCAACTGCAGCATGAATTGGATCATGCCTCAGAAGGGCTGAAAACTATTTGTGGCTTTGTTTTTTTCAGGATTTGTTCTCGATAATGAGACCCAACTGGCAGTGTGGCTGCACAGTCAGGAGTGCTGGTGCAAGGAAAAGAATGGTAACACATGGTCAGTAAGGAATTGCTGTGTGACTTAGAGTGGTTGACTGTGAAGCCAGGGTCTGCTTTGAATAATGAATAAATAATAGTTGACATAACAGTTTGATCCATTCAGGCTACAGGTTTTTCTGCTTTAGAGCCAGTTAGAGGAAAAGCAATGGGAGTTGATGAAATATGAAGAGTTTTCAGTTCCTTGCAGGGACTGGAGCTTGTCACTCTTGCCTGCTCTCCAGTAACCACACAAGAGCTATTGTGTAATGGTGTTCTGTAGTTGTCACTGTTTGGTTTTGGTTTTTATAAACTACGAATATTCTTCTTTGCAAAAGGAAAATGAAATCATTTTGCAGAGGAAGTGGCATTGTATTCTAAGTTGTTACTCTCATTAGAATGTTTATCCACTTCTTGCAGTACTCAGGTGGTTCTGCTCCAGTGAGACATCATGCTTTCCTTGGAAATGTGCTTTCTTGTCAGTGGTCACACAACAGCTTCCATTACAGGCAGGACTGTAAAATATGTGCTTGTGTTTAGTCAGTGTTTTTTATGGTGGCACCTGTGAGGTTTTCCTTCATGTGTAAAAAAAAAAAGCTAAAGTACAGCAAATGTCCATTAAAATCATGTGGAGAGAAAAACGGGAAGGGGAATGGGAGTTGGTGTTTAGAATCTTCTGTGTTCCTCTTTGATCCCAGGTATGACTGTGTTTTCTTATTTAGTATAATTAAAGTTCTTACAGATCTTTGTACATAGATTTTTCTAGTCTTAACAGCAAATCGTGAATATTGCAGAGACTAAGCCAGGTAAGAGAGTTGTACTTGATTAGGTTTTTTTTTTAATTATGTGACATATTTTAAAAGAGAAGAGTTGCTAAAAAAACCTTTTTAGCAAAAATCCAAGTAACTTGGAAGCCAAATTCTGCAAATCTCCCTTGTGTCACTGTTCTTAAGATGTTCCGGAGTCAGAAAACTAAAAAGCCAGCCAAGTTTCACCTGGTAATCTAGGTGTTGAAGGAAAAGAAAAAGTAAAGGCTTTGGCCATAGTGCTCACTTCATTAAAATTGCTACAAGCAAGGCATTTGTGAGAGTTCTTCAGAGAAGTGAGGGGTTTTCTTGTTTTTTAAAAGCTTTGGCAAGAAGCTTTGTTAGTTGTATTGAATGTTCCAAAATAAAAGTGTAGCCAGAGGAAATAGCATCTGTGAAACTTTGTTTCACACATATGAGACTTGACAATGATTTGGCAGTGATTTGAAGCAGGTTTTATAAAGGACAGTTAAGCAGCCTTGGTTAAAAGCTACAAACCTTGTCTTTAGCACTCAACACAGGAAATCCAGAGGGCCCATTTCACTGTGACATGTAGTCTTCTATTCGTGTTTCATGTCGTGCAGTGCATTCTCAGGTTGGTGGAGCAAGTTTTGATGGTCACTCTGAGTTCCAGCCATGGAACCACCAAGTCAACATTTGAAAGAAACCGCTAACCTTTGCCTTGTTTTCTAGAACTGCAGAAATCACAGCCTGTGCACAGTGCCAAAACCAGCAGGTTGGAGATTCTTGGTTACAAACTCTTAGTTCATGGAAATGGTTAAAATGCAGTTGAATGTTGCTGGTGCTGCTGCTAAATAGGAATGTGATCATGCATATCAAGCATGGATCGGCTGAGAATTGAAATGTGATAAGTGTATTAAGGATGGATCACATCTGAACCTAGTCTTCCTTCGTGAAATACTGGAAATTGAACCTGGAAATTCCTTATTTCATTACAGGGCTACAGAAATAATGCAGGTGAAAACAGTCTTTGTTACATCTGTTCTGTGGCTATTCTGCCTTGGGCAACGGTGCTGTCCTTGGCAGTTTACCTGGGGAAATCACAGAACAAGCAAATGCTTTTGGTTCAGTAAATACCACCTTAATATGTTTAAATGAAGGGTACCATAGATACCTGGGAAAATAATTGGGAAAAGTTCAGGTTTGACTGGGCTGGCAGGTAGGAGGTGAGTCAGGAGATGACATTTTTGAGGTTTGTTTTAAATTAGGGTATGACAGAAGTGGTAGTCTCGTATCACAGCAGGCAGGAAGAGGTAAAGTTACTCCTCCTGTGTCAGGAAATCCTCCAGGTGTGAAATGAAGCTCGAAGGGTGCCAATGTGTTCAGTGTTTAGAAAGAAAAGCACTCCCAGTAACTGAGTACGGGGACCAACAGCATGAGAAGTATACCACAGAGGCATTCTCTTACAATGGTTTCTGGTTTTCTTGTGCAAGAAAAGTCAGTACCATTATACTTACCAGTAGCTCATCTGCTTGGGGCTATGCTTTCATTATATGAATTGTGTTTTAGTAGCTTTATGGGAATGTTTCCTAAAAATCAGCAGAATCTCAAGCATTACTGCTCTTAGATTATTAAGTTCTGAAGTATTTAGGAAGTGAAAAAAATCAATTCAGAAAACCAGGATAAATATGCATGCTTTCATTTGGCTAATCGAACGAGTGGCAAGCTGAAGGTGGAGCTGAAGTTTATATAACAAAGTGCTTCAAATCCATTTGGAAAGGTTGTTGTTCTAATAGAGCTGATGTTAAATGTCAAAATTGAGCAATCAAATGGCATCAAGTTCCTCAAAAGATGGTTTTAGTGACATTATCTGAGAGGTGCCTGTACCTTAGAAGTCACCTTCCAGAGAGCAGTAGCTGTAAATGAGCTGTTTCAGTGAGCTGCTTTCCATATCATCGAGGGTACATCACCTACTTCAAGGATATTCTTCAGTGTGATGGTGGTTTTGTTCTTATCAGTGTGAAACTGTGGAGTTTGCTTCTGGTCTTTAAGTTGTGTATGTGGGGGAAAAAAGTGTCTTTACACAGTTCCAGATTCTGGTTTTTCTTCTTGAACAGCTGTACCTTGTCCTCCTAAAACAGTTTGTGCTGCCTTTTGCATTCTGTCATTATACTGGCTGTCAGCCTCCTGGTCATTGATTGGCTTCTTTAATTATTTGTATGAAAATATATTTTCCTCTGTCAGCTGCAAGCTCATATGTCTTAGATTTGTCTGTTATTAACGGAAAACCATGAATGTGCTTTCAAGTTGCAACACGTGCTTCATAGTTTTTGGGAAAACACACCACTTTCTTGCTATACAAATGAAGAAGACTGAGGGCGATCTATAGCCACCAGTGTCACCACTGAGATTCAGATCAATTTGCAGATTGTTGTTGCATCACTGCAGCACGTTTGTGGCAGACATCACACAGTTGCAATGGGGTAGTTCTGGAGCCATGTTACGTCATGGGTGGGAGCCCACAGCTGACAGTGTCACAACCTCTCTCACATCAGTGTGTTGTCAGCGGGTGTTGTGGTGGTTGGTGACATTTGGGTTTGAATAAACAGCCAAAAATCTGGGCTTTGCTGGTTTAAATTAAAAAAAAAATTAAAACCCCAAACTTCAAAGTGTGTGGGGAACACATGTAGATCTCTGGTGACAAAAGGCAGATTTTTATCACCAAAATTTCCTATCTAAGCTTAGGTCTAGAGCTGGCCTTCTTTGTCACTGTTAATTGGAATGAGAGCAGAAGCGTATTCCCATCACAACAGGATTAGCGGACTGATCCCATTAGCATCTTGTGATGAATTGGAATTCGCCACCACCCAGCTGGTCTGAGTGCCAGCAACAGTTGAGCTGCATTTCCCTCTCTTTGTAGTGCATGTGCAGGGTACCCCATACCTTTCACAGTGCATCTTTATGCATCACTGATTGTCCTTTGGAGACAAAATTTGTGTTACAGCTGAAGTGAAAAATGTGTGAACATAGGCCTATTAATGTTTGATGTTAGAGGAACATTCCTCTTTAAGATGGAAGAGTTTACATTTAATGCCAAAATATGCAGTTTTAAGCACAGTGTATCTCAAGTCACATTTAACATTGGATTTGCTGGCTTTCTCCACAGAATCCCAATTAAGATGGAAAAGGTCAGTGATCTGAGTCTGCTCTGAGATTTCATTTTGTATCTGTACTGTTGGCTTTTTTATCTTTCACAAAGAGCTTAGTTCCAAAGAATGCATCCCCTTTGCCAAAATTCCACATGATCTTGCCTTCAAGGAAACACATCCATTTTTAGTAAACTAGGAGAGCCTTTTTTTTAAGGAAGATTTCTGGTAACAGTGATTTTAACCCACGAAATGTGGAAGTAAATGAGTCAATCCTAGTTCAAATTAAAATAGCTGTATTTCATTCATATGATTATTCATAGTGAAATTCAGTGGTTTTGCTTTTTGGAGGTAATTAGTCTTTTGTTTTTTGCAGTTTAAGGTATGAGAACAGCAAGGGTGTACACCTACGTGTTAAAGGAAATAACCTGCATTGCACTAATTACTTCTTGCTTGTTAAAAAATAGGAAAATGTAAACAATATCTCGCTGCAACATCTATTATTTTCTCTGAGAAACTGAAATCTTTGCAGAAATTTTAGTTTACGCAATAATTTGTACTGTAATACCTTTCTGTTTTCTGGTTGTTGAAGTTATTTTATGTGTACAGTAGCAGAAGAATATGATCAAAACAAATCTTAATTGACAGGGTATTCTAACTAAAATACCTAACGTTTTTCCTTTATCTCACTTACACTTTCTCTTTTGAAAAAGCATCAGCTAGTGCTGTGCTACTGGGCAGCAAATATGTGAATATATAACATATTCTGGTTAGTCACCGGAATGCCTTTGTCACCTTCTGGTTTTGTTCTAGCTTTACCTCTCTTTCAGGTGTTTTGAGGAAGATGGGGGGAAAGAGGATGGGATTGCTGAACTGTTTCGTGCAGTGACTGCTGTACTCTCTGCCCCGTTTCTGTTCCCATTTAAGGTCTATGTTTTTGGCAGGGGAGACGATTCCAGAGAAACTGGACAAAATAAAGAAAATGTCACTGAACCTTAGGGATGCTGTGTTCTGAACTTTGGGAAATTTAAATACTTGTTGGAGGTTTGCAGGGGACAAGGCAGGAATTGCAAATAACCAAAAGCAGTTCTTGAATTTGCGGATTCAGAAATCACACTGTATTTTGTCATATGTTGCTTCTGTCTAATTCTCAACTCAATTCTCAAATCTTGTTTTAGCTTAGTTGTTCTTTTCTTAGTGCTTGCCTGTCTTCATGGTCCTGGCTGACCCTCCTTCTTGGCTCCTCATTTGGGCACATGAAATCGTGGATGCTGTACGTAAGACAGCATTCTCGTGGCCATCATGAGTAAAAATGCTCTAAACTTATGAACCAAACTGGCTAGGCCCATTTTGAATGATATCGCAGCATCAAAATTCAGCTCCGATTTAATCTGTTTTCCAGTGAATGTCTGCTGCTGTATAGGAATGCCAAGTTTTAAAAATCACTGTAGATTGAGAGAAGTCTGGAAAAACCTATTCATTGCTGCTAACCAGCTTTGGTGTCTCTTCTATCACACTATGAGCTCATTTGTTGCTTTAAAAAACGTATTTTCATTTCTTTGTACCTGGTGTTATTTTTGCAGAGTTATTTCTCTAGCAATACTGAATCATAGCTCAGAATATATTAAGTTCCTGAGTAATTCATGCCTTACGGTCTGCACAATGTGTGAAAAATAGCTTTTAAATGTTCTTTGGTAAGGTGAAGTGAAACAAAAAGGGAATGAGAATTCTCATGTTTGTGGTTAAACTCTTTCCACAACAGAGTTGAAAGAAACTTTATATTTGCCAGTTTTCTGCCAGAAAATAGGGCTCACTACTTGGGAAGCCTGTTTCTCTGTTCAAGTGGGTAGAATTCAAACTGCCTGTGCCAGAACAGCTGTGTGAAGGAGGGATAAAGCTGTGAGCAGAGGGATGTTTGAATGTTGTGAGAGAAGTGGTGGAATTCAGAAACTGTAACACCTTATACGTAAATTCTTTAAATAGGTGGTTAAACATCTAGTCAACGTGGAAAACAAGTATTTTTTGTAAATTACCCTTGCTTGTTTCTTGTCTACTCTGAAATAATTGGCATTCTTCTCTCTTTCTTGCATGGTAACATAGAATTGTATTGTGAAACCTCATAGCAAGTTGTGTGGATGGCAGATAATTCCAGTGATTGAAAGCACTGTGGTTAGCTGCACTTAGTAGAAATTTTTCAGGATACATGACTTATGTTGGGACAGTATGTTTGTTTGAAAATCTCCCTTCTCCTGTTACATTTTACAACAACGCTGGCACACAGAGATCCCACTAAGAATGTCTCAATTTTGGACATCACATTGTAGCACAGCACTAAAACTCTGCTTTAAGTCTGTTGCAGCTCTACGACTTGGAGGAGGGGAGGGCTGGAGTTTGCTGTCATTTTTACAAAATCATTAATTAGAACTAAACTATGGAAATAAAGCAGAAGGAACCTTAGGATATACTAATGCACTCTGGGACATGGTTAGTGCAAAATAAGTATCCACTGCATAAATTCTTAGAAGTATATGCTGTGTTCTTCCAGGATATATCAATTATTTGATTGACTCCTTTACTACCTACAGATTCTTAAGTAGGTTCTGATCAGTCCAATTAATTTGCTGCTTCCACTTAAGCTGGAGTTCAGTGAGTGCTTAAAAATGCCAAAAATATTCCCTGCCACCAAAATAGGGATTCTGCTGCCTGCACCAACATTTTTCCCTGGTGCTGGCATAGGCTTTGTGGGAGAGGTGATCAGAAAAACCACTGTATTTCTGATCAGTTTCTCTCAGGCACTCTGGCAATGCAAAGTGCCTTGGACAAGCTATAGAGGTAGGAAAACTCTGGTTTAGCAGTAGCAGGAAGCAGGATCCATCACAATGATCTTTCTTTGCATTGATGCATTTATCTGATGTTTTATCAGGATTGGCAGATGGAAAGATCAGGATGTCTATAGAGCTGTCCTTAGCGATCTGTAAGTGCAGGTTTTTCTTCACTCTTGGGAGAAAACGGACAAAAAAGGGAGAAACATTTTCTTCCCCCCAAGAAATAGAAAAGTAGGGCAAAGTTCTCAAACTGCTTTCTGTCATAAAATAATAAAATAATTCTAGATATGCAATGCAAACTTATTGCTGACTTATTTTGTACTTACAACCCCCACTTACTAGAGCTGTCGGAAACATTCTTTTAAAAGTTGTTTTTTCAAAATCGAGTTTGGACAAGTTGAAGCTGAGGTCATGTTTGAGCCTGATACCAGCTGGAAAGAAGCGATTGGGGGGGGGGGGGGGACACGCTAATTTTTAATGTTTCGATGTTTGGTGGGGGTTTTTTTTGGTTTTTTTTTTAATTGGTGAACAAATAAGGGGTTTAATTATGTTCCCCATTAACTTTTTGTATTGCTGGATTAGAAGTTTCTATGACTTTCATGCTTTCTTACCTGTGTGCATCCTGCAACATCTGCTGAACTTTATATCCATCCTAATCTCTGCTGTAGTGAGCTTCAGTCATACCTGGAGGTTGGGTAATGCTTCTGTCAGAGCTGGGTGTGTGAGGAAGTGAGGGCTGTAGCTGTGTGCCTGTGAGAACTACACTTTGGCATTTATAAGCAGCAGCTTTCCTTGACCTTTAAAGAAAACAGAACCCTTTGCAACTGCATTATTTATCACAGTGCAGCTTGTGAAGGAGAGTAATGCTCATGGGTATTTTATGCTCACGGACTGGTAATTGGAGCTGTCTAAGGAAAAATACTGATTCTTCAAATATTAACACTTGTTAGGTGTTTTGGTTAAACTTCTCTCTCTTGCCAAGCAAGGAACTTTGTGAAGTTTTAAGGCAGCTTTACTGAATCTTTCTTTTTTTCCCTCCCTTCAGACTTGTCACGGAACAGACTGTCGGAGCTTCCAGCAGAAGCCTGTCACTTTGTCTCCCTTGAGACTCTAAATTTGTACCAGAACTGCATTCGATATATCCCAGAGGCTATTCTGAACTTACAGTCTTTAACATTTCTAAATATCAGGTAACAGTTGTCTTACAAATTTTGCTTTAGCATGAGTAGTCTGGGTTTATACATTTTGGAGCATCCATAAGTAATGCTAACTTGTTGTTATGTTGTATGTCATTGGATGAAAGGAACCTGACCCAGTCTTACCCACTTAGGTGGATCAGGGAACATGAAGATTAAGCAGCAGCTTGTAGAAGCAGAGCATGAAGAAGAAAGCCAATTCCAGCTTGAAGGAATAAATAAATTCCAGTAGTTTCCATGTGAAATACCACCATGCAGACTGAAAAGAGGTGGTAGAGCTTTTGTGTAGTCTTTGCAATGCAGCTCTTAACAGCTGAGTAAGGCTTATGCAATAGCCCTTTACCTTCATTGTGCTGGTGGCTTTGGAAGATCTTTCTCAAGCAGTAAGCCTTCATTGCCAGTGTTAAAAGCAAATTGCTGCATCTTGGCCTGTTGATGAAATCAAATGTGCACACCATCTTCCATTTGTAGAGAGTCGTTGAGAAGATGTGGAAAGTTTCGCTTCAGAAATTGGCAGAGATAGTAATAAAAAAAGTCTCAGGCTATTTCTTTCTGGTGTTATAAGCACACTAAATTGACAAAAGTATATTTCTGTACTTTCTTTTTTCTATTGATGTGAAAATTGTACTAATAGGATACGAATCAGATACAGATTTCCTAATGCTGTATCTCTAGCAGGTGCAGTGCCATTATTATCCTTACTTAATCAGAAATACACTTTAAATATTCAGTGTCTGATGACTTTCTCTGTGGCATTTCATGTGTGCTGACCTGCAGTGCTACCCATGAGAAAAGGTTTTGCACTCAGCTCAAGCAAACTCCTTTGTGATAGAGCATAGCCAGTTATCAGAGGCACCTGAAAGGGCACAAAAACATCACATTCCTCCACACTGAGTTCAAAAGCATCTGATCAGCCATGATATTTGATATTCAGAGTTTGTTCACACATAACTAGATAAAGCAGGTAATGAAGAGCAGCCTTACGGAACTACTCTTGTAGAAATTACATGAAAACTGATTTGATCATCTAAATGAAGTGTACTTTTTTTAATGTGTCTTTCATTGCATGAGTATTTCTCATTAGATTTCTGATTATTTTGTTTTCTTTCTTTACAAAAGTCGAAACCAGCTTTCAACATTGCCAGTACACCTCTGTAGTCTACCACTAAAAGTTTTGATAGCAAGTAATAATAAGTTGGTTTCAATACCTGAAGAAATTGGACAACTCAGACAGCTGACAGAGCTTGTGAGTATACACTTGATTTTCAACTGTTACTATTCTGCTCTTGGGCTAAGGAAGATTTGTGTCTGCCACAATGTCTTTATGTTTGCTTTTTTATAGAGGTGTTAGGAAAGAATTTTAAATACTCTGAGACTTTAAAAGAATTTTATGTGAGTGAAAGATACACTGAAGAACAAATGATCCATGTCAATTTAAATGTCTTCCCTATTCTAGAAAGGAAGGCTGATGGAATTAGACTTCTTGCAATGTTTGTTTCTGGCAAAAAGCTTTTATGTAGCAAGTTGTGCTGTTTGAAATACTATGGAGTAACTTGAAATAAATGTCTTCATCTGAAAGTTTAATCTCTTCAAGCTTTTATTTCCCCTTGTGTTTAAAATGAGAACGATGCTTCATATCAGCAGTGAGATTGAATTAATATAACGATCTGAGGTGTTATATGAATAGCTGTCTTTTTCTTTCAGTCCCTAAATAGAGCTGCATATTTTATTTAACAGAGACTTAGCAGACAGTGGTAACTCATTCTTTGCTCTTGCTTTGTAGGATGTGAGCTGTAATGAAATACAGACAATACCTCCACAGATTGGCAATTTGGAATCCTTGAGAGACCTAAATGTCAGAAGAAATAATTTGGTGCGTTTACCTGAAGGTGAGAAAACGGCTGTCAGTTATAACAGCAAAAACTTCAAACACTTCTTTGTTTTCAATCCCTTCTTCTCCCCCTGAGAACTAGAAGCAGCTTAATTGTTTTGTGAAAAACATTTTTTTATAACCTTGCTTTTTCTTACACTCTTTTCATCGTCTGAATTGTATGTTGTTTTCTATCTCCAGAGCTTGCTGAGTTGCCTTTGATTCGATTAGATTTCTCCTGCAATAAAATAACAACAATACCAGTGTGTTATAGGAACCTGAGACATCTTCAGAGCATCATGTTAGAAAACAACCCTCTCCAGTCCCCCCTGCACAGGTAAACTGCAGCCACAAAATCAGGTTACTAGTTCAGCTAACGAGGACAGAACTAAGTTATAAACTGGAGGATTGTATTACGTATTTGTTATTTAAGAACAAGAGAACTTTAAATAAATTCTATTGTCTAAATATGTAGCACAGCTTAAAAAATAAGTTTTATTCTCTTTACTATGTTAATAGTCTCTGCTGTGGGATATTACAAAGAATTTCACTAATGTTAGCTTGAATATTTCTGCTTTCAGCATAGGAGAGAGGAAACTCTGTTAGGAAAGACTGATTTTCTGCCACTCAAATGTTAAAATTTTGACTGAGGCCTCAGTGTTGCAGATTGTTGGTCCACTTTGCAGCAGAGTACTCAAATTGGCCTTTGAGCTAGAAGCTGCAATATTGTTAGTGACTAATTTGGTTTTCAATGTGCATGTACAAGCCCCTGAGTATTACAGGTTCTACTGTGAGCTGCTGCATCAGAGTCAAGAGAGACACTTGCTGAAACTTGTAGTTTCAGTAGGGTTTTGCTTTGCTTGTGAAAGCAGAGACAGCTGTTACTGGCTTCATTGACTATAAATTTGAGCTGGCTTTGGCAGTCTGCCACTGCCATTCAAATCTGGGCATGGGTGGGATGCATCTGTTCTGATGCCAAGGGTATAAATTCTAGTCGTTGTAAATGCTCATGTCTTGTTTGCATGATGAAATTTCAGCATCCAGCTGACAGAGTTGCCTGCAGACCAGATGTACTTGGAGGACAGCTTCCATTTGTCTACCACAGGCATCCCGTGATGCTCCACTATAGCTGCTCCTCTAAAATGTAGTGAGATTAGAATAAAAGATGCATTTGTTGATGTAAATGTGCCCATTTATTATTATTATTCCCAATTGCATCTTAAATGTCTGTAGTGTACTTTGAAAATGTATTATCACACTATACTTACTTGATTTTTTTTTTTTTTTTAAGATATGTATAAAAGGAAAAATTCATATATTTAAATACCTGAACATAGAAGCATGCAAGATAGCTCCAGACTTGCCTGATTATGATAGGAGACCCATGGGATTTGGATCATGGTAAGTTTTACACAAGCCACGTTCTTCATTTTAATGACATTCAGGAAAATTTTGTCAGTCTGCCTTGAGTTTATTAAAAAAAGAGATCAAGATTGTTCTTTGGCCAATGCATTGAGGTGGCTTTGAAAAATACTGTTATTTCATGGTGCATTCTAGCAAGGTACTAGTATATAAGAAGTAAGAAGCAGTTGAGGAGATGACCTGGGCAGTATCATGTGACATGCAGTGTCAGAGCTGATACACAATAAAAAGAGAGTAATAATAAACAATACAGGCTACGGTATGCTCTTGTGTTGTTAACATGTATGTTCAGTTTACAAGATCTTAATATTTTCCACAGACTTACTGAATTATATCCCTGCTCTGATTTTTAACCTTTTGTACATAATTTTATAACTGCTGTGCTCAAACCGCAGGTGCAAATGCTGATCTCCACCCCATTAGTAAACTGTTATTTTTGGCAAGCTTTCACTTGGCACTGCTGCTTGGCATTGTAACACAAATATTGGAACAGTCAGCCGTATCAGCTGCTAAATTAAGATGTCTAGCAAAAAGCAGGAGTTAAGATTTATTTCTGTTGTGTGATACAGAAGAGAGAGAGTCAGTGAAGTACGAAACTGAATATATATACAAAAAGTATTTCAGTCATCTTGGAAGGTAGTAATAAGGTGTGGAGGAGTAAGTTGTTGAAGGATGTACTGCCGCCTTAGCAGCAATAAAATACAAATCAGGGGCTTCACAATAAATCATCATGAGTCAGATTTATGCAGAAGAATTTGCGTGAGGGACTGACAGAGGGATTCCTCATCAGCACTGAATGTCTTAAATTATTGTTGTAGATGAGGTCAACATATGAGCATGTCAAGTATTAATCAATTTCCAGTAGAAGCTGTTGCAGATGGTTTCTGCAGAATACTGAGGATACTGTTCTTTTACTGGAAAGAAAAGTCTCTAAATGAGAAAATGTCATGATCTGTTTAGCTCTACCCTACTTTGTTTATTTTTAAGAGAAATTCGAAATCAAGTGGGCTATGTGCTTACTGATCTATTGTTGTCTGTAGTTGTATATTGCTCTGGAAATTTTCATAAATTGCTTTTGCGAAATGAGAAGAATTAATGTATTTTAATCATAGCTTGGAATTGTAAATGTAAAAATAAGGGCAGAACTAGTTGGGGATGCTTTCTCTCGAATTTTAACCAGACTCAGTAGTATAAAATGAGCTTCAACTGGCTTTCTTTTAGCTGTATTTCTGTATCCAAGACAAGATAAAAGTTGGTGATAGAATTATTTGTTGTTACCATGCTTTTTAGGGCATTTAGTGTTGCAGGTGATTCCTTCCATGTACCTGTGGAAGAACTGTCCATGGAGCAGACTACATATTAGAAGAAAATGGTAGAATGATCCAGTGAAAGAGAGAATTCCCAGTTATTATACTTTTATGTAATTTGGGATGAAGGAAATAAAAGCCTTCAGCTGTGATACAGTTAATATTTTCAGGCAAGGCACGGGAGCTTTGTGTTTGTTATCTTCAAAGGTGACCAACAGAAATAAGGTATCAGTCAGTCTGTCTGGACTTTGTTGCTGGTTTATCTGATCAGCTTGGTGTAATACCATGCAGATTGAGAGTATGAAACTGAGTGGTAGAGACTCTTAAAGTTTAAGGAAGTTTGTGTCATGCTGTCAGTTCACTCCTGATCAAACATTTTTAATAGCAAGGCTGTTGATACTGCTAGTAAAACAAGATACTCTGAAACATTATGGCAAGAAATGTGGGTTGCAGGTTGGATTAGCCTTGTCAAATTATATCAAATTATATCAAACTGTTTTACCAGAGTGAAACCCTGTATGTTTCAGTCCTTTTCTAAACATAAGCAAGGTGAAATTTGTCTTGCAGCAAATTCTGAAAATATTGATTCATTTAAAATGGAATTATACTGCATATGGATTTTTCTTCGACACATGTTTTAAATCCAATATGTAAGTTCTATGAACTATTAGTGTAATTATGGTTCTATTGTCAGTTATACAAATTAGCAGCTTTTTAAATACATTGGTCATTCTTTTTTCTTCCCACCCCAAAGAAGGGAATTGTTTTTTCTTCCCCTTTTTTTCTTTCTGGTGGTTTATTATGCAGATGATCTTTCAGTTCAAATACAGGTCCATAAAAGTAGAACTCCTCTGAGTTAATCAAAACTCCATGCAGATGCAAGAGCTTGTCTTTTGGTCTACATCTGCATAGAAGCAGATGCATAGCTTAATGTTTCTCATCTGTAGCCTCCATCCCTCCTGGTACTTCTTTGCTATTTCATGACTTTCTGAAAATTAAATAAAGGCCTGGATAGTAGTCTGTCAATCTTCTATGAAGCAACACACACACATATACAATAATAATAATAACAATAATAATAATGATAATAATTTGAAAATAAGTATTTCCTGAAAGTGGGATTTCAGAAGGAGCAGAACTTAAGAGCAATACCAGTGAGAAAATGACCTGCAATTTAGTTACGATAGGGTGAAGCAATTAGCTTCCTGAAATTCATTCTTCCTTGTGCATTATGTAGTAATTACTGCTGCAGTTCTCCCTGGGGCATCGAGTGCCACTAGGACAGTTGAGCCATTGTGAAATGCCATCTGCAGTGGATCAGACAAGTCCCATTGTCTCTTTTACTGTAGCTATCTGCAACAGTTGCCAGAGTTGACATCTGTGATGGCTGTACTGCTGAATTACATAGTTTCTAAGCCCAGAAATTTAAAGAACTGTATGGCTGTTTGGTTACATGTATTGTAACACTGGGCACATGCCTAATGCCTTTGTCTAGACATGTCATTGACAAAGCTCTGTAGTTGAAAACTGTACTTCTATATTATGATGTATTTGAAACACTGTCCAGCTTACTGCAGTTTCTTAGGTAATTATGACACAGAAGACATATATGTAATACATGCTGCATACTTTTTAGTAGAAGTAGTATATTCTGTATTTTTAGTGATTTTGTACATATTTCTACTTATTTACCTAAAAGTTTGTTGGTCAGTGTTTTTTCAACCAAAACAAATGAGTAGTCAAAAATGAAAGTTTGACTTGTTAAAGAGAGGAATATGAGACCACTTTGCGGTTTGCTTTGTCATAATTTCTCTGAGAAACGTTTGAAGTATGGATCTATATTTTGAATAGCTCTGAAAAGGCCAGACAGTGGCAGGTGACTGCTGACTGACAAGGATGTTGAGTTGTAAGCACATGCCTCCTGCTCTATTATGGCAAATGCAGTGTGAGGTTTTCAGACATGCTGAGTTTGTGAACACGCTGCAAGTGTGCTTGGTGGCTTATTCTGCTTTTGTTCTGTACTACTTGAGAAGCTTTTGGTGGTGGTTATATCACAGTGACTAAAATTGTGTGTTTGACAGCCACGAGGAGATCTATTCTGGTCGTCCGTATGGAGCACTTGATTCTGGCTTCAATAGTGTGGACAGCGGAGACAAAAGATGGTCAGGGAATGAAGTAAGTGTTGCAGCTTTATTTTTGTTGAGTGCAGAATTGTACAGGAAAGAGAACTAAATGTATGCATAATGGAAGCTCATTCCATAAGTAACATGGATATGGTGGTGTGCAGGTTGCCTTCAGCCAAAATTACATGTTGTTTTATTGGAGAAAAAACAAGCTTAATTTTATATGGGACAGACCCCAAGTTGGAAATATTAACAGAAATGTATAAAACAATGCATGAGAGATTAATTTACTGGAGCATAAAAGATGAGAAAAATAGGGTTCCTCATTTTAGAAACCTTGTAACAGTATCATATTACAGTGCTGAGTCAATTATAATTATTCATGAAAAGTTGTTTCAATAAAATAAATCTGAACATGAAAATTCAGGTTTGGAAATCAGGTGGAAATTTAGTCTTTTTTCTTTGCTGCTTGTTTAAAATGTTAAAATCTGTTTGCTATTTAGACGCAGGAAAGTAGGATCTTTTGCTAAAAGGTTGTCAATTATTATTCCCAGAAAGAGGTTCCCTTTTTCTCTTGGGACAACTAGAAAGTAGCCAAGACCTAAAGTGTCTCAGTGAGCTATATTCCATACATCTGCTTGCGCTCCTGGTTTGGTTTTAGAGAAGGTGCAAGGATTTTCCATCCTGGGATGTCTTCATGCATGTGCAGATACTGCAAATAAAACTGTAGGCAAGCTGGTTTCTGAAGAAAACTTGACTATATGGATTTTTTTAAACAGTACATTATAGCTGTCTTTTGCTTTAAATTAGTGTTTTGTTGTTGTAAAACAGGACAATTGAAGGACAAATCAAGAGGTGGTAGCTTACAAAATCAATGTTTCTGAAGAAAAATGTTTCCTGACTTCACTTTTTGTTTTCCAAAGCCAACAGATGAGTTCTCGGATCTCCCTTTACGTGTGGCAGAGATCACCAAAGAGCAGAGACTGAGAAGAGAAAGTCAATACCAAGAAAACAGAGGGAGTACAGTTGTAACTAATGGTGGAGGTAAGTAGTGACCTTTGGCTAACAGTATTTATTGTCATCATTATTAAAGTTCCAGAATGTTTCCTATAAATAGCAGATTGTTTAAAGAGGGAAAAAACCAGAGAGGTCTAGGTAGGACTACACGAAAGCAATGTTGTGGAAGTTGTAAAAATACTGTTGTTTTAAGAATGTTAAAGGCAAAATTAAATAGCAGAGTTGGGATTTTCTTGAAAACATTGTCAGCTTTTGCAATGTGCTATGTTAGTCTCCAGCTGCTTCAAATGGTAGTTTGAAATATTGAATTTCAGTGCATGAAGTTCCACTGTTTGAGTTTCTGGGGAAAATTTACAGCAGTGATAAATTGTCAGTGCTCTATGCTGACTGCTGTCAGAACAGGATGAGCAATTTTGTCAGGGAATTTCATACTTCTGAGTAGTACAAGTGTCTCATTCCAGTCTTGGATTTTAATCCAAACTTTCAAGTCATCTAGGAGGGGTTTGTGTTTGTGAGTGGCAGTACTTTGTTGCACTTTTTCAATTGGTGTCCTGCAGTCTTACATACAGTAGCACCCTCGTAGTTGTTCAAGAGGTGATTGTGCTTTCCATGTTTCTTGATCTACACAGTCCTCCTCCATTTTAACTTCCAATAATCTGCTGCCACCAGTGTCTCTTTTGTTTATATGCCTTAATTTTGAAGGTCGTCCAGGTTTTTTTTTTCAATCATTCCTTTCCCATTTTTCTGCACTACTTATTATTACATTACATCCCCATACTTGAATTAATTTTTCTTCTTTCTCAGCTGCTCCCTGTCCTTCATTTTCTTTGATGG
The DNA here is from genome assembly GCA_024500445.1 of Entomyzon cyanotis. Lineage (NCBI taxonomy): Eukaryota > Metazoa > Chordata > Aves > Passeriformes > Meliphagidae > Entomyzon > Entomyzon cyanotis. Next base: position 15,142,940 of record JAKEPQ010000780.1, read on the forward strand.
CTATAGTTCATTTTCTCTGTATTACTCTCCCCAGCTACATCTAATCTCCTATGCCTAACTCCCACTTTTTCTTCTCTCTTCACTCCTCTCCATCCTCATCTTTCACCATCTTTTCTTGGTTTTGTTCTTCTCTGCCACAATTTTTTGTTTTCTCTGCCACCTTTTACAAATATCTGAAACCTTTTTGTTGACTCACACTCTTTCACACAGTAATGGGGAAAAAATTCAATTCAAATAGTTAAATTCTGGCAGTTAGAAGAATTGAAGACATGGTGTCATGTGGAGCTGTGGGCAGCCTTAATGACAGGTAGTGCTGCCAGCTCTGCTTCCAAGACTAACTTAATTTTGTTCTTTGGGCTTTGTGCATCAGGGATTTCAAAATGCCTCACAGACTTTTGAGCTGGAGCACGATCAGTTCATGAGGAGGTGTATCTGACAGGGGTACAAACCATAGCATGTGGCTGTCAAAGATCCAGATGCTTTGCAGTTTTGTGTTCCTAACACAGATACTACTGTCTTTCACCCTTTATTGCATTATTGTTGTTATTATTATCATCATCATCATTATCATTATTTAATAAGCAAGGCTGGAAAGGAAGGGGCATTCTGGTTTGTTGGGGGTTTTTTTTAAGATTTGAAACTGAGATGGAAATTTAATGAAGCCAAAGTCTATAGGAATGTAGTTTTGGATGGTTGTAGTAGCAGTGAGGGTGGCTTTGGCAGTAACAGTTGCTAGATTGTGTGGTGAGGCAAAGAGAAGTCTGTTTTAGACAAGCAGGAAAGGGGCGGGGGAGTAAAAAAGAATGTCTACAAGAGTCAGTCTGGTGCAAGTTTGGGGAGAATTTTAAGAAAAAAGAAAGCTCTAGTGCTCTGAAAGAGAGCTTATGCATTCCTGTTCATCCTCAGCACAGTATTTTTCACCAGGGGGGTTTGCTTAATGTTGTGACTCTCAAAATCCCTGGGCAGAATGTGGAAAAGCAGCGACAAGTGAAAAAATTGCCCTACATAATATCTCCCACACAAAGGAAAATCAATATCAGCCAAGCTGTGCTGCTTCTTGCTCTAATTTCAGTGGTTCCTAATTTCTTTTTTCATTCTTCTTTTTAAAATAAAATTGCAGGCGCCTTTATATTTTTAGAGGGGTTTTGTTGCTTTCAGTAGTGCTGTTCATTATTTCCACATACATGTCTTACATTTACTGCATTTGCATCCAGACAACTGAGACATGCTGCTCTCTATTTTGTTGTAGTAGTAGTACTAGTAGAAGAATCTGTCATATCCATTCTCATTTTGCTGATAGAGAACCAAGAGAAATTATTCAAAACAGTACACAGAGCATTGTACAGTCTTGGTATTAGCTGAAAGATTTTGATATATAGTTTTTGGTTTTGAAAAAAATCATGGTATTTACTTTTTCAGTAACTGCAAAAGTATCTACAGCTAGCAGTATAAAACTACATGCTTGATACATGTTCCTTGTTGCTTTTTAAAAAGCATAAATTTTATCATTATTTCAAAATTTGTTTATCTAACGTTAGTAGCCTGGCAAAATTCAAGAGCTTTCAGACTCAGCTTTCCCAGATGGAAGAAAAACAGCAGGGCCTTAGTTCCTGACATTGCTGTGTTGTTGGGTGTTTTCCTCTCCTGTGGGTTATCTAATTGTGGATGTTTTCTCTGTGGATGTTTGTCAAGTGGAACACGATCTCGATCAGATCGACTACATCGACAGCTGTGCCACAGAGGAGGAGGAGGAGGAGGTGAGGCAGCCCAAGGCCATGGACTCAGACAGCCTCAGCTCCCAGTTCATGGCTTACATTGACCAGCGGCGAATCTCCAATGAGGTGGTGCTTTTACTTGAATTCGTTCAATTCACACACCCCAGCAAAGCCCTTGTGAAAGCTGTTCCCTGTTAAGTCATTTGGATGTTACACTTTTGGAGAGTCCTCAGAAACTGAACATATAGGAACAGATTTTCAGCCACATAAGGTTTCCTTCTGTGTTCTGTCAGTCTTAATTAATAACTATGTACACAGTTACACAGTTCAGTGGCTCACTGTACAGACTACATGAGTAACTTGTCTGAAAAAAATCTTTGTGGCTGCTGTGCTTAAACAGTAACTATTGTGCTGTGATTCAGATATGTCCTTTCAAAGTTTTATGTGTTTTGAAGCAGAAAGATATTTGCATTTTGAAGAAAGAAAAAAAAAGCCTTTATGTAGGAGCCTGGTCCCTATCTTGTCAACTTTATATTACTGTGTTTAAAATCAGTCACACAGATATGAGAGATGCATTCCTTTGGAAAGTCTCATAAATTCAGTGTGAAATCACAGAAGCTGAAGCACAGACACAAGAGCAAAATTCAGAAAAGGCAACTATAGGCAATGCAACCCAAGGACTTGCTGTAGATAGGGAAAAGACACTGGCCAGCATCAAAACAGCTCTTCTTTGGGATCTATCTGTTCATAAAAATTAAACTGCTTTTAGCTGAAAAAGTAGTTTCCCTAAAAAGACAGTACAAAATACTCTACTACTTAGGAAGGCTGACTGTGCAATATAGTGGCATGCACGCAGGCATGAGTGAAAATTGGCAAGTTAATCTTGAAAAGTTGCCATTTTCCTACAGTAGTGGGTATCAGTGGAAGTTTTTAAATAACACCAAAGGTAATATCTCTCTGTTCCCAGTGGGATAAATTATTTCATTGCTCAGATTAAACCTAAAGTGTTCCTATTAATCCCATATTTTGCTTTCTTAGTCCCTCTGGGAGCTGTCTTTAGAGCGTTATAAAAGACCATCAGCTACTGCATCCTGTTTTTCTGAGTCTGCACTGCTGTGCACTTGTAGAGTTGAACTCCAAAGAATGTATATACATTTCAGTACAAATTTTATACCTACATGAACTTCTTTGCACAATTCTTAATACTGGAGGTTTTAAACTCCTGAAGTTATCCGCAGGCATATTTAATCTTGAAACTGTTATTTATTTAAATTGGAGAGAAAAATAAGACTGAGATTTCTTGGTTGGAAATAAACATCCCTGACTTCCGTGTTGTGTTTCTTTGTTGTGTTTTAAATACCAGTAGTTACAGATGTAGCTCTATGAGATTGTTTGACACTAATGTACAGTTTTCTGAATTAGTTGCTAGTTTAGTCTTTTGTGGTTTTTTGCTTAGAGTTCACCAGTAAAGCCTGTATCCATCAGAGAATTTCAGAGAACAGAGGATACAAGACGACATTTACATCAAAACAGGTAAGAACTACTGTGGTAACAATATTTTATCCAGAATTTCATGATGAATGCAGAGGATATATTTACTGAACATGTTTAGAAAATGGCATTGTTTTCTGTTGCTTCACCAGAAATGTGTATGGCACTTTATTGATAAGTAATTGCTCCAGATCATGAATTGGAATTCTAATAATGGCAGTGAGCAAAAGGCAGAGCTGTTCTATGTCAATGCTTGACTTTAAATCAATTGGTTAAAGAAATCTGCCTAATTAAAGTGCATACTTTTAAACTGATCTAATATTTGCTTTTTGTGATTTAATTTGTTAAATTTCTTAAATCATTGATTAAAGCTGTATTATTTAGAAGACAAAAGGGATAAATGTACTGTGGGAAGGATAGAGTTATTATAGAGTATCTGATGTGCCATGAGGACACATTCTTGGTTGACTCTTGCTGGTTTTAGTATTGTAGGAGATCCATTTATTTTAAATGTACTTTTCTGTGCCATAACCATGAGCTTACATCAGGAGAAGGGATAGAATGGGAATCAATGCTGAAAACAAGTCGCTTATTTTGATGAAGTATGCCTATGTTCTTTAATGATTACTTAGCTTATTGGAGAGAATGCTTATCTGTAAAATAAGGATCAGAATTGGACAGAGAATTTCAGTGAAGAATGGTTAGGTTTAGAAAAGACATTCGGATGTGTAGTTAAAAGAAATGAAGATAAGGAAATAAAAGATTAAAAAAATAAGCAAATTCTTGCAAACAAAAATTGATAGAACCTTTATTATACCATTGAAACATTTCAGTATTCAGTGGAGTGAAAGTGAATGTGCAGGGACTCCGCAGAAAACCAGCCCAGTTGTACTTGGAATGTTGGGGAAGCAGGGAGAGGAAGTGGTGGAAAAGACAACTGCTAGTCCTAAGTATGTCATTACTTATACTGTCAGTAGAAATTAATTTATAATGATTCTAAAATGGTATTGAAAGTGAAAATAAAACTAAGATTAGTGTATAAATTTTTCCAGAGTTTTGGCAACATTTTAATAGGCATTCTGAAATGTCCAGAAAAAGTGCATATACAGTACCTGTACTGATACAAGGGAGGGTAACTACTTCAGCATATATTGACATTCCTTATCCTGTCCACAAGTTAGGTATAAAGTGATACAGCAGTTTTGGCATGTTCTCCCCAAATAAAGTCAGTGCTCTTGGTTTGAAAAACTGTTTTTTTTTCTTCTTTGTTTACTTATTTTTCTATTTGAACACTTGTTGTCAACATGGAAATAATTAGACTTTACAAACACTGGTTTCCATGACATATCTGAAGGAAATACAAGAAGGCTGGTTAGCCAGGGGAGCGATGCTGTTTACATAGACAGATATTAATGACAAAGGAAGTTGTAGTTTAGTTAAGGTATCCAGTGATTTCAGAATTTAACTTAAGGATAGCAGCAGATCTCCATGCAGAAGTAGTAATCAGCAATCTAAATGAATTGTAGCTTGTTATGCTGCAGCAGAGTGAAATTATTAAGGCACTAGAAACAGGTCATGTTATTATTGCCTTCAAAATTGTGTAAAAACAGCCATATGACAATGAATAATTTTTTTTTACTTTAAGCTTGTATTGGCCAAATATTTTATTTTGTGGCCACCACAAGCTGTAAAGTGCTTCTACAATAATTCTGTGCAAATGCCTTGGCAGGCAGCCTCTTCTTTTTTTTTTTTTAGCATGCTGGAGCCATTAAAACTGTGGAAGTTGGAAGTAATGCAGACTTCATCTCAAGAGTACTTACATTAGTTGATTCAATTAAATAAATACAGTTTGTGTCTCTGGACAGACTGTGGTGCATTCCTGATGCAACAAAGCTGTGTGTACTCCACTCTGAACACACTCCTTGGCACTGAGCTGAACCCAGTGCTGTCTGTTCAAAACAGCTCTAAGTAATGAATTTGTCATGTGCTTCAGTGCTAGTTTAAGTAACAGAAGAGACCTGTAACCTGTGGGTCTTCACATCTCATCTCCATGAGGAAAAGGCTCTAAGTGTGCACACAACCAGCTGGACTGACATTTTTTGGAAATGCATTGTTAAGCGTGTCTGTGTTCCGTGGTTGCCCCAGGAGAGAAGGTTGCAGAGTTTAGACTGTCAAGAGAAAGCTCCTTGATTTCCATCAACTTTGTTTCTAGACAGCAACATGTCAGGGTACATTCTGTAGAGTGTGGACCTTGGGAATTGTTTCAGTGCTAACAGCTGCCTTCTAGCAAAGAGCTGACTGCAAAATTTCTTCTTATTGTTGATATGATGAATAAGCGCCAGATGGGCTCTTGTTTACCTTGTGACTTTGAGGGCTTGTGTCACTGGCAGTCACCTGATTGGTGAAGTGAGCAGGTTTGTGCTGAAAATATCGAAGGGTCCTGATGTTGAAAAACAATTTTGCTCTTTCCAGAGCAGAATAAGGCCTGCAATAACTAGAATATTGTCTTAAAAGAGAGACTCCCATCTTTGTGTATTTTGAAATCATTGTTAATTAAGCACATTACGTTTAATTACAAACTGCAGTAGTTGTGAGCTGACTTGATATCATAATGTGATTTTTTTAATCCAAACTTCACTTGTGTGATTTTCTGAAGCTAATTGTTAGGTCAGTTATCTCACAAAAACAGTTGTAATGTAGAGAAGAATTAATCTGATAGTAGTCTATATGCATCAGTGGCCAAACCCCCTTCCACCTGGTGTTTTACCTGCAGGGATACAGATGAATTACGAAGACCTGAAACTCTAAATTTGATGCAGGACAGAGAGCGTCACCAAGTACTAAGGAGTTATGTGGACAGGACAGAGAGGTAGGGAAAAAGGAACTGATAGTTTATGCTGGTTCATTTTATTATTTTCCCTTCCCCCAAATAACCACAGTCAGTTGTTCCTCTAAATGAGGATTATCTGAAAAATTCCTGGCATGATTACTCTTAGAGAATGGGTGTAAAGTACTGAGTATCTCAATGTAGTAGGCCAAATGTACAATCCCACTGGTACATCTTGTGCTGTAAAAAAATTTTATTACAATTCAGGAGAAGAAATAGAAATGACTGCACAAAATCTATCATTCACAGAATTAAATCATTATCCCAGCTGTTACTAGACAGTTACTTGTGATTTGATGAGATACTTGTGTATCACTGACAGTTCATATATGCAAAATTTTTAGATTTGAGGCTAAAAGTCTACTTACTTTCTGTTTTTGCATTTGTCAGACCCCTGCCTGATTCACCTTATTTTCTCTCGCTATCAAGTCAGCACACCCAGGTAACACATTGAACTCTACTCTTTAATTCTTTTGAATGAGTTTGACGCAAAACCAAACTGATGTTATCCATAAGACATGGGCTGTTTCTCCATAACCCATCTGCAGCTCTGACTTCACAGCCTGATGCTCTGTTTGATTGCAGGTGCCTAATACAGATTCCGAGCTGCACCGCCGGCACATCGAGCGCACCCGTCGGGAGGCCCAGCTGGCAGCCCGTCAGTACGAGGAGGAGAGGATGAGAACAAAGCAGATTCAGAGAGAAGCTGTCCTTGACTTTGTTAAGGTGCCTCCTTTTAGTACCTGCTTCATGCCTAATCTTTTCTAAATCCCTTAATTACAACTAATTGCTAAGGTAATTAATGCTTGTATGTTATGCTCCTGGCACTTTATCAAGAATTTGGACAAATAGCATTTAAGTCAAATAATTGTTGGTGTAGTAGCTTAAGATAGGCAAAGCTAGAACTGGGGAGGAAGATGGAAGATTTACCCAAAATATGATTGTTGCAAAGAATTCTGACATTTTATAGTTTACCTCATTTTCTCAATTTTCTTGTGTGTAGATGTGATAGGATTGGTTTAAGAAAGAAGAGATCTTTATCTGAGAAGGCATAGGGGCAGTCTAATTTTGAAGACAAATTTGGCAGTGAGGAAATAATCAGACACAAAAACATAGTGTTGCCTGATCTATTTTGCTATTTTGTGATAATAAAATAAGTTACCTCCAGGTAAAGCACAGGTGCAGGCTTATGGTACATCACACTCACTCTGGACACTGTGTCTTCACTTTCTCTGTCTCTGCACTCAGTATAAAGTCTTCTGCTTAATATGCCAGTTTATTTATATGATAGTTGATTTAAATTTGTTTTACTGTTTGCTGTTCTGGTCACTTACCTGAATCTCACCATCACAAATTTAAGAAATATTATTGTTAATATTTTGGGCTTAGGGTGGTCTTCAGATAAGCAAAGAATGGTTTATTGCATATATTTAATGTATAAAGTTAGTGTAGAAAAAAGACTTAGCTGCCTGAAACTAAGCTTTTCATTAGCACCAACTAGTCTCAGGCCCCTGGCACTATTTTGTAGTACAGCTACTTATTAAAGATTCAGCTCAGTCTTTTAGTTAAAGATTAAGCTTATAGGATGCATTTTGTTCATTGATGAGTCTCCTGGGGCTTTTGGTTTGGGTTTGGCTTTTGGGTTTTTTTCTTCTGTTGCCTTTGTTATTCATGACCACTTTATTCTCAGCAGTTAAATTCCTCCTGTGGGTTATATTTTGGGTTTATTACGCATCTTTCATATGCATAATTTAAAAATTTTTTTGCTTGTTTGAATGTGGAATATGGGCTGATTTTTTACTAATATCAGGGGAATTTCAGCTCAGTGAAATTTGCAATTTCCCCAACAAATGTTCTATTTAGAAATGAAGACTTCTGATTTAAAACACTTTTAAGTTATGCTGGTTTGTTCTGAGCTTTTGTTTCTCTGTGACATTATTTAACTTTTTTTTTTCTTTTTGCTGTGTAGCAAAAAGCCTCCTTAAGTCCTCAGAAACAAAGTCCAATGGATAGTGAGGTAAGAGTCCAATAAGACTGTTAGTAGGGATGTCAGCACTTAAATTCTTAGCCTTCCATCAGAGTTATTTTCCTCATTCTGGAAAACATTTCAAAACTGGGTTATAGCATTTTTTTTTTCATATACTATTAAGCCTTGGGTTGGGGTTTTTTTGCTTATGGAATCACTCTAGTATTCCCTTCTGTTCATGGAGATTGCCTGTCCAAGTGTGTTGTTTTATTGTTTCTTGTATGATTTCTATGTTATCTGCAGAAAATGCATTTCATATTCCATTTTAACCTGCTCCTTGTGAGCAGTATGGTTTATATTCTAACAGGAGTATTCAGACAAGTTAGAGTGTTATAGTCATCCTTCACTGATCAGTTTTCTCCCAATTTCCTGTTATTAGATCACCAGTTGTCCCAGAAAAATTAAGCATTAGAATTTTGAGGGCTGTCAGAAAAACGAATAAATATATTTTTTAAAGCTTGTTTCTACTCTAGTTCTATAATAATGTAGATTTTGTAATTAAAACTGGGAACACAAGTCATACAAGGCTCAGTATTCTAGAATATACAGAGCTGAGCCAATGACATCTGTTGACCCTCTGCATCAGATTTCTGCATAGTAATAGCTCGTTCAGTGCTTGCCATCCCCACTTTTGTCCAGAGAAAGATAATTCACTTGGTAGTGTTAATCAGATCAAAACTTTCAATATTATAAGGAATGTGATAGTTCCTTAACAGTATTTTCCAGCTAATTCTTTTTGTTAGACAATTACCAAAACATGGTGTAATTGAAATAGTTTTTGTTCCTTTTTCTTCTTACTGTTCTTCTGTTCTAAATTTATTCTTTTAAAAGGTCCTTTGTTCTACCACAGTAAGCACTGTGAATGCTTAGTTTTCTGTATTTGCTTGACACAACACAGAAAGCAGAATAATTGATTCCTTAAATAATATGACTGCACTGTAATTCCTGGGTCATGTGGCTTTGTATTCCTACAGAGTTACAGATACTTCATGGATTGTTTTAAAGAGCCTCGCTGTGCTATAAGCAAGCAGTACATGTTCCAAAATGTCTGTCTGTTCACATACCATGTGTTTCTGACATTTGTGTGTTTCTGACATTGCTCCATCTCTCCCACCTCCCAGTGTCCCTTTCCATCCAGAAGGTCTCAGCATACTGATGATAGTGCCTTGTTAGTGGTAAGATCCTGCACGCAATGGCCTTTTTCTGTGGCACATTCTAGAGCATAGAAATGACAACATGTTATGATTGTCTCAGATTAGACCAACTGTTATAGAGCTAATCTAAATAGCATAAAACATGACCATCTCCTTTGAAAAGTAGCTTAGCTGTGAACTATGATGTTAGGAATATGTTGACACTTTTGCTGTCAGCCATTTGCTAATAATACAATGATGTTTTTCCACAAAATAATTAAAGCTTATATTTTGTTTGAGAGCAAAAGAAAATTACTGATAGTAAAGAACAGTTTCTAGAATGAAAAATTCACCTGTAGTTGTTCTGGTTTGATTTCTTCTCCATTCAGCTTGATTCCTAATTGGTGTGCTCATCAGTGTCAAGTAAGCAATTTTAATGCTTACTACAGCCTTCCACTTCAACTTGTCTGTGTCCTGCACAAGGGAGTTAGAAATACTTGGCACAGGAAAGATCTGTTCTACTTATGAATGCTACAAATCGTTAAATACTCCTCATACAGTTTTATTGTTAGTGCAAATGTCTTTAAAATCATCTATTTTGAACACTTACCAAAAATAAAAACATGTATGTACATAATTCATGTTTTATGCTATTTCTTCCTCTGTGGCACCTTAGCAATGTAGCATAACTAAAAAATATAATTAATGTCATAATCTATGTCTTGAAAATGAAAAATGCACCTGATTTGCCTGCTGTTGCATGACTGCATGCCTAGAATTTATTTTCTTGATTTATGTGCTTCCATTATCTGCCTTAATTTTCTTTAGGCAGTGCTCTTGGTTAGAATCTCTCTCTCCTGAATGTGTTAGTCAAGATATTTAGTGTGTCTTTATTCAGACTTTTTGGGTTTCCTGCCTTCATAAGACTAGCACTTTGTGGGAGAGAAATTTAATAATCACGTGCCTCTTTAGAGAAATCACAGTCAATGAGCATATTAAAACGTGCTTTCATGTTTAGGTAATAAAAAACAGGAGAACAGCAGTGGTTTGGGTTAATAGATGATTCACTGCTGTCAGTGAATTGGTCTTTGGAATGTATTTTAAAGATACCTGTAAGGACTCCATTTCTATTTCATTGTGGGATCACATGACTTTTGTTGTAAATTAAGAGACAGAATTTTCAGAAACTGGCTTCCATTGCTGTTCATTTCCTTTGTGTCTTTAACCAAGTTACATCCTTTCACTTCACAAGAAAGAGTGACCAGGCTGGCAGGGAAAGATTGAAAGCAATCATTTCTCTGTTCATTTTTCTTTTGATTCCTTGCTCTTTTCAGCAGCACTAAACTATAATAGCATATGAAATGCTGGAGTTTCTGATCTGCGGCTCTGTTCTGTAGTGGAAATTCACACTGTGCCTAATGATGACATATGCCAGGGCAGCTGTTTTTAGCAATTACTGTAACTGGAACATTAAGCCCATGGTAGCTTATGAATTTGCAGCATTTTTGTTTCTACAAATGTATTTTGTATGGTAAAAACTTGTTCAACATCAAGAAAATGTTCATCAGTTTGCTTTAAAAAGAAATTGTTGTAAGAGTTGAAATTACTTTTACACTTTTATATCTATTGTATTTCATCTGACATTTTCTCTATCCTTATGGGTTTGAAATTTAGCTAGGTCTAATTTCTGAGGACATAAGGAAAAGCTTTTAAAAGTACTAAATCTAATATGTAGTTAGAAAGCAAGTGAGCTTTCTTTTATTTTACTTCTTTGCTCTTCTGGCATTGTTACTGCTCTAACAAAAAAATTAAGTTGTGAATCCCCTTTTTAAAATCTTTAGTGTTTCTTTCGGTCATCTTGTTGTGTGTTAATCACTAATTAAAATTAAAATGTATTCACGTTGCGCAGGTTACTCTGACAGTTTCCTTCTGTTTATAAATGACGTCAGAACAGTTGGTTTGAAGTCACAGAATGATTGCCCATACCTTCTGTAAATGTTAATGGTTCCGTTTAGTTGTAGTTCCCCCTCCATACCTATGATTAGAAGTGGAGTCTGGCTGTAGAACTTCATTGCACACTGTGGTGGATTTCTTTGGGTTGACCTGTGATAACCATATGAAAATGTTGTTGAAGAAATGTAATCACTGGCCTCTCTGAGAAATTAAAAATCTTATGTTAGTCATAACCTCTTGCTGTTCTCACAAGGGTAGTTCAGTTTGTTACAACTGACATTACTTGTAGAGCTTGTATGGAGCTTTCAGACTTGGCTAAGGATTTCAGCCTTCATTGCTTCTAAATCTCATTTTTCTCCAAGTATCTCTTGTCTTCTATACTGTCCCTTACAAGGTTAGTATTATGGAAGGGAAAAAAAAACCCCAACAAAATATGCTCTCTAACTTCTGCTCAGTTTCTCCATTGTGAAGCCCATAAGGTACTTCAGAAGCATCAGGCAGCTGCTGTGACCTCTTTCTTTCACAACCTTTGTGTCATTGCTGCCTCGTGCTCCCTTCCTTGTGTTGTTTTTTCTTGTTGTGATCTTAAATGTGACCTGAGGCCATCGTGTTACTGTTAGCACATAGGATCTCTGAAACATTTTAAGACTAAGTTTAAGTTAAGCTCCAGAGTGTTACAGATAAACATGGTATGGGTAAAGTAAGCAGGACTTGGCTTATGCAAACTTGTACCCTGAAGTTTTCTCTCAGACCATTGGCATTCATTTGTGTATTCAAATGTTTAATAACCGAATTCCCTTAAAATATCCTTATTTGGTTCATGCAGAGCTCTGGTTGGGCTCTCCTTTGGCACTCCCTGTATCTACAGTTGTTTCTGGCTCAGGGAAATTTTTGTGACTTCAGTGCTAGCCCTGAAGGCTGCGTGCAGCATGTGCAGAGGGTGGTGTAAGTCTGAATTGCAGCATCCTGGCTCCTTTAGTATTGTGGCTGCCTTTTCTCACAGTCGTTCTTTGCCTCACTTCTTCCTTTCTTCCCTCTCTTTCTTTCCTTACTGTCCGTGACAGAATGGCTTTGAGCCTCTCTTTGTGTTTGAGATTGACAATAACACCAATACCATTAAAAGGAGGCCAGGCACTCGCAAACAGGTGAAGAGCATGCAGTGTGTTGGTGTTGTGATTGTCCCTCCCTGTGCTGTGCCGTGTCCCCCTTCCCTCTGCCCACTGCTGGGTACCTGCATTGTGACCACTTCTTGTTAGTCTGTGTCAAGCTTGCCCTGCTCATTTCATACAGGAATGAGCAGATACATTGATGTTACAGCCCACCTAGTTCTGGTTTGTTTTACTGTTCTCATATGCTAGCTAATGTGTTGTCTAAGTCAAGTGATATGTGGAACTCTTAAAAAAAATTTAAAACTCCCAACATTTTGGCTCTGCCCTGCTCTGGAGAAAGAGGCTGTTTTGAGGATCAGCTGTAAGTCTGCACAGAGCCTAAAGATGTTTGTGTTTAAGGCTTGCCCTGAGTGTAAACCTTCCCTTTTAGTCCTTCTGGCTGTGCTGTTCTGAAGTGGCAGAATAGTTGCAAATGTTTTAAAAATTAACTCTCAAATGTGTCTTTCACTATCTGTAGAGTTTCTACGTGTCACTTGATGTTCTTTCCCGTGCTGAACTGTCACGTTGCTATTTGAATGCTGTTTCAGAAAGGATAGTGAGCCATTCGGTCCTCAAATGTTAAAGTTTTGATAGTGCTTTCAGTGAGACATAGGATTTGTCCTTCTAGATCCACCTGTCAGTGACAGATGGGCACAAGTGCAGCCCCTCTTCTGTAAACAGGAAAATTTTTTATTTGTTTTGATATTGGTCATAATTGAAATGTAGCTGCACTTTATTTGTGACAACACTGTAAATCCTGACACTGACATCTTCCCTGAGAGTTAAATTCCACCCACAGAATCTCATTTACTTTGTGTGTAATCACAGGGACCAGTTTTTAGTGTTTGTGACAGATACAAAGTGTGTATTACTGAGCCTCTTGTATGTTGGTTTCTCTGAATTTACGAAGTTGATAGGAGCATAACTTACTGAGAATGTATAACATCCTGAAAACATTAAAAAGAAAGCTATTTAATTTTAATGGTGGCCTAGAATGGACTGTTGTTGGGTAACATGTCTTATTTTCTGATGGCATAGGTGTTGCTAAAGAAGCTTTTGCCTTACTGTTCTTAATTCTGATTCTAATGTCACTCTATTATGTGTAAAAGAAGCTTATTGGTCAGAAAGTTCAGGAGGTTGGGAAGGTTTTAACTACAGTTCAGCAAGTATTGATGTGTTGCTTGTTGAGTGTTTCTGAGAATGTGATCGTGATCACCTCTTCATTTTTAATTTTGCTGAATTCCACCTTTGGGCATGACCTGTCAGCCACTCACTAACTCTGCTACTGCCTTCTCTTTCTTTCTGCATTCAGTCACTCTCAGGGTTGAACCAAGAAAGCTGTGCTACTACCCTGCCTAGTGCCTCTACCTTCAGTCCTGTCAAGGTATCTCTTGCTATTATCATTCACCACTAGAGCCAACAAAAAAATCTTGGATCCACACATCTGTTTTAACAGGTGTTAGTCTGTCAGCATCTAATCAAAAGTTCAGGTAGGGTATGAACCTGATTCACCTGATTAAATTATAGTAGGCATTACCTCATCTTAGCTTTAGGCTGTGTCTACAGAAGGCCTGATCTGTAAAACATGGTAACCAATCTCTGCTCCAAGGGGTTCTTGGTTGTGTTTGATGTTGCTTTTTTTGTACAAGATCATTTACTCTTGACTGAGTTCATAAAAAGTACACTTGTACTCTTTACTTGTTTCTTTCTCTTCTGTGGAAATGGCTTTGCTGAATGCATTCCTCACAAGAAATCATTAGTCTGTGTAAGTGCTGTGATGTAACCACAGTGTGGTTCACAGGGGAGAGATGTTCAGTAAATCACAGTTCTGCATTAGCAAAGGTGTCAAAGAGGTGTATCCTTATCCAGGCTGCTGTAATGCCAATTCTGCATGTTGCTTAATACCTGTTTTTTGGTGTCCCTTTGCAAAGAGCACTTTTTCACTTTGGGTTGGAAGAAAGAGTTAACAACGATCTGTCATTGCATAGTTAGTGCTGTTTCATCATTCTTTTTCCTCAGGAAAAAAAGCAGTTGTTTCATTTCTGTAACAGAAAAAGCTTTGTCCCTGCAGAGATAAGACCTTGGGAACAACATACTGTGTTTTTTCTTATTTCTGGTTGTTTTGTGAAACACATTTAGATTGATCAAGCTTTTCTTAAAACATAGCAAATTAAAATGTAGTCAAAGCTTTTCCAGATTAGGACCATTCATACTCTTCTGCTTTTGTGTTTACAGAGTGATGACAGATCTGCCATCTCCCCTGGCTCACCTGCTGCTCAGACAGGTAACAGGGAAAGGAAGAAAAATCTGAAAAATAACATCAAAATGCCTGCTTGCTTATTTGTACTGTGAAGAGAGGGGAGCATCTGTTCCCACCTCTGTCTGTGTGTGAGAATTTACCCAGTTACTTGGGTCTCCTTAGAAAAATCACAAGGGAAGAGACAACAGGGATGAAGTATATTCTCAGGCAGAGCACAGGGTTTGGCTGGTCTTGGCCTTCATACAGGCTTTGGCACACAGATGCATTCAGCAAGAGTCAGAACAGTTGTTGGAATTGGTATGTGGAATGTGCTTTGCATGCAAGTGTCCTTGGAAGTGCCTTTTCCTGCTCTGCTTTTATCATGCATGGCTGTAATTTATTTTGTCATTATTACATTAAAATTTTTAGTTTGTTCTTTTTAATTACCACATTGCTGAACCCATTTCCTATTTAAACTCTAACCATTGCCTTCTTCCTCCTTCCTTTCCTGTGCCATTTCACATTTGTTTAGTCTACCTTTCCCCTCCATATCCTGGCCATGCAGCCCTGCCTTCCTATAGAAACCCTTCCCAGCGACCTGAGAGTTTCCTTTTCCGAACAGCTGTCAGGGATGAAGCCAAGAAAGGTAGGTTATATAGCTCAGAAATTAGCTAGTTTTGCAACATTATATTAACATCTACATACCCTGGGGCTTGCAGTGTTTTATTACTTCAGGTCTTTATCATCAAACTGCTAGAATTCTGTTTGTAGACAGATGACATCACGTACATTGTGAACAAATGGTTTTATTTGGAGCTGTCCAATATTCTTTTTCCATATCTGTGAAAGTGTGAGAATTTGCTCTTCCTGTAAGTGCTCTTCCTGCACTTACACCTTTGCCACACAAGCCTTCAACAACTTGATAATTCTTGCATTGTCCTGTAACAGAATTGCAGTTTCTGGAGAAAGACAACCATTTCAACATACTCCACATGGCAAAACTTTGTCATTTGTGCACGAGTATTATCCAACAGGAAGATCAGAATCTAAACAGTGAGGGAATTGTGTTTACACCTCATTTAGATTGGTAGGTAGACCATTAGTTTGATTAATAATCCAAGGAAAGAAAGAGATTTGTGAAAAGAAATGTACTGTACCCATTTTGGAACTTTGTATGCAGTGCAGCAGCGAACAGCACAAAGCCAAACCATGCTTAGTGATTTTCTTTCCTTCATGCTGCTGTTTTAGCTGTTGCTTCATCCTCTACCTGTGCCTTGTCTCCTGCTAATGATTCTGCAGACCCTCGAGTGAGACAAAACTCCAAACAGCGGGAGGAGGAGCTGGAGCTCATAGAGCAGCTACGCAAGGTAAGTGCTGCCAGGAGCCAGAATATGGACATGGCAGAAAATATGTTTTGTGACCCTGCTAAATCTGACTTTGTCTTATGGACCAGTTTCACTGAACTATTATAGGGCACAGTTGACCAAAATTAAATGGCATGGTACAGTCTATGTACTTCTTTCAGACGGGTGCGGTGGTGTTCACTTGGTTGTTTGTGGTAGATAAAGTCAGCTTCAAATTCTGTGAAATAAACTGTGTTGACTCCTGCTCCTAAATGTCCGGTGAACTCTGCTTTTAAAATGAATGTGTGCTTCCTTTCTTCCTTATCAGCTTTCACACTTGTAAGGAATTCCCTGGAAAGTTGCCTTTACTGTCCTCTTTTATTGTCTTCTTCTAACCTCTCTTTTGCTATAAAGCTGACAGAAAAGCAGATGGAGTGCAGAGACTGTTGCCAGTCATGCTGACAGCATGGTTTTCTCATGTGCTCTAGATCTGTCTGCTGATTCTTGCCTTATCCTTAGTTAAGTTCAGAACATTTGAGGCACAAATATTTTTTATATTTGTGCTTTTTATCTGCCCGGGGTTTGCGCCCAGGTACAATGACAATAAATAGGAATATTGAAAATGCCAAATAGCATTAAAGTACTGCTCTGCTTTGCCCCAGACTTATTTCTCTAGAGCATGAAGGGATTCCTTGAGGTGCTGTAATTAATTTTTTGAATTTTCCCAATAAATAAGAAGTTACTTATTGAAGCTAATCTTAAAAGCCATAAGCATCCCAGATGGACAGAGAAAATTTATTCTCTTTTTAAATATTAAAGGAAGGACAATCTCCTTTCTCTAAAAGCAGAATGGTTACCTTAGATAAAACAAAACTTGGTGGTGTTTACAGACCCTCTCTTATGTTATCTCAGATTGCTTTCTGTGTAGTTTGTCTCTTGTTCTGCTCCCCAGGTGAGCTTAATTTTTTTTTTAATAATTGAAAATTTAGACACAGTATTACAACTCAGTGAAATTCACACAGCAATTTAAATGAGTTCAAAAGCCTGAATTGAATTCTTATTCATTCTCTTACACAAATGGTAACTACCTGCTTTTTAAAGGACTGCTTATGCCAAATAGTTCAGTTTTTATTTAAAGTCAAAAATATTGTCTTGGCTTTTGTTAACTGTTGTCCCCCAGCCCACAAAGACAATTATTTTCACTTCCCTTGGTAGAAGCATTCTCTGAGAATATCTAGGGTTAGGAATACTGTTCCTAGATCCTGGTTTCCATTATTTTTGAATAATGGTTGTATTAGTCCACTGTGCTGTACAATGAAAACTGTTCTTCGTTGAACTCAGTTGCTCCCAGACTGTGGCCAGCCCTGGGCCGTAGTAATGCACAAAGCTTTCCTTAGGGTTATTCAGAAAGCTGGTTGGAAATGCCATGAGGATGGACAGGGTTGTAATGCAGGAACTTTGCCTTGTACAAACTGTTGTGCAGAATGAACGAGCTGGAAGAATGCAGCTCTCAGCTCCCGTGTGTGTCCCTGTTGGTTTCCCACAGAACATCGAGTCGCGGTTGAAGGTGTCGCTGCCCAGTGACCTCGGGGCAGCTCTCACAGATGGTGTTGTCCTGTGCCACTTGGCCAACCACGTGCGGCCCCGTTCTGTCCCCAGCATCCACGTCCCCTCACCTGCTGTTGTAAGTGTGTAACAATGGCACTACTTTATAGCTGTCCAAAGTGACATTCAACAAAGTCCTGTAACCTAGACAGACACTAAATTCAGCATTCTTCTCAGTGAATGTACATGACAAAAAATAACCATCTGTGCTGTTTAAAAAAGGTCTGTAGTGTCACTAAATGAAATTCTGTTTGGGTTTGTTTCATTTAAAGGAAGTTACTTCTAACAGATTGTAAGCAAATGTTAACATTTTCATGTGCTCCCTAAGCATGTTGACTTGAAAAAGCGGTGAAATAAGACATAGTTCACCATGAAAACTGAAATAGGCTATTTTAAAATATCAAAGTGTCTGAGAAGTTCAGGAAAATGTAGTAGAGAATTACAACAAGTAGGATCCCACTACACAAGACAGTGAAAACAGACAGAGACTGAGTTGATTCTTGTGTCCACAGCACTACAAATTCCTCTGCTTAGGAATTTTAGCAGAACACACTCAAGCTGCTTGGAGAACACCATCTCCTGGAACAAAACTAATCTGGTCATACTTCTGTGATAACAGGAAAAAGAAGGTGGTTGTGTCAGGGCACTATTGAGAGCAGGGAAGTATTGCTATCTATTATGTAGGGAAAGCACAGAATTAGAGAAAGGTCAAAATCTGTGAGATAACAATAGATTATTTATCCAGGCTGTGGAAGTCAAAAAGTTCAGTGAAAGCATTTAGGATCAGCTACTTAAAAGTCATATGGATAGGCAGATTGCTTGTCATGCACCTTTAAATTATATGAATAAGGAAAAAAAACCAGAGATTGTTCCTTGGGGAAGAAGTCGAAACACGCATGTATTCTTCACTTCTTTTGGAGTAAGTTTTCATGTTGATTGGAATTTGAACTGGCACTTCCAGGGCTGCCAACTGTGTCATTGTGGTTGTGTCTCTGGGACTCGATGTGAACAGGCAGATGGCCCTGTTGCTTTGAGAACGACTGAACTGGACACGCCAACATTTTGGGCAAATTGTGGGATCATTCCAAGCAAAGGCAGGGAGCCACTGCTCAGGAGACTTGCATCAGTAAGATCTTTTTAATGGCCTGGATTGATGTGCTGCTGAGTGTCCTGTGTTAGGAATTAAATCATGGCTTTGTCATGTGAATCCCAAGGAAGAGGCAGCCTTGAGTCGCGTGGCTCCAGGAGCAGAAGAGGCATCACGTCATGTCCCAGGCACAATGTGATCTTGTACTCCATAGTCCTTCGGGAGAAAGAAACCAGTGCTGGCCTTTAACCTGCTTCCTTGGTGGGGAAACAGAGCACATGAAGGGGAGAGAAGGAACCCCACCACTTACGGAAGTGTTGAACACATGGAGGCTGCCGCCTGCTGTTCCAAAGCATGTTCAGAGGAGCAGGGAGCTTGTGTTTCTTGAACCAGAAGAGAGTAAGGCTTGAGAGCAGAAACAAGACAGAGCCTGTGCTGTGGTATGTCTGAAGAGGTGTGAAAGCTGACTGCAGAAAAAGCCCCACTTGAAAAAATGCCAGTGAGTGCAATTCAAACAGCTCTATCAAACCCATCTACAAGAGGCTGACAAGCAAGCTTCACTTCCAGTTTTCTGACATTATTTTTTGGTTTCATCTAGCCTTTATTTTTTTACCTCTTTGTTAATTGAAGTATGGTTTGATATTTATATATCCTTGCATTATAGTAATCCAGAACAGACTCTAGATTGCTTGATGCCATGAAATTGCTCTGAAATCACAGCATGGAAGCCATGGATGTGGATTTCATCAAAAGACATTTTTTAAATGATCATACTGTAGTCACTAAAAGTGTTAGCCAGTTTTATAGAACACTGTGTATATAAATATTGCAGAGCTTAGAAATGTTCTTTTTTTAAAATCATCCAGCATTCATAACTTAGCTTTTCATAAAACAGCTTTGAAAACTGGGATGGTTTTCTAAGAAAAGCAAACTTCAGCAGAGCCTGCTTTGAATTAGACAAGCTTATGTCAGCGCGGTGTTTTTGGCAAAGAGATTTATTAAGCGCTCTATTTAAATAAAAAAATAAAAATCTTTTAAAATCTTTCCAGTTAAGAACACTGTATGCCTTTACTTCTTTGCAGCCTAAACTTACAATGGCAAAGTGCAGACGAAATGTGGAGAATTTCTTGGAAGCTTGCAGAAGGATTGGAGTGCCTCAGGTATGTACTTCTGCTATCCTGATATAATTTCAGATGCAGTTTTGTCTGGTGCTTCAGAAAATACAACATTCTTTGGAAGATTGGATTAAAACAAGATGATTAAAAGTTTAGAAGGTTCAAGTACAAGATGTCCTGCAATATAGATCAGACTTACCTTGCATGGTCTACCAGAGCAAAATGAAGCCAGATACAGTTTATCAGAATGCAGTGTATATAGTTTATAGTTTAGTACAGACTGACTTAACTACTGTGCCTCAAAGTCATAATAGCTGATGGAGTTTGTCTGCCTTTAGAACTGGCAGGTTCTATGAAACCAGTTACATTTTCTCAAGATTAGACATATGACAGCTTAAAGGTGGGATAAAATCTGGATGATGGTTTGCATGTGGTTTTTTATCCCAAAGCTTTTCATGTTTCTTCACAATAAATCTCTTACGTTAATGTCTTTACTGTCTTACCAACAAGTCACAGAATTATTGGCCTTTCTCTGATGGTAGCTGTCTTTGCATAGTTCCTACTTCTTTTGTTATGTACCAATGGTAGAAATCTGTCTTCTGATATTCCTTGTCCCCTTTTGAAACTTGTAAGATCTAGGAGATGGAAACATGAAATAATCCATCTTATCCTGTTAGTCCAGTTATCCTGTTTTATGCTGTCCTGTCCTTTGCACTTTGTCTTGTTCAGCAGCTGTCTCAGTATGAATAATTCTAATACATCATATTTTTCTTAATTTCTCTTCAAGTGCACTAATTGATTTGGGTTTTTACACTGCTGAGCACTGGTGTTTCTGTTGTAGGTGCTGGTTCCTTCCTTTTGTGTTCTGAAAGGGAGAAGTAGTCCCCATGACTCATTTCCCAGCTACATCTAAAGGCAGTTCTTGAGTCAGTCATGCAGGATTTTCTGGTGTTTTCAGATCACTTTCAGACATTTGAGCCACTGGGATTTTAGTATGACATATTTATTGAGCTGCCTGGCAATTTCACATGGCTCAATGGTGAATTGTGTTGGAACAGGGTAGAGAGTTGAAAGGGATCATTAGTGCTGGGAGATCCTGCACTGCTTTGGTCCCCTAAGAAACTTTGGACTTTTAATCCCAGCAGAACTGCACAATATAAATTCATCTGGGGCGAAATTGTGCAATTCCATCCCAGCTTCCCTATTTATAGTTCCCTCAAGTATGAAGATAAAATTTTTATGGGATTCCAGTACAAAGCCGATCACTGGAATGCCCCACAATTAAAATCAAACAAACACAAAGGTCAATCAAGAAAAAGTCCCCTGTAAATCCAGGCTGCTCCATCTGCTACCCCTACTGTGTAGGACCCTCCTCTTCTTCTCATATATCTTGTTTTAATGTGAAAGAGTTCAAGGAGGGTCTCACTGGGAAAACTTAGTTAAATAACCCCCCTGAACTACAAAGCTGCTCTCACATGTGTGCATTACATCTCTGCTGAGATGTGAACATAAGATACCTGGTTGTAAGAATGGTGGGGCAGCCTAGTGTGTTTTTCTTGAAAGGTTGCCTGCAGGGTTTTAATTTCATTTCAATTCTAATTACAAAAATAAAGGGCTTTCTGAAAGCATGGATCCATGTAGGAATACTTGCCTTCTAAGGGGAAGGCTTCTTTCAGAAAGGGCTAATTACAGATACCACAGCAGAGCAGCAATTTCTGTAGGACTTTGGTGGCCTTGGATCAAAGGAAATCCTCAGCTAAATAGGCTGATCCATGCATCTAGATTTCACTGATTTTTGCCAGTTACCTGTGGGAAAGGGAGACAAGAGACACCCAATGGGAATAGTTACAGATTACTTAAACTCTAATTAGTAATAGATACTTCTGCAGGATGCTTCATTCAAGCCTTAGTTACACTTAAATAATTCCTTGTCCTGCTGTTTTCATTAAGTTACATGTGGAGGCTGAACTTTGGTGAGTGCTCAGTGCCAGGCAGCATCTTGGACACCTGTAGCCTCTTCACTTCTGGAGAAAAATGGGTTTCACTAAGGCTTGTGTAAACCCCTGTTTTTAACAACAAGGAATAGGTACATGTTTGAGCTGTAGAGGTGACAAGTACCTCACTGAATACTAAACATTGACATTGAGTTTTTTGCAATGGGAGTCTTGTAGATTTCTATGTGAGAATTAACCAGCTGTGATGTGCTTCTCAAATGTGTAGGTTGTATCTGAGATGTCTGATAACTGCTTCGTGGATGTTGCTATGGCTAACTGACTGACCTTTTTTTTCTGTCTGTTTTCCCTTCCTGCTCACACACTCTGGACAGGACAATCTTTGTTCCCCTTCTGACATTCTCCAGCTAAACCTCAGCGTTAAAAGAACAGTTGAGACTCTTCTTTCCCTGGGGACAGATTCAGAAGAATCCAGTCTTGTGTCCCTTTCCATTCAGCTCTGGGGCTTTGTGGTGTTTTACTGTACTCTAATGCTAACGCTCTGTATGTTCTATCGCTGGGTCTTTTTTCTCTAGTGAAGGATAGTGGTGCTGCTTCCTCCCTCCGTCACTCCAGTGCTTGGGAACAGATTCTGGGCTTTGCCAAGACTGAGTGTATGAAGCGCTTTGTTTCCCATGGATGGGACTGAGGTGACAAGTATGATGTGCAAACACATTGGTGCACCCACAGCACCATCCGTGACCCAATTCCCATTTGTATTTGCTGTGTCACATTGAGCAGATAGAATGCTTTACAAGGGAGGAGGTGCTGTCCCTTGGCTCAAGCAAGGGCTGAGGTCCGGGCATGTGGTGCATGCTGTAGTCTGCTGACCAGTGGTGTAGTGAAAACTGCAGTGTCAGTTTGTGCCTCTGTTCCCCCATCTATATAATGGGAATTGCAACCACTTTGGTAAAATTGTGATTATCTGATGAAAAATGTTAAACAATGTGAAGTATATTTTTCAATGTCAGTGTTCTTGATGAGATCTCACAATCTTAGGAGACATGGTCTGGTAAGTTTGTCCACAGAACTTTCTAACTGTATTTTTTTTTTTACCCCCAGTCCTTTATCCTGCTTCTGAGAGCATTTGATTTCTCAAATGTATAGACTCTGCTGTATTACTTTGAGTCAGGATTTTTAAAACAGCTATCAATAGCTATCAATGAACCCTGAGCTACTTGAACTTTTATAACAGTTTGAGCGGAAAAATTTCAGAGAAATTAAGCTCTTCAACAGCTTTAAGAGAAAAGTTTTCTGGCACAGAAAGAAAAATCTTTAAGATTTTTATCAGGTGCTACAGAATGTCATAGCATTTTACTGTGCTCTGGATAAAACTTACCAAAAACTTGTTGAGTTGCCACTTGATCTTGGGTACCCCAACCCAAGCTTGTTCCTTCCTTATTCCCTTCTTCCTCTTGTCCTGTCATTTTCAGAAACACTTGTATCATGCAATTGCACAATTGTAAGTCCTGGCTGCACAAGCACTCTTCACTGTTTTACAAAACTCAGGTAGTCTTCCATAAAGCTTCACAGCCTTTCCCTCCCCAGGGAAAGCATCCTGGTGCTTTAATGCTTTAATGTCTCAGGGACACCTCAGGACTTCAGGGCACTCCCCATGTGTGTAACAGACCGTGTCTCCTCAGAGTGGAGATCAGTTCAGGGAGCTCTGCTCAGAGACCAGTGACAGGTAAGTGTTCAGGAAATGGCTGCTCCAAATGTGTCTTCAATAAATTTCTGTTTTATCTGCAAGTGCAGTAAATGGCTTGAAAGCCCAGTGCAAGTGGTGTTGGCATTCCAGCCATAACCTGGAACACCTTTGAAGCACAGTTTAAGGTACACAGGAATTCAGTTGCAAATGTGGTCACTACCAGTAAAAATGTGTTATGTGTATGTGGGTCTCACAAGCTCTTGTACCATAAAGTGAGTATCAAAGGAGCAAGTAAAAGGGCTGCTGCCTTCTGTCCAAGCCACACAAAGTGTTCTGTCCAAGCCAAACATCACTGAGTAAAGAAGGGACCTTTGACAGGGGGAGATTGTTTTATTCTTAAGTAAGCTATTTTTGCGCTGCTTACTGGTATGAACTAAAATGAACTTGGTTCCTGTGTTTCTTAACTTCTAATGAACACTGTGATGAAAGCTGCAAGGGGTTTTACACTAACAGTGCCTTCCAGTTTTTAAATTTTGTTTGTCATTACTGTCTGTAGTATGGAGTCATTCCAAAGCTTTTCCCCCTTATCTGTTTGCATACATAAAAAAAGATAAGGCATATTTACTCAAGTTTACAAGTATTTTCTCAAAAAGCACACTTTTTTCAAAGTAACATACATTTGCTGGAAGAAAAATGTATTTTAGCCTGAGCATATGGCTTTCTGTGAGAATTGCAGTCGGGGTTCACTTGTTTTCTATCTGCTTGGAGCTTTGCGGGAGGAGTGTTGGCTGCCACTGTTTGTGCTGAAGAATTTCTTTAACCTCAAAAATCAGTAAAGACTCAAGGAGTGGAGAAATGCCAGCTGATGTGAAAATAACACATGAGAAATAGTCTCTGTAGCTCTATAGGAAGGACACACTTGGGTTATTTTCTGCAGATACAGAGAACTGTTGGACATGTATCCTGACTTGTGGAGTGAGGATGGCCAGGAGGTGCCAAGGACTTCTGTAGGATGAGGCTTTAAATACATCTTAGACTGAGAATAGCACAACTATTAATAAACACTTTGAAACCTCTTTTTGCATTTTGCGTATTACTGTTACTCCTCAGGATGATTTTGGGGGCTGCCCACTAAGCGGGGGCACTTCGGGCAGCTGAGTGAGTGGTAGTGACTCATTCCCTGCTCCACAGCAGGGCTTCCCTCATGGCTGTAGCTGAACAGGCTTGTCCCAGGAGGACTCTCTCCAAAAGGGGTGATTTGGAAAGGAAGCTGTGGTTCCTCTCCTGCTCTGTGTTATAGCACAACATTGATCGTAATGAAGCAAAGCTTCCCCCTCCTGTAGTTCATCTACTTTGGTTTCATAAACTGCTGCCATGTCAGTGTGGGCAGAGGTGGAGGACAATTCGCTTTTGCCCTTTTCTCCCACAATCCTTTTTCAAATTCTTATTTGTAGAGTTTTCTATTAAAAGAACACAGAGATTAGCCCAGTGCCACCTTTCTTGAGTAGGTCAAGGTCATGGTTCCTTTGTCACAAGCAGAAATCTCACGTCCTACCCCTGTGTGTGTGTGCTGCCTGTCCGTAACATTTCATATTTCAGTCACCTTTTGCTTAATTTTTTTTTTTTCTTTTCAGTTGAGTGGTTTTCATCCATTTTGTTTTTGTCTTTGTTTTGTTCCCCATTCAGGAGCAATTATGTTTGCCTCTGCATATTTTAGAAGAGAAGGGTTTGACACAGGTAGCTGTGACTGTCCAGGCGCTCCTGGAGCTGGCACCCCCAAAGCAGCAGCCACTTCACCACTTGTCTGCTGTGTAAAGACCTCCGGGACCTTTTGGGTTACCTTGGCTAAGCAGAAGGACCTGAAGACTTTACTGCCCATGCAGTGCATCCAAACACACAGAGCTCTGTTCTAAGGAAATGAGTTTCCGTGATTCCTGACAGGAATGTTTTACTTCATTTCTCCATTTTTTTGGAGATCACAACAGTTTCCAGTAACATTTTTTATTATCAATATTTTTGCCCCTTATTTAAAAAAATGAGAGTTCATTGGGAGGAAGGCAGGGAGTTCCAGTGGCTGGCTGTTGGAGCCAGCTGTAGAAACTGACCTTGCAGGGTGAAGGTATGGGTTTAGAGTTTGGAAAGCAATTCCTAGGGGAATGTTTAAAAAAAGAGTGTTCCTGCCATGAGCACACGGAGTTAAATTTCTTTCCTTACCCACAAGGTGCAAAGAAATTGAGTTTCTTTGCCTCCAAAGAATGACTGTTTCTATTATAATATTTAAAAAATCGCATCACACAATCCTAATCTGCAGTGTTTGATAACAGGGTTGAACCTCACACAGCTGTAACTTGTGTTGACATGGCCTTATTACTAAAAGTTGAAAAAAAATCACTTTTTTTTTTTCCCAGTGGAAAAATTACTGCATATTTTCTCTTATCACAAACTCCTTAGTAAAAGATACTAAATCAGATCTGTTCAAATGGGATTAATCCCATCAGTATTCTTGCTGGATCCCCTTTCTGTTTGGGTTTTAACATGTTTTTGTCTGAACAGTTTTCCAGCATCAGTGGAGGGAGATCTCCCCTGTCTTCACATTCCCTTCTGGCCACTTAGGGATGTGTCTGGCTGTTCGGTGGTTTTGTGGGATCACCAGAATCCCGTGCATTTCCCTGCAGTGGGAACAATGCCAGCCTGCCCTGCTGGCCATTAGAAGTCTGGTACCAACCAATACATTTATGAGGAGCTGAAGCATCCCCTGCAGGCACAGAATGGATCACGTTAAGAGCACAATTCCCAAGTTCCTGAGGTGGGCTGGGTGTTGTCAAAGCAGCATCTGTGTTAACACAGCTCTGAAGCTCTGAAGGGTTTGACAAGGCTTTCAGTAAAGCCCTTTATTCATTGGAGTTCACATAGAGAGATGTGCTGGTTTTACAGGACTGCCAGTACTTCATTCCTCTTTCCTTAACTTAAAAATGGAAATTCAGTGTACAAGAGTGGGAGAAGCAGCTGACAAGTTTTGTGTTTTCCTGGAAAGCTGATGTGCAAAATAAAGACAGTTCTATATGCTATGGTCCTAGTGACAAGGCCAAGCTCACTACCAGATCAATTAGCAATATTTTTTTTTCCCCCCCACAAAAAGACTTCACAAAGTCCAGCTCTCCATCCATGCAGTTCCTTTGTCAGGTGTTGCCCAATTTAAAGCATCCCAGAATATTAGGCTATTAATACATGGTGCATGCATGAGGTTCTGAAAGCAACTCCACGCATCAGCCATATTCTATCTGGGGATTTATTTGAAGCAGAATACACCAAGAGGATTTTATACAGATGAAGAAGAAGTGGAAACAGTATTAGCTGGAAGTCATTTTTGCAGAAGTAATGCTGCTGTGGGAGCTGCCCAGGACTAGTCTTAGCTGCATTTTTCCCCTTTTGAGTTGCAGTTTTGTTTCCATTTTGTTTTGCCTCATGTATTTCTTTCAAGGGCCATTGTGGTGATTGTTGTCTTATTGGCATTGTTTGGTCACATTGCAAGTGATGAACATCCGGAGGGTGTTTGAAAGTGCCCAGCTGCAAAGAGAACCCTCCTCATGCAGGGTAAGTGCAGCTCCCTGAGCCCTGCAGGGAATGAAAGTGCCAGGAACTCGCAGTACCCACAGGAGCAGCAGCTTCACACAGGCATTCTTTCCCCCTTAAGTAGTTCTTGTGTTTCACTTAATGCCACTGGTGAGGAGCATTGGTCATTCTTACGGGGTTACACAGAGGTGTCTGAGGTGACTGCTGCAGTTTGCTGGGGGGAAGATGCTGCCACTCGCAGGCAACACCGGACACAGAGTGTTCCTGGTGTGTTGGTCTCTGCACGTAATTTGAGAGTTAGGGAGACACTGACTTCATCTTGGTTTCCAGCATTGTCACCTGTATTGTTAGGGGGACAAGTTCCATTTAACAGCACACGCAGTGTGGGTTTTTAAATACCTGTTTGAAGAAAACCATTCCCTTCATGGAATTGCAAGGGTGTGGTGATTGCTCCAGTCCAGCACTTAAGGGAAATGAAACTTAACAGTATTCAGGTTAGTGGAAGTTTTATCATTTAATTAACAGTAGTTTTTAATGGGATGGGGACTCAAGTCTGGCCTGCAAGAAAGGGTGATTTCCTGTTGCCATGTGTGGCTCATAGCCGTGAGTTGCTCACAGCCGTGGCTCAGCACAAGCTGGGCCTGGGGAAGGGCTGTGGCTGGAGGCCAGGCAGGCAGAAGGTCCCCAGCACTGGGTACTTTGTTGTGAGCAACGTTCACTCTGGCAGTTGCAGTGTAGGGAATTGTGTTAGTTTGACATTTATAATCCTGTGTTTTCATGCTGGCAAGCACTAAATCTTGTCCAGATGCTTAGGACAAAAGTCCAAACCTGAAGTTTCATCATACGGTTTATTTAACGTGTTACACCAAACCCACTTCAGTTCTCTCTTGCAAAATGGGTTGGGATTTTTTCAGTGTAGTTATGTGCAATTTTTGTTGTATCCCATGAAAAGAATATTTGAAAAAACATATATAAAATTCTGTGTGTTAAAGCAAAGAGGAGTCTTTCCTCTTTGGGGCATTTGTGTTGGAGGATATGGGAGGGATCCACCTCAGTGTTCCATGCTGCTGGTGTTCCTACACTGACTCCATGATGTCACACTCCATCCTCAAACCTGGCGAGCCCTGAGCAGTGTCTGAGGCTCTGCAAGGTCACACACTCCAGGTGGAGTGGCCCAGGCACTTGGGAGCCCCTGATGGCACTGGGGGGGACGGGGCAGAGCAGCTGAGGATTCCCCCTTAGAAGGGGAAACTTTTGTAAAGGCCTCGCTCCCAGTGTCCTTAAAATCCATCAGGGGCAACTCTTTACAGCACCAGAGCACCTCTGTTGTTCTTGGTAGCAGCAGGATGGCAAAAGGTATTCTTACCCCTTCATGACTACAAATGGTTCTTTGAAAAACTGTTTTAGAAACAGAGGATTTGTAAGGTGAATTTGGTCATCTAAAAAATAATTTTGTATAGATATCGTGATGTTCTACAAAGTGATCTAATTTTGTTATCTCTGAAAACAGTGTAAACGTGTAAGTAATAGAGTAAAGGATTTTAAAGCTTCATCCCATGCTGTATGTCTGTAAATACATTCCATAATTTCTGTTACATATAAATGTGTCTGAATATTGTATATTTTAAATTGCCTGTATTCTGCCAGTAGTGTGAACTTCTAGCACATTGATAATATAAAAGGAAACCATGGGTATTTGAAATAAAGTTTTAAAACTTACATGAATTGCAGTATTTCTTCCTGCTGTTTTTCTGTTGCATCAATGAATGTCACATCCTCTGTGTCAGGTATTTATTCTCCTTCCACATCATCCCAGTTTGCATTTGGTGGACCTACTTTGGTTCTCTACTTTTCATAGTTAACCAAGACAGGAAAATTCCAGCATTTTTACACATGTTCTGCAGCCACGTCAGAAGCTTTTTCTTGGGGGTATTTTTAACCTTCCCAGACACTGATTTTGTATAGAATCCTTTGTTCCTCCCTCCACAGCCCCTTGTTTTTTCTTTCTCAACGTAAATTATACATTCTGGATTTGGAGTTTCCTGCTGCCAGTCCCATTGCTCCTTGTTCTCATCCTTTGCTTTTGGCTTGTCTAAAACTTGTACCTCTGCTTCCTGACCCCACTGTATTTGAAAGGTTTATTGTTAGCCAGAATGTTTATTCCTCTTTTCATCCCTCCTCAGTGCTAGTTTTATTATTTTTTTAAATATAAAAATGCAAAGCCTAGAAATTTCCAGAGATCCTGACTGTGTTACCCCTGTGATGCTCTTTCCTGCTCACCAGACTGCTTCAGTGTCCTTGTCTGACCTGGTGACTCTGTCAGGCACTGCGGACAGCTCCATTCCTGCCTCTCAAGGCTGCCCATCTCTCTCCAGGTGTTCATTTCTCCCTCTCAGTCTAAAGCTTCCTCCTAACCAGCTTCCCAATCTCCAGCCTTTCTTCTCCATTTAATTCCCAGGAAAACTCTCTCCAAAGGGCATACAATTTCCCTGCAGAAAATTCCGTGGATATACATTTTGATCCCAGCTCTCCACAGCTGGGACAATGGAGGAGTACCAACTGTGGCACAGTTCCTCAGAAGTGCCAGGTTTGGGACACTGCTCCCATCCCTGGATGTCCAAGTCTGTTTGCTTGGCAGCTGCACAGCCCAGACACAAAGTCTGCTGCAGTTTCCATGGAGTCAAGGAAAGGCTCGTTTGGAGAGCAGCACCCTGAGATGAGCTGGTGCAGCCAGGGAGGCCAGGAGAAGCTGGATGGGTGGCACTGTGGCCACAGTCCCCAGTCCAGAGTGTGTGGCAGTTCCCTGGGAGTTCACAGGGCTCAGTCAGGTTACACACCTGTGCCCCTGTCACTACCCCACAGTGGCCTCGTGTTGGAACCTGACTTTCAGCATCCCAACATCATGGGAACAGCAAACCCTGCTGCCTCATTGTTTTGTTTCCAGATCTGCTTCATTCTCCGCTGAGAAGCAAGTGCAGCCCAGCTGAGGCCACACATCAGATGTCAGTTTGGTTGCATTACTAAAGTGTGCCTGGAGTTTGGCATAAACAGCAGCAATCTACTGCCTTCCATCTTATCCTGCTTTTCCTTAGCTCAAACCCTCTGGAGAGTTTTATGATCAACTTCATTCCTTCCATCCAAGCAGGTCACTTGTTAACACCTGCATCACATATGGAAAACATGGGTCCGTGGTGAAATGTACCGAGTCAGCAGCACATTAAAAAAGTTAAAATTAGGAACATAGGTCCCAGGGTTGCACCGAGGTGCTTCCTGCAGTGGGATGTAAGCACAGTCCTGGCTCTGTTCCTGCCAGCATTGGACTGGAGTGATCCCTGCTCTTACCACTGCATGGGGAGCATGGGAAGTGAGGGAACTTGTTCAGTGCCAGTGCTGGAATGGGAACGTGTTCAGGTTTCAAGCAAGTGTCCATGCTCCAGCGGGAACACCGGCACTTCTAATGCAGTTTGTCTGGAGCATTTGAAACTTCAGCACTCCCCTGACAATCAAGTCTGCCTGATAAGGCAGCAGTCCCCTCTGTTTGGAGTTCTGAGCCACAGGCTCTCTGCTCATGGTTTCAGTCATCTCATGTGAGCTTTAGAGCTTTTGGCCCTGTTCAGATCAGACACAAGGAGGTTTGGATGGGGCCAGCACAGGCTGGTCATGAAGAGCGGAGCAGACTCTATGGTTTGAGATCATCTCCCACATGGGAGAGTCAGAACCAGCCAGAGCAGCCACTGTGCACAGGGCTTTGTGCATAGACCTGCATGTGGACTGACGGTGGCATCAGAAGCAGGGATTCCCCTCCTGGTTAAAAGGCAGCTCTGATCCCTGCCTACAGCCCCATGCCACTGTGCAGTGGCGCTGACCAGGGCAGTGGGGACAGCTGTGACAGACCAGCTCCTGTAGGCAGCGTGGCTGCCTTTTCCCATTGTTCCTCTTCTCAGTCAGAAGGTATTTGGAGCTATTCTGTCTGTGCACTGACACTGTGCAGGACTGTGAGAATGGAAACCTGTGTACTCTGACTGCACTTGTGGCAGGGAGAGCATGGATGGAGTCCAGCTGGTTGTGCCTCAGCCTCCATCCCTGACCCAGAGCCATGGCCAGTGCCTTGGGGGCTGCAGAGGAGGTTCTGGGTACAGAGCATTGCATGCTGGTGAGTGACTGGGCTGGTAACAGGATTACCTCCCATTTTCTTTTTTCCATAAAGCACTTTGCAGGGGATATAGTGTATCTCACTGCTGTGATGCAAATCCCCTTTCTGCTGGGAAAAAAGGCTGTACAAGGGCAGCTTTAGGATCTTTAGTGCAGTTTGACCATAACTGTGTCTGCAGGAACTGCATTCTCCAGAATTGCCCGAGCTCTGCTACATGGTTTATTTTGTCCTGTCAGACAAACAGACCCCAGTGTCCTGCCCAGCAACAGTCCTGGAGCACATCTGTGGCCACTTTCTTATTTCTTTTTTCCACCTTTTTCCTTCTCTGCTTCTCTCTCTGCTGCCCGTTCCTTCAAAAACTTCTCAAGCTCCTGGTAGCGGCCAAGGAATTTGCGGACCATCGTACCTTTCCACCAGGCCTGCAACTGGAAGTGAGAGAGAGAGAGGCCTGAGGGGAAATCACTTGCTGGGGTACCTGTCACAGCTCAATGGCTGGAGAGTCTCTCCCGTGCTTCCCAGCCACAGAAGGGAACCCTCAGCCCATGCAGCAGCCTTCAGGCCTGTGCTGGTTGTGCCAAAGGCATCCTCAGTGAGGCTGATGGCACTTGTTGCTGGTGGCAAGGGATGAGCAGGGACACTGCCCCATGATCCTCCCTGTATCACCTGGGCAGTGATACGTGCAGGAGACTGGCTGCTCCCCTTTCACTCCAATCTCAAACCTGCAGCCAGCTGCTGGCTCTGAGTGTGCCCCAAAAAGGGACAGGCTTTGTCCTTTGCTTGTGCCACCACACACCAGCCAGCTTTCTTGGGCTGTTTTCTCCCTGGACAAAGCCTGGCACAAATTATTAACTCTCAGCAGCACTGCCTCAGCTTTGCTCCCCTTTACCTTTATTCTGCTCTTATGCTCCAGGGCTTCCTGCTCGATTTGTTTTCTCTTCATCTCCTTTTCTGTCCGGTCAATGATGATGGTTGCCTGGAATGCCAGGCACTGCAAGAAAGCACAGGGGTAGCAAAAGCCAATGACAAACACATCCCCTACACTGCAAGGCCAGCCTTCACAGCTTGCTGTGCCCAGATGCTTGCCAGGGCAGGGCTCACTTGGACCCTGGTGCAAGGATTCTTCTCCCCTGCTACCTACAGGTCTCATCCTTGCTACACAGTTCCCACAGCCCTGCCAGGACTGCTCAGGCTGGTGGGTTGTGGTGTCCTTGTGCACCAGGGAGCTCTGGGGCAGCCCGGGGATAATATGTGAGTGGGGACTTTCCTCCTCCACGTCCATTATTTGATCTTTCCTAAATCCAGATGGCAAATGTTGCTCATTACAACCGTCAGTCCTCAGGCACTTGGAGCTGCTGCTAAAGTGAAACCTCTCGTAGCCTGGGTGTAATTAACCCCCTGATCCCATGCTGTAAAATGGCTGGCTGATGGCTTCCTAGGCAACAGCTGGTGGTGGAGAGGACACTTGGTCCCCCAGGCTAAGCAGCAGATGATGTACAAACACACTTGGGACACTGAGATGACAGTGTACAGAGTGAAAAATGAGCCCACAAGCAGGAAAACATCCAATTTGGTGCCATCATCTCTGACCCACAGGTGGTAAGGAATGTTTACAAGTAAATTCCTTCTGCTTTTAAAACATACTTTTTTTTCTAGACACTTTTTTCTGTTCTGTGTTGCTGCTCCACTGTGATCAGAGCCCAGCAGTTAACCAAGAACCCAGTAGGGCAGGAATGGTTCTACCCAGAATCAGCTCCCTGATAACAGAGCTCTGTGCAGCTGGGAATGTGTGTCTGCAGGAAGGGGTGAGCTGCCTTTTCCAATCTCAGCCTGTCTTACCCTGATCATGCTAGAAGGAGCAGGTTTGTTCAGACTAAGGCAGCAAAGTAAGGTGAGGCATTCTGATGGGATGGGACAGTACCTCTGCCCCTCACAAAGGCTGTCAGTAGCTCTCTCATTACTGTGCTGGTATTTGAAAATAGCTATAGGGGAAACATCATCATCCCTCCTTGATGTCACAGGTGACAAAGAGAAGATGACATCTCAGCCATTGTCTTCCCAGGACCAGTGCCATAATCACAACCTATGTCTCAAAATTACTGATTTTTTTTCCATGGTCCTGGTTCCTTATCTGAATGAGCATAGGAAAGCCCAATCCAATTTTTTGTGGCTGAACACTCAGATGCTACTGGTGTCTTACCTCTTTGGCATATCTCTGCATTGCTTCCAAGTTCTCTGCCTTTAATAGCTTTAGATCTTCCAGTTCTTGATCTTTTGCCTCAGTGTCTTTTTTATACTTCTCCATCCAGTATTCCAGCTTCTCTTTCACCTTCTGCATGGGGAGAGTGTTGTGCAAAGAGTGCACAGGTGAGAGGTTTGCTGCTATTACATTTGTGTAATAATATTATTATTGCCTACTATTACTATTGTGGTGAGAGTCCTGTAAACTCTGCATGGTCAGTGTTTCCTTCTCATCTTGAAAGGATCAAATCCCTAAGACTACTCATAAATTACTGCAGGGCTAATTTTGTGCAGTCAGTCCTGATGAAGCAAGTCACAGCCAGAAGCCATTCTTTGTGTGTTTTGGGGGTGGGGGTGAGGGGTGGTTAAAAAGCACAATTTGTCAGTGGGAAAGCTTTTATCCTCTCCCTGACTCCCTACCCACTTTCTGGATTAAGCTCAGTGCACCAGGAATAATGTCCCAGGGGACAGCACTTCACGCTATTTCAGGTTGTGAACTTGGCTTTGTGTCACTCGTGAATAGGGCAGGTGTTTCTGAAACAGTCACCCAGATGACTTCCTCCTATTCACCAATAACTTCTCCATAGCAACCACCATGATTGCTTCCATGGAAAAATAATCTGAGGAAAAGCATCAATCTCATTATGGCATCACAGCTGGACACACAAGGGAGATGGAGGGCATGGTCATCCTCCTGTCTGCAGGCCCCTGCAAAGCCACCAGCTGCTGTCTGAGCACAGAGGGGCTGGTGCTGGGCTGGCTGCTGGAGGTCAGCCAGGCTCAGCGTGTCCTGGGACAGTCCCCTCACTGGGAGCATTGATCAGGCCAGGGCTCTGGGTACAGAGTGCACTGTTCAATTGCTCACAAGATACAGCACTGGTTTGCATTCAGATTACATTTTTAAAAACCTATTATCTCCTTATTAAATTTTGTACTGGCAGTGACATCATGTACCCTGCAGTAGTCCAGGTTTTCTTCCAGTCATATAATTTATGAGAGGCTTTGCAGCATTATTCCCTGTAAAGTTATTCACTGTTGAGGATAGGAATGCTCTGAACCTCTGAATCAATAATACAAGGACATTCATGCTGCTGAAAATGTGTACAGTAGTTGTGGGTTAGCAATGATCCAACCCCAGTTCTTCCAAAAAGATAAGGCAAAACTGGGCTAGCAGTTTGTGTCATTCCCTCCTCAGTGTCCCTCCCCTCTGGGCAGCCCTTGGGTCTGTGAAGCTGTTGCCCTCGCTTTGGGCTTTTCACTGGGATGCTGGGAGCCCCAGCTACTGCCAAGGAGGGTCTAAATAAAATTCCAATTTGCCAAATACAACTATCTGAGGGAGGAAAAATCCGTAAGACCTAAATAAACAATGTCATTCATTACATGACTGCCAATTTTAAGGAAGTACATCTATATGTGGCAAATCCCAAGTCTGGGAGAGCTGTGTTAATTAAGATTTGAGGATAAGCAATTATTCAAACTGCAGCAAGTCACGAACCTGGTACATTTGATAAAGTAATAACTGTTTTCCTTTAGGTACTAATTGATGATATAGTGTTTATAGGTTGCTATTAGCTGACAGTCACACATACCTGATATTGTTGCCTGAGGAATATTTCAGTCTCTTTGTGGACTTGAATCTCGTCATCAATTTTACTCTTCAAATTCTGTGATCAGAGCAGACAGAACACGTGAGAGACAATGTTGGTGTGTTTATGTGTGCATACACTGCTGCTGAAAGCTGAGCACCAGACCTCTGTGTAGTCCACAGACATTTTTTCCAGTGATAAAATTAACTAAGACAGTCCTTGCCCCTGGGCCATCCATGATAAAGGGACAATTAGATCAGACCAGTCAAAAAAGGAAGCTGGCAAAACCAGAACAGTTTTCTAGTCCAGTTCACCTTATGGCCGCAAAAGCAGCTCTATCTGCATAATCTGCTGGGGCACTGCTGGGAGTTCAGGCTGCCTGCATTGCTAAATACCCTTGCAACCACCCCTTTGGACATACTTGTGGGTCTGGTTTTCTGATGATGGCATTACTTTAAGCATTCCCTGTCTCCTAAAGCCATGCCAACCGTGTTGTTGCTGTTTGCAGGATCATATGAAGAAACAATAGAAGAAATAAAGGTGTCCAACCCTGATGAGTTTCCTGATCCAGTTCAAACAGTTGTGCTGGTGACTATAATGGAGAACAGAAAGGGCTTCTGGGGAGCAAGGGAGAGCTCTTCCCTTACTAGATGCAGATGCCTTCCAGTATGGGCCATGGGGAGGGGCTTACCTGGATTTCCTTCTCCAGGGCTTTCTCTGCATTGCTGCACTTTTTCTGGGTTAGGTGGACCTGGAGGTCTGTGTTTTTCTTCAGGTAGTAGCTCTCTGTGTTCAGTTTGGCCATCTGCTCTAGGAGATTGTCTTTGAGACTATCAATGACCTTATCTCGGTTCTAGTGGAGACAAAAGCGGCACAAAAGCAAGCCTGGAGACTCAGGTCTGCTCACTGTTTCTTAATCCCTCCACTCCCTGATAAGGTCAGAAGAGACAAAGGTATAGGCTTCACACTTTCCCTCAATGTTGCCTCATTTCAAGGAGCATTTCAGAGGTTAGTTTGATCTGTAACCCATACAGATGGCAATAAACCCATCAGGAAAGAGTGATTGCCTCTGGAGAGGATGGAGTGAGGAACGGAGTGGGACAAGAAGGCAGGTCTTCTGCTCTTGGTCCAGAAATTGATTCAGTCATGCTTAGGATAAAAAAGAAAAAAAAAGCCAAATAATTTTAACCACTTAAAGTTAGGCTTTACTTTTACTAATCCCTTGGATTAGACCATCTCAGTGAGTGAGCATCTGTAAGAGGAGGATAATGTCTCAGCCCCACAAAAGCCAAAGTTTGTTATCCTAAAGTATATCCAAAAGTTCCTCGGATTCATTTTTTTCTAGTTATGCAGCAACTGTATAAACACAGCCTTAGAAACAGGTGCAAATCTAATCCTGACTTGCTCAAATTTTTAAACAGTTCTTTCTTGAAATCTTACCAGGTAGATGGTGCCCACTTCATTATGAAAACATAAACTCAGGGCAAGGAAGCAGTGTCAAGGAAAAGCTGGCTATGAGCTCCAGCCTCTCCCCATGCTTTGCTTTGTAATGGAGCTGAACTTTCTTGGGGCAGAAAGCTCAGCTTTCTGTTCCCTAGAGTTCTCCCATAGGCCAGAATCTTGAGTGGTTTGTCCAGCTTTTGGAGCATGCTTAGGAAGTAAAGTGCTTGATTTGGGATTGATGTTTTGTTTTCTCCTTTTTAATTAATTTATTTGAATAACAGATAAAGGTTCATTACCCTGGGGCTGGAACTTGGGAGGACTGCCTGTAAAATGAAGACTTTTGTATGAAGAGTTAAAAAGGTCATCAAAGCTTCCTGTGTAATTATGCAACATCAATGTGAATGTGCCCAACTACTCCATTACAACTTTTCTCTTTGCTTTGCTGCCGTGCTGTGATGGGTTTAATATTCATCAGCCAAACCTCACAGCTGAGGATGAAGATGAAATACCAAAGTGCTGGCATTTAAGTGTTTTCAAGTCCACATATCTTGTCTCTGAAGCACCTCACATTCCTTTGCTGTGTAAACATGAGAAAATGCCACAGGAAGAAGCCAGCTCAATAGTGCTGTGTTTGAAAGCCCCTGCAGCATGACTCATTTGGAAAAGGTTTCCTTATAAGAAGAGTTTGGAACAGGTAAAATAAAAGTCCTTCCTTCTGCACCCCTTGTCAGAAAGAGTAGAGTACATTTATAAGGCTCAGGACAACTGGGGGCCTTGGCTGACACTGTTTTGTGGGTTCAAAGATGTTCCCATGGTTTTGAAGGTTTCAAACACTAGATACTATTTTTGTGGCCATATCATCATATGACTGCAGACAACTACAGACATGAGCTGTTTGTGCCCTATTAAGGTTTCTGATAATTGCCTTTATTTTCCCTGGCTTGGAATTCTGGTGGCCATTGGGAGAGGTTGTATTCCTGGTCAGTTGACATGGGATGTAAGTGTGTCATTCTATTTTGAGATTGTCTTCCTGAGTCATAGTGGAATTGTGTCTAAATGGAGGAACCAGTAGAGAGACTGAGGAGATGCTAATAAAAAAATTTAAAAACACACAATTTTTTGTGACGAGGCTCAGAAAAGACAAGCATTGCTGTTGTCAGTGTGTTACTGCTACCTGCTAAAGAACTGCAAACTGGCCAGAAAAGAAGGGTTCAGCCTAGGTTACAAAGTACTCAGAAAGCTGGGGCAGAGCATGAACTTCTCATCAGGTGATTTGCTTTTTCATTTCACATTTTTGTAAAGAAAAAAGTGCTTTTGATTCCAGTGCCCCAAGCCTCAGCTGGGATAGACCCATCTGCTCTGTTGTTTTCTCTGTTCTATGGCATGTCTGTGGTTTGGATTTGGTCTGTGGTGTTGTAAAACATCCTTGCTGGAGGTGGGGAATCTGGGGGCTTCGTTACACAATCCAAAGCAGACGGGAAGTGAAATGTAAACCCCACTGGTGGTTTACAGCAGCGCCTGCCTGGCCGGGGAAAGCCGACTGCAGGCATGAGGGCAACTCCTGCTGCTGGACCTGGTGCTGCAGAGCTGGGGCACGTTTGGGATTTAGCTGCAGGTAGTAAATGCAGCAGTAAATGCCCACTAGCTGTGGGCACCGTCTGCGGAATGTGTTGGTCCCTGAACTTCAGGGACAGGCACTGGGAAAATGAGTTAATGTTTATTCATTCTGGTTTATCATAGCAAAGGTCCACGCCAGGACACGGAATGCTTTCATAGCTGATGCAGTAAATCTCTGGGCTGCTTATTTGGGATGACTTCAGAGTTGAATCTGCCAAACCAAATCATCCCTCATGTCCAAAACTATCAGAAAACTGGCAGAGACCAAGATCAAAAACCAGGAAATAGTTGTCAGGAGCCAGTCTGCTTCACAAGCAGGTAAACAAGCTGATTTTCTCTGATCTCTCAGCTCGCAGACATCAGCTCAGGGGCCTGTCTGCTGTCACTCGGTGCCACAGGAGTCTGCCCCACAGATGCTGTTTGGCTGCAGAAGCAACTGCACTTAGCTGGAGACCTTATCCACACTCCTGTGTTTTCATTTACTTTGATTTATCTCTCTTCTAAGTGCCACCAAGATCTCCCAGCTCTTCCACAGCAATTAGTGTTTACAGTCATAAAATACAGCTGGTTACAAAAATAGCCCAGAGGAATAAACAGTCTTGAGGAGTTCTCCAGCAGTCAGATGCTGTCATTTGGCAGGGGCAGGAGTGCTGTGCTCTGTGCTGACGGAGGGCCCTGCTCTGCTCAGGGCTCAAGGCTCTCCCTGGCAGCTGCAGCATCTCAGCTTGCAGGGCCTGGAGATGTGCATGGATCCACACACCTGCTGCAGCCTGGGCTTGCTCCCCTGAAACCACAACAAGCAGCCCTGCTGGCACAGGGAGCAAACCTGTTGGCAGCAGCACTGCTGTGGAAAATCCTGCCCCTCTGGAGCCAGGGTTTGGATCTAGTGCACCAGCTCCAGGTCCTGCAGTGCTCCTTGGGGCTCTGACAGCAGTGGAGCTCAGGAACATCACAACCCTTGTGCCTTCTACTGTAATCATCCAGTGCTCATTTCCAGGAGAAACACACACCAGTGGGTGTGTGTATATGTGTTTAAAACATTTCACAGAACACTCCATTGATGCATTTGTCCTCCTGGGAGAGGAAAAGGGAAGAAACATGATGGGTTTTAATCTTACTACTAAAAGCACAACTGAGTGGTGCACTGATACAGTGGATCTGGGTGTATTATGACAACTGACAAAGATTTAAAGTTACAGACCTGTTTTCACTGATACTGTGGTGCAAAGCCTCAGATATCTGTCTCTTTGGTAGCTGTCTCTTTGGTAACTGCTTGTTATAAAATGACATCACTACTTGCAAACATGCATTACATTAGTACACCACAAAACCTACAGGACATAAAAAGTCTTTGGGTGAAGAGCAGTGCAGGAATGGTAAAGTTTACATTCCTAAATTTTTATGTTAAGCTGTATAATCCTATATGATACTAATATTTTTCAAAAGCTGCACAGACTGCCCTTACTTGTCCAGGAAACCAGAGAAAGTGAGTATTTTCATAGAAACTAGAAAATGAACACTGCAGCAGCAAACAGAACCCCTGCAGCCAAACCTGAGCCACCGGTGCTCCTTCTGCACAAAGAGGTAAGAGCAAAACCAGATAGATCATTTCAGCTCCTTTAGAGACACTAATGCTTTCCAAGAGAAAAGAAAACAAAACAAAGAGGAACATTTAGCATTTGATTTGTGTTCCATTAGAAAGAAAAAGAGCTGAGCAGGCTAATACACTATTAATTAGCATCTTATTAAGAGGTAGAAAGGCTGAAAAGACAAATACACAACAACATGAGTGAAACAAAGGCCGTGTTTTTCTGGTTCCAGGATTAGATTTGCTCGCTTTTGTTTTCTCAGCCATGCAGGTTTTGTTTACAGGTCTGTGCATTATTATTATTATTCAAAGTACTCCAAAGTCAGCGAAGCTGTATTTTTATTTTTAATTAGTTGGCAAGGTGACAAATCATGCAAGTGTCTGTAAAACTGCCTATGGGAAAATCCCATATGAAGCAAATAGAAATTATTCTCCCTTGGGAGACACAGTGAGACACCATTATTTTTGGCACAGGAGGAAAGCAGTACTTTAAAGTAGTCTTGTCTTTGATTTGTTATCAAAGCTGAAACTATAAGGAAGCCCAGGAAGGGACTTTTAAGCTGGAAATATTAAAAAAAAAAAAAAATCCAGATGAGTGCAGATCCCACTTGATGAGGCAAAGTACTGAACTGAAGTAGCACTGAAAAGACAAGAAGACTACTCTCTGTAGTCAATTATCCTGGCTTGTTTACTGTCCACATTTTTGTCCAAAGACAAAATTCAGTCATACCAATCCTTTCCTCAGATGCCCTTGCTGTGCTCTTGCTGACTACTGAACCAAGTGTCAGACTCTTGTTCCTTCCCCCAGCTCCTGTACAGCTCTGAC
Source organism: Entomyzon cyanotis (assembly GCA_024500445.1). Lineage (NCBI taxonomy): Eukaryota > Metazoa > Chordata > Aves > Passeriformes > Meliphagidae > Entomyzon > Entomyzon cyanotis. Next base: position 15,183,345 of record JAKEPQ010000780.1, read on the forward strand.
CCAGCTTGTTGTTTGCTATCACACATCTCCTGCCTCAGCAGGGCCAGGCTACATTTCCGTGTTGAATGAGCATCAAGTCTGAGCTGTCTGGTGAGCATCAGAGTGACCAGTGATAAGCTATTCAATTGATCTGCACTGTGTAGCAAATCTGACATTTCCAGAATGCCCCATATTTACTGTGCATGCACACACCATTTGCATGATGCAGACAGAAGGGCTGAAGCTTCTCAGAAAGATTGACAGCATATGTGCAATAACATTGACCTGCCCTTGTGTAGGCATGTTTGGGATTTTCTGATGTCTGGAAGCCTAAAAAAATAGATGAATAGGATGACACTTTCCCCAGATGAAAATGTAGGTAGAAAAATGGCCTGTCCCTATGCTAGATGTCTCTCTTTCTCACTGTTTTGCCAGACTTCCTTCTGTGCCAGATGATCTGCCATGACTAAGCATGACAGAACCTTAGATACTGTTACCTGCAGATAGCCCTTTTCTTACTGATTGCAGATATCTGTACTTTGTCACTCCCAGCAGTGTTTTTGGGATATTCTAATTTGACCATGGTGTTTCATGATATCAGCATTTTGAGCTCCCATTTGAAAGCCATCGGACACTGCTCTTAAAGTCATTAGTGGGCTTATTCCAAATACAAATCTCTACTGTAATTATTCTGTTTCTATACTCCTAAGTAATGGCTCATTATGTATGGACATGTCCTCTCTCAGTGCTAATTCCTGGGCAGCAGAGGCCAGCTTTCTAACAGACTTCCCCATGGCAAGATGCCCAGTGCTAAGAGCTCTGACCTGAAGATCTTCTTCAGTTTCTTTCTTGACATCTTGCAGCTGTTTCTGGAGTGACTTTATCTCCTTCTTTGCTTTTTCCTCCCTGAAGTGGGAAAATACAATCACTTTAATATATCAAAAAAGACAAGAGCTCTTTACCTAGAAGGGGAACTTCCTGTCTCCTGATATATTGTGGTAAGATAAACAGAGACTTCTCACCAAAACGACTGACTTGGTCAGTAAATCCTGAAAGAAGAGGTGCACAGACTGAGCAAGGCAGATGGGAAAAAAAGTGAGAATGAGCCAAAAAACCAGGGGATGCTGTTGTTGAAAGCCTGGAACGGATTTGAGGATGGTGCAATTCCTACAGCAGAGAGGGAAGATACCTGTCATACCTGTCATTGAATCACAGTTTCTACATTCAGGCAAAAATGCCCCTGTTTCTGTGCAGAAGCAAGTCTGAGCAGCAGGGAGTGCCAAATTGTGTGTCATTATCTATATGGAGAATATTTCTTTCATATCAGACTTAAAATCTTCCCAAAAAAACACTGCCCCATATTCTGAGATCCATGAAGAGATCTGAGTGAAGCCCAAAAGCTAGAGAGGTGTTCATCTCTATAAAACAAAACAGATGCAGTAAATGTTCTAGGTATTATTATTATCCTATTTCACTTGGAGTGCTTCTCTAAGCTTTTATGCTTATGATTAGTTTTAAAACCAGTAAATACTACAGTTGGCCCCTGAAATTTTGTATCCTATCCCAACCTTACAATCACACATGCATTTCATTTTCAGACTCCTTATCTGGGTGACTGATGAACAAAAGCTGCTGATAAGGAGTCCCCATCATCTCACTGCAGATGGCTTTCAGAACAGTGTATTTACACAAAACCAGACAAGTATTTATTATCTTGAAAGACAGATCAAGTTCATTCCATGAAAAGAATGTATAGTACAACAGAATGGCTAGATATGACTGACAGAAGGGGAGAAAAAGGATTATGTCCTTTCTGATTATAATTTTTTGCTCTTTTCTACCTTTCAGTATTGCATAGTTACTCCACAACCAATTGCTACTCTCGTTCTTGCTTTCTGTACCTTCCATGGATAAACAATAAATCCCTTGGTTTTAGGCAGTGGAAGAGTTAGGTTTCATGCTTGAAGTCACACATTCCACTGGAAACTGGGGATTTGCCCTGGAGGCAAATCCCTAAGCCACCACAGGAGCAGTTCCAGTAGGTTGGACTCCTGACAAATCATGACTTAGAGCAGCTTTGCTGTGCACCCTCAATGATGGGCCTGAGCTGCTACACTGAGGTAGCTTTAAAGTGGTCAAATACTTGTCTGATGGCTGTGATTCTCTCTGACAGTCTTGGGATTGAACCAGAGCTTTGTATGCTAAAAAAACCGCCAAACCTCTAGAGCTCAGAAGTTTAAGCTAAGAAATCACCAATTTGAGCTGAGATGATAACAAATCTGTACCCTGAAAGATTTGGGACAGAAGAGGATCTACAGTGCAGTGCTGGTGGATTAGCCTTATTTAAGACAACTCCTCTGTCACCATCTGTGCTAACCCCTCACTGCTGCTGGGAAAAGGGAGCCTATTAGCATATGGGTCAGAGCAGATTCTCCTGGGCATTGGGCAACCTAAAGGCCATATGTTGCTGGCCCTGATTTGAACAGATTCTCTGCTGCTCTGGCTTTCACTGTGGACAGGAGTTAAAGATCAAGGAACTCCTACATCACATTATGTTTTAATTGAAATTTGCGCTAAAGCAGCCACTGTCGTCAAAGCTCAGACAAATCCTAGCTCAGATCAGTATCAGAACCATCCACTTATTTCTTTCTGAAGGGGAAAAATTGCAGTTTGTAAAGCAAACAGAATAATTCAAGTCGAAAAAAGTAGAATCCCTTCTGTATTTTGATTTTGTTGGTTTTATTTTCCTTTACAGCATGTACTGAGTGGGAATGGGTTTGGCTTTCAACACTTAAACAGGGGAAAACTGAACACAACACTGACCTGCTGAGGATGTCAAAAAACTTGCTTCTTCTTGCCTTCTCTCTCTCATTAGCATCTTTTAGGCTATTAAATGTTCCAAATTTCTCCATCCTTTTGATAGTGAGTGTAATTACATCACTTGCATACTGCCTGCCAGGAAGAAAAGGAACACAACAATACTCTACAGGTTCAGGTAGTACAGTGTCTGGCACCTTTAGCTATTACTGTTTACAGTAAAAGGTAAGGAAATAAAAGGTCCCTTTTCTGGTCTTATGTTCTATCAAACCCAGGAGTGCTTCTCCCATGGTATCTGCTTATTTTATGTCTGGAGAACTCTGTATTAGGAGTTGGTTGAAGGTACTCCGACAGTGGGAGTAGACAATTTGTATTTTTGCTTTCAAGAGATAGACTGAGAACTTTACAGCTCTGAGCATCCCCTACAGGTTCTTCACTTACCTGTCAGCCTGAATTTTTCTAAGCTTCTCTGCAGCCCGAGTGGTGCGTTTCTTTGAGCTTTTTTCATCTTCAGTTTTCCCCTGCTGCTCCTTGTGTTCAGTGTCTTTCGGGGCTGTGGAGGTAACTGTTTCCCCACTCTCTTGCTTTGCTGACGCAAGCTCTGGGTTGTTAATATCCAGCTCCTCTTGGATCATTTCTTCAATTTCCTGGATGGGAATGAAAGGGGATAAGGGAAGTAAGAGAATAAGAGAAGAAGGAAAAGGGAATACAAGAGACCTGCTTGCACATTGCTCAGCGGAAATAAACTCTCTGTAGCATTATGTGAGAGGAAGGAAAATGAGTAATAAACTAGAATGAAACTATACTGAGAGCAGCTGATAGTGCATGTTACATTCTGCAAAGAGTGGAAGATCAGAAACATTTATGTTGGTTAGTTTTGAGCACACAGTGTAGCTCATTGAAGTTTATGGGCTCAAAACTCCCGAAGTGACAGGACTAGAAATGACCTAAAAAGGTGAATTCATGCGCTCCAAGAGTTCATGGCTCAGACTGTTCTTAATCTGACATATTCTTAGTGATCTCCAGCAATGGACCTTCCTGTCAGTGCCAGCACCTCACAATTTTCCTTACCATAAGAAAGTTTTTTCTCCTGAAGAGCATTTGAACCCCTGGCTTGTTGTCCTGGTCTCTGTAAGCACAGAGAATAAGTCATTCCCTCCAGTTTTGCAGCAGTTTTTTTGTACTGGAAGACTGTTAGCCTGTTTCTCCTCCACTGTCTCTCCATCTTAGACATTTCCCACTGCCTGTCACCACAACCTTTCCCTACAATATTATTGTTATAACGAGAGCTGTGTGGAAATAAAGGTGATAGACTTTCTATCTGCTATCTGCTTAGCAGGTTTTTTGAGAGTGACAGCAGAGGAAATATAACGTGAACTCAAAGGAGAAATTCAAAATATTGGCAGCGCTTTTCTTCATGGAAAGGTATATTGTGATTGAGTACAATTTCATTAAAAAAGAAAAAGGCCCCCAAAAATGCCAAAGCACACTATAAAATCAGCTAAGCTCTTTCTTTCCAGGAATTTCTCTATGTGTTATGGGTAAAATGCAGGTGTATATACTGGGACATTAAAAAAGAACATTTTCATGCCTCCCTACCAGCATTTCTGTGGCTGAACTGCCACAGAACATAACAGCACTGCTGACTCCAGCTAACACAGTCTGCCAGCCCCATCCCAGTCTGCAGCTGCCTGCTCCCCACCCTGGCTGCTGGGGGAAGTGGACAGAGAACTCACTGTGATGAAACACTTTCCAGCAAAAAGGAAAAAAAAAGTTATTTTTAGCAGCAGCAGTTCTCAGTCCAGATCTTTCCACAGCCACAAATACATTTGTGCCAGCAGAGCAGAGAGGGCAGAATAAAAACAAGTGGTCAGGGCAGCAGCTGTGGATGCCAGGAGTACTTCCAGAAAGTTACTTGTCAAACCAGTCAAGCAAGGCTCTGTCAGTGGTCTGAGGTGCTGCTGCAGTCTGTGAGGGCACTGCAAGGGGCTGCTTCATTCTGACTGTCTTGGACACCTCTGGATTGGGATGGATCAGCCTCTGGCAGTGCCTGACTGATCACTGACTAGAGAAGGAGGGTTAGTGACTATGTGCTTAGTTTTTGGACAGTTCAATTGACATTAAATGAATCACATGCAAAGTATACACAGATCAATGAAAATTGCATCGTAATTAGTAAAAAAAGGCTTAAATAGCTGGCTGGTGATGGCTGTACTTCAGAAAGAACCAATTTTGGCAAACAAACTGATTTAATATCACGCAGATTTTATGAATGTTCTGATAGATCTCTTTAATGCCTGGGAAAGTTCAAGACATGCATTAACTGGGTTGTCTGTAAACAGCAGGGACTTACTAATAATCATCAAATAAGCGAGAAGTTTGTAAACTGCATGTGTTAATATCTGTGTAGTCTCCAAGATGCTTGTCTGTTGCCCAAAATGGAGCAAATAGAAAGGCTGCCTCCGTCTGGGGCATACACTGTGTGAAGCAATGTGCAAGAGTACCCAATCTGGAAAATCAGTGAAGTGCTGGCCAACACTGGGATTAATCCTCTCAAAAATGTCATCAATTGAAATTTAGATGTCAGTCTTTGAAGATGCTGTTCGTTTGTCTGACTGACAGAGTTCCAGGGTGCTTTGCAAATACAGATCTTCTGTAAATACAATGAAAACAGCCAAATGTAAACTGAGAAATGGGGAGGAGTAGCAAATTACAAGGCACTAAAGTTAGCAGGAAGCTTCCCTAAGCCATTTTGTTTCTAAATTGTTTCCTTCTTGATTTGTTTTTACATCTTTAAGAACACAAGTAGAGTTTATACTGTGAGAAAGTTGTGTTCTAAGAAGTGACTTGATGAAAATCAACATCTGTGATTGAAGAGAAAAGTGAAGGTGTTTTCTCTGTAATTTAAGTGTACCTTCAGTAGGTCTATCAGCCTGAGTCTGTGTGTCTGAAGAGGACAACTACTGTCACAGAGATACGCTCTTTCTCTGTGTTTTGCTGCTGGCACATAGGAGAGGGAGAAGCCAGCTCCCGGGAGTCTTTCGGGGGAGCAGTGCCCTCTATGGCACAGTCTCAGCATTGTTACCGCCCTGAAATTCACTGTAACTCCAGCTGCTGCTGCTGCTGCTGCTGCTGCTGCTTTGCCATGAGTTTTCTTAAAAACTAATATGGAAAGGAAACACATGGATAACATGTTGGTTTACCTTCTTCAGGCATTCCAAGTGGTACATTACACAGAGTGAACGTCATTAGATGTCAAAACTCGCATCCCAGTTTTTATTTCCATCCTGGTTGCATACTTTTTTCTTGAGTTCATCTTAAAAAAGTTTCAAACCTGCTAAAACTGGAAAGAGCTGCTGTGTCACTTACAGACCATAGTACTTAGAGCCATTTACCCCTCAGGATGGTCCCATCCTGTTTCCTACGTCTAACACGTCACAACACCTTCCTCCACAGCAACAAACCTTTGCCTGAGCATTAGGAATTCTCTGTTCTTTGTATCTCTGCCCAACCGTCTTAGTTATGATGCCTATTAGAAATCAATTAATAACTAATGATCACTGAAAAAGGGTAGTTACTAATATATTTTGAAGTGCATCTTTCTTAATACATAGTGGGAACAAAAGGAGCTTCGTCATGGACTTAGGAACAGAATTACCTTGGTTTTGAGTACTTTGAAATAACCTCTACATTTTTACTTTTAAAATAACTGTGTACCTACATAAGAACCTACATATGTTTTGCTTCCTTTTCCCCAGTTCTTTGCTTGTTGTCTAAGCACTGAGATTTTCAAATTGCAGTCTCAGGAACCTCATCCTGGATCAGCAGGGTCCTTTGCACAAAGTTTTGACCCAGGCTTTTCAGTGATGCTGCAGTATAAATATTAAAATTAGGTCACTTTTATTGTGTTTCTTTACCCAAGAGTCATGGAGTGTGGCTAGCACAGGTTCTTCCCGTGGGGACATTTTGCTATATTTCATAAACAAGATAAAGTTTGGATGTTTTGCAAACAGTTTCTCCGGATTGAGTGAGTTCGGGCTTGGCCAATTGGGCCTAGGGGGAGGTCTCGGGCTGACCAATCTGGGGCACTTCTGTAGACTCTATATGTATGGAATTCAAAACAATAAAGTGCCTTTTCTCCTCTCTTCGCTTGTCTGAGAACTTGGGTCAGTCCTCAGCTAGCCGCTCAACAGCGACAATGGAGCACTTACAGAAAAAATATTTGAGCTGATTTTTTAAAAGTGCTGGTAAAAGGCATAAAACTAAGACAAAAACCCCATATTTCTTAAGTAGTGGGGATACAGGCACATACATCGGTGAGTTCTGTCTTGCCCTCGTATGAAACTGGTATGATATATCCAATAATTGCAAGTTGATCAACACAGCTCTCCAGCACAGCACTAAACAACAGAGCTTCCAGATGAGTGACTTCTTCCATTTGTTTAGTCTCTGTGTTCTTGCTAGGAGGAACAAAGATAAAAGATACCAATCAGAAAAATGCTGTGGTATTATTAATGTCAGTAACAGTATTTTAAGCTAAAGGTAGACCCGAAATAGCCTTATTTGCAGCCTTACATATACTTGCCTGGCTTTGTTTATAACCTTCCATATACTGTTTATAAGAGGAGCTGTGCTCTGCTAATGGCTGCATTCAGGGACAGTGGGAATGTTTAGTTTTCACAGAACAAAGAGGTCCTGATCCCTCCTACAGCAGATCTGGGTAGACAGAGAAGGGAATGGGTATGGAGGGCACAAATGGGGTGAGATGCTTCATTATTCAGTTCAGGGGGGAGCAGTGGTTCATAGTGGACTTTGTCTTTGGGAAACAACAGAACAAAGGTGCCTTTTTAAAAGAAAAAAATAAATCCACATCTTATAAAGTCTCAGATGGTGAACCTTCATGCACTAATCATTCTTCTGTATTACTGTGTAGCCTCCACACTTTTATGATCCCAGTCCCCTCTCAGCAGGAACTGTTACCATCTTAAGATGCTGAAAGTTAAACAAGAACCAATACCTGGACTAAGTAAATTATCTTTAACTTTTTGTATTATTCTACTTTAACTTGCATTTCAAACGTGAAACTGCTCTGACATGCACTTTACCACCCTTTTGCCTTGCTTAAAGTTGGAATATTGTGAAAGCATATATAAGGAAAGATGGAAATTCACTATTAATCTAAAAATACCTAAGAAAACACCTGCACAACAGTGGGAATTTCTCTGAAAATTTTAATGTTTTGGTAAGTCATTGAACAATCTCTGCAAACCCTGTACATACAAACCAGGTATTTCTAGTACAACACATGGCACAACTGCAGTCTGAGATGGCTGAAATCCTGAGTGTCATTGCAGTTGAAGTATCAACAGCCACTAACAAAATCTTAATTTGGCTGCTCTACCTACAACTGGATTTGTGCCATCTGTAAAACCCTTGCATAAACATACCTAAGCCTGCAAAATATTACAGTCCAGCTTGTAAGCATGCCAAGGAAATACATCAGACAGTCCCTACTAGCATAAGACATGGACATTTTCTATGAAAATTAAAGCAGTTTGGATGCAGCTGTGCTGTGGTTCACTGGAAATCAGTGATATTTTATAAGCAAATGTTAAAAAAAAATGCATACTTGCTATAACCTCTCTGAAGCTGTTATGATTTGTCCTTCTTTTTTGCTGTTTTTTGTTGAAAAAAATATGTAATTTACAGTTGGACCATGAAGTTAATTTCACTTGGCAGAAGAGGAGGGCCACTTTTCAGTGCAGGTTTATTTGATGTCTGTTAGTACAGAATAGGTAAAACAAATATAACTCAGATTTCACACGTTTATTTCCTGGTGTCCCTGTCTGTTGCAGGAAGTTGTTTAATGCAACACGTGTTGAAATGTGCTGTAACAAGACACTCCTCTCCTTGGGGATAAGATTAGAAAGTGTGCAAGGGGCACTGACTGGGATTCCTCTCAGTAAATCTATAGGAGGAGCAGATACCAGGGAGAGACAGAAGTATTTAAGTTAGAGGATAATACTGCTCTGGGTCAAAGGAGTGTAATTTTCCCTAAGCCAGGCAATTATGATAAGGTTTCTGACTCCTGAATGGACGAAAATATGGAACAGCCTTTCAGACATGGTAATGGTAGATGCACCCTGATTTATTTCAAGAGGCTGTTTAAATCATAGCAGGAAGAGATAACAGCAAAGTAGTGATTCTGAACATTATCAATGTGTTCACTTGTACTATTTGTACCCACTGACCTAATTAATTTCTCTGTGCAGGGTTTTTGATGGTCATCTGTGATGAAGAAGGAACTTATTTCATCCCTTTGCTTCTGAGATTTTTTTTTCTCCTTTACCTTAATTATTAAAATAAAGTAACAATTTGAGATAGGAATCTTATAATAGCATTAACAAAAAAAAAAAAGCAAATAATCTGTATCATAAACTAAACCCATCACTTTTCTTTTCAACCTTGGAATCAATAATGGAAGTGGAGATGCAGTATTTTTACATCAAGAAAGTCAGACAGTGTCTTCAGTCAACAGGCATTAATAAAAAAATTTTCAATGTTTTACTCGTTTTTATCTTTTTCAGAAATCCACAACCCAGATTTTGAATCTAAACAACCTAAGAATAATCTATTACATGTGGAGTCCTAATGCTAAAAATATGGTGAAAAAAGATGTGTCAGGAGATAGCTGTGACAGATGATTACAGCAGCATTTTTGGAAGAAGAAATAGCACATGCAGCTCTCATAGGAAAAAGAGACTTATTTGGAAACAAAGGAGGATGCAACAGCTTTTCCTCTTTCCCTTCAGCAGCTTCTGACCAGGAGAGAATTAACTCAGGATATTAATATGTTTTAAGAAAGCTGGCAGCTGGAATGTTTCTCTAAATCTCCTTTGCTGCTTTGCTCCACTTGTATATCTCCTCTTATATCCATATCCTTGCTCAGCAGATCCATGTGCCAAGCCAGTAGGCTCTGGGCTTATGTTGACTTGGAACTGAAAAGAAAACCACTGTCTGGGGCGTTAGAAAACACTACAAATATGAGCTGCTTGCTCTGAATTTTAGTGTCAACACAAGTGCCCTCAGACCATCCACTAGCATCATCCTTCGTTGCTGTGTTTGCTGAACTCCCTCATTTAACAAAAAAAAAAAAAAAAAAAAAAAAAAAAAAAAAGAGAGGTATGTGAAGGATGCAGCTTTCCCCATGAGTTTTGGGTGACATTCTTTCCCTGATGATCTAAAGGGAAAGAAAAACATAGCAAGTAATAATTTCTAAAACAACTGTGTAAAAGGTCTGGCCTCCTGTTCTTTTGGGGATTGCAACTCCCTCTGCTGTGTGAGAGTCCTGGATGTACATTTCTCCCACCCTGCTGCCTGATAAATGAAAATGGATTCAAGAGCAGCATTTTGTGCAGCATTCCTTGTAGCCAAATGAAGATATTTGGGTGAATTCCAGTGTAATATGTGTAGCTGAGAATGTCACATCTCCTTTAGTTCTGTTCGGCAAATGATTGGCAAAGAGAGATTCTGAATATCTATAGGAGCAGAGGTTGGGCCAGAAATCACAAGTAGCTTCATCTTTACCAAAGAAAGGTCTCTTGGAAAGCAGAATAGGCACGGCTCTGCCTCCTGCTAGAAATGTTAGAACAGCAAGGTGTTCATCTGGGGAAAAAAAAAAAAAAAAAAAAAAAAAAAAAGGTCAAGGGCAAGGAAAGGGGAGGAAAGGAGAGAGGAAGGGGAAGGGAAAGGAAAGAATGGGAAGAGAAGGGAAGGGAAAGGGAAAAGGAAAGGGAAAAGGAACATCAAGGTTCCTCAAGGTTTCCCTTCCCCTCACTTTCCTCCCCCTAAACCACTTCAAATGCTCTGAAAATGCACCTGAATTTCTGGCAATGTGAGGGAGGTGACAGGAACCGACAGTGAATAATCTTGACATAGGGAAATGGGTAAGTACAAGCTTCCAGTTGTTCTTATTTATGAAAACACAGGAACGTGAGACTTGGTTACAGGGATTTCAGCGTCGCAATATGTTTTTTGCCTCCAAGGCGATATGGGGAGTAGAATGAATGTCGAGATTAGTGAATCCACTAATTCAGTGTGAGAACAGAAGAGGACGGGCAGCACCCGGAGCCCACCCCGAGCACCAAGGGCTGCCCTTTCCCTCCGCGCCGCGTCTCTTTGGGCTCCTCGGCTTGTTTCACCGCCGCCACCGGTTTTCATTCGCCCTGTCCAGCCCGGCCCGGGCTCCTCTCACCCTCCCGCCGGGATTTGCCCCATTTCCCCGCTCCCACTCCCGATCCCGGTCGCCTCACCGGGATGCGTCGCTCGTCTCCAGGGCAACCACCACGCTCGGGGGCCTCGTGGGGCTGCCCGGAGGGTGCCTGTGCGGCGGGGCTGGGGCCACCCCCCCGGGATCGCCCCCGGTAACGCGGGAACGGGACACGGGGCACGGGACGGGGAGCTGCGGACACGGCGCGGGAGCCTCTGCACCCCATCATCGTGAGGTGCCGCCGCTCAGGCAGCGCTCGGCCGCCCGCTGTGGGGCCTGGTGCCGCATTTCCCGGCAGGCAGCGCGACTCTACTCTCTTTCGCCGCCATCTTGAGGCGCTGGGGGTGAGGCGGAGCGGCGCCGCGGGCCGGGAGCGGGGTTAGGGGGTGTCGCCCCCGCTGTGGGGCCGGTGGCGGGCGCGGGGCTCCCGGGGCGCGGCGGATGGCGCGGTCCGGGGCGGCTACAGGGCGGGATGGCGCCGATGCGCGGCGGATGGTCCCGAGTCGCGGGTCGGGGCCCTCGGCTGGAGCGGGGCTGAGGCGGCTGAGCTGTGGGGAAGCGGAGGGTCCCGGAGCTCTCTGTGGCTCCCGGGTGGTGCCCGGGTGTTCGGGCTCCCGCTCCCCTGGCCGGGCGGAGCTGCCGGTCTGAGGCTCATGGCTGTGTGTCGTTTCCAGGCCTGCCGCGACCGGGGCTGCGGGAAGACACCATGGCCGGGAGGTGAGTGACTGGCCGAGGTGGCTTTCGGCTTGCTGAGAATTTCTGAGTGTTAAAGCAGTGGGCAGTGAACAGTGTTCTGTGGCTGCTCTCGTGTTCCAGGATGTTTTCTCTGCCCGGTGTCCTGCTGGGCCCTGTTACACACCCACAGTTGCGTGTCCCTGTTCTGAAGTCCCTGCCTTGAGCAGGTTATAGTTGCTGTTACGACGTGCCACGCTCTACCTGGCCTGTCAGTAAATGTCAGTGTAAAATTGATGGTTTTGTTAGCACGGTGTTTGTGAACATCCAGTGTACAGTAGAGCTTTGATATACACTGTGTCCTTGAGTAATGGAAGCAATATGTTTTTTCCGTGAGTAAATTTCTTGTGGTGCTACCGACTTTTCTGAAGGATGTACAGAATGAGTTCGTAGGTGGAGGGATTAAATCTGAATACTCTTGAGTTGTCTGGAGAAGCTGTGGATGCTCCATCCCTGGAAATGTTCAAGGCCGGGCTGGAGGGGCACTGAGCAACCTGGTCTATTGTGAGGTGTCCCTGCCCGCGGAGATCTGCCCCAGAACTGGATAGTTTTTAATGTGTCCCCCAACCCAAACCATTCGATGGTTCTGTGAATGACGGCTTTATGTCTTAGTATTTATTCCTGGGTTTTATCTCCTGTTACACGTGTGGTAGGTAGAACTGGATACGTCAGTTTGATCCTGCTGTATCCCGGGACAGGTGCTGGATGCACTTAGGACAGACATGTTGTGTACACGGTGTGTGGGACAAGTCTTACCTTACAATTACTTTACCTGGGCAGTGCAGACAACGACTTTGTCCTGAAGAAGTGCTGCAGAATTTGTGTAATGTGTGTGTCCAGTGGATGTCAGGCTGTTGCTTTGGCTGTTAATTCCTTTGAGGCTACAAATTAGAGGCAGTTCACACCTTCTGTAGCAGTACCTGCAATATAAGAGACTTCTTGTGCTGTGTAGAAAAAAGGGAATGTTTACTCATCCCTGTTAGTAGCAGAAGCATTTGGAATTTAGTATGAAGCCTGTACTGTAGTGCCAGGAGTTTGATAAGCAGGAAGATGGAAAGTTCTCATACATACTTCACGTTCCAGATACTGAGCTTTCCTCTGTTAACTGAACGTAAGGATTTGTAGTGATTTGTAAAAGTGGGGCTTTTCTTCTGCTAAATTTCTACTGGTGTGGAATTAGTTTTTGCTAAAACACCATGTGGTTTTAGTTTTGTTACTTTGGACAGAATTATAATTTGCAGATGTTTTCCTTGTCTTTAGGCTGTGGTGCAAGGCCATTTTTGCTGGCTACAAACGTGGTCTCCGGAACCAGCGGGAGCACACGGCCCTTCTGAAAATTGAAGGTGTTTATGCCCGTCAGGAGACAGACTTCTACCTGGGCAAGAGGTGTGCCTATGTGTACAAAGCTAAAAAGTAAGTAATGTTTTATTCTTTTGCTGAATTAGACAATGCCCGTAACAGCTTTTGTAAATGCTAGGAGACAATGATATTATGTGAAATAATATCATAATAATAATATCATTATAATAATAATAATAAGTGGACATTGGTCTAGTTAAAGATGGCTATGGAACTAAATTACTGAGGTGTCTTAAAGAAACCACATTGTCACTGCTGGTGGCAGCAGAGCTGTGACTGCCCTGCTCAGCTGTCATTTCTGTCCCTTTTCCCAGCAACACGGTAACCCCGGGAGGCAAACCCAACAGGACACGCGTGATCTGGGGCAAGGTGACCCGCGCCCACGGGAACAGTGGCATGGTTCGTGCCAAGTTCCGCTCCAACCTTCCTGCCAAGGCCATTGGACACAGAATCCGGGTGGTAAGTGGATGTGTTTTAGCAAGAAGATACTTATTGGCAGTTTTTGGGGTGCCTTTTAATTCCACATAATATGAGGGAACATTTGAACTCTGGTTTTGTTCTGTTGCTCTGGGGTGTTCACCATGGCTCAGTGACTGTTCTTTTGGAGCCTGGAGAGACTTATTTCTGGCTTCCTGTGCTGAGGGGATTTGTCTTGTTGTCAGGGGTTGTGTGCTTGCTCAGGTTGTCTGGAAAGGCTCTTCAAGTTCCAGGACTGAGCTCCTTTCTAAAACTGCCTTGATTTCTTTCTCCCCAATCTATTCTGTGTATTTTTGCACCTGTCTACTCCTCTACCAGTTAGATTTTTCTCTTACCTCACAAATGTTTTAAATGAGGGCTGTGCTGTCCTGTCATGGCCACTCCCACTTGCTTCACATTTGGTGTTTTAGCCGCAAGGCTTCAGTGAGATTGTCCCTTTAAGTCCCTCATCCAGAGTCGTGATGTAATATTTTCTTAGTGATGTTGTCAAAAAAAGAAGCAGAGGGGTACAGTCCTTCCTTTTTGTCTTTCTCCTGTGCCTTGAAAAAGCACAGTAGGAGCAGTGCAGATAAATGCTGAAATCCATAGCCATGGAAACTCTTGCTTCTGGAGCACAGGAGGGTTGGCTGCCACGGAGTCTGTGCTACCACCAAAGTGCTACTGCAAGGCACTGAACCAGCTGTTGGGCTTTTCCATTCTCACACCTCTTCTGTATAAACTGGGGATTGTGTTTATAGCATTTGAAGAGATTGAAGGTGTAGATTGTAACTGCAAAACTTGTGTTTAAAACCAAGATTTTTCTAACATGATTCTCTCTGGTTTTGTGTTTTACAGATGCTGTATCCATCTAGGATCTAAATTTTTATTGAAAATAAAATTGAGAATCTGTTTAACTTTTGTATATTTCTGTTTTTATTGCCACTACCGATTTTAAGAGACTTCTTTCTCAGTAGTGTATCAGAGTTGACAGCAGAGACAGCAATGCTAAGTCCTAGCAGGTGCAATGCCTCTTTTACATGTAAAAATAGTAGTTCTGGTAGAATCGCAAATAATGAGCCCATATGTACCTGGGCAGCACATGTGCCTGTAGTGTCTGTGCTGTATAAATTATTTAAACATATTTTCATTGCATGATTGTCGTGCCCCTACGGAAGTGTTAATGCTGGTTTCCTAGCCAGCCTTATCCCAGCGTGTCATGTAAGGCAGTGAGCATCTACACAGCACTTTCATAGTTCTTTTAAGTTTGTTGAGCAATAAGGTGATGAAAAATCAATTTAAAGTCTTGAAGTGCAAGGCTCAGTTTCTTTTCTCTGAAAATCCTCCCAAAATAGTGGGGAGTTTGAAGGGAGGTTTGAGGCAGGTGCAGGTTGTTGTGGTTGCTGTGATGTCACAGTCCCAAAATGACGTGTGGATAGGATACCCTGTGAGGGCGGTTCCACATACTGAAAGTAGTTCCATCATTTTCAATGCATCCTTAGTCAGTCAGGCAGGTGAGTCTCTTGGCTCAACTGTAGCTCAAGCCCACTCCAGTGCAGTCCCTCCTTCCCAAGGGATGAGAGCTTCCTTCTCCCTGCCTGGCCCTGCTGCCAGGGAGCCGTCTGAGCTGTTGGCTTTGCACATCTCCTGCAGTGGGCTGGTATTTCACAGCTAATCCTCTTCCTTATGAAAGAGGTGGAGTAGTTGTGTGTGTAGAATATATTGTTGGGAAGACCAAAACTTTATTTTTAATTGGAATTAAAAAACTTGACCCAGCTACTCAGCTCTGGTATAGAAATTATTTTGCTGGACTTCCAAGATCTAATCCTGCAAGTGCTGTCCTTCACAGCAGGAGGGCCATTGACATGGAAAGCTGCATATTTTTAACATTTAGAGAGAAACTGCGGCTTTTGGGATGTTGGACCAGGTCAAGTAGTGCTTTTAGTCCTCCACAACTACCAGCAGGTTGGACACTGGATTCAAAGAAGGATGGATGGAATTTCTATCCTTAGGCATTACAGAGGAAGGAGGAGGAAATGTGAGCAAAATGGACTGTAACAACAGGTTCGTAGGCCTGTGGTCACTGTCATATAGTTGGATTTTGCTGATGAGAAGGTAGTCCTTTTGAGTTTGATGCAAGATGCCCAAAAATATGTAATCATCCCTTCTCTCTCCCCTGTACTGGACTGCAGAGGTACAAAGCCTGGTTTTGGGAGGTCCAACCCCAAATAGCACATGGCTGCAGTTCGTGAATCTTTTAAAACTGCTATTTCAATTTATTTGGTCCCACCAAATGCATCGTTGGCTGCTCAGTGCAGCAGGTGTCGCCTGTTCTGAGCCTGTGCTGTGCAATTGCCTTTGCTACAGCCATCCCCTCCGTTCCTTTCCCCAGCAGCACACTAAACTGACGTGTGAGAGGAAGCTATGGCATCAAAGGAGCCAGCCTCCCTTGTGGACAGAACCACCTGGGATTTCCTCAACTTACTGGATATGCTGGGGAAACGGAATGGACGCGTGGGTGTGATGGAGGTGGACGATGCTGAGTCAAGAGCTCCCTCATTGCTGGTGGATTTTACCCGGGACCTGTGTGGCACAGGGGACATCAAGCACAAACAGCAGCAGACAGAGAGTGAGGGAAAGGAAGAGGAGGACTTGGTTCCACCACATCTGATTTTTATGCTGTGGCAAGCCAGTGTGTTGAAAAGGCTCATGCAGTGGGATCACCTGGAGGAGGCTGTCCGGGATGTGAGGAACCTCCTGCCCTGCCTGCCAGACGTGCTGGTGCTTGTGATGATCCGTCCTGACTCCCAGGAGCAGCTGGACCAGGCAGTGAGAGCACTGAGGAGAATGCAGTGCGTGCTGGATGGAGCCCTGCAACTGACAGTGGAGACAGCAATCTATAGCCCAGGCCAGCCTGGAGGTGTCATGGAGGCAAAGAGAGCTGCCTGTAGGGCACTGAGAGAAGCCTTGAACTACCATGAAGGTAACTTGGTAACAGCTAAACACAGGGGTGATGGATGCAAAAACATGCTCAGGGCAGAGTCTCAGGGACAGTGTAGACTGAAGTGGTGCTTGTTGACTGGATTCAGTTACAAGAAGACAAGCTGGACTTTGCAGGCAATATGAACCAGAAATGAGAATGAGGGTTTACATGCTGGGATGAGGATGGACAAAGTGTCTGAGCCAAGTACATGCCCTCTTCAAAGTCAGATGGTGTTGGCTCTTCTTGCCCCAAAACACATGTGGCAATGTAAATGCTGCTCAGGGTAAGAGCTGCAGTTCTGACTCCCTGCTGGGGCTTTCTGTGATGATGTTAACAGCTCCACGGTCTCACTGACCTTGAGTTCTTCATTGGAGGGATGTGCCAACCTTTTTGGGTGGCCACAGGTCTGAGCTTTGAAAGTATGGCACCAGGTGTTCTATCGTTTATGTTTCCTCCCCTAGAAGTCGACTCCCAGGAGCCATTCGTTATTTCACTCCCAGAGCTCAGATACTGCCGTGTTCTGCCTGAATGTAGGCAAGAGAAGGTATCAAAGACAGATGGAGAATGAATTCCCTTGGGCAGCAGAACCTGTCAGGTTGGTTTTAGCACTGTTGTCCTGGATGTCCCTTTGCAAAACACTTCCCTCCTGGTGCCTTGTTTGTCTGCTCAGGCCTTCTGCATGGATGTGATTCAGTGTGTGTCCAGTGCCAGAAGGAGACACTGTGCCCTCAGTGTCACACTGCCAAAAAGCTCAGAGTTTGCTGCATTGGCTGAACAATCTGCCCCAGGAAACTTCTACCAAAAATCACTGAGTTTCTGTCTTGCATTAAATGCCTTGCTTATCAAGATGTCCCTAAGAAACCTGTCCCTAATTAAACAGCTGTCAGCAGAGAGGGAATCAGTGCAGGCCAGAGGTCTCTGGATTTTAAACTGCCCTAAAACTGAAACAGTGAAAGAAACTCAGACTAAGGCCTAAGACCATGTTTTCCCAGGAGAAACCTGGATGCAGGAGTCTCTGGTACATGGTTCCCATCAGCAACAAAGCTCCTGAAACTCCCCAGGGTTCTTTGTAGCAGGGAGTTGACCTTACATACAAGTGGGTATACATCCAGCAGATTGAATTACTGGGATGGGTTATTTGGGATGGGAGGAACTGTGGGAGCAGTAGATTATTTATAAGTCCAAGTACTCACATAATAGTTGAACTCACCTCCCATCCTCTCTGGGCATGACAAAGCACTATAGGTAGCTGCATTTTTTTGCATTGGGAGTTTATATGTATTTTTTCTCTGGTGTTTCTTGTAGATCTTTTGTCATCCAAAGATCTTCATTATCATCAAAAGAAAGATTAAAAACCTGATATTTATCTCATTTGTCTGTGTCTGTGTGTATCTATAAGCTTTAAAGCTTATATTTAAGACTATGAAACTTGCTGAATCTGCAGGCTTGTGCAGTATGGTACAGAAGGGATGGGATTTGAGGATGGTACAGATTCTGTAAACCAACGTTCCTCAGAGGAATGATCCTCCAGGTTATTTTTCAAATATGGGTCCTTTCCACATCCTTAGGGATGTGGCATTACAAAGCAAAACGACCTTGCTCTAAGTGTTCGGGTGGTGCTGGTGCTCAGCAGACTTGGATGAGGTTACCCATTGCTTTGTTTTGGAAGAGGTTTTCCACAAGATGAATTTCACCTTTAATAAAGGGAAGAGAACCTGTGAGCTTGGCCCTTGCCAAGATGGCACTTTGTGGGAAGGAGGTAGGAAGATGAAACAGGCAGTGTGAGGGAGGCAGGAGGACCTGTGTGCAGTGGTCCCAATTATTGGCCCCCAGCTTGGTGAGGTCTGAGGTGATTTTTAAGAGGTGCTGCAAAAGGAAAGTGCAGAAAAGCTGGACTGCTATTGCCGAAAGCATGTTTGTACTGGGAAAGAAGGGAGACTGGTGGCTGTGAACATCTGGTCCTGGGTCCTGTTGTCAAACCAAAGGCAAGGGTCCAGCTGAGGCTCTGGCGGGACAGCCCGAAAAAAGGCCAGAAGAGGCAGCTTGGTCCTTGTGTCTGATTTCATATTATTGCCAGTTCTTTAACATCTTCCAGTGGAGGATCCAAGAGTAGAATGGACTGATGGGTGGCCTCCATCTGTCTCTAAGGGGGCAGGCAGAGACATCCCTCCTATTCTGTAAGACTGACCAACACTTTGGGCTCTCTGCACATGGCCCTGTGCCAGGTTTCCATCCTGCTCTTCAGCCGTACCTTCCTAAGCCACTCTGCCACCCAGAACAGGATGGTGACTCAAGAAAACAAAAGGAAACTTAGGACAACTGCAGAGATGGACAACATTCAGAGAGAATAGAATTTTGAAGAAAAGAGGCAAGAAAAAATGTGAGGTTCCCCATCAGGAAGCCAGGCTGTTTCCTAGCCGTAGGGTGCCAGGGACTTCCCAACTTTATTTGGTTATGGAGTGTAACCTCTGCTGAGCAGAGCCCAGAGGGGTGTGATGACTTGGATGGATCTAGGCTGGGGCTGAGCTGCTACAGGCTGCTCTGGGACCAAAACTGAGGCTGCCTCAGCTGGCCCTGGAGGTGGCTGGGTCTGGAGTGAGGGTACCTGGGTCAGAACAATGTAATCATCCAGTTTAGATTCAGTTGTGACTGAACTTGTCACAGAAAGAGTTCATGTCTGGTTTGATACAAAGTTTAAGCTCCAGTGTGTGAAAGGTGCGAGCCAAGGAGGAGTGAGCAGAAGGCAGGCCAGAAGAGAATCAGTGGGGCTGGGATGCTGGGGGCAGGAGTGGGGTTTGGTGTGTTATCTTCTCTCACAATAATCTCCTCTGCTACTTCCTTGGGGGACCTAAGAAGATATCCATGGATGAAGAGCTCAGCGAGTGCTAGTGCTCTGCAGCAATGCCCTGGTAGCAGCTGGTAGTGCTACACAAAACAGATGTTTTCCAGCATCCAGTAAGGATGTGTTTTTCCAGAGTAATAATCGCAGCAAGTTTGGAGAACAGATCAGTGGAAGAGCGAATGTGCAAAGGTTTGCTGAGGCTTAGCTTGTTTGCAGCCAGTTTTAGCTCCTAGCAGGCTCAGAGGCTTTTCCAAGTGTCCCTGTGAGCACCAAAGCTACTGAGAGGAAGAATTTAAGGAGCTGGGCTGGGTCATTGGACATGAGGTTCAGAACAGCTCCTACAGACTCCTTCTTGCTCATTCAGCCTCTCTGCTCTTCTATCATCAAAACTGACACAAGAATCCTTGTTCCCTGTCATCTTTCTACTCTCTTCAGGAGAAAGGTTAACCTTGGTAAATGCTTGGTAAAAGGTAACCTCGGACCTTTGCTTTTGTTTAGGCTTCAAGGCACTATAAATATGCCAAATTTGTTTCTCTGAACAAAGCATCTTCTCCTTCGAAGTCGAAAATTAACAGATGTTGTGTCTGCTCTGGCCAGCTATAGGCATATGTAGGGGATGTGATTACTCTCACTTAGGGCTGCCTATAGTGATTCCCTACAACTGTGACTGTAGGATGTTTGATGGAGTGTCAGGTCTTCTAAATGCATGTGTGTTTTTGCTCAGATTCCTGACAGGAAGACATTTTGTGGGGGGCTACAAATGCTGCTGAGCTCATGGCTGCCTCTGAACTGTTTGAGTTGTATGCAAAGGGAGATAAAGTTGTATGTGCTATTAGATATTACCTCTGTTAATGAGTAAAGAAATGTAAACAAGGTTGTTTGGGTATTGTGGGTGACATTCACCTTTCCAATCAGCCTCTGCTGGCAGTCGTACATGTGTACCCAAAACTAACTAAAGAATTGCTGTGGCCAAGGAAAACAGCTTTACATGGCCCCAGTTATTACTTTTTAGTAATAAAACTGCTGTTACGGCAGTTTGAACATTGAGGCTGCTGCAGAGAAGTAGCCAGTGATGTGCTTGAGTTAGGAAGAAAACCTCAATTTTTTCTATATCTTCTCCACAAGAATTATCTTCATAAATCTGGGGAATTGCCTGCTAGAAAGCCAGCTTCCCAATGCCTGAGCCATCTTGGCATCTCTAGGCGAGTCACTGGCACAGTGCCACTCTATAGGAGCCTTGTGAGAGCCCTGCTGCTCTCTGGTCTGCACATCAGTCAGATTTCAACCAATACCACCACACCTCAGGCTATGCTGGCAGCTCATGAGAAGTTTAAACACTCTGTGGATCTTGTTGTGGCAGTTTGCAGGGAGATGAGGGTTTTTGGGGACCAGCATATGTTCCAGTCCCCTGCTGCTGCTGCTGCTGGCACAACTCATGATGCTGATTACACCCTGGGCTTTTCTCCATAGGACCATGAGCAGGATTCTGAACAGATGAGAAAAAATATCCTTGTAAATACAAAATCTGGGTAACACTAAGGCCAGACCTGACTGATAAAATTATGTCTAACTTTCTAGCCCTCCCATGCTGACAGCTGTTCTCAGGGCTACCACATTGGCATGGGCTCTTGCAACAATAGACCCTGATCTTTGGAAGAGGAGCCAAATCTTTGTGTTTCATCCTCCCCTCCTTTCTCCATGTCCCATTTGCTTATCAGCACTTGTCAGTGAGTAAGTTATTTTTGCTGGGACCCAGGGCAGAAAACCTCTGAAGCCCTCAACCACAGTGCTAGCCTGGGGCAGTGTTTGCTAAACCTGCCATGCTGGGGCAAATGTTTTCCTTTGATTAAAATTGGTGACCTTCCTGAGCTGCCACATCTCTGTCATGCCTGGGGACCAGCCTGTGGCACGTTCCTTGTGCTGTGGCTGATCTGCTAGGCTCTGGGGACAGATGGGCCATGAGTATGCACAGGCAGCAGGCATGATGGCTCAGCCACATTCATGGTATGACTGTGACCCAATGCATATGCTGGGAATCACTGATCCGGGACAGGCACTTGGATTTTGGCTCTGCTTTCACCCCCAGTGCACTCAAGAGACTCCTCCACCCATCCCACAGAGATGGTTTGGCTCCAAAAAGCCTCAGAGAGCAACTGGCCAAGGTGACTCTGGCCGTTTACACAGTTGAGCTGTTTATCTCTTCCCAGGTTCTTGCGATAAGACATTACTGGTTTGGAGGAGCCTGTTCTGATATGGCACAGGGGAAGTATTTACCATGTGCCATGTATTGAAACTTCCCCATGCGAGTGTCATGCTGGGCACAGTGGGTTTCATTCACCGTTGGCTGGCAGAGATATGTGTGACAAGTGCCAGCACTGAAGTTGTTGTATGTCAGATTCGGGGGCTCTCTAGTGCCCTCTCTGCTGTGCTCACCAGGCAGCAGGCAGGAGCTCTTCACCGCGGGGATGTGGGGGTACCGAGACGGGGCTGGAGCGGGGGGTTCCTTGACACCCTCTCTCCCACTGCTCCGGGCTGCGCGCACAGGGTGTTGCTCCACGAAGGGGCCGGGGCTGGTGCCCGGGGCTGGTGCAGCGTGGCGGGGCGGGTGCGGGGCAGTGGGCGGTGCGGAGCCGGAGCCGGGGCCGGGGCCGGGGGCGGTGTGGATGCGGGGCCGGGCAGGGCGCGCGGCGGGGGATGGCGGCGGCGGAGCTGCAGGAGCTGCGGGCGCTGGTGGAGCGGGCGGGCGGCCGGCGGGCAGTGCTGCTGGTGGCCGAGGTGGCGGAGGGGGCCCCGGCGGCGCCCGCGCTGGGCGCCTTCGCCCGCGACCTCCTGGGCGATGAGGTGCCGCCCGCACCGTGCCCGGGGCCGGTGCCGGGGTGCCGGGCGCGGCGGAGGGCGGGCGGCGGGCGGCGGGCGCTGGGAGCGCGGCTGCTGCTGGTGCTGTGCGGCGGCGGGGCGGCTCGGGGCCGCGGGGCGCGGACCCGCCTGCGGGAGGTGGTGCGGGACGTGCGCGGTCGCCTGCCTGCGGGACCGCCACCCGCCGTCGTGGGTGTCCTGCTGCCCGGCGGGGACGGCGAGGACGCGGCGGTGCTGGACGCGGCGCTGCGGCGGCACTTCCCGGCGCCCGGCACCGTGCAGGCGGCCCGGTACAGCCCCGGCAGCCCCGGCGATTGCCGCGCTGCCGCCTGCCGCGCCCTGCGGGCAGCCCTGCAGCACCCCGCAGGTACTGGGGTCGGGGAACCCCTCCCTCCCTTCCTTCCTCACTCGGAGGCCAGGGGTTTTTACAGTGGGATTTGCTCCATTTTACTGTAGCACTTTCCCCATCCTAATGGGTTCTCATCTTTCGTCATGGGATCTTCCACCACCCAATGGGATCTGGCTTTTCCCATTGGGATCAGACCAATCACTATTGATTGGATCTTCCCCCCCACACACAATCAGATCTGCCTTTTACCAATGCAATGTCTTTCCTGGTAGTGGAATCAGAGCCTTTCCAATGGGATCAGCCTCTTTCTGGTGAGGTTCCCAGTCCTGGCAGCCAGGGAAGACAAAGTTCCCAGCAGTTTGGGAAACACTAGAGTAGCTCAAGGATAACAGGGATGTGGCAGCTGACAGCTGTGACATTGTGGCCATCCATGACATGGTGGCCTTCCATGCTTATGGATGTGTGTTCTTGGGGGATGCAGGACTGAGATGTGGCCCATACTGTAGGGTGCAGGCAGGACCTGACCTTCCTGCAGGAGGAAGATGCTTGTACTGATTTTGCACAATGAATAAGTAACAACAGCAAGTCGTTGTTTGGGTGTAAAACCATATGTCAAGGTGAGGATGGCAGGATGAAAGCTGGATGTCAGCCAGGCCTGAGGAACAGCATTTTCCCTGAGGTGAAAGGGGAGTCAGGTGTGTGTGTCAGCGCAGGGTGATGGGCAGCTAGGTAGGCTCTGCTCTCACACCTGCCACACGAAACACTTTAATCTTGCGCACTGCTTGTTTTGGGCTGCTTTGTTTTCCTACTCCCTTCTTTCATTTTTTCCCACTTTTACCTTGCTCCTCAGCATTTCCAGGAGCTTGGGTGTTTTGCTGTCTCACTGCCTTTACCCTGAGGGATCCTGGCACTTACCTTCACCACTGCATTGACAGGGTCTTCTGGGATCCCTGGGACATGGGGATGATTGGCTGCAGCTCAAGTGCTTCTTTCCATCAGCTCAGCCCAGAATCTTGGATCTGAACATTGAGGAGATTTGAGATGGCTGGGACTGATTACAAAGGCGCAGGGCTGTCTTCTGCCACCTCTCTACTGAGGCACATACAATCCTCTTCCCAACTTCTCTCCCTTTGCATGCTTTTGTCTTCCTCCCATTGTTTCTGCTGCAAGAATTTCTGGTGTACTCACAGACACCAGTGTAACCTCCAGTTCTGGCCACAACAGCCTGGTGGGACAGCAGCTGCAGAGGCAGAAAAGCATCCCTGCATACATGACCTTTTTCTACCTCGGCACATTGCTGGTGCTTGGCCCAGCACATCCATTTTTATGGCTAGCTGTGGAGAATGAGGAGCAGGAGGACCTGGATTGGGTGTTACAGCCTGTTTATGTGTGCTCATTTGCTTCTGATGCTCTGCCTGGTGCTCTAAATCATGTAAGTGTCCCAGGAAGTGTGTGCGTAATGAGGACACTCATCAGCTGCAGGGTTTGACCTTAGGCAGGGGCAGCTTCTTTCCATGCTTCTGTGAGCTTTGCCTTCCAAAACCTCCACGTGGACAGAGAGATCCCAAGCATAGCTGTGCCTCCAAAGAGCCATCCCAGACAGTACACTGGAGTTTTTGGTTTGTTGACTGCCAGAAAGACACTGAGCCCTTTTAGTGTTGCAATAACTCGATAAACTGAAGGACACTGAAGTGGCTTATCATTTGTTATCTGATTAGCAGGTGAAAGGCTGGATGATATTTCAAGGGAGATGCTGAACTGCTGCTGTTGGAGATTGTATAAAATATACTGCTGTAGTATTTTACAAGCTGCTGCAGTGTTTTACTATACATAGACCACATGCTCTCTGCAATATGCAAGCAGTTACAGCTGCTGTTTTCAGTGTGCTGCTGCAAGACTGTGTGTGCAGCAAGTCTCCATGGGAGGGAAGAATTGCTTAATAAAGCAGGAGGCAGTAAATAGGATGATGTGGTAGAAGCTGTGTGACAATCCAAAAGGAAAACTTCCTTCTGTGGGAATTCCCTAACTGTGTCAGTCCCCAGCCTCACCCCGTGTGCCAGCTGAGCTCCTGCCAGGCTTTTTGCTCACTCTCAGCTGCCACATCCGGGTTGGTTTTGGCAGTGAGGTGGCAAAGTAGAAACTGACACCAGGGACAATTTTCCAGGGTAGCAGAGAGGTTTCAGTCAGAAATAAGGATTGCTAGGAGCTGCTCTGTACTTTCCAGTGGTGGGCTTTTTGGAGTGGACCTGTTTTTGTTGCAAGGACCTGGTTTTCTCGCAAGGCTCATGGAGCTGGAGAGGTGGGGAAGCAGCAGGGCTGACCTGCTACCAATCTGAACTCATCCTCTCTGGTTTATTTAGAAGAGATGAAAGACGGGGAGAGGTGGAGGATCCCATCCTTCCTGCAGTGTATTTCTTGGAAACAGAGAAGCTGGAGAAAAGATCACGAAGGAAAAGCTGAAAATAACATTCATGAAGGTATGCCCAGCTCCCTCCCTCATATTCTGCTGTGATTGTCAGAGGTTCCTCATGATTCCCTGGTGGTCCTCATACCCAAACCCCTTGCTGGTAGCCTCTTCCAGCTATTTTCCGCTCTGCAGTTGACCTCCCTTCCCTGGCTGTGGTTTAGCACAAACCTGAAGACAACCAGCACATTTGTCTACTTTGTTGCCAATGTCCTTGTTTTCTGACCTTTTGCTTGTCTAAACAAAACCGCACTGGGTCCAGTGCCCAGATACACCCCTGGAAGCACCACTGAACTCAGCTGCATTTTGCTTGAGTGTCTGGAAGCAGAACTACCTGTTTATGCAATGAATTGGAAGCACCCTGATATTATGTGATGTTTTCTGCAAACATGGCTGGAAGGAGCATTCCCTAACTATTTGCCTTTGGGGCTGGCAGAGAGAAGGGAGAGGGCAGTCAGCTGTGGGTTCCCTGATTCTAAAGGAATTTGTTCAGGTAATGCATAGCATAGCACTCAGCCTTTGTGCATGGTTGGCACTTCGCCTTGCACTTCCCAGCAGTGATTTTCTTTTTGCAGAAGTGCACTCATGCAGGTGTGGTGTGGAGATCCAGATTGTACTATGATGCACAAGGAGGAGGGAAAGCTCCTTCACTGTAAAAATAACAGAATAGAATATTTTCAGTTGAAAGGCACCTACAATGATCATCCTGTCTAGCTGCCTGACCACTTCAGAGCTGACCAGCTGTTACAGGATGTTATTAAGGGTATTGTCCAAATGCCTCTTAAATAAATTAAATCCTTAAAGAGCACAGGAGCCAGAGAAAACAACTGAAATGCCCAATTCATGAAACTTTGAGACATGTCCTCCATGGTTAGAAAACTGAAGTGCCTGATCTTGCTGTCAGTGCCAGGCAGGTGATACCCTGTGGCTACGCAACTTGTTCTGAGATTGCTAAGACTTCAGGAGGCCAGGAGCTGGGCCCTTGCTCCTTTGCTCTATTTGCTGAAGCAATGTTGTTTGTAAAACAAAATGAAAACCAGTTTTGAAAAAAATCAGCTGTGTTTAGGTTGTAAGTATGTATCAATTGCTTCAGCCCGTGCTTTCTTTTCATCTTAAGTTCCATTTTGCATGAGGAGGGGTTTTCCATTCAGATCTCCCTTGACCTCCCTCTGCTCCCTGCAGATGACCTGCAGGACCCTGAGGAAGAAGTGGCTCTGGCCAGCCTGTCCTGCAATGGAAACTGAGAAGAAGCTGCTGGAGGCACAGGCACCCAGAGCTGCTGGGTACCCAGCACAGTCCACATCCCAAATCTTCCCAGTGGATTTGGAGCAGTGGGACGACGAGCTGGTGCAGGCCCACTCACCCTCTCCCCCAAGGACCCACAGCTCCAGGGAAAAGCTGCTTGGCTGAACTCATCAGGGTCTTTCGTAGTTGCCAACAGCCCCTGGGGTCTGTGCCAGAGAGCCATTCCCTGCTGTGCCCTGCTCCCCCGGGGCACCTGGAGCTGCTGCTGGACACTGGGCTTCTGAGAAGCCATTCAAGGATGTATCCCTTGTCCTGGGCAAAATGACATTGGGACTTTGAGTGTAAAATGCAGCCATCTGTTTGAAATATGAGGAATGTTTTCTAATTCTGAGCAACGTTCCCTGCTGAGGTTGCTGGGATTGGCGTCCCTGCCAGACTGATTCTGCTGCCTTGTTTTCCTGCTTTAATGGTGCTTGGAAGTTCCCACCCTCTTTGTCATCCAGGGGAAAAAAAAAAAGTAATATAAAAAAAAGACAACACATGGATGTGGAGACTGCAGTGGGACTAAATATGAGATCTTAGATGTATCAGCTACTGAAAAGACTTGAATGTAACAGCATAACATGAAGAATGCAGTATTGGCCCACTGTGGGTAGCAAGAATAACGTAAATGATACTGATAGTAATGGCATCGAGATCAGAGTGTGGTTTGGGAACAGGATCTGTCCCTCTGGCTTGTTCTGGTGCTCACAGACTGACTGAAAGACTGCCTGGGCTGGAGGGGTGGCAAGTGGGCATGAAGGTGTGGCTGGTGCTAGATGGGGCTACAGGAGAGGTCCATTTTACATGGGACATCTCCACAGACATGGTGGCACACCTTAGAGGTGGTCTGCAGCACAACAAGATGTGGCTGCTTCATAAACAAATATAAAAATATAAAAATAATCTATTTAAGTAGTTCCAAAGGTCTGCCTGTAGCCTGTGGGGCAACACAACTAACTAGAAATCCTTGGTTTATGAGGAATATTACTCTAATGCTAAGAATATCTTTTGAATTTTTTATGCAACAAAAACCTGGTAGTTTTATTTTAAGCACAAGCTGCTGGGTTTTGTCTGGGGCTGGCTTTCCTTTAGAAGTTTCATCCAGCTCATATCAGAAACTTCAACCTGCCTACCTCTTCTCTGGGTTAGCTGCTAAAGGACATCCACTGCACATGTCTGTCCTCTCTCTGGGTCCATTTTTCCCAGGGGCTGCTGAAGTGTCTGGAGTCCTGCCAGCTCTGGCCAGCACTCCCTCACAGCAGTTTGCCTTTGGCATCCCTCTAGCTCTTACCTGGAGCAGGGGATGTTGCTCTGCAGAGAGGGTGCTGACCCACTTTCCTTCCAGCCTGCAGGATTTCTGTAGGATGTGCTTATGACTTGTGGAAAATACAAATGTAACCAAGTGACTTGGTGTGGGTGGCTGTATTCATGACCCCAGGTTTCAGCACTCAGCACTAAGTGCATCTTGCCGAGATGAAGGTTTCTTCCTGCTCCATCCCTGGACAGCCCAGGTCACTGGGCAGGTCTGTATTTCCCAATAAAGCCCTTGGTTAGGTGGGTCCAGCAGGATTTGCTAGTAGGAATCGTTATTTTCTTGCAGCATTTGGCCTTTGCTGCCAGGAATTCACCAATGAAGAGGTCGCCCAAGAGCATAGGTTGGCAGTTAAACCTCCCTGAGTGCTGCAGATCCACTGTTTTATTGGTAATTTTTAGGTAAATCATGCAAGTTTACCCTTGCAAAGAGACTCATGGAAATGGATGAACTGCCGGGGCTTTAGGAGGTGTGAGCAAGAATACATTTGACCGGAAGTATTGTTTTCCTTTGACTGAGAAAAAAAAGTGACTTGAATACTTTTTTTTTTTTCTTTTTTCACTATCTGTGCACTTGGAGGTGTAAGCAGATAGTTTTACATGTTTAATTGACTACATCATTTAAGGGCACTGTTACATGCTTGTTGTAAAGAATAAAGACATTTAATTTCTGAATTAGAATGTGCTTATTTGTTTGCCATGGTATTATCCTTAAAGTAGCATTATGCATGGCTTAACTCATATTTATCTTGGTTTGAAAAAAATGGATATTGGGATGGGATTGAAGTGACCGCAGTGTATGAGATGCAGAAGATCAGCAGAACTGAGTGCAGCCCAGGTGGGGCAATGGAGAAGGCTGGAGATCTTCCCAGTTGTCCAAGAGTGGTGCAGCCCTTCTCAGCCTTGTGGGTAGGGCCCAGGTAAGCTTTCATTCATAACTTTCATTCATTACTTTCACTGATACCATTATGCATCCTCGAGAAATTCAGGCCCTTCAGAGGGTATTTTTTCCTATTCAGTATCAAGGAGAAATGAATGCTGCCAAGGTCTGGGCACTTTGATCTCATGCATCATCGTTGCTCCTGAGCTGGACTTTCCCTGCTGCAAATCCACCAGCTTGTGTGTCCCATCTGTCCGTACTGGAACCGAAGCAGGAGCCGAAATAACTCCACACTCCGCAACTGGGGCACCTTCTGGTCCGTGTCTGTACAGATCTGAACACTGCCCTGTGCTGTGATGGATGGGGCCTGTCAGACTCATCTCTACCTGTGCTTCCCTTTTAAGGGACACATGGGGTTGGGGGGTGAGGCGCTTCCTCATGGAAATGAGTGGACTCGGGCCCCGCAGAGGCAGCCGGCAAGAGCTGTTAAATCCATGGGATAAAATCCCTGATCCCTGCACTGCCACGGGACACGCTGTGCCCCCAGAGATGTCCCCAGAGATGCCCCCAGTTGCAGGCGGCCTGCCCCGGCGGGGATTGCAGCCGCTTCTCTGGGCACGGCGCAAACACGGGCACCGGCGGGCTCACCCGCGGGGACCCCACAGCTCCAGCCCCGCGGCCCCGCTCGTCCAGGCAGTGGTGTGGGGTTTGAGCCCGCGGGAGGTCGTGAGGAGCCCCTCTGGGCCGTGGGGAAGCCCGTGAGGTTCCGCGGCGGATCGTGGGGTCAGCGCGGATCGCGGGCTGCCCGTGAGGGGCCGCGGACGGCACGAGGCCCCCGACGGCAGGGCTGCCCCGCTCCCGCCTGCCTGTCTTTCCGCCGTCCCGCGCAGGCGATCACCGCGGGCACCTCTCCCGAGCGCAGCGCGGAGCCGCCGGAAGAGGCCCTCGGCGGCACTTCCGGGCCGGGCAGGCAGCGGCGGCGGCACCGCGGTTGGGCCGGACCGGAGCCGACCCGACCCCCGGACCCTTCGGACCTCCCCGACCCTCCCTCCGAGGGCAGCCGGGCGGCACCATGATCACCTCGGCCGGTGAGGCAGCGGCGCGGGGCGGTGTTGTCCGCCGGGGTTTCGCTGAGTCAGGGCCGTGACTGGGCGCCGCGAAGGCTCCGCAGGGCCGCCCGTCCCCGGGCTCCTCCGCCCCGCTCATCCCCGGGCGGCAGCGAGAGGCCGCCCCGGCGCACGGCGGTCCGGCATGACCGGCTCTTGAAGGGCGGCCCGTGTCTGTCTCCTGCCGGTGCCTCCGGAGCGCTCCGGTGGTTTGCGCTCCCCGGGCAGCAGTGCGGGAGTCCCGCGCTGTGAGCGGGAGGTTCAGCTGCTTCAGGGGAACAGCGCATTTCGGTGTGAAACCGAAGCGTTCTCGGGGGTGCAGCAGGGACTTGAGAGGGGGAAGAGGAAAGAGTTTGGAGCTCAGAAACTCAAATGCCTTGCGGAGGAAACGTCAGTCTAAGGAGTGCGGGATAATGAAGCGTGTGCGGGATTGGATTTTACGCGGTGTTTGTGCATCTTTTGGGAAGTTGATAGTGTTAAAAAAAATATGGAAAGTATTTCTAAAAATTCTCAGGCCAGAAATTAATATATGGCTGGTTGTGGCTTGGAGAGAGAAACAGTGCAGAGGATGACAGTCTCCAGGTAGCTTTCTCTTGCTGAACCCTTTGCTTTGTTTAAGTCTTTATTTTGATTGAGGAAAAGTAGGAATTCGTTTTAGAGGCATTAAAAAAATGTAGAAATGGTATGTTTGAGTGAAGTGCATAGGAAGTATGTAGGAGTGAGGTTGCTTCCTCCTAATGGATCCGGTAAATGCAGGAACTTATTTGAAATAATAATAATAAAACCAAAGCAAACATTTGGTGTAGGGCTGCACAAAACAGCTGGAAGGAGCACAGAAGTGTGGGCTGCTGAATCTGCCTTCCTTGCCTAAGAGCCACATTGGTGTTCCTTCAATTCCTGTTACTGATGCATGTGATCTAACCTGGTTTTTAAAAACAATCCCTGATAATGGAGGTTCTGCGACTGAATTAGGCAAAGGAATAAATCTGTTGCTGTCAGAAAACTTTTCGTATCATCAAATCTCATTCTTTGAGGCTTCACTAAAGCTTGATCTTACTGTTCCTGTTCATATCTGACACAAAATCAGATTATTCCCTTCCTGCTGGCAGCTGCCCTGTACCTGAACTCTGCACCCTTCCCAGGTTCTGTAGACCAACCAGTTACAAGTCTCCAGCCATCCTTCAGGAGCTGACTGCCTGAGCTCCCTGTTCTGCTGCCCAGCTCTAAACACCTTGGTTTGTTATCACTCAAACCCAGCACGTGTTGCCCAGCACAGGGTCTGGCCAGTGGGTGCCAAGGGGAGGGAAGGTGCCTCATGGATCTGCCAAGAGCTGCTCTCACTTACACATCTGTGTGAGGTTTGGGTTCTCTGCCTCCCACTGCAGCCAAATGATATTATTGATCATATTTCATCTTAACTCTCTGTACTGTTCAGATTCTGTATTTGTACATTTTGGTTTGGACCTGCACGTGGTCCTTTTAGATTTGTCAAGGTGCTTTGGAAGCCCAGTTCAGCCCTCCATAGGCTTGCTGGCCTTTCCAATTGGATGTGTTTTTTCAGATTTAAAAAGGTTGTCAAGCTGTACAACAGATTAAAGAGTCAAAGCAGTGAATTGTGTTGGACTTTGATCCGATCCTATTTCAACCCTTTCTGTTGTATCCTTGCAGTCTGACAGTGAAACCACCTATCCCTGTTCTTTAGATTGAGCTCCCCAAATATCTGTGAACCTCTCAGTCATGTCAGTTAATACTTCTGTGGCTGTTTGTACAGATGTTCTGGGGAAGCATCAGGAGTCTTGCTAAAGCTGTGAAGTACAATATCTCCTCTTACCCATGAGGCTAGTTTCCTTGAAGGATCATCTTGTATAAGCAATGCACTTTTTCAGTTATAAATTCGGAACTATTTTACCTTATGTTTAATACATACTTGAATTTGATCTTTGAAGTTTTATACTGAAGATTTAAAACCAGCATTTCAAAGACATCCTTCTTTCCTGTTCTGTTGGTTTTGAACTAGATGACAAGCTCACTTTTGATACAGAAAGTCCAGAACTGACTATGATTTTGTCTTGCAGCTGGAATTATCTCTCTTCTTGATGAAGAAGAGCCACAGCTCAAGGTAAGCTCTTACATCTGAGAGCAAATAACAGCAAATGCATTATGTTGAGAGCTTAAAATCAAAAAGGAGCAGATCTCAGTAACTAATTGTTGGACAGCAACAGGTGCACACCAAATTATATCTGGCCTGAAAGCTGAAGAAAGAGCTTAAATAATAACAGACTGCAGACTTCCTTGTTGGATCAAACTGGAGCTTCAAATGCAAAAATCTCTATTCATGAAAGCTCCCAGCTCTCTGATGATAATGGGGCTTTGTTATTTAAAATTGTTCCAGACACTGCATTTTGACTGTGTATAATTCAAAGCTGAAGAACATCTCAAGTTTTTAGCCTAATTTAACCAATGTAGAATGAAATCACAGTTACAGTTTTCACTTGGAAAAAAATCACAATAGTAGTATGAGAAGAAAATAGCAACACAAACTTTCCAGTGCATAGAGGATATGAATCCACAGAACACCAACACCCAAAGTGGTGGTGTGTTGATGGTTGCCAATTATTTGAACAGTTAAGGTGGCCCCTTTTAGGAGGGGAAGGTGCACTTTTAATACATGTAATCTCCTAATTGTTTTTCCTAGATACAGACATAGGTAGTGATGGGTCTGAATGATCCCTGCTTTTGCTGTGAACTGATTACAGGTGGGCTGATTCCAGTCCAGTTTGTTTATCTGCTTAAGTACTGTGTGCATATAAATAAATAGAACACAGTAGTCCTATTTATGTAGGACTGGTGTAGGCCAAAGGCTGGTTCCATGGGCTACACAAAGGTTGTCACAAAGACTTGGAAATATTTGTATTTCAAGGAATTTCCTCTATCAGACACTTTAGCCTTTGATCACAGAGAGGCCATGGGAAGGAATGCTAGAATTGTGTTACCTGTTAAGTGAACATCTCTTTATTTGCAAAGGACTTGGAAAGGTTAGTGAGTGCTTGCAAAGATCTTTTAAAGTAGGATTTGCAGTTGAAATGGGTTGGTATTTATGATATCCATCCTAGATACTTCATTTTTACTGGGGAAAGGTGGTAAATGCATTTTTGATGTAATATAACTTTTTTTTTGTTTTGTTTGTAGGAGTTTGCACTTCACAAGTTGAATGCTGTTGTCAATGACTTCTGGGCAGAAATCTCCGAGTCAGTGGACAAAATGTAAGGAAGTCGCTTAATACTTCAGGGTGTGCTGCTTAAAAAGATCATGAGATATGAAGTGGATGTAGTTCTGGTTTCTTGACAATAGCTAGTACAGCATCTAGCTCCAGATTTGCTGGAAAGCACTAATATGTGTGGATGTGGAGCTGGAGCTGTGGACCCAAAGATACAAGTTCAGTCAAGCTTGTACTTGTGTCATGTGGCCTTAAAGAGATATGAGTACACAAAGCTGATGCTCTTCTCTCCCTTCTCTGCAGTGAAGTTCTCTATGAAGATGAGGGGTTTCGGAGCCGGCAGTTTGCTGCTCTTGTTGCTTCTAAAGTTTTTTACCACCTGGGAGCCTTTGAGGAATCTCTGAACTATGCCCTGGGAGCAGGTGACCTCTTCAATGTCAACGACAACTCGGAATATGTGGAGACGATCATTGGTAAGGAACTGTTGCTGCAAAAGAAAAGCTCTTGTGTTGTCAAAGCTGCTGTAACTTTGAAATTTTAGTTGGTTTAGCTTTTTCTCTGTATTCTTCTTGCTGTCTTTGTGTTTGTTTAAACTGATGCTGCAGCTAATTTTACCCAGTTCATTTGTACATTCTTTCTTGTGTTTTGGGATTCTGTAATGGAATTGACTTGAATTCTAGCATTTTTTCCATTCTTAACCCTTATTCTATAGCATATTCCTAACAAGAAAATTGCTTTGGTTGTTTATTGTCATTTCTCTTATTTGTGTGCTGATGTTATTATCAATTTCAGCATAACTTTGGAAACCATTGACTAGTAAGTGTAGCTGCACACATAACTGGGGGGGGACAATTCTTTTTATCCGTCCACAACAAGATGGCAAGCCAGCTGTTGACTGCAGGTGTAATTTGAATGCCTTTTAAAAGTCTCATCTGCTGATGTCACTTGCCCTGTACATGATGGACCTGGGCTGGCTTTCAGTCTCCCCAGCTGGTGTTTGCAGTGGAGCTAGGAAGTCTACTACTCCTGTTTTCTCATTTATTTAACATGACACTTGAAAAAAGATCATATCCTTGGTTTAATTTTTAAAATACCTACTTGATTTCAGCACTAAAATCAGAGTTTGTTAGGAGATAATAGAAGTATTTTCCACTACTATCTGTATATGACTACACAAATGTGTAATTTCCCATACACTGTACTTGCTGGTAGAATGTGTTCACTCACATGCTGGTCTCTTCACCTGTACAAAACTGCAAAAATCTGGGAACTTGACTTTTCCCCCCATATTTGTTCATTATCTCTTCAGCAAAATGTATTGACCACTATACCAAGCAGTGTGTGGAGAATGCGGAGCTGCCAGAAGGGGAGAAGAAACCTGTGGATGAGAGGCTAGAAGGGATAGTGAACAAAATGTTCCAGCGGTGCTTGGATGACCACAAGTACAAGCAGGCCATTGGCATCGCTCTGGAGACACGCAGGCTGGACATCTTTGAGAAAACCATCCTTGAGTCGGTATGTGCAAGAGACAGGAGGTGCCTGTAGCTAGGCTTTTCCAGGTATGGATCCAGAAGTCAAGTGCAAGATCCATGTTGCTGTGGAACTTGCCGTGTTTTGTATGAACAGAAAAAAAGATAAAACTCAGGGGTGTTCAGTTCAGCGTGTTCATGGAAGGCAGAGCCACTCAGGGCTATCAAGTATAGAAAGATCCCCCCTACCTTAAATAAATCCTTGAGCTACAAGTTGATGGGAAAATATTCCCAAGAAGCCTGGCTATGTGCCCTCTTAAGGCATTCCCTGTCAGCCACTGGCAGAGATACAATACTGGCATAATGTAAGAACAGCTCTTTTATTTAGTTGTGCCTGTCCTGCTGTAATTCACTGTGGGAGGGGATCCTTAGGGCTGGGTAAGTGATTTATTAATGGCAAGCAAAAGAAAATCTCCAGTACCTGGGTGAGCTGGTCTAATTTTCAGTAAGTGGCTGTGTGCAGTCTTGGCCTGCCCTGACTCTGAGGCCGCACAGCTTGGCTTTACCATCTTTCACTGAGGGTTTAAGGTAAGTCATGTTACTGTTAGTGGCAGTAAGAGAAGCAGGCCTGCAGTCATTTGCAGCAGCTCAGCAGTTGTGTGCAGTCTTGTTACACTGCAGTATCTCAATCATATGCCAGACACAGAGTTTAAATCCTTTAAATTTTACTGCTTTTCAGTTTACAACTTTTCAGTATGTTCGGATGTCTCCCATTTCTGTATATGAGTGATAATCATAAGGAATCCATCTTGCTTTCTTTGTTCTCTTTCTTGTCCTATGCATTTACTAACTTACCCATTATAAATCTCTTGTTTTGAATTAACTTTCTGCGGTCTAGTAACCAAATCTGTTTCTCAGGCTCAATTTTTTCTTGGTGCATGGTTTGTTTTGCTGACATGTTACTGCAGTGAATTTCACTGCATTCAAAACTGATTGTTTGAACAAGAAGGGTGAAGGAGAAATAGGTATTGTACTTTAAAGTTACTATTTTGCATGTTTTAACTTCTGAATTAAATATTGCATGGTTTTGGTAGTGTTTTTTGCTTAAACTGCAATACACCTGTATATAAGATTTTCTGAAAATGGGGAACTGTGAAGGTTTATGTGCACATTTGCTCTCCTTTTTAAAATAGAAAAGAGGTAGCTTTATTTTAATTTCTAAATCCTACTTGTCAGTCCAAACTCATGTTTGATATCCCTGAATTTTATTTCAGAATGATGTTCCTGGGATGCTGGCCTACAGCTTGAAGCTTTGTATGTCTTTGATGCAGAATAAACAGTTTCGTAATAAAGTCTTGAGAGTTCTAGTTAAAATCTACATGAATCTGGAGAAGCCAGACTTCATCAATGTGTGCCAGGTAAACTTTTCAAGGTTGTGTTTAAAGATAATAAAACGTTACTCTTTAGGTATATTTGACATCTACTTGTTCTCTGTCTTTTGTTCAGTTAAATAAAATATCTTTTCCTGGTTGTGTGCATCCAACATATGTGTCAGAGTGAGACCAACTTGAAAAAGAGATGTAAACATTGCACATTTGATCAGTTTATAGAGAAAGAAGTGTGTTCAAAGGCAGTTCAAGGACATAGACAACTCTGACAGAGTATTTTAAGCCTACGTAGGGAGTATTAGATGGTAGGTTCACAGCTTGGAATTTTTTTTATTCCTCACAGGAACATTTCCAGTGCTTGTTTTTTGGTAAGCCATTGTCTGAAACTGTTTAGACAACCAGTTGTGAAATTACTCAGATGTTCTCAGGTCTTTGCCAATCTTGGTATGCCACATACACATGACTCATTGTTATGCCTGTTACATTTCAGCTGAGACATCCCTACAAAATGATCAATGTTTCTTCAATATGCTTTTGAAAGTTCTGAGTTTATAAGGACAAGTCTTGTTTTTCTATGACAACTCTTCTGAGTTTTCTGTTGTCTTCAATGAAAGAGAAGTTTTCTTTCTTTGAAGGGGGTGTTCTGTGGAAGTAGCAGATGAGGGTGTTGGAATGTGGCCTTGGGTAGTGTTGCTTTCTCATTCTGAAAAACCTAATGTCTTCTCCTGTTTTTTTTTTCCTGTTCCCTTTATTCTGCTCAGTGCCTGATATTCCTGGATGACCCACAGGCTGTGAGTGACATCTTGGAAAAACTGGTGAAGGATGATAACCTTCTCATGGCTTACCAAATTTGCTTTGACCTGTATGAAAGTGCGAGCCAGCAGTTCCTGTCCTCTGTCATCCAGAATCTCCGCACAGTTGGAACTCCCATCGCCTCTGTGCCTGGGTCCACCAACACTGGCACAGTCCCTGGGTCAGAGAAAGACAGGTGGGGAGATTGACTTGATAGGAGGTGGAATTGTTTGGCTCCAGTCCTGCTCTAAGGCAGCTTCATATTCCATGTATGGATGCTTTTTACAAGCTATCAAGTTACTTCCCTTTATTTAAGTCAGAGTAATAGGCCAGACATGCTATTTGCTCAAAAACAATTGTGTGTTACCAAAATCCGCTGGTTTTTATAGGGATTTTTCCTTGCAGTTGAGATAAGCACAGAGCAGTTGTACTGTGGCTCAGCTAATGAGCAGTGATTCATTAAGCTAAAGCATGAGTGGCTTGGGAATGCTGATGCTATGATGGTCTTTACAGCAACTTGCAAAGCTAAGGGGGGAGTTAGAGAAAAAGCTCATCACAGCTATGTGCAAGTTTGCTTTCACTTCACAGCTTGTGGAAAGAGTGAGCTCAGACATCTGTGGTGTTAACATCTGTGGTGTTAACAGACCCTTTTGTACTTGCAGTTCAGAAGAGCTAGTTCAAATCTACTTTGAGTTTTTTAAAACATATTCAGTGGTTGACATCACAGATCTTAACTTCAGGAAGCTGCTGTTAAGAAAAATCTAAGTTGGGACTAACCATTCCATCATCTTTATTTCTTCTTTTGGTGACTTAGAGGAGAATTGGCCCATCTATGCTAAGGCTGCTGCCCAGCTGAGGGGCAGTATGGAAGAAGTTTGTTCTCCATCTGCTTTGTAATAACCGCAGAATACTTACTGGTACTTTCACCAGAGCTCTCATGTGTGTGCACAACCTGCTGCCTGCATTGTCTTTGATAGTGTGTGGTGGAGAATCTCACCAAGATTCAGGCTGGTTAAATACAAGGGTTTATCCAGCTGTGGAACTGGGTATAAATACTTTTGAATCAGTGGCACAGACATGACAAACATTTTTCTCTCTTCTTTCCTAGTGAAATAAAAGGAAAGGCATAGAATAATTTAGGTCAGCCTGTGAAGCATTAGGACAAGGTGCTAACAACAGCTTAATATGTTTCATTTCCATGTCAACACTCAAGGATCCATGCTAATAGTGACAAGCTCAAGGCTTCTGGGAGTAGTATATAATTATCCTTGATGCCTGGTTTGTTGACCTTGTTTTCTTACCTGTGTCTGTCTCTTCATTCCCTACTAGCATCTTTCTTTTTGTTGTCTCTGTAGATGGAATAAGAGAGTAGGATTTTCCAGGCCTTTGTCTTCAAGTTCCCTGAAAATTGAGTGGGGGAGGAGTTTTCTGCACAGCAGTGAGCTCCAGATAGTCATCCCTTGTTCTGTCAAAGTCCACTTTTCCAGTCATCATTTCCAAATCCCTGGCTACTCCTTCAGGAGTATTATTCAGCCATAATTACAGTTCTTGACTAGTTGCAAGTGATGCATTTTTTTCATTTTTATTTTATTTCAGTGATGCTATGGAAGCAGAAGAGAAACCAGGAAGCACTTGTGCAGCAGGGAAGTCTGTGGAAATTGTGAGTGCTATTTCAAAAATAGACCTTGCTTAGTTTTTCTTACATGTTCTCTTTGAATCTCTAGGATTGCTAAATTGGTTTCACTAATAAAGAATAGACTTTTCTGTCTTTCTGGGAGACAAGGTGACAGGTGATCTTTGAGGGCCAAATATCTTAAAGTCCAGCAGTTCAGGTACTGAAAGCTGTGTGAGACTGGGAAATGGTCAGAGTTAAGTGGGAAGTACAGAGTTCTAAAAAAAGGAGACAGAAGGATCTGGCTCATGTGTTTGCTTTTTGATATTGAAACAATTAATTCATTCCAGAAGAAAGTGCCTGAAATTTAACTGCTGCTGAGAACCTTAGGGAGTGAATTAGCTTGATGCATTTTTTCCCGTCTCCTTCAAAAATGCTACTGTAGTTCTGGTTGGATAGAATTGATCCTGTTCTGCAGGAATGGCAGGAGGGGATGCTGATGTAACATAGTTTCTTTTCCGTGAAGGCATAAAGGTGCGTGGGGCCTGTATGGTGCTTAGTTGCTGGGCCAGTTAAAACTTCCATGGAAATATAGGTTCACATTTAGAAAAGGGTTTGCCTTTGGCAGGAGGCTCATTGTCTCTGTAAGGCTAAAAAAGTTTGCAGAATGTCAGATGTCACCTATACCCCTTTGCTTTCAATGAAAGAATACATTTCTTCTTGAAGAATCTCTTCTCCCACCTGCACTGTTGTGCATGAAAGAATTTGATTTTCTGGGAGTTTGGGCTTGTGCACCCAAGGACATAATGTCTTTTTAGTCCTAAAACCAGATAGGTTTTGGAATATGGTGATGAGAACATATCAGAAAGGCCTTTCATGAATTGTATTTTAACAGAGCCATAGTTGGGTTCTGATGGATTTTTTTTCTTCTTTTTGCTTGTATGTGAAGAACCCAGAGCCTAAGGACCAGATCTCAAAAATGATTAAAATTTTAAGTGGGGAAATGGCCATTGAGTTACATCTGCAGTTTTTAATACGAAACAACAATACCGACCTCATGATCCTAAAAAACACAAAGGTAAGAGACTTTGTTAAATATGGTTGTCTTGGATTTATCTGATTCATTATTCATGTGTTTTGACCATGCTGCTATTGTTTTTAATGATAGGCTGCTATTAGCATGTTGATATTTTAATTGGGTTTTTTCTGATTAGTTAAAGACCAATATTTCCACATTGGAGACAGAGCCAATCAGATGCTGTAATGTAGAGAGTGCTAGTGAATGGAGTAATTGGTTTTGTTTTGGAAGGTGTTACTCAAGGGTAGGCAAATTAAGACTTGTAGGTAAACTAGACTCTTAAATGATTACTAGAAACCATAGGAGTTTTTTATATGTGCAGTAGGATGCCCATCATCAGTAAAAGTAGTAGGGTAGTGGGTTCATCTATTTCAGGTGGCACTTCAGATGTATTGGAAAATTGTTTCCATCTGCTGGTTAAGTGCACAGGAGTGATTCTGCAATGGAGTTCTGGGAATGGCCTGGAAACGTCAGCAGCACACACTCTGCAGTGCTCACTTCTGGGAAATGGAGAGGGGGGGTTCTCCAGTTAAGTGGCAATTGCAGTAATCACATCTCTCAAAGAAATTCACAGAAAGGATCATTTTGCATGGGAAAAATGGCTTGAGGATATGTTAGAGTGTATTAACAATTTATTAGCTGATTTCAGGGAAATTGCTGGTTAAATTGAGGCTCATTACAATCCATTTTTCTAATGCACTGGGTAAGCATGTTAAGCGACCTTGGGCATATCTTTTGCTGAGTGATGATACTGATTGTTCTTGTCCTTTCAGGATGCAGTGAGGAATTCTGTTTGTCATACAGCAACTGTTATAGCAAACTCCTTTATGCATTGTGGGACAACCAGTGACCAGTTCCTCAGGTAAATTTATGGCAAGGAAGCTCCAATGTAATTTAGAGGTGTTTGAACAACATTGTTGCCCTCCTAAACTTGATACTTCCAGAGTGGTAACAGCAGAACTCTAATGGTCTTGTAGAATTGTTTCCTTTTCTCTATCCTCACAAACTATCTTAATCTTTGACTGCTAACTATATGAGCGGCTTCTGGAGGGTGAAGATCTGAAATTTCTCTTCTCTTTGTTTCCCAGTTAGAGTTTCTCAGATGATGTATCTTTTTATGGTAGAGACTGACAGTACTGAATGACTCTTGTAAGGGAAATGCTAGGGCTGACCTTGTGAGGGACTTAAGGCAAGCTGTAGACACTTTGCTAAAGTTTCTCCCAGAGAGTTGGTGGGCTGTGTATTGAGTAGTTGTTCTCTGTCTTTCACTGAGATCACCCATGTCTAGAAGTTTGACTACAACCAGGTAAAAACCAGGACTGATGAAGGGGAGAGAAATGTAAAGAGGAAATGTGGTTAGCTGCTTTCCCTTCTGGAGCTACCTTCTGTTTTGAAAGCTGACTTCAGTGCTCTGAAACCCTGCTTGCATGATGAGGAACAGGCTGTATGAAAAACTTTTTATAACCTTTCTCTTTTCATCTTCTAGAGACAATTTGGAGTGGCTGGCCAGGGCCACTAACTGGGCTAAGTTTACTGCTACTGCCAGCTTGGGTGTTATACACAAGGTAACACTGCGTTCATTTCCCTCTGCTCAGTGTAAATGCTTGACTTGTGGACACTGAACATGTTGCAATGGGGATTCTGAATGGTGCCTACACTCCAGTGGTGCCTAAACACTAATGTACCCAGATAGCTGGAGCATATTTTGTGTCTTTGCCCTAAAAAGCTGTCCTTATATTATTTTGTCTGGTATCTGATAGAATTTATGGCATGTTTTGCTACGAATCAAAAAGGTTCTAGGATAGCATGGCCCAAGGAGAGAGTATTTTTCCAAACACTTCCTTTCTCAGTTGAATAGATTCAATGGTTTCTAGCTGGTAAAACTGCAGATGTTTCTTAAGTGATTTTGGGACATACCAAAGGTCCTTACTGCAGTGAGTTTCAGTAAGTTTGAATGGTGCCCCATGGCACTGAAACACTGATTGTTGTGGAAAAAGTAATGTCTGTAACATATTTTTCTCCTGACATATTTAAATATTATCATGTAATGTCTGCTGTTTTTTCACCTGTTGCTTCCCCCATCCTCCCTTCTTGCTGGACACTGGACATCCAGGGTCATGAGAAAGAAGCATTGCAGCTAATGGCAACTTACCTGCCCAAGGACACCTCTCCAGGGTCAGCCTACCAGGAAGGAGGAGGTCTCTACGCCTTGGGTCTCATCCATGCCAACCATGGCGGGGACATCATCGACTACTTGCTGAACCAGCTGAAGAATGCCAGTAATGATGTGTGTAATGGGCTCAGTAATGAGCCTTTGTTTTGTTGGGAATATGCAGGAGGGTGCTGGCTGGTTTAATAGTGGGAGGTAGAGGTAATTAAGACTGTGGTAGCAGTGTGGTACTTAGACCTCCTCTGGGCATTAAAGGTTGGTTTTAACAATCTGTTGCTCAAGGTTTGGGTAAGATTTTTAGGAACTTCTTACATACTTGACAGTGACTGTAGCTTCATCATATTTACTACTTGTTTCCTAATGGACCTGCAGTATTCAGGCACTGTTATTGTTTACAGCTTAGTTGTCAAGGAAATAAGCTACAAAATGTTTCTGCTGACCTGTAGTTTTAATGCATCTGGCATGACAAGAAGTGTTTTACTTCACCACTTACTGTTTGTAGACCTCTATGAAAAAAATATTTTTAAGTTGGGAATAGATCATTTTCCCATCATGTTCCCTTCTTTTCCTTGGGGAATTTTAGATGACTTTTTAAAAAAATTCTGTGAACAGACCCCACTTGTCTTACTGCAGATATATCCATTGTTAGAACAAAAGAAGTTTTGGATTGTTTACCTTTTTGTTTAAAAGCTATAACTAGTCATCAGTTTTTACACATGGGACAGATTTATGGTTTTACATAAATCACTAGGTGGGAGAAAGGATCTTGAAGTTGCTAGAAAGTCTTCTATGCTATGTGTAAAGATTCTGTTACTCATTGTTTATGGGCTTTTGAACTGTTTCTATTCTATTTTCTGCCTGTTTCATTGGACCTACTGCCTGAGACTGTTAAAGTGGTATTTCTAGCAGGTCAAGGGATCATTTTGGGTTCGTTTGGGGATAAAAGTTTGCAGGTTTATATTGATGGAAAGATGTCTACTTCAGCTGAGGCCATACTGTTCCCTGTTTTATGATGACTGAACTTGCATATGCTTCTCTAGATTGTGCGACATGGTGGCAGCCTGGGCTTGGGGCTTGCTGCCATGGGGACAGCACGTCAAGATGTGTACGATCTGCTTAAAACAAATCTCTACCAGGATGATGCAGTAACAGGTAAATGTTCTGCCTTCAAAGCAAATAACCATCTGAGGCCTTATCAGGCACCTGGGGTTTTTTGTCGTGGTTTTTTTTTCCCCTATGTTTTCTGTTAGCAGAACCATAGATTGTTTCTAGTTGTATTTTATTTACTGACCTTTTCCTGATAAGTGTGATTCTTTAGTTATGTGTCAGTAATGTTCAGAGGTCCTGGCATGACTGTGGCACTATGCCAAGTTTTGATAAGACATGCTAGGTCTTTAAACAGTCAGTTATTTTGTTCTGTTCTTTGCCTTGTCATTTTTGTTTAGTGTGGCTGATCTCCAGAGCCATGTGCTTTTTTGAGTTGAGAGATATGCTTGGAAAAGCTTGTGGGAGCCACTGCTGCATTGGTTGGGTCTCATAGGAAAATGATCTCAGCAGCTCTTGGCCCAAGGAGGCAACAATTGAAAAGAAAAGCACTAAATTGTGGTTGCAAGCCCGTTTGGCCATGAATAATGGAGTTGCTGGGCATGGTGATGTCCAGAAGTGATCAACTGGCCTACATTTGGTGTGATTCTCTTGATACAGTATTTACTGCTTTTGGGAACAGAGTAGGCTTGATTTTATTCTATCTTCTGTGCTTTTCAGGTGAGGCAGCTGGCCTGGCACTGGGGTTGGTTATGCTGGGATCTAAAAATGCCCAGGCTATTGAGGACATGGTTGGCTACGCACAGGAAACCCAGCATG
The DNA here is from genome assembly GCA_024500445.1 of Entomyzon cyanotis. Taxonomy (NCBI): domain Eukaryota; kingdom Metazoa; phylum Chordata; class Aves; order Passeriformes; family Meliphagidae; genus Entomyzon; species Entomyzon cyanotis. The sequence goes on from JAKEPQ010000780.1 coordinate 15,226,621, forward strand.
AAAAGATCCTGCGAGGCCTTGCAGTTGGAATTGCTCTGGTCATGTATGGGAGGATGGAAGAAGCAGATGCCCTCATTGAGAGTCTCTGCAGAGATAAGGTAAGTTGAACTGTGACTTAATTCCTGACTCTTGTGTTACACAGCTGGCGTTCCTGTCTGTTTGTGAATCTCCAGCTATGGTGGGTTGGCTGTTTTGAACCAGAGGAGTTTTTACAGAAGTCTGAAGTGGGACCATTTTACAAGTTGCTTAGCTCTAATCAAAAATACAAGAAAGACAGTGCTTAGTTGTGTATTTCTTTGGCCTCATACTTGGTCTTCATAGTCACATGAGGAGCAACAGGGAGTAGAACAGGGTGTAGTGGTTAAAAACAGGTGAGGCTTGCTGTAGGTGGGTCATCTCAAGGCTCTAGTAGTGGTCAATAGCAGATAGCAATGAAGAAGCAGAATGACATCTCTGCCCTATACTCTTTGGCAGCCTGCAGCATAGAAACTCAGTCCCCCTGAAATTGGTAATGACAGCCCTGCTTTGGTGATTGTCCTGCTACTTGTCCCAAATAAACAATTAAGCAATGAGGCTGACCTGTGACCAGGTCACAGGTTGCAGATTCAAGACACAAGAATGGAACAGATTTAAAGTCAGAATTATTGAGTCACTGGATGGATGTTAGATATTGATGCTTTCTCTTCCAGGATCCAATTCTCCGTCGTTCTGGCATGTACACTGTGGCTATGGCATACTGTGGCTCAGGAAACAACAAGGCTATCAGGCGCCTGCTGCATGTGGCTGTAAGTACTGTGGCCTTAGGAGCACATAGGAAGAAATTTGTGGTGAGGAAGCAAGCACATCAGGCTTTGTGTCTGCAGTGTTAATATTCTGGTCCAAATCAGAGGTTGTGAAGTCATGAAAGCTTTTCTTATTATTATGAGTAGAACTAACAGGGCCTTCTGACATTAGGGTAAGGAGACTCAGACTTTCAACCTGGTACCACAGAAAAGGAACCTATTAAAAATTAAAACATGAACCTAAACTACCTGGGTAACAGGTTTGCGGTGAATAGTCTGTGTAATGATGGGCTGGAGAAAAAATAGCTTTAGCACTAAAAGATGAGGTCTGTCCTTTGATCATCTTGCAGTCAGTGTGTGGACATGGGTGAGGCTGTTTGGGCTAAGGCAGAACATGATTTTAACTAACTTTCTGTATAATCCTGTCTTCTTGATTAACTGACACCTGGCCTGAAACGTTGCAGAGTCCTCAAGTGTTGTAACTATATTCTGAATGTCCTGTTTTTCCTTTTTTAGGTGAGTGATGTGAATGATGACGTGAGGCGGGCAGCTGTGGAGTCACTTGGTTTCATTCTGTTCAGGTAAAGTGTCTTCCTTGGTCACTCCTGCACAGCCTTCAATTTAATGTCTGTTAATTTTTCAGAAAATGAGTATGCTACTGCTTTCACAAAATGACTCAACTGCTAATTGAATGGATTTTTAAAAGTTAAAAAACTGAGAGATTGGTTTAGAATTAGAAGCCTTCCTTAATGTTCAGCAGATGTTTAATGAGTCTTTCTGTAGGTTTCCAGACTTGTGTCTTAATTGTCTGAACAGAGCTAGATGAAGTTGACAAATAGAATGAAAAATTAATATTTACAGGATTGAGAGTTAATTAAAAATTAAATATACCGGGCTTGTGCCAAGCTCTTAAGGGCAGCAGTACTCAGACAAATATATCTGCCTAATGGTTATGTAAAATGTTGTGACTTGGATAAAAAAAAACCCTGAAGGAGGATCTTGAGATAGTCTTTGTTTCTTAAGTTTCTACTGTAAAACCTTGACAAGTTACTAGGCTTACATTGTAACATGAGCCCATCACAAAATTGTCACGTTTCATTTGGTTGTCTAAAGTGAAACATGTTGCTGAAATGTTATTTTGTAGGGCCTTACATTTTCGTGGCTAAGGTCTGAGGTGGGTTTTTTATTTTTCTTTTAAATTCGGCTGGGGAATTAGAATGTTCCCCAAGGACTACACCTTCATCTGTTTGTACAGTAATCTGTGTAATCTGAGCACTGAGCCAAACTGCAGCCTGTGAGTGTGACTGAGAGGAGGTAGTGCATGTTTGGGTCTATAATTGTAATTTAAAAACCTTTGTTCACATCTTCTTTGGGTTGGTCACTGTCCTTAAAAGCAGAATGAGAAGTTCTTAAAGATGGGGTTAAAACCTGGGTTACTGATGTGAGCAGCCAGTTCTTCTGTAACAAAGTATTTCCTAAAGTGCACATAGAAGTGACTGTGCACCGTTCCACTTTATCTGCAAGATAATTGAACGTGGACAGGACAGATTCTCTCTGTGGGCAGCAGGAGTCTCCCAAGTGCTTCTGCTGTGTTGCTTCCAAGCAGCACAGCTTGTTCCTCCCTGCACAGTGATCAGTGCCTCTTCTGAAGCCAAGAACTGACTTCTGTGTCTGTGTACAGAACGAAAATTCCATGCACGCCTTCCATAGTTTCAGACATCTTTTTTCAAAACAGGTTGTGACAAAACCCTTTTGATCTCAGATTTCAGTGTAATTTTTCTTTTCAACAAATGGAAAACACAATTGGACATCGATAGCTTCTACCAAAATAAGAAACTTTCAAGGCTGTAAGCTAAACCATTTACCATGTGCTGGCATCTTGCTGGAGCAACATAGTTCAGGGCCTGTTCTCTCCTTATCCAGCAATGAGGAAATGAGTGACATCATCTTTGACTCTTTCACCTGCTGTGCAGTGGGTTCAGATGTTATCCTGCCTCTTCCCTTCCATTTCTGGAGACTTGCTGTCCAGAACCTACTTGCACAATAAGGACTAACATTTCCCTGTAAATTCCAATATCCGCCTTACTTGGTAGTCAAGGACTTAAACTTTTTAGCTAATTATCACTGGCTTCTGGAGGCAAAAGGTTTGTGTCAGGCTGTGGTAGTTGCAAGCACTTTTCACTTAGTAACTAGTTGTGTGCTCTGGCGCAGCTCAACAGTGTAGTTATACAGGGACATAAAGACCAAGTGAGCTGTGAGTTTGTCAGATTTCACAGCTAAAATGGCATTTCTTTCTTAAGACTGTTGTTTGTTGAAGTCTAACTGGATTTTCTTGTAAAGGTGGCTAACACAGCATTGAGTACTGGCAAAGAGTCAGTGATTTGTCAGCTGTTGGGTATACAGAACTTTTGCATGAAATGTTTTGTGATGGGAGGTGAGCAGGTCTGGGACACAGTGGGCTAAACCCCAGAAATTAATCTCGTCTTAGTTGAAGGAAACATGACTGCATCTCCTGTGAGAAGAGTTCTCATTGAATTTTTTGTGTATGGTTCCGTAAGGGGAACTGTGAAGTCAGGATTGAAATAAGAAAATACATTTATTTAACGCAGTCTACATTTTTCTTGGGGAATTCATGGCATTAGTGTAGGGTTGAACGTGCTGGAAGTGTGAATTCATTTGCTGGGTTGTATACTGCAGCAGCAGGAGTATGCTCAGACTTGTCCTTCTGTCTGTTCCTCCTATAGGAATAGTAAAATCCATGTAAGGGTGGAGGTTGCACAGTCAGAGGGTGGTAATTTCCTTCAAAGCACCATTGTTTGAACGTGACAGAACTACAACCCACAAACTCACGTTGTGTCATACATATCCAGTTTGTTTTCTCCTGTTGTTACAACTATCTGTGAATAAATGTTCTTCCTCTTGGATTTGAACTAAAAGTGTCGTAAACGTCACAAAACTGCTAATTTTAGGTAATGCATCTGCGCAGCAGAACATTCTGTAAGGCTTTGCTGTCCTTGTTTTCCTCTGTGAGTCTTCCTTGCTGTCACATACATACAGCCCTGTATACACTCAAGCCTCTATCTTGACTTTTATGGTTGGTTAATGAAAGCAGCACAGTATCAAAATAAGATGTGGTAGAACATAAAGTAGTAAAACATGACATTTAGTTTTCAGAGCAACGAGGTTTTACTTGTATTTGAAGATTAACTCATATTTTTTAAAGCATAGAATTTTTTCTATATTTTTTATTGAATTTGAATTACTGGAAAAATCTACAAAAGAATGCATGTGGATTTTTTCATTATTCAAAATTCATTAATCAAGGTTTAGTCTAGGTTCTGAAGTTTTACCTAAGAACTTTCCAGTGTGCTATGAAAGATACTAAATTGCCCAGTTACAATCCCCGAGGGGATTGGGGGAGCAGGGGTTGGTGCTGCTGTAACAGCTTCACTCTGGGATGTTGGATGCACCCTTGCCTGGCTGTGGGAACGTCTGCAGGCAAGTCACCCAAGGGAGCAGAGCAGTATGAATCATTCTGCTTGAGTGCAGCATACACTGTAGGTCCTATTCATATAGCACAAAACTTCCTCATCCTATTCTTGGGCTCCCCAAAGCTTTCCAGGGGACCCTGTATGTAGAACTGAATCTTGAGCAGCAGCATTGCTGCTGGTAGTTCTGTTTTTGCTCTTTAGAAGCAGTCCACAGGTACAGACTGGAATGGAAAGCATAGCTTGCTGGCTATAGGACTTGGTGTGGCCTTATTCCCCTCTTGGCTTAGTGCCATACAGAAACTAGGCACTAGTTGTGTATTTTGTAGCCAATCATTTTCATGCCACTATATTAAATTATCATAAAATGCTCTGGTGCAAGAGAATGGCTTCAAAACTGTCTCCTCTTTTCTTTCTTTTCCTGTCTAAAAAAGCCAGTCAAAATTGTGTGGTGCAAAAACCTGAGACTTTACGTCTGCTTTCTTTTTAAAAATGGCCACCTCTTACAGGAGGCACTTCTAAGTAAAATGTTTTTGTGAAGTGACACAGAGGCATGAATAAAGCTTGGGATGTTTGGAGCTTCCAGAGTAGATACAGGGCTGAACAAGAAGCTGTATTGTGAAATAGGAAGAAGAGAAATGATGTATTGACTTGGCCACTCTCAGGTGTCTCTTTTCCCAGTCCTGATCCTTTTGCCAGTGATCACAGATAGCGAACTTACCTTCATGTTGTTGTTTGTATACTGGTGGTACTTTCTACTGAAGTGGTTTGTGAAATATTTATGACTGTTGGAAAACAGCATTTAAGGCATTTGTGATTTCTGGCCAGTTTTTTTTTAAAGCCTATTATGATGAGATGGAAAACATGATAAATTTAAAGTGTTTTGCTTTTTAAAAATGGAAAGAATTATTTTTTATCCTAATTTTTACTACTTTAGATCACGAATTTATCTTTGTTGATATTGCAGAGTGAGATGTGATTGGGTTATGTAGTCAGTCTTATTTTATATAGTTACAGCAGTGCTACAGTGCATCTAAACACTTCAGTTTATGTCCAAAATGAGGAGGTAGATGTTTTATGGATAAAACAAATCTGATTAGGGAGAAAGCTTCAATGTGGGATGCAGCAGTGCTTGCAAGCATGAGCTAAAAGGTTTAATGCTCTCATAGCAGTTGTTAAATCCAGGGGAATGAGAGTCATGGGGAAGTGGGACTTGAGTTGTAGGATACTGCTTTTGTCTTGATGCCATACTGTTGGGAAAAGGCTAAGGGCAGAAGAGGGAATAATGCAGCCTCTAGAGAGTCCCAAAAGGAAGATGCAGTCTCAGCTGATAAGCGTAGGCTACCCAAACATGAAGAACTCTGTATGGCTTCTGTTCAGTTTTTCATTTTAGGATGATGCAAGTGAAATAGTAATGTTTCCTGCTTTTGTATTCTTTGTGTTTACATAGCCTTTGGTATTTTAAGGCTATATATTTGTTTTAAGGCAAAGATCAGGTACATGGATTTTATTCCAGGAAGACTTGGACAGTTTGTTTTCTTTATATCCTCTAAACTACCTTTATCCAGAAGGCAGATGGCAGATGATCTGGATAATTGAGTATTGAGTCTGACAGTCACTCTAATGTGATCTGCACCAGTGACTTTTTCAACATTTTAATTGTGAAGAGGAGTTTACAAGGGGAAACATATTTGCTTGTTAATTTTTGCATAGGAAAATTAAAAGGGTTTTGTTTACAATCCAATACATTTTGTCTTATTTAGTAGTCCTGGGAGAGGAGAATGAAGGTGTCTTTCAAAGAAATAGTAGCAGAAATCTTATTACAATCAATAGAAGCCTTAGACTTTCACTGAAGTCCTTTTGAGTTTAAACATGCCTTTATTTGAACTTGAAACAGAGCTGTGTGTCTTCAGTGACCAAGCTGGAGTGAATTGGAGAAGTCCCTTGGCTTCTGGCAAAACTAATCTAACTTCTAATGAGGATTGTAGCTTTACAATCAGATTGCACAAATACATTCATTCTTTCAAGCAATGCACTATGACATCTTGCATTAATTCTTCCCTGCCGTTGTTTTCTCTTAGTTGTAAACTATTTATAGGCATGAGATTTTACTTAGGAAAGCAGGACTCAGAGCCTTATATCACTTGAGAGCTTTTGAAAATCTCAGTGAGTGTTTCAACTTCCTACTGTAAACTGGAATGTCCACACAGGTAAGTAAATTAAAGATTGGTGTGAATCTGATACTTTAGCCTTGTATCCTGCTGAAAACCCAAAAGCATTCCTTCAGGAAGTTGCTTGCTCCTAAGGGCCTAAAATGCTGCTTATAGTGCCTATAATGAACCTTTAAGATCATATATAAAGATTTCAGATCGCTCAATCATAATGTGTATGAGTCCAGTATGTTCACCCTCCTCTAATTCCAGAAAATTATTTTCCATTTCCAAGACTATGCACACTAAGGATTTCTAACTGGCTAATTGAGCAATTTAAGCAGTGAGATTTGTAGTTAATTTGGTTGTCTGACCAAGTCCTTGAATTTGCTAGAAAACTACTGTTCAGCAACAAGTTTCAAATTAAGTAATCAAAAATGATGAGATTCTTTGAGCCTTTAAATGAAGTGGATGGATTTTTTTTCATGGCAGAAGCTTCCTGTTGGATTTTTAAGGAATATTGATATACATCTTGCAGAATAAAAGGCTCATTTGTTGTGCAGGGTTTAATGAATTTGAAAATGAGTTGCCATTACCTGTGTAGAGTGTTTGTAAGGAGGATCCTTTAGGCAGTATAAAGCTCTTAAAAGAGCATGATGTTGTTTTTCAGAGGATGGAAAAGACCTGAAAACCTGCATGCACGGAGTTGTAGCTGTGGCTTGACAAATAGGATTGACATGAATTATTTAAAAAATGAGTAAAAATGGGCACTTTTAGCAAGCCATCTTTCCTATTTTTGTACCTAGCTCCCCATATTAAAATGAAAATGCTTCCTCTCTTCTGCAGGGCAGAAGTCTTCCTTTTCCACTGGACAAAACAGTGTTTCTCATGGGAATGAGCACTGATAGTAAACACCATGTTGTTATGCCAAGGCAAAATTATGGAAGTTTCTTCTCTCCTGACTATTGTTTTTGCCATGTTAATGGTTGCCTAGAGAGCCAAAGGGGAAGTAAAACAAAGGAGGGCTTCTGAGCAGTTGTACATAGGCATCTTTATCAATATGAAGAAAGAAATCTAATGTTTCATGGTAATATTAAGTCAGTGCTGAGAACTGGCCAGAACTCTTAGACTCCTGGCTCCAGCTTGCAAGGCAAAAAGCCAGAAGAGCTCTGGCAAATGCTCTGCCTCCTTGGGCTCCAGTGTCCTAGGTTGTTCAGTGTGCCTTTACCAGGTTTACTGTGTTTACATTGCTTTACTTTTTAAGTCTAATGTTACATACAGCAGCCTAGAAAAAGATTCAGGGGAGTAATGCTTTTGTTTTCTTATACCAGCTTGCATTGATGAGGATTTTTGCACAACGAGAAAAGAGTGTAGAAAAACACTTTCTGTGTAGCACTATAAAAAAAAATCCTGTGTATCTCTTGTGTGCAGGTGATACAGCATCAGTTTATAGCATCAGCCTACCTTCTCAGTGCCTTCTGCATAATGCTTGATTTTTTTTAACTGTATTTGCATTTGAAAATTGATACTACTATGGTCTAGTGTGATATAGTCAGGAAGAGTTTTAAACTTGTAGGATACAAGATAACTGAATAATAGATTTTTCTAGCTGCCTATAAGTTTAGTAATAAAATCTGAGCTAAAGGCCTGAAGTTTATAGAACTCCACATGGTTTAGGACTGGCTTTACAAAATGCGTTTTATATCACCACAGTAGAGATTAATGGAATTTCTTGCTTCTCTGTTTCTCAGGGTGACTTAAAGGTTAGGATTTTATTTGGTTGATTTTTCTTGGCTTTATCTGTTTCTTGTGGGGTTTGTTGTTTTGTTTAGTGTTTTTGTAAGGTAATCCCTTTATTTGCATTTCAAGACACTATTAGGCTTTGAACTCCATTATTTTCCTCTCTGCAAGACTGCTGAATCCTTATATCCATGTCTGTGCTATAATTTTTAATTAGATGGGCAGACAGAACTTTGACTAAATATCTCCTAATGTATTTTAAATAATTAAACAACAAAACAACCACCATACTTCTCCATTGTTCTTCTAAAGTGTTATTCCCGTAGTGCTTGGATATTGCAGAACAGCTTTGACTTTCATCTTGCTTTTCTGTAGTTTAAAAACAAATTAAGTATGCCAGATAAAGGTCTTTGTGATAATGAGAAAAGTTGAACTAGGTAACTTTAAGTTATTATTTTATGGAGTGTGTAGAGGCTATAGAGCTGGCCAGGTGGCTGATTTGGCATGGGCTAGATTCTGAAAGAACTGGGAACATTTTGCTTCAGAAAAAGGGATCCCTTTTTCCTTTGTGTGTGTTAAATGGGAGCTACGTGACCACTTTCTCCTGTAAGAACGTCTTCTACAACCAAGTGACTGCAAAGCTTTTATCAGTTATTATTTAGGTTGCTATCTTTATGAAAGAAGTTGGAAGCTATAAAAATACTCTCACTTTGCAGCCAGCATATAAAACATATTTTATACATTTGTGTTACCTAAAGATTATGCTTGTGGGTGTAGCTTCCTGTCTTGCTTGTCAATACCATCGGAGTAGTGTTGTTTTTACTGACCATACAACAAACTAGTGCTTTCTTACAGGACCTTGCAATGCTCTCATCATGTCTTACTAATGAAGGTGATGTCATTGCTCATATCTGTGCTTGTAGATACAGTTGCTAAAACAAGATCTCTGCTGTCCATTATATTTTTTTATTTCATAGTTCTGCATCTTCTCTTCATCTTTTTTCTCGCTCTGTCCTCCTGCTTTCCAAGGCTGTTGCCTGATTCTCAGCTTGTTTGTTTTGTCAGTGGACAAGCAATGAGCAATGTCTTCTAACACTTAGCACGTTAAGTGGAAGCATGGAATGTGCATGCTTTCTTCCTGATGTGTTTCTGTCTATGGAGAAATTTTCTCTCCCTGTAGGAAGACTGGATTTTTGATTAGTCACTAGTCCTTTAGATTGAGGTTTGTGTTTGCTGACTGAACTCAGTAACTGGAACATGCTGAGCTTCTGTTTACAGTTACTAAAATTGAGAAATCTGTATACTGGCTTGAGAAAATACCATCTCTGTTGGGTCAGACTTTTTCAAGGATTATTTCCTGTTGGTGGAGGTCTAAGCACTGATTAAAAAGAGGCCTTGGAATCTTTCTCTGTGGGACACTTAGGGCAAATTACTCCATGTGTAAGAGAGATTGTAAACTTGACAGCTCTACAAGAGCAAGGTCAGATACCTCTCAGTTTTTCTAGATGCTGTGAGCCAGCTGTGGTGTTTCTGCTGGAAAGGGAAAATTTAAACTGTTGAAAGTAGATGATTGCCACCTGCTATGTGAATGGTTTTTGTTTGATTAATATGGATTTATTTAAGTATCAAGAGAGTTTTCAAAGATGACTGCTTCTTGCTTTCTGACTTTTGGCCAATAACCCCTCAAGAATGGTGTTTGCCTTTTGATGTTACTCTTCATGAAGCCTGCTTCCTGCATTGCAAATTACGTTTTTAAATTTTTGCTGTGATCACTCTGTGCATGGGTGTGATTGCACCTTCAACTGGTTCCAGAGCTCTGGGGGTAAATAAGGCACTGTGATGTATTCAGCTACATACCTGGAAGTTTTAGGGGGTTTGGGGTTTTTTTATTCCTATTCCCTCCCCATTTGAGCTTCAAAGTAATCTAGATCTTGTTGAGAGCATTTGATTCTCAAATATTTTTAAGTGCAGGTGTCCACAGTCCATCAATTCTGGCTTTTACATACAGAATCCTCTTAAACAAATTTTGATTAAGAAAAGAGGAGGGAGAGCAGTTAGGATTTACTCTGATTTCAGTGGCTAGTGGTTATCACCAAAAAGGGGTGGAAGGAGACAACTTACTGCAAGCACCACTGATGTATTTTTAATGCCTTTTCCTGAAACTCTCTGGCAGTTGTTATGGTAGACTCTGTTTTGAGCTTCCCTATGTTTTAAATTAAATATATATAAATAAATGTTGGAAGGACATGTTATCTTTAGTACTTTCTGTTCTGCAGATGAAAAAACCTAAGCTTTCTTCTGTACATAATTTTAGTGTAACCAAAGAATGCTGAAAATATTAAAAATGAAAACAAAGCCTGAACTGAAAATTTTACTGTAAATGGAAACTATTGAAAAAATGGTGAGCTGGCTGCTTGCTGTAAGCACTTCAGTACATTGGGGAAATCTGATTTCCTTTCCCGAAGAGAGATGATCCGGAGCTGTCAGAAGGTTCTGATTTCCTAAATGACAGACTCTGGTAGCTTGTGTGGATTGTGAGGATTGACTCTTTCTATGAATTCTGTGCTTGCATGGAGGTCTTCAGCATGTTTGAGAGACTGCAAACTGGCAACCGTAATCTTATGCCATTAGTCCAATTAAATCATTTTGAATTAAGCTGAACTGTGAATATGTGCAGGTGTAAGTAGTGCTGTTACCTCTGCTGTCTCTTAAATATTTGCACTTGTTTTCATATGAAGTAGCTGTTCTATCTGTGATTTCTCTACTTTCTGTGAACTACATTGAAAGAGGGGAAGCTATCACTGAAGTTCCCATGGTTATAAAAAAGGAGTCTTGTTTGTATAAATTACAGGGATGTTCCAGGCATTGTGTGTCCTGTTTTACTCATCATCATTGGTTGTGTATTGTCCTATTCTGATTAAATAATTCGTTTTCTTATTATGAAAAGAAAAAAAGGAAGTTTTCTCAGAATAATCTTGCAAACTGGGCTTATGCATATGTGAATCTAATGGAGATGAAATTCAGGTGGGTGTGATATTCTGCCCACCCCTACACTAAAGAGAAATTTCCATACATGGTGTTTTTAATCATGCCTTATGGAATGGGCATGTACATTGGTCTCTAGAGCTAGTGATTCTGCTTGTGATTTACATACCCTCAGAGAATGAGGAAAGCTCGTCTGTGGATACACAGTCTCAGCAGAGGAATGTATCTGTAGGAGGGAATGCAGTGAGCTTGTGTGCTGGTTTGTTTACAGAGATTTAATTTATAACCAGTGAGCTTGTATCCGTCCACTATTTCCCTTGTAGAGCATTAACCTAGAGAGTTTTGTCTTCTTGCCAGAGTGAATGTTAAAGTAGTGTTTGTACAGAAATGCTTTTCTTATAAAGGTGTGCTTTGAAGAGACTGAAGATGATGAGAACTGAAGTCAGATACTCAAACTGATTTAGCTTTTATTTATTTCCCTCTTCCTTAGGCTACAGTTCTGCATGAGTCATTTGTCATGGAATGAAGTTCTGGTTGCCACCATGGGGTTGGGGTTAAAGTAGAGGAGGCTTTGGAGGAGAGGAATTAATATAAATTTATAAGATATTGCTTGCATAAATAACAGAAAACAATAGTATTTATACCCTCTTACAGCACAGTTATCTAGAATAATACATACAGTAATGCTGTGATATGGACATGGCTGCCATTCTGCTATACGTAGCTGACTTGTTCTTCTGTTTTATCAACCTCGTTCTCGGTGAGCAGCAACGTATCCAGCAGAATGGCCGATGATGCTTGGATGGGTGAGCTCCTCAGCCTCATTGGGCTCTGGTACATAATGGGGTTAATCCCATTTCTCATCCCATTCATGACAAAGAGCTTGGAATTTTCTGCCACAGAGCTTCTGAAAGAGATCCTGCTGGAGTGCTTCCGAAGGGCTTTGGCAGGCTTTATGGTCTGATAGTTGCAAGTGATGTACCTCCTGAAAGCCTCCCTAAATGTTTTGTTGAAGAGTGTATATACAAGAGGGTTCACTCCTGAGGATACATACCCTATCCAAACAAATATCTCCAAAAGCTTTTGAAAAACATCCTTGTTGCAGGAGTTGCACAGAACTGAGCTGATGTTTGTTATGAAGAATGGGCACCACATCAACAAGAAAAGAAAAAATACAATCCCCAAAACTTTTGACGCCCTTTGTTCGTTGGTTATCGTTTGCATGGACTTCCTCCCAATCGTGGATGTCCTGCAGATAGGAATGTCACTGGACAAAGTCTGGTCCTTTCTGGAGCCATTTAGCATGGCCACCTTTTCTGGTGAGGAGGCGGGTGTTTTGTCACGCTGAAAGACTGTGGACACTGTTGACCAGGTGAAGCGCTGGGGCGGTTTGTTGATCAAATAGGCCTTTTTGCGCAGCACTTGGATTGTCAGGAAATAAGTGACGATCATGATAGCGAGGGGAATGAAGAAGGCAGCCACTGATCCGTACAGAATGAAGTCGTGAAAACGCTCAGGCATCAGGACACACGTGATGTTTGTAGAGTTGCCGTTTCCATCCTCAATGCCTCTGATAGGGATCGGAATTGCAATGCCTGCAGGAGAAAAAACAAGTGCTTCGGCATAGGGTAATCGCTTCACTGGGTCTGAAGCCTCGGGGTTTCTAAAGAAAGGTAATTCCTGAGCTCTGGAGCAAACACAGGGTGACAGACACAACGTGAGTTGTTGCAGGCATCATGTGGGCAATTGGGCAAACAGTACTTTATAAGACTTGGCAAGCTGAGCTTTAACAGAGTGCCCTTTCTAAGGAGATTGGTGATTGAGGAAGCAGTGTAAAGTTGCCAACTTTTCAAGTGTAAAACACATGAATTGCTTTGAGTCTGGTTGTTAGAATTAGTGTGGCTTTTCCTCCAGTGAATTGTGTTTCCCTAAAGCCATCTGCCCCTTTTTTTTTTTTTTCTCTTCCCCAGGGTAACCTTTGCACTTTTTGAAGGGCAGTTTTGTAAATACATATATCTATATATCTTGTCTTTTCTCTCTTCTATTAACCACATCAAGTGACTGGACACAGACAGCTGATTTTTTTCACCCTGCTTGACTGTTTTGTATATACAAGTAGTTAAATAGTTGCCAGAATTAGGCAGTGTGTGTTTGAGATGGATTTGTTGTTTAAAGTCTCGTGCATATTTAGGAGTGTTTAAATGAGGCTGGCTAGCCCTGTAATTCACCACTCGTTTTTAAAAAATGTTAGCAGCCTTGTCTTTTAAATGATTTTTTTATAACCATTAAATTACACTCAGCACTTCATTTGCCAGCATTCTGACATTGCAACTAAAACAACAGGTTCCTTGCTGTCTGGTGAAGGTGATTTGTGCTGTTTTCTGATACCACTTAATGAGATCTAGGGATTTACTGTATTCCTCTGCTACTCCACTTACTGAAGTTGGTTGAAAGCAGCAAGAGCAACATCGGTTACTCTTCAGTAACTCAATCCCTTTCTTAATTAGAAGTACACCTTCAGTTACAACAAGCATTTAAAATGGGAACTGAACCAAATTAACTTGATTTTGAGAACCTGGCTCAGCTGCAGAGTGGTTTTGTGTTAGATAAATTGAAAAGTAAGGCACTAGCTAATGGCAATAAATCACACATTAAAAGGTCAACTTGTAAGTATCTTGTCATGCTAAGTTTTTTGTGGTGGGAGTTGGTGATAGAACAGAGATTTTCTCCTATCATCATAGCTTTTCCAGAATTTTTTTCAAGTTGGAAATTTGGGGTTTAGGTTTGTTTGCCTCAGCCAAGAAGGTGAATATACCCATTCTCTGGCCATAATAATGCAGAATAATTTTTTTTCAGTTTTGCACACAGTGCATACAGAACTATGGCTGCCTGCAGCATACATGAAGTTATTTGAATTAAATGTTTTCACTTCCTTAGCTCGTTTAATAGATTTATTGTTTTAAGCATTAAAGACAGGTGTGGTGCAGCACACACTGATAGCACAGAAGTTTGTACATTGGTATCCTTTATATAAACTGTTCAGGGTTTGTTGTTTTGGGGTTTTTTTAGTTAGACATTAGCCTTTCTATATGCTGTCTTAGCCTTCAGCGTGGATGTTACCAGCCACTCATTTATCTTTCAATCTTTGGTATAAGTAATTAGCCTTTTTGTCCTTGCTTCATGGGCCAGTTATAAGGCATGGATTTTACCAACTCGTGACTTAAAATTGTATTTGGGACAGAATATACCATCACAGGAACATGAAATCTTGCTTTCCTGGCCAACATGCTATGCATGCAGATATTTTCTTCTGATTTTTGAACTCTTAGGACCATGAAGAAGAGTGTTGATTATCCTGACTCAATCCTTGGCCTTTCTGGTGAGCCTGATAATGAGGAGTGGTTCAGGCAAATTTTTATGGTGTAGCTATGTATGATCTGAGAGGTGGACTTAGGCCAGCCTGAGTGTTCTGGTCCTCCAATCAATAGTACTTGGCCAAATTTTCCATTTTTCCCACCTTTCACCTATTGTTTTGGACATGAAAAGCTTCTGTGTTCCCCTTTTCAGTCTCCAGGTCTCACATACCTATTGAAATGAGCCAAACCACGATGATTTTGATGATTGTTGTAGCCCATGAATTGTATTGACTGGCCTGGATCGGCTTTTTTATCGCAATGTAGCGGTCTAGTGAGATGGCACAGAGGTGCATGATGGAAGCTGTGGAAAAGAGGACATCAAGGAACAGCCAGATAGGACACAAGGCAGTTGGTAAAGGCCAGGTGTTGTCTGAAAGAGAGCAAAAAACTCATTAGAATCAAAGCTTTTTGAGAACTGTCAGTGTGTGATTTTACTGTGGCATCAGTACCTTTGAGAAGTTCAAAGTACTACAGGAGCTGAGCTTTTGCCACTGCCTCAGCTGGGTTCTGTCTTACATTTTAGTTAGCTCCTAACTGCTGTGGTTGCTGCCATGGTATTGATCAGGCTATTTGTGTACAATAAACCTTTCCCTTTCTTTTTGTCCTTTTGTGGCAAGCTCTTTATGGCAAGGACTCTGGATTAAAGAGTTTATAAAAAATAGACCATGACTGTGTCTTGTGAGCCTGCTGTTAAATGATTATTTTCAGCTGTTTCTCCTTGATGGTCCTGTGGTTTAAGGTTGTCTTAAATGGAGGAGATAATGGGTCACAACCAAAGTATTAGTCAGTCATTGTAGAACCACAGTTGAATCTTAGGAGTGATTTTCAAGAATCTCGTTCACACATTTTTAGAATTAGTTTGCTGTGTCACTCAGCCAGATACAGTTGAGCACTAATGTGGCAGAGTAGGGAGTAGGGCTGTTCTGTCTCAGTAATGATTTTATAGAAATTGAACAGTTTTGTGCATGTCCTTTTTTTTTTTTTTTTTTTTTGTTTTTTTTGGTTTTTTTTGTTTCCCCAAGAGCAATGGCTTGGATTTTAAGTCTGGCATCCTGTTTTCTAGAGCAGTTACCTGTCCTTAGTGTTCATCTTTATACCAAACATAGGGTCTGTCAACTGCACTGTGTCCAACATAAAGGTTTTGTAGTGTTCAGACTTCCAAACGGACTGTATTTTTGAGAGCTATGTCTCCCCTATCAATGTCTACAATACCAAATGAACTGTAATGTAACTCTGATTGTTTTTTTTTAACTGGTCCATTTTCACTCAGATATAGGTTGTACTGCAATCTAGTGCAAGCAGTGTTCAGTTTGAGGTGCACTTTAGTGCTGTGTATCTATAAGGATATTCTGCAGTTCTAGGTAAGAATGCGTGAATGAGAAAGATTTTTCTAATAGTAGAAGTTGATCTACTAAATGTATTTTCCTCCCTTATAAAATTCAGCTATACTCAATCAGAAGGCACGTTAATAGTATTGCCAGGGAAATCAGTTCTCTGTTGAATGACAATTAGGGGGAAAAGAAGGCATTTCTAATAAATCAGATTGGTTTTAATTTCCTTGGTCACCATAAATAGACCTGCATGCTGAGAATTCCAAATGAGCTGGACTTTGGTAATGTCCAGTCTTACCGATGTGGTAACATTACAGTCATTTGAGATTAAAACACTTCTTTGTAATGTGACCGATAGATGGAAATTATAATGGTGCTGCTTTGACTTGAATTATAACCTCCAGAGGATGGAAAACTTTATGAAGACAAACATAGCAAGCAAGTACTTTTCTGCACTCTTACCTCTGCTGGGAAACCTTCTGTGTTAAACAAAGAGCATGGATAGATGGAGCCCTGAACTGAACCTCAGCCAACCCCAAAGCAGAGGGCTCCAGGTGAGGATTACATAGGCAGTGAGGCAGAAAGGAAAGAGGCTGTCTGTTTTCAATTTATTAACCAGTAAATTTTAGTATCTACCATAATTATTTCCTAAAATAGATGCTATGGTTGAAATTATGCTTCAAAAAAATTAGTCTGTCAGGCAGGTATGAGAAAGTTGTAATTAGTAGATTATGCAACATTTACTCATCTTTAATTTTCATGCCTAGACTTTTAGCTGGCAGTAAGGTATGGTGCATTTCTGAAATGGATTTCCTTTAAAAAGAAAATTGTATTCAAAATGTATTGTGGCTCATGTAACCAGCTGTAATTTTAAAAAAAAGACAGTTAAAAGAAATAACTGATTTGATGGGCTTGAAATGTTTTTGCTCACTCCAGAAAATTAATACAATTCTTTTGACTTTGTGATGAAAGAATAATTCAGATAAAACATGAACAATAGGAAATGTGTTCTACAATTTGAAAGATGGCAGATAACACAGCTGGATTCCAAGTGAGCAGCTAATACTTCTTTTGGAGAGTACTTGCATGCTGTTCCCTGGCTTATAACTGCTTTGCGTTCTGGAGAATTCCAGTGTAAAAGATCTTTCCTTTTTTAGTTAATTTGCTGTTTGCAGAAGAAAATACTTTGCAACAAACACCCCTTTTGCTTCTTTGAAATAAAGATACATTTAAACAGAAATCTGGTACAAAGCAATCTTGTACATTTTTGAGTTCTAAGAGCTTTTGTGAGTTGACAAGTGCAACTGAACAGAGAAAGCTTTATATTTCCTTCATTTTGAAAAAGTCTAGTTTTGAACTGTGCAGAAGGCAGTAGGTTATCACATTCATGATTATAGCATTATGTCCTGCTGTATTCATGTGTAAGAGATGCTGGGTTTTATCCAAACAAAATCAAAGTAAACTTTAAATGTGGTAACTGGTAAGGACTGAAGATGATGGTTATTATTTAAATGAAACAAATATAATGAAACTGATACTGTAAAGTCCAGAAGAGTCACACAGTTGTCTGGGATTCATTCTTAGGTGTGTTTTGCTATAACTTACTTTGATTTGTAGGTTACACCTGCATTAGATTCTTAGGTGCCCAGTGTTTGAGGCAATGCTCTGGGCTGAGTTCTTGTGCTTTTCTGGTGATGGTGGTGCTGTCTATCACTGTTGGTCTATTATGTTAGTTTAGGAATGAGGAAAAAAATGGAATATTAATTTCCTTTCATGACTCAGAAGGTGTCTCTGACCCTTGAACATGATGGTGACCCGCTAGGTTGTTGTCCTGCTTTATAATTCAAAATATAAAATGAATATGTCCTGCTGGGTGGTGATACAAAGCCATTAGCAGGTCATGCTTAACTTGGACTGTTCTGATTCTCCTACTATAGATCCACATTGTGGAAGCAGACCAGAGCAGTTACAGGGCTGAGATTCTCCAGTCCCATTTTTCTTGGGAGCTAAGAGGGGATTGGATTTAAAAAAAAAAAAAAAAAAAAAATTAATGCCTTGGTTAACTGACAAATGTGCCTGCCTGAAAATTTGTCTGGTTTCTCCAGCTGTCAGGTGGTGTAAGTTAAAAAGGTGTGCCTTCTACCTACAAACCTTGCCTCAGATCCTCCCAGCACTGCAGCAGTGCTGCTGTTGCAGATTTTGCTTGTTTTGAGTCAAAACAAGAAAGAGTACATGCTTTAAGATTTGTCTTGCACCTTAAGAGCAGTAAAATTACTTTTTACCACAACTGTCTACCCTTGGTTAATCTTTATTTAAGAAAAGCTCTATTTATAGGAAATACTTTGGAACTGTGTAATCCGTAAAACAAAGTTCGGTATAGAAGAGCTGCTCTTGCTGTAAGCCAAAATGTTTTTGGAAACCTTGAGAGAAAGCACTGCTTGTGTACATGTATAAGCACCATTGAGAAAAATCTTTAAATATACTTGGAAACATTTCGTTCTTCTGCTGTAATGTCTGTAGAAATGTGTTACCTGTAAAGTTTGTTGCTGTTAGATAATGATGGTTTTGCTGAGATGGAAATGGACATTTTCAGTCACCAGCTCATTTAAGCCTAAACTTCAGTCTTCCCCCTGGTGTGTGTGTCTGTAGCTGTGTGTGGGTTCTTCACCCTCTTGGTAGTACTTGCCTCCATGGGCTGCCGAGGCTGGTGTCTACAGGCTGTTTTCTAGTTTTTTTAATTTAATCAAAGTAATTTTTTTTTTAATTAGGCTCACTTTCTGCGAAATAAATCATTGTTTTTTTACTGATCTTTAAATTTGAGATTTTGGAAAGTAGTCCTTGATTGAAGTTTTCTCTGGCAGTTTGCACAATCAAGAAGGGAAGCCTTGTTGTGGTTAATCGTCAGTAATGGGGAAAGATTAAGCCAGTGATTGCTTGTAATAGATTAAAGTAATGGTTTGCAGCCTAGGATGATCAGCATTACCTTCTGATTTTAAGTGGATGAATATCAGGAGTAGAGAATTTATTTTAAAAAAGGGTATGTGTGCCATCTCCAAGTAGCCCATTGCCCACCAAGCTGTGGTCATCAGACTTCTTCCTGCTGCAGGCTTTGCAAGTGGGAGGATCTCTCAAGTTTGTTTGCTAATTTCACTATCCAATGAATAGCAACATTTTTGCTTTCCTTCAGTAGTTCTGAGTGTTAGAAATTTGCGTAACTGTTTTGAAAGCTAGATTACAGAGAATGCAATTAGCTCCTAGTGGGCCCTCCTTGTTTGTTTTTTTTTTTAAGAAATGAGAAGAATTTAGCAAGTTATAAAAGCTATGAAATGTTTATGTATTCTGACATTCGTACTCCTAAATTAAAATTGTTGTGTATGCTTGTACCAGAGTACATTTTGGTTGCTCTGCTGAGAATAAATAATGTGGTACTTGTGGCATTACGCCTGCAAGTGAGCTTATGGATTCATTTATTTACTTATTTTTAAAAGGGGCAGCTTTTTATTACAGAGACAGTCAATTTCTGAAGATTTTTTGGTAAGGTTTCCACCAGGGTGTGGAGCCAATGTCTGTAACAGGTTTTGATTTTGAACACCCTATGACACATCAGTTTGTACAGTCAGGGTCTTAATGTGACTGCACTTTAGTTCACACCTTTTCCTTCAAATCTTCCCCACATAATTAGATATCAACCCCAAATCGGAAGCATAATATTTTTACTCTGTATCTAGAAGCTGCACCCAGCTCTTTCATTTTTATGGGAACATTCCTGTGTGGAAGTGCCAGGAGGCTGGATTTAGTTTGCTGTCTGGCTGTCAATGACTATTCTGTGTTCAAGTAGTTATCTGGCTAATGTAGCTTCAAGATTTAGACTTGTTATGTATTTAAATGTCTGTTCTATCCTCATTCCAGTAACTCCTCATGTTTTGCTCATGCTTTGAACTTCTATAAACACCTCAGCATCTTCTCCCAGTCAGTGAAGAGGCAAAGCAGTTTTTCTGGTTGGCTGCCAAAGAGAGACTTGTATGCAAGAAATTTCAGTTCTAACCACTGTTGTGTAGAAGGCGGGTTGTGGTCTTAATTAATTATAACTGATTTTACTACTTTATGCTAAATTTCCTGCATTGTGAAAAGCGTTTTTGTTTGACTTTTGAATTAAGATTCCTAGCATACTTTAAACTGTTGTAACCAGGGTTTAACACTGGATTAATTGAGAGATTAAGAAGCAATAGACTCTTTATGAAGTTATAAAGAAAAGATTTGTTAGTCTAGCAGAATGAAAATAATAATAAATTAAAAAATCCAAACCAACAGAATTCCACCACTGCCAAAAACCTGCTCCACAAAATCTAGAATTTACCTTCCTTTATATTGATTGCTAGTCAATACTAGTGCTTTTTATGGCTGGTAGTTTCATTGTTGTTATTAATGAGACCTTTGGCAGGAACTAAGCAGTTACAGCATCTATATTTAAGTATGGAGATGCACATCTGCTTCTTGCCTCTGCACACATGTGCACATATATGACATACCAATGTTTTCCATAAGTAACTGGTTTTTTGAGGTAGAAATCACTGTCTCAGTAATGTACATTCAGTTTTCTTTTTAAAAACTGTTGCTTGAAAAAAAACCCTATTCTATGATCTCAATGCTGAATTCTGACCTCCAGTTCACACTTCTGTATGGGGAGAAGCAGTCTGTAATGTACAGAAATTCGGTCTCAAGGCATTTAATGAATAAACACGTTTGTTAATAAAGTGATTCCAGTTTTCTGCAACAAACAGAAGCTACTGATGGCCTTTCTGAAATAAAGTTTATGGTTGTGTTTTCTTGTTGCTCAGGCAACTCTTAGAGTCTAGCTTAGGAAAAATGAACTCCTGCAGTCTTTCATAGGACCCAGTGGTATCTGTACCTTAAAGATAATTATATAAATCCGTAAGTTTATTGAAAAACCTTTTCTCATTGATTTTTTTCTATTTATTGTGTGAAAATAAACATTTTAAAATGTATTCTTAAAGAAATTTTGGGACTAAAAGAGAGAAACTTTCCCCTGGAGTTGCCTGTGATTAGTTGTCAGAAGCAGTATCTGAAATAAAGCTGGGCATGAGAGACTATGGAAAAATCATTCCTTTAGTCTGTAAGGACTAATGAGAAAGAAAATGTCATATCCAGTGTTTGTTCTTGTAAAAAAAGACCTGTTTCATATGAAGCAGACTAAATGACAAATCTATATCTCAAACATTAGGTACATGGATTGAGGATTCCTTGGCTTGACACATGACTTAATTCTTTGTGATGCTTTATGAGCCTGCCACTTTCCCCAGGGTGGGAGAAAATCAGTTTCTCTGAAACTGGTACTGGTAAATTTTGTTGTCACTTATGGTGCCAGAGACCATCTCTGACTGACCATGTAAATATGTATGACTGCTGATGGAGTCAATACTCAGGTAAAATCAGGTGCATTACGCATAGAAAGTTCAAAACCTGTTCAGTCTATTGAACAGATACCCAGTCTTGACTTCAAGTTTCTTAAGAGAATACTACGTGTAATTAGTGTAATACAATACATCAAATGTCAGCATTGTTCTGATGTTGTTAAAAATTATATTACACTGTACAAAATGTAATTTCCTGTGCTCCAGCTCCTATTTGAATCAGTTTTAAGTCTTGGGTGATTTTTGAATGGTTTATTTCAAAGGAAAGAATATCTACATGGTTGTACTTCCCATAAACACATTAAGCTCTATTAAGGTGAAAGGGAGAGAAGACATAGCAGCTCTCATCCAAGTGATTTTTAAAATTGTAATGGTGGAAAGCACACAACTTTTCTGTTTAAATTAGACCATATGCAAACCTGATGAAACAAACATGCTGCACTTACCAAATAATATTATGAGAAGGGCAATCGGCATCACAAACAGACCCACGAGCAAATCTGCCACCGCCAAGGATGTCAGAAAGTAGTTGGTAGCATACTGCAGCTTTTTCTCCAGGGACACCGCCAGAATGACAAGTATGTTCCCCCCAATGGTGGGGATTATCACCAGGAGGATCAGCAGTGCTGCCCAGTGCACTTTGTTTCCTTGTTCCTCACTTGGGTAGTCCTGCTTGGGTGCTTCTGTTACTGAGAGTGGTGACAACAATCCATTGCCAGCTCCAGACCCGTTCAAGAGATGTAAAGGATGGGACATTTTTGTGTACAGAGGAATGTATTTGCGAGCTGTATTTTGCACAGGAGTTGTGTACGGTGCAAGAGTTCTCTGTTCCTCTCTGGTCCAGGATGGTCCTGAAGAAAGGCCAGCATGGTCAGTATAGTAAACTGGTCATCTGCTATTTTGAGATTCTGTAACCATATCCAAGCTGGTATCCAATTTTTTTATTGTGTGCCTTGCTGGGCGCAAAATAGTTTTAAAAATGAAAGTCCTGTTTTGTGTCCATCTCCGGTTGGTAGGGCTCAGTGGTCTGGTCTCCCCTTTATAGCGATGTTCAGGTTTCAGAAGATTATAAGAAAAATATCAGTAGCTGTCAAAAACAAGTGGTGCCTTAGCTTCCTTTTATTTTTTCTTTCTACAGCAGTAGAGTGATCAATGAATCTGAATGCCAAATGATTCCCTTTAGGTGCAGTCTATGTAGATTTGCTCCTTCTGAGTACAAACTGATGCAGAGGCAGATGCTCGAGTTGTGTATGTGCAACTCCTCCTCTCTCGAGTGTCTAGTCTCCAGCCGCATGTGCGTAGGCAGACAGCAGTTCCCATATTTCCCCTTATTAAGAATCCTATTTCTCCACAGAGGGTAACCCCAAAAATATCTTCAGAAATTATGTATGAGGTTTCCTTTTTAATCTCAGCACTTCCTAATTTATCAGGTGAGGGTCAGGAAACTGCAGACAATAAAACACTGGTGACAGTCTCAAGGGGACCATAGATATTTATCGAACTGAGACATCTAAATTTACCCATTACTTGAAGGGGTGGGGGTGAGTAAAGCGCTTGCTTTTGTAATCTGAGCAAGGCTTTTATTAAGCACAGTCTGTTCTCTCCCTCTTTCTTTCTCTGTCTCTATCAACTCTGCTAAAGACTAAAGGCTTGCATTTCCCCCTACAAGCAGAGACTCAAACAGCTGTCCCGGCATTAAGCTGAAAAACGGTCAGTTACTGAGAAGATTTAATGTGTTGCAGTTTTCAGGTGAAGAAAGTCTTACCTCTTTCTTTTGCATTTTAGTAGAGTTCACTTTGCATCCAGGAAGATACTTTGTAATTTTCTTTTTCATCACATGGTGAATTTTGAGACTTTTCACTACTGTCTGGAAAGCAAGTTGTTAATTTACTTTTGGCTTTTATAATATTTCTGAAGCTTGTCTCTTTGTGTGCTTTTGTTTAGCACATTTCTTCTATCTCCAAGATTAAGAATTTCTGTTTTGAGAAAACTGTATTTCTTCTCACCCAGGTATTTTCTTCAACTCTGAAATGGAGGAGAAAAATAATTCTTACCACATTTAAAAAATAATAGAAATAAGTCTGTATTCTCTTTTGCTATCCTTTCTCTTCCATTCTTTGTTGATTTTACTTAAGTGACCAGCCGAGTCTGTGTGCAGTTCTCTCTCTGTTCACAAGCAAAGCTCGCAGATTGCTGCTACCCTTGTTGGCTGATTTACTCATTGCAGCGTATCCAGCTCCAGTGTTTGAAAAGCTGGGAGGTTTGGCTGGAAAAGAGACAGAAAGGGTTAATTGATTCAGTGCTCCAGCACTGTAATGTGTGCTCCGTGTAGCTGTATCAGGATGTGCAGGTCCTGGAAATGACCCTTCATGCTACAGCATTGTGTCTCTGTGCAGTGTAGTGTGTGTCTGTCTGTCTGTCTGTCTGCTGCTCGCTCTCTGGGCTCTCTTGCTCACTTGCTTTCTGGACGGAAGCACAGTTAACCCTAAAAAGTTCTGCAGCCCTGTAAATACTCCAGGTTTTTTCTTGCCTAACTTTATAAAAGTATTGCCTAGCACATTTAAATTTTAAGTGTGTGCACTGTTACTTTAAAACTTCCCTTCTGCAGCTGCTTTTTATTATCCTGAATGTTCTCTTTTGTTACCTTCCAACTTTCAGATGTGTGTATAACCCCAGTGTCATCTTATAGTTCTGCATTAAAATGGAAATAGAGTTCACTTCCAAGGACATTAGCTGCAAAATTGTGTAATAAGTCCTTGAGTAAAGGCCAGAAGAGACCATGAGATCATGGTCTGACCCTCTCTATGACACCAACCATTACATTCCATGAATTGCTAGTGCTCACCAGCCTTGAGCTGGAAATCAGATCCCCAGTGCATCAATTTATATTTCTTTAAAAAAGAAGAATATCTCTAGAATGCAGGTAATGTGGGGATAAAAAGAGAAGGCTGTTGTCAGAAATGAACAGTAATACTTGAAGTGTATCCATATAATACCATAGAATTTTCAGTGGTTTTCAGTTGTTCCTTATTTTTCCTTTTTAAAGGAAACCTTCAATAAGATTCCATGTGGTATTCATTTATAATTGCGTGTTGATACCTTTATTCATTAGAAAAGTATATATTACAAAAATAAAGGTTATTTCACCTCTGACAGTACTGAGAGAGTAGAACACATGAAAACATACAAGAAGTGGAAGTTTAGACAGGACAATACGTTATTGAGCTAATGAGCATTTGGATTAAGTTTTTCTTAAGCTCTGCTATATCTAATCAACTTTGGTTTATATTCTATAGATCTTGAAGGATGTCCTGGCATTAATTGAGCTGTACTTGAAGGCTTTTCTGCAGATTGTTCTGATGAAAGCTAATGAATACATTCATATCTAATTGAAAAGGAAATTATTTTTTAAATACAGATAAAACCAGTTATCTTAGGAACTTGCAGATGATGATACAAGTTTTGTGGTATGTTGGCTTGCAAGCATTTTTACCTCTTTCGTGCATTGTTTAATTTCAGAGAGATTAAAAACATACCTGACATTTGTGATGTTTTCTGAGCTTTACCAGATTTGAATCATTTGAGAAACACATCCTCCTCTGTATCTATTATTGGTCTGCAGCAGGTTCTTCACTGTATCTTCTGGCCAGGCTTTTTGTGCAAGCCACTGTCCTGCCCCTATGTCCAGCTCTTCTGTGTTCGTGATGATAAACCTTAAATCTTTCTAGACCCTGCTCCTGGTCCACTGTAACCAGAATATTTGAACCATGCATAGATATTATTTTTATTTCCCATCCCTTGCTGTTACTTCTGTTTTCAAATTGCCATTGCTATTTTATAGAGCCACATCTCCATCAGAGATGAGCTGTCTCTGGTGAGTGCTGTTCAGTCAGTACATATCCCTCAAGTTCACTTGCTGTGCTGTACATGAGATAACTGCAGGAAATTCCTGGTTTGGGAATTGCTGGGATCATTTTTGTCCAGAGAGAGAGAGAGACTGAATGTTTAGTCTACACTGAAATATATCAGCTTGTTGCATTTTTCTCTGCAGGTTTTTTGTTTTCTATAATACCCCTTTCTGCTGCATAGCCCCTCTTCCAGAAGTGACTTCAAATTGTGCAGTTAATATCTGCATTTCTCCTTTATTAACTCATTCATGGATGAAATGAAACTTCTTTTAAGCTTTTTTTTAAATTACCACTACACTACTAAAACAGCTTGTGGAAATAGTTCTGTGTAAAATGATTAATTCATGACCAACAGTTTAGAAAGTTATAAATATTTAGAATCTTTTGAAATATGGCTGGGGACACTTAATGAGGAATTTAGAAGGTATATTTGACATTGGTCTTCAATTCTCTGACATTTCATTTTTCAGTGAGTTGTATAGTCCTTAAATATTTAGACTAAAAAATAAGTGCATGTTAGTGATTCTTCAGATGCTTCCATTTTTAGTCTAAATCATGAGACCAGTCTGATAGGTTTTTTTCAGTATTCTGTATATTTACTTACTGGTGCTACCATATATATATATATACACACACACACACACACACATATATTTATGCAGGGTTTCATGTTTAAATATTGCTGAAATATAAAGAAAAATGGCAATAATGCATTAACCTTGAAGATATGCAGCTTACAGGATTGGAGATAAACTGCTCAAAGGATGTGGTTTTAACTGATCTGTGATCTAAGATACTTTGAGTGGAATGTGCTCCAAGATATGGCAGTCTGAGTTTTCAGTTTGTCTTGTTACATGCCTCTTGTGGAAAAAGGATTAAAGTGGATTGTCAAACAGAGCCAGTGTACCTGTGTTCCTCAACTTTCAGTAGCCCAATAAGGCTCTTGCAGGCAAAGCCTATTAAAAACTACAGTATCTGCAGATGTTGCAATTGTAATGATTTTCAAAAAAAACCAGTTTAGGTCAACACCACAGATTGAAAAGCAATCTGACCACCTTCTGTGTCCAGCTGACCTGGGTGGTTTTGTTCATATTAGTCTGTTAACTATCATCATCCTGGCTTTTGTTCTGTTAATTTTTGCACTGGAGGCTTAAGAAAATTTTTCTTTCCTCTCTCTTTGGAAGTAATGAAGAATTCAAGATTCTCTCTGGTTTCTCAGAAATTCTAGGGTATTTACAAGCTAAGTATCAGCTTTTTATGGAGAGAATATGACATATATATATAGATACACACACACATATATGAACACACATACATATATATATATATATATAAATATAATATTTAGATATATATCTAATTATATCCAAGAAATGAAAAGCACCAGGAAGGAGTTCAGAGTTAAGGCTGAGGCAATTTGGCAGGAGTCATGCAGCTCCTTTGTGTTGTCCTGGGTTCTGGTTTCTTGGAAGATTCAAAATCTGTAGTGTAGGGTGTTTGTTTCTCATGGAGGTTTCAAGAGCAACCAGTTGGTGAGTAAAACTAATAAAGTGCCAGCTATTATGTTTTGCTGAGAATCTCTTATTGCTGTCCTGGTGCATCTTTATTTTTCTTTATGATATTGTTTGACTTCTAAAACAAACCAAACAGGATCTTGGAGGAAGTCCTTCATCTGCAGCCGATTTATCACAACAGTAAAACATACCCTGATGTAGGGTGGAAACAAAGCTGTAGCTAACTACTGTGTTGAATTCCGTGGAAGAAACTTTTAGAGATTTTTGGCTTCTTTATTCATTTAGTTTCCTGGTAACAACAAAGTTGAAACTAGCTGTGATGTTGGGTTTTTTTGTGTACAGGTCTGGGTTCACTGACGTCTGTGGTTTCGTGGCTTATGTAGGAGCAGCTGAGCAATTTTCAGATGAAAATGAAGGAAATAATCAGGCCATTTTTTTGTCATCATTTTGCTGTTGTAGTGAAGTGTAATTGCAAAAGCAAACTGCTTGAGTAAAACCAGTGTTAGGAAAAAAGGAAGGAACCAGTGCATTAAAGATAATTTGGTTTTTAAAAATAGACATTGCCTATCTTTCTAAGATACACAGCCCAGTTTAGAGACATGCCTTAGGTTTTAATGTAGGAATTTTTAGATGAAATTACTGGACTGTGTTATGAGAAGGTCATGTTAGAGGACTATGGTACATTACGTCTGTCCTCAAAATGTATTAAATCTACTTCAGGCTTAGAATTTTTGCTATGACTTTAAAGAGGGGAGGAAAAATTATGTCTGGAGATAAAACTTCTGCCCACTGAATCTCCAAATGTTATTCTGGCATTTCATGTGATGTTATTTTCTGTATTTAACTTGCAGTAATGACAGATATCTGTATTAGGATTGAGTAAGAGTAGCTGGTTGCTGAGTGAGAGTTGTGACAAACCATTTCTATTTTTAGTACCATTTTTAAGTTTTCTCACACACTTAATTATTTCTCTTCCTCTCCCACCAGAGGTTTCTACTCTGTAAGCACATTGATTCAGCCGTCCGCAGTCAGCAGAGTGGTGGAGGTCTCCAGCGGGGAGACAGAGGGGTGGACTTGGTTTGGAAACCTGTGTGGGGCTTGGTACCAGTGAAGCAGAAACTTCCTCTGCCAGCAGGAGGACTGTCCCTCTGGATTGTGCTGAATGTCAAGTCAGCAGCTCGAGGGGCTGTGCTCTCAGTGAGGGGCCAGGGGAAGGAGAACGTGGTCATGTTTTAAACATATTCCTCAGCTGGGTTACCAGATGGAAATAATGCCATGGGAACACAGCTGCAGCCTGTGGCTGCTTATGAGGGCTTTTTTAACTTCTCTTTTGATCACTTGACAGAATTGTTTAGGGTTTTATGAATTTCACAGAGTGTGGATTTGTGTGTATATGGGTTGACCTTTAGCAACGCTGTGTTGGACTTTGTAAAGCATCTCAGCAATAAAGGAGTAAGCGAATGTTGCTGCTTAAGCATTGATGCCAACAGTGCTCTTGTGCACTGAGGGACTGTTCCCCTGATACACAGTTTTACAGGACTCTTTCCCACTTGTTGATCTGCCTTCTAGATTTCTGTTATGTGAGAAGACACTTTTTGAAGATGGAGGGTTTGAGAAAACTGCGTTACTGAGGAAAGTGGTGGGACCGTTAAGTTGCTTCAACTCCCAAAGTGGATTTACAGAAGGCCCTCTGTCAAAATGTCTGACAGTTTTATGGATAGATTTGATATAAAAGTATTTCAAATAATGGCCACAAATAATTTAAATATGGCCAAGAATTCCAAAATCAATTAGTGTATATTAATCCTGACTTTATAATAAAAAGTGTGTTGGAACTTCTGAGCCTGCAGACACAAATATGTGTCCAAGTTAATGATTCTATAAAATCCAGCTTTCTGAACAGGAATCTAATGATTAATGCTTCAGAGTGCATACTCACATCTTTGCCAGAAAGTGTTTTTCTCTTCTTTGGCTCACAATCTGCCTGTTTAACATTATCCGAAGTAAAGCAAACACAAAGGTGTTAAGGGTCTTTGTGCAGGAGCTGGAGTCTTCTGTGTAGCTGAACGCTCATTTATTATAGGATTTGTGTGTCCTGGTCTCCACAGCTCATTTTAAAAAACACATTGTCAGCATCTAAGCTGGTATTTGAGCAAGAGACTGATAGGCAGTTTTAAATGTGTCTTTCAGTTTGTCGTCTTCACTCATAGTGTGCAACAGAATTGTTTTGTTTCCCAGCTTGTCTCCCTTTCTTAACATTTGTCTTCAACTCTTTTCTTCTTGTGGAGTTGTTTTTTTGTTGTTTGTTTGTTGGTTTTTTTTTTGCTGCAGAAGGCAGTGGGGGATTCATAAGGTGATGTTGATAGATGGATTTTTTCCTCATGTGGATGCTTTGCAAAGACTCACATGGAAACGGGGGAGGTGGGAGATCTGGGTGCTTGCTGCCATTACTGCTGAGACGTTGAGTAGCCTCTGAAGCCTGGGTGCCTTTAGGTCCCTTCAGCAGCTCTGGAGGAGGACTGGAGCCTGTGTGGTGGTGCTGCCTGTCTGAGATCGGCTGGAGTAGGAGAGAGGAATGCAAAGAGGATTTCTGGACTGGTTATCAGAGGAGACCATGGGAAAGTGTTGAAACAGGAATATCTAAAGTAGAAATTAATTGATTGTGTATGTAGAGTATAACTGAAGTATGAGTGTGTCATTATATGAATGTCATTATATGAATATCCCCAGTCACAATGAAAGAAGAGAATGAACTAGATTATTGTTTAAAGTATTTCTTATTACTGTTTTCTGTGATTCAGCTATTCATTTAATTAAAACCCATGCTGGAGTATACTTTATAGTGGTTTTTCTGTCTCTTGAGTTGTTGAGTGCCTTGACAGACAGTGATCTTACATGATGCTATAATTCCTGTGTACAAACAGGTACTGCTGCCACCCTCCAACCTCCATCTTTCAGTGTAGCAAATATAAGAAAGGAAGCTGAAACTAAGGCGCTCTTGGTTTCTTCCTGTGTACATTTGAGTCTGAAACCAGTTTGCAGTAGAAGTAAATGGCTTGCAAGACTGTGTCTAGGATTGTGAATGTGACAATTAAAATGCTAGTCTGGCCTGCAAGACACAGTGAGATGGAGTGAAGAGATAGATGATATTCTCTTTGAAATCAGATATAATGAAATCACAGTTTATAGTTCTCCATCTTTCTTCTTCATGAGCATGTACTTAGCAACTGCATTCTGGCATTGCTCTTGTGTTTATGGTGTCATGAGAGTGGATGTGGTGAAATTGGCTGTGTTTGATGTTATGAAGTGGTTTGTGTGGCATCAAAAGTAATGGAGTGGTAAATATGACTGAAGACAGGAAAGAAATTAATATATCCACACCTGTGAGTTCTGCACTACTTCAGAAATACTCAATATTTGCAAACTGTTTGCATTAGCAACATGTGCTTCGTGCTGTGGGAAATTAAGCCTCTCTTTCATCTTCCAGCACTGTGTTGGAAGTTCTGTTGCTCTAATGACCAGCAGGACACTGGTTCCCATCTGGAGAGGTGTGGAGCATATATTCCCATTTCAGATCTCTCAAAAGGCAGCAACAGTGACAGCATGGTACTGTAAGGAAGCAGCAGCAGACATTGCTCATAAACTGCTTGGAAGTGTGTTGTGTCAGCATTTCCTCTCGTGCTGTGATTTACAGCAGAAGGAGGGGTGAGGAGGAGTTGGCAGAAGCCATGATTGCAAAACGGAGTTTGGGACCCACCAGCCTTGAAGGTTGATTGAATACTGGAGGTGGGTTGTGTGTCTGCTGATGGGAAATTTAGTGCTGTGTAAACCTCTCCTAGTGGAAAGCCTGTCACAACAGCATGATTTCTAGACATAAAGACCTCAACTTCAACAGATACATTATTCTGCTGGGTGATCTTTTAAGGGAAAAAAAAAAAGCACATCCCTATTCTCTCAGCCCATTTATTCTTTCCCTCTGGTTAAGTTTTGAGAAATGCAAAAACATACAGTGTGGAAGAAAAATTTGAAATTTTCAAGTACGAACAGAGTGAAGTCTCCATATTTTGAAGCACAATACCATATTTTGTTGAACAAGAATATTAAACATTGGTTTTTTGCCTTTCTCTAGGACTCCTGAGCAATGTCCAAGCGTGGTTTCTTTGCTGTCAGAGAGCTACAATCCCCACGTGCGTTATGGGGCTGCCATGGCTTTGGGGATCTGCTGTGCAGGCACTGGAAACAAGGTGAGGGCCAGAAGCATCTGTGGCCAAGACTGTTCCTGCTCCCTCCTGCCACAGACACGTTTGCATGCAAACATCACACATGCAGATAGATTTCTCACACATGTATACTACTAGCTAGCTGGAGTTCAGCACTACTTTGAATTCTTTAACTGTTCTGGGCATAGAGTTTCTTTTCATGCTTGTACGGAATAGATAAAGTACAAGAATGTTTTTATACATTTGCTGCATTCTTGGAATTTTGTCTTCAAAACTTTTCTTAGAGTTTTCTTACTGTCAAGTTGACACTGAACTTTAAATGTATGTTCAGTACTCCAAAATCAATACTCTGCCCTTGGAGTGCCAGTGACAGGAAAACAGTAGGTGTTTTGCTTAACTTCTAGTTCTTTCCATCTTTCCTGTAACACACAATTCATAGAAGGTCCATGTAGTAAAGCCAAGTGCAATGAAATTTAATTAAATTTACTGTAGTTTCAGGGGTCTAATCAACAACCAGTAAGTTTTACTCTCAGTTTATAACTGTCAATGAAGGTTAATTCTCACGAATGGTAACAGACTTTTTGTAGTAGAAGGATTCCCACTTCTGCTGTGGGAAGTGAGCACTCACTGGAACAAGCAGCAAGTCAACTTGGGAATAAGCTCCCTCTGCTTCTTCCACATGTGTATAGCAATCTGTAGTGGTACAGAACTGCAGTTTGAGAACAGGTGCACAGACAGAAGTAATATGTCATGCGTCCGAGTCTTTGATAAATCTCTTGCTTATCTGTCTCATCTCTTCCTGTATTAAACACTTGGTCTGTGGCTCTTGCGTGAGTGCTCCCGAGTGTCACTTGTGCTGCCAAAAGCACAGAATGCTGACGTGCACTGCCTGCCATCTTTAGTAGCTAAAGCATGCAGATTCGAAAGCAAACTGAGACTCCTCTATTTTTATCCAGGTCGCTTTATTCTCAAGTAGAAGGTGGAATCAAGGAGTTAGTTATTTTTAATGTGCTGCATCTGACAAGTTAATTTAACTGGAAATGCTTTTAGTCGCAAAAATGAGTCTTATTTTATTTCCAGATACATTGTGTGATGACCTAAACCATCTGATTACACAGAGACATGTTTTTCAGAGCTTCTATTAGTAGGTTTTGAAGGCCCAAATATATTCAGTTTTGGAGATCAAAAAGTTCAGCTTTTTGTCATAGTGGGTGTTTCATCCATGGTACTGAATGCTTGCCAAAGAATGAATGAGTCACCTTCAGGTGAACAAGCACAGCCTCCAACATAGCTCAGATGGCAAAAGCAGTCATAGCGATGGCGTCATGTTATTTTAGAAGTGGTTCTTTGAAGTAGTGTTCTGTATAAAATGAAGTTGTTTTTAAAAGCCTCACCCTGGTGAAAGTAACACCAAGAGGGGTCTGAACTGGGAGTGTCTTGCACTCTGTACTCAGCTGCATTTGCTCATGTTCTCAGTTTAAGTATGGACAGAAAAGCATTCTGAACGAGGGATTACCTAAATAATGCTAAATGCTACAGGTTCTAACAATAAAGTGTAAGGCCAAGAGTTTGGAATCTGGTGTGGTGAATGCATCTGTTGCTTATACCAGTTGTTTAGCTGTTGCCCTATTTCTGCAGCTAGATTTTGTTCCATCCATCCATCACTTGTTTTTAGTGTTTGTTTTCTTTTTCTTCCCTATTTTTAGATTAAAATCTACAGAAATACAGGTTTCTGCTTCATTTGCCAAGAACAGGCAAAACGTTTTAAAAAGTATATCTGATAGCATCAATCTGATAACCTTCCATTGGAGTATTGAATCCTGGCATACTGAAAATAATAGTATTAACTCTGTGACTCTGTATTTCCTCATTTCTTTTAGGAAGCAATTAATTTGCTTGAGCCAATGACAAATGATCCTGTGAACTACGTGCGTCAAGGAGCTCTCATTGCATCTGCCCTTATCATGATCCAGCAGACTGAGATCACCTGCCCAAAGGTAGTGTGTCACACCTCACATAGCACCTTGTAATGGGGAAAATTGTCTTGGGTGCCAAATCTTTGGTGCTTGGCACTGCATGTAAGCATTGGCAAGGGACTGCATATCTCTCATAGAGAGCCAGAGTTGAATGTGCAGTGGGAAGCTCCTGCTTGGATCAGAGCATGTGTTCTGAATGATGGGAACATGGATGGCAGCATTCTAACCCTGGGCACTACAAGAATAAATGCTCTTCCTTAAAAGGTCTCAAAGCATCTCATAGTGATAGGAAAGCGACTGTAAAAACATTGGTTTTGATGACAGTAAGCTTAGTTTTGGATGTGGTCACCATGCAGAGAGGTCCTGTTAGAACAATGTTTCCTGTGTAGTTAGTCTTACATTTTTCAGGTGAAACAACTTCAGAACTGCCAGAACTGGCTTAGTGAGTTTATAGCAAATACATTCTTTAATGGTGTTTTCTGCTCATAAGGTAAAAAGGGTTGCATATGCTGTGTTTAGCTTTTAAAAGTAGGCTCCCTGTAAATGTGTGACAGCTGATGATATGCAAACATTTGTACAGACTAAAAGTCCACATTAGGAGAAGCTCTGAGGTTCCATATTTCACCTGCTCTGGTGAGCACTGAGGCAGAGCAGTAGCTGGTACTTTACTACTCTTCTGCTGTATATGGGTTGCTTTTATTGATGTCATTTTAGAAATTAAACTGTGATAAGAACAGCCACTTTTTTACTGCATTTGGATGAGGAGAAGGAAAAAAACCTTTTTGTCCAGTGGAAAATTTTACTTGGGAAAGCCAGAAAAGGAAATTTATAAATACAGGTGTTTGGGTATTTCCAAGTCACAGAACATGAAAATTTGCTGGCAGACAATTTGTTCCTTTGAATTATTTAAAAAAAATAAGGAAAGAAATAAAAGAAAAATGTTAGTTTTCACTGAACAGAATCTGGGAATGTTGTTTATGTTATCAGAATTGTAGTTCAAGTGAATAAGCCAAGAGTAGTAGTTCAGTTGAATAAGCCAGTGGAGAACACTAGACTTCTGTTGAATCCCTTCGTCTTCCAAGATACAAAGTCTCTGTAATATGAAGTAGAATTATCTCTCTATGGAAATAAATTAATTGTTGTTTTTACTGTTTGTTCCTTGGTCAGGTGATTGGAATGCCAGGCCTCAATATAAGAGATCAGGTTTAATCATTTTGTGTTCCTCTAATACTGGTCAAATTGTAAAGATCTCCTGTGCCTCACTTTCCCACCTCAAAGAATTAAGGATGGTACTTCTGTCATGTAAGGACAGTATGAGAGGTGATTAATTTTAGTTTGCAAAACACCTTAATCCTCTTGGGATGGGAATTGCAGTCTCCTCTGAATCAGTCAGACATCCTAAAACACAGATCATTTGCTAAGTCTGCCTGTTGGAGTTTCTCGCTTTTTGAGATGAGAGGTGAAATACTCTGTTTGTCCTAAAGAAAAATGTGGGTAGGAAAACAGCTAGGGAAAACACAGTTTATTTGAGGTGTGTAGTAAAGTAGATCTTTTTCCCCAAAGAGGCCTGGAAACCTTGACTTCCAGGTTCTGTGTGATACCTCAGCTTAATAAAGGGTGGTTAAAATAGTTGGCCAGTAAATACAGGATGAGATGTATAGTGTGGGGGTCAGTGGCTTGTTTAAAAATGGGGAGAGAAACTGAAACAGCTTCATGCCAGAGCCTTGTTTTAGCCAAAATGTGCGTGCTGTTACATGATATAGGTACAGAAGGCAATTCATTGCATAGTCATAGGAGCGCTACAGATTAAAAATCAGAAACAAACCCCAAAATTCCGGATTACAAAATAATAAATAATACCTGAAATATTCTGCCAATTTAGGAACTAAACACTGAATATACAAATATTGCTTGTTATAAGTACCCTAAAAGTTAGTTATAACCATTATGGTTTCTTGCTCAAAAGTAAAAGGAGTATTTTGAGGCATATGCTGCCAATTAAGTTATTTATTATCCATGGGAAACTTTTTTTGGAGCTCTCTGCCAGTCTAAAAAAAATTGCTTAACTCTGATGTGAAAGCGTGGAGTTCAGAAAAGGACCCATTTTTGGATTGCAGGGACATATTTTGATCTGATTGGATTCCTAAGTGACACACTGGACACTGTGTGCCAAAGAGTGTAACTTGATGGATGTGGGTATTTGCATTGCTGAGTAAGCAGCTAGGGAGAGGAGTGTGATGATTTTTGTATCCCACAAGCTGTACAGTCTTGATGGGATTACAGAGAAGCTAAATTTTATGTATTACCATCATCTCACTTCTTCTAAATACTTGGTGATGCTTTGCCTGTGAGAGATGGTGATTTTAATAAAGACTGTGTCATGAAGCTGGCCAGGCTCTCTGTCATTGCTGCTCAGTTTCGTCTGTTCTGGGATTTTATATTTTATTTTTAGTAAACTTCTTATTTGTGAGCTTTGGGTTAGAAATACTTTCAATTCTCTGTTGATCATTTGCAGTGAAGATGGTAGCGAACAGTCTTCCTTAAATAGTTTTAGATTTTTTTGGGAATAAAATGTCATCTGGGTTTTGAGAGCTGAGCATTGCAATGCTGAAATGCCAGGAATAAACAGAGATTTAAGAATCAAAGTATTATGGTTTAAAAAAAGCCATTTTTTATTGTGAGAAAAGGTAGATGTATGCCTTTGAATTGACTTCACTGTGATCTTTTCTTTGTGTTTGTCCTCCTCTTTGTTGTGCTCACTCTTCATTTAAATGAATAATTCAAAGAGTTTAAATTTAGATAAAGAGTTTAAATAACAAATTGTGAAATAAAGAATTGTAATTACATGGACACCCCTTGAACTTGCAAGTTGCTTAAGGGCCAAAAAGGCGTAGCAGGTGTTGAATAAAGGTAGTTTGGTCTCTTTGGAGTCAAGACAATTCCTCCAATTGCAGCCAACATGATTTTCTCTGACTTCTCTTGATACATTTAAGAACTGTATTAGTGCCAGATATAAAATATTAACAAGTTTATTTTGTGGAATGGAATCCTAGATTACAGATGTGATGAGGTCGTCATAACAGAAATCAATGATAATTTCATTATGTGTTTGTGACCTGCAGGGCAATTAAGTCAGCAGTTTTGGAGACAAACTACAAGTTGAGCTACTTGAAAAAGTAAATTCAATTCCTGGTTTTGTATTCGGATAGTCATCTTGGCAAAATGAGAAAATAATAAACAAGGTCAAGCCTTTTCCTCCATCCTCCTTCAGTCATATTGGCCTTTTTTCCCATCTTCCTTCAATCATATTGGCCTATTGTCTTTAAGATGTGAAGAAACCAGGACCAGATTTCTGTTGGGATTTTTTTTCACCCATTTAAATGAAATCCTAGGTCTTGCTAGGGTGCAAGAATGATTTTTGCAATATTCTAGTAACACTTGTACTTTATTCAAAGCCTGCTGCTGTGAGATTCTTCTGCACACTCCTTCCAGAGGGCAAGTGTATGCAGAATAACTTCATCTTTTGAAGAAGATAGATACAACATGCAAACAGCTTGAAACCTGTTTTATTAGATTTTATTAGTGCTCTTGTTCTTAAGAGCTTGCATTTGCCAAAAGCATCATGCACATCACCTGCCAGTATTTCCTGTAATTAACTGTTTATAAAATCTTATTCTTGACAATCTCCTGGGCTTTGTGTGCATGAATGTTGACTGGTGGAGGGAGAAGTCAGCCTGATAAATGACAGTCCTTTGTGGTAGGAAATGGTGCTGTATCGTTCTCATATCTTTAAGTTTGTGTTGTTTCCTCACTGTTTCCAAGGTTCTGTGTTTGGCTTCATTTGAACTCGGTGCCATGTCATTTGGCCAGCATTAATTATCAGAATGGGGTGTGTGTTTTGTTAGAAAGATGAAATGAGTCACTGTCTATATTTTAGTGTTCCTCCTGGAAGTTGCCCAAATAAATTTCTTGTGGTAGCATTTCCAAACGCAGTAAAATTTTTGACGTGCTTGAAGGTTTCAAGGGAGAAACAAAGCTTGTGGGTTTCATAGCATATTATATAAATTTACACAGTAATTTGGGTTGTGCTTGTTGCTGTGGTTTGAAGGAAAAATAATAGCAGATTAAAGGGCTTTACTAGACAAACTCTGGAAGGTTTTGCTTCAACTGCTTAAGAAATGGTTGTCTATTGACACCTTGCTCCATTTCATAGGAGGTGAGTGCCCCAGCACTTTCTCCAAAGAGGTGGAGCAGTGGCTTCATGTGAGATTAATACTTTCCTGAACCATTGCAGCCAGGGCTGCCAAAGCAGGCTTTGCCCAGCAGCAAGGAGTGTTTTCAGCTGGGACCTGATCCAGTCAAAATCCCCATTCCTGTGAAGCATTTGCTTTGTAGGAACAGCCTGAAAAGGCATGTGGACCTCTTATGTGTTTGAGTGTTGAGACCTTTGGTCTCAATCCTTTGCTCTGGGTTTGCCTGAGGCTGAGCAGGGTAGTCTCCCACCCTTTCACAGAACAATTTTGCTTCCATTAACTTTAAACTGGAAAGGGCACACTTACTCAATGCATCTTCCAGGACTGGCAGTGCTCCATGGCTCACAGTGCACAGGTATGCAGAATTTATCTGAACACAGAATGCTCTTGATATGCCACTACATAACAGAAGCAAACCATTTACATTGAACATATAAACCTCAATGTAGTGAGTGACTAAAGTTATTGAAAATGCAAATGTTGCCGTAGGATGCAAAAATCGAGGATGCTTCCATTAAAGATGGAATATTTGACTCATGCAGTCTGTTTTATAATATCTCTCCCTTTTTTTCCCTTTTTATTATTTTTATCCAGGTCAGCCAGTTCAGGCAGCTCTATTCCAAAGTGATCAATGATAAGCATGATGATGTTATGGCAAAGTTTGGAGCAATTCTGGCACAAGGCATTTTGGATGCAGGTAATTTCCCAAACATTTAAAGCTGTCAAAATTTTTTAAACTTGTTTAGCTGTAATCACTGTAATAGTAAATTTCATTTGGGAGACAAGGTGCTGGTTTTATGCCTGTCATGTAATAATAGCAAGAAATCTTAAATTTCAAGTCATTTTAGCTAATTAAAGAAATAAACCCTGTTTTGTAGCTTCAGCCTGTATCAATATGTTTCTGTTAGGAGAGACTCAGCCCAGTCATTGGAGCAGAATTCATCTCTAGAAGTCTGGACAAATACAATGTTTTTTCTATAAATCTGTTTTGTCACCCTGACTTGATTTATTATAGCATGATAAGTTGCTTCTTTTTTTTCTAAAAATTTGGAATTCACGTAGTAAATTTGGAAATCATGTGGTATCCAGTCCTCATGTTTTTGTTTATCTGTTAAAACTTTACATAACCAGTTAAAAAAATGATATATGTTTTTTTTAATATGTTTTTAATAACT
Organism: Entomyzon cyanotis; assembly: GCA_024500445.1. Taxonomy (NCBI): domain Eukaryota; kingdom Metazoa; phylum Chordata; class Aves; order Passeriformes; family Meliphagidae; genus Entomyzon; species Entomyzon cyanotis. The sequence goes on from JAKEPQ010000780.1 coordinate 15,264,991, forward strand.
AGGTTTTGCTACTTTCATGATTATTACAAGAGATGTTGCACAAAGGAAGAAGCACAGTTAACTGCATCAGTGTTTTTATCAGAAGAGCCAGTTAGTTTCACAGGCTTTGCTACCTCTTCCTAGCAAAGAAAACATCATTTCATCAATGTTAATGACTAATTGTTGAGTCAGGGATAGGATTCTCTACAGGCATCAGCATTTCACAAGGCCTGAGTTGCAGGGCCTATTAAGGAAGGTTTCTGAAAGCAAAGAGGACAGACAACGTTTTGAGTTTTTCCTTCTGCTGAGGTACTACTTGTACAGTGCTGTGTCTGTCAATGGCACCCCTTTTCGTAGTTTTCAAACACAATTTCTCCCATCTGATCTCTTGTGCTGTGGCCTCCTCTTGCCATGTACCTCCTTGTCCCCTGAGATGGGCAGAAACAAGCTAGTTTTTCCTGTACTCTTGAAATCAAGATTAGTCCTGAAGTCCATAAGCAAAGGAGCCTCAGAAATTGTCTCTTGGTGTGGCTTAGGCACAGCACCCTGTGAGATGGTTACAGTGTGTGTATGAAATCTCTGCATCTCCAGGCTGTGTGGTGAGGGAGAAGAATGTAGGGCTGCCTGCACCATCTCTGCATGGAAGGAGGTTTAAAAAGCTTTCCTGGTGGGCATGTGACTGTCAGGCTGCTCTGTCACAGAGGATCAGGGCTGTTCAGAGAGCAAAGCAGCAGGCACCACCTTCTTGCCTCATGGGTTCCCCTGCTGGAGCTCAGACTGAGCAATGTCCTTGGCATGAGACTGTTAGAATAATTTTGGTCATTCCCATACTCATACTCTGTTGCTGGGAAGCCAGAGACTAACTGGCTCCGGGATTTTTCTCTCAGACCTGTTTTGAATTCTGACTCTTAAGATTAAATCATAAAAATGCAACTAAAACCTTATTTGCTTCCTGTGTCACTTATGTGTTGTATAATGACTTGGAAACCAGGAACATCCAGTTTTAATAAACTACATGAGAATTTGTGCCAACTTTAACCTCTTTATTCCTTGCTGAGAGATTCAAGGAAGGCTGTGAACTCCTTTTCTTAACCTATTGCCACTTTCATTAGAGCCTCCTAAAAGAACAAATTCCTTTTATCCTTCCTATACAACTGGGAGTGCTTATCTGAAACAATGAGTTATAGAATTTAATTATCACTACCAGGAAGAAAAGGTTCTTTGTGTTTTCTGCCACAGCTGGGGCAATTGAATTTAGTTTTTTGTTGGGTCTTTTTTTGTGGGGGGAGGAAAAAAGTTCAATTCTCTTCCAATGGCAGGGTTTGATTAGAAGTGCAAGATTTCCAGTGCATGACTGGGAAATGATGCACTGGAGGTGGGATTTTTGCTCTGAAAATGAGGCAGCCATTTAGGCTGGTAGTTTAATGGAAGGAGTGGGGTACCTTGGGAGCACTGAAGTGGAAATGAAGAATTTGGTCATTGCCTAATTGATAAGCCCCAGCAGCTGCATCTTTACTTTAATAAAATAAGAAAAAAGTAGACACTCTAAATTTAACTTAGGGTGTGGGGTTTTTTTTCCCCAGACCCCCCTTGCCACAGTGGCAGTGTGAATTTTGGGAGACAAGCCTTGTAATAGTACCCAAGGATCCCTGAATTTTTTTTCTTTTGTGTTTTTTGAATTTTTTTTCCAGGCATAATCACAGCTTTTATTCATCCAGCCAAATATCTGGAATGTGTTCCCTTCCAGGTGGTCAGGGCTGCTATTTAATGATGAAGATAAATCACAATTGTGCAGTATTATGTCTCCCCACCTTTCCTGCTCTCTGCAAAATCATGGGAGTGAGAGTGGGCTGTTTGTGGGTATAAAACAGCAGAAAGAAGTAGCATGACAGCATCTTTTGAATATGAAATCTGTTGCCCATTCAGGAAATTCCAGAGAGTGCATAATTATAAAGGTTAAAATTCTGAAGATTAAAGTGCAAAAGTTTCATAAAGTCCAGTTAAGCTGCTTGTGCAACATTCACTGGGCTGCTTGATTCAGAATATCTGCAGATAATCAGGGCCTGGCCCTTACACAATGATGCAGTTAAATAAAGTTCAAAGTGAAAACGGGGAAGAAGACCAGAAATTTGAGTGTGCAGTGCTTGACACGTTTAAGGATAGCCCAAGACCTCAGGCAGTCCCTCCACAGTGCTGTGGCAAATTCAGGTGAAAGGGCAAGAGATTTCTATCAGAGAAAATACTAAGCAGCAGAGCAGATCTAGCAGTAGTAAAAGACAAGACCATATAATTGTCTTTCTTCAAAAAAGTAGCAGGAAGGAGTTTTCGTGTCAAACAGCAGGAGATCTGTTGCTACCACAAAAGGAAGAGGAAGGAGACAGCAAGTATGCAGAGCACCCTACAGGAGGGCATCAAAATACCCCACCTTCCACTGCCTCTCCAGGGACTAATATTGACAGATACCTAAGATGAGAATACTGCTCCAGTCAGAGCTTTCATTAGTTTTGGCAGCAAATGATAATTCTGCTTGTCCTTAAAACTCAGACAGCTCCACTGCTGCCTGGCCCTGCTGAGGTGGCTGTTTGTGCAAGGCAGGGAAAAGCTATTCCAGTTGGGATTTTCAGCTACAAAGTGCCCTGACTTTACCATGAGAGTGTGTTTGTATTTTAACAAAGTTAACCTCCCTGCACCAGGTCTTGTCAGTGGTAATGGATTTGCCTGGTGCCTTCTTCAACTCAATTCACTGTGTTCATCAGAAGACAGAAAAACAGATTAACACTTTCTCACTCTGTCTGCAAGTCCAGTCTTTCAGTTTTGTTTCTAGCTGGATGTTTCTGCACTTCATCAACATACGGAGTTGTTTTGGTCTCTGCTTTGCAAGTACAAATCTAAGACTTGGTTGTCTTAGATTTGTACTTGGCAGAGATGTAATTTTGCTGCAAAGAGTGCAGGAGCTTGTCTCTGTGCAGCTTAGATTGATAACGTGTAGGAACAACTTCTGAAGTTGCTGCTGTTTACATTTTTTTCTACTGAGATGGTGTAGGATAAAAACCTAGGCATATTTCTTCAGAATAACTGATAGTTCAGGGAGGCAGTCACAGAAAAGTTTCTATATGCTCTGCTGTATATATACTGTGTTCCTCCTGAGTCTTGTCTTGGGGATCATTTATATGCTGTGATTTAAAACTGTTTATGGCAAAGGTTTGCCTTTTTCTCCCCTCACACTGCCTGTAGTTTTGTCTAGCCTGTATCCTGGCAAAATGGGCATGGAAGAAGGGCTGTATTCCCTGATTGTGTTTGGGTACTGTTGAGCAGTTTGGTCATTGTGCTGTACATCTGTTTTACTGAGCAGCTGTTTGCGATGCATTGCTCAGGTGTCTTTGTGGAGTACCCAGGAATGCATTCCCTAACCTATTCCATTTATGTTTCCTTACAGGGGGCCATAACGTAACCATTTCACTGCAGTCGAGGACAGGACATACTCACATGCCTTCTGTGGTGGGGGTTCTGGTCTTCACCCAGTTTTGGTTCTGGTTCCCCCTGTCACACTTCTTGTCACTGGCATTCACCCCAACCTGTGTCATTGGCCTTAACAAGGATCTTAAGGTACGTAACAAGAAGAGAGAAGAGACACTGAAAAGCTGCTTGGAAGACCCAAGTGGTCTGCAAGGCCTGTGCATGGATTTGTTGGTTTTCTTCGTATGTTTCCAACTCGTTTGTGCCAAAAAGTTCACTGACTGGAAGAAATATGAAAAACAGGCTTAAGTTGCAGTACTGGTGGTAGAAATGGGAACAAGTAGAACGTAGAGAGCAGATACTGACCTCTTTACTTCAAAGTAGCTTAAAAAGAAAGGAATTCTATTCAAAGTATTTGAGCAGAGACCACCCCATTGTCACTCCTGAAGGTCAGGGTTATTTAAAAAAAAAAGTCTGTTGCCTCCCTGGCCTCCCAGATAAATTATGTCATGTTCTCCCCTAGGAAAGCTAGCAGTGGGAAAAGAGGATTTGTTTGGATTCCTTGGGGAGTAAACATTAAACTGAGCAGCCATGGGTACTGCACTTTCCTTATGCATCTGTTCTTCCAGATGTCAGCTGTGGTACAGCCCCTGTAAGCTGTGTACCATGCTGGGTCTCCTGTGCTAAGAACTGAGCTAGGAAGTTCCACAAAAAAGCTTCTGGATGTGGCAGCATGGGGGAGTTTAAGAACTTGGATTGACTGTCCAAAGATGCTTTCTGCCCTTGCTTGAGTAGCCAAGAGTAAGAGAATATGTGACACTGGTAACTCACCCCCAAATGTACAGTCCTTTGGCAGGAAGGGAATGTCACAGTGCTTGGTTTGCCCTCGCGTGCACTGACAGAGCAGATCTTCAGTTAGATCTTAAACCAATTTTGTGTTGATACACACAGACACAGCAACAACATCAAAACCACAAAAGCTTCCAAGCAATGAAAACAAAGCATGGTGTGAATAGGATGGAGTGTATGGAGAGGGCTAGGAGAGCTTGCCAGAGTCAAATTATAGAATAATTAAATAACATTGTTCTAGTTGAACTGCTGCCACCGATAACAGCTTCTCAGCTTCCGGAGAGGGAGAAGGGGAAGCTTGTATTCTTTAGAGGATCTGTGTTTGTCTCTGCTGGAAGGAAAATGAAGCTAAAGTAATTACTATGCTGTGGATTTTTCCCCTGCTTTTCTTATTTCTAACATTGTTTTAAACTTTTTGTCTTAGATGCCAAAAGTCCAGTACAAGTCCAACTGTAAGCCGTCCACATTTGCCTACCCTCCACCTCTTGAGGTACCAAAGGAAAAGGAGAAAGAAAAGGTATTTGAGCTGGCTTTCTGTGTAAAGACTAACCCCATCTCCCTCCTAGTATAAACACTGACTTTGGTGGTACTACCAGGGAATCTAAAGAGCGAAGGAAAAATTGGCAGGTGCTGTAGTCTCTGAAAGAGAATTCTAGGTTAATTTTCCTGCTGTGCCTTGGACTGTTGCTGATGGTGGCATAGAAGTGCAGTGCTACTGAATTGCTGCAGCCTCCCTTGTAGGAAGTGGTCAAGCAGAAGTATTGAATAAAACCCCTGCCTTCCATGCCCTACTGACTTGTGTGTGCAGCACCCAGCACAGCAGGGTCCTTGTCTCTGACTTGGGCTCCAAAGTGCTGCTCCAGTGGAACCGTTGAGAATGTTAGGTGGGACACTTCTCAAATAGTCCCATATGGAAGGAGCAGTGGGCCCATGTGCTGGAATAATAGCTGTCAGCTCCATGGATTGCAAAAAGGTAAGTGTGGCACTGAGAATATCTCGGTATTGAAAAGGAGAAGATGAGACCTGTGGGGTCACAAGTGGGACAATAGTGGAAGCAATTTGTCTCCTGGCACAGGATGGTAAAAGCTGTTGAGCAGAGCATGGCAGCAGGCAGAGCAGCCCCTAGGGAACAATTGCAGCAGTGAAGACCTCAGGCATGTCATGCTGATGAATGACGTGGCGTGAAAACTATAAAACATTTTACCAGAATTGAATGCTGGACAGGACAGATTTCCAAACCACCAAGGAATCCAGAAATTAACTCTGATGAAAGGCAAAGCTCACTGCTCATAGCTGCTTTCTTGCCTTTGAATAGAATGTGAATTGGACAAATCTTTTCTCTTTAAACTTCCCTGGCCAGAAGTTAAAACATGCCAAGAGCCCACATTTATTCTCACCAGCAACGTGACAAATGCTGCTGCTCCCTGACCCTCTCAGAAAGTTGCTGCCATTTGTTCCCAGAAGACTCCAGCCTGGGGGGATGAAGCTCAGTATCCAGTGTTGGATCACACTGAATGCCTCATTTGTTGCCATATCCAGGTTTCCACTGCTGTGCTGTCCATCACTGCAAAAGCCAAGAAGAAAGAAAAGGAAAAGGAGAAAGAGAAGAAGGAAGAGGAAAAGATGGAAGTGGTGGGTGCACACATTGAAATTTAAATATCTTCTTCCCCCCCACCCTTATAAATGTGGAAGGTGTGTCATGAAAGCTGGCACCCACTTATGTCTGTCCTCCTGCCACCTGTGCTAGTTCTGAGCAAAGCACTGACGCATTGCTGCAGACACTGGGTAGCACTTTTACTCTGTGTGTGTGTGTGTATGGGCACTGTTAAAAGCAAGAGGTGCTATCAATTGTGAATCTGTTATTTCTGAGTAATAAATCTTCCTCAGTGTTGTTAAGTAACTGAATTCCTTAAAGGCAAAAGCTTGTTTTGACACATTTATGTGCTTTTGACTGCATGAACCTTATGGGTATTATTTCATTACCTGCTGGTTTTAGACCCAGGGGAATTTTATCTCTTATCCATGTAATTTTCTTACTAACATAGAAAAAGTCTTAGTAATTTCGCATCCTTGGGACCTCTGACCTTTTCAAAAGAAGTCAGTGTTGTAGCAGTTGCTTGGTTGATCTAATTCAGCTTGAGAACACAGAAGGGTTTAAACTTTCTGGTTTTGCACATGCTTACCTTCTATTCTGAAATGTTCACCTTTTTGGTAGGAGTCTCATATGTGCTTTGCCCATCTATCAAAATGCCAAAGATTTATCCACACTCAGCTCAGAACCAGCTGAGGTTTGAGCAACGGTTCCATATGCTGCTCAGTAGTTACGGTGATTGCTTTGGTCCTCTTATGATTTCTTTCAGCTCATAGACCTGACACTGGAAGTTGTCATCCTCATCTGTGAATAATGTGTCATCCTGGAGCAAGCTGAGTAATAGAAAAATGAATATTTGGTGGTTGCTGTAATTTGGAAAACATATGGCAGCTAAAATTCTTGCAGTACTGACAAAAGATCCTTTATTTTGTGCCCTGCTCATAAATGCAAATATTCCAAGAAAAACTGTAAGCTGAAAGTGAATTATGGACCCATAGAATTCTTTAGGTGGAAAGACCTCTAAATCCGACTGTAACCCCAGCAATGCCAAGCAACCAGCACCCCCAGGTCCTTTCCCTTTTGGCCTCTTTAATTTAAATTTTAGTCAAACAAACCCCACACATGTGGCATAAGATCAAAGGTCTGTGTGTAAAATAACCTTCCTGGACCTACATAGGTGTGGCCATGTTGTAGGCACTGAAAGTCATGCAAGCTGGCCCAGAAAATTAAACATCTCATGCATGCAAGTTATAAGCTCTGGGTTTTGAGTTTTTTCTCCTTTGTCAAGTTTCCTTGTCACCGAACATTGCCTTTTCTTTGAAGTATTCTATTATTCTCCAGTTCTATGTACTAAGCAAAATGTGCTGAACAGATGTGCATTTCTTCTAAAATTGCTACAACCTACAGTTTAGTGCAGGTGTTGAGAGGGAGCAATATATTAGAAGGAGTTCACATGTTGTGTCGGTGTGTGTCCAGATGTTTGAAGAGTTTCCTTGGCTGAATCAAGCAGAAAAACAAGGATAGTAAAAAGGGAGCTTACTGCCACCTGCTGTGTTTGAATTGAGTGTTTTGCCATTGTCCTAATGTTTTAGAGGTATTATTGCTTTCCTGTTTTTCTCTTATGCCTGTTATATGACAAGTAATCCAAGGGATCTGCACAGCAATGAGCAGCTGCTGTGCCAGAGAAAGTCCTATCTGCTGTTACAGGACGTGCCATGCATTTAGTGGTGTTCGTGATAGTTTCCTATTGGTTGTTCCCATCTTTTCTGCAGTTTTTTTTGTTTGCTACTCAAATGTTCCTGAACAAGAGGGAAAATATGATCCACCTTCTTAAGTATGTAGAGGATGCTCATTTTTTTTCCTTCTGCTTTTTGCCTCCAGCTGCTGACTCATTGGTAAAGGAGGCAAAATTGCTATTCCTATTTAGCTGTAGGGAGTTGCTGAGGTCAGGTCGTTTTGGGTGAGCTGTTGTCACTACCAGTAGTGTGAAATGTCAGTGTCAGCTTTATAACTGCAAAAATACAAGGGCAGCTTTTGGCAATTTTCATATGCTCAATAATGATATTAAAGAATCTTCAGTTGTGACAAAAAGTGGTGAGTGAGTTTACAGAAAAGGTTTGAGAAAGGGAAAGCAGAAGTTAAACTGTTCCACTGCCACCTCTTGCTAAACTTGCTTTCATCTGCAGCTGAGAGTGAGGCATTGCCTTGTTGAGAGCAATTAGATCCACGCTGGCATTTTCTGTGCCAGCTGATAGATAAATATTAGCATGTTCCTCAGCAGAAGAATGGTTTCTCACCACACTTTGGAATTGCTGCTTGACTGTGCCTTACCCTGCTGAACTGTGAAAGGTTAGAGGTTACTGCTGAAGTCATGTTGACCTTTTCTTCTCCCTCCGCAGGATGAGAATGAAAAGAAGGATGAAAAAGAAAAGAAAAAAGAGCCTGAACCCAACTTCCAGCTTTTGGACAACCCAGCCAGAGTCATGCCTGCTCAGCTCAAAGTTCTCACTGTGACAGAGAGCTGCCGGTACCAGCCTTTCAAACCAGTAAGTGTCACCTTCCTCGTCCTTGGCAGAGCTTGGCACGGCATTCCCAGTGCTGGGCTTGTGTGTAAGGGCCCAGAAGTTCTTTGTGTACGTGAGAACTCACAGCTGGTGCAGCACTGGAATGTGTTGCAGAGATTTGCAGCTTTGCTGTTGTCATAGTTCCTTTTTTAATGTCCCTCTCTCCAAATGATTACATGCAGTTCTAGTTGGGGAAAGTCAGAGCTGCTGCAAACCTTTTCACCATGCTAATACTGCTTTTTCTTTCTTCTTGTGTATATGTCAAATGTGCAGCATGGAAACCAATCAGTCATACTCTGTGTATTAATGACATTGCTTTGGCAACATAAAGACCAACTCATGATCTTTACAATAGGCTGCAAAGTTGTCCAGGTTCATTGTCCAAGCAATTAGATGGTCCAAGAAATACATTAGGGCTTGTTCTGGGGTGGGATTTATACATAAATTGAGGGGTTTTTTTCATTGAACATACTTCTATTGAGTTACATCTGGCCTGAGAAAAGTGCCTTCAGCTACTGTTAAGAGAGAACATGTGATTGTCAGATGGAGGATGAAGGTCTCAAGGGGTAACTAACTTCTCTGTGAGATGCTCAGATACATTGCAAAGCTGATAAGCTCTCTCCTGAACTGTAAATCTCCTGAGTCAAAGTCTTCTGGCCTTTATTTTTGTTCCAGGAATAACACCCTTGACTTACCCATTTCCAGGATTATGCATGGGAAAATGGTGTTCAGTAGTAGTAATATCTTTTTCCAGGAAAATAGTAATGTTTTTAATAAATGGATTTCCTGGAATTCCATCAGCACATTGGAATTCTCTGTGCACCGTTCCCTTTTGAAACATCTCCTTTAGCAAAGCTGTAGAAGGGGTTTTAGTTCCTACTCTTTAAAAAGCAGTGACCCAACTTCAGTTTGGATTGGGAAGATCTGCTGTGTGTTCCAGTAAGTGTCTACTCACTGAAATGTGGATGTACACAGCTGTTTGCCTCAGTTTCAAAAGAAGTTGGGTCCTTGGTGGGGGAGTTCAGTTTCCTGCCTTAAAGCCCCATAAATAGGTTTTGAAGAGAACAGAACAGTGCAGTTTTTGCTGGGATTAGGGTGTGTAACCAAGGAGCCTCTTGGAATGGAGCCATTCTGGACCTTTGCTCTGCTTTGGGGAATGCCAGAGTAAAAGACCTCTTTGAAATGCTGTTTATAGCCTGAAATCCTGCTGTGGCCAAAGCCCTGACCCCAGCCAGGCGTGACACAGCACTGCCTCTTTGCACCTTATGTTTCACTCTCGGTGGTGCTTCAGCCTGCCAAGATGTTTGGTTGTGATCTTTGTAATTAATTCCCTTTTTCTTGTGAGGTTCTGCTAATGGGATTCCTTGATCAGTGGAAGCTGGTGATCAGATTAGTCTCTGTTTCAGAGAATCTCCTGGGAGGCAGCTACACAGAGAGGCTTCACTAAGCATTGTAAACCTGAAAAGATGAGCCTTATAAAGCAATTACAGTTCAATTAGTTTCCATGTGGAAAGCCCCAGACTGGGACTGGAGTAAAGCTGTGAATCCAGATGTCACTTTTTATTGAACTGAGACCTAGATAGTGGCAATATGAAAGGTAGCCTGGATAGGCTCTGCCTGTTCCATGCTCTTGTCAGAGATCCAGGTGAGTGATGCTTTGTTCTGTGAAACTCATTCCTGCTGAGGAGTCTCATATGGCTCTCATAGACTCTATGTCACAAACACTCCACCATGAGGCAGAGGCAAGCAGCTCTAAATGCTCATTGCACTTGTCTTGCAGCTTTCCATTGGAGGCATCATCATCCTGAAGGACACCAGTGAGGATATGGAGGAGCTGGTTGAACCTGTGGCAGCTCACGGTCCGAAGATTGAGGAAGAGGAGCAAGAACCTGAACCACCAGAGCCCTTTGAGTACATTGACGATTAAGACCTGAGGTACAGTGTAGTGTACAGCCATCTGTATTAATACCAGTGAAGAAAAAGCCTCTTTGTGCCAACTGAAGCAGTACACAGCACTCTTGATTTAGCTCTTTGATGGCTTCAGTGTCAGATTCAGAAACATGCTCTTTCCTAATTTTAAGAGTTTGGCAGCTTAGGAGAAGTCCATAAATCCACTCCTCTGCAGGCCTGACTCTGGATCTGGTCTCTAATCTGGCAGGCTTGACTACTCTTCAGTAGAGCCTGGCTGGGCAGAGAGCAGTGCAGGGGTCACAAGGACTAGTCAGCTCCTGAAAGATGGTCCCAGAGGGGCAAGTAGTTTACATAACAAAGCTGTCATCTACTTGACCTCAGGGTGCCAGTATTTGTCAAAAGAGAACTACTGCTCTGCTTTCTGGAATAGTCTTGTCTTCCCAGCAGTTCTCAGCAGAATTTAAAGACACTCCAGTCCACTCCGTGGTGCTCTCTGAGCCCAACTTAACGATACTGGTAAATCCGTTCCAGGCAATAAATGGTGCAGTTCTCAGGTTCTTTGGTTAAAGCGCCTGAATGGATGTGCAAGTTTCTCACTGAGAGGCAGAAATCCAGTTGCTTTATTTCCAAATATGGGCTGGCATGTCCCAGGGCTCCCACAAGCAAAGATTATGTACTTGAACTGGTGGATGGACAGGAAAACAAACTCCTTACTAAAAACTATAAATATTGCACCCGTGACAGGCTTGGGTGAGTGTGTGGGGCCAGCCACAAGAAGCCTTAGTTAAATACATTTGATTTTCTGGTTTCTCTCTCTCCTTCCTCCAGGGTCGTGTCATCTAAAGAAGACATTATGCTTGATATCAGAAAGACAGACATGAAGACCTTCCTATTAAGATCTGATGTTCAGTGCATGCAGCCCCAATCTGTGCTGAGCTAAAGCTGATAGTCCGTGTTTTATGGCTGAAGAACAGATATATGCTATTTAGTGTACTCTTTCACAAAATCTTGTTTTCAAATAAATCTATTAAAAACTCTTGACAGAAAACATGCTGCTTAAAAAAAAAAAGGAAGCCTAGCAACTTTTGCTCTCCCCAAATGTTAAAAACTAGACTCAAGTTGTGCGTCTTTGTCCAGCAGAGCTTGATTGACTGCTTCTCTGTACAATCATCAGGATCTGTGCACATCTCTGAGCAAGGTCCAAACTCCAGCCTGGCCCAGCCATAGCACTGGTGCCACAGAGAGGACAGGTGTTCGCTTGCCAGCAGCTGCACAGATGAGGTCTGCCTCCACATTACCTCCGTGATCTTCCTTCCCCCTTGCTTATCCTGGTATGCATGTGATGGTGTGGGGCTGACAAAAGGGCTCTGAGTGTTAGTGATGGGGAAATGGGGGCATGTTTCTCCTTGTTTCACAGAAACCCTTTTCTTTTGTGTTTGTGCTTTCACTGCTTTCACCAAATATAAGCAAAATAGCTGATATGAGCAGGCAGCTTGGTACATTGCAGGCCTAGATGGGGTGGACCCAGACATGTAAGATGTCACACTGATGTGCATCATTAGTTAAGGGGGAATTTTAGTCATAGATATGAAATGAGGAGCAGTCAGAAGGAAGGAATGGTGCTCCACTGCTCACTATCCAGCTGACCATTCACCTTTTGGGTGGTAAAGCTTCAAAGGGTGTGTCAACAGCAAGTCAGAGACTGCAGCCTGGTCTGCTGCCAGCAAATGCTGGGTGAAGTTCCATCATTTGAAAGAGCACATAAATGGAATGAGGTTTTCACTGTATGTGTGTGTGTGGAGAGTATATGCTCCATGTGAACATACCACAATCTCATGTGCATCAGTAATAATGGAAGACAAATCTAGCATGCAGTGCCTGGGAGCTTCTCCAGCAGATGGTTTATTTTTGGTGACTGTTACTATAGCAATGGGATAGTCCACCTTTGTCCTCTGCAAAGCTAAGGAATATTGAGCAGGGACTGAAAGCCAGTTTTGAGTCCTAGCTTCAGTCAGAATTCCCTCAAGTTGAAATGTCTCTGTAAGGTTGCTGATCAGAGTTTGCAGTTCTCAGCGCAATCCAGATCTGTTCTCTGATGGGAGTGCAGCCAAGAATGAACCTGAAATGGCTACAGACAGTGTTATTGTCAGTAAACCTGGAAACAAAAAGGAACCACTGCTCCAATCTCATGGTCATTCAAAGGTCTGCTATTGTGGTGCAAGAAACAGAAGCTGGACAAATGTACATTGGTGAGTCTTCTGGTGCTGCAATTCCTACCCTTTGAACCTGTATCCCTTACTCCAGCATGTTCTGCCAATGCCAACCAATATGGTGTGTGGCGTTTTTCAGGTAATTTTTTAGTAATGCCTTGGGTCACAAAATATTGTGGAGAGGGCAGGACACTGGGAGGAAAAAAATCCCCTAATTTCAGGTTGTTCAGCAACCTGCCAGATGGCCAGATATTGTTAGAGGATTTCTAGAGGCCAGGTAGAAATGCTGGGAATAGCTGGCTCAGAAGGACCTGAAATCCTGTATTGGTGCTTTGGCCAAACTGTGAACACTCTGCTGCTTTTCATGTGACTTTTACCTGCACTTCTGATATTGCAACAGATTTTTCAGGGTAACCAAAATATACCTGATGCTTGCTGCAAGTTCTCAGTGAGGCTGTGTAAATCTGTACACGCAGAGCAGTTCCCACCAAGCCACTGGGTGCTGCCTGGGGCACCATTGGAAGAGTCCTGAATCTTATGCTAAGTGATCCTCTTGTCCCTGTAAGATCCCTCCTGCCTCTGGCAGTGATGTTTCCCCTGAGCTCTCTTAGCACAAGCAAATGCAAAAAACTCAGCCCCAAACTGATTTCAGAGCTGCTACTCTGGGGCCACAAGGTAAGGTTACACACAGGCAGACAGAGTTTTAGGCAGACAGAGTTTTGGTGGCTGTAGAAGTAAAAGGCCATGAGTGCCAGGCTGGGGACACCAGGAGGGAACTGGGAATTGGCTTGTCCTCATGTCCCCATCTCTGCCACTCATTGTGTTTTTTCTCCACTGTGTTAATATATGTGGGAAGTGTGGCTTAGGATTGAGAACACTAATAGAAAAGCATCCACTGTTTTGGCTTCCTCCCCCAGCTGTTTTTTCCTCCTTGGACAGGAGCATGCTGGTCTGTGGCTCAGTGAGACACATGTGTAGCTGAGGCTGTTTTCTCTCAGGACACTGCTCAAAAGACTCCAGGCAGGACTAGAAATGCTCATACAGGGTACTTTTGAGAGCTTGTGTTACAAAACATGTCCGGACTATAGAATGATTCCATACATGCAATTTATTTTTCTAATCTCTATGTAATTCTTCAGTTTACTAATCAGGCTGCTGAGGGTGCTGCTCTGTGACCACTTGAGGTGTCACACAGTGCTTGAATGAGGTGCTGAGCTTTGCTCAGTTGCCAGGATGCCACTTGGAAAATTCGGAAATGGCCAACCCGTGAGTGTCAAAAACATGTGAAGGGGCTTATACAGCCCTAAGAGGGTTCCAGTAAACCTCTAGGAAGAGTCTACGAATGTTCTGGAGATATGAGATGAAACCTTCAGAAAGACTAGAAAAACATCAAGGGAATGGTCAGGAAATGTCCAGAAATCTTCTGGAAAGGTGCTGGAACACCTCTGAGGAGGCTCTGGAAAGCTGTGGGATCCTGCCCCCATGCTAAGGTGTCTCACCAGTTTCCCTCAGGCAGATGAAGCCAATAACTGCCAGACTGGCTTTGTGCTTTAAATAATGTCATTTAGCCTCGGTGATTCATTAGTACTGATTTCTGAGGAAGTGCTGTTCTCCTGGGCCTGTCTGGGGATGCTGCAGAGGGACCCACCCTGATTGTTTGCCAGGGGCTAATTGGATCTAATACTCCTGGCTTTGCCAGAGGGAGAGGCCAGGGTGACAGGAAGCTTCTGTCCCTCCTGACTAATGGGCTTCATCTCAATTAACCCTAGTGTGAATTAAATCACTTCCAAAGCATGCTGATCTGACAGATCCCAGAGTCCCTCCAGGAGGCCTTGGACATTTCCTTAGCCTCCCCTTTCCAATCAGTAATTCTGGTGCAAGCCCCTCTGCTTGGCACCATGCTGGGGACTGAAGTGGTGATGGAGATGTTGGAGGTAAAGCTCCCAAAGCAAGAAGTCTTCAAGGGGGCTGACAGCCCTACAGCCCCTCCAGCACTGCTATTCCTCCCCTGCAGGCACTCAGTGGTCTCATCCTCTCACCTCTCCCCATCACAGCAGTGTCACCCTTCCTTATCTCTCCCCTTCCTTCCAGGGCCAGGAAAAGCTCTTCCTCCTCACCTTTCAATGTGAAGGGTGGGCACTGCTGATAATGATAATGATTTTGGTCATTTATCTCCTGTATCCTGGTGGCTGGAGCACCCTCCCCCCTCACCCTGCCAGATGCCAGCCTGCCCCAGCCTCTTCCCTTGCTTGCTGCTCTTGGCATTAATGATGGGTTGGGTTTTTAGCCCAGGTCTGGGACCACCTTGACCCTGCAGCAGTGGCAGGATGGGAGAGTTGGTAATCACACACATTTCAGGACTTTGCAAGGCTTGAGGTGTTTGCTTGTAACCTCTGATGGGACTAATGGGCCTGAAGGCCTTCACCCAAGGGTGCTGATCTTTCCCCAGGGTGGTTTCATGTGGAAGCAAGAATTTTTGCTCCCTCAGTGAAAGTAACTGGTTGGGCAGACCTGGTTCAATGTGTTTCTCCAGCACTTGTGGGATTAGTCTGGCCCATGCTCTGTGTCTTGGGACGAGATGCTGTCCCAGCCTCTGGAACTATCTTGACTTGGCCTCTGAAATCCTGTTCTGTGTGGGCAAATGTTCCAGCTGGCAGCAGCCCAGGTCTGGAGTTTCGTTTTGAGGTCCATACTCCAGTTCCTGGTATTGTCTGCACAGCTAAAGCTCTGGGTTTTGCTCAGAACAAGTACCTGTGCAGGTGCTCAGGTGAGCCATCAGTATCTCTGCCACTGGGGAATCAGTGTTACCTACATGTGGCAGAGAGGCAGAGTGACTTGAGGCAGATCCTGTTTCTGCCCAAGCCCTTTGGAGATCAGTTTATCAGAGATCCTGGAGACCATAATCCCAGACATCTCAGCCCTGTGCTCTTGGTCTGATGGGCCCTGCTGCCTGACAGGGTTTAGTTAAGCAATGCATATGTCTGGGTTTTTCCTTTGTGTTTGCAGAACATGAGCAGAAAATGGGCACTGGATGGTCTACTCTGTAAGGGTCCAGGTGAAGCAGGTCTTGGGGAGCAGGGCAGGGTGCTTGGGGGGGACACCCTGGGACTTGCTGCCTGCTGCCTTGGTGCAGGGTTGGCTAAGGGGAAGGACAGTGGTTTGGTGGCAACAGCATCCCTGGCCAAGGGTATAAATAGCTGCTCTGGTGACCCAGGGAAGAATGGCTGCACAGGAAAGGTTAATTGTAAGCAGAAATTATGGGGACATTGTTCCTCCCAAGATAACCTGCAACAGATGAAGCATGGAGCAAATTTTTCCCCTTCAGAGTGAAGGAAAAAGGACCTGAAATATTGGTGCAGTGCCTTTGTTCTCAGTTTTAGGGTGGCTCTCCCATTTCATTGTTTTTTTTCCATTCCATGTCAATGAGAACCAAGATGGATTAACTTTTTGTTTGCCCACCATGCCCTCCTAGAGAAGGAACTGAGATAGCTCCTGCAGGGCTGGGCAAATTCTCTGTTTACTTTAACTTCACATCAAAATCTTTTTTATTTTTAGCTTAAGCATGAAATCTGGGGTTCAGAGATGGACAAGAAGTAGCTGGAAATAATTTGCTGGAAACATGTGCATTGGACAGCAGAGTTCATGGGCTGCTACACAGATAAAACCTGTTGCTTGCTCCTCTTGCAGGCCTGGAGGTTTTGCAATTTGTCCCCGAGTGGCTGGGCAGGTGGCCATTGGCCTGTGTTGGTGGCAGCACCAAAGCTGTGCTGATGTGATGAGGGCAGTGAGTCTCACTGGGACTGGGGAGGTTTCTCCTGATGATGAATCTCTGTGTCCTGCTGTTTCTATGCACCCAGTTCCCAGACTCTTTTCTCTATATTATTTTTTCTAATGGAGCATCTCTAGCTCTTCCTTTCTCCCAGCCCTTTGCCATTTCTGGCTGGAATGTTACTGTTTGCTGTTACTGCAAACCAGCCCTCTCACACATTGGTATTTGCCTTGGTTGGGAGTTTAATGACCCATGTGTTAGGTAAGCACATGCCAGAACACCCAGCTGGGACCCCTATTGGGCCTGGGGCAAGGAGCTGATGTCATTTCCCACAGAGGCACCCCCAGCCTCAAAAGAGCAGTCCATCTCCCCTGGAAGAGAACTCATCTCCTGTAGGGAATCTCTGAGGGGTGATCTCTGCTGGAAAGGTACCATCAGCAGATTTGTTGGGGTGAAGGAACAGAGGAAATGCTGGAGGACTCCCTCCTTCCACATCAGGGTGGTGGCAGCAGCAAGAAGGTTTTGCAGAGGTTGGGGAAAACAGCATCTCCTCCAGGGGGGGCAGTTGAGACACATGGGGAGCTGACATTGCAGGGGAATAGGCTGAGCCCTGGATGCTCCTGTCCTCATCTGCAAAGTCCTCCTGGGAGAAAAAAGCTCTGGCTCCTTCAGCACTGGACTGCAGGTATCTGGGAACCTCCTTCACTGTTTTGCAATGGAGTTGAAATGAGCATTTTGGGGACCCACCAGCCAGTCCCTTCTCTCTTTCTGCTCTCCACTGAGCAGGCCAAGAGGTTTCTGGATCTTAAGGAGAGCTGAGTTCACCCTAGACCTCCTTCGTGCATCCCAAGGCACAAAAATCAGTCTCTGATGTGCCTCTCCTGGTCAGGAATTTAACAGGAAATTACTGAAGAACGGTGGGATATAAATAGCCTAACATGGGCTCACCAAATCTCCTGGGGAGGGGCAGAGAAGAGCTGAAACCTGAGGCTCAGCAGCAGCCAAACAAGCCCCATCCAATGGAGACAAAGCAGCTTTGTAGCAGTCTGATGCTGGGGAGAGCAGAGAGGTTTTGCAATTCCATTGCCTTGGTTTTCCATGCAGAGGGTCCTGGAGAAGCGCTGCTGTGTAATTCAGTACATGAGCAGCATCTCAGCTGCCTCAGCACAGGACACTGGTCCAAGCAAACTCCTCTGTCACCTAGCCAATCCCAGTAGGAGCCAGTCTGTGCTCCAACCCAACCAACAAAAACGTGTCATCAACTAAAATATCAAATAACTCCTTATTTATTTATTGCCTAAACGCTCCTTCAAAGTATTCATTGAAAATCCAAGCCGAAATCTGTTTTGGCAACTAAGAGCTGAAGTTTGACACAGAAAATAACAGGATGTTTAAGCTTTGAAAAATGTTCCCTCTTTTCCCTGCTTGCTTTTATTTTTAATGCAACCACTTGGAAAGGCTATTGCAAGAAGAAATTTCCTGCAAAATCTTCTACTTGGGCACAGAGAAAAGTCTCCTCTTTTCAAATCAAGCAACAGGTTATGATCATCTGGGACCTGCAGCTTGCAGAGCCAGTGGCCCAGCCCCAGGAATGCTTAACCCCTGGCAGACATGGCAGTTCCCCAAGGAAAACCTAAACTGTGGAGCTGGGGTGATGCCCCAGGTGATGACAAACGTCCTCCCTTGGATACACAGGACAGTGTAGTCCTGCTTTTCAAGTTTGAGGCACAAGCTTTGCATCTTCCTGACCTTAGCCCAGGTTCTGGCCAACAGGTGGATGTTCCCCTCCTTGGGCAGCACCTGCCTGAAAAAAAGTGTCCCTCCCCAAGCACCGCAGGAGTGTGACACAAGGCACAGCAGCCTTGGCTGCTCACTGGAGGAGAAATTCTGCAAATATGTGAGGGGAAAAAGAATAAAAAAATATAATCAAGCAAAGTCCAGATCTCACACATCTCTTCCCACCATCCTGCCTAGGGCATGATGTAACTTCTGTTTGGCTTCTCAGAAGAGAAAGCCAGCTGGATGCACATCAGCCTGAAAATGAGAATCTCTGTAAATCCCTTACTTTCACCATGGGCAGTGCCTGATCATCACCAGAACAAAGCAGGTGAGAGGGAGCACAGGGCAAAATGCAGCTGCCTTTACAGAGAACGGCAGCTGCAGCTGGTCAGCTTGAAAACCTTGGAGCTATTCCCTGAGGAGAGTGACAAACAGGAGGAGGAGGTCACAGCCTCATGGCATCCCTTCAGCTGGAGCAAGGATCCCGGAGGGCTGCACTCACAGTGGAGGTGAGGGGGCTCTAAATGGCCAAGGCACCCAGTCCTTCTTCCCCCAGGGATGGGCCAAGTGCCTGATGGGCTCAAGCATGACAAAACTCAACATTACGAGTTAAGGTTTATTATTGTGAGCTTTCCGAAAGAGTGTAGGGAACAGAATTAGGAAACCTCTGGTGTAGAGATACTCCTTCTAAATGCAGAGTTTATGTTATTAGAAGTTTGATGTGTATAAATGCTATGCTTGTTTATATACATATAAATTTAGTCTTTAGTACAGAAATTCCCAAACTCGGAAACACCAATTGCCAGCTCAGTCACCACCATCCTGACCACTTAACAGTGCCCACAGCAACTCCAAAGCTAATTCGAATCCTAATTGTCACACTCCCAGGGAGCAATGAGAACACAAACTAGGGCTTAGAATAGAAATTTCCTGTTCCTTCCAAGGAATTCCCTGGTGTTCTCTGTAAAATATCCATGGGCTTTCTAGACATTTCAATGAGCTTTCTGTGGATTTTCAGTGAATTTTCTAGGAATTTAGAGTGGACTCTAGGAGTTTTCCGTTACTCTTTGGGAATTTCTTTGTGCTTTCCAGGAATATCCTTGGTCTTTGCAGGAATTGCAGACATATTTGTAGAGATTATGGACTGGAATTCCAGGGTTCTTTTAAAACAGTTTGATGTGCTTCCTAGAAATTCCAGTCAGCTTTCACACTCTTTTCTTCCAGCATTTTCAAGGCCTTTCCCTGTGCTTTCTGGAAGTGCTGGGGAAGGATGGAGCCTGAACAAAACTGGAGATGTTTCACCTAATTTCCTGGAGCAGTTCCTTCCATTGCAGGATTTCTTTAACTGAGGACATCTCTGAAGGATGCTAAACTGGGGGATTAGATGTTATCAAGGGCAAGAGGCAAGTGCCTGTGTTCAGTTGCCCACTTTGGGAGATTTTTAAAGGAAAAAACATGATGCTGTGCTGTGTCTGGTTGTGGGATACGCAGAGGAAAGGGTCTTTTTGGTGGAAAATAAGACTGTAGGAAGTGGGGCTGAGACCCTGGGCAGGACATGACCGATCATACAATGTGGAGCTGTTTGCTGGAGACTTGATTTTAGCGGGAGGAGGTTTGTTAGCACTGTTAACTGAAACACGGACGAAGACTCGATAAGGGGCTTGACCGATCCTCCCGTGTGTTTGGTGTGGCTTCCATCAGGTAAGGACTTGTCGCACACGTGCGTTCCTGGCATGGCTCATCCCGGCCGTGCTCGGTCACAGCAAAGCTCCGCCCGCCTCGCCCGACATCCCTTTCAAAAGAGCTGGGAGACTTCAAACGAAACTTCCAAGAGAGAAAGCCTTAGTTAAGGCGGTTCGTCATTTACAAACCCGAGCTGACCCCAAACCCTCCCGGGGACACCGCGGAGAGCGCGGCGCTGCAGTGCCGCCCGCCGCGCGACAGGGGGCGCTGTCCGCATGGTGCCGGGACACGCCCCCGCCGCGTGACGCGCTGATCCCGGGCGGCGATTGGCTGAGAGCGGTCACGTGCGCGGCGCGCCGGAGAGACGGCGGTTGCCGGGGCGACACTGGCGGCGGCTGAGGGGAGAGTGGGGTAGGTGGGAATGGGGGAGAGAGGGGATTGGGACAGGGGGGAATGGGGGAGAGAAGGGATTGGGACGGGGGGAATGGGGGATAGAGGGGATTGGGACAGGGGGGAATGGGAAGAGAAGGGATTGGGGTAGGTGGGAATGGGGGAGAGAAGGGATTGGGACGGGGGGAACGGGGGATAGAGGGGATTGGGACAGGGGGGAATGGGGAGAGAAGGGATTGGGACGGGGGGAATGGGGAGAGAAGGGATTGGGACAGGGGGGAATGGGGGAGAGAGGGGATTGGGACAGGTGGGAATGGGGAGAGAAGGGATTGGGACAGGTGGGAATGGGGAGAGAAGGGATTGGGGTAGGTGGGAATGGGGGACAGGTGGGAATGGGACAGGCGGGAATGGGGGAGAGAGGGGATTGGGAAGGGGGGAATGGGGGAGAGAGGGGATTGGGACAGGTGGGAATGGGGGAGAGAAGGGATTGGGACAGGGGGAATGGGGGAGAGAAGGGATTGGGACAGGTGGGAATGGGGGACAGGTGGGAATGGGGCAGGGGGCATGTGAGGCAGTGGGATGTGGTGCAGGTGAGAGTGGGGCGAGCACACCGTGGTGCCTCTAATTGTGTGTCTGTGTGTGTGTCTGCTCCTCATGCCCTCTGGAGATGCCGTGCCTGATGGGCTGTGCTGTGGGAGCTCTGTGCTGGGTGAGCTCTGTGCTGGGTGAGCTCTGTGCTGGGTGAGCTCTGTGCTGGGTGAGCTCTGTGCTGTGCTCTAACACTCCCTTCTTTACTATTTTCCATCTTTATCAGTGATGAGAAGTAGCAGCAGCAGCGCTTAGCAATGGGTGATCTTTTAGCGTACGAAGCTGAGTTACTTGGACTAGTGAAAGAGGTTGGTTTTCTCTCTCTTTTTTTTTTTTCCCTGGTTGAAATGAGCGAGGCAAGGTTTCTCAGTGTTTGTATTCAGAGCCAGGCATTGTAACTGAGGTCTAAATTCTGGCTAAGTGTTGCTACACGCTGAAATCTTGACTCATGTTATACTCTGTAGGTTCAAAACGCTCAATGTCCATTAAATGCCAGCAACAAAACTTTCTCCTTTGGTTGAATGAAGTTGCTGGCTAAACCAAGGGGCATCATTCTTTCCAAGGGGGTGCACACAGTTGTCTCTAAGATGCAGGAGGAAACTGAGAAACAGTATTTTCCTACCATGAGGTATCAGTTCTTGGTTTATCACTTTGCAGTCTTTGGCATTTATGGACCATCCTACAGAAAAACTTTGGCATTTCATGGATCATTAATTGAAACATCAACCACTTTTAAATTATTAATAATTTATTGAAGCATTAATCATCTAACAAATGTTGTTCCTCTGTGTTTTGGTCTTGTAGTATTTGGATTTTGCAGGATTTGAAGAAACAGTGAAAGTACTTAAAAAGGAATGTAAAATAAAAGGGAAGCCACTACGTAAACCAGCAGATGTTTCCTCAAAAGGTTCATTGCCTGTGCAGGTAATGCATAATTTACACTTACCTTGAGTAATACTAAAAACAGTTAGAGGCTGCTAACTGCCCTGTGAGTTATTATAGCAGTGAACTGTCTGAAAAAAGTCTTAATTATTTGAAGAAATCTCATAGCAGTCTTCGTGCAGCATAAGAACCTTCAAGATTGGGTTTTGGTTTTTTTTTCCAGAACTCCAGTCATTTTTAACTCAGGACAGTAGTTCTGATTTACACTACTTTAAGTTTTTACAGATATGTTTGAAAATTTGGGCTTTACTTCTTGTGTTGATGGTTGATTCAGGCTCTCAAAGATATTAAAGATGCATGAAGAAAAAATATTTGGGTGGTCATTGTATGGTGGGAGATTTTTTAATAAAACTTTGAATTAAAGTGTTCATATGGCACTGGAATTCTTCATTCATAAACTTACTCCTGAGAAAATGTAGCTCTTCTATGTTTGTTTTTTCACTGAATGCTTTTCCCCTTCACAGGAAGATCTGCTCACAGCATTTGAAAATGGTGATCAGAAAGTTTTCTTCCAGCTCTGGGAGGAGCAGATTTTGTCTTCTGTCCATGACAGTGATCCAGTTGCCCAGAACCTGGAGTTCTATCTCCGCATCTACTTTGTCACCTTCCTCTTGAAACAAACTAGGGGAAAGCCTGTAAGTTTAGTTCACAATTCAAACCTCACATTGCTTTTGTTCATTTTACTTCATTTATTTGTCTTTAGTGTGGATGAGGATGGGATGTTTTCTAAGAATCATTCTAAGAATGTGTATCCAGTTTTGGGCACAGTCTGCATTTTAGTTCAGCCAGATCCTTTGTATTGTGAAGTACAGAGATGGAAGTGGAGCTGTCCTTATCCTGGAGTTTCTGAAGTATTTCAACTTGGAAAATACCAGCATGGCAATACTTTCACACTTGTAATTGTACATCATAGAAGATTCTTAAAACACTTATTTTGCTTTGAGTTTGTACTGAAGCTGTGAGTTGAAATATACTAAGTTCTGATGAAATGGGAAAGCTCAGTCTTGACCAGCTCAATATATCATATTAAAAAATATAACCCCAAGATAAAATCTCTGCTACATGGGACTTTTGTGATGAAGAGACATTTAAGAAGCCTGGATTCAGCCAGATCAGCCAGGGCTTAATAGCTCCTGCCCTTCACCTGTCAGCTGCTGTAGGAGTATTTGGATGCCTGCAGTCTGTTTTCCAGCCTCTAAGGAGCTTTTGTTCTGTTCTGTGTGCCAGCTCCCCTTCCCAGTGCTGTGCAAGTGGATTTTTTTGTTTCTGCACGTACCACTGAAATAAAGCATGTCTAAAGTGGGTGTTTCTTCTATGCCCTGCATGTAGAAATGGTATTTTTTTCTTTAGAAGTCTAGCCTGAAGTGAGCAGGAGTAATTTGCATGCAAAAAGCAATTGTCTGTCTCCTCTTTCTTTGGACATGGGTGACAGAAACAGCAACATTTTTTACATTTTCCTTTATGACTGGTGAAAACATACAATATGCTCTCTAGTTAAGTAAATACTGGTTTTTAGATAACAAATATTCTGGAATTTCAAACTTCATATTAATATATTGGAGTATATTCTTTTATTTGCCAGCTTTACAGTGCATTCAGAATGGTAGTTTGCTAAATTAAATCTGCTGCTTTATTTCCCAGGACAAGGCCGAACTTGAGGAAAGAATTTCTCATTTTAAGGCATACCTGGAAACAAAAGGAGCTGCACTGAGCCAGACTACAGAGTTTCTTCCCTTCTATGCTTTGCCTTTTGTTCCTAACCCCATGGTACATCCTTCATTTAAAGAACTTTTCCAGGTAAGTATCTGCATTGCAGGGAGGGATGGTGCTAATGATGACTTGCACTGACCACTCTCTGCACATCGTGCAGGTGGATGGTTAGGAGATGACTTCCAGAGCTGTGGTTTGATGTTCCAAAGTATTGTTGGCAACTCCTGTGGGGAAGGTACAGCCACCGTTTCACCTGCTGATGGCTTGTTCCTGCAGTGCAAAACTGCACCTTAATTCCTCTGTTGTGCTGGGAATGGCTGGTTATGTGGCTGCACTTGGACTGGATCAAGGAACTGCTTTATTGCCTGTGAATGTGTGTGTAAACAGCTCCCACGTACACACATCTACACAAATTTGTTTGCAAAGCATGTATAGTATTTTTCAGAGTTATTTGCTCTGAATGCTTCCCTGTCTGACCACATGGACAGTTGTGCTGGCCTGGCTGAGCCGCTGTGGGCAGCCTCTGTGGTGCAAGGAGATGCCTTCAGCCTGCATTGCTGCCACACTTCTTTTGATATCAAACCAAAGCTCAAGTGATGCTTGCCCTAGGGCTGACTTTGGAAGTACCAGCTGATGAGGAGCTCCAGTTTAACACCAAAAAAAGGCATATCCTGCCATTTTCCTTCGGGACTAGCTATAAATAATGAGATAGACTAGTTGACCTCAGAGATGGAATTTGACTACTCTTTTTTAATTTTACTTAGCAGCACTTTTTTTAATGCCTTATCTAAGATGAGTTCCTCAGGTTTATTCAGTGTGCAAGCTCTTAATCCACAGTCACTCATATTTTCTTGTGGGAATTGTACAACTCATTCCATGTTAGTGTTGAAACACAGATTGTTTTATGTTTGAGAAAGAGCAGCAGTGAGTCACTAGTTTACTAAGCAGTGTTCTTATGGCATATATTTTTCTCAGGCATCTGATGCTTTATATAGCTGGAGTTCCTGTCAGTTTGTGTAATACATCTTGAAAAATAATATGCACTCCTCTCTGTAGGAGACAAGGTTCCTTTGGTAATATACAGTGTGCTCTGGTACACCACTGTCTGGATACTGAGTTGGTAAATGCAACAAGTAAATTCTGTACACTCTCCAGCATGATGAAATAAGGGAAAATCTGAGCTGTGAGAACAGCTTGCAACATATATGTATACAGCAGTAAATTTAGGAAGTTCCTTCTACTTGCTGGAAGATGGAGCTTTTTCTTCTGTTGGCTGGCTTTTCCTCAAGCAGAAACCAGCTTCACTGAAGGTTTGAAATAGAAGACATGAGTATGTGGTGGATTCCTAGGTGTAGTTTGGCATTTTTCCATAACTGTTATTTTCTTGTGCCTACGAGACACTACGTCAGGCGGAGGACAGCATTCCAGTTAATGCTGCTGGTCTGTTCTGCTGGTCTGTTTGTCCTACATGGGTTGTTTCTCTCCAAATCCTTATTTTAGAAACATTGTACCCTGATCACCAATGTCATGTCATGATGCTTGCAATAGTTATTGACAAAACTTAAAATTCCCAGATCTTAGAAGCAAAATATGAAAACTGAGTAGTGCAAAATTACCAGTTTTGTACTCTATTTAATACATGTGAAATCAATATTAATTTTTTATCTTTTTCTCAAGTTGCTTATATTTTAAATGTGCTTCTACTTTCAGAGCAGTTGTAGCATGTGCATACAAGGCACCAACACTATATGATAGTTTTGCACTTGAAATAAAGCTACATTGTGTTTCTAGAACTCTTGTCTAGGAATAATACTGAAGTCCCCTCTGACTTCTCTATGCATTTATGGGGAGTGAGCAAACACATTCACTTCAGTAACAGTGAAGGGCAAGTCTTTTCAATCCAATGCTTGCTGCCTTTTTTACTAGTGGGAAGTTGCTGTGATCCAAGCAGTACTTTGTACAGGGTGTACATATTTGGTGAACAACTGTCATTATTTGTTTTTCTTTTCAAGGATTCTTGGACATTGGATTTAAGGGCAAGATTGGAAAAGTTCCTGTCTCTGACTCTCAAAGCCAGACGGATTCCTCGGCTTCTCACTATATTTGTATCCTTTTTAGAAAACACTTTGAAGATAATTAGAAATACTGGAAGGAGGCAGTGTAATTTATTGCAAGAGTGTAGTGCTAAGATCTGTTGCAGAATTGCAGTAATGTTGCAGTTCAGTTTTTATGATAGGAAACATTGTTTATATTCCACATTCAAAAATAAACCTTTGAAAAAGTCATGTAAAGACAATGCATAGATCCATATGAACCTACATGTTTATCATATGACCATTCTTTGCTTCCATGTATGAAGTACAGGATACCCAAAGAAACCAACCTGACCTGACTTCTTTCTTAGCATTTCTAAAGCTGTTAGTCTTTTAAATTAGCCATTTCAGGGACTAACTGAAAGTTTTGCAGGGCTTTTAAGGGTTCCAGAAATTGTTTGGTCACTCAAAGGTCAGCAAAATGTCTTTATGCAACATTGTGAGTTGTGCACTTACAAGATTTTTATGTATTTATTGTTGATTTATGTATTCTGTGGAGGGTCAGACAGACCCTGGCTGTTGGCTGGGACAGTAGGAATATTTGGCTTGTTTGAGTTTCTTCATTTTGTGTCTCTGGAACAAGCACTGAAAAGATGCAGGTTTTCCTGAACGGCACCTACTCGTGCAACAGAAGGAGAGTGGACAGTTCAACAAAGGTAAATGCTGGGCTGTGGTAAGGATATTCTGTAAGATTGTCACGGGCTGTGAGAGCAGCAGGAGGTTTGCCTGCAGGGGTGGTGAGGAAACCAGTGATGCATGGCAGAAAATGCTTGGAAATCCAGACCCCAGCCTTGGTGATAGCTATTGTTAGACTGCTGGAGCTCAGTAGGGTTGAGCATCAATAGTCATGGACTAGAAATGGGAGAGGGCCTAGTAGTGGGATTTACATTTAATGTCTATTCTGTCCTGAAATAGGGTAAAAACAAGTGGAGAACTCCACTGACATGCACAAAGTGCATATCAGCTCTCTTTTTTTTTTGTTCTGATGGAAGTAAGTTGCCTCAGATTCCTTTCCCTTCTTTAGGCCTATCTGCATCTTCCAGATTTCAAATCTCGTTCAGTCTTTCTGATGTCTGTCTGGTGATCTTAGACAAAATTGATTTTTGTTCTTGTTTACTCATTCTGTTTAAATAGTACCTCCTAAAGTAGTGCATATTAGTATCTCCTGAAGAAGAATGTGTTCATTTCAATGTGGCTGGCTGATGTGCTGCATTTTGAGGTAACCTCCTTATACACGCTTAAGTGTGTGTGTGACTTGGGGCCCTTTAAAAGTAATAATTTCAGTACAGAATCCTGTTAGGTGGTGATGACACTTGAAATATGTGCCTTTTAAAAATCAGTTTAATAAATAGAACTTAAGTTTCCAAGTATCTTGCATTTATTTTTTCACTTGACTTTCTGCATATACTTTCTAGGTAGGGATCTATATGAGATCAGTAAGATTCTTAAAGTTACTTTTCCTCTTGAGTTATTTTAATCTGTAGGTTTACCCTGAGGATTTACTCTTTTTAGAGTGCATTGAGGAGAAAGTTAGGTTTTCTCCCAGCGTGAGTTCCATGTATTTTCTTTGTTATATTGTGCTTTGTGTTGCATTAGACTTTCAATGAATAATAGAAAAGTCTTTGTGGATTTTTATTTTCCAGAAGTTACTCTTTTTCCTTGTAGAGGACTTTCCTGAAGGAAATAATTCCATGCTCTTATTAAAAAGAAATAACTATCATTTGTGCCTGAATTATTTTGGGCCTAATTATTTTAAATTTGGGCAGGTTCTGTGCTTTGTACAAGTACAGGGACAAGTACAGGAATTCAATACATGCAGGTCAGCCTTAATTTGCAGATCTGTTATGTGCCTTGGAGGTTGAGTCAGTTTGGATATTTCATAAAGGTTACTTGAGGACTGTCTCGTATGAAGGTTTTGCATCCAAGAGGTTATTTTTGCAGTATCCTGCTCACATCACAAGGGATACACAGCACTTACTGCTGGAGAATATTTACTTTATCAGTGAAGGGAAAATGCAAAGAAAATTTATAGGCAACACATGAATGAAGAGCAGTATGGCAGAGTCCTGAAAGCAGCCTTTTGTAAATACTTGCCAGTCATCAGTCTGACATGCTGAAGTACTTCAGGTTTGGGTGGGGTGGTGCAAATGCTCTTGAGGGTGTCCTGGAGAGTTCAGTGTGTTTACCTTGCCTGATTTACCTACTAGAGTCTGGCTTTTTACCCATTTGCTAAAAAACGTCAATCTCTGTATGAGCTCCAAAGCTATTTGTGTAGTGGTTGTGCTTAACTTACAGTTCTCCCGTATGTTTTCGGTTTGGCTGGAAAGGAAAAAATTGCAGAATGGTTGGCATCTTGCACAGAGAGTGCTTCAGTCCTTCTTTGTGTCCTCTCTGCTAACAGGAACTGAGGGAATGAAGTATTTGGAAGTGTGTTCAGCCTCTGTTCCCTTCACTGCCTCATTAGAAATCTGTGGATGAGTTCACAGCCACTCTTCTGCTATTTTGGGGAGGGGGAGAGTGGAGGAAGTGTGTCAGGCTGCTGCACTAGAGAAGGTGAAGTTTGACCAACCTGTCTGTCAAGATTTTCAAAAGTCTAAATGACTGTTTATGTGGAAATTTGGCAGTTTAGACTATGAATAGTAATTTTTAAGCAAGAAGGAGACTTCTGCCTCTCCTAAGAGCAAGATTCAGTGTCACCTAAGGAGCTCAAGTGTCTGTCAGCAGCTCCTGAGACGTGCAGCTCCTCTGCTTCATTGTGTGCAGGAGCTCAACTGGCTGCAGTCAGTGCTTCTAGACGAGTATGAGAGGGTGAGCAGAGGTTAGAGAGAAAAAGAGCAAGCACAAGTTCAGGAAGCATGTTTTAGGTGGAGGTAAGTTGTTATAAAGGAAAACAGCCAATCTCTCACTTAGAGAGAAATGGTTATTGTGGAATTAAGTGCATATGTGTAACTCCTTGGCTGCTTGTGGGAACTGGAGTTAGTAGATTTGACAATTACACACATGAGAGAGCAGGCAAGAATTCTGGTAGAAACATGCAGTAGTTCAGATGATGTAGCCCAGTGCCAGCATCTTCATTTGTCAGTCATAAGCTTTACTGTATCTTGTATCTTCCTACACCAGGAGGTTAGTCTTCTGTGCTGTGTTTTTCCCTCTTTTCCTCCACATCTGAATAATGTTTCTGGTAGGTATTGGGTCCAGAGCATTTTTTTTTCTCCTCCTTGATAGGTTTATCATATGTAGAAAGCATTTGTCAGTGTTGGGAGTTGTGTCTGGGATAGAGAGAAGCCACGGTGTTACTCTCTGATTCCTGTAATGGTGCAGTTTGACCACTGCTGCAAGGTGACATAAATGTCAACTGAAATGCCTCTGAAAGGTACCATTTCCTTTTACCAAATCTGGACTGGGATGGTAATGATTTAATGTTTTAAACAAGCAACTTAATACTAATTTTTGCCTGGGCTGATAGCTCCCTGATATGTCTAAATGAATGAGGGAATGGTGTTATGGAATGCTATTATGGTGTTAACATAATGGTGTTATGGAATATGGCAGGAGTGCAAGGGGAAAATGAGGCAGTGCAGGACCAGCTCTCTCTGAACTTGGAACAGCTGCTTGCCGGTGATGAGCACTTCCTGCTCTTTCAGCAAGAGAAGCTGTCATGAAAGACTATCCCCTTTTTAGTAAAATTACTTATGTGTGAGAAGATAGTGGTATAACAAATGTGAGGTGTGCCAAGACTTTGTGATTTCTGACACCCATTTCTCTGTTTATTATTGATAATCCCTGGATTTAACAGCCAAGGGGTAAATTGGAGCCTGTTTCTGAATTTCCAGGACTAATGTTCATGAGCTGCCTTGAGTTTTGGTTATATAGTTTTTTCCTGCTGACTACAGTTGCAAGATGTATTTTCATTACTGGAAATTTTACCCACTGGGCTATGAAAAGCAAACAAACTCTGAGAAGGTTTATGCTTTGTGATTTGGTGCTTCCAACTTTCCTCTGAGTGAAAGTCATGCTCTAGATACATCCACTGGAAAATTTTTGAATTGCATGTGTTGTGTCACAGTTAAATAAAAATATATTCCTATTTGCTCATCTAAGCAACAGAATAAAGTGCTGGACTGGCTAGTTTTGTGCAGTGGTTGCTCTCAGAATCTTTGCTAGTTTAGAAAAATGTTCTTATTTTGAAGCTGTATCATGTCGCTGTTGAGCGGCTAGCTGAGGACTGACCCAAGTTTTCAGACAAGCGAAGAGAGGAGAAAAGGAACTTTATTGTTTTGAATTCCATATATATAGAGTCTACAGAAGTGCCCCAGATTGGTCAGCCCGAGACCTCCCCCTAGGCACAATTGGCCAAGCCCGAACTCACTCAATCGGGAGAAACTGTTTGCAAAACATCCAAACTTTATCTTGTTTATGAAATATAGCAAAATGTTCCCACGGGAAGAACCTGTGCTAGCCACAGTATCATATTAAATCTGTGGTAGCAGTTTAACAGTAATGACTGTGAAATAAAAACAAAATCTAAGCTGAATTATTATTATCAAAGTTCAATAATTTGGTTGTCTTTGGAAGTTACCTCAACTCTTCTAATTTTTATGTTCAGGTTGATTGGAGTTGAGGTGATTTTAACAGCTTTAAGAATTGTAAAAAGCTTGGCACTTTCAGCAGGGTTGCTTAATGTTACTGTTCTAGTGGTGTTTTGTTTATTGGTCTGTTTTTTTAAAGCACATTTTGCTGGATTTGAACAGGATCTCTAGCTTGTCACAGCTTCTGTTCATATTTCATACTGGGTTTGGCTCCCTCCTAGAAAGTATAACAGAAAGCAGCCATCCTTAGAGGGGAGGAGGCTTTGAGAGTAAAATAACTGTCTTGTCTTTTTTTTTTTCTCTTAACTTGTAGAAGTACAAAAATGTACCATCTTGTATTCCATGTTTTATTTTTAGACTGTCAATTTATAGCTGGTTTATAGCTAACATCTACTAATGCACATTTTCTCAAAAAGGTTCCATTAAAAAGATAACTCTGTTACATTTTCTGAAAGCAAAAATAAGCTGTTCTGCCGCCTACTGCTTTAAATATCAATGAGATAAACCATGTCATATTGGGCTGTTTAGAATGCTCTAACCCAAAAAATTTAAATCTGTGAGAGGGAATCCTAGTTTTGTCTGAAACTCCATAGTCAAGCTGATTCCTTCCCATTGTTTAACAAAAAGTGCTATGGTAAATATTTCGTCTGTGTGCAGATGGGCCTGATGCCATTTTCACAACACTAAAGCAGTACTGGCTTCTCAGCAAACTAATTTAAAACATAGTGTTCTAGCAAAATACAAACCATCAGGCGTAACAATAGAATTACTGTGCCTCCCTTCATGGTTTTGTCTGGTCACAGAGATGTGCACTGTGGTCCACAGCTCCAGGTTCTGTGCCCAGTGCCATGCAGAGCACTGGCTTGGCTAGGTCAGAGACTGGGGTGGAGAATACAGATTCTAGTACTTAGTTTGCTTTTGTCTGTAAAGTAATTGAACCTGAAGGAACAAAATGTATGAGAAATGTAACTTGTGAATTATTCAGATAGAAATGAAAACCAAATCTGAGCTATTTTCAGAATCTGGGGATAGTAAAAGTAACTGATATAGTTTACTATCAACTAGTAAATGATGGAGTATCCTCTTCACAAAATGTGTTCAGTGATGTTTATTGCCTTGTATTTGTGTTGCTGCTGTAACTGTGAAGCAGTTGGTTCTTTGGCAAATAAGGCATAATAAGTACTTGTAGCTGTTGCAATGAAATGGAGACACACTAGAGGTGTGGAATTATCCTTGCAGGGAAATTCCACACCTCAGAAGTTGAGGTTGCCTGTTCAGAGCAGCAAAAAGGCTTGTGGGTTCTTTTGTCCTTTTGTTTTAATAGGTGATGCTATTTCTTTTTTTGTAATTCTCTTGACAGAAATGATGCAACATCTTCATCAGCAGTTAGTGGAGTCTGAGTACAGGTACATGACCTACCTGAAACAATTTAACAAATTGCAGGTGGAACACCATAATCTCATTGGAATCACTGCAGAGCTGGTGGATTCTTTGGTAGCCACAATCAATGGCAAGATGGTAAGAGATGGCTCAGATGTGCACTAGCTTCTACACCCGCCCCAGAAAATGGAAACCAAAGTGTGAATTAGGCTTCATAGTTATGAGCCTTTCTGTTAGAACTGTGGCTCTTTACTAATAAAACACAGCACTTTGGATGAGCAGTTCTCCCATTGCCCTGGTGAAGGAGGATTAAAGAAGCTAAAGAGATGGGTTGAATTGTGCTGGCAGAGAAATCTCGCAAAAATTAACACCATCTCACAAGACATCTCAGCTCTCCTCTGAGAGTGCCCTATTGAGCTTTGGCATTAGCAGTGATTAGAGGGCATTTCTGTGATTAGTGACTGCAATCCAGGCCATCAACAGTTGTTGTACATTTAAAACTTCCATCAGGTCTGTTTTAAGTTCCACAGTGGTGGAAACAATCTTCTTATTCAAAATTTTGGTGAGCAAAAGCTTTGCCCTCTGTTCTGCTGAATTGGACTTGCTAATTTAATTGATAAAGGGAATAGGGATGGGGGTGAATGAGTGATTCATGGTGTGAAATGGGCCACATGTATGTGACTAGAGAAGATACAACTTTCTTATGACTATTTTTTATATGAAGTTGATTGTCAGTTTCGTGTGTTGTGTTGTCTCCTCTGGGAGCATAACTTCTGTGTAACTTGAAGGCTATTCTTATGGCAGATGTTAATGGCCTCTAAGTGCTTTTGAAGGAACTGTGAATTGTTAGCAGGGACAATGACCTGGCATTTCCTGTGCTGCCTGCTGAAAAGTCAATATGTACCTTCCTCCTGTCATCAGCATCAGCACCTTGTGGATTGTAACTCTGCATCTGGGATCACTGCTCATGTATTACTGCAGGGAAGAATTTGCCTGTAGGGGTGGATTATACTTTACAGCGGATTAGGGAAGGTATCTCATGAGCTTTGGTAACAATAAGAAACTCAGTCATTCATTTGCTGCCTCCCATTTCACGCTTGGTGCTCTCCAGGCAGTATCGAATTACCTGCTGTGGTTGGGAACTGGACGCTGGTTCTCTTCTGTTGCAAATGTTGCTCAGTTTCCTTTGTGAGCCCTGTCGGGGCACTCGTTTGGTCCTTCCCAAGTGTGTCCAGCTGAGGGTGCTCTTCCATTATGGATCCTGTAATTTCTGAATCCAAAGTGGAGTTGGGTACCGAATAAAGTCATAGTGAAGTTACAGTGTTCTGAATTTGAAGGGTTTTTCTGTCTTGCTGAAGGTTTGGGAATATTAGAAGTGTCCCCAGTTGCATTTCTATAATCTCTGTCCTCTTGTCTCTGTTCTGGGGAAGGTACTAACTCTTCTGAAATTAAGCTGTTCTGTTGTGGTGTAGATTTCCCAAAAGAAAAAAAACTAAACCCACTGAGATGTTCTGCATTGAAGCACAAAGTGTTGTACTGTGTAATTCAAATTTATTTTCTCTGTTTCACAAGACAATTGTGTAAGTTCTGCTCTGTAGGTAAATAACACAACAGCATTGTTTAAAGCTCAAAACTGCTTCATTTTTTAATTTGATTTTGAACCTTTTGATTCATGAAAATCTGGATGCAAATAGAGGTGTGACAAAATCTGGTTTTCTTCTAGACTCTCTGAAAGTGTTTAGCATTAGTTTTGTGAATGGCCTAATAATTCCCAGATAAAAAGAATTTACAGTTTCTAAAATTTCTGAACAAAATGGTAGTTGCAGTGCATGCCTTGTGCTTGCATCAGTGAGCCTCAGATGTGTGATTTCTTACTCTTTAAAAAAACCAAACAAAGAGCCTTTAATATAGAAATGTTTGTCTTTTAGAAAGTATAAGTTTTGTTTTATGTAATCCTGTTCTCCTTTTGTTTCCCAATTTTTAGATCACACCAGAGTATCTTCAAAGTGTTTGTTTTTGCTTGTTTAGCAATCAGATGAGACAATCTGTAGCACACAGCATTGATTTCACAAGGCCTGGAAGTGTAAGTATAAATGTTTGGGATTTTTACAGTAACTATCTTAAAATACAATACTATTTAAGCTGCATGTGGAACAATAAATGTTCTGTAATGGGAAAGACAAAACATAAATGTGTTCAAGCTTATATATAAGAATATGGCAATTGTTTTGTTGATCTCAGATGCTGGTGAATGACATGGTTATACAGGTATAACTACATAAGTATGATTATTTCTGTTGTTGTGAGGACAGTAAGATTTGTATCTGTTAAAAATTCTATCAAAATGCTTTAAAAAACCGAAACCAAACCCTGAAACTAATATTCTGAGCATGGTTTGATGGCACATCTTAGACTAATTTAGTTAGGAAAGGGAATGATGTTGCTCATCTCTGCACTCATGCTCTGTTCCTTTCTGTTGTCAGTGATGCTCCTATAACCCTACAGAGAATTGGCTTAGCCAGCTGAAGGAGAAGCATCACACAGGATTGTGAGAACAAATGTGGAAGAGAGGAAGAAGAGCTAGTTTTAGATGAGCAGTTAGCTGATACACCTAAGCTACCTTACTGATTTATGTGATGGTCTTTTAACATCCTATCTAAGAAATTTTGATCTTATTGATAAGCAGTTCAGAATCCCTAGGGTAGGTTTTTTCCCACTTCACCATTCTCTGCTTTCTTTTCAGATGACTGCAGTACACTTTTATGTTCTGCTCAATCTCTTCTGCCTAAGTGCAGAGAGAGCTCTGGGGTTATTTTTCAGCAGCAGAACCAGCTTAGGATAGTTTCTAGTGTCTATGAAACTATGCCTGTGAGATTTTAAGACTTGATGATAGTGTAAGGGCTGTTCAGTGGTACAGCTTCTTTTAATACCTAACTTGTTCAAGATTTTCAAATAAGCATTAATCTTAAAACTACATCAAAACATTTTACTAAGAAAATATTGTGTACCACTGTTTTACAAAGACAAGCCAAAATCATGAACTGTGCTTATTGTTTTTGCCATGGCAGCCATTCATGTGTACTTAACTTTGTAGCAGGAGAACTCAGTGAAGTGTCAAAGGAAAAGCAAAAGAAAATAAAATTCCTGCTCCTTATTGTAGCCAAGGTTTTTAATAACAATGATGCTATGGGTACATTTTGTTCCTCTTGAAACTTTGCTACAGATAGATAAGGAGATAATAAAAATGCTCCCTTTTCTTTTCTATATTTTCACTGCTAATATTTTCACTGCTATTCACTAATATTATTTCACTAATAATATTATTCCACTAATATTATTTCACTAATATTATTCCTCACTGCTCTTCAAGCTGTTTTAAATGCTTTCACTTTCCTGTTAACTCCTTTCTCTGATCTGCCATGAATTTAGGAGGTGTACTCTTATGCAGCCTGCAAAAGCTGCTATTTCAGGGTTTCAGGAAGGAACCAGGATCTGTTTGTCTGCTACCTCAATGTAAGGTGCTGTCTGCAGCTCCTTTCTCCTCAGATTTACACCATATCCATAGCTTATGTCATCTCCCATCCCATAATGTCCCTCCTCCCTCCCCATCTTTCTGCTAAACAGCAACCTCCAGAGTTCTTTCCTCTTTCCTTGCCAGTGGCTTTCTGAGGTAATGCATTCAGTACCCCAGTAGTCTTCTGTATTTTTACCATCTGATGTTGAGGTTGTGTTGGTTTCCCTTCCCTGTACTGAGATCACCCATTCTGTACAGCCACATACTGTCTTCTCTCTTCCTGCTCTCTGCTTGCATTCAGACTTGTCTTTTTGTCCTGTGCTTACAGGATCTTCTCCATTTGCCCAGGGTTTTTCTCATTATTTCAGTTCTTCTTATCAAAACTTGATCCTCCAATCTCTTGAACCCTTTCAGGAAGGGGGCAGAGGGAAGAATGTCATCCTTATGCAAGATTCTGATTTCTGCTTCTCTAAAATCATTTCTGCTCCAAAGGTGCCTTTGCCACTATATTTATGGCACTATGGCCACTTTGACACAGTCTTCAGCTATGCAGATAGGTTAGAGAAAGGAGGTGTGTTGTTGGTGGATTTTTTTTTCCTGCTTGAAGTATATTTTTGTCTCCCTTTTGTCCCGAATTAACAGGCTGACCTGAGTAAAGCTGTGTTCTTCTGGTACAGTTGTATCTATTTTTATACTAGGCTTTACTAGCATAACTATTTCTGTGTGGCTTTGTGGCTCATTTTTCCACACTATTTGAGGTAGTTGCTGTGACAGCCAAACTGTCTAGTGAAGGACCAGTTCAGTTATAGCCCTGGGACAGTTTTGATTAAGGGTTTCTAGACTGGCTTAGGTCACTCCTTGACACTGAGGTTCTAGCAGCTACTGTGGTTGAACTGTCATGTTGTTTCTATAAGCAGATTCACACAGGCTCTCTGAGGCATTAGCCAAGTTTTGGAGGGCTAATCATGGTCTTTGCATATAGACATTCACTGCATCATAATCAGGTTTCCTCATCCTTTTGTCCCCTTTTAATTGATCACATTTTCTTGTTTGTTTCCCATGTGAAGAGTTCTGGTTTTATACATCAGTTGCAAACATGTAGAAACACAAATAAATGTAAGAAGAAAAAACAGAGATTATCTTTTGAAAAGAAAAATGAGACTCCCATCATCCCAAAATATTTCTAACCACTCCCTGGTGTTATTGATGCAGGAAGCCAGATGAGATGGACTAAAATTCTGACTGTTTGCCACTAGGCCACTGAGGCATGCCATTACTTTTTCTTCAGGGATTCAAATATTTCATTGTTATACACTCAGATGTTATTGTTCTCCCCTTAAGTGGTTTCAGGTTTTTGCATAAGTTTTGGAATAAAGCTGGAGGCACCGTGACCCAGACTAAGTAGTAGCACGAGTTCACAGCATCTGTGCTGGATTTGTGTTGGAAAGTTCCTTCACTTTTTGCTCATAACTACTTAGAGGCACTAGAGTGTGGTCTTTGCAGCTACTCCATTTCACCTCCTTCTGCTGTAAGGAGCAGCCACCTGCATAATTGCAAAGGGAAGAGACTAGCAGAAGGGTAGCTCCTTTGCTCATCCTTACCTTTAGGTCTCTCTGTAGGCAAGATAAATGAGAGGTTTAAAAAACAAAACCAGTAATTGTCTGAAGAGTTTTATCAGGCATTAAATATGCTGGTTTGTTGGTTGTTGGTTTTTTGGTTTTTTTCTCCACTTCACCTTGATTGTTCAGGATGATCCTATCTCACTGACATCACCGATGTCCGGACAAGACCCTGAAATAAATTGGTTCTGGTGGATCAATATCTCTAAATAGATGAGCAGAAAAGAAAATCATTAGCCAGGAAATTACTTTTTTTGTTGTACCGTCATGCAGCCTTAAATTTCTACCACTCTTACTTAGGGTCTGAGTGGATGTGCATTACATAGTTTGGAAAGAGGAGGTGTTTGAGTTCACAGCCAGTTAGACCGATGCAACTCAGGGGACAATCCCGGTTTTGGGCCAGGTTCTGAGAGCAGAAAATGCTAAAGCTGCATCATTCTCTGAGAACTGTACCTGAACATATTAGTTGTATAGTATATTTTGTTGCATCAGCTACACTACACTGCTAGTTTTTAGTTACACTGGGAAGGAGGATTATATGAGTACTTCAACCAAAATGAAGTGTTGCCCAAGGAAATTAAGAGTGTACCTTGGATTATATCCTTGGTAGCATTGTTTGTATGCAAACTTGATTTTCTTCCCCATACATTGTGGTCAACTTCTAATGTTGGGGAAAGTCATATTGTGTAGTAGAAAGCTGTGAGGTCTCAGGCTTTGAAATTACAATAAGGGTGACGTGTATCAGTTGTTAATGTGCAAACATCAGCTTGTCCCCCACCATGGCTGAAGGCCTGGCCTTTCAAGCCAGAAGAAGTTCGTATGAGGAAGACAAATCCCAGAAGCAACTCTTACTTACCAAGCTGGCTTTAGGACCTCCGGCAATAACAAGTAAAAGAGTTTTCTGTTGTAATCATACCCCGAAATCTAACTTAGCAAGGGCTTCTGGTGTCAGCTTTGTGCTCTCTGGCGAGCTGGATTGGATCTCATTCTTTTACAGAGCATCTCCATGTCTCTTGCCAGCTCTGTGACCTCCTGGGTCAGCTTGTGAGCCTCATCTACAATCCATTAAGAGGATGCATCTGCTGCATGCAGTGGGAGAGAGATTACAGTACTGTGTTACAGCTGGGAGATGTTTCCAAGGCCTCTCTAAAGCCCTGTTTTACTCTAAGGTTTTTTTCTTAGCAGCAGTTGAATGTTACCATCACCTACCATCATGTCATTAGACATGTGTAGTCCTGAATTGGGAGATAAGAAACCTGAGAGAATTGTCAGAGCAAAAGGTCTGGATTTAAGAATAGAAGGTCAGAGCAACAGGTCTGACAAGCTGAGGAGACATTTATTTGAAGATTTAATAGATTCCCAACTTTCTAATGTTCATTTGGATAGGGAACTGATGTGGGCAGTAGTGAATTTGGAAAGAATCATTTTGACTACAGCAATTTAGTATAGGACCATCAGAGTCACTTATATTCTTAATACTCTTGAGATAAGTAAAATTTTACTTTTTTTTTTTTTTTTACCATTTTCCCTTTCTAATAATGATTTGTCTGGTGGCTGAGAAGTAGTTTTTTTTGATGCCTGCAATTTTCTGTTCAATACACATCATGAAGCCAAGAGGATTCAGGCTTTTTATCGTAAACATTGTACATTCACTCTCCATCAAAATTAGCATAGACTCAAGTCTGAAACCCACAAACAGGTGTTTTGGATTGAAGTAAGGTGTACACCTTCCTGGAATATTTTGGATTAGGAATAAGGTAACAAGATTCTCTAAATGTTGGATCAAAGGCAAAACAGGAACTGCTTCTTCAGATGTGCAGTTTCTGTCAGTAGTACAGATGGGTGTTCACCACTGGGGAATCTTTCTATGACCTGAAAGCTCTAAAGTTGTTTATATATATTGCACCTGTGTCATAGAATAGAATAAATGCCCATTATGTTTTTACTGCTATTGAGTCTGATTATATTTACCTGTAGCTATAATTAGGTGAATTAATGTCCCTTGCAAGTTCTAAGTCTCTTTTGACACAGCTCTTGAAGCTGTGGAAAAATAGTGGGTTGGTTTGGGGTTTTTTCTGACACAGGACAAAATTACCGGCTCCTCTGTAAAGTTAGACTGTGATTTACAAACTGTGAACAAGGGAGAATATTTTTTTTTTAAAATTTTTGGGATAGCTGTAATGACTAGCTCAGGCTCCTATTTTTCTTGTACTCTGTTTTTTTCCTCAAACATGCTTTTTACTACAACTGGGCACATGCCATCAAGCTGTAATAGTTGGTGGCAATTTTTCCATTTCTTACTTGTGACATTTCTGCACCAGCAGGCTACATGAAACCTAGGATTAGGGTAACAGAAGGTTTTTAGTTTGTCTTTTTTAATCTCTCTCTAAACAATTCAGAGTGGATTTACCAGGCATTATTATGTGGATGTTTCCTCTTTCGTTTTAAAATAGAGTAAACATTGCAGCAAACAGTATTTACCCTAA
Organism: Entomyzon cyanotis; assembly: GCA_024500445.1. Lineage (NCBI taxonomy): Eukaryota > Metazoa > Chordata > Aves > Passeriformes > Meliphagidae > Entomyzon > Entomyzon cyanotis. The sequence goes on from JAKEPQ010000780.1 coordinate 15,304,093, forward strand.
GTGAGCTTTTCTTTGGATGAAATATATCAGTTTTCTGCATCTCTGTTCATGGGATGATTTCTGTATGTTCCCATTTATGTATGGAAAAGAAGACACAAGCCTACCTCTTCATATAAGGAAGGAGAAGTTCTTTGTTTCTTGCTGATATAGTATATAATGCCCTTTTCACAAGTTGCTGCAGGGTTTTTTGTTTACATGAATTCTTTATCTCTAAGGATAAGGTATTGTCTTCAGTAGGGGTTTCCACAAAGTTTTCCTATTACTGTCCTCAAATCATAGAATAGAACAGTTTGGACAGGACTTTGAAAGGTTGTCTGGTCCAACCTTTTGTGATTTCCTTTAATGTTAAAACTTTCCTTTAATGTCATCTTTTGTCTTGATGCCATACATCCGTTTTCACTGTCTCAGGTCATGCATGTGTTGAAATGTCTCTCATCATGATACAGGTTGTCTCCTGGTTTCTTTTGCTCACTTATTGGTCTCTATTGATGTTGTCCTTTATCTTAAAATTAATTTTAAGTTGTCTTTGCAAGGACCTGTCTGTATGTGTGTATAGTACATGAAAGTTTTAAGTACTCATTCACATCAGGAAATTCTAAGTGTCATAGTCATAAAAAGAAGAAGAATGTCAGATTTTTAGAATTGGTTAAAGAATAAAAAGGACTTGATTTTCTGCTCACAGTGAAGAGTGGCAGGTTTCTTACGTCTTCTGTGTAAGGCTGTGTATGACTGTTAAAGAGCAGCCTGCAAATAGGGTGTTTATGTGCTTATTCATCTGTACAAATACGTCCTCTAAAGTAAGTACTGGCAGGTTTGCACAAAAAGATTGGAAGCAGAATAATTAATGTTGGTCTTATTTCATTGTGTTGAACTGTGTACTTTTATTTTTAATTAAGACTGTTCTTTTTAGATACAAAGCTGTTCTAAGTATTTTAGTCTAATTAAAGAGAACATGGCATATTTTGTACTAAACTACTCAAACCATGAATTAGCACCATTCTTAATTTTAGTAACTAAATCCTATGTTTTCTTCCAGAGACTTTTTCTTAGTTTATCCTCGAAGCCTTTTGGGATGAAGAATTGATAACATTGCTGAAACACTGTAAATTGTCTCTTTCAGCCTTTGTTATGTGCTGGTCAGAAACTCCAGTCAAAGCAAGTGAGGAGAATAGTGTCAAGTACTTTCTCAGAAGCTGAGGTCTTCTGGTCCATGCCATGGTCAGGGTATTTTTCTTGGCTGCCTCAGTGGAGTGAGCAGTGCAAGTCATAATTCCTGTAAATTTGTCAGGGCTTTGTCTGTAGCTGTTCTAACTGACAGTGATAGTGTGGAACAATGTGCAAACTTTGGTGTGTTTGCCAGGTGTCAAGAGGAGAACTTCCAAACTCTCACAAGAGAGGCACAGCAATTTCAGTTCTAAAACATAAAAATATGAGGATTGGGAGAATGTGTTTATACTCTTCAAGGCTAATAGTCTGTCAAATTTTAGCTAATTTTTATTAGTTGTTTTTTTTAGAACTGTGTATTTCCCTATGATTTATTTCTGTTAACTTATTTTTTTTAATCTTCTTTATTTTAATGTGTGCCTGTTTGCCTATAAAGGGATATTACTCTATGAGCCCTTGTGATGACGGATATGTAAGTGTCTATCTTTATTTCCTTTCACTTTGCCTGCTCAGTCTGTCACAGTCTGTATTTCTCTTCATTTCACAACATGCAACAATTTTTTCTGCATTTTGACATGTCATGACATTAACTGTGCGATGTATGAAGAGCCAAAAACTGTGCAGGGCTTGGAAATTCTGCATGGGGAATGGAATAGATGTTCTGGGTAACCTTATGGCTTCATAATGCACATAACACAGCATGTCAGCCTAAGAGCAGCTTTGTCCACAGCTTTGTCCAGCTTCCTATAGCATCCAGAAAGCAATTTTCTTCCATGGGATCATCTGTACATAGTACACATTCCCTCTGAAGTGTGCCAACTCCAGCTGGTACAACAACACCTTTGACAAAGCAAATAGCTATTATTGCTCAAGATACTTCAGCAGTTGAGTTGTGCTCCTTCAGAGAGGAGTTGCATTCTACATATTTGTCTTTCTCATTCCTAAAGTCAAACTTCCTTTCGGTAGTAAAGATTATAAAATCCTTTCACACAATTAAAATGGATCTTCTTTCACTGAAAACACTAAATTATATTCTGTGTACTGCCTGTGACTTCTGTAACCCAGATGGAACTTTGTATTCTAGCAATACTACAAGTATACCATCAGTATCTAATTTTGCCCATAGTCAGTGCATTCTTTGTGAAGAAAGGAAATGAGTCTACTTCTAAGTAACTTGGTATGTAATCAATTTATAAAAGTGATTGACACCAATTCTGAAAAATGCCAGTCAATTTAAAATAATACTTATTTGTATTTTTTTGTATAGGTAAAACAAAATTTTGCCTTTCAAGAAAAGCTGCCTATTTTTCAAATGTATTTATCACCTGGAATTACAGTAAACCCCTGTGGGCATTCAACTTTCCACTTAAAAGACATTTTATTTTGAGAAATAGTCATAGAAGTATTGAATGCAGTGGGCTATTTCTTACATACTTCTTTTTATCTTGATGTAGAGAACACTACCCACATCCACCTGTGGTGAAAGATCACCTGTATCAATCAGCCTCTTCCCATTGATGACATGAATTTTCATAAAGGACGCTTTTTGCTTCATGTTAAGCATTTTGTTCCCTCACATAATGCCCTGATTTGAGATTGAGAAAGGTTGATTACAGATGAGCAATTACAAATTAAAGCATTTTTGCTAAAGAAAAGCTCTTTTCTTATACAGATTAGTTTAAAGCATTTGTTGAACAGAACTTTATACAATGTAGAATGTATTAGCTTACAGTTGTTTATAAAATGTTTGTAAAGCTGTCTGACTCTAATTCAGAGGTATTTCTTGAATACATGGATAGCTTTCAGCTCCCTTCACTATTCATGTATAGTATTTTATACTTTTTTCTAATTGTAATCACATTTGTGTTGTCATTACATGATCACACAGTATTGCTGTGTGACTTTTTAATGTACACTTCAGATGTTTTAGAGAACCTGTTTTATATGGCAAGTGGGAAGTTTTCTTAAGATCTCTAGTATAAGTAAGGAAAAAAAAATTAAAAACATTTGCAGACCTTCTTATGAAATAACTTTGCATAGCCCCAGTAGACCTGCCAGGTTACACAAGCCCAGGGGTTTAATCCCTCACAAGCTGTGTGGAGCAGTCTTCTTCTTATTAGTGTGTAACAAATGAACTCAACATAGATTTGTGAGTTCTAATGATTTGTAGAAATCTGCTCAAATTTTGGTTTTGCTCTTCACATATTCATCACGTATCTTGGATTATTAATTCTGAATCTGCCTTGAATTTACACTGAGTTCTTACAGCAAATTTTCAGAGTGGGAGCTGAGGACAGAATCTGACTTTCAGCTTTGCCTTCAGCATATTATGAATATATACATCAAACAGCAAAGGGGATATGGCTTGAATATAGGGCTGCAGTATTTGATAAAATCAGTTGTGGTTTTGGCTTGCACTTCAAGTACATCTGTTTTCTTTTATAAATATTGATTTTTTTTTTCCCTTTGAACTTCTTTGGTTTTTTCCATGCTGTTTGTATTCATGCCTGTCTTTTTTTTTAAAAAAAGGGATGCCATCTGTGGCTAGTGTGCATCGTGACAGAATTATTTGACTTAATGTGGCACCTGGTTTGGCTTTGGCAAGAACCAACACAAACATAAGTCGTACCCCATGATCCTACCAGAATGAGCTATGCTTGGGCTGTTTTTCTCTTGTGTCTCTTTTTCTTAAGACACCAAGCTTCTGCATGTCTTTCAATTATGGCAAATGATCCTGTCTCAAGAGAGGTTTTGCATGAAAAGTTTTTTTTCAAGATGAAGTCTGTGAGTGTTGGGACATGTTGGGATATAGGAACTTGTTCACCCCAGGTGCTTCACACTCTGTCTTTCATTGGCAATAAAAGGAATTCTGTTACTCAAAAAGTTAAATTAATATTTAACCTGTTTCAAAAAAGCTAAGACTGGGGAAAGGGCTTGGGAGAAAATGCTGAGGAAATAAATCTTGTAATCTAAGAAAGCTGATAGTGAAGAGGAACTGCTGAATCACTTCTATTTATGGTGGTTGGGCCATAAACATTTGATTTTTCAATAGCAAAATAATAAGTTTTAGCTCCTGCACCCTGTCATTCATTGGTAGATATCAAAACCCAGCTTGTTCAAGGGATTGATGCCCATATTTGCTTTCCAGATGAGAAAAAACTGAGGCCCAGAAATGTGCAATAACATGTTTGTATTCTGTCTGCAGCTGGTGGCTGAATCAGGACTAGAAGTGTGTCTCATGAGCCAGTGCCTTACTCAGCATGCCACAGTTACCGATACAGATTAGCTTACTTACAACTAATTTCAATAAAAGAAAAGGATGAAAAGGAAGAAAAGAAACCTCTGCCTGTAACATGGTTACATTCTTTCTGCTTATCAGTGGTGCTGATCATAGTCACCTTGAGAAATGACAGTGCAGTGAAGAGCAAACTAACATCAAAACCTTTTCCATTCCTGTTTAGCCTTCATCATTGAACCTGATGTAATATAAACTTTATCCTCATTGCTTTCCCAGAAACACCAAAAGCCTGAAAGAACTTCCTTCTTCCTGTGCTTGTTCTAGACTGATAAACTGGGTCTGATCAGCAAAGTGACCAGGAGTCTTTCCAGCTCAGTGGTTCTGCCCTCAAAGCCTCAGTGCAGGGCCTGCCTCCCTCTCTGGTGCCTTTTTGGTGTAGGTAGAGTACAGAGGGAAACCATGCTAAATACTTTGCAGTGCTCCATCTGCTGGCTTCAAAAGTAATTTGGAAATTAATAGGACTTTGTCTAGTTTGATCTGAATGTTTTTCCAGTGGAAGTTTCTGTAATTTTAAATTTTTAAAAGCTTGCAAAATCCTCGACTTGCCAGAAAGTTTTGTGTGATACGTGTATCTTGACCAGTTATCCTCTGGTTAGATTTTGGTTGGAGCACATGTTTTTCTTTCTAAGACAGCAAAGAGGTATGTAAAAAAGACTTTGTTGAGATGCAGAGAATCTTTATATATATTTACATACCCCTAGTGCCCTGCTCTGTGTCTTTTGTCACTGCTGTTCTCTGTTTGACCTTCTCATCTCCAAGGGCTTTGTAATGTTTTTTGCATTCAAGTGCTATAGTCACTTTATTCTGTTTCCTCTAATGAAGAAAGGAGAAAGGTGCTGACAGAGGCAACAAAAGTGACTTGTGATTTCATTACACATTCAGCTACAAGGTGTTAGGTTTTGACTGGGAAAATGGTTTTGTTTAAATAAAATTAACTCTTTATACTTACCAAAATGCTAAGGAAAATGAATGGTGGCAAACCAGTCTAGGGGCAGATATGATACTTTGAAAGACTTTCATATTGTGCAAGATAAACTATGGTGTGAGAAATGTCAAGACAGGTTACTTTTGAGTTGTATGACCTGTTAATTGTCTATTGTGTACAAATCATTCATTGGCATAGTATAAAATGCTTTCCAATGTGCATATAAGCTTATTTCCCATCTAAGAGAGCAGTTCCCTGTATGACAAGGATCCACGAGGATGTGTGTTCAAGAATACGTCAGTTGACGTAATTCAATATTCTCTGTGGTATTTCATTCTTTTTGTCTCCTAAATCCCACAGTTTTAAATCTGACAATAGAGATTGATTATATAGCTCCCATTGAAAGAGGCTCAGTTAGGAGAGAAGACCAGTTTTACAGGCATAAGTGGTAATGAGAGATTTTTAGTAGAGAGATCAGCACAAAGACATGACATTGAATATTCTGCAAATACAGCATGTAGTTGACATCAGAATGCATGACATGAAGCACTCTCATGCCAGAATTGCTGCTTCTTTGCTTACCTACAATTAGCTAGCAAAAAAATATTTACTGAAGCAGACAACTTTCATGTGGAACTTTTATATGGTGTTGATGTTCCTTGTTGTGCAGTGGCACCTGTATATGCACTGTGTCACCCTGCATCAGAGAGGAAATTTAAATTGAATCTAATTAATAATCCTAGGCAGAACCACTGAGAAATGGCACACTATTTCATATTGGTTTTATCCATACTAGAATACACAGTCCTGTCTTTACATATTAATAATTATATGTAGGGGTATCTTTTGGTAGCAACAGGCACTTGATAATATTGGTGTTGAAACAAAAAATTGCAATAAATTGGTATGCAGGAATGCATGCCGGCTCTCCAATGAAATATTGCTGTTTTAAAGGTATGAAAAATTAGGTAGTTAATGAATGTGCTTAGCAATTTCTTCATCTTCCCCAGTGAGCTTCAGACAGTAGTTTCTATTCATTTTTTATTACTATTTTTTTAATGCTTCAAGCATAGGTAATTTGTGGAGTATGTGGGTGAGGATAATACAGCCAGATCATAACAAAAGAAATTTTTACCTTTGAAACACTTTAAGGGAAAGGAAAGATAAACACTGAAGTGCTCTTTCTGTAGCTTGCTTTGTGTTTCTGGTTTACAGCACAGGTTTTATAGGGAAAGAACTGCAGAACCTCAGTTAAAGAATTCACTGTGTATCTCATTAGTAACATGAACTTTGGACTAATCTGCTGTAATTTCTTTTTTTCTTTTTTGTGATTCAGACTTCCACACTGTTAAGAGCATCTTTAGCCTCTATGTAAGTATTTGTTGCTGAGCTTCATTTCTATCTAGAGAAGAGGAGGAGGTGTTTGTAAACTGAAGTGCACACTGCCAGTTGTCTGCAAATGGGAATCACTCCTCCTCTGTGCTTCCTCTGACCTCGTTTAACATTGATGCAAATATGTGATCTGTGTTGTTCTACTGAGCAGCTTCAATAACATTCTAATTTCAGCAGGATGATGTTAATCCAGTAAATCTGCCATTCCACACCTGTGAGGTTGTTGCTATGTTTTTACTGTTTCCACATGTTTCAGTCCTGTTGTTGTAATTGGTTTGATTCTCACAAATCCAGAAGAAGTGGGAATCACTAATATGTATTTCTGGTTGCCTTAATTTTAATTTTTGTGTGACTGACTTAATAAATTTTGGTTTATAATATCAAAGAGAGATGTATATTCAAGGTGACGTTTTATCAAATTTTTGAGACACTGTTTTTATCCTGTTGTTTACAAGATAATAGGCCAATTATACATAGGACATAAAATTTGTTTTGAAAAGTAGTCAGATCAGATGGGAAGATATTAAAACATTTTAGTGGATTATATTTAAATATTAAGATTAAAACATTGACTGGAAGCAGTTTTTTTAAGGGAAACTTCTATTGCAGTGTTAAATTTCAAAATAGCAAGATAGTACTGATACACAGGAAGTGGTCCTGTATTAAGTCTAGTGTTAAGCCAGCATACTCCAACCCATAAAAAATCCATTCAGCCCATATCACCTTTGCCTTGGAGAAGACATTTCTGTGTGCGTGAGGCCTTAGAGGTGGAGTTGGAGCTGCAGCTTTTTACTGCATCTGTTTCTAACTGTGTCAAGAGCCATGAGCTGCTGCCCTCATGCCCTTGTGGTCCAATAGGGGAGGGGAAAAAAGGATGTTACTGTACTGTTCTGTGCCAGGAAACATCTCAGATCATCAGCTGGCTGGTTGTCAGTTTACTGTCCGCAAGTTAGGATGGTAAATGAGCTGCATGCATAATTTAACAAGCCTATTGTTCTACCACTATAAAGGTAGTAAAAGTAACAAAAGTGTGAAAATGTGGAAGCTCTTTTCCTGAAGCAGACTTCCTGTTTTGGCTCTTCTCACTTCAGTAACATCAGCTGCACTGAACAAGGAGAGAGAGTTTTGATTAATGTCTTTTCCATTTGCATTTAGGAAGATGCAGGATGTGCCATTGTTGCCCTCTTTGGATTATGAGAAGCTGAAGAAAGATTTGATGACAGGGAATGAGCGTCTCAAGGCCTTCCTACTGCAGGCTCTGCGCTGGGTAAGGACAGGACCTCTGGAGGGATCCAGAACTGAGATCCATTTTGTGAACAAGATGGTTATTCTGGTGATGAGTGCCACATCATAGGCAGCTTCTCTGTCAGTGAAACTTGCTAAGGCTGTCAAGATGATGAAAGTAGCCCAGGCAGGAGGTGTCTGTTTGTAGTTTAGCAGTGTCCTCCTCACAGGAGGAATTCTGCGATTTCTGAGATATTCAGTGGAAATAACTTCTGATGTGTTTTCAAATAAATTATTGTTTTAGGCCGTTCTTTTTTCCGTATATTGTTTTGATTTGCATTTATAGAAATACTCCTGTATCCAAGACAAACCCAATTCTAATCACCAGTTGTCCTTTATAATCAAAGTATTTTACAGGAGCCTACCTTTTGGTTGTCTTGGATCATGTAATGACATGTCAGGAAAGTTACAGGTGACAACAGGAAGTTACATTTTCCTGCTGAAAAGGAAGCTGATGGGTTCAAAGTGACAGACATGAAAGATGATAATAGTGGAATTCTGATCAAGTTTCAGTGCCCATTTTCATATTAAAAAATATCTGTTTGGTCTGACCAGAGGTACTTCTAGCCCAGTGCTCTGTCTCAGATGTTCAAGAAAAGCACCACATCTGTAGCTATTAGAAGGGCTTTTTTAAATTTATGGGAAGCAATGCTGTATCCTTCCTGTACAGACAATGATGACAGCTCCCAAGTAACAAGTTTTGTAATGGATCACAGAACTGAGGTCAGGTTAGTTCATTTCATCTCTTTCCCTTAGATCACTGAGGTTGAATTCCTCCTCCCCATCAAAGAGGTTTCTCAACACCTTTGAAATCTCCAGGGGTCATCAATCCACAGTTTTGGGATTTGGGGTCTTTTTTTCGCTTGTTTATTTGTGTTGTTATTTATTTTAGCGCTTGACAACATCATATCCTGGAGAACAGAGAGAAACTGTCATGCAAGCCTACATCAGTAATGACCTCCTAGATTGCCACAGCAACTGTCAGGTCAGCTGAAACTGAGAGTTCTCAATTGTCCAACTTCTGTGTGATACTGCTCATTTGTGTCTGTAAAGTGCTGATCATAAAATTTTATTGCTCTCTGGAAGGGAAGAAGGAAAAAAAAAGGTAGTAGTGCCAAAATCATGTGATACATTTAGCTTCTGCCTCCCAGTCTTTAAATATTGATAACAAAGCTCTGCATTACAAGAGCTCTTAGTGTAGATGTAGTTCTTGTAGACAAATGGAAATTTGTCACCTCACTGTGCTTAACTGCTGTGAGTTGAGCCAAAGCCTGAGTCCCTTTACATCTTGCTTATCAGATCCTATGTCTCTTTTTGAGTGATTGTGTATTGTTGAATAATACACTCAATTCATTTCACTGATCTAAGATAAGAACTAAATTAGGACTTCAGTCCCAATACCGCTATGGAATACGTCATTGTGCACCTGCAGTAGCATGGTTAACCATGTTTCTGAGAATTTGAGGTGGATTGGTGCTTTTCTTTAGAAAGGGGAATTGCTGGTGTGTTGATTTTGAAAGGTTGTTTCAGTCCCTGATAATCCAGTTCTGCTGCCAACAAAAGCACAACTTTTTTCATTGGTTGTAGTGACTTTTGTGCATAATTGAGTTCCCCAGGGATTCGAGGCGCTGAGACTGTTTGGTTCATTGTGGCTTCATTGTCTTTGCAGCAGTAACTTGTACCACTGGGAAACATAAAGGATTATTCAATCAACCATCAGTTTTTCTCCCTGTAAATTTCTCTAGGAGGGGAGTAATAAATAGTGCCTGAAATAAAACAGAAATAATTGCAATATGGTGGTGTTTGTAAGTTACTGAGCTGCTTCCCACGCTCTTAGTTGTCAAAGAAAAGCATTCCAATTCAGGTAATACTACTGCACTTAAGTTCATCAACAGAACTAAGTTGTTTGGTTTGGGCTTCTTTTTGTCACTGACTGAATATTAATTTTAGGTACCAGCTTTAACTGGACTGTGTTGGCTCATTATAACTCCCACTCTACACCATAGAGCTTAATGGTGTTTTAACAGACTCAGCTGAGAAGCTGTAATTTGCCTATTTGTTCATCTTCCAGCTCTCTTTCACCCCCCTGCCAATAAAAAAAGAAACTGTATACCATATTGACAAATCAATATGCATTCTAAAGGGTTTTTGTTCTGTCTAAGTTTAAAGAAGCTTTTAAAATACTGTAGAAGACTAACTTCTGTGTTTTCCTTCTTTGTGGTTTACTAACATTTGATTTCTTTTTCAGAGAGGAGTCCTTCAATTATTATATTCTAAGAGTGATGTAGTCAGGCAGTATATGGCAAGGCTCATCAATGCTTTTGCTTCACTGATAGAAGGTAAAAGATTCACTGCAAAAAATAAGACGGCATTTTCCTATAATGCTCTCTTATAGGTGCTTCACAAGTGCATGCCAGTGCATGTGGAAATTTAGAGCCTTATTTGCACCCTTTTACTAGGGATTCACTGTGTTTTGTTACATACATTCAAAACAGCTTTTCAGTGTCTGGAAAGTTTTCATTTTGACTCTGTATATTTCTGCATTTCTGACTTGTTTTGATGATTTGTGATCCGTGTGGGAAATTACTCAGATACTGCCTTTAATATAGTCTTCAGCCTCTCCATGAGGGTTAAAAAGAAAAATCCCTGTTAATTTGGGGTCCTGTGGGCAGATCTGCTACCAGGCTGTGCAATAGTAGCTACTGTGGCTGCTCCTGCATTTTCCTGGTCCTCACCTGAATAAATCTTTGTGCATCACTGTTAACTATCTACATGCATATATATCTAGCTTTGTACATCTGCCTGTCCCAAATTAGCCCTTGGTTTCTCTTATTTTTGGAGCTAAGTGTTGCTAGGAGTTGAAATCTCATTTAAAGTCAGTAGCAGGAGGACACCTGACTTTCCCAAGCTCCTTGAACATCTCTGTTCATTTCCTTGATTACAAAACTGATAGATCAGAAGGCATGGACTCAAAGTGGATTCTGTGTGGTACTGATTTGGCAAGTGTGCACCTGTAATGCCCCAAGTGTCTGGACTGAATGCAACTGCTCTGCTACCCAACTTCATGCAGGTTTGCTTGGGTCTTGGCACAAGATTGTGGCTTGTCAAGAGGAAACTGAGGTCAATCCTACTTACTGTTCCAAAGAGAGGGAGCTTTTCTGTCATAGCTGCTATCTCAGCATCTGTTCTTTCATCACTTTTTGCACCAGGTCGTGTCTACCTTGCTCAGAGCCCAACATTGCTGCAAATGCTGGAGGACAGAGTGAAAGCTGAAGACAAGGATTCCCTTACATGGGAGAATGTTCTGGGGGCTCTGCAGAAATTCAGCCTCAGGTGATGAAAGCACAGCATGTGGTGGTGACAGCAGGAGAGGAAATGCAGGCTAGTTAGGCTCTGTTCAAGGAGGAAAGAAGAGCACTTGATTTTCCTGTAACAATCATCAGAACCCCTGATGGCTGATGAAAGCAATGTCACTTATTATGGAGGAGAACTCAGTTTTGCTGACTGAATTAACCTGACTTTGTACCAGCTGTCAAGGCTCAAATAAATGTACATCTCCTGCCACGGCTTTGTGTGCTTTATACGTGTTACTTAACTGAAGAAAGTGAAAATCTTAATGTAGAAAGCTCTGATGATCCTACACAGAAAAAAAGAGTTGTGTTACATTCCAAAGCATAAGGTTTTCATTATCTTTTCTGCAAACATTTTTCAGGGATTTCATCTTTATCCTGTTGACCTTCTTTCCTGGAGCTGTCTATACATGGGCTGTCTTGTTTCTTACTTTTGCATTAGCAGTCTGACTCAAATGGCTGCCACAAAAGAAATACCAAAAAGCAGTAAAGGGCATAATGTTGCTCTATTTATCAAACAAATAGGATCCTAGGAACTCTGTTTTCACAGTAGTCAGCAGGAATACTGAAAATTCGGAAGTTTGTTACTTTTTAGAAAGTAAAAATCTTATAGAAGGTTAATTCCAGATACTTGACATGAGGGAAGCTTTTTTTAATGTGTGGTCAGATGCTCCGTTGTTTTGCTTAGTCCATGCCATATACCTGCTGCAATATCCAGCACTGAGAAAACATCTGAGCTTTCAGGACTAAAACCAGGAAAATACCTGCTTTGATCTTTGCAATTTAAATTTAATGCGTCTTGGAAATAATGTTACTAAATATGCTGTTTTTCAGCAAGACTTTTCTACAAGTATATTCTTCTTTTTTATTTTGTAAAGCATGGAATTTCTATTGTAGATCACACTTGGCCAGCTGGTACTTTGTTCAGCACTTTGTTCAGTTGTCTTTGAGGGCAACTACAAGATGAGTTAAAAGAGCATGAGATTTAAGAATCTCTAGAGAAAAGTGCAAATAGATTCAAGCAAAAAACCTCATTTGTCAAATCAACAGTACAAAAGTACTACAGTGCTATGGCTACCTGTGACAGAAGAAGTAATTAATTTGTTTTATGGATCTCTTGTGTGTGGCTGGCTTTTAAAACCAATTTTAAAAGACAATTGAAAATGCCATTTTAGCTGGAGTAAGAAGCCTTAGAAAACAATGAAGAAAGTTACCTCAGCAGTTCATAGGTTTAAAAAGAACAAAATAAAAGACAAAACCCTCCAATCTATCCAACAGTGTTTTAGTCCTCTAACCATATGGGAATCTGCATCTTCAATTTCTTCAGGCTCTGTTAGTTACTTAGTTTAATGATTCTGCCAAAATGGGTAGTTTAGGGAGTTGGGTTTTTTTTTTTTTTTGGGCAGGCTTATACTGACTATAAATGTATTTGAAAGCTATTTATGTTGTGATCTGACATTTGTGATTTGTGATCTGATTTTGTTTTTTAATCCTAGGCGTACACTGCAGTCGGCAATGATCAAAGATGGGCTCATTTTCTGGCTGGTTGATGTTCTAACAGACACAGATTGCTTGTCTGATTACACCCTGGAGTATTGTGTTGCCTTGCTCATGAATCTTTGTCTGCGGAGTGCAGGTGTCTTACTTTTTGAATTACAACCTTATTCGAAGAAATAGATAGGGAAGATGGTGAATCTTTTTTATCCTATTATACCAGGATTCTTTCAAGTGGCTACAATCAGTAGCAGGGACCATGACCAGAGATATTTGAGTGTTATAACCAATGCTTTTGAGCAGATCTCTTTTCCCAAGAATCCCAGTTATGGAGGTTAGCTTCACCAAAATCTGAAGAACTAAGCAAGGAAATAAGCAATGGAACCCTATAAGATTTGGTTATTTTTCATATTAGTGTATGAAGGCTATCATTGTTACATTCCAGTGCCACTTTTCAAAGGACAGTTTTTGTCCAATTACAAACTCTGGGTAAGAGATTTCTTTGTAAACAGAAACAACTGGGTTGAGGAGTAATGACAAGGAGCTTAACCTTCACCTTGCCTTCACTTCTACAATGCAGAGATTCCCCCCAAGAAAATAAGGACCTGTCTACATCCAAGAGACTTAAAAAGAGCTTGAAGTAAATTTTGTTTTAAAAAATAAAGTAAGGGTGAAAAGTTGTCTGCTTGTTGTAAGCAAAAAAATGCCTTTGTTAAATTTTTTAATCCCCTTTGTGTTCCGTCCTGTCCAAGATTACAATTGCATAAATCCAGAGTAACTTCACTGACTTCAACTCAGTAATGCTGAGCAGCATTTGTCAGGAACAAGGAACAGTATTGCTCTGTGCAAACTATATATAATACTGATTCTTAAAAGTAAGAACATAACTTGATCTGATCTATTTTTTCAAGTGTATTTATGTGTTCTGCCTCTTGCAGGGAAGAAAATGTGTGCGAGGATCGCAAACCAAGTGCTCAGAGTTCTCTCTGATCTTCTTGGCCATGAGAATCTTAAGGTATTTGTACAGCAAACTTTGGGTTAATGAAAACGCGGAAAGAAAAATTAAAGATAAAAAAGGGAAAAATGGGAAAGAGTGAATTGGTTTTGTTTCCTTTATTAGACCCTCATGCAGTTAAGTTGCATGAATTTTTTTCTAAAATTCACAAATATGTAAATTTTATTTCACTGAGCAGTGGTCTTCCTAGACAGAAGTATGTCTTCCTTTTACATATGTTGGCAGCTAAGAATGGAAGCTTTTAGATGCAGTTATCATGCAGTCCACGTGCCTTGATTGCAGTTTCTGATGCTGTTTAAATGTCATGCACCAAATCACCTCAAGCTTAACTCATTCATGAGATGAACAATGTGTGATGCAAATCCATTATGCGAAACATCAGGTACAGATGAACACGTTTGCTGTAGTTTTAAGGAATGCTTAGAAAATGCTACCATACTGTAGAAGTCTGTGCCTTAAAATTACTTTGAAATGTCTCTCAGAGGGTTCATTTTTACAATGTAGTTTGCACTTAGTTTGTCAGAAGTTTTATTATCACAGTCAAAAGTAGACAGCAGTGCTCTTGGGTGTGAGGAGAGCTTCCTGTGAAGCGGTGGAATCCTTGTGTAAATTCCAGTCCCTTACCTTCCCTGGCATCCCCTGCTCCCAGCCTAGCTCATTGTTCATTTTTGCAAAGGTACAAACAGAGGATTACTGAAGATCTTAGTGCTCCAAGAGTAACTGGCCAGTGGAAAGGGTCATGTAAGTGCTGGTAAAACTAGTTTGACAGATCTGGTGGCTTTCATTAGCCAGAATTCAGAGCTTTTATGCTGGCAGGTTTTTGCCTCTCCTGAGGGACAGTAATAGGCAACAGAATGAGAGGGTGTTTGGAGCTGCTTTGGTTTTAACATCCTGCCTGAGGCTGCAAAGCTTGAAGCCTCTCTTGAGTTCATGCTGGCAGGGTCTTGTCCCTGTTGTTTGTCCTGTTTTTTGTACTTCCACTAGTGTTTGTCAAAAAATAACCTTGTTTTTCTGCTTTTTTCTCTTTCTTTTTCTTTTTTTTTCTTTTTTTTTTTTTTTCTGATGGCTAGGTCGATTTTCAAGAATACATTATCAGAAGCAGTGGATCTGTATTTGGGAAATTGGCATGCAGCACACTGGTTTAGATGAACCATATTGCAGTATATTTGCATCCTAAAAGTTCTCTGCTTCCCATATAGGAATTTTTGCAAGTTTAATCTAGCCTGGCTAAACTCTTTGAAGTATAGTTGTTCTACACTCTCGTTGTTATATTTTTCTGATAGTCAACTGGGATGAATTTAAGAGGTTTTGCATCATGGTATGACTATTTCTTCCTCTTAGATCCAGTCATATGTGAATGGGGCACTATACAGTATTCTGGCCATCCCTTCTGTCCGAGAAGAAGCCAAAGCAATGGTAAGAAGTGCTGCTTTGCAGGGCACAGCAGGGCTGTGAGGAAGGAGCCAGAGCATTTTGAGAAGGGAACCCACAAGAGGGCCTCCCCTTTTGATCCTCAGGGAATTATGAATGTATGTCTCAAACAGTTCTGCCATATTTTCAGGCCTTCTTCCCAGGAGTGGAGCCCCAGCAGTGTGAAGGATTCTGTTTTAATTATAAATTAAAGGCATTATTTTAGAATTGTGTGTCCTTCTAGCATTTTGTGGACTCCATGTAGCCCAGGACATGCTTTTACCTCACCTGCTACTTCTTCCCCTTATGTAGCTCATTCTGCACCAGTAAGTTGCCACTAAAAGGAGGAGTTCTTGCTGCTTTTCCTTTTGCCTGGTGTAGACATGACTATTTGGGGAAGGAGCAGGAAGAAGGTTTCAGAACTAGGAACTGATCTCCTGTGAAAGTTAGTCTAATGGTAATGTCTGTGTTTCACCTTCTGTGTTTGAGGAAGCTGCTCCTGGGGTAGCAGCATGTCTTTGTGTCTTAAGAACTAACCCGGGGAGTTATGCAGACATAATTGTTGTCACACATTCTACCTCACAGAGCACAGAGGATTAAAAGTAATTTTAAATGATTAAAGACACAACATCAAGCCTATAAAGGGCCATTAAGAGAGACACTGGGTTTAAAAAAGTCAAAGCTGGTTCTTTTTGCTTTCTTTCTCTGAACCTTGCACTGTTGTCTCTGTGGATGCAAATTTTATCCTTTTCTGATAGCTATTGTGTACTGAATTCAGAAGGCAAAAGCAACAGATCTATTGTGAAAATTTGCTGTTCATCATGGACATGTCTCTGTTTAAGCCTTGAAGCAATGTAGAGAGTGTATTTCTTTTGTCTGTGCAGCACTTGGAGCTGGACACAGTGGTTTGCTTCACATTGCCTCTGTTTTTCCTGACCCAAAAAAAAAGATACTTTAGCTAACAGAACTTTGTCACTGTGGTCACATGAAATACTGATCTACCAGTGTTTTCTGCTATATCCAGGGAATGGAAGAAATTCTGTGCTGCTTTATCAAGGAAAGGAATGAAGAGATGGTTCGGCAGATTGAATTTATTATCAAGCAACTCAGTTCAGGTCAGAACACATGCAGCTATCAGAGCTTTAAATCTTTCACAAAAGCCATAAAAAAGCTCATGTTTTTATTTGGCATTGGAACCCTCAAAGAATAACAATAGTGTGATGGTCTGAGAGAGGGTGAACAGTGAATGTCAAGATTTGAAACTCATGTGCTTTAAAATTTCCTTTATGTTGTAGTAATAAAGAAGAAATAAAAGGCTAAGTAAATCTCAATTCCAAAGTTTTGGGACCATAAATAAAATTACCTTGTCTGTTTTCTTTCATGCCAGCGGTCTGAAGGTAATGAGAGACTGCTGTCAACTGCAAAAATGTGGTAGAAATTTGTAAAACAGGATTTAGGGACTAGGTCTGTCTGTGCTCATCTCTTGCTGTATTGAGGTGTTTTATCTGAAATGGCTTATCCTGAATAGAGAGCAGAGACCATCCTTTTTGGAGAGTATGTTGATGGGTCACAGGAGTTGTAGATGCTGTTAATACAGACAGAGAAGGTGAAATGTTTGTTCCATTTTCTGTTGCCTATGACTGAAAGGAAGACTGAAGAAAGAGAAGAGAAAGCAAATAATGAAAAAGAGATTAATTTTGGTTGACTCTTTTTGAACAGTAAACATAGAACAAGTTGAACTGCTCTCTTTGGCTTTTGGAAAGAGAACACAGCCTATCTTACCAGCTATCCTAGCTTGTAAAGGAACAAATAAAGTATTTAAGTGCTGTATTGCCACTATACAATACTTGTTCTTCAAGGTTATAGAACCACTCCTCTTCTACCTGAGAATGGAATTTTTAAGAAGTTTTGTCTGAGTTGTTGATGAGTACAAGTTCTATGTTCAGATTTCCAGCATAAGCCAGGCCACTTTTTTTCTTGAGGAAATAATTTGGTCCAAAATTTAAAATAAGTATTCTGCATGAGTACTAACATTTTATGCACAAAAGCAGTATAATATTAAAGTATTTGTAGAAGTAGAGTCCTTTGTTAAAAGATACT
Source organism: Entomyzon cyanotis (assembly GCA_024500445.1). Taxonomy (NCBI): domain Eukaryota; kingdom Metazoa; phylum Chordata; class Aves; order Passeriformes; family Meliphagidae; genus Entomyzon; species Entomyzon cyanotis. The sequence continues at coordinate 15,321,525 of JAKEPQ010000780.1, forward strand.
TGAAAACTCGACAAATTTGCAAGTGCACACACTGTCATTCAAGTCTTGTCAGTAGATACAATGAGATGTCACTGTGGGTTTTATGAGAAAATAACTAGTGTTTTTATTTCTGCCATTTTCCAAAATATTAATTGATTTCAGTGATTTCTAGAATGCTTATAGCATCAAATTATTCCAATAATTGTCCTCAAAAGGACATGTCAATATGAGAAGCAGGTTAAATCTTGCTCTTGTCAAAGTGGGGTAATAATGAGATTCTGTTAAGTTGTACATGTGCAATTTGACTGATACAATTTTGTTTTGCTTCTTTCTAGAAGAGCCATTCAATGATAGTATTGGATCTGATGATGAAGAGGAAGAGGAGTGTGCGGAAGTGAGTGTAAAGGCTTTCTGACACCTTTTAGAAAAATCCTTAACCTTCTAGAAAGAAAATACTTGTGTCAATAAACCAGACTTTGGGTTTTTTGGTGGGTTTTGGTTTTTACTTTTACTTAATTGTTCTTGCTTAACAAGAAAATTTTATCTGTTTCCATTATCTTTTCTTCATTTGAAGTCCTACTTTTTTATTGTACCTCTGTGATAACTAAAAGATTATAAGTGAAGAGATGAGGAGTTACTGTAGCATCTTGCTTTCAAGGAGACCCATTGGGTGCAGTTAAACAAAAAAGGAAGCAAATGGACCAGTATGTTACCAGAATAGTTTATAAACAGGTTGTCACTTTTCCTTAAGGTATCATTATCTATTGAGGGTGTGACTTTATTTGCTGTTTAGAAATTTTGAAATATATTCAATAGATTGCTGGAATGTAAGAAATGAAAACAGTTATTACAAATAAGGAATAAGTCCTAGGAGAAAATAAAATAAATAAGCATCAGAAACTATGTAATAGTAAATTCAAGCTGATTAGTTGTGTATTTTCTTCTCGGCTAATAAATGCATTTTATACCAGTATTTCAGCATTTTTAAGAAGCTGTCTTCATAGAGCCATGGGTGTAGACAACACCACATATTTGATCACCTAAATTAACAAGCAAAGCAAGATGTAAATCATGTGAGGGAAATGTTATACCCAGTCTTTGCTGGTGGTGTTGCCATTTCTGCATTGCCATAAGTGCACAGTGGGGGCTTGAAAATACAGTGTCAGCAGTTATGTGGGAGTTTTTTCTGAGAGAAATCTACACCATTGCATTTTTATTTTATTGAGATGCCTTGCTTGAGAAATTTAAAAGAACAGCTGTGGCAGATGTCCTGAGAACAGTATTTGTGCATACTAAGGTGTGTGTATGTGTGCACATACATTCATAGCTTGTGTTGTGCCCTGAGGAAGTCAGTGACATGGAGAGTTAGTGAACTGCAAAATGTTCTTCTAATACAAGTATTACCGGAGAGCATATTTACTGAAAACCATGGTTTTAGATAAAATGTAAGATTTTTATCCTGAACTAACAAAAACATATAAAACTTACTAAGTCAGCTGTGTCCACATTCTAGTAGCTCATTGCACATTAATGGGAATTACAGTGACTGGGGAAAACCAAGCCTAAACTTGTCCTGTTCCTGTCGTGTGACTGAGTGCATTTTCTAGTGCGCATTGACCCTTTGATGTTTTGAAAACAGATAAAAATGTAAATATCCTGACTGTAACAGGTGTGGTGAGTTCTCAGCTGCTGTGGGGTGCAGCACCTTGCAGGATCCAGCCTTTGCCTGGCAGTGTCCAGGGAATCCTTGCACTGTTTGGATTATTCATCTAGTTTTTGTGTTGTGGCGCAACAGGAGGTGAACATAGGAACTAATCACCCTTGTGACTTTGCCTAAGGTTTGAGCTATGTGGAAATTCTAACTTTAGAGCTACAAAGAACTTTTATTTAACAATCAGTTCTCCCCTTTTCATTCTAAGGGAGTACAGTAAACATTTTTTTCTAATTGGATTTGATTATTGTAATTGTTTCACCTCCTGCAGTCCTGAAGTCAGTTTTTGGTAATCTTTACACTCCTCCAACCCAAAATCAATGCTTGTGGTGTGCAAGGTGGGTGTCCTGGAGATTAAGCATTAAAACTTGCCTTTGCTTCAAATGCTGAACACCCTTTAACTGATGTTTCAAGGCTTAGAGTGTCTTGAGTGTATCATGAGAATCCAAGGAGATAATACTTCAGCTTGAACATAAGTATACTTTTTTAAAGGATACTGTGGTTTTTTTGGGAAAACACATAGATAAGGAACACCTTCCTGAAAGGTGTGGCATTGAATTGCACAATGTTGAACACTTCTGTCACTTTACCTGTTCTTGGGAATGAAAGGAAAGTGAATTCTTCTGTTCAGTCATACCCCCTAGATGAGTTGCTGCTGCTCACAATCCCAGCCAAGGCTCTATGTCAAATCCTTTTGAAATGCATTTTTGCCACTGGACCATCATGTGATTAAATTGGGCTTCTGGCATTTCTTATTATTTGACTCAAAACATGACAGTAGGCTTTTGAAACGGAGAAGTGTCCAATTCCAGTTTTTCATTAGCTTCGCCATTATATTAAAAAGAAAAGCCAAGTTTGAAACTGTTTTTATTGTAACATTAATTGCAACACATTCTAAATCCTTATTGCTGCTGGGAACTACAATTCTGTTTTGCTACAAGGACGTCTGGTTTCTTAGTCCCTCAGTTTAGAAAATGTAGTTTACAAATATCATGGCAGTAATGCATAATGTTGTTACCTTGTTAAATAAAGAAAGATTTGTTGACACAGTACCTCAATGGTTGGAACCCTTTTGTATTTTGAAATTGCAGTGAGTTATTGTTCTCAATGGCGTTCTGTGATAACATCTGATGTTATGATCTGGCAACAGGAAGTTTTGGAAAATTTTATCAAAATCCTTGCTTTTACAGAACTTTTAAACTACTGCAGAGTGAATGCATTTCAGAATATGTAATTAAATTGCCAATTTTGCCAATTCAGTGACATGCTTTCAGACTGCTTACTGATGTTAGAATTTGTTGCTCAATACCTTTATTTATACCTTTACAACTTAAGAAACCACAAAAAGACACTCTTATGCAGCCTTAATTTGCAGGTTTTGCTCCAGCTTTTATTGTTTACAAGAGCATATGAATGTTCCCAGTGCTGTTACTGTTACATTTCATGGGGTTTCTTTGCTTTAATCTGTGTTTAGTTTAGAGTTGATGAATTCTCTCCTGGCTTTGAGCAGATCTTGTGGTAATGACTACTTTCTCCTAAACACTGTGTCCAAGATGCAGTTGACCCTGTTAAAGGAAAATTCTGGGATTTCTAAGGGCATCATATGCTCAGAAATTTGAGATTCTGTACTGTGTGACTCTGGAGCATATAACCGTATTAAAAATGTCTCTGTGTGTACTGTTATTCAGAAATAAATTGGCTTTTGTGTTTGTCTGGTCAGCTTTAAATTAACTAGTGTAGACCTTGGTGTAGACCACTGGCTCCTGGAGTACATACCCAGCCTTGAGATGTCAGCCTTCTGGGGTGTGTTGACACCCACAGTCACAGTGTGTGTTTCCTGGTGCTTAATATTCTCTTGACTGGTCTGTTAAATGCTAACTTAATTTATCTTCAGTATTTGATCTTTGCGTTCATTTTTTATTTGACTTGGACCATCTTGAAAAGCTGCTTGTAAAAGTGAATATGTGATATTGTAGCCCTGATTCTGAAGTTTAGTTACAAGCTGGAGCTGTGTGAGGTGACTGTACAGTGAGGATTTATCAGACACCCTCTAATCCACCGTCACTCAGCACCTGGCAATAAAATCAGAGAGCTGCTGTGTGAAAATACACATCAGACAGAGAGTACATCAAAAGAAAGAACTTAATCACAGGGCTTCAAGCCATTACGTTAAAGGGTTTTGCTGCCAACATCTGCTGCAGCCCGTGAGCAGTGGTGAACAGGGCACCAATTGTGTTATTTCAGCACTGGAGTGATGGCACATTGGGCAAAGTCCTTGTTTTGTACAAGGAGACAGAGGGGGGACATTTTCAGCTCAGTTACCTGGTAGGTTAAATAATGTCAGGGAGCAGGATTGGCTGCATTAACAAACCATGTAAAAAAATCCCCCCACACCCATTTATTGAGCACATTCTTGCAACTTTTTCTGCCCCACATCAAAATACAGTATATGGTGGACTTTGGAGTGTGGGGGATTTTTTATGAGGGGGGGGAGAGTTTGGTTTTGCTTGATACAGATGATTGTTGCCTAGTCTACAAATGTTTATCTTTTTTCCATTATCTGGGTTACTTTTCATACATGCCCAGCTTTCCAGGTAATTAAGAGCTGATTGTGACTATTTAAAACTGAGTCTAAATCTCACTAAAGTGAAACTGCTTTTCATTTTCATTGTGCTCTGGAGCTCATCAGAGTCCAGTGGCCATTGTTTTTAACGGAGTTTATGCCAGCCTGTCCACATAGCTATTACAATATACCCTTTTAGAACGTTTTCTTTACTTTTTCTCATTTATTGTTTTTGACAGTCACTTACATTTACTGTCACAACCTGTTTCAAAAACTAAGGACATTATCTTCATCTGGAGTAGGTCTGTCTCAGGATATTTTGTGCAGGACAGAAGAGAATTCTTTTTAGTAGCAAAACACAAGCAAAAATACTGTCTTGTTCTTGTACTACTGGTTTTGGTTTGCTGGAAGAATCCCTCAAACTTTAAAATTTCCTGGCTTTTTGATCTGTAGAAGCTACAGAGCTTCCATGAAAGATGAATCACCCATTGTTATTCTAGAAAGTGGCACAGGAGAGTGGAGTCTTGGTACTTTCTACTTGAAGTTGATTACATTTGGGGTTTATGGAATCAAACATATAACATTGCCTTGTTATATGATATTTGTATCCTGAAATACTGATTCTAAGATTTTTATACTAGCCCCTTATTACCAGCTTTAAAGCTTCCTTGCACACCTGGGTTTCTTGTTGCCATTGCAGGAGGACCGTGACATCCTGGAGCCTGATCTGGACAGAGATGAGGTTTTGATGCCACAGCTGGGGGAGCTTTCAGGAGAGAAACTGCTAACAACTGAGTACTTGGGAGTGAGTACTACTCCTTAGAATCTTGAAATACGTTAATTTGCTGGGTTAAGTGTTTCATTTCAGTAGTTTCACCAATTTTTTTAATTTGTTGCTTGAAGAGCCAGGTGGTAGCTGCAGAGGAGTTCTTTTGCAGTCTGTGTATGAGCTGCTGCTCAGGAGAAACAGAACCAGTGTGAGAAAGGAGCTACTCTTCCACAGGGGGTGGTCAGGCTGTGGCTTAATAATAAGCTACAGGCAGCCTTAGGGTTCTAGTGCTACATCAGTGACTCTGTGAGCACACAAAGCAAAGTGCTTAGCAGGTTAATACTGGAACACTCTGCTGGTCTGAAATTATTTTAGAAAAAAGAGAAGCTGAAAAGTCAACTGCTCCTGCAGGCGTTGTGGCGTATCAACTATTGTCTGCCTTACTTCAAGCAGCAAAAAGCTATTACGTAAAAAAGCATAAAGTTTGTATGAATGCCATTTAGTGTGCTGTGACTAATTTGAGATATTTAGAGAGCTGGAGCACCTCTCCTGTGAAAACAGGCTTAGAGAGCCGAGTTATTCAGCCTGGAGAAGGGCAGGCTCGAGGGAGACCTTATTGTGAGCTTTCAGTCCTAATAGGGGCTACAAGAAAGCTGGAGAGGAGCTTTTTCACCAGGTCCTATAGTGATAGGACAAGGGGCAATGGCTTCAAAGTGAGACTAGGTTTAGATTAGATACATATGAGGGTGGTGAGGTCCTGGCACAGGGTGCCCAGAAAAGCTGTGGCTGCTCCATCCCTGGAAGTGTTCAAGTCCAGGTTGGATGAGGCTTTTAGTGACCTGATTTAATGAAAGGTGTCCCTGCCCATGACAGGGGGGTTGGAACTGGATGGTCTTTAAGAACCTTTCCAACCCAAGCCATTCTATTATAAATGTGACTGTATGCCTTCTGGATTCCAGAGTCCAGAATCCTGATGATGGAAAAGTAACCTGAGAGAAGATGTCATGGAAGAGCCTACACTGATTTCAGGCAGTTTTATACAGTGGCACCAGAATGCAATTTAGTTTCTTCTGCAATGTTTCTACTGAATTTTCTGTATGGCTTCAGATACCTGTTTTTCCACAGCATTGTTTTTTCTTCATTTCCTTTGTATCAGATAATGACTCACACTCCAAAAACGAAGAAGAAACAATTTGCTGGTTTCCATCAGAGTTTAGATGAGCCTCTCCAGAGACCTGTGACACCAGGTTATCACCGAACTGCTTATCTAATGTAAGTCCAAACAAATGAGACCAAGTTGGATTTTTTAAGCTCCTTTAGAAAGCATAACAACAACAAAAAAAAAAGCACACAACAATGCCTAGTAAATACCTAACATTGCCATTGTCATTCATTACAGATAATTTTTTAAAAAGGAGCAGATTATTGTAGGCAGAGAAAGGTTCATTGGCTGAGGTCACATACTTGAAATAGTTGAATAAGTATTTACCGATCAAGTTGATTTAAATTTGCATTATATCCCGCATGTTCTTGCATCTTCTTGTAACAGATACCATCGGAAAGTTGCACAAAGCATCTACAGTGCCTTAGATCTTTCACTTTACAAGCAACAAAGTATATTGCTCTGGAGAGGTTTGTTAGCTACCTATAAGAGGACAGATTAAAATGAGAAAGATAAAAATCTTATATTGGGTTTTCCTGCTTTGGAAAGTATAGAGCTCCTTGAATATTCTCTGCCTTCTGTTAGAGCAAGTATATCATAATTTGTGAGATGAGATTTGTCCTGTTCACTGTCCTCACCGAGGAAGTAAAATACCAAAGAGATCCCAAATTTAAATTATTTTTTTACTTTCAGTTGCATGGTTTTGGATTTGATCAAGTCCAGGTAATTATGATACAGGCATGTTCATTGTGAGGATTTAATGTTTTCATTTCTGTGGATACATAATCTGAGAGCCTACAAGACTAACCAAGTATGATAATAGTGCTCAGAACTCACAGGATTGGTATAGGCAAGTATGTTAAAATGAATGGGTAACCTGAAACACAACAGTGTAATGAAATTACAGGTGATTCTTCAAACATATCAGTCCTGAAGATTGTCGCTTGTCATGCCCCTGCCACTCTTTTCTCTCCTGTTCATATTTTCTATTTTTAAAAATACATTTCCTCCTCATTTTAGTGTGGAAGATGGGTACAGAAGACAGTGAGGACTGATTTAGGTTATAGTTACACAGGTGCAGTTGACTCTGAAGTCTGTTGATTTGGACAAGGAGTGGTCACAGCTTTATCTTGCCTCCCACTGTCTCATGCTGGCATTAGCATTCCTACAAGCAGGTGACCCGACTGGGAGCCCTCCTGAGTCATCCAAATATACCTTTTTGGCAGGTGTACCACTCATATGGGATTATATGTATTAGGTTACCAGGGCCTTGGAACAGACAAGTGTAACATACCAGATGTGGGCATGGACAAAGCCCCAGAAGACATTTATTTTTTGAAAAAGTAAGATGAAGGAAACAAACACTTCCAAAGCAGAAGAAAAAGAATGTTTGACTATCCCAGGGCAGAATTTGCCTTGATATCTTAATTTTTCTTCTGAGTACTGGCCTGGATAAAATGGCATTTGTTTTAATATGGCACCTGCTTTGTCTGCCTGGTATAGCTTGATACGGATTTGGAGTTCTCTACTTTGTGTCCCTTCTCACAGTGGTCAACTTTTTTGCATCATCATAATATCCACAGTTTTTGCAAGAGCTCTCCTTATATATATTAAATGTGTGTGTTTGTGTGTCTAAAGAAAGCAGCAGCTAATTAATATATTAGCTCATATTAGTAAAATAGTGATTATCTAATCATTTTCATGCAGTCCTCCGAAAGAACTGCAGGCCTTAAAAATCTAGACTGGCTAATGTATGACTAAATATATATGGCCACTTTACTGTGGGGTCAGTGTTAGGGTTCAAGGTCCCTCTTCCCCTACACAGTACTTTACCCATGGTGGGCTTGGAGACCCGGAATAATTCTGTGGAATTGGCTGTTAGGGCAGCCTTACAGCCTGTTTAGAAAGTATTTTTTCAGGAATAAATAATCATTACCACTGCAGTGTCTAAGCATTACATTCTTGCTTTGTAAGTGGAGAGAAAACCAAGCTTGTGAAAATGAAGTGACTTTCCTCTGGGAAGTCGAAAAAAATGGTGGCAAACCTGTGGGACTGGCTTTTATTTCCTGATGTCGCATAGTGCACTGCAATTTTTGCATCAGAAATAATCTCTGGAAGTGATTGCTGCCTCTCTTTAGCACCATCTACCCAGGCAGGCTGTTTGCTTAAGTGTCCCAGGATCCCGGAGTGACGCGAGTCCCATATTTTGGCACAACTTGAATCTTCTCAGTTGTGCAGCTCGTGCCTCAGCAAGACAGCTTCAGGTCACTGCTGGATACAAATTAAAACCACATTTCCATCATGCTGGTCCTGGTAGCTCTGGGTCTAAGAGAAGTGTTAGTTTGATGGTGTGAAGCAGCCTTTACAGATTGCCTCGCTGTGTGAACTGCAGAGGAGAAATGTAAACAGCAGAAATCTAACACGGTGAAAATACGTGAAAATTAATTTCCCTCCTGCTCTGGCCAAATGGTAGAATTAATATGAGTGTTGGGTGCTCCCATGTTTTAAGCAGGAAACAAGCAATACCACCCTGAATAAGAAGTTTGTCCTTTGTATCTAACTAATTTGTGTGCAGGAAACTGCAGTGAGTAGATGAAGACATTATTGAACTACATTTTGCAGCAGAAAAGGACAAGCTTTGATGGCTTTCATGCTGTTCTAATTTTAGTACAAATTCATTTACTAAAATAAGGAAATACTTGCTTGGAAATTATTGGAAGAGGAAGTCAGTAAAAGCTTAGCTGCCTTAATTTGAAAGCAATATCTGAACTAGATGTATTTAATATTTTAAATAATTTAAGTGGCTTGTATCACATGAAATATCATGAAAAATGTTAAGACACTTTTGCCCTGGATACAGCTTGTCTACCAGGTACCATCCAGGACAGTTGAACTAAATTATCTGAAGTCTTGGATTCAGCAGAGTGGTTAAACTACATTAAAAATTTGTGTAAATGCTTCCATTCAAAATTAAAGTAAATATAACTTGTTTGAAGATCTTAATGTGAGATTAATAATACATTCCATTTAAAAACATCATGAAAGAGGAAGCAGTTGATGGAGATACTATAACATATCTCTTTGAGTTGTTTTTTCATACCTCCAAAAGGAGGGGGATGGAGATCTCTAGTGCTGAATAGAAGTATTCACACAGAAAATTAATGCAGAATAGCCACTGCACATTTAGCAGCCATTCCATGCTAATTTTTCTGTGACTTCCCAGTGCAGACAAGGCTCTAGTTACTTCAGATGAATTGTCATGGGATCCCTGTATGGACAAGCTCTTGCTGTATGGGGCTGAGGGAGTCAGGAAATACTGGAAAGCTGCCTTCTTTTTCTTTTTTTCATTTTTCCCTCCTCTTTAAAGACTTGCTGGCTGAGATCACTCAAGGGGGCCTGAACTACTTAATATTCTGCTAGCTATTTCCTTAGAAACTGATTTAGCTGTGAAATCATTAACTGCCTCCTTGGACTGCATCCTTTTTACTAGAAATATAGTTTAGTTACCTTAACCTGATATTGGGCAGGGAAACTTTCCATGTCTGCCAACTTCTTTTCACACACTTTTCACACCCCTCTCACTTCTGCTGTGTTTTATTGCTTACAACTAAGCAATCATGTCCCTGTTCTGTCCTTCAGCTGCTTCAGTTTCCCGTTGATCCACTTCACTTGTGAAATCCAGAGTTCTATTTGTTGCCTACTTTGTTTCAAGTCTCTGTTGCATATTGCTCTTTCAAGTGAAATCCTTGTAATATTCAGAAGCAAATCTTAAATCCTTGAAAAGGCTATGAATTGAAGATCTCTTAGGCCTATTTCTGCAGTCTTTTTCTTTAAGTGTCATGGTGGTATTTTGGGTCTTCAGAGTGCAGGCAGTTATGGTTTCCTTTCCTTGGCTCTTTCATTGCAGTAGGAAAAAATGTTAATTTCAAATACATCTGATGTCAGCTGGTTTGAAGGAGCTACAGTCAAGCAGTTAAATTATGTCCTTAGTACTCGTTTGCAATATGAAATATAACATAATTTCAATGTGTACTATGTCATTACAGGCAATTAGAAGAAATTAGAATTTACTCTGATGCAACTTTTTATACTGTAAGCATTCACTCTGCATTCTCCTTTCTCCTGCAGGCCAGAAAATGATACCAGTTCTTGTCACAGCAGTGGTGAGAAGCTGCAGTCTCCACCCAGTCGTCGTTCTACCATTAGTGGTGGGAGCAGGTCCAGCATTTCTGACCTCTGCATTTCCCCTTCATGTAAGGATGGTCTGTGGATGCTGTTCTTAATTGCTGTTGTCTTCCTTGGCTGGGGCAGGTGTTGGGACCTGGATTGTGTGTTATCAAATGGGATTTTTTAGTGCATTGTGGAAATGGCTCTCTGTTAATAGGCTCCAGGTCAGTCAGGACCTTGGGGCACATGGCAGGCTTTGGCTCGAGCTGAAGGAATAGCCACAGAAGGTAACATGTGGTCAGCAGACACCAGTGGTCTCACTTGCCTCGCTCCATCTTGCTTCCTGTGGAAGTGCCAAGGATCAACCCCAGGGCTTCCGATGCGTGAAGGATACTCTGCATGTCCCCTGCCCAGGGAGGGAGCTGCAGCCAGAGACAGTGCACTTCCCAGCAGGCAAAGCCCCTTGCTTGATCAAACATACCCTTGTTTGGATCTAAATGAATCACTGTCTGCTGGCACCTGCAGGCTCTGTTGGCTGTATCTCTGTGTTAGAGCTGAAGGCAGCTGCAGTTATCTGCTGAGATTTGCAACTGCATTCAGATCATCCCGGGCTGGGGAGGATGGGCAGCCCTGTGCTGTGTGGCTGCATTGTGGGTGATGCTGCTAAAGATTCTGCCCTTGCAGCTTCAGCTGGAATGAATACAAACTCAGCTGGGCCTGAGAGCTCAGAAACATGTGATGGAATTTAAAAGGTTATAGCCTTCTGAAATACTTGATTGCTGAACTTCTGATCTCCACAAGATCATGGAACTTTGGATGTGGGTGTTTATTAAAGATTTAAAGCAAAATGTTCAGCAGTCTTAGATAAAGTATCTTGCAGCATATCTGGTACAGAATTATTAATAAGTTCAGACAAAGTGTGCCTTTACTTTGCTGAAAAATATGCTTTGAAGCAGTAAAGGAATAGCATACTTTTTACTTTCCCTTCTATTTTTTAAAATTTCCTAAAGGAAATTAAAAGGATTCTGAGAAAAGGAACTGAGGTCTTGCAGACAGGAATTCACTTGCGTAATGCCTAGAGCTGATAAATGTAACATGCTGAAGGATAGAAGGCCTGGGATAGGAGCAGGAGAAGCTCCTGACCAGGATGGGCACTTGAGTTCTTGCTGCTGTTCTCAGCCTCACTGTGCACAGCAGCACCTTGAGTACAGCTCAGGGAGTTTGGCTGGCCAAGGGAAGCAACTTGCACCAGCAGAGGTTGTAAACTAAGCAAAAGCATACTGACTTGGCAGTTTTCCTGTAGAGAAGAAAAAAAAGGATGGATTTTACATACCCATGCTTTGTAAAGGAAATTAAGCCAAGCAGGTATCAAAGGTGTTCCTATTTGATGTTTTAAAGTGTAATAGGATGCAATTCCTAAGGTGTTGAGCAGCCATCCAGAGCCCAAATGAACCAGATTTGGATAATACCTTTCCCGTGAGATGCATTCACTCACCTCTGTCACTTCTGCTGTGCTGCTGATGCTGATAGTTTGCTTGTAGAGATTTGTGAAGAGGTTAAACACGGAGCCTGAGTCAGTCAGCAAAGTAAATGTTCATTTTTTATGAGTATTGATTTAACTTCTTCATTTAACATGAAGAAATTCCTCGCAGTTTAAATGTTTCGTTTTGTCAGAACTTTGCTTGTAGCCTCTGTTTAAAACAGTTTGTTAGCTGCTTTCAGTCAAAATTATATGCAGGTGGCTACTAATAAGACTACTAGATTATATTATTTTCCTGTGGAAAAATTTTTCTACAGGAAAGGTCAGAATATACAGCATATTTCAAGTTTATATGCATTATACATGTAAAAAGACAATTTTTGTTTGTGATGGAGGAAATTCTTCCTAGCATTAATCCAGGCTATAAAGTAGCACTGAGCTACTTGAAAGATGGCCTGAGGTTTGTTTCAGGTTTTTGCAAATAGCCAGTGACATATGTGCCTTTCTTATCTTTTGGGATTTAGAAATGAGCTGTAGGAGAAGAGAAAAGAGAGATTGCACTGCTGGACCCCCTGGTTATGTCAGTGACAGGATTTTCATTCTGCATAATAACTGAGATGTGTCTTTGAACATCTCCTCTTTTCCAAAAGGCAATGGGGATTGTAATATTTAAACTGGAGAGGCTTTAATAAATTTAAGGCAATGTAAAATAAGCCCTTTCTCTTCTATTGCCTTCTAAGATACAGCAGGGAACAGAAAGGTGTAAAAATACTGCTTCTAGAGGCTCTCATGATGCTCTGCCATACATCTGTGCTGTGCAGTGAATATGCTGTTTATTGACTTCTGATCTTGGTCTGATGGTCATTCTGCAGCACCAGGAACCTGCTTATTTCAGAATCTGTGTTTTCCAGCATCACATGAGTACTTTGGGACTCAGGGTTTCATGCAGGTTAGAAAGTCGTAAAATGAATAGTAAGAGACAAAGAGTGAAGAAAACAGAATAAAAGCTTCATGTGAACAATTAGTCTCGTCAAGGTCATATCTATCTCGAGGCTAAGTTTAGCCTCAAGAAACCTTGATCCTCTTTTGTTTTCTAAAAATGAGGATAGTTCTTAATGTCCTCCTGGAAATATTTGGCTGTTCCTAAGTTGGTCTGACTTTGTCTGGGTCCATCCTCTCCCCCTTTATCACTTTGGTAAAGAATCAATAGTTCTGGCACTTTTTTGTCTCCTGTGAGCAGAAAACTTGTAGACCAAAGATGAACCCTGGTCATCTTACTACATTTATTATGCTGAATGCCAGACAGAACATGTGCTGGGCAGCGAAATGCCTGTCTGAGAGTGACCTGATCTGCATTCTTATCAGCATGAGAGAGCAAGCAAGGGCAGCAGCCTGTCCTGAGCATGGCAGGAATTAAGCTAGGGATTTTCCCTGAACTCTTATTGAACTCGCACATCTCGGTAGCCTCTAAGCAAACTGAGTGTTCTTCACTGCCCCATTAGTGTAAGGCAGAAAGTGAGTCTGACAGAAGTGTAAAACACTGCATTTTGTCTGCAGTGGCCCTGTTACTGTGGATATATACAGACAGCTGCAAGGGGCTGTGTTCCTGTGGCTTTAATGAGATAATGGACATAGCTGATGTGTGTTAACTGAGGGTCTACATGCTCTATCCCACTGCAAGTGCAAAGTGTAGCCAGTTTTATTTTGCAGCCACAAAGGGCTGGAATTATCACACTTGCAGTTGTTTTGCTCAGGTGATGAGCCATAATGCAGTCTGCCACACGAACTCAGTAGCCTGCCAAAACCTCAAGGTTTCCTTCATACAGCAGGAACTGTGGCTTAAATGTATTTCTAATAAAACTGTAATAAGACAGCTCCTCACAGAACTGTGTTTCTTTTTTAAACAGCAGTTGAAATGAAGTCATCTGAAGTATTGTCACCAGGCCATAGAATAGACCACATCCCAGCTGGTGATGCCTCGTCTTCTCGATGTGCTGACTTCACTGAGGACAAAGTAAATGGTCAATCACATAGGTATGATCTGTTCAGAGGATATCTAAAATTGTGAAAGGAGTCTGACAGGATTTACCAGTTAATTCCATGCTGCTGTAAAGGCAATCTGTGAAGTCATTTGATGTATGATGTAGTCTGGCCTGAGACAGCTGTGGTGGTGCTTGCCAAGCAAAATACCCTTTGCTGTGCCAGAGGCAGCTGTTCAATTTCTAAGCATCTGGTTCAGAATGGGAGAAGTCTCGGGCAAGACATTATTAATGAACTTCACATGTATGCTTAATGCAGCCTTCTGAAAATAAAACTTCCTGATTGCTTCCTTAGATGACTCGACTCTAGCCTGTGAAAAATCATTTATTAGTAAAGAAATAGGTAAGACTGTGGGAATAGGAGAGGGATTAACGTGCAGAAGAAGAAAAATTAAGCATTTAAGTGGGTTAAGAGTGTTTAAACATACTGAATTGCTAGCACTGCTGACCAGAGTCCCTTGATTTATCCACTAGATGGGTGTAGCAAAGGAGGCAATGTTATGAGATCACCCAGCAATGTGTATCAACTCTTCCCTGAAATTATTCCTGTAAAATGAAAAGTCTTGCTCTCCTTATCCAGCTCATACCTTGAGCCCTCTGTGAAGCCTTTGTCATGAGTACATAACTGTGATGTTATATCTTGGATGAGAACTAGGAATTCATTAGCAATTGGACCAAAGTCTACCAAAGTTTTCAGGGCCTGCATGTGTCCTTCAGACATTAACAGCTTTTTCCTATAGCTAATTAGATTGGGCCAAGTTTTAAACAGTAAGTGTAGAGAAATTTTAAAAGTGAATACATTCCAGCACTAAAACACAGAATGGGTGGAGGTGTGTTAAAGGAAGGGTTTTACCAGCTCTTTATGCACCTGATTTTTCAGAAGTGCTTAGTTATTCGAGTCAATTACAGCTAATTGAACTGAACTAAACTAAAAAACAGAATGGGTGGAGATGTGTTAAAGAAAGGATTTTACCACCTCTTTATGCACCTGATTTTCCAGAAGTGCTTGGTTATGTGTCTCAATTACAGCTCTAGCGCTTCTGAAAAGTTCTGTGCCTAGAACTTTGTTTTCTTCAGGCCTACAGATTCCAGTGTGTGATTTTGGGGTTTTCTGGGGGGTTGGTGTGGCATTGGTTGCTTGGTTGGGTTTTTTCCCCAGTTGTGCTGTTTCCATGGTGAGATCTGAGAAATTATACATTGTCAACAAATTATCACTGGTTTCAGCTGAAGTGCTTAGTAGTCATACCTTTGGCCCAACATTAGTGGTTTTAATTCTGTTGTCTGTTGTAACAGTAGCTAAGCACATAATAGTAATACAAATAGACCATGAAAATTTATGACCAAATTGTTTGCTTTGAGATGGCGAGAGGGACATTATTTTTCAGGCTTTGGCTTGCAAGAAGCAAGTCAAATTGGCAGCATTTTGTCCCCCACCTTAGTGAGATGCTTTGCTTCTCTACATAACCTGTTATTAAAAAGGTGTGTTCCCAGTAATTTTTTAATATTTGCTCAAAAATGTGTGTCTAAATCTCAGGACAGGTTTTATACAGGTGAAGGCACAGGTGCAGTATCCTGCAGAGGAAGATCATATCTTTTCATCGTGTGCTTCCTCAGCATGCATGCAGTAATTTGGATTTCCAAATGCAGCCTCGAGTTACGGATATGGGAATGCAGCCATTCACAGTCCAAGAGAGCACAGGGTTTTCTGTGTCAAGGGTCTTTTGTTAATATGTTGGTGTTGCAATAGCCAGACCTGCCTTTTCATTCTTTCGCTCTTGGATGCAGACTATAATCTGTTTGCAAAACAAACAGGACAAATAAATCACTGCTTTGCTCATAGTTTTGTTCACTGAGAGAAATGTCTCCTTCCTGGAGGCAAATACCTATTAGGCAAATACCAAGACCTTCCTAGAAGAGGTATGTATGAGGAAAGGAGGGCTCAACAGGGCTGTGGAAGTGGTCACTTCTCTTTCCCCTCTTCCTTAGCAGTATGAATTGAGAATTTACCTGCACAGAGATGAGTGAAATTACGCAAAATCAGTCGGAGAGAAGAATGAGACCCTCGTAGTGACATTTCTGTTGCAGTTGTTTTATTTCCACAGGAACAAATGATTGTTCCAGCTGATGTAGGTCACACTGGCTGCTGGTCTTGCATTGATATTCCCTGTTGCGTTTTGATCATGTGAGACTATAACTGTTGTGCTTTTTAGCCAATCAAGGATGAATTTGTAACAGAGTTCAGTCTACAATTGTAACTGACTGAAAAAGCAGAGGTTTTGGGTTTTTTTGTATTGTGACTGTGACCAGTATTATAATGATAAAAAAAACCACCTTAAACTCTGCGGGACGTTCTTATGTCTTAGCCTTGCTTTTCTGATAATCCAGTAAAAATGGCCAAAAGTCCAGGTGTATTCTTGGAGAAAATGGTCGAATTCATCTTTATATGTTCATGTCCTGTCTTATCTCCTTGTTGGTTATTCTTATCCCAATGTCAGTCTGTTGTGCACTTCTTTATAGACAGGTATTTCAGTTTTTCCAAGTAAACAGTTTTCTTTTTTCTCAATGCAAATGTAGGGTTTTGTGTGAATTTGTTGTGGGCTTGGGTATTTTTATTTGATTGCTTTTTGTTTTGCTTTTTCTTTGAGCACACCTTATCATCAATGACTCCTTTGCCAATTGCTGAAGAATGTTTTGCCACACTAGATTTTGCTTCTTCTTTCTTCAACACATCAACTTTTAAAGGATAACAAATAGGAGGTTTAGGTGTTACCCTGAGGATTAGTTATTTTCTGTTGATCTTAACCTATTTACTAATGCAGTAAAAGATAAAGTGGTTCTGTGATACTCAGACACACGGAGAGCCAGATCTTCTCTGCATCCTCTCAGAAAAACAGCAGAATTTTTTCAACTTTGCAAGTTTTGGTACCAGCCTGTTTCAAATAATCCTTTCCTGAAAAGTTTACAGAGATGTAAATCATTTTGTGTGACCACTGTGTATCTCTTTGGTAAAGTGATGTGACTCTCTCTGGTTGCATTGCTTTACTCTGTCTCCAGTCTGACTGCTGAGGTTACTGCCCTGAAACTGTGGAGATGGTTGATGGCTATAAAAACACATTTTTAGTGCATGGGAATATAGATCCGAGGTCTTGTTATCTATTGTTGGAAAAGGAAGAAGAAAACCTCATTTGTGGTTCAAAAACTGCCTTGAGGCTGGTGAATCTTACTTTTTTATCTACCTAAGAACATCACAGTACACATGAGATTATCATGACGAGCACTAGTGAATTGAAAACCCAATTCACTTGAACTAACTCACTTTACCAAAGTGAGTAAAACGACAAAAAAAAAAAAAAAAAAGCAATAACAATGAGACTATTTTATGGAGACAAAGGTGTTTAAATATCTCTGTGGTCCACGCCTTGAGGTTTTATCTAGCCAGTCTTATTTTTTGGTGTTGTTTTACCAGTCTGTTTCTGCTGCCATCTGCCTCCTCCTCCTTTGAAGCTGAGGCAAGTGTTAACACTTGTAATACTCACAGGTAGAGGGCTGCAGAGATGGTTCTTAGCAGAGCAGTTAGCATGTCTCTGTCCTTAATAGTTAGCATATACAGATGCAAAACACAGACAATAATGCTATTTAAAATACAAAAGGAACACTTGCTCAAATCTCCCTGCAGAGTGAAACAGGGCTATGGAAGGGCTAATCAGCACTGACTCAGCAGCATTCCCAGGGGAGGAGGGGAGATTAAATATCTTGAAAATCCTCCTAATCACTCCTTCTGATGGTCACAAAGGGTTCTTTTGATGGAGCTAATAACGCAGGGACTTTCCATTTTAATTGCTGATTTTTGGATGGCACCTATTTTTTCGATGTCCTGCCTTTTGGCTCTTTTATTTCCCTTTTTAAATATGATGAAGTTTTCATGTAGCTGTTATTTTAGTTTAACCTTTTCTCCTTTTAAGAGAAAATCGACTCACTAGTGCAAACATTAATATAGATTCAGAATAATTTTAGAGACTTGTTATTTCCTGGTAGCCTCCATTTTTGTACCTGGGAAAAACTATGCTGGGGGCATGGAAGGACAGTGTATCCTCACACAGTTATTGACTGAATTTTAAAGAATGGTATTTTTATAGCATGTGTAGGCTGTGAAGTAACAGCATCTGGGTTATGCTCTCAGTGTGAACAAGGAACCTGTGTGTTTAGGGAATTTCTTTTATAGATGCCATCACTGCTTTTTGCTCTTTTGACAAAGCCTTCAGGGAGTTCTACAAATCTTATCTCATATAGGAGCCAGGGAGGCTACCTGTGTCTGCAAGACTGACCTATACCTGGAAGAAATTAGGGTGTCTGTGCCCTAAAAGGATGCATTCCTGTGCTGTAGCATATCTATGTAATTTTTGCACCCCAGAATGAGTCACTGGATGTGATAAACACGGAAAACAAGCTAAAGATCAATAACTGGTTTGGAGGGAATTTAACCTGTTCAATCCAGTTGTGCAAAGAGTGAGGCTTGAGTAGGACAGACAGGGCAACAGAGCCAGGTTAGAGGTTGTGCAGTGAGCACACATTCCAGGGCAGTCCCTGGGGTGCCACATGTTCCCTTCCGTTTGCAGTCTGCCTGAGTTTTGGCTTCTGTGCATTCTTATTGTGCATATATATTTCTCCATGCATTTCTAACCCTTTCCCTGTCCTACAGCGACTTTGCCTCAGCCTTCATCAGCAAACCTAAGATCCCTCGCACTCCTGACGGGCAGGACATCAGCCCTAGGAAGGGAAAGGTCCCAGCCATTGCCCCCCAGTTCTCTCAGTCTGGACCCCAACAAGCAAGCCATTCCAGCTTCTCAGGATCATACACAAGGAGCAGAGAGAGTAAGTGGAAAAGGTCATCGTTCTGTTGGTCATTCCTTGGGGTGGGAAAGGAGGGAGCATTGTAGAAACTCTTCAGGAATGAAGTTGTAGGCTACAGATGTGCCAGGAGTATATGACATTGTACTTGTCATCTGCAGGATATACAGCCATGTAATTATATCCTGCTGAACACTGCTCCTTTTTCCAGGCTGTCATGTGAGCAGTTTAAAGACATGCTTTTTCCTGTCTCTGGGTGGAGAAAAGTAGCCCAAATTCTCAGAAGTTTTTGGGGAAGCTTACAAGTTTCATATTAGACTTTCTCTAGATGTCATCAGAGTTTTTCCTTTTCTTTAGACACTTGTTCATACCACTGTGTAACTTGTTTAATGTCCTTGAAGCTGGATCCCTGGGTGTGTCTATGCTGGAGCTGAATGTTGAGCAGATGTCAGGCAGCCCAGGAGATGGCTCAGGGCAGCCTGGTAAGCAGAGAGCCAAGCAGTGTGCTGCTTGTGGCACTCACCTTTCTGCAGGAGACTTGTAATCCAGAACCATGTGGCTGTGCTGGGGCCTGCAGAAGTTTGTAAGAAGTACTTAATCTGCAGGGGTTCAGAAGAGAGGATGCCTTTGACTTGAGGATGGAGGAAAAGGATGGACACTTGCTTTAAGTCAGGCAAGACAAGCTCAGTAAAGTGGAAACATTGATCTTGATGCTCACAGATCAGTGAACACGTGTGGTGTGTCAGCTGTGGAGGTTTTTTGGGGTGGAGGAGGAAGAAAGGTGCATTCTTCAGTAATGAGCAAACTTTTTCCCCGGAGTGTGGATAGGAAAAGCCGGATTCAGATGCAACTCTGTGTCCATCATCAGTGAAATGGCAGGAGCAAATGCATTGTAACAAGTTTAGTGATAATTATTTGATCACAATGTAACTTTAGCGCTGTTCTTTAGTGATAACTGTTACCTTGAAGCATTTGACAAAAACATAATAACTCTTAAAACCTTCCCACGAAACTCGGAACATGTCTTATCATTAGCTGCTCATTACAGAAATGGAAAATGAAATTAAGCTAATTTAAATAACACAGTAAATCAGTAACAGAGCTGGAAAGAGCATTCTGAGCCTTCTGTGTTGCTCACTCATTGTTCCACACAGTTGCATGTGCTGGGTAATGATGTGGTTTCATTCAGGGAGTACAGGTGAGGCATTGGAAGGGAATGTTCTTGGTGGTGGTTTTGACCTGGAGGCTTCTTGCTTCAACACTCCTGTGCTGAGGTAACACAGCTCTTTCAGCTTTACCTTTGCTGCCTGTGCCCCGACTTTTACCTCTGACATCAGTGTTTTCTGTTTCCTGTGACAGCAGCACTGTTCTGCCCTGACTGGATGTGGTGTTAACACCCAAGAGTGTGTCTCTGGTTCCTGTTTCGGTTCATTTCCAAAAGCATTGTCCCGTTGAAAAGAAGCCTTAGTGAAAGGAAAAGCACAGAGTGTGTGTGTGTGTGTGTGTGTGTGTGTACACAAAAATTCCTCGGCATGTTCTAGTTTCTCCAAGACAGCTTTACATTCCTGGGGGATGTGTCCTAGGAAAGATGTGACAGACAAATGTTGCTTTTATGAGGCTCTGGAGCAAGACCATTTTCCAGTTAAATATATTCTATTTTCAAATTGCATTAAAATAGATCATTTGGGGCTCTCTGTGGATTCAGTATATGTGATCTGTTAGTCCAGATACTCAAACTCTCCTAACTTCCATTGTTTTATTTGTTTTACAAATACCTCTTCTCTTTGCTGTGTCTGTGCATCCTAAAGCTGAATGTGTAACGGGCATCCCAACTTGCTATGTGTCCATTTACCATTTCTGACAATTTTTCTCTTGGGATTCCAGATTATAATTTTCTATCTGTCCACATGTGCCATGAGACAATGTCAGCAATTGAATGTTAAACTCTTGCTGCTAAAAACAGCAAAGAAATTATTTTGCAAACAAGTCATCTTCCACTCACTCTGTGTACATCTCTCCAGCCTTGTCTGCTGTCACAGAGCACCTATTAGTTCTTGTCCATCCTGCAGGGGCTTTCACACAGCTGTTTATAGGTGGGAAGAGTTACCTGAAGGTTATAAAGACCAGATTTTTAAAGGACTAAAAAGGGTTTTAAACACCTGTGTTGAAACTTGAGGTTCTCAAAGGTAATTCTCAGCTGTTACTTAAAGATGCAGGGAAGGGGTCTGAACAAGTAAGCCTCTAATGTTTCCCTAGTAAAGCTCAGTGCTACTGCTCCTTTAATTTCCCAGCTGACTCATCCGTAGGTCAAAAATGGCATCAGATGCACAGATGTCAGCAATCAGTAGATTCCAGCAGTTCTGCCTCCCATTTGCCTGCTGCACAGGTATGTAGGTTTTTGCATATCAAGAGACTCTGTTCCAGTGGAAGACTAATTTGTGGGTTTCTTGGTATTTCTGGAGAAATGCAAGCTTTTGTAGCTGTTTTTTTGTAGCTGCTGAGAAAAAGATGACTTTCTGAGTTTACTTGATGTAAAGTTCACTTATTTTAGAGGCACATTTGTAGCTTGATTTTAGTATTTATTATAGGTGTATTTTCTGGAAACAAGTCGATTTTATGTAAACCTTGCTGAACTAGCTGGACTGCTCCTCACGGAGCATGGAGTGTGTGGAATGCCTGAGGAATGCAGAGGAAGCCCAGGTACTTAGTGCAGCTACAGACCTGGGGCCAGATTCCTGCTCCAGATGCAGCCCCTGCTGTTTGCTGAGCTCTAGAGCAAAACCAAGCTCCTCCAAATAAAACTAGCCATGCTGGGATCCTCTGTGATTTCCACATCCAGGCTGGCACAGGGATGACACTGGCAGCATGGCTGGAACACAGGGTTCCATGGGGAGCATAGGGATCTCCAAATTTAGACCTTCTCAACTGTGTGGATATTGTTGAATGGTTTAATCCACCCAGATCCATATTCTGTATCTGTTCAGGCAACCCTGCATGGGCATGCTGAAGCTGTTTGCAGTGCACCAACTTCTGTCTAAGCCACATTGGAGCTAGGGCAGTACAAAAATCTCTGCCAGAAGAATGGGGAATGGTTTTTGTTGGCAGTGCAACTGGACCCTGGTGACTCCCTTTCAGTTCTTCCAGTATCCCCTCACAGGGAGTTGCCAGAAATACATTCCACATTTTTAAGTTGAAGCATCAGGAGTTAAAGTGCCTTTCTGCATGTTTTGTTGTGATGTTTGTGTCCCTGTACAGGTTGAACAAGTGTTGCCCTCAGGCAGCTTCTGTCTTGTAATAAGTCCTGCATTCAGCTGACAGACTCTTTCTTGTTGTTTTTCTGCAGGCAGCCAGTCCTACAGGAAGTGAGAACAGTTCCTTTCCTCGAGAATCACCTGTCACATTGTTGAAGGACAGAGCCAGCTTCCTGTAATGAGCTTTACTGTTGACCTACAGAGGACAGTGAGGTTGTTGACATTGCAGGTCGTGCAGGAGGATTCGGGATTATCTGATGGGATGTGTCTGTGGTCTCTAAAGCTGGCTAAGACAAGGGCCTTGTTATTACAATTCAAGGTCACAGCAGCAGCCCAGGACTGACATGGGAGATTAATATTCTCTAATAGTTTACTCTAAAGTGACATTGCCACCCTGAGAAGAAATCTGTGCTCCCTGCCTTCTGTGTCAGAGTAAATGGCCTCTGGAGACAGTATGTAGAGCTCAGCCTAGGAATCTTACCAAGCAACTGTCTTTTTTACATATTGCTTGCTGAAGCAGCCTGCCAATTGCTTTTTTCAAATTACGCCTTTATGAATGAGTTGGGAGATACCTGTTTTCAAAGGATCTGCACTAGGAGGGACAGTGTCTGCCACATGCATGGAGCCTTCCTGCCAGAGCAGTGTGGGGTGAGATCTGTACGGCCTCCAGACATTGGAGAGGAGGTATTTCATAAAATTCTGGTTGACCTGTAGCAGATGATAAACAGTTACAGTGCCCAAGGCAGCATCCAGGCTCACTTCTGAGGTCTTTATCTGCAGCAATTACTCCTATTCCTTCTTTCTGCATTTTTTTTTCTTAATTCTACTGTTTAATATTTGTAGAATGAAAAACCTGGTTTTTTCCACTGGAATGAAGAGCTTTGCTTCTTTGTTCATAGGAGAAACAATGAGAATGTGAACAGATTAGATGCAGCTTTCTCTTTGCATGTAACTATGGTCCATCTTCTTTGGTCTTTGTTGCTTGTTTTGTGTTCTTCACTTCAGAGCAATGACTGTTTATGTCTTTATTGAATTTGTGCTGGTCTTTGGTGCATATGAAGTGCTGTATAGGCAAGAGAGTTCAGGAATCCCTCAACTAAATAAAAAAGCAGCAGTTAGTTCTGCCAGTGAATTACAAAGCCAGTGCTGTTTGTTATTCTTTCTCTCAGCAGTAACAGTGACCAGGAAACACTAAAGTCTTCACTGGGGGTTGGCTTTTCAGTAACACCCCCTCGTGTGACAGCTGTTAGGACACATAAATGCAGTTTACATTGGAACTTGGCTGCTGCTGAGGCAGAGATGTACAAAAAGCAGACAGTGTATTTGCCACAGACTTCAGAAAGAAATGCTTTAATGTGTATGAAAAGGGGGAAGGTAAGGCTTTGATTTTGGGGTTTTGCCTTGAGAACAAACAAGTGGAACACAGCCTGAAAAGTAAAGCAACTCCCATAGTGACACTGCCTTCCCCTAAAGTAAAGAGTTGTAAAGCCATTTCCATGGAGCCAGAAGAAAGCTTTGTGGTTCCGACAAGACCTTGAATTTAGCCTCTTGCTCTGTGGTGGCAACCGAAGAGCCAAGGCCACTAATGTCATTGCCTCAGACCCACTGAGAGCGGTGATGCTGTGTCAGAGGTTTGCAGAAAGGGCTCCCACACAAGTTCAGGAAACCCCTTTGGGTAGACTTTAAATTGGAATGGGGATGTAGCTTAAAATCTAGTAAATTCGTGTGGAAGTTACAATTTACTGCTCAGTAACACAGGCCTAACATGAAGCAGGCAGAGTACAGGCATTGCATCCCAAACCACACAGGACATGAAGTGGCTGTGGACACTTGATAACCCCTGTCACACAGATCCACATGGCAAAGAAGTCAGAAAATATGTGACTTGTGCTCAGATCCATCTGCCTCCTCTCAGAGCTGATAAACACAGCTGGGAATGGGAAATGTCCTCTGGTTCACAAAAGAGCAGGAATGGAAAACAGCCATAAAAGCTCACCTAGTGGCTTTCCAGGGTAGGGAGAATTTCCTCTGAAATTCTGGATTTTTTCCAGCATGTAACATCAACGGTCAAGTTGTTAACACTGATGTGCTAAGCAGTTCATCTACATACATGGATAACACAATTCCCCAGAAGCTGAGTTTCATCTTAACCAGTGTTGAGTTTCATGTGGGAGCAGATTCTGTGAGATGGAGAGCAACTTTTGAAAAGCATTGAGTGCAGACAAATTTTTTTTGAGGGGGAACAACAACCCCAAAATTTCAGTAATTTTATGAGTTGAGGTAAAAACTTTTTCACCCCTTGCCAGAAACCTGAAGGTGGTTGGTAGGTGTGGCTACAACTGCTCTAACAGCTCAAGATTCGTGAAAACCAAAATACATCTTGCTGAGTTGGACTGCAGGGATCAAACTAAAGTGTGTGTGCTTGTGTGTTTCTTACTCAGGCCTCTTGCAATGCAGAACTCTATGTGAACATTTTCAACTCTTGGATGTTCTGGCTTGTAAGTATGGAGTTTTAAATCCGAGACTATTTCTTGTATTAATGCATGAGAGATTTCCAAACACCTGAGACAAACTATGGGTGTGCTTAGAAATGCAGCAGTAATTTGGGAGCCTAAGGAAGTAACATATGCTCCTTTTCTCTGTCTTATTCACAAAAAATGCCCTGTGATGCCAGTCAGATTTGAAGCTAATGAAAAATGTCAGTTCTGCCTTTGTTCATAGGACTCCACTGTTGAGGGTGGAAAGGTCTCTGAATGGAGGGCAGTAGCACACACATAGCAAATTCAGCACCTCACTCTGAAAAGTTCTTGGGGTTTTTTTGTGTGTGCCATGAAGAGGCAGCTGCTAGATTCAACACCCCCCTGGGGAATTCATAACAGAAGCAGTGGAAATTGCTGCCCCCGTGGGAGAGGTGTGATTGCATTTAGAGTGACTAATTTCTTTCACAAAAAGCAAATACAGTTATTGCAAATGACACACAGATCTGCAAGGGAAATTTTTCCGGGACCAAAGTCCTATGTGGTGCTGCCATGCCTTTTGGATGTAACTTTTGTATTGTCAGTGTAATTTTCTTTATGGACAGTTACTTGAGACTAACTGTATAAGTCTATTCTAAAGTTTGCATAGAGGGCTCATTCTGTACGAGTGCTTTATAATTATCTGTCAGTGACTAGATAAAAATGCTCCTAAATGTTTTTTTTCCTCCTTTCTGTTTTTGATATATTTGTTTTGGGCCTCATGCACTTTTTTTGTGTGTATTTCTGTACATTTCACTCTGGTTAGTTACTGACAAATTCTGTCCCCAACAGTTGTTATCTCCATCTAAGTGGAAAATGCAGCTCCCTTCAGTTCAGCCTGGCCTGCCTCTGCAGAGGTAATGTTGTTTACTCAGAAGTGTTGCAAAGCAGGCATGAACCACTCATTGTTTGTGGTCTCTCATGAGGAGAGCCCAGGCATGTGGGATGCCACCAGCGACACTGGGCTGGTGTCGGAAGTATTATTTATTGTACAATTTAAGTGTGTAGGGGAAGAAGGAAGTACTCTGGAGGGAAAATATTGCTGTGATGGGGAGGCACATTGGTTGCTTGGTTTGGCTTTGAGTTGTTGTATTTCAACAAAGTTTAACTTATCTTTGTAAATCATGGTGGAGATGGCAATGTAGAGATAAAGAGCTCTGTGTGGTGTTCATGCACATCTTGGCACAGTGGTAGCAGAAAAGCAAACAGGCTGCCTTCCTTGCAGGTGTTTAAGTACATCCAGACTTATTGTTTAGTTGAGGGCTTGAATTTATCTGTGAGACAGAACTTCCTGGCAGTTTGGATGATCCTCACTCTTGCTTGCTTGACTGAATATTGGAACAAGCTCTTTCCAGGAGAGGAAATGTTGGAGAGTTGAGAGTTGCTCCTTGCTAGAATCTAAGCAAGGAGAGTGTGATCCGTGCCAGGCACCCCAGACACAACTCCTGTGCTGTGTGGCCCCCGAGCTTGAGGAGGTGTGTGGGCATGACAAGCAGAGAGGATATTTATAATTACAGCCTTGCAAACCTCCTCTGATCCTGTGGGAACCCAGTGCCAAAATACCTCCATGACTGAGCCACGTGGACTTCTCTGGGCTATGTTGCACTTTTCCCAAACTATTAATAGAAATTCTGCTGTTCATTGAAATTGTAAAAAGAATGGGACTCCTGAGAGTTTATTGACAGGTGAGAAACAGCAAGATGTTTCAAGACAAACAAAACAGACTCAGACCAGACTGATCTGACCAAGCTATGGGAATCTGCTGTTAATGGATTTTAAAACCAGCTTCTGGGTGCAGAACGTAGAACATTGTCCTACTACGTTATCAGACCAGTAATTCTTCTAGCCTGACATCTTGTCAGGAGTTGGGATCTGATATTTCAAAGCAAGTTTCTTCCCAACTCCAGGCTGCTTTCTACCCTGCAGTGGCATTGTATTCAGTTACAGGATCATGATCCAAATTTCCACTTTTTGAGGACCTGGTGCTCTCCAAACAACGGGCTCAGTGGCACACCCTAGGACATCTAATAACTTTCTGGAACATGTTCTCCTTTTAGTGCAAGTTCTCTCAGCAGTCCTTGGCATATGGTCTAAGTTTCCAAGAAACTAGGGCAGTAATTGATTGCAGTGAAAGTGAGAATGCTTCACATAAGCTGTAAGAAATCCAGGTGTCAACTTTAGTGTTTTATTCTTATCTTCTTCAAATATGGAGAATGCTGTTCTGGTATAATTTTAAGTCAACAGATTTGGGGAGTGTCAGTTATTTTGTTCACACTGCATGTGAATATTTAATTTCAAAAACGGGTTTCAGTATGCCTTGCTGGTTTTCATCTTAAAAGACTTTTAAAGTGTTCCTTCATTTTATTTGTTTTTCTTTTAATGATGCTGAGAGCTAATTCCTCCAAGTAAGCAAATAAACAAGACAAATAAAAAGTAGTGGATACCTGAAACAATAAGGTTTATTCTGTAGATGTTTAAGCTGCCCTTTATATTAGGCTATAAATGACAGCTACAAATGCTGAGGCCATTTGAAAACCAGACCACCTGCGGAGGGATTTTACGAGTTCAAGGACACCTTCTACTGATCTCAAGGAAAAATTTTGGCCTTTGTAAATCCACATTTAGTTCTTCTTCTCCTCTGAAGAATGAAAAAGTTGAGCAGGGATGGGATGAAAGTGCTGGAAATAGCAGCTGTGTGCCAAGTGATACAGTTCCTCATTTGAGCTGCCGTGTGCCGCTCTGACTGTCCGAGCCCTTGCCTGGATCCGGCTGGCTGTTGGCAGAGGTTGAATCCTTCCTGAGAACAAATCACTTTATTGTTCGTGTCTGCTCATGCACTGCCTTTTGGGAGCGTGGTTCATGTTGTTGCAAGAAGCAGAACCATTAGCACCAAATGAATTCTTTGTCAAGCAGCACAGTCTCCCTGAAATTTTTACCCTTTTCTCCAGCAGCTTTCCCCCTGGGATCAAATTTTCAGTGTCATAGGGGACTGGCTCCTGTTAAGCAGATGACTTTTTTTTGTTAACTCTGCAGATTGTGGCCTACCATGATTTTCCATGGAACTGGCTCCTTTCTATTTCTTCCTCATCCAAGTAAGCAGCTGGGAAATGAAATGTGGCAGCTCTGGGACTTGAGGAAAACACTTCTGTTTCGATTAAGCCCCTTCCACCCTCAAGGCCTGTGGAAATTGGGCTGTTTAAAACAGCCAGAATTTCCACCCTGACTAAGTATACCAAAAGCTCCATGCCAGGGAGCTCCTAGTCATGAGCCACCAGCTCAGGGAATGATCCCCTGGCAAAGCACAACAGTAATTCTCAAGGATCCCATCATTCCATGCTGCAGCAGCCACTGTGAACTTCAACAAATCTCAGATCTCGTTTGGATTCTCAAGGTTCTCTGAAACCACATTTTCGTTAACTAAAGCAGCGTCAGCAATTGTGTCACTGCCCAACTCACCCAGAAATGGCAGCAGTGAGAACCGATTTCATCTCCAGTGATGTGGCTCCTGGAGGGCAATGTCCATGAACAGGGCAGAGACCAAGGCTTTTCAACCAAAACCAATCCAGGTGATATGGCACCTTTCTGGTGACAGTAGCACATTTGTGTCTTTAAAGTCCAATCTGAGAAAGGTATTTCCTTGCTCTACATCTCATTATTTTCATTATTCGTTGCTAGTGAGATGGAAATATTTCCTGAGTTTCAACCCAGTCCAGCTTCCCCAGAGCATCTGTGAGGGGGCAGCTCGTTTTGTATAAGCAGTCACTCCTTGCTGGCAGCAGGGGATTGTCTGAACTTTTGTTCAAAGCTGGTAAGTTTTGTTCAGGTCCCTAAAATAAGTTTCAGAGGGAACCTGAGTGCATTCATAAAAATCTGTCCCTTTATTCTGCAGCAGTGACCTCTCTGAAGAGCGTTCTTGTAGTTTCCTGTCTCTGCTTCCTTCCCTCTCTCTAACTTTTTGTTTTGTTTGAAGTGGGGGGGCTGCCTTATTTTTTCCTGCAATGGGAATTATTCCATAGGGTTGAACCATGCTCATGCATTACAGAGGCAAAGGAGGATTTGAAAGGTTCTTGTCCCAGGCTGGAGCTCTCTGCAGATTGGTTGGATGTATGGTGCTTGCTGGTTGTAGCCCCTTTCCTTTCACCTGTACCACAACCCCCTCCTGCAAACAGACCTGGTCCCAAAATATCCCAAATTACAATGCCTGGTATTATGCAGGAAGCACCTTCCTTTTGTGCTGGAGCTGATTAAAATCTCTCATTACCTGTACCTTCTAACGTCAGTACTTTATGCAAAACCATTTCCTAGTAAGAAAAGTTCAGGACAACTCAGCCCTGAAGCGTTACCTGCCCAAAGGTGAGACCTCCAGTCTTCATTAGACACCCCTCAAACCATTCCTGGGCAGTGGGAATGGGATAGTGTGATGACAGATGAGCTGGCTTTTTTTGCTTCTTTCTCCCAACACAGACAGTTGCTCTGGGCAAAGCAGTCTCAAGCTGCCTTATCTTCTGCAAAGCTGACTGGTCCTGCAGCTTGGCACAGTTACTGGTGTTACCCATGTGCTGCCTTGAATTAATTTTCTCTGGGCTGTGAGTGTGGTTTGTACCAGGAATACCCTGTCCTTGCTAGAAAATCAGCTCCTGGGGAAATATGTCCTTGCTTAGGTGTGTGGGAGATGATGGAGGGGGTGTTATGAGCACAACCTTTGGGGTGTGTGGTGAGTTAACCCTGGCAGGCAGCTCACCCCACACAGCTCTCATCCACTCCCCTCCCAGCGCAATGGGGGAGAGAAGCAGAAGGGTGAAAGTGAGAAAATCTGTGGATTGAGATAAAGATAGTTCAATAGGCACAGCAAAAGCTGTGAGCACCAGCAAAGCAAAATAAGGAATTAATTCCATGCTTTCCACGGGCAGGCAGGTGTTCAGCCATTTCCGGGAAAGCGGCAACAGTTACTTCATAATGCATAACTCTTATTTGGGAAAACAGACATAGCTCCTTCTTTCTCCCAGTTTTTCTTGCTGAGAACTTTGGCACATAGTCTGGGATATCCCTCTGATAATTTGGGGTCAGCTTTCTGTGCTCTGTCCTGCCCCATTGTCTTGTGCACCCCTAGCCTGTTCTCTGGTGGGGCAGCATGAGAAACAGAGCTGGTCTTCGTGCTGTGTAAGCAACAGCTAGAACATCCCTGCCTTATCAGCACTGTTTTGGTCCCAGATCCAAAACACAGCACCACATCAGCTACTAGAGAGAAAACGAGCTCTGTCCCAGCCCCAGCCAAGGCAGGTATGTGTCTGTTTGTTGTGCTTTGCAGGGGACTGGCTGGACATGTGAAGAGTGGAAGCACAGTACAACTCAGGTGAGGCAAAAGCTCCTCTGAACCCAGCTGAGCACCAGAGGAACTGGGTGGGTGATAGCAGGGGCTGGTGTGGGACTGGCACCCAGTCACTGGACACTGACCAGTTAGAGAGTAGAAGCTGGGGATCCTGAACACCTGTGGGGAGATCTGAGAGGATGTGGCATACAACCCTGAAAGGAGCGAGGGCTCTTGGTCATCTGCTCCGTCTCCAGGGAGTTGCTGGCAGGGACCTTTAAACTCCCAGTTGGACAGGATGGAAGAGAGCAATATTGCCCTGGGAGCTGGTGTTCACTTTTCAGCACTTCAGCAAAGTGCTGCAGCAGCTCTTGCAAGTCAGGCTGTCACTGCTTGACTGTGCCAGAGCTGTTGCAGGCTCCTTTTCAGCCCTATGCATTGGGATATCAGTTTTTTAACCACGAAGAGCTTTTCCTCCATGTCTTACCATGAATTGATGTGATAGAGCTGAACTGCCCCAAATGGCTGCTGCTGAGCCCAGCTTTCTGTGTAGACTTGGGTCTGAAACAAAAGGATGGGGAAAGAAAAGAAGCTAAAAGCTCTGGTTTGCTAAAGTAGCACCAAATCAATAAGGAAGCTGCATTTCAGCTTGGTTTGTTATTCAGAGCCATTTGCATGCAGGATTCTCTTACAGCAGCTCAAACCTGGAGTTTGACCTGCGTTCAGGTGTGTATGTACCAATTAGTTTGTATTAGGCTTAACCATGGAGAAGGTCATACAATAGTCTTGGTGCAGGAAAGGCTGAATCAATATGAAATTGAGGCTGTTCCTGTAAAGATTCAGGAATGGAAACGTTACCACCACCACACCTACTTTCAGAACTTGCACATCACAAAGAAGTTGAGAAATACCATTGTGTCGGGGTGGTTGTCTCAAATGCAAATGTAATAGTTTTAAAGTGTCTCCTTATTTTAACTCCTTTCAGCCTGAGAGAGCCTTGCACCTGCCTCAGGGGAGACGGGAAAATAGCAAGAGAGAAGCAGGGGAGATGTGGGGCTTCCCCTGAGCCTCGCTGGCATATGGGCAGCAGGGCTGGGCAGCTGCTGGGGACCAGCACCCCAAAAAGGCAGAGAGCGAGTTTTAGGGGGAGTCCTGTTTTAATCATTATTTAATCTGGGTGCCCCATTTCATGTTGGTAGGGGTGATTCTTACAATCCCTTAGTGCTGTCTCGTGTTCTTGCAGCAAAGTGAAATTATTTGGGCAGAGTGAGTGATTCGCCCCAATCGAGCTCAGAGACACTTCAGAGACCAAGTCAGAGAAGTGGGTATTTGCTTTATTAGGTGCACCGGATGTGTGGGAATTGTTTCCACCAAACACACATACCTCTGTACCCCAAAGACACAGTGTTATAGGTAAAATCATGAATATTAATTACATTCTTCAGGATAGGAGTGGTTATACAAATCATTTCTCAGAAGTCATTAATATCGTTAGCATGTGCACCATGCATGCTCCGTATATCCTGGTGGTCTTTGGAGACCCCCAGAGCCCCCTCCAAGGTGACGGTCCTTCATGGGATGATTCAGCGGTTTCTGTGCTGGTTTCAAATGCATGCTTAGCTGATAAGCCATCAGGCCAGAGCTGTTACCTGCAATTTGAATTTGAATTAAGAGTTCAGCCTTCAGCCCTGGAAGCCACAGACAGGCGCCTGTGCTGGTGGAAGGGGGGCAAAAGCTCAGAGAATCTTTCTCATGAGGGCGCAAGAGCTGTTCTGTGCATAGGGAGGCTGCAGCTGGGGGAACAGCAGCAATGTTGTGCTTGTGGGAGCTACTGAGATTTTCCGGAGACTTAAAATGTTAACATGATCAGTGCTAGCTTCTGCTAATTTTCTTTTCCAGGCATAGTTTGAAGCTAACATGTATGACCCTGAGGGTGAGAAATAGATGGTGTTTGCCAGGACAGCCACCTGTTTCCCCCACTCATGTGGTTCAGGAGGGAATCTCTTACATGCTATTAATTTCACAGTGAAATTGCAACATTTTTGATTCTGCTTCTCCACAAACTTGGCCCAGGCTGTGCCTGCATCAGCTAAGAGCTCTTTCGTGGGATCTGACTTTTCCTCCACATCCAATGAATGTGCAACCCACGCCAAAGATTGGAGCTGTGCACACCCAGCCCAGGTTTTCCTTTGCTGTGCCACCCACAGTTAACGGGGTGCAAAGTACCAGTGCAACGCATCTCCTCAAGCACTTTCCTCTTCTGAACCTGAATTTTACTTTTTCCTGCTGCATAGATTTGCGTAGACAGCATCTGGTCAGGTTTCTGTTACATCAGTGGGTTTCCTGGTATTGGGTTTTCCTCAAACAATGTATTCCACCACAAAGGAGCGGGTTTGAGCAGGTTAGAGCTGTCCAGCCTGGCCACGCAGTAACCAGTGACGAATGAAAGCTCCATAAATACATTCTTCTGCCTCTCCCCTTCCCCCGCACATATATATCAATTGCTTTTCCAGATTATTGAGAAAAGAATCTCTGTGTTTCCTGGGTGTGAAATGTATTGGTTCTCCCTTTGCAAGCAATGCAGATAATGTTGCTGGCAGTGCTGCGGCTTGGCGCAAGGCTCTGCCGCTGGATGAGTGACCCCAAGGCTGATGGGAGCAGTGGAGATATTTGACTCAGCTCTCTGAGCAGTTGGTGGCTTCCAGCTTTCTCCAGTGGACTGGGACCACCTGGGACTCAGGAGCAGCCCAGAATGGAGCTTCCTGCAGGAACTGGGCTCCCCTTCTTCCCTGCTGACCCCAGCACACAGTGAGTGCCCTGCAGGGCTTGGGCATGGGAAATGCTCAGTGGCCCTTTCTCCACTTCAGCCACTCTAGGGCTGGGAAATGGGATCCCTCTGGGCTCTGGGAATCTCAGGGCTCTGTATATATTTAAAACTCATCAGGGAACTGTCCCCCTGTGGCTGCCACCACCTCACTTCAGCATCATAACATCTGGCACAGCTGCCATTGCCCTGAAAGCTGGGTTTTGTCCTCACACTCCTTGGGCTGTGCTAAGCCCAAGGATTCACAGCATCCACCCCCCTGCTCCTTAGCAAAATCAGGCAATGTTGGAAGGAAAACCGAGGAGAGAAGGAATGGAAAAAGTTTCTGCAGCCTGATGCAGCAGCACTTGCTCTCTGCTCCAAGGCAGTTCGAGTCTGTGGGCTGTGCTCACCGCAGCATCATGCAGTGTCTGGTGACAAGCCACGTCCTTCCCCTGTGGCAGCTCGTGCTGGTGTCCACACACATATGGCTTCACCCCACAACCAGGAGTACAGTCTCCAGGTGACCTTTCCCAGGTTAAGCACAACTTGCAAAACCCTCATGCCTCTTTCCAGGCTTATAAAGCTCACTTATTTGTTGTGGCAGTTTCATTTGCAATAGGAGCTGAAGAGGGACTTCACTGCTACCGAAACCTGGCGAGTGCCCAGAGGGGAGGGCAGCTGTGATGCACATCTCAGCCCTTCAGCTACCGCATTCCGCATTCCTCCCACCAAGATTTTGAGATTTCCCCTCTCTGCCCCTACTTGTGGAAGAGGACAAACAAACCTTCCAAGGAGAAATGCCGGGGCAGGGGCAGAGGTTTGTCAGACAGTCAAACCCCTGGTGGAGGTTCCCCTTGAGCCTGTTCAGCTCCCTCTTGCAGTGTAGCACAGTCAGGGTTGTAGGTTTTTCCCACTTAACTCTGTTCCCAAGCCCAGAGCTGAGCTTGGTCCAGGTCCCAATGCTCCACAGGTGTAGATCAGCACAGCTTCAGCTACACTGGTGACCCTGCCATGCTGCCCAGGGTATGATGGTGAGTGAAACTCCTTTGTCCCCTTTGGCCAATCTGTGCTGAGAGCTGTGGTAATGGTGATCTCCATGGTCAGAGAGAGGAGACTATTTTGTCAGGTATTTTGGGAATTCTGGCAAACTGAGCAGAAAATGACAGACGAAAAACACAGCAAGAGGCAGGAAGGAAAGAGGCAGAATATATTCATGCACTCTCACGCCCGGAGGGTTCCGCTGTATTTGTGCACATCCCCACTGTGTCACCAAGGGTCACAAGAGTTCACCTTGCTCTTTGTATCCTTGAGGCATGCACGCTTTGCTGGAGAGGCCGTGACAGCTGAAAAGCCCTGCTGTTAGGCTGTGGCAGGTTGGTATGGCTCTTTTTGGGGTACACCTGAGCGCCACCCTCCTCTACAACTCCATGCATGAACTTTCCCAGGCTCCAGCACTTGATCCCTGGCCATTAGACTCCTCTCTGGGAAGGGCAGCAAATCCCCCTGCACTAGCAGGACCCAGTGCAGCACAGGGGTTGGTGCTGCCCTGCAGGCAGTGTGGCTCCAGCCTGCTCTCTGCACAGCCCTGGCCCTGAGAAAGTGCAAGTGGCTTTTCCAGCGGCTATTCTGGTGGAGGATTTTGCAACGTTTCCAGGTGAGGGGGTGGTTTGGATGGTGGTGCCCACCCCCGGCTAGTTTGGGAGCTGGGGAACAGAGAAGCCCCTTCTCTGGCCCCATCCCCACACAGAAGACAGAGCCCCGCTGTTGGTCAGAGGAAGTTTGGTGAAGGCAGAAAGGAGGAAAAGATTCCTGACAGGTTTCGTCTGTCCAAGCCAAGAACGGTCCCATTAGGAGCTTGTAAACTTTTTTCTTCTCAAATACATCTATTTATTTTTTTAAACTGCTGGCCGTTGCTCAAAGCGACCCGGGCTGCGTGTCCATCCCATTCGGTCGACCTCTTGCCTGTGCCTCATCCTGGCCCCACTTACTCGGGGAAGGTCTTTGGCTTCTCAGCCGTGAAAGCAGCTCTCTCAGGGAGGGCGTGGATGTCTCCCCTTGGCCAGGAGCCTGTGCCGGCAGCGGGCGCTGGGGGGGGGGCTCGGCTCGCCGGCGCTGGGAAGACTGGGACAGTGTTTGGGGCCGAGGGCTGCTGAAAGGGCTCAGTGTGTGCTGAGCGTGAGTCACCCGGGCCGGAGGGCAGCTGGGAGCCGGCGAGGAGAGCAGCCGAGAGCTGCCGCAGGAGGGGCCAGCTTCCCAGGGAAAGGGAGAAATGGATATCATTAGCGTGGAGTGGAGGCAGAAGGGCCTGAGGAATAAGAGAGGCTGGGAGGTGGCATTTCCAGGGGTGGAGGGATTTGAGAGACCCTCGCGTCACACCTGGGTGTCTGCTTGGGGTCGGGGATGAGAACAGAAAGGGGACAGTGGAGGCTGAGTGTCTGCACCCATTACTGGACCTTCATGTGACTTTGGGTGTCAAATAAAGCCTGGGGAAGGGCTGGGAAAGCCTTGGAAAGATTTGTGGGGTCCTTGAGACAAGGAGCTGTCTTGCAGGGCTGGGGCTCCATCCTGGCTGGTGCAAAACATCCCTGGAGCTGTCGGTTTTCCTTGGCTCACTTTGGCTGTGTGCTTCCCAGTCTGGCTGTTACACACCCAGGCGGCTGCTGGGCTGTGCCAGCACCTTACACATCCTCAGCATCATCTCCTGGTCCCCAGGGATGTCACCTGCAGTGGCAAACCCAGGAGGTGGTTTGTCACATCCTGGAGCAGTCAACGTTGCTTGTAGCTCTGTGGCAGTCTCAAAGGGAGAGTGGCTTCCTGGTGGTCCCAGTTAGGACCTCTGTGCCTGGCTGCATGTGAGATGAGAAGCAGAGAGGGTTTTCTGGCTTAAATTGAACACAAGTGTACATGGGAAGGTCTGGTTTTATTGGAAAAGCAAACAGCTCTGCACATGGGGGTGCCACCACCTGGAGAGGTCCCTCATGATGTGTCTGAGGCTTAGCTGTGTCCTATGGTCTTCCAGAGGCATCATGGGCTCATGTAAGACACCAGCAAGAGAAGAGTAGGGGCCCCTTGGGGTTCACCTTGCCCCTGTCTTCAAGCCCACAGCTGCTGGGGACAGCAGGAGGGAGGCACTAATGCAGAGAGTGTGTGCAGAAAGCATGCAGTGGTGGTTGATCAGGAGATGCATCCTGAAAGGATATGCTTTTTAATGGGGATTTAGCTGACTGGGCTGTGAGGGAGTTGATCTTTGATGAAAAGTCGCACCAAGGTGTTTCCCTTTAGCACAAATAGCCACGGCCCAAAAGCATAGGGTTTCACCAGTGAGCAAACGGAGAGGGCAGCTGATGGCTTGGGCAGCCTGGCCACATCCCTGTGCCTCCAGACCTTCAGAAAGCCACCCCAGAGGCTGGGAATAATCCTATCAATTTACTGGCTGCCATTTCAGGGCCAGTTCACCCACCACACCTCTGGTTTGTTGATCTGTGGAGCCCCATCGCTGAACTTTGCAGCCACGTGCCTGGTGTTGGCACGGGGAGCTGTTTGTGCCAGGGAGTGTCCCTGCCACCTCACCCCAAGGACTGATGGGGCTTTCCATCCTGCTCTTTCCATGCTGCCCGGTTGTCTATCTTTCCCCTCCTTTCCGTGGTGTTGGGCACATCCTCAAAGCTTTAGCCCTGCAGGAATGACCTCTTAGGGTGGTGCTTTCTTGTCACCAGTGACAGCAGGAGGATGAAGGGAAAGTAAAACATGATGGGGAGCACAGTGTGATGATACAAATGGGCTGGAAGGACCCAGGAGAGCCATCAGTTTGTCCTCCACCCTGTGCAGGAGCTGGTTTCCTGTGGTGAGACAGGGACCAACCCAGCAATGGTGTCTGGAGCCTCCCTGCACCAAGACACTGGAAATGCCAGAGTCATGTAAGAACCGTCAGGCCAACGGATGGCACGGGGCTGTGGCTGTGCCTGCTGTGAATCAGGGAAGGAGCTGGATCCATGCATTAACTCACTGGCCATCTCAGCCCACAGCATAGAATGACTTCACCGTCGGGTGAACATCCCACCATGGAAACCAAACCTCAGGAATGCGTCTGGGTGTGCCGGCTCTCTTCTTCTCTCCGGAGGGCTCTCTTATGTCTCAACTACTCCCAGGTTAGCAAATTGCTGTTGTCACCTCTCTCACCAGCTCCCTGAGCTGGGCTTGGGAGCAGTGCCCATGCAAGGGTCATTCCCTGTGCCCAGTGGGTCCCCGCCCAGGGGTGGCACCGCGGGTGCTGCCCTCCCTTTGTGCGCATGCAGAAGCAGCGAGTTTTGCCATGGCTGCAGTCCAGCAGCCCCAGCCAAAGAGGGGAAGTCTGCACTCCACATGCCCTCCTTCTCCCTCTCTCCATCTCTTGGTGGAGACGGATCCACCAGTGGCTGTAGCAGAGCCCAGGTTTTGGCGATGAGCAGCAGCAGAGTGATGATTAATGCTGAGCAGAGCCACGGAGCCAGGGATGTCTGAGTCGTCTCTGCCTCTCTCCTAAACCAATTTGGCCAAAAAAGGCTAATGTGAGCATTTCTGTATCTGCCAGCCTGGGAGGGGGCCCGGCCAGAGCTCAGGGTCTCAGCAGGCATGTATGGGGCTGTATGTTTTTCCACTTGGGCTGGAGAGGGGCCGTGGGCAGGCAGCCGCTGGGCTCAGGTGACTCCTGAGCCGCCCTTTCCATCTGACTCATGAGAGACATCGTGAGTGCTCTCCTGCCCAACGGAAAACACGTCTCCTTGCAGCTCATGGCTTCTGGGCCCTTGCCAGTCCCCAGGCAGAACAGCTTCCCAGGGCTCTGCTGGCACCCTGATCCCAGCTCTTCCCAGGCTGAAGACATGTCCCAGGCTGGGACAGCAGCTGCATGGGCTGATGCCCAACCAGGACTTTACCTTCAGTCTGTGCCCATAGCCGGCGTGGCAGAACAGTCAGGGTGGCAAGGGCTGGGCAGGACAGGCCCATGGTCCCTGCGATGGGCAGGAGCATCTCTGCAGGCAGGGTTCCTGATTTCACTGCTGGCATGACATTGCTTTCCCAATACTCCAACCTGGGAACTTTACTCCCTCTTGGTTTCCTCTCCTGTACCTCTTTGGAGGGTCCAGCATGCAAGTGATTGTCCTTCAGCAGCAAGAAATATCTTTCCCTTCCCCAGGGCAAGCACCTCATCATCCTCTTCCTTCCTTTCTGGGTTTGGGCAGCATGAGAGTGTCTCCCCGCCTCAAACCCCTTATTCACATCCCCTAAGCTTTCTCCATCTTATGTCCTCATGGGCTTGTTTTTTTCAGTGCCTGGATGCCGTCCTGCCACAGGTTCTCTGGACAAACCCAGACCTTGAGGCTTTCTGCACGAGGCTGAATTGAGTGAGTAACAAGGGAAACTGAGGCTCACTGGGGTGGGCACTTCTCGCTGGGTCGCACTGGGCTGGGAGAGACAAGCCAGGGCCCGTGGCTCACTGTGCCCAGCCTCAGGCTGTTTGCATCACGCCACAGAGGCAGCCCCAGAGCCTGCCCCCTCTGTGCCTGCTGCCCAAGCCACAGCATTGGGCTCCCCCTGCTCCTCTGGGAAGGGAAATGTTTTCCCTTTCCCCTCCCGTCCCTGCTCGCCAGCATGAGTCCGGTTTCCCCTGCGCGTTGCCGCCAAGCGCCTCTGGAACCACTGGAAAATGCATAAAAGCCCTGGGCAAGGCTGCGGTGAGGGTTACTCGCAGTCACAGCTGGATCCAGCAGCAGCTTTAAAGCAACAGCACAGCCACACAGGGCTACCCAGGAGACTAACATGTTCCAGGGGTTCAAATCCCATGGGAAGAGAGGGCAGCATCCTCGGTGGGCAGCAGCTCTGAGGCTGGAGGGCTCTTTTCACTGGGGAAACTGAAGAAGGGGCAATCCAAGGACACAAACCCTTGGGTAGGTCCAGGCTTGGGGTTTGCTCATCCAGGTTTGCAGAGTGCTTCCCCCTGCCCTGCTCCTGTGGCTCCTGGCACAATGACCAGGAGAGATCTGTGAGCCCCAGCTGCATCCCACGGTTGGGTTCTGCAAAGGGCAGCAGCACCTTGGGGACACCCGAGCAGCGGGGGCTGGCCCAGCCGTCACCCTGCAGAGCAACTTACACTCCTCCCCCTTTTTTTGGAAGGTATGCTGCAAGTCCCTGAGTGTTTGATTCCAGGCAGGGCAGCGGGTGTGGCTTTCAGCTGCGGCTCAAGGTGTTTCGGCAGCCCCCAGTGTTTCAGTGTGTGAGCTGCCGAGGCTGATGGAGTGGGATGGAGCAGCCGGCTTTGGGGAGGCAGAATACCTCCTCCTGCATCCTGGAAGCCAGCATGGTCCCTCTCTGGCAAACGTGCTGGGATGGAACCAGCCACGGGGCACTGGGTTAATGAGTAAAATAACTCACCCCCGCCCAGGGTCTGGTTTATGGCCCTGTTAACATGGGCAAGCAGAGGGAGCTTTCTGTGGGGGTGGATGTCTCTCCCAGTGTCCCACGTCAGACTGGTCAGTCCATGACGTCTGCTCCACCTTCTAAGACGCAGCAATAAATCAGGTTAATAATTAATCCCAACTGCCTGGGGGACCTTCCCTGGGACTGAGCCAGAGCCAGTCCCTGCAGCTCCCAGCATCCCACGTGAGAGCCGCAGTGATGGGTGAGTCTCACAGGATTGCTCTTTACCACAGCATCATGAAAGGTGCTCAGAAAACAAATGTGGAAGGAGAAAGGAACATTCCCTGTCCTATCACATCCAGGATGTTTGCTCGTGAGTGTGTGTAAAGTCTTGATGTGGTGCAAGTCTGGCTCAGCCAAACAAATTGCAGCCTTGACCTCCCTCCTCGCTCCAGGGTACACCACAGGTGAGTGGTTTAACAAAGAAAAACCTAAAAGTGTGACCACCCTGTGCAGCTGGTCTCGGGTCAGGCTGAGCCCTTGGTCCTGCTCCAGGCACTCAGAGGTTTGGGGAGGAGAGGGCTGGTTTGTGTGTCTCCACAGGGCAACAGGACCTTGGCTTGTGTGGGAAACCCAGCCCAAGGACCACAGTGTTGGCACAAGTGGTCAGGAGGTGTGAGGGTTCCTGGGAAAAGAAGTGAGAATTTTTTCTGCATATGTATAATTTGCTGGAATGAAAATAAATCAGAAAACAACACACACACACAAAAACTCCAAAGAAACCCAACCCGGATCAAAGAAACCAGTGCAGCTTTTCCCAGTGAAACAAACTCCAAACCATCAGTGGGAAAACACTGGCTGGGTCAATCTGCCACTAGCCAGTCTTCTGGGATTACATAAACTTCATAAAAAAAGCTCACTTCTTTCTTTGTACTAATTTTTTTATAAAGCATTTTAGTTCAGGTCCACTTTTAAATTAAAAGAGGATTCTTGAAACAAAAAAAGCATTGTGTTTCGCTTTGAGAATATCTAAATGAGCCATTTGAGCATCGCCCCAGTCCTCATCCTTTCCCCTAACCCAGACAATGCCCTGGAGCTCTGTTTGATGCCAGCTACAAAGCTTCATGACCCCACAGCTCATCCCCACCTCCAGCAGTGGTACTGGTGGGGCATGAATGTGTGGCACTGGTACCAGCTCTCTCCAAATGGGTCCCAGGAGCCATCAGATGTGGAGATGGCTGCTGCCAGCAGGAGGTGGTGTCACCCTGGCTGTGACTCAGGTGTCACCCAGGACGATCCGTGCACTGCCTTCCCTTCTGCATCCCTGTGCAACGCAGCGACATTATGTTCAAGTGCTATTTCTCACAGGTGCCCTGCCAGCTCTCCCACGGCTGCAGTGGCCTGGCACACCTCAAATGTCACTGGTGTTGTGCAAGGCAGAGGAACACAGCTTTTCCATGCCCAAGCAGCACCTACCACCCAAGAGCACTTATCCAGAAACCCGCAGCTCTGCCAGCAGTGCCAAAACCA
Source organism: Entomyzon cyanotis (assembly GCA_024500445.1). Classification (NCBI taxonomy): domain Eukaryota; kingdom Metazoa; phylum Chordata; class Aves; order Passeriformes; family Meliphagidae; genus Entomyzon; species Entomyzon cyanotis. The sequence goes on from JAKEPQ010000780.1 coordinate 15,362,047, forward strand.
CACAGGGTGCCTCCAAATGTCAGTCTAATGGTTCAGACATAAGAAATACAGGTGATGGGTGCTGCAGCAAAGGAGAGGCAGGGCTGCAGATCCACCTGCTTTGCTGAAGGCAGGGCCAGGCAGGAATGGCAGGGATCTGCTGCTGGCTGAGTTTGCTGGGATGAAGAAAAAAAAATTCAGGTTTCTCTTTTTCATGTTTCATTCTCAGTGGAATGGTTGTGGCTGCTCACGCAAAACCTTGCTGGGTGCCGGAAAGAGGCAAAGAGAATGTGTGTGGAGGAAGACTTTTAAAAAAAAATACACTTTCAGTTGGATTTTATTCTTCCTGCTGCCTTTCTACTTTCCCAGAGTGAATCTGGAGAGAGCGAAAACTTGGTTTCGTCCTAAGCTTTTCTATGTAATGATGAAAAAAACATACACAATTCTGCTTCATTTTCAGATTCATCCTTGGAACAGGAGCTGGCAGTGCCAGGGATGTTCAGGACAGTGCTTATCCCAGGCATCAGTAGTCCCTGCTTGGAAAGGATTTGAGTCTTTAATGATTATCACAGGTAAATCTTTGTGCAGCCATCACACCCCAGGCCTGCAGTGCCCTCATGCACTGGGATGTGCATCTTTCGCACACAGGGGGAGTTGGGAGCAGGGGCTCCCTGCACACAGGGTTTTTTGAGCCAAAAGCCTGCTCAGTAGCAGGGAATCATCCAGGAAGTCCCTGTGCCTGCGGACCTACAGCTTTCCTGCACGGAAGCAGCCGTTGGAGAGGAGGGAGCCTGGGAGCACATGGCTGGCGGAGCTCCCTGCCACAGACTGCCAGGAGCCCTCCTTGCCCTGCAGCAGTGCCACTTCCATGCCTGGCAGCACAGCCCTCAGGCACGCTGCACCACAGCTGCTGGGTGCCCTGGAACTGCAGAAGTCACTCCAGGGCTGTGTTTTGGGATTTTCTGCAGCTCCTTATGAGCAGATGCTGCCATCCCTGTCCCCATCCTGGTCCCAGGGCATGTTGCAAGGATGAAATGGTGGTTGCACTCTCAGGGCTTTCCTGTTCACATACCTTTGTGCCTGTTTGTGCAAGGGACATTATCCAGTGGGGTCGTCCTCCACTGTGCACCCCTCTTTGCAGAGTGGGGTGAATTCCCAGCCATGGGCTGGCATGCACCTACCATCCCTGTGCTGCAGGGATGAGGTGGGTCCTTCTCACAGCCTGTTCTGGTCAAGCAGATGCTCAGTGAGTCTCATGGCCATGCTTTTCTCGGGGTCATGAAATACAAACTTTCCTATGGGCACTGGGAACAGGCTAAAAAGGAATCAGGGAAGGTATGTAGGAGCCTTTGGTGGTGATAAGGACATGGGATGCTGTAGAGCTGGTGCAGCCTGTTTGGGCAATGTTTTCTGGGGAGCCTTCACAGCCCCCAGGACACAGAGCTGCAGGGCACCTGGGAAAGCGATAAGCTGAGATAAGGAGAGAGAAACAGATTTGGAGAAAGCAATGCACTCTTCCTCCCCAAGCTGAGCTGGACTTGGAGTTTTGTTGCTGCTGTTTGAATAGCAGAGGTTGTGTGGGTCTCTCTGTGTGTCCAGCCTTGGAAAGAAGAGCCTTTCCCATGGAAAGTTCAGTGTGTTCAGGGGTTGTGAGAGCTTGACAGGTCAGGAGACCTGACCCTAATCACCAGTGAAAAAATGCAGAGCAACTATTCAGAAAGGGACTGTGATATCTGCTGGACAGGAAAGGAAATATTGCAAATTTCCTGCAGGCTTCCCAGGTTGGCTTCATGCTGGACACGGGCAGCTGGTGAGATTGGGAGGGTGACAAAAAATGGAAATATCAGAAATAACAGGGACTGATTTTTTATGGCCGAAAAAGACCTCCAACTGAAATGTTACTTTTAAAAGGAAAAGAAGGTTTTAAATCTGTTCTTAATGAGCAATGGGATGTCCCATGCTGATATGGCTGTAGCAGGAATGCTGGTGAAACTGCATCCAAACCAGGGCTGAAGGAACAATTTGGAAGGACACCTCACCTGCCTGTGATGCTGTTGCAAATTTGACCCATGAGAAGTCCCAGCATGCCAACAGTCTCCTTCCTGCTGCAGCAACTCTTCCTCTAAAGTCCCTACACCCCCAGGTGAGCTGTGGGTCCTGGACAGAGTGTGGATGCCGGGTGAGATGGGAGTCCTGGGTAGAGTTGTGGGTCTCAGGAGATGTGAGGGTCCAAGGAGAAGTGGGGGTTTAAGGAGATGCATTAAAGGCTCTGGGTCAGAGCTAATGCACCCCAGAAAGGGCACAATGCACGAGGAGCCGGGCTAGGATGCCCCAGAATTCCCAGATCCTGGTGGATGTCCCAGCCGCAGCGGGGAGGGTCCTCAAGGGGACGTGTGGGGTGTCACCCTTAAACCCCTTACCCTGGGAGCACTGGGGAGGTCTCTGCCTGCTGGGGCGGGTGCGGGGGACGGGGCGGAGGGGCAGGGCAAGAGTTAACCTACCTGCTCTGCCATCCATCTCTAGGCTCCACCTCGGAGAGAGAGGGGAGGGAAAAGAGAAAAAGTAGGGGAAAAAAAGAAAAAAGAAGAGGAGGAGGAAGAGGGCAGAGAGAAGCGCCCGGACCGCGGGCAGCCCGGCCAGCAGCGAAGCGGCCGCCTCGTTCCGCTCCCAGCATGTTCCAGTGGTGAGTGATGTCCGCGGAGCGCGGAGCCCGAGCCCCGCTCTTGCCCCGCTCCGGCACCGACGGAGTCCCGGTGTGCCCCGCTCCGCCGTCCCGTGTCCTCCGCTCCCGGCGCCCGCCACCGCCGCCTCGGTACTGCGTCCTGCCCGGAGCCGGGGGACTGCGAGGTCCTCTCCCCACTGGGTCCCTCTCGAGAGTCGCTTCGGGGGTGGCTGGCTGGCAAATGGCAGCTTTCGTGGAGAGGGTGGGCACGGGGAAGAGACTAAGGACAGAGTTTATAATTTGCCCCGTCCGTCTGTCCCCATTCCGGGAGCGACGTTCCCGCCGCCCCGGCTTTGCGGGGCTCCCAGGCGGGGTCTCTCTAGCTGCGGTACCCTGGGGAAGGTTCTCTGCGGGTCCGCTCCCGAAGCAAATTTCTACCCCGGGGCATCGGAGCTCCGGCCCGGCGGGAGGCAGGATGGGGGCAACTGGCAGGGGCGGCCCGTTGGTGCCCCCCATCCCTGGGGATGCCTTTCCCAGCTTTTCCCTGCAAAGGGCTGGGTTGTGTGGTAGGGCTGGGTTGTGTGGTGTGGCCGGGGACAGCAGGGCCTCCAGCCCTGCCCGGTGGGGTCCCTGTCCCACGGCAGACCCAGGGGGGAACACCTGTTGCCGGCGGGGGGAACACCCAGGGTTTCGGCTCTTGCCTCTCCCCCAGACTTGCGTTTTAACCGCCTTGTATTTAAACCAGACAGCTTTGTTAAAGAAGGAACGCGTCTCCGGGCACCGCCATCGCGGTGGCCCCAGCTTGTACTCAGCTATTGCACGGGCTATTTCTGGGGACATCTGGGTGCTTTCTGCCCAGCATCTGCCCCTTTATAAGATCCCCTCTCCGAATCCTTGGCACTGCCCATAGACAGGACTCTGCAGTGGCCGTGCCTCCAGTGACTGGGTCTAATAGAGGGGCCAGAAAAAATACAGTCACAGAAATAGATAGCGCTGGAGGATCAAAGAGGTTTTCACGTGAATTCAGAGTGAATGGGATGGGGGTAGAGAACCTCTGTCTCCCGGGGCCTCATCTGCCCTCTTGCATCAACACCTGAGAGGGAAACTGCCCACCTCTAATTTGGAGTTTATGGTTAACTGCCTGGTGGCGCAGCCACCTCACAGGGAGCCTTTTCAAGTCTCCTTGGTGGAAAAAAGGGAAGAGGAGAAGCGGGTTAAGACCCTTTCAAAGCTTTCTTGAGGGCACCAACACCAGCAGTTGGGGCAGTCAGTCCTGGCTGGCACCGATGGGAGCCCCTCGGGTGGCTGCCGCCCTTGGACTCTGCAGCTCTGGGTGCCCCAAGCTCCTGGGGACACTGCTGGGGACTGGCTGGGAGCTGTGCCCCAAAGCAGGGTCCTGGAGCTTGGCAGGGTGACTTTTCTGTGATAGCAACAAACCCAAAGCACATCTCTTGCCGTTGCAATTGTTCTTGGCATCCCCAGAAATCAGGACCTGCTTTCTCCCCGTTACTTGAAGTACTTTCCAGCTCCTGAGAAAGAAAGGCTTATGACCAGAAAAGATGCACAAAAAACTGTCGCTTTTTTGCCCCCCAAATCCTTGGTTTGATGTGGGAATCACCTTCCGTTGTGGCTCAGGGTTTTCCAACTCCCCGTGGTTTTCCTGGCAGCGGAGGGACAGGATTGCTGCGGGGCAGAGGTGGCTATGGGGGTCCTAGTTCCCGCTGGACCTGGTGATGCCCCGTGGTTTGCGGCCAGAGCAGTAGGAAAAATCCCAAATAGGTTCTTGTCATAAAGCAGGAATTGCACTGGTGAGAGCTGGAAAACAGGGTTCACTGAAGGAAGGAGGAATAAGTTTCTTGTGCAACACCTCACCTATAAACATACCCAGGCCACCTGACTCTAGACCTTTTATGAAAAAAGTTCCCCCCTCACCCCCTGGTCAGTGTCTTCTGTCTGGACCCAAGGACAGTAATGGGCATCAGTGCGCCCATGCAGCTCCTCTCTGTTAGGCAGAGTCTGCCAAGGCTGGGACCCATCTGTGCCAGTTAGTGACAGCCCTACCTATGCAAATTTAAAAAAATTATAGCAATAATTCCCTGCCTTTTGGGTCCTGGGGGACCTTTGGCCATCCTTTAAGCTGGGTATTTCATTGCTTGTTGTCCTTGGGTGGCAGGGAGTGTAAGAATGTGGTGGGACGGGATAGGATGGGATGGGATTGATGCAAACGGAATTACTATACAGGGGTAACAGGGTTATTTCTGTGGCAATGCCAGCTATGGATGAGAGGTTTCAATCGTTGGTTGGCTATGCTTGGAGTAAAGTTGTATTGGAACTCAAGGGTTTCTAAGTATAAGCTCAAAGCTGTACATGCAGGGCTGGAGAGGGTTAAGGGAATGGTGAAATCTAATCAGAACTGCTCCCTCATCAGTCTCAGATGAGTGGCCACATATAAAACCAGATGGGGAATATCTATCCATTTACCTGTAATTACTTATTTCCACGCTTGCTCCCACAGTCCACATTAGTGTTCACAGTTTTCTCACGACAATGTCGGGCTCAAAAGTTCTTTGGGCTGCAGGGCGAAGCCAGAGACAGGAGCTCCTGAAAGCTCCTGGCTCCTGTCTGGGGTTCCTGCATTTCAGGGTGAGTGAAAGCCCCAAGCACAATGTTGCCCCCTGCCCTGGGGAGTCTGAGGCGCTATGGGGTTATCCCACCAAGCAGGTGCCTTGGTGCAGCTTGAGGCCTAAAACCCCAGCAGCTTCCCAGATCACAATCCAGCCCCCTGGGTCCAGTTTCATGGCTTTTTGGGTTTTTTGTTATCTGGAAAATTCTTGGGTTAAATGTTTCAGATTTGAGCCCCAAGCTCCTTCTCTGGACTATCCTGAAGTGAAGGTGCTATCTGTCTGATAGACATGATCCTGGATCTTTCTGGCTCTGACAGGAGCCAGGGGTTGAGGGCTGTCCCTAGTGGGTGTCACCCAGGCTGGGATGTGCTTCTGACATTAAGAGGACAGGCACAGGAGAGTCCTGAGACCAGCGCCACATCTGTCACCTTCAGCTCCCCAACCATCCCTTTGGCCCAGTGGCAGGAAAAAGGGGTCCAGGGGCTGCCAAGCACTTTGTGTCAGAGCAGACAGAGATGGGGCTGCTTTCAGGAAACTGTTTAGAGTGGACACAAGGAGCTAAGCTGCCATCCTCCCATGCCCAGTGCTCATTTGCACAGGGAGATGGCCCAAGGCAGCTGGAACAAGCAGGACTCAGGTAGGAGGAATTGGTGTGAATGTGCAAGCTGTGGAGGGGAGCTGAGCAACACTGGGCAGTTCCTCTCTGTGGCAGTGGGATGAGAAAACCACTTGTAGCTGTGTGGAAAAGCTGGCTGGTGGGGGGAATTGTGCATCAATAATCTTCCGAGTGCAGCATTCTCACAGTCCCAAGGAGCTCAGGAGGATCCCACTCAAGCCCCCAGTGAGCTCCACCCAGGGTTTGCCCCGTGAGCCAGCAGCTTCCCAGGGCTATTAGGTCTGCAGCAGTGGAGAGCAGCAGGATGGCCCTGGGAAGGACTGGGCTTGATCTACTCATCCCCTGCACACCCTGAACATGCAGACATCTGGTTTGCCGCAGGCTGGGAAAATCTGCCCACCCAATCTGCCCTGCATCTGCTGCTCCTTATCACCACAAAGGACCCAAGAGATGGCCAAAACACTCAAGAGCGCCCCCACAAATACTTGTTGTCAAGATGACTGTAGGGTTAGGGATGTCTTTTTCCCACTGAACCTTGAAATTTTTAGCAAATGGCTTTTTTCCCCCTGATGTGCCATTTTGAAATGAAACAGCAATGCTGCTTTCACGTTCACTTTTGTGGTCTTCTTGGCTCTGGTTCTCAGTGCTGTGTAACCTGTGATGCCAGTCTAGGCCACAGACAGTATGTCTGTCTTGGAAAGAAGGCTTCTGTGGAAAAGATAATTTCCTCTTGCTCTTGTCCTAAATGGTAATTTTCAGATGGCATAAACAGCTTTTTCCCTTGGGACTTCCCCCTGAAACAGTTGTCTTGCTGAAACTCTCACCCTGACTTAATCTCCCATCTCTCAGCCCATTTTAATCTTTCCTGTGAACCCTTCCCTGATCTTAGTGCTGGGGTTACCAGATGACACTGCAGCCACTGCCACATGCCTTGTGCCTGTCCCTGCAGTTAAGTGTGGCCCCAGAGCCACCTCAAAAGCAGGATGCACCTGGGAAGAGCATGCATGGAGGTGTCCTACAGCTCTTCCCGTGAGGCTTCTGCTCATCAAAAGGTGATGGGACACAGATTATGAGCACTGCATGACCACTTGAGGAGGTGTTTTTGCAGAAAAGCCTCTTGCAGCCTGTAGTTTCTTCTCCTTAACCCCCTGTCTCTTCCCTTTAGGAAGAAGACCATCTACAAAACAGTTTGTCTCTCCTTCTTGCTGGTCATTACGGTGACAGTGCTGCAGCGTGGGATGGCCCCCAACCAGTTCATGCAGGGCCAGCAGCAGAAAGAACTGCCCCCTTCAGAGCCCTTGAAATCAGAGAAGAGAGATAACGCCTTCTCCATCAGCAGCTCTTTCTGGAAGACCAAGAAGGAGAAAGCTCCTGTGAAAGCTCCTGTGAAGGAGGAGAGTGTGACAGCAAAGCAAATAAAATCCTGGGATGTCACCACTACCAACTGCTCAGCCAACCAGAACTTCAGCAAGGTGGACTGGTTCAAAGGGCTGGAGCCCAACTTCCAGCAGTTCCTGCTCTATCGGCACTGCCGCTACTTCCCCATGCTGATCAACCACCCGGAGAAGTGCAGTGAGGATATCTACCTGCTCATCGTGGTCAAGTCCATCATCACACAGCACGACCGCCGTGAGGCCATCCGGAGGACCTGGGGCCAGGAGAAGGAGGTGGAGGGCAAGAAGATCAGGACACTGTTCTTGCTGGGCACAGCATCCAAGGAGGAAGAGAGAGCCAACTACCAGAAACTGCTAGATTATGAGAACCACATCTATGGGGACATCTTGCAGTGGGATTTCCTGGACAGCTTCTTCAACCTCACCCTCAAAGAGGTCCATTTCCTGAAGTGGCTCGACATCTACTGTGACAATGTCCACTTCATCTTCAAAGGTGACGACGATGTGTTTGTGAGTCCCAGCAACATTCTGGAGTTCCTGGAGGACAAGGAGGAGGGAGAGGACCTCTTTGTGGGAGATGTCCTCTACAAGGCCAGGCCAATCCGTAAGAAGGAGAACAAGTACTACATTCCCAGTGCCCTCTACAACAAAAACATCTACCCACCCTATGCAGGGGGTGGGGGCTTCATCATGGATGGAGCCCTGGCCAAGAGGCTGCACAAGACCTCGGAGACACTGGAGCTGTACCCCATTGATGACGTGTTCCTAGGGATGTGCTTGGAGGTCCTTAAAGTATCACCTGTTGGGCATGAGGGCTTCAAAACTTTTGGCATTGTGAAGAACAAGAATAGCAAGATGAACAAGGAGCCATGTTTTTACCGGAGTATGTTGGTGGTTCATAAACTGCTGCCTCCAGAGTTGCTCCAAATGTGGGACTTGGTCCACAGTAACTTGACATGCTCAAGAAAACTCAATGTCCTTTAGCTCAGTCTCTCTGGAGAGCTGAGACTGCAGGAGCTGGGACAACTGATACTTGCTCCGGGGTGGGGTGAGCCTCTGCTGGTGGCATGTGAGAATCCTCCACGGGCACTGGACTGCGGGAGCTGGGACAACTGATCCCTGCTCTGGTGTGGGATGAGCCTCTGCTGGTGGCATGTGAATCCAGAGGCACTGCCCTCCGGGGCAAAGAGGGCAGAGACGCTGCACTCGCGGGCAGGGTTTGCGATAGTGTTTGTTCCTGTACTGTATTGTGGTTCATTTATCTCCAGCTGGGTTGGGGGTTGCTGAAAAAGAAGAGAAAAAACCCAACGAAACATGACAAGTCTAGCACAAAATGGAGAGAGAGTGAGGGCAACGAGATTTGTGCTCTGGTTTAGGTATCTCCTCCACAGCAGCATGATGAGTGGAGAGGTGGAGAGAAAAAGGGAGGGATGTGGCACCAGCAGTTTTTTGGAGATGTTCAGGGTCTGGCTATCCAGGGAAGCTGCTCAAAGGGAGTTCAACCAATTCAAGTGCATTGGCCCCTCCCAACTCAAAAATCACAGGATTTTATTTGTTATCTCAAATTTCTCCTCCATGCAAGACTTTGGTAATGTTGACCCTGTATGCATTGGGGTTCAGCCTCACCAAAGTACTCTGTGTTCCCATATGCAGCTGGGGAAAGGGACTCTTCTCTGAGGCTGGCCCTCAGCAGCCCCAAGTCCCCATTAGGGTTTCAGCCTGGCAGTTGTGGGGCTAGGGTCCTTGTCCTTGTCAGAGGATCCCAGGCAATAGTGGCTCCCAGCTCCAGCCTGGCCTGTGCCCCTCTGCAGCCTTACTGCACGTGTCCTCAGAGGAATGCATCCAGCTGAAATTCCTCAGGGATTTGTTCCTCCTGGCAGGAAAGAGACTAGGCCAGCTGCCCTTGCCTGCAGCCAAGGAAGTGGTGGAGAAAACTGGTGGCCCCCCTTGGAGTGCCCTAGGGACAACAGCCCCAAAGGCCCCATGTGTGGCTGCTTCAGGCTCAGCCATGGTTTGTCAGCAACTGCATTGCTCCAGAGTGGGTTGGAGACATTGGTCCTGCTCCAGCATAAGAAGCAAGGGATCCAAGGGGACAAAGTGAAGGAAAACTGGTGTTTCACATATCTGCTCCTCTCAGGGTTGTTGCAGTGTTTATTCTACAGGCTGAGGTGCAGGAGCATGACAGGGAGCAGTGACACGAGACATGGCCTTTTTTATTTGGGCTGAAAGGGCCACAAGCTCTCGAGGGGAGCCCTGGGCTGGCTGCTGTGATGGAAACCCCCCAACAGAGAGATGTGGCCACACAAGGACCAGGGATGCTCTCCAGCCACCGACTGCATGCATGAGCAAAGCCACACATGTTCACACATGTGCTCCCAGCATAGGCTCTACACACACAGATGGCCCTGTGTACAGCTGGCATGCCCAGATGTCCTTGCATGGGGTGGACACACACAGCCACATCCATGGCCCTGACCACGCACAGTGAAACACAAGCACAGATGTACTCCCTCTCCCTCGCTAGTGCCAGACATTGAAAGGAAAAATTTTGACTACCTCAAAGGTCCCCCTGTGCAGTGCCTTTTTTTCCCCTTTCTTTCTTAATGTGTTTTGGAAATGGGCCTGTTTCATTTACTCCAAGTACATTCCCCAGGTTAGAAAACAAATTTACAAAGGGTATAAACCAGTCAAAAAGGGCACCCACGCACCAAGCCACACCACTCTCAAAATGGCCCTGCTCAGATGAGATGCAGATTTGAAGAGAAAGAGTCGGTACTGCCCAGGGCTCAGCTGGTGGCAATACTGTGAAACTGTACAATGCACCATGTCCCTGGAGCAGCAGGGCAGAGCCCTGAGGGACTTTTTGGTACCTGCTGGGCTTAGGCAGCACCCAACTCTTTCCTTTTCCCCTCCCCTCCCTCCTTCCAACAGGACTGAGTCCAGAAACATTTTCCAAATCGACACCTCCATAATTTATGTCAGGTACAGTACTTTAGGCTGAATATTTATCCTGGATGCAGGGTCAGCTCTCACTCTCCGTAGCAATGTGTACGGCGAGCCAGGGCTGTATGCAGACATCACTCAGTGTTGTTCTTCACCTGGTGGGACCTGTACAGAGAAACCTTGTAGATTTTGGTGAATATTCTAGTTTCTAAATAAAGATTAAAAGAAGAAAAAAATCCTAAAAGTCTTCACCTCATGTCATTACTAGTGAGTTTCTGCTGGGAACAAAACCTGGCAATGGGCTACAGTGACAAAACTATTTCTTGGAGTGGGCATCTGGGGACTGTAGCTGCCCTGTTCCAGTTTGGCACAGCTTCCTTGTGGAGCCTGGCATAGTAACAAGGCTGGTGGGTATTTTTCATTCACTCCTCCACTTCTATTTCCAACTAAACTTCAGCTCCTCCTAGGGCCCTGCAGTGAGGAGCTACTTATTTCAACCTGCCACCTCAGCAGAGTTGAAAACTCACTGGTTTTCTTGAACACCCTCCTTCTGCCAAAGGAGATGGCCACCTCCTGTCCCTGTCACCCTTCCCATGGCAGGACCTTGCCCACTTCTCCAGCCAAAGCACCACCAATGGGGTGACACAACCCCCAGCCATCAGGTTTGCACCTGGCTGGGTAAAGAGGAAGAAAGCCACAGATGAGCCAGTGGGTCTCACCTTTGTGTTTGGGCACCGGGGGCTGTTTCCAGGGCTGGCACCCAGCTTGGTCACTCCTGGTTCTGGGGAGCAGAGGCCAGCATAGGGAACCACCACATATTGTATGTGGCAGGCTGGGCTGCCATTTGCCAGCAGGGCTGCCTTCTCCAGGGCATCAAAAATTTCACATGCATGGAGAAAACTCAAATGCTGAGTGGACGTACTAATGGATAATCCTACCCATTCCCTCTCCAGTGTGACCCTGCATTGTCTCGTGCCACTGTGGGACTCCACTACAGGGTATCGGAGTGCAAGCAAATGCAGCAGCCAGGGTGCATTTGAAGGGTCCCGCAGTGGGACTGGGGCCCGTGTGCGGTGTGCGAGCAGCGCAGGGTAGCACCGCAGCCCTGCGGGCTCCGCGGCACTCCCCTCACGAATGGCGGGCGGGTGCTGCCCCCTGGCGGCCAGGCGCGCCCCTCCGCCCATTTGCCGCCGGGCCGAGTGCGGCCCCAAAATGGCCGATGGCAAAGGGCTGGGGCAGCCAAAGGCCGGGGGAGCCCTGGGCCAGGGCCGGGGCCGCTGACAAACGGCACACCAACACCGCACCCCTCCAGCCAAAGGGAACCCAACCAGCACTGGTTGAGTTTTGGCCACAGGGAATCGCCTTTTGCAAAGGGTTCGGTGTTAGGAAGCCATGGAGAAGCAGCCACAGCAGTGTGAGGGGCTGCAAGGGCGCTGCAAGGGCGCTGCAGGGCAGGGAAGGTTCCAGCACTGGCACAGTGCTCCAGGAGGGTTGAACAGTCTGTGACAGCGGCTGGAGCCGGCGGTAGAGGGCACTGGCACAAACTGGAATGGCAAAGGCCAGGCCAGAACCTTCCAGTAGGGTGCAGGCAGGTTCCTGTGCCCAGGAAGGCTCAGCTACACAGCCCTGGCTTTCTGTGCCCATGTTTTCTGCACTCACGTTTGGGAAAACCATGTGGCCCAACAGCTGCCACTGCAGGACAGCAGCTTCTGCCTGGCTAGTAAAACCACCCAGTGACCACTGTCACAGGACTGAGTCCCTTCATCCCCAGGCTGGTGCCTGAAGCCCTGCAAGTAATGGCAACAGGCCTCGGTTTGCTTACATGCAAGCAGCCGCTTACCCCAACCTCCTGTTTATGTATTTGCTTCACACTTACAGACAAATCAAGAGGACACAATTTAGAATGAAGCACAAGAGAAATGCCTGTAGGAGAGAGCAACTGAACTGCAGGGCCTTAGTACAAGATCTGATTTACTTTGTTTAAAAAGAAAGTAGAAAAGCAATTGGCTAGCAAGCACCATCACAGCATCTTCAATTAAAAAAAATAAAATACCGTTGTGGTTACAGAGCTTACCTTGGCCATCATATTCTTCTCCCCTCCTTCCTGCTAACACAGCACACATACACTGCTGGGAGCTGACACAGGATAGAGAAAAGCAGGACAGAAGCTGCTGCTGTGAAACCAATGACCTTAACCCAAGACAGGGAAGGCTACAGACAGCCTGTTTCTCACAGCCTGGCCTTATTTAGTGGCACAGAAGTAACACGAACCAGGTTAGGTCCTTTAATCTGTCCAAGACAGGGTGCTGAAGCACAAATGATAAAACATTCTGCATTTTTACAGCAAAAATGCTACAGAAGTTTATAGGAAAAAAAAATTTGTACATGGGTAAAACATTATAAATTCAAGACAACTCACAGAGACAAGGGGTCAATTCCCACATCTATCACTCTTTTTGTTTTAAAAAGTTCATTTGAACAGGCAAGCAGTCAAAATGGCTTGCTCTCTCTTCCTTGAAATGAAAATTGTATCTTCCAAGTGGCTCACAGTACTGCTTCGCTTCTTGGAATGTCCTCCAAAGGCTCCGCCAAGATCAAATGAGAATAAAAACCCCCGGAGTCCTTTCAGATAGTCTTGGAGAGCAGGAGAAGGGAAAGGAAAGGGGAAGTTTATTCAAACTTTATCTTCTTCCCTTGCGGCTTGTGATCTCCACCTCCTCCTCTGCCTCCTCGGAAGCCACCTCCTCCTCTACCTAAAAAGAAATTTATTGCAAAAACCAGAGTTACAGTACAGTACAGGTACAGTATTTATGACATACACCATATATATATATATACACACAAAAGTATTGCAGTAGTATATATATAACACTGCTTTCCCAAACTCATGCTGGCACAGGACAGAAAATAAACTCACATCCAATGCTCTGTGGTAGCCCCACACCATAACCCCACAAATGGCTTTGGGTCCATTTCTGAGCACACCCCCTCTGAACAGCAGCCTTTGCTTCCTCTTACCTCCAAATCCACCTCTGCCACCACCTCTGCCACCAAATCCACCTCTTCCTCCTCGGCCACCTCCTCTGCCACCACGACCACCAAATCCACCACCACGCTGGAAGTCACCCTTTGGCTTGGCAAAATCGAGGATTACTTTGTTTCCATCTATCTCTCCATCTTCCATGGCTTCTTTAGCTGCTTTGGCATCTTCTGCAGAGCTGAAGTCCACAAACCCAAACCTAGGAAACGGGTTACAAGAATGACAGTCACACTCCAAGAGCTGCAGCACCACCTTCAGGTTCCTGACAGAAATCCTTTCAGAATCGAACACCAGCACTTCTCCCTCCCACAGCGCATGTCACTTGTAGGACAGCAGTGGCTAATCACAATCGATGGAGCCCCACTGTGAGTTTGCCAGTACTGAACAGTTAATTTCCTTCTCGTGCGAATCCATCAGCTGCCACGGACTTGTTGGCAGGAAGGAGCTCATTGAGAAGAGGTGAGAAGTGAGCACATGCTGCCCTCCCACCAGTGGACCCAAAGCTGTGTGTTCTCTGCTCCCACCCCATTTACCAGTCTCACAGAAACTTTATTCAAACTGTACAAACTGTACAGAGCCACCCACATGAGCATGAGAAACACTACAATGCAGAGATTAGCTGAAGTGAGGTGCTCTGTAGCACCTGAACCCATCCCAGGTAATGTTTAACCTACCCTTTAGATGATCCAGTGTCTCTGTCTGTGACTATTCTTGCACTTATAGAGCCTTCGAACGATTCTCTTAACGTCTCCTCCGTGGTGTCCTCAGACAGGCCTCTGACAAACAACGTTTTGCTTTGCTCTGTGAAAAGGGCATTCAGATGTCATTCAGCCTGAACAAGGTAACCTTTAGCTTCAAAACATCACAACCAGCTTGCATTACTGGCTCCCAGAACAGCTCTCAGCATAAAGGGATTGTTTTCAAGAACAGCTTAGGCACCGGAAGTCCATGAACACTTTTCAGGACTGCAGTTAGAGCCTGACATCAAACGATTTCTATCAGCCAACCTGATACTGCCAAATCAAGTTTGCCCCACTCCCTTTTTTAAAAAAGATGCTTCCATCTTTTTAAACAGTGGTAATAACTAACTGTACAGACATTGCTGGATCAGCACTTGACTATCTAGAGGAATTTGGCAACAGTTTCATCAGCATTTCAGATAATCAGTCATCATATCCAGCACACTTGCTTACAGTGCAAGTCTTTTTCACTCCACTGGCATGTTTTGTTTTTTTTTTTAAAGCAGCCCCAGGTTTGCCTGAATGGTGCCCTCCTGCCAGAGCTGGAGATCAAACATGAAATACTTACGACTGAATCCTCCTCCTCCTCGTGCATTTGCGTTCCCTTTCTGCCATGATGGTGAACTGAATTCCAGTCTGATTGTTCTGCCTTCAATCTCTGTGTTGTTAAAGGAATACAATGCCTCTCTGGCATCCTCAGCTGTGGCAAAATCTACAAATGCATACCTATGTGGAGAGGAAGATTCCAGTCAGCGTGGGAGCAACAAGGGATACCTGGAGACAAGTGATTCCAAATGCCAGCCGGGGGGGGGTCAGAAGAAAGGCACAACGTACCCTTTAGGCCTGCCCTGGTTGTTCTGTGGCACCTTGACAGAAGCAGCTTTCTTAAACACTTCTTGGAGAGTCTCTTCTGTAGCAGCATATGAGAGGTTGTTGACAATGAGGGTCTTTGACTCTCCTCCTATGGGGAAAAGTCAGTGCTGTTAAGTGCAAATGTGGAAGAGGAGAGGTCTCTTCCTCTAGATACCAGACTCTGCCTAGGGGTAATACTTCTTGTCCTTTCCTCACCTCAAGGTGAGGCACAAAGCCAAGTCCAACCCTGTTTTGGTCACCTAGACCAGTTGCCCCCTCTTATCTGAAACACACAGTAGAGACATGAAATACCTTTCTGATGTTCTTGTTGGCTCTTCTCACCAGTAAAGTCAATGACCACAGCACGACCCTCAATCTCTGTGCCCTGCTTCTCCTCCAGAGCTTTGTTTGCCTCAGCTTCTGTTTTAAATTCAACATAGGCCATCCTACAGCACAGAGAAGAACGTAAGCAAATGCCTCCTTCCAGGAACAACAAACTTCATGAATAACAGGGGGGAAGATGTAAAAGTAAAATGCTGCAAAAAGTAGTACAACTAATGCAGCAGGCTCCTTAAGGCAGCCAAAGGACGTAAACTTATCAGAATATGCCAAGAGTTAGAGGAACAGCAAACATAGAACAGTCCTCTCAGCTACACACCCTTTGCTGTTCCCATCCTTGTTCATCACTATCCGGACTTCTGCTGCATTTTCAAACACCTCCCTGATTTCATCCTCTGTTACACGGTAGGGCAGGTTCTTCAAAAACAGTGTTCTGGCATCTCTCTCTGCAAAGACAGAGAAATTACCTTCAGGTTACCAGCTAAAATTAACAGCAAGCCTTCACATTTTCAGAAGCTGCAAAAGCAACTGTAACAAAAGTTAATGAAGCCATTTACTTCTCTTAAGGGCACCAACTTCAGAAAACAGATCCTGAAGTTTCAGAAAGAAACACATTTCTTCCTCAGCCCTCCCAATAGGCACTATTTCTTGGGATCACATTAGCTGATATTCCAGTCTGAACTTGCATATCTGTATGTCAGCATTTTAGAAACTATTACACAGAGCCCAAAGCAAGAAGATCTGCCACAGGAGAGCAGAAGAGCAGCCATCAGTAACACTCCAAGCCTGCTCCAAGCCCCCAAAAAAATATTTTCTTTGATGTGCACAGGTATTCAGAGTTGTGGGCCAGGCCATACCTTTCTTGTTTTCTTTCATAGTTTCCTTGCTCTTTGCTTTTTCCAGTTTGACTTCCATACCCATTAACTTCTTTCCATTCATTTGGAGAGCTTTATCCAGATCCTCAGCAGATGAGAAGTCCACATAGCCAAACCGCCTGAAAGAACAGCATCCTTAGTATTTTAGCTGATCCATCTCTATCAGCAGAGACCATGAACAGAAACCCAACACCAGAGGGATCCCCACTGGTCAAGTTCCAGGCAAAGTTAAACCCTCATAAGCACTGTGGGTCTTCCCACTACCCAAGCAACTCCAGTATCTTGACGGGAACCAGCATAAGCACACTTGCACCCCTCCAAACAAATTACTGCCAAATAGAAAAACAAACCAGCAAAATTCTACTGATGAACTCACCTGGAAGCACCAATTCTTACATCTAAAACTTCAATATTCTTCTTGCCAAAGAACTCTCTGAGGCCAGTCTTCAGCTCCTCAAACTCCTTGGTGGCGACCAAATTTCCAACAAATACAGAGAAAGCTGATGTGGGCCCTTTAAATGAAAAGATAATAAAGTGAGGGGTTTTAAAGGCAGCTTTTTAACTGGGAGCCAGACTCCAGACAGCTTTAGCACATCAGTTTTTGCTCAAAAGTGACATCATACTTCAGTATTAAGTCCCTTATAATCATCATTTGTGCTGGGAAACCCCACCCTGACATCCTGAACCTTCACAGTTACATTCCTCACGCAACAGAGTCCAATCACAGTCCATCAGGCAAGCAACTTTTGATGATTCCACACCACTTACCATCTGTTTTCTTTTTCTTGGCCTCTGGTGCACTTTTATTAGCCATTTCTTTCTTCCTCTTTCCAGGTGCTTCCTTGACAGGTTCTGTGACAGAAAACAAACAACACTGAAAAATACTGGACTTCTCCTACACTGAATCAACACAGGAGCAATAATCTTTACACTAGTTATGCACAAGATCTTCTCTTGTCACTCAGCAAACTGCTCCTCAGCCCAGAAGACCACTATAGGACAACATTTTTGCTCAGGCAAAAATCTTTCCTGTTATTGAAGAGTTATGTTCCCAAAAACATTGAAACTCACTTTCATCCTCACTTTCCTCCTCGGCATCCTCTTCATCCTCCTCCTCGTCCTCTTCATCATCATCCTCTTCATCATCCTCATCTTCAGATTCTGCTGCCTTGGCTTTCACTGGTGCAGCCTTGGCTGGAGTGGTTTTCTTCACTGGAGCAGGGGCAGTGTCCATGGCTTCATCTTCAGACTCTGAAACAAGTTGAGCACAATATTCAGACAGTCCCACATTAAGCCCCTTTTGAAACTAAGAAAACAAAATCCTATTAAGCAAAACATTTCTCACCCTTCTTTAAGTTTGCATGTTCTCTAATACAGGTATTTTTTACAAAAGCTGCCTCTCCCCCTCAAGTTTTACTGCATTAAAAAAACCAAAAAACAATACCAGTTTGCTAAGAACAAAAGTTTTACTAACAGGGAAACTAACACCCATTCAGCAACATGGACATAGCAACCAGCTATGTGATAGTTGGGCACACACTATCACTACCACTATCTATTATGTTACCCCCCAGCTCCCTGTAAGTGTTTAATTATTAAACATCTTATACCATCCTCTTCTTCATCATCATCCTCATCATCGTCTTCATCCTCCTCCTCCTCAGATTCCTGCTTTGCTGGCACAACTGCAGGCTTTTTGGCTGGTACTGCTGCAGGCTTTTTGCCTGCAGGCTTCACAGGCATTGGTGGCTCCTCTTCCTCATCTGCACCAACAGTACAACAAATCTTTACTAGTAAGGTTTGAAGGATGAGTAGTATGGGTAAAAAGTACTTGGAGCTTCCCAAAATTTTGTCCAAAAGTTCAGGAGAGAGCTATCAGGAAACTAGGAGATGCTTTACAGGCTGTGTGTAATGCAGCTGCAGCCCAAGTTCTCCAGACTTCACCCACTGCCCAGCTCTCTTTCATAACCCCTTTTTAATCCATCAATCCACTCCCCCCAAGTATTCAATCATACAAAGCTTTCAATTCCAAAGGTACTCATATTTAATGATTTGATTGAACCAATTTTAATCAATGCATATTTCAAAAGTAACTTACCAGATTCATCTTCATCACCCTCCTCATCATCTTCGTCCTCTTCTTCATTATCTTCTTCACTCTCCTCCTTCTTGGCATTCTTTCCATTTTTTGCCCCTTTGGTTAGGGCAGCAGCCTTTTTAGGAGTTGGGGTAACAGCCTTTTTGGGCTGTGGAGTAGCCACAACCTTCTTTGCAGGTGTAATTGCCTTTTTTGCTGGAGTAGCAACTTTTTTTGCAGGAGTAGCAGCCTTCTTGGCTGGGGTAACAGCAACTTTTTGTGGTTTCTTCTGAGGGATCATCTGAAAGACACATTAGTGTAAGACTCATGCTAGCCCTTTATGCTACCATTACTTCACTATCAGACAAACATACAACATGTGCAATCTAAAGCATATCCTTCTAATATTTGCTTTTAAGTCACTCTAACTGCCCACCCTGATGAATTAATAGAGCTCAAATCCAGCTTTTTAAGAGCCTACTTAAAGAACATCAGAGCATCTTCAACTTCCCTAGCCCTGAAGCAAGACCAATGATCTCTAGCAGCATTCAGTGCCTTGAAATTTTCACCCTTGCACATTATCTGCATGTGACAAAACTCATATTGCTGATTATTAGGGTAATTAATTACACACTTGCTTATCAGCTTTAGGATACCTTCAAGACCCCAGGAGTACTTCCAAAAGCCTGGAAGTACAGACTTAGCAGCTAATTTTCCCTACGTTGCTTTGGCCTTAAGAAATCCAGTTTATTCTTTAGTCACAGTTAAGTGACAGACACCGACTGTTTATTAATGTCCTGTTACAGTATTACCCACAACCCTCATTTAAACACGTGCATCCTTTCGATTCCATCTCTAGATCAATTACCTCTTCTCCGCTGCTCTCGTCCAGGTCAGAGGACTCCTCTTCCTCACTCTCCTCGAACTTTTTCGGTGGAGGAGCCATTTTTTTCTGTTTGATTTGATTCTTCGGGGTCTAAAAGAGAGCACGAGCAGCACGTTTAGCTCCGTGCACACCCGGGTCGCCCGCGCGCGCTCGCTCCGGCGGACAATCCTCCCCACCACGTGGCCGCCCTGCCGCCCCCGCGGCGCTCAAGGGGCCACCCGAGCGCCCGCCGGCGTGCGGGGCCTTCCCGGGAGCGCCGCGCCTCCACGTGCTCGCTGTCCCCGCGCCCCACGTGGCCGCGCTGTGACGTAGCCCCGCCCCCCCCATCCCGCGCGCGCTCGCACGCGGTGCCCACCCGCGCCCCTCACACACGCGGGACCCCCCCCCCCCCGCACTCCGCCGCCCTCTCTTCTTTCCTCTCCCCTCCCGCCCCGCGCCGCCGCCCGCCGCACGGAGCAGAGCGGGACGTGGGGGACTTGAAACCGCTGCCTCCGGGCCTGCGGCCCCTCCCCTAGCCGCCATCTTCACGGCGGGGAAGAGCAGGCCTGGAGCCACCGCGCGGCCCGAGCGCACGGCGGCGGGAAGGCGGCCCGGCTCCCTCCCCCGATTCCCCGCCATCCCCACCCGCCTGCCCTATCATGGCGGCGTCCACCCGCTGCTCACCCGGCGGCTGCGCCCCGGCGCCCTTACCTTGGTGATCTTCACCATGATGGCGGCGGTGCCTGGCGGCGGAGGGGCGGCGGCCGGGCTGTGTCGGGAGCGGGGCGGGAGCGTCCGGCGGGGCGGCGGCGCGGCGGGGATCGGGCCGCGGGCGGACGGCGGGAGCGGCGGGGAGGCGCGGGCAGCCGGGCCGGGCACTGACACGAAAGAACGAACACGCGCCCCTTCCGCCCCCTTTCCTAGCCCCGCGCCAGGCCACGCCCCCGCCGCCCCCGCTCCGGCCAATCCCCGCGCTCGCCGCACCGCCCGGCCAATCGCAGCCCCCGCTCCTCGAGCAGCTCCGCCAATCGCCGGCGCTCTGCCATCAGCCAACGGGAGGGCGCGTTACAGCCCGGGGGCCGTGCGGCGGGGGGCGAGCGCGGGGGGGCGAGCGCGGGGGGACGCAGCGCCCGCCCGGGTGGACTCGGCGTCGGCCAATGGGAGGAAGGCAGCTCTGCGCCTGCGCGCTGATTGGGTGGTGGGCCTGAGCTCAGAGTGGGCGTGGCCGCGGCCGGGGGAGAGCACGTGGCGGGTGGCGGCCACGTGGTGGGGCCGGGCGGGGGTCCCGGGGGTCCCCGCGGTCCCCGCGTCGCTACCGGGATCGACTTTGCCGTTCCACTGGAGCACCGGCTGCCCCCGCCGGCCCTGCAGCAGTTCCGGTCCCGGCGTGGAACTCTGCCCGAGCACGATTTTGCCTTAGTTTTGGGGCTGGGTTCGCCCCAGCGCTGTCTCTGCCACCCCCTCCGGCCCTCCCGGCATCCCCTCCCCGACCCCCTGGAGGCACTAAGCACCCGTGGACCATTTGAAGAAGCTTCCATAGGAGCTGGTCAGTGTGCTGATGCTGAGGTTGCAGTTGGCGCAGTAGAATTTTGCTGTTGCCACCCTCCACTGCTTCAGGCTGGGAGAAAATGTCCAAAGCGGAAGAAAAGAATAAGCCCGTGCTTGCCTGATGGATGCTTTTGAATTCAGTCACTGCAAGAAGATGCCTCTCTCCCTGTGGAATTTTTCCCTGGTGGTTTTAAAGTCGGGGTAGGAATGACCCCAGGGCAGAATGCAGCACCCCTGTTTCACTTGCCACTCTGCTGGCAGGGCTGAGTGCTGCCTCGGCCCTGCCTGACATGGAGTGGGCTCCTTTGCTGGGGTTTCCCCACTGCCTTACATCCCCTACCACTTCAGGCTAGGCATCCAGCCAGCTCCTGGGGGCTCCTGACTCAGGCATAGCAATTTGCCCTTCTAAGGCCTACTTGAGATAAGCACCTGACTTAGGGAACACAAAATCCTAGTGAGCCCTAAAGAAAAGAACATGCAGACTCTTGATGAATGCAGTCCTGCACTGCCCTGATGTTCTTGAGGGGACACCCAGGATTACTCAGTGCCACCCTGAAAGCAAGGGACACAGTGTAGGTGAGGGAATATACCTGGCTTTTAGGCTGTCCTAGTGCCTCTTTCTCCTCTGCTGGGTAAGGAGAGGCAGTTTCCAGGCAAGCAGAACCATAGCTAAGGGCACCCACTCACTGAGAGGTGATGGGATCAGTCAGCCTCTACAGGAGCAAGCCAGCCTGTTAAAAACCTGCCACCATCAGCCAGTATGGGGAGGGAAGGAGCTGGAACAGAGTGGGATAACTGCCCATGTCCCAGCCCTGGTCACAGCCATGCAGGCAGATGGGGATCCCACCTGGGAAAACCCCTTGTGTAGGGCAGCTGGACTCTGCCTGTGAAATAGCAATGTCTGGCACATGTCCCACTGTGTGCTGCAGGAGCTATCCCCAGGTGCATGGGGGAAGCAGTGACACAGATCCAGGGTAGCTTATAGCAATGCAGAGTGATGGAATGGAGGACAGAGAGACCTGAAAGGGCTTTTTAACTGCCTGAAGGAAGAGCTGATTGCACTCTCCTTACCATGCATGTGGGACAACAAAATCCTGTGTTGATTGCCTGAACAGCTCTGCTGCCAGTGCTAGGGCTGGCCTTGGTTCCTCTCTGTGCTGCGGGAGGCTGGTTTGCCATGAGAAAGGGACAACTGTTGCTTCAGCCAGGGGCAGTTTTGGCAGCTGGGACACTGCATGTGTCCAATAACAATGCCAGCAGTGGGATCTGCAAAAGGCTGGGCTGGCAGCTGGCCAGTCTTGGTTCCCAGCCCTGGCAGGGGACTCCTCAGTATGGCCTGTGTTCCATCTCTTTTCCCAGCAGTATGTTGGAAGGTTGTCCTTGCCTCTAGCATCTCTGAGGCTGCAGCAGAACCCAGTGTTTGGAGGAAGGAGTGGAGCACTCTGTGCAGAGGAGTGAGAACCAATGCTGCCCACGGGGCTGTGTCAGTCCATGCTCCATGTCAATTCATGCTCTGTGTCAGTCCATGCACTGTTACCCACACACCATTGAGCAGGTCTGGATATGACCCAACCCTGCCAGCTGCTGTTGTGGCCAAAAAGGGCCCAGGATGCTGCAGGGAGGAAAGTAGCCAGGGCATTGCAGATGGCAGCATTTAGGCTGGGCTGTTCCCTGTATCCCTTGTGTGGCCAAGACCTCCAGGCAGCCATGGGCAGGAGGATGCCAGAGTTGAGCAAGGCCAGCCTTTTTCTGGGACACACCACATTGCAGGGCTGTCCCAGTGGCACAGCACAGCTTTGCTTCCTCTGCAGGCAGCGCCAGAAATTTCAGGGCCAAGGGAAATTTTGCAGAGCAGCATCAGTGAAGGGTAATTTGTGCAAAGGAGCAGGTTTAACAGCTCTATTTTTGCAGTAAATATACTTTAGGCTCTATTACGTCTGTCTCTTGTTGTAGTAGCATGTCTGCAGCTTGGGACTGTTGATATAATTCCACAGTTAAAGGGAATTTAGCTAGTTCAGTGGAGACCCCAGAAGGGATTTGCCATGCATTCCCAGTTTCTGGCATAGCAGACACTCACCCCTGTGCTTCTCCCAGCCTGGTAGTGCTGGGAACACCTTACCTGGCTGCTGCTGCCCGGGGCTGGGGGGGAACTGGGCTGCGAGGCAAACGCAGCTCCCCAAAACCCAGGAAAATTGGGTGACTAGCCCAAGGGAGAGCCCCGCATAGGAACCTCAGATGAAGGGGAGTGGGTGTCCCCAAATGCCCTGTTCAGCCTGTGGCTGGTCGCCGCTGCATATTTCCACTAGATGGTGACAAAAGGCTGCCTGTCCCGCGTGGGAGCCCCCGGGGACACCCGGCTCCCCCAAGGACACCTCCGTGAGCGCAGCTGAGCGGGACATCCCGGCCTGCTTGCTGCCTTGCTTCCAGGAGATCCCAGGATGCGTTTGATACCCATCGGATATAAGCAGCAGCCAAGTGCAG
The DNA here is from genome assembly GCA_024500445.1 of Entomyzon cyanotis. Taxonomy (NCBI): domain Eukaryota; kingdom Metazoa; phylum Chordata; class Aves; order Passeriformes; family Meliphagidae; genus Entomyzon; species Entomyzon cyanotis. The sequence goes on from JAKEPQ010000780.1 coordinate 15,385,082, forward strand.
TGAGGAGAGGAAAAGTTTTACCTGTGGCTGCTGCAGGCATCTGCTGCCAAAAACCTGTCAGGGATCATCATGCAAAAACCCAGTGGGTGTTCAGAGAAGAGGGAATCGAAATAGAAAAGCAATCAAATCTGTCCCTGAATTCCCCAACCCCAGCCTGACATCACCTGCTATGTGGTCTGAGCAGTGGCCCAATGTGGGAATGGCATGGCAAAGGTGACGGCAAATTAAAAAAAAACACCAAAAAAGCAAATTTACCAATCCCAAGTCTAGGTGCTGCTCAAAACTTCTTGAGCAACCCCATGTCCCACTGGAAAATCCTTTTCCCCTCTTGGTGCCCACCTCACTCCATCATGCTGCTCTCATGCCAGCAGGTACCACAGCTGATGGATGGTAACCCAGCAGGGCCAGGCACTCAGGGCTTGTCCTCTCTTCCCAACAGCACAGCTCCCTACAAATACCTGTCAGGTGGAGAAAACTCTCTCCAGGCCCTGATTAATGCAGGACAGCAAATGAGATGGGACTGTGTGGCAGTCTAATTAAGTCTGTTCTTCATTATCCCTCTGTCTGTGCCAAGAGGAGAGCCCTTAAGAATGATGAGTATGAAGTGGATGCAGGGCTTGCTGTGACAAATGGCACTTAATTCAAGTAGCCACAGATGAGCACATGTCCTGTGCCTTGAAATGGGCAGCCTGGGACATGCTGGCCTGCAGGGATGAAAGTCAATGATGCCTGGCAGAGTATGGGATTTCTTCTCTGGGGAGCACCCTTTCTTGAGGTGGGATGCTGCAGGAGCTGCCATGGGCCCCTGGAGCCAGGCATAATCATTGTCACTCCAGCAGATTCTGGGTGATAACCCAGCACATCCCTGTGCCATTTCCTGGGGTTCATGAACAAGGAAACATCCTGGTAGCTCAGGGCATCTGCCCATTGGTACAGCTTCGCGGAGCAGTGACCTGGGGCTTTGTCTCAGTTTGCTCACATTTTACCTGCTGGAAGCTCCCTCTGCTCCCAGGCCTGTGTTGGGCTATTTCCATTTCACAGCAGCTCCTGGGCACAAGGCCAGAGGAAGGCAGACGCTCTGCCTGGAACAAACCCAAACCAGGGGATTTTTTTTTTCCCTCCTCAATTAAAAAAAAAAAATTATTTGTTGAGTCGAAACTGGAAAAGCAGGAGTCTCTCTCCACTACTCCGAAAAGGTCACAGGTTTGATCCTCATATGGGCCATTCACTTAAGAATTGAACTCTGTGATCCTTGTGGGTCCCTTCCAGTTCAGAAGATTCTGTGATATCAAAGTTTATTTTTGTGCTTGTATCTGAGTGAGGGGGTGAGCTCAGCCCTGCTTGGGAGCCACATGCCCCCATCACTCAGTGAAGGCAGCATGGCATGGTGAACCTGGGGCTGCCCTGTGTCCTTACCTCTAGAACCAGAACAGAGCCAAATAACATCGGGGGGAGCAGAGCCACACACACATACACACACGTGTCCCCAGTGTCATGTGTCCCAGCCGCTGCCAGGGAGCAAGAGCCAAAACTGCCCTCGGAAATAGGCATCAGTGCCAGTGGAAAGTGTGCTGGCTGGCTTCTTTAGCTCAGTGGGAAATGTTCTGTCACTCCCCCAGGGAGCTGCTGTGCTGTGTTCTCCTAGCTGAAGTTGCCCACTGAGCCCCATCCATGCAGTTTGCAAAGCTCCTGTCCCAGCTTGCTGCTGTGAGGGAGCAGCCACCCCAAGGGCTCTCATGGTTGCATCAGGAGGCCCAGTCATGGGCTGATCTTTTTGGAAAGGGTCACTTTGCACTTGACTGTGCCTGCAGAGCTTAAGCGACCTGGGCAGGTGTCAAGGCGTACAGACCACCTGAGAGCGTGGGAGAGGTCAGAGCTTGGGAGTCAGGGAGACTGAGCCTATCCAGATTTCACGGTCCATCTGCCCCCCTGCAGCAAGATCCATCAAAAGGAGGTTAAAAGTAAGAGCTGAAAGTACTTTTCCAGCCCAGACCACTCTTAGGCTGTTTGTGCCTCATCCCAGCAGCACACTGGTCTGTTTCACTTAGCAGCTCTCACCACAGAAATTCCCACTGGCAGGATGTGAGATGAAACCACTGCTTTGAAACTTCCTACAACTGTAGCTAAAAATAAGACTCAGTGCAATAATTTCCCCACTGTTGGTGTCTCAGACCTGAAACCTGGTCCTGAATGACCCAGTGGTGTCTCATTTATCTGGGCAAGCTGTGATCATGATGTCTGCATCCTGGGAGGGAGGCAAGAACATGGTTTCTTGGGGAAAAGTCCTCTCCTTCCCATCCTGTACAACCCATCAGCTCATCTCCCTGTGTACGAAATGGCAGAGGAAGCTTAAAGCAGACTGAAAATTACACTGCATCTCTCCTGCTCAGTTTTAATTGTAGAGCAAAGAAGGAAGCCCATCGATTCATCCCGCTGGGTAATTAAATGCTTAATGCTATTGACTATAAAGACATTATGGTTCAGCAGCCCAACACTAACGCATTAATAATCGCTTATATCATGGCAAGGAAGGGGCACGAGCTGCTTCCAGGGAACATTATAGTTACCTGGGATGGGAGCTCACAGTGAAAAACCTCAGGGACTGAATTAGTGCCGTGACAACCTGCAGGAGCAAGAGCTTATCAAAGGGGATGGGGAACAGGGAAGGGCTAGAAGGACCATGGAGGAGGCAGCCCCTACCCCAGGGAAGCCCCCCTGGCCATGGCAGTGGAGAATCTGTGCTCTGAGCATCAGTGCTGCCCCAGCACAGCTCTAGGACCTTGTCAGCCATGGGATCAGGAAAATAAATCTGAGCAGTACAACCCTTTTATTACAAGCCATGGCAAAGGCATGAGAAGGTCTGCCCACCTCCTGCTGGACTCTATATTCCCAATAACTAGCCGTCTGCTTTAGCATATTTATTATGCACATGTGGAGCACAGGGCAGAGCCTACACATTGCTTGGGACTAAGCACATAAAACGTGGCTGAGGGAGCACTGCTCCAAGCTGGAGAGGCCAATTTGCTTGCTGGGAAAGCAGTGTCAACCCTCAGAACGTGGTGTGCTGGTGGCTACTGTGCACTTCCCGAGGGGGTCTCACCCAATGAGGGATGGAGGCTGCACAGCATCCCACCTGCAGGGACTTCAGAGCCCAGCACATGGCAGGAATCCCATGTCCCATGGAGAGGGGGGATGCTTAAGGGCCATTTAAAGAAGATGGAGGAAAGAGGGACCTGCAGCATCACCGGGAGAGGGATTCTTATCAAGACCATCCTCTGCTGAGTTCTTTCTCACCTCCTCAGGACTGAGGTGTTGCCCCTCCAGCCACAGCACACTGGGTTATGCCACCTGCAGCCACTTCAGGGACAGAGAAGACATGGCCTAAAAAGCCACCAGAGGCACAATTTCCACGTAAGCTCTCAAACCCATGCCAACCACCCCCTGCCCACGGATAAGGGAAGCCAACACAGCCCTTCCTGCCCTACAGCATGAAAATCAAAAGCACTTGCAATTTTCTCTGAGCAAATCCAAGTACAGATCACTCTGTCAAACCCTTATTTGATTTGTTTTTCTGGTGGCTCTGCACCATTTGCCTTCATTACTTTCTCTGCCCTGTGCCATAGTCCAATAATGCAGCATCTGCCCGATAAAAGGTCCATGAATATAATTTACAAGTAGTTGGCACCTTCTGCCTTGTCTGGGAGGGCAGACTCCCTGAGTACACTGCTGATTGGAAAAAGTGTGGATTTTACAGTCATTCTCAGTGGGTTAAGTAACCTCTGAGTGCTGTTTGTGGCTTGATTTATCTTTGTGAGGTTGCAATTCTCCCAAACATTTGATTCATGGCTTGAAACTGAACCTCTTTAAGTATATTTCTTTACAGAGTGTTTAAAAAAAAGTCTGGAAAGAAAGAAAAGAGAGAGAAGGGAAAGTGCTTTCTTACAGCCTCAGGGATGAGGAAGAAGGTGCCTCTGGCTCTTTGGATGTGTCTGAAGGAGGACACTGAACCAGGGGAGAAGGAGCACTGCTGCTCCCAGTGTTCCACCTCCTCAGGTCAGCAGCTCTGACTGGGTGAGCTGCTGCATTTACTCTAGAAAAGCCTTTCTGAGACTGCAGTGAGCCTAAATACACACCTGTGTTGGTACCTTCGTGTGTGTAACAGCCTCACTAAGGGTTTGGTGGGTTTTTAGGAAAGAAACATATTTCCTGAGGATGCTGTGAGAGTAAGGGAACACATTGCTGTGTCTCCTTTGCTCTGAGGCTTCGGGATGTGCCCGTGCAGCAATGGATAGAGGTTGGGGGCTGTGCTGTGGAGCAGTGCTTGCTCTGCACCCTTTTCCAGGAGCAGAATGAATCACCACCACGATGGGTGCCAAACGCTGCACCCTCCAGGCTGGGAGCCTCATAGCCTCTTGCCTAAACTTGCTGAAATTGGTGCAGGCAGCATCACTCTGTGCCTTTGGGCTGAGGAGCACCCAAACCGGTCCTACCAGCTTGCTGGGGCTCATCCTGTGCCTGCATCCTCACCCTGGCTCTGGGCATCCCTCCCGGGGAAACTGAGCTCCTCTGCACAAAGTGCTTCCTGCTGCAGGACCAGCATTGCCCGGACCTTGTAGGTGATAAAGGATCCCCAGTGGATGAGCAACAGCCTGGGAGGGAGCAAACCTGTTTGCAAAAGATCTTACTGGGAGAAAGGTCCAGAAGGAAAAGGGGAAATTTAAAAGGAAGTCCAAACATTTCCAGCCACAGTGGTGCCAGATTTCTCTATTTCAATGAGTTTGCCTTCGCCTTGTGCAGAGGAGAAAGGCAGTTTCTGTTCAGAGCTACCCTTAGCCCTCATGAACACCTGCAGCAGTGCAGGGCTTAACACAGAGCCTGGTCTCACCAACCATCTCCTGCCAAAACCTTGGCCAAAAAACAGGTTGGGGTGATTGAAAAGATCCTGCAGACTGGCCAAGTGCGGGGACCAAGAGCTGTTCCCACCTCTGACACAGGCAGGGGAGACAAGTGTCAGCCAAAGGACCCGTTCAGCTCTGTAGCTGTTGGGCTGGGGAGATGCTAAATTTTGGGGCAGGGTAGCAGGCCAGGAGCTGGGAGGAACAGCAAGAAGAGACAGAGAAATTCTCCCAGCAGCTGAGGAGATGCTCACAGACACAGCCCATCAGACCAATCTGAGCTCAAGGGTAGGTGATTTCCTACTGCAGCCATTGGCTTTTGGAATAGGGTTAAACTTACTTTTCCCAGCTGTGTCTGCACAGAGACAATCAGCAGAGAGACAAAAATCATACTTCTAGGAAGAAAAACCTTTAAATGCTTCTATTGTCAGACTCAGCCCACCCCACTGGGTGAAAATGGGTGCTTTTCAGTCCAATTATCACCACTTACTGTGTTTTCTTTTTTTAGCTTTTTGGTGTTGCATATCTCATTCAACTATCCATAACTGAATCAGTAGAAATGCTTCTTATCTATCTCCCTTCTTCCACGGGAAGGGCCTGAAGGAGTCCTCACCCAGCCCTCATCTTGCAGATGATGGTTGAGCACGGCGCTTGCTGCTGTGTTTCAGGTTCCTGCCAGATGGACTCTCCGCCTGTCAGCCAGGATTGCCACAGAAAAATAGGAATGAAACCCAGCTCAAACCATTTGCTTTTCCATCTGTGCAAGGCGGTTGTTTAAGTCAGCACCGGCAGAGAGGTTTGGAGCTGACGCCCGATACGTTTGGAGAAGTGAAGAGCTGTAGGGAGCTGTGATTCTTCCTTTAGCTAGAGCAGAAATCACTGGAAAACACCAGAGGGAAGAACTTACAATCCACAATGCAAAAAGTCAGCTTGGCATTGCAAACAGGCTCCCAGCATAGCTTGGGGCTGTAGGTGTGGGAGAGAAGAGCAGAGCAGGCAGTAGCAATATCCTCCCTGCTCCTTATTAATACAGTGGTGAGGCTTGATAGGTCTCATAAATTATAATGTCTTTCTTGTCATTAACTTGATTTCTTTCTGGTGACAGCAGCAGCAAATTGGTCCCAGCTGTTCTGAGCAAGGGATGCAAAATTAAAAGGAATTAAAGCAAGCCAAGTGCTGGAGTGGTTGGTGTGCAGGGGAGGGGGTGCTTGGGGACAGGGATGGGATGGGATGGGATGGGATGGGATGGGATGGGATGGGATGGGATGGGATGGGATGGGATGGGATGGGATGGGATGGGATGGGATGGGATGGGATGGGATGCAGTCATGGGGGTAGTGGGAGATGCCTAGAAGGGAGAAGTGGGCTCAGGGCTCATACTTCTCCCTGCATGCAGGACACTGAAAAGCAGGTGCCTGCCACAGTGAGGTTTGTCTGGGATGGGGACACCCCTGTGTGTGCTGAGGCTACTGCCATGCAAGAGGACACATGGAAGCCCCTCAGGGGTTCCCCCTCCGAGAAACATCCACTGCCTGGGGACAAAGGAGGGCAGTGCTGCTGAGCTTCTTTACAAGCCCAAGCAAGTGTGAGGCAGCAAAGAGCTCTTATCAGCTGTCCTGGAAGAGGCCAGGCACAGGAGCTGAGGAAAACCAGATTTATGCCTGTGTCTTTATTTTCTGCTGCCTGTTGGCAGCTCTTGCCCCCGAGGCACTGCCTGCCCTGCCAGGGCATGGAGAGGGTCTTGGAGAACCCCTCCATCAGTCTCTGCCAAATACCTGCTGAGAACCTGTGTCCTCCCCTCCTGGCAGCCCCAGGCTGCTTCCTGTGTGAAATACAGCTTTTGACCTGGCTTGTAGCCCCAGGGCCAGCTGGAACCATCCTGTAGCTAATGCGAGCTCCGGGGGCGGGAGGGGATGTCTCATGCTCAGTCTCAGCATCGTTAATGTGAGATGGTCATTAATGTGAGACAGCCACACCACCCGCCCAGGAAAGATAACAAGAAAGATGAGTTTGGCCTCCGAGTCCCTCTCAGACAGCTTTCTCCAATGTGTCACATTAAATAGTCCTGAACTGAGAAGACAAACTCGCCCTGGCTGCCATGATAAGCACAAAGAGTGATAAACCCACGTAATTAAAGTCTGCAACTGTAATAACGTTGCAGCAGAGACAGCTGGAGTCTAGCGCTGAGCCTGGGTCCATACCTTGGGTTTTACTTGTTTTCATTTAAACTAACTTCGGAGAGATTCAGCCCAGTACTGCTGGGTGCCAGGAGGGAGGGGAAAATGCCATCTGGGCATGGTGGAGTGGAGGAGCAAAGGCTGTTGTTCACTTCCTCACTGTAACACAGAGAAGTCCTTAGCAGAAGCAAATAGCCTCAAACCCATATTTGAAGAGGAGCTCACCTTATAGAAAAGCACACGATTCATAAGGAGGCATTTCCCCTTGCAGGACTACACAATTGCCCTTAGAAACCTGGTCAGGGACAATAATGATTGGTCAGGCACCAGTTTCACTGGTCCTAAATATATATAACACTAGATGAGTTAGCTTTTTCCAGTCTAGACATCCCAGCCTTCCTCTTCATGCTGGAATTTGCTTCCACCCCAATGAGACCTAGCTTGGTGCCCCCTCATCCACTACATCCCACACACAGGACCAGGGTAGACCCCAGGGACATGTATGGTGGGGACCCTAAGCACAGCTTGTGGGGCTATAGGAAAGCTCTTTGCAGACTGTTGTCCTCCAGGTCAGTCTCAGGGCCCTGAGCCCAATCCAGTTGCTAGCAGTCCCCACTTGCCTCAGAGCTCTGCCATCCAGCCAGCTTTAATCCACTTACTGCAGTGCTAATTATCTTTCATCACTTTAATTTCTTAACCAAAGTGTCCCCATGAACAAAATTAAGCATCACACAGGCTCCTCTGACATAAATTCTGCCATCTTTAGCAACCACACAGTTGCTGCAGGAGAAGGTGAGGGCTAACCAGTCCCTCTCGACTAACCCTGTGTGCCCTAAGGTGGGGAGGGGTGGGGTACAGGAACCCCATCCCTTCCCTGTACATGGCCTGGTCCCTCCAGGGCTGTTGGGTTTGCTGTGATGTGGAGGAGACTGTCCCCAGTGCAGGTGACAGTCACAGTGCAGCACGGCTGAGTCAGCCTGAGCACCCAGAGCTGCACCTGAGCTCCTCCATCCAGGCCCTTGGCTGGGCTGTGCTCCCCATGCTGCCTCTTTCCAACCTCCCTGCAGCTCATGACTGCCTGAAAGCTGATTTCTGTGAGAATCCTGGCTCCTGGGGAAGCCTCTGAGGAGGCAGGCAGGAAGATGGGTTGCCTCTGGCATGGGACTAAAAACTGAACCCAGAGCTGTCCCTGAGGAGCAGAATCAAATTCTACATATATACATTAGGGGTTAGACTAGATGACATTCAAAGGTGCCTTCCAACCAAAACTATTCCATGATTCTGTGATCTCTTCCTGTCCATTTGTCTCCCTGCCTATCTCATGCTGCCCATCACCATCTGTAGGCACTAGGTGTTGGCTTTTCATCACCCCCACTAGCCTAGAATAAGGGGAATAAATGAAATATCGTTCAAAAGGCAGCCTAAGCTCAAACCCAGCACAATTTCCTGACATCTATATTTTCCTTCTTCCCTCCTCCCCTAACAAAGGCTGGGATCTGTGGGAAAGGCTGCTGTGCAGCACCATGGCTGGGCAGCCCAAACCTGCCCCCTGCCCAGCCCTAGACAGGGACTGCTCATTCCCAGCCTCACAAGGGCTTTGCCAAACTCACGTTGTACAAGTTTTCCCCATACCGTGGCTGTGTGATGGAAGGGAAAAACAACCCTTCCCTTGAAACCATTTTCCCTTGAAAAGAGGCGGCAAAAAAATCCACTGGCACACTCTGGTGCCATTTATCATGGCTACAAATATACAAGGCAATTGCTGTAAAACTTGAGTTTGGCTCTGTAAAGGAAAAAACCCCACCCCGTGCTTGTTGCAAACAATCACAGCACAAAAAAAAAGCCTTACAAGGCTGGGGCAGCCTCGTAGATGGATTGCTTTTTAATCCCCAAAGCTATGGTGATAAATCTTTTCACTGGAAGCTCTGGAGATACTGTGTCACTCAGGGCATGCAGCAGCATGGGGGGAGAACAGCTCCAGGAGCTGAGCAGGCACGGGGGGCAGGAGGGTCCTCCTGCAGCCTGGAGCAGGTGATTAGGCAGGAGCTGGCACTTGGACAGAAGCTGCTGTAAGTCTGGGAGGACAGATGGACAAGTTTTGGGGAACAGCTCTTCGGAAACAAAGTGTTTGGAGAGGAGATGGTGGCATGGAGCCCAGCGTGACCATGTGCTCCATACTGCAGGGACAGAGAGATGCTTCTCCCAGCTCCGAGCAAAGACATGGAGCAATGGCATCCACACACTCCCTGCATCTCCTGCCCCCTCAATGTACCTTTACTCCATCCCATCTGGGCTCCCTTGGGTCCTGAAATATTTGTTTATTTGACTCCCAGGCAGTGTTTTGGAATGCTCCTTCTGCCCAACCATTCTGAAGCACCAGTCATTCCCCCTAGCCAGTTTCACGGATGGGAGCAGTGGGAACAACTTGCCCATCCCTGGCTTCTGCATTTCCCCATCCCACAGGGCCCTTTGCTTCTGTACCACCTCCCTAGCAGAAATAATCTCTCTAATTTATACTGGGAAGGTGGCAGGGACCAGACTGAGCCTGAGGGCTCAGGGCAGTGGGGAGCATCGTTCTTGGAGCAAACAGCTTCATAATTCCCTTCCTGGGGGCTGCAATGAGCCTGAGGCAGGAAGAAGTCATCAACCACTGCCTTCCTAGTGATGGAGAGGTGTAAAGTGCTCTTCATGAAACCATTCTCCCTGAGGAGATCTGTTCATTTTTTATTAGGTTTCATGCAGATTTTACTATTAATTATAAGATTAAAGGACTTGCCCAGCAGCCTTTGATTCCAGCATCTCTTGGGAGCCTGGCTGGCATGTGGTACCTGTGAAGTCTCCACATGCTGTTGCCAAAACCCAGCCAGGGGAGCAAAGCTTGCCCACACATCTCCACCCAGGAACTGCCACCAGCTGTGCTGCAGCTACATCTCTGCCAAGCTTTTGGGATGCTTTCCAGGGTGATCCTGGCCCAGCTGTGCATGTGGAGTGGGTGGTGGGGCAGCCCCAGCATCACCACCCAATCTACCAGGGCATGACCAACACATTCCCCTCCTGCATCTCAGCGAGGAGAATTAGGGGTCACCAAGGAGGACGGGGAGCCCCAGGCCAGGAGACAGCTGGGGATACAAGGTTAGGTGAAGGCAAAGCCAGTGCCTCACCTTTCTGGCTGCTATGGACTCCACTCCAGCTGTGCCGAGACCCAGGACCCCCTAAAAAACCCTGGAAAGACACTCTCTGACACTGACCAAGGAGCTTGAGCTGCAGCAGCCACATTTGTATCCCTGCACAGCCTGGCTGTTCAGAAGCAGCAGGACAAGTTCTCCCAATGTGCAGCATGAGGCACCCTAAAGCTCCACACAGGCGTCTGTCGCTGCTTTATAAAATACTATCGACTGCCTATTAAAAAGCCATTCCCTGGAGAATTGTGGCTGAGGAAGCAGCTGGGTGAAGTGAGATGGGGCAATAATGGCCATCAAGGAGGTATCAGTCACATCCACCCACGCAGCAGTGACAAGGGGCCCCACATGGCTGCCAGGGTGCTGTCCCCTGCCAGGACCATCAGTAACAGGAGAGAGAGAGAGGATGAAATAGACGGGTCTCAGTGCCCTGGACCACACTGACACACTCCAGAGAGAGGCTATGAGCAGTCAGCAGGACCCTGAAGTGCAGAGTTACTGTGGCCCAATGCCCATCCTCACCCAACCACACCCAACAGGACCCCTCAAGGGCTAAGGAAGGGCTTTGACCACGGCAGAACCTGCCCTGGGGATGTGGAGCAGGGGAAGCCAGCTGCACTGCCCCTGAGCCAGGGACTGGGTAGATGGGGGCAGGAGGGAGTGTGCAAGCCCCAAACCCTGCCCATTCTTGGTCACTGGCCTGGCTGTGGTCCCATACAATGTGCTGAGGACGGGCTGAAAACAGAGCAGCAGCTGCCAGTGTTCTGCCTGGGGCTTGGTCCTCCAGTATTTCTACATAAGCAAGCCCCAGGCAAGCCTATGCTGACCAGAGACGTGGCCATGTGATCCTGAGCCAGGAGAGCCTCCAGAGCTGGCCTGGGAGGGAGTTTGGGCTCGGGAAGTAGTGCAAAACAAGAGCTCAAACTGCTTGGACAGTCCCTCAGCTACCATTTCAGATCCTCCATATTTCATCCTGCACGACCTGGTGTACACAGGGAAGGCAGCAGCATTGCTCTCAGACAGGAAATCGATGGGTCCTTCCAGCCTGGGAGAGCATAACCAGCCAGCCCACGCTCCCTGGCATTTTCGTGACATTTTCCGAGCTGTGTGTCTGGGGAAGGACTGATGGCCACTGCTCCAGAGGCAGCTGTCCCTCTGCAAAGGCCCCAGCCCCAGCTCAGCCTGAGCATCCTGAAGACCAGGAAGGGTGCAGGCATCCCACTTGTGCCCTCCCTGCTGTGCCCTGAGTGTGCCTGGACTAGCAGAGCCACCACAGCAACAGAACCCTCACAAAGATCTGGTGACAGACCATTGGTGTCCATCACCCTGGCATGTGGCAGATCCATCACCCTCCCCAGGAGCATGGCCTGGGCTCAGTCCCATGCTGGGAGCAGAGCTGGGTGTTGGGGAACACAACAAGGGCACAAATCAGGGCAACAGCTTGTTTTAATTTTCAATGAGGCTCAGCCCATGCAGGGCAGGGATGGAGGAGGGCTCCCCACATTCCCCACAAGTGCAGGTGACCACGGTAGGCAGAGGAAGAGGAGATATGCACCCACCACATGCTGGTCAGAGAAGGGAGAGGGGAGCGTATTCATGCAGCACAGCCAGTCATGCAGCTCTGCCTTGGCACTACAGGCAGCCTGGAGATCCCTTTGTCTTGTATTTTCCCCCCATAGACTCCAGCTCTGGAGGGAGCAGCCATGCTCCCCTTGCCTTCAAAGGGCTGGGAATGCAGGGCATGAGAAAGGCTGGGAGCAAGGAGCTGTACCAGCACCCCGTAGCCAGGCACCAGCTGGCACCACTGAAGGGATGTGCCAGAAAATCAGAGTCATGTTGGTGCCAGACAGCCCTGAGGAGGTCTCAGGGGGAAAGGGACCCACAGACCATTTTTACCCCACTCCATCCCATGCAAACCTCTCACACCCCCATGAGTCTCAGCCCAGGTGTGAGCATCTCTTGGTAGATGATCCCATCCATCCCTGTGTCCCAAAACAGCCTGGGGTGCCTGAACCCCTGCCTCCAACACTCGCGGGTTCACACCACTGGGCCAGGAGGGATGGAAAGTCTTTGGGGATTGCTGGCATATCCCTGACATACACATCAGCTGTCCCCACACCACGATGGATGCCCTGGCCTTGGCCAGGCCTGGTGCTGAATACAGCAGGATGCATCGCAATGCATCCAGGGCACAGCAAGGCCACTGCCACTGTGTCCCTGGAGCAGTGCTGTTGATACAACCAGCCTTTCCATCCCAGTGGGACAGCACAGAGGCAGGGATCCCTCCATCACTCCTGCCCCGCTCCCCGCCATAGAATGAGTGCCACAGTCAGATGGATGCTGGTGATGCAGAAAGCTGCTCCCAGTCCTTCCCTGTCCTCCCACTCTTCAGCAGAGGGACATTGCGTGGGTGGTAGCCTGGCCCCCTCTCCATGTCCTCCAGCTCGTACTCTTCAGCATCAGAGAGAGGCAGCCCGTTGGTGCCAGGCATGGGCTCACACTCGGTGCTGCGGGTGGTGGTGCGGGTGACACTGGGCGAGTACTTCCGTGCCCACAGCGCGCGGTGGCCAGGGCGGCACATCACCTCCTTGAACATCTCCCGGAAGCGCGTGGACATCAGGTTGTAGAGGATGGGGTTGGCGGCCGAGCTCAGATAGAAGAAGACACCTGAGATGATGTGGACATACTGGAACATGTGGAGCATGTTGCTGGTCCAGGTGGAGACAAAACTCCAGACAAGGCGGTCGGTGTGGAAGGGAGCCCAGCAGATCCCAAACACCACCACCAGCACGACTGTGGGGAGACAAGGAGCTGGTGTTACTGGGGCGTGGGGATTGCCAATGCCCCAGAGACCTCCCGTCCCTGGCCAAGCACTGCCCCATTTCAGCTTTGGCCATAGCAAAAAAGGATGAGAGAAAGAGGAAGAAGGAGAGAGGAAAAGTCCCCTCAGTGCCTTCTGGATTTGTCACGGAGGGGTTGGAGGTCTGAACAGGATCTCCTCCCTCCATCTCCTGCCAGTGCTGCACCAGGCACTCAAGTGCCGTGCATCTCCATTCCTCGTTTGCAGGCAGCTGGCCCTGTCACAGCCCCGGGGCCATGCAGCACAGCTGGGGGACTCCCCTGTTGGCATCCAGCCTCAGGAACCTGCCACCTTCACCAGCAAAGTCCAAGGAGCAAGAGCTATTTGAGACCTTTCCTTGTGCTCTGGTTTCGTTTTGTTTTAGAACCGAGCTCTGCTGATGGAAAGGAAAGGGTGTGTATACATATAGGTAGTCCTGGGGTCCCTGCTCTGCCGTACCCATGCCACATCTCTGTGGCACATGGGGACAGGTCCCCCTATGTCCCCATCCCAGCCCTGGTGCCACGGGAAGCAGAGTTACCACTTGCCTGGGACGTGCTGGAGAAGCAGCCCTGTCCCTGCCGTTGGACTGGGCTGGGCAATCTGCCATTGCTGTGCCACCATGGGAGTGGGAGCGTGTGGAGGTCAGCGTGCTGGGAGAGACAGCTACCCAAGGGCAGCCAGCTCCCACTGCTGGGACTGGGGCCAGAGGCTCTGGGAACCATGCTGGGGAGAGGAGCAAGAGTGAAGAGCAGTGGGAAGGAGGATGCTCCAATCCAGCCTTGGATCATTGCCCTGTTAGAATCACATAAGCTGTGGGGCTGGGCAGTAGTGCTGCCCTTCTGGGAAACCCTACCACTGCCACCAGCATTTGAGGTCTGGGTGGAGGGACAGGGAGTGGGTTCCTCCACCCTAACCCACCTCCATTTCCTTTTTTGCCCTGCAGTTTCCTCGAGGAGGTGATATAGCACAGCTTGGAGGGAGCTGGCACACAGTCCTCTCTGCTGGACCAGAATCACCAGATCTGCCTTTGCCCCGACACCCCCAAGCCAGACCCACACCTTTCCTCTGGGATGACCCAGCCTCAGTGCCCTGGACTGTCCATGACTCAGTTTCCCCCCAGCACCCTCCCAACACAGCCTTGGGAAATACTCCCTGGCTCTGCCATCCCCAGCACTGACTCACACAGCATCTTTGTGACCTGCCTCCTCTTGACTTTCTTCTGCCCCTGGCTGTTGTGGCAGTTGCGGCTGCTGCCAGTCTTGGCTCCCAGGGCTTCCAGCATCTTTTCTTTCTTGAGCTGCAGGCCAATAAGAAGGTAGAGAACACTGATGGTCCCCATGGGCAGGAAGAAAAAGATTATGGTGGTGATCTGGATGATGAGGTTGTAGGTCAAGCGTGGCTTCACCAGAGTGCAGATCTCTGAATCGGGCACCCGCCCCCGTCCTGGCACATAGAGAGGCTGCAGCCCATGGAGGCTGGTGTTGGGGATGGAGCAGACAACCGACAAGACCCAGATGGTGACAATGACCCTCTTGGCATGGTTCCTGGTCACCACGTACTTGGCTTTGAGCGGGTGCACCACGGCGATGTAGCGCTCCACACTCAGGGCTGTGACATTAAGGATGGAGGCGAAGCAGACTGCCTCAAAGAGCAGCGTTTTGAAGTAGCAGCCGCTGGCCCCCAGCAGGAAGGGGTAGTTGCTCCACATGTCGTACAGCTCCAGCGGCATCCCCAGCAGCAGCACCAGCAGGTCAGACACGGCCAGGCTGAACAGGTAGTAGTTGGTGGGTGTCCTCATGAACCGGTGCCGAAGGATGACGATGCAGGTGAGTGTGTTGCCCACAGCTCCCACCAAGAAGATCAGCAGGTAGATGACACAGACTGGGACAAAGAAGTTGGACCGTCGAGGTCCCAGGTACTTATCCCGCAGCTGCTCCTCTGTCAGGTTGGCATCCTTAGGGTCCAGCAAGGTCTCTGGGTGAGTCCTGTTGCTGAGATCAGGGCTGATGGGCTCCACAGGGAAGTCTTGCTGGGGCAGGGGGAACTCGGAACTGGAGCAGTTGACATAGGGATTCATGGCTGTGGAGAGATGGAGAGGTTTGCGGGATGCTTTCCCAACTTGTCTGCTCCCCCTGCTCCCACTGTCCCTCTCCCTATTGGTGTCAGGGTACCAGGATTTTGCTCATCACCAGGACTCTGAACTTTTGCACCCATCCTGCCCCAGCCACAGCCTTTCCTTTGGGAAACCACACAAACCCTCCACCTAACCTCCCTCCAGGGTTCCCAAGTGCTTCTTGTCCAATTTCCCATCTGCAAACTACCCTGGCAGCTCCCCAGTCCACTTGAGCCACTTTGCTCCATCATCAGGGGAATGTCAGCAGGGCTGTCCTCTTTCCCTGCTCTGTAAGCAGAACAGTATACAGCCCCAAACAGCCAGCTCCAAAAATCACTCCTGGCCACAATTCTATCGGATATGTAGAAGGGCTGGCAGGGCAATCATAAAACAGCCAGAGGGAAAACTGATTTTCCAACATGAGAAGGACTTACGGCTTGTTGGGAAGCTCCAGATGAATGTTGAGGTCCCACCACCACTGCGCCGGACAGGGTCAGGCTGGGGAGGGAGCGTGGGAGGGGATGGAGACTTCACTGCCTTAAGAGGCAGGCAAATGAAATCCTGCCGCTGCTTTCCCCTCGGAGCTCAGCTCGGAGGAGCCGCCTGCCCTTATCCACCTTCTCCCTCTTGTCCGCTGTCAGCTGAGAGGCTGGCGGGTGAGCCGGGGGTGTGCCAGGGGCTTCCTTTCCCACCGCTGGCCAAACAAATCGCGGTGCCGACACTCTGCTGCTGGCCGGGGCTGGCTCCTTATCTGCAGAACAATTCTGCCAAAAAGCTGCCCTTCAGAGAGAGGAAATAACGTTAAACTAATAAACTCCATTGACTTTGAGAGTCCCGGGGGAGAGCGGCACAGGCGTCTCCAGCCCCAGCGGCAGCCTTCGCAACGCCGGCATTTGTCATTTGCGTGGCCTCGGCGGTGAGTAAAACATCGATCATCCCCGCGGCCGCCCTGGCACTGTCCGGCACGGGAGCCTGTGCAGACCCACTTGTCCGGGCTCATTTCGGGGAAGTGCAGATAGACCCAGAGGCTTCCTGGGGTCTCCCCACTTCCAGATGTCCAGTCCCTGGGTCACCGAATCACTGCCCCTTGAAGCAGGTGGCTCCAGCCGGTTCCCGTCACTCTTGGATGCGAAGGAGTTGCTGCGCTCGCAGCATCGGCCGGTGCTCCGCGTCCGGCTCAGCTCCCTCCCCGTGCCCAGCGTCTATCCGCGTCCCGCCTGTCCCCCGAGCTGACATCCCTGTCCCAGGGAACACTTCTGCTTTGCCGTCGCAGACCCGCGCACACACACGCACATATATGCACGCACATGTACATAAACGCACAGGCAGACCAACTCACGGCTCCTGAGCCCCACGGAGGCGTGTCAAGGCTGAGTGTCCCCGCTGCTCCTTTCCCCTCCACGTGCTGGACCTGTCCGAGACCCGCGCGGAGCCGGCAGAGCCCACGGGCTCCCTCTCCGCCTGCGGTGGCCAAGGGCTGAGTGCTGCGGGGCGGGGGCTCCCCGGCTCCGGGCTCTCCAGCCCGCCCCAGCCCCGCAGGTGGGGAGGAGGCGGAGGGGCTGCGGGGTGGGCTGCGCTCCGTTCCACCGCTCCGTGCGACGGCAGCGGGCACTGCCACCCCGCGGGACGGGATGGGGAGGCACCCCTGGGCACAGGGATACGCGCCGGTCCCTTCATCCCCTCCGAGGGTGGTAGGGCAGGTGCACCCGGTCCCACCCAGGGATGACAGCTTCAAGGGCTCTGGCATCCCGGGACCCTCCTCCTTCAGCCTTTCCCAGCACCATCCCACCCCGCAGAGAGGCTGAGCTGGGCAGGATGGAGGTGAAAGAGCTTTTTGCAGGGCTGGATTTGAGCAGGCAGTACAGGGATCTTGGAGAAGGAGTCTGGAGAGACCTGCCAGGAGAGACCTGCTGCCAGCCCTATACCCCCCAGCACCCACCAGGGCTGAGCCCCAGCACAGCTCACTGCACTGCCGAGCCTGGTGCTTGTGGCCAGGATGTGAGGAGCTACCTAGGTTTGGTGGCCTCCAGCACCAGGACGCAGCATCTGGGGTCCTGCACCCCCAAATCTTCCTCCTGATGCCAGAGCACACAGCAGATGGGAGCAGTACCACTCACTCCTCGATGATTTTGCTCAAAGAAATTACAGAGCAGACAAGGGATGACAGGACAAGACCAGCAAAGCTCTGGGCTGTCTTGGTAGCCCTGACCTGGCCCTATGTCAGCTCCCTGCAGCAAGCAAGCATCAAGCAGAGGGGAGCTGGCAGAGCAAATATGCCAAGGGCAGGAAGGGTCTGCAGATGCCCTGAGCCTTGACTTGCCTTGGGAAATCATCTTTTTCCCCAGAGGAGAGGAACTGCCGAAGCCAAAGGCCTGGAGGGTAAATGAGTGTAAACAAGACATTACTCAAGGGAAGAAATCAAGAAGCTGGAAACAGTGTCTGAAACTGGGAGGGAGAAGGAGAAGAGCTGCTGCCTGCTCCTATGGAAGTGACAAAGGAAATGAAACTTCATCCCCTCTGGGGATGGAGACACAGTAAAACAGGGGTTTGTGGCACAATGCTGGTGACAGCTGGGACAGGACACAGGGACAGCAGCCAGATGATGCTGGCAGGGGCTCAGCAGGGCTGGTTTGGCAGATGCCAGGATGGGTGACAGTGCCAGGGAACTGGCATGTTTCAGGTCACAGCCCCTGGGTGGCAGAGCCACAAACGGTAAGTAATGAGGCAGGGATTTCTGTGCACAGGGTGTTTGCCCTGGGGGATGCCTGAGGCAGGGAACAGATCTGTGCCAGTGCAGAGGCAGGCTGGGCAGCTCTCTGGGACTGACTTCATATCACTTCTTTCCATTGGATCTGTTTCTTTCTGCATCCCACCTCTAGGTCCTCACAAATATTACACTCCTTTAAAATTATCCATTCTCTCTTTCAATTTTCAGATAAACCAAATAACCAGGAGGTGACGACCCCTCTTCCTCTACTGCTGCCCCACTGCTTAAAAGAGGGAAAACTGCACACGGGAGCAGGATGCTTCAGACAATTCCCCTTGTCAGCTATTTTATTATATTAACCCTATCTGGGGAGGTAACAGAGAGGATGGCCACCTGTAAACCAAAACCTGCTGCTCCCCGTGGTCTGTCAGCCACAGCCCAGCCCTCTCTGTGGCCAGAACATCTCTGGGTTAGGCTGGAAGTAAACAAGCCAGGGCACCCATGAAGCTCCCTTTGTAACCCAGTTCCCTGCTGCACCCATCCCTCCCAGAGGGCCAGCCAGTGCAGAGGTTGTCCCTGTGGGCAGCTGGGTACCCCACGAGTGGGTTAAGGCTGCCACACAGAAGCTGAGCAAGGCCCAGCTCTGCAGCCGTGCCAGGAGAATAAAGAAGCTGAAAGAGAAGGCAAAGATCAGTTTCAAAACTCGAGAGGCATAGCCCTAATAACCTACTGCATTCACTTCTGGCTCCTTTCAAGAGTGCATCACACAGTAGTTGCAGGGCAGCCCAGCACAGCCTTGTAGAGCTGTCTGTGCTCTGTCCCCATTTCTTCCTGCACTTTGCAGATTTAATTAACACCCTCTGGTTCTGAACACAAGAAACCTCCAAGCCACAGAGTGACATTGCATCCAAGAGGGAAACTGAGGCACAAACAGTTCCTTATCTCCTCCGTGCCACCCTGCAGCAGGCAAGAGCCCCTGGGGTGTATTCTTCTGCCAGAGAAGGAAACACATGAGCAGCCTCTTCTCAGGGTATTGGTGCAGCAAATTTTCCAGGGCAGGGATAGTCAGCACAGAGAGAACAGGGTCATAAAGACTTTGCACAAGAATAAACCCTCTCCCCTTGGAGGGTAAGCAAATCTCTTGGCCATGGGGATGTAAATGGCTCTTCTCTCCCTGCTGGGAGCTGCCTGCTCAAAGCTGCCCCTCTTTGGTCACCTGGAGATGATGTGTCTAGAGGATGCATTTCAGAGAGCAGGAGGATGCTTATTTGAGACCTCAAGGCCAGGAAGGACCACTCAGACCCACGGGGCACCAAACAAGCCTGGATCTGGATAATTTTGCACAGACAGAGGTGAAGGTAGGTCAGTGTGGTGGCCTTTTCAAAGCAGTCCTGCTGTGATTTACCCAGCAGAGCCCACCCACCCATCATTGTCTGTGCGGGACACCCTCCTGTAATAATTTTTTAGCCATCACTGTCCTGTGCATCTCTACTCACTAACTCTCCAGAGGCCTTTTTCACTGTGTAACAGCTGCACCCAAAAATCTCAGCTCAGCATTTTTACCTCCTTTTCCCCTCTCACACAGCCTAAGCAGGTGACATCTTAACCCCTTACAGCAGTGGCAGCTCTTGGTAGATCTCCAAATCCTTTTCTGAGCTGGTCATAAACTTGCCAGCACCTTTTCCAGAATGCAGGCATCTGGCAAAGGAACAGCAAGGAGCCTTTGCTCCTCTGGGACAGCTGTCTGTGTTCCTACAGGATGCAGGGCAGGTGCCCTACTCACAGCCTGGGGTTTCTCCCTCCAATAATTTCTGCACCTAAAGCCCCACAGCTCATTTGAGGAATAGCTGGTGAGGGACATTTCTCCTCTACCCTAAACCTCCAAACGAGGCTGAAAGGAGGAAGAATGAAGGAAAAACAAACAACAAAATAAAAAAAGGACCATTTCAATATTCACTAGGATGAAAGCAATCAGCTTTCTAAGGAACAGCAAAATTGGCCTTTGCTCCACAGCTTGTGTCCTCTGGGTCTGCTGAGGGGACAGAAAAGGCAGGCACTCTATGAGCAGGTATTCAGGCTCCATGGCAACCATAATTTTGCTAATCAGGGCCAGCACAGACTTGAAGTGCTTTTTCACCTGGCAGGAGCACTGGGCTTTTGCCATTAGGCCGAATTACCCTGGGGTGCTGCCTTGGCCATGCCCCCTGGGCAGTGATGGAATTGGATGAAGGCTGGCTGCAGCCAAGGCATCCTGAAAAGAATCTGCACAGTTCTAACTCTGTGCCCTCCATCCAGCACCAGGCTGGGGACCACGTTGTTCAGCTGAGGTCAGAATGAATCACCCAAGATCAGAAAGGATGAGGTTATTTCACCCCAAGCTGTGGATGTGTCTGTTGGCCGAGGCTTTGCTAATAGCACACTGTTTTCCTGTCTCCCCCTTGCACCTCTTTCAGCTCCTGTTTGATGCTGCCCCACAGCACCATGCAGGGTCATCAGAGGTGGCAGAGCCAACACTGGCATTGCAACCAGTAATGGAGATGGCATTTTGTACCTGGAGATGAGAGATGCAGCTGCAAGAAGGAGGGGGATGTCTTGTGGCCTTCAGTCTCACCCTAAGGGCATGGCTACCACCACATTTTCCTGAACCTGAAAAATCCAAGCTTGGGGACGATGAGAGGTAGCCCACAGCAGGTCCCAGGGCTGCAGCAGAGTGCTCTGCCAGCCCCAGGAGCAGCAAGCCAGCTGTGATGTAAATCTGTCATTGTGGCTGAAATCTGCTCTATGACAAAGGCTGTGGCACACTTGGTGGGCAGGAGGGACCCAGCACCTGGCCAAACCAGCTCTGCCTTTCCTCAGCAGCAGAGCCAAGCCAGGGCACACCCAAAGGAGCATTTTGCCAGCTGAAAACATCCTGGCCAACCCATAATGAGCTTGGGACCATCTCAGCTATAGCAAGTCCATCTCCAAAACACATTTAAATGGAGCACAGGTCCAGGGCATTTTACCAAGCATCGAGAAGTCACTTTATGGCTTTATTTGTTACTTTCCAAGTCTCCTCCTTTTTTAGGTATCAAACATATGTAACTGCATGGCACAGCACAGGTTTGGCCTCCCTCCCCTACTCTTGGTTCAGAGCCACTTGGCACTCACAGGTCGATTTATGGTGCCCCCCAGGGCTTCCAGGATTGATTGCCAGGACTTGTTACATCTCCCACTGGGCCATGAGAGATATTAATTCCCTATCTATGCACAGCTCTCAGCACCCAACTCATGTCTTTAAATGTGCCTGGGAAGAGGCTTTCAGCTGGAAGCAAAAACAGCTGCTCAAGCTCTGCAAAACCTCATTTGCAAAGAACACCGGGCGAGGAAATGACATGTCTGTGATGGGATTTCATTTGCCATGTAGTGACTCACTCTCCAAGTCAAGATCAAAACCTCCAGTCATAAAGAACCCCCAATCAGCTGCAACAACATCCCAAAGAAACACAAGCATGGCAGCAAATAGAGACACAGGATAGAGAGGGAAACTCGTCACAGGATTTGCGGGTGCAAAGTCACTTGCAAATGAGCACCTCCCAGGTCTGGCATGGGACAGGGCTGAGGGGCAGGACCATGGGGGTGGCAGGGCTGAGGTTTGCTGTGAGTGCCTTGTTCTTCATGCTGACACCCCCAGACACCAATTTAATCATCACATTAATGACACCACAATTTTCCTTATTGCTTTGTTCTTCGCAGTGCAACAGCTGACAACTGGGGAGGATGGGAGCATCTTACACTTGTTGTTGGCACTTTTGCTGCTTCACTGGGAGAAAAAAGGAGCTGGGGTGCACCTTCCCTATGCAAGAAGTACCACACTGCTCCATGCACTGAGACAGGATTTTACTCTAAGTCTCATTTTCCAGGTACCAATAGGGCTGTATTTTTCCACTCTTGTTTTGCATCCAAAAGAAATTCAACTAAAACAAAGTGTGACACATGCACAATCTTTCATTTTTTCCATCAGAAAATTTATGCTGCATATAGAGACAGTTAAAGCTTAAAGAACATTATGAACTCTCAGAGATGGCAGTGTAGAAACTTCAGCATGAATGAAAGTTTTCTGAGCCCCAGTAGGAAAAAAAAAAGCCACAAATGTGAATGAACAGCCTGAAACACTCCTGCCCACTGAGAAAAGAAATCTAGCAAATTGGTGGAGCTGGCAGGGTTCATCTCCAAGCACAGGCAGCAAATGGCACCTGAATTTGTGAGACAGCTGCCAGCACTGCTGCTGTGCTAGAGAGCAGGGGATGCACAGACTCCAGTGGATCCAGCCTCTTCAGAATCTTGTGGTGTTTTGCTGCCGGCAAATTCGATCTGGACATGAAGAGAGCTCCACGGTGAGCTCCCAGTTCTTCTGTAACTTGCCTGAGCATCCTTTGGTTCAGGGAAAAGGGATCATTGCAGAGGCCAGGGAGACTGAAGCACCCAGGAGTCTGATTTTTGCTCTGGGATAGATCAGATGTATCACACCAGGATGGGCAAAGAGCAGAAATGTGAGAAATGCCATAGGCTGGGCTTTTCAGAGGGCTCACCTGTGTTTCCCAGGGCTGTCAGCATCACCTCAGCCTCTCCAGCAGCAAGCAGAGGTCACTCAGTGTGGCACAGGATGGGCAGAACAAGAAGTCACAGGGACAAGGCACATCAGCATAGTTATGGTGTGACACACACAGTGATGGAGTGAAGCAGATATGGGGACACAGGCACTAACAGGTTAACCAGACAGATGCAGGGTGCCAGTCCAAATGACACCCACCCAGGGGACCACAGCAAGACACCACAGTCATCCTGCCATTAACTGAGACCAGGGGATGGAAGACAATTAGGGATGACATTTTTCTCTAAGTGGAGGGATAGGGATGAGAGACTCTCAGCCTGATTTTCACACTCTGAAGGAAACTGGAAGGAATAATTAAACATCCCACCTGCACCCACTAAGTGTAATCCCAAACCCACATCTCACAAGCACAGCAGGTCCAGCCAGTCCAGTTCCCCTCTCCAGCAGGATGGTGGTGAGTGGGAGAAAGCCAGACTGTCCCAGTCATGCTTCAGGAAAATTCCCAGTGTTGTCCAGTACACTATGCTCCCAAACCAGGGAACAGGCTCTGGCATGGCAGTACAGCTCTGCTGCCACCACCTTTCAAGCCTGGAGACAGCAGTATCTCCCTCCTGCCCCATTAGCCCTCCAGCTGGGCTTCCCACAGCTCTTTTATATTCCTGGCACCACCCATACCTGGGCCAGGCTGGGCAGAACCTGGGAAGGGACGGGCTGGGTGAACCCTACACTTGCCAGCCACCAGCCTGATGCCACTCTCATCAGCAGCTCTAGAGGAGAGGGTTGGGGACAGCAGTGCATCCACATGTTTCAACTGCCCTGTCCCACTCCATCCCAGCAGTCCACTCTCCTATGCCTCAGTTTCCCTTTTTGTTCCTGCCTGCCACAGCAATTCTAAGGAAATTCCTGTTTTCTCCTCTCTTCCCTCCTTGAGGTGTTTCCCAGATGGACAGGCAACTTTCCCCATCTCAGCTGTCTCACCACAAGGCTTGGGACATGCACACCCTGCTTCCAGCATCTCTGGGACTGCTGTGAAGAGTCTGGGGCACAAACTCAACCCATGAAAGTGTTTTCCCCTTGATGGCCATGATGGGGTTTCCCAGCCAGGCTTGACAGCCTCCCAGAAGTGTCTTGGTCTCTGATTGTTTCCATGCCCCAAAGTCCCCAAGAACTGAACATTTCCAGTCACTTTACCAGGAAGTCAGGATTAAATGCCAGGTCTGGCTGGGATTTCCTCTCCTTGTCTGTGCCAGACTGCTCTGGCAGCAGTGCTGAATAGCAGCCTGGCACTGTCTGCCTGGATTTGGCCCAGATCCCATTTATTCCATGATTTTCCCTGGCCCATAGCCTTTCTACTTCTTGTTGACACTGTGGCAACCTCCTGCTCTCAGCCCCAACCTCTGATGTGCCCAAAATTTCCCTCATGCAGGTGAAGAGCTGGAGCCCTCAGACCTCCTGGCTGATGCAGAAAGCAGCAGTTTTTTGGAAAGCAGGAATTTCAAGGACTTTGGTAGATTAGACACATGGTCAAAATGTGGCACCTAATTCACTCAGGACAGGTTTAAATCCCCTTCCACATGGCTGCCACTAATGATGGGCATTAAATAAACGAGCAAATGCTGGGCAAATGGGAGGGACTTTCCTCTGACATCATGCAGCATCGGCTGAGATTTTTATTCTCTGACTCTCCCTCCACCCATCTCCCATCCCCATCTGGCAGGTTATTTCCATCCTGCTCCCTTTTCCCACCAACCGTGTGTCCAACAGTACCCAAACCTGTGGAGCGATGAGGTGTGAACAGGAAAGCTTCTGGTGCAAAGCCACGAGCTGCCGTTCCAAAAGCACCAGGAGCATCGTTTCAAACCCTCCCTTTCTGGTGCCTTGCGTCTGCATTAATTTAGGCTAATTACATCCATCATAAAGCGATCAGAGCAGAGACCTTCACCCCGCTCTGAGTTCGGACGTGGTGTCGGATGATGGTTTGAACTGGGGGAAACACACTTTTCAGAGCGATGATTCGGGGCTGCTCCGAGGTCTGGGAACACCGTCTTTGCTGCCACAGGCGCTGTTTTCCGATCTGTCCGCTCTCAAATTGCCCGCACAGGCGCCTGGGCTGGAGGAGAGCTCCGGCAGCCCCCCGGGACAGGGACAGCCCATGGACGGACAGACGCCGGGATTTCCTCGAGGGATGTGTGGCGGCTGGCAGGAGGCGTCGGGGCATTTGCAAGCCGCACGGAGGGTGACAGTCCCCGTTTGCCTCCCGGGCTGTGGCGTGTCGGGGCGGCCGCGCCCACGATCCGCGTTCTTTGGGCTCCCTCTGGTGGGAACGCGTGGGAGCTCCGGCGTGTCCCGCAGCCCCGAGGCCACCGCGGGTCACGCCCAGCCGGTGTGCGGCTCCCGGGCACGGCAGGCATCCGCCCGCACCCCTGCCGGGCTGGAGCGGTGGGGATGGCGCTGTGCCCGCTCGCTGCAGCCCCCGGGACACCCCGCGATGGGCGCGGTGATGGGGTACCCCGGGGGTGTGCTGGCATGGTGACCCCCTGGAGATCTCCTGCTTGTCCATGGAAAGGTGTGAGGGATTTCCGGGAAAATGGAGAAGAAGGAATATGAAATGGGGTAAGGGAGAAGGGGTGCAAAATGTGGAAAGAAAGTCTGCATGTGGCAGAGAGCCTCTCTTGAGACTTGGGAGGTAGAGCAGATTCCCCCCATATCATATCTTTCCATCATATCTTTCCGTGTCTGGCCATTTGTGGTCATTTATTTTTCCCTTTCCCTTGCTCAGGGGACTTGCCCAGGATTCCTCACCAGATCAGCAGGTACTTGACCCCCTCAGTGTAGTCACAATTTGGGGGTGGCCAGAGCAGGTGGGGTACAGCAATGGGGTTGATGGGTTGGGGAAGCAGGGTACAGCAGTGGGAGAGCCAGACAGTGGGGAAGATTTTGGGAGACTTGGGGTGGTGGGAGTGAGACATAAACCCCCTTGGTGTTCAGGACAGCCTGGGAGAGCAGTGCTGCCCAGCTTGGTCTCTCCACCCGGGAAGAGGACAAGGGGTTTGTGGAAGTGTCATGTGTCCACACGATGGCACCAGACCCGGAGCAGTGTCCCCAGCCATGATGGCATGGCAGGATACTGTCCCCAAGCCTTGGAGCTGTGTGATCCTGCATCTCGGAGCAATGATGGCGTTTTTGGCAGTGCCCCACTCGAGGGTAAGAGCTGTGCAACAGCTCCCTGCCAGCACCCCCTGCCAGCACCCCCTCCTCTCAGCATCCCTCCGGCTTTGGATGTTCCTGCTTTTGCTCCAGGTGTAAAACGGGAGAGAGGTGTCTAAAACTTGATCCTTGTTTCTCTGCTTCATCCCCCGGTCTCATCTTCTGTCTCGTCTCTACTAGCCTCACCTGGCTCAGGTGTGCACAGAGCTGCCTGGCCTGGCAGTAAATCCCTCTGCCAGGGGCAGAGCTTCCCACCTCTCCACCCTCCAGACAAACCACAACCCCCACCGTGGGAAAGAGGGAGGTAGTGAGTGGAGGAGATGGATGCAGGGGAGTTGGAGTTTGAAGGTCCTGCCTTGTCCTCGAGCAGCTGGCAGGGCTTTGACCATCCTGTCCTGTGCCACAATAGTCTGGGTGAGGAGCAGGAGCCAGGCTGGAGCCACCACAGAGGGCCTGGGATTGTAATGACTGCAATAATGACAACCCTACAAATACCTGTGTTAAACCACAGGCTCTGTGAGGGTCCTGGGGATCCTGCATGGGCTCAGCGCCAGCAGGACTAACCCCCAAACCTCTCAGTGGGCAGTCAGGCTCTCCTCAATCCTCAGTGCAGACCTTTGCTCTGGGCTGACTGCTGCAGGACAGAATTCCCTTGGCTTTACCTGATGACCTCTTCCCAAGGGAAACAGGATATCCTTCCTGTCCCCTCATGGCAGCCAGATTTTCCCCTGAGTGTCTTCCATAAGGTAGCAGAGGATCCTATTAACAGAGGATAAGGCCACCAGAGGGGACTTTGGCTAAGGGTCCCTCAGATGGAGCTCCCACTTTGCCCATGTGCTTTGGCAGGGTGAGTGGGGGCTTTCCTCTGCTCTCAGCTTCACCTGCTGCCAAGTTTACAAAGGCTTGGTGTGGAGTTTTCCTTGTGGTCTCCGCAGTGATCCAGGAGGTCCAACAGAGCAGCAGCACACACAGTGTTCCCTGTGCCATCAGCAGGACAGGAATGTGTCCCATGTGGGGCTGTGAGCCCTTCTACCCCTTGCTCCATCCCCCAGCCACAGCTCCAGCCAGACCACCCATCTCCATGGCTTCAGCAGAAAGCCTTACCCTGCTCTTTCCCCAGCTGGCACTTTCCCTGGGGAGTCAGCCGAGCTCCCCATCCCCACATCCTCCATCCCTCCGGAGTCCCACAGCCCCCCAGCCCTGGGAAGCTCAGCAGCTGTTGAACCAGCAGCGAGCCAAGATCCCGTCACAGCAAAGAGCGTCTCGGTGCAGCCTCACACTCCTCCGTCTGCCTGCCTCCATCTGCCAGCTCTTGTCCTACATCTTGGCTGGCAGCACCATGTGAACGGCGTCTGCCCCTTCCCATCCCTCTGTCCTCTCCATCCCGCCTGTGCAGGATGGACATTTGGCTCAAAGGTCTCCACAAAGCTTTGGAAATAACACAGAGGCTGAAGGCTCACCAGGGCAAGGGAAGACACTGCAGGACACTTGGTTTGGCCAAACCCAGGGTTTCACCAAGGGATGCTGAGCTATTAACCCTGGGAAACCCCTTTCCCACTCAGCATCCTTAGGAGGGCTCAGGCCGCATATCCTGGCTTTCCCCATCTCCCTCTCTCCAAAAAAGCTGGCTGCTGCCTGCCCAGCATGGCTCTAAGTAGCTTTGGCTAAACCCCTGTCTGGTGGAAGCTGCTAATCCCTGTGGTTTCATGGCCAGCAGGATCACCAGAGTGGGCAGCAGGCTTGAGGGTGGCAGGATGGAGGGATGGGGCAGGTCCCCAGGAAAAAGGGGCAGTGAGCGGACATGCCCGCAGGAGCATGAGCAAAGCTGACAGCCATGATGGTGCCTGGCCTGACCGGGGTCCCAGAGCCAGTGGCAGGACAGGAGCAGGGATTTGTGCCTCAGAAGGAGAAGCTCCATTGCTTTCCATGGAGCAGATGTCAGGGTTTAGGAATAAATCGCCTCCAGCAGGAATGAAAGCTGGTGAGATGCAAAACCCACGGCCTCTCAGCAGCCGCAGGGACTGGGACCAGAGCAGAAAATGGGCTGCAGCACCGGGACGTGGCTGAGACCCCCCATCGCCCCCATGCCCCCCATGCCCACTCCCCACGCAGCCCAGCCCCACCGCTGCCCGTTTCCACGGGGAAGCGCGTTTCCCGTGGAACGAGAGGACGTTCCCGACGCGGGCAGCTTTTCCGCCAGGATTTCTAAAAATAATACCTCGGGACAAGCCAAGGGAAAAAAAAAAAAAAAAAAAAAAAAAAGCAGCTTTATTTTCCTTTTTCCACTGTTTCAATGCGAAGCTTTAGCGTTCCCCTGGGAGGACACCACCCTCCCCGCCTCCGTGCCCGCCCCCCGCCCGGGGGTACGTGGGGGGAGCTCCGCGGCTCCGGCCCCAGGACCGCCCCCCGGCCCCGGGGGAGGCCCCGCATCCCCCCCGCCGCACCGGCCGTCGCCATAGCGACAGTGACCTCACACGAGGATGGGCGAGCGGACCGGTCGCGTAGCAACAGCCCCGGTGACATCAGAAGCCCGGTGCGGTTCCCACGGCAACCCGCGGGGCAGGGAGGGAGACAGGGGCCGTTCGCGGGGGGACCCCGGGCCGGAGGGGCTGGAGCATGGCAGGGTCCCCCCGCCCCACTGCCACCGCCTCCCCGAGAGCCCCCGAGCCCCGCGGGAAAAGGGTTAATGTGAATAAATCGGCATTTCTTAGAGACGTCACCCCCGGTGCAGCCAACGGCGTGGGGGTGGGGCAGAGAGGGAAATGAGCCCCGGTCGGACCTCACGGGGGTCTCGGGGGGCAAAAATAGGCAACATACCTCCCTCGTCCCCAAACCCCTCAGCGTCGCTCAGCAGCATCTCAACCCCGTTCGGGGACACCAGCCCTACCCCGGTGTTCCCCCCATGCTGGGCAGGGGACGGAGCTGAGGTACTGTGGGGGACACGGCAGCAGCGGCTCTTGATGGAGAAGCACGGCAAGGTTTAGGCTGGGTGCTCCTGGGGTGCAGCCGGGTGAGTGCATGTCCTGGGCGAATGAGATGCTTCCTGCCCCCCAGGCAAACCCACCTGCACCCTCCATCTCCGGGAGCTACATCCTTCCCCCACCACTGAGGACACTTCTCACCTTGGCAAACACATTCCCAGGCCCTTCACACACTCTCCCGTGGCTCCAAGCCCTGGATATCCCTCCAGCCTCACGTGAGGCCAGGGAAAAGGGCAGCTTTTTTGGACCCTCGATAAACTTCTCACCACCCTGGGCTACCAGTCCTCACGCTGGGACGGTAAGGTGATGCTCAGAGGGGTGACCGGTGTCACCAGAGGCTTTTGCAGAAGTTTATCCCCAGTGTCACCAGTGTCCCCAGTGGGATTAGCCACTAGATTGCACTCTTGCTTTGCGCACGGGAGAGGGAACTGGCAGGTACTTGGCAGCAGGGAGCAGGATGCTGGAGGCAGCCTGCTCACCCAAGCACTACCCACCACGCAAGATGCAATTCCAAACGGGGCGCGCTGCAGCGGCTGGGAGACAGCCAGCTCCTCCAGCCCCGCCGGCAGCCAAAAATAACCACGGCGGGGTGACTTTCAGCGGGGAAGTGAGCTGCATGGCTCTACGGGCAGGGTGCTGCGTGCTGATATGCTGCTGCCTCCAGGGCAGCGACTGCTCAAACCTTGGGATGAAAGTGGCAAGGATCAGGGGATGCTTTCGGTGGGGGAAGAGGGCTGGATCTGTTTTGCAGCTCGTCTGGACACATTCCCATCAGTGGGATAAACAGCCCTTCCTGGGACAGCTGGCTCCGCAGGAGAGCACCTACGTGCCAGCCACTCACCATCGCTGGGAGAGGCTGGATTCATCCCCATGACCCAACGCATGCTGCAAATTCCCCTCATGCATTTATTTCCCTCTCGGTCACTGTGACTCACGCTCTCCATCTGCCTGTTTACAGCCTGTTTTCCCAAGGTCCCTGCGGAGGCAACGACTGGCTGGGAGGAACTGGGCTATTTGCCCAGATCCTTGAGGGAAAGCCCCCAGAAGTCTGGGAGCAGGAGGGAAGGGGCAGGGGCTGGACGCCTGCATGCTGGGACTGTTCTTGAAGGACAGAGGCCACTGTGTATCCCACAGCCTGGCTACACCCACAAACTGGCTACACCCAGGAGCCCAGGGCAACTCTGAGTCTGGCACCACCAGCCCTGCCTGGCATTGCCCTGGCAGCTGGGTGCCTGAGGGCAGAGGTGGGTTCCACCCACACGGCTCCAGCTCCAAAGGTCAAGTGTCACCAGCCGGGAAATGGCACCTACACTGCCTTCCTTCATCTCCTATCAGTGGGGGCTCAGCATGCCAAGGCCTTTTGGGCCAGGGATGAGGGGAAGGCTCTCAACAGAGTCACAAAGGGCTGATGACAAGGGAAGGGCAGGAGGATGGAGGGAGCTCCCAAGGGCTGGCAGGTCACCCTTGAAATAGCTCCAAAGGAAGGTTCCCAGTGTGAGCACACCCTCTGTGCATCCCAGCTCTGCTTCCCTGGGGATGCTGAGGCACAGGGGAGGGGGAGCGGCTGTGCTTTCTGGTTTCACGGTGCATCTGTGCCCTTTGAATCCCCATGAGAATGTGGAGGTGGTAAAATGTCACCAGCTGGGCCGCGGGGAAGGGGGCCGGACGAGAAAAACCCCAACAAAGGGTGGCCATTGTCTGGGGAGAGGCAGGGGGGCTGGCGGGGGAGCCTGCTGAGTGCCCCTCGCCCCCCAACCCCCACTGCCCCACAGCTCAGGTGCCGATGAAAAGGCAGCTTTATCCCCCCAAGCCCTTCGTGGGAGGCGATGCAGATCCCCAGCATCTCGGGCCATGGTCCAAATGTGCCCCCTTAGGGAAGCAGGGGGAGGTGAAGGGGAGCACGGTGTGCCCCAGCCCCCTGAACCCACTCCATGCTGCTAGGGCTGCTCTCCTCCATCCAGCCTACCATTCCCACTTCCCGGCAAGCCTGACCTGCGTAGGCAGATGGGACAATCCCATTCAGGCTCGAGGAGCAGCCCAGCCTCCCGCCCAGCTCCTGCATTTCAGGGCCTTTTATGGCCATTGGCTCCAGCAGGGCGCTGGGTCCCTGCCAGGCAGGGGGAAGGGACACTGGTGGGGTCACCTGGGGATGCCCTGAGGGTGGCTCACCCTCTGCCATCCCTGGCACTGGGTCCTGCTGTAGAACAGCAGCGTTGTGGGGACACTGCATCCTGTACACTTCCAAGTTTACTTTGTGCCTGCTGTGTGCACTGAGACAGATGGATCGAGGGCTACTCCCAAATGCTTGGCAAGGGTGTCACAAACCCCACAGTGGAGGAACTGAGGCACAAAAAGCCCCCTTCTGTCATGGAGCAGGGCTGAACACCCCAGCCTGAATTTGGGGTGAGGTGTCAGAGAGCTGGTGGCACAGGGTGGGTGGCAGAAGGTGAGCCCTCACCTCCATCCCTGGGCTGCCGAGATCCCGTGCTCTGCCCTGGAGCTGGCTGCACACAGGCAGAGGCAAAGCAGTCCCCCAGCCCCGGGATGAAAGGTGTTCCCGCAAACATCACCCGTCATTTCCTCCTCCGTGGCGGGAGCTATGGAACAGGTTCTTCAGCAACCCCCTGGCATGGCGACAGGACAGGGAGAGGCCAGGAAAGGAGCCAGCTGAGACTTGGCACTGCTGTCCAGAACCGCCCTGTGCGCCGTCGGGAAAGAGGCACCCCAAACCCTGGCTGTGCTGGTGGGAAACCAAGCTGGATGGGTGCTGGGGGGTGCTGTGTGGGCCACTAATTTTGGCCAAACCCCCTGGGAGGCAGATGATGGGGAAAACATCGATGTAGTGTGTTCACAGGGTTGGGACCCAAATCTACCCAGCAGCAGAGCAAGGTGGCCAAGGCTGCATCCTATCCCGCTGGCTCAATGGTGAGATCCTCCCAGCTGTAAACCAGGATCCCAACCAGGTTCCCCATCCCTGTTTCTGTGCCAGGGGCTGCTGGAAGCAGGGGGCAGACATGCTGGCAGCTCTGCAGCACATGTATCCCAGTGTGAGCCCAAGTGTGGGCGTTTACGGGGCTTTGACGCAGGAGATGTGTGATGGAGGAATTGTTGCCAGGCTCAGGGAAGGATCCAATCGCACCAGGGTGCTTTCGGCAGATTAAGGATTGGAAAGCTCTGGTAATTACTTTGCAGTATAAAAATAGGTCTGGCTTTATCCCTCGCCCTGATCTCCCACTCCTGCCTCTCCCTGCCTCACTCCTTCCCCCAACCCAAAGGCGAGCAGATGCCATGCACCCAGCGAGCACGGCAGGAGGGAACAACACAGCTGCTGGCCTGGTGCTGGCGTTTCTGGGTGGAAGGGGTAAAAAAGATGGAGAGGGGGTCTGGGATGGGGTGGTGACAGCAGCACAGCAATGGCATCTGGCTGGCATGTGCAAACTGTGTGGATTAGGAGGCTGGAAGAGGAGCTGGGGCACACAGAGGCATCCCCACATACTGCGAGGCTTTGTGCCAGGGAGGGAAGAGCCTGGAGACATCAGCAGAGCAGATGTCTGGTCAGGAGAGGACCAAGTCTGTGGGAACATCTGACACAAAGAGGGAACATGGCTCCAGCACTGGCCTTCACCACATGCTGGTAGATCCAGCAGGACCCAAGAGAAGGCTGCTGCACACACAGAGTATGGAGCAGCATGGATTGTCTCGGGGCAGTTCCCAGACCTCTCATTTCCCTTTGCTGGGGTCTGGGAACACATGGTGGTTGGAATCACAGGTACCAAGCATGTGGAAAACATCCCAGACATGCAGTCCCACCTGTCTTCTCACCTTCTCCTGCAGGCTGCAATACCTCTGGCCAAATTGTGTCTCACAGCAAAATCAAAACACAAACTCTCCCTCTTGTCCCCATCCTTGCACAGTGGGGTATTCCTTTGGCAGAGCCTGGATGGCCCAGGCCAGAGCAAAAGCTGCTCCCTGCACCTTCCCTGTGAGGCCTCCACAGCACCCAGCATGCAGGCAGCGTTGCAGGCAGCGTTGCAGGCAGGAACCTGTATTCTGGCAGCGAGCCCCAGCATGTTCCATGCAGCTCGTTCAGCCCTGCAGGCTCCCACCCACCCCGGCCCGCCGGGGAAACGGCTCAGCTGCATCCAGAGGCTTCTGGATGCGGGGGGCAGCAGCTGCCAGCCCAGTTCCAGGCCGTGCAAACCTCGGGCTAGTGGAGCAGTGCTATAAATATCTCCCCTTGCGAGACCCGGTCACGCAGCCGAGATCATGCAAGGGGAAGTGCTGCCCTCCTGCAGGTCTCCGAGCCTCGGTGCCTGCGCAGCGCAACCCTGCCGCCCGGAGTCCCCCCATCTCCTGGTTCATGGCCGGGGCACTGGGGTGCAGAGCCCAGAGGTGGCTGGCAGAACATTGAGCAGATCATGTGGGCAAGCACAGGCGACACTTCTGCCACCGGCACAGAGAATGGCAAACGGTAGCCCCATGGATCCCCCATCTGCCCTCCAGCCACCCCCAACGCTCCTTTACAAGCACAACACCCCTAAACCCACATCGTATGGGGCCACAAATCCCCCGCATGAGACCCCCATGCCCGCCTGCATATTGACCCTTCCTGCCTCACTCTGGGCACTCTGCACCCCCTGACCCATATGCAAATCCTGCAGCCCCTCTGTACCATGAAACCTGCGTAGGATGACTAGGGGGACAGAACCTCCTCAGCCGCCGGGATGGCTGCAATCCCTGCTCCCTGCAGAGCCCCCAGCCCCGAGCAGCCCCCACCCCAGGGAGGGGAGGAATGCTGCCCAGGCACACCCAGCCCTTGCACCACGCACCGTCGCCCCCAGCCCGGTTTGGAAACGAACGACGCACCCCTCCCGCCGGTACTTTTCCATACACACCCTCCTTGGTCCTTTGTTCTGTGCAAATCCCGGATCCGGCCCGCTCTCGGCACGGGAGCTGCATATACCCCCTGCCATCCCCGGATTCACCCTCCAGCGAATCCCCCACCGGCTGCCCCGCTGCCCTCGGAGGGGGCGCGGGCGGGGGTCCCGGGACGCGGGGAGCTGAGCTCCGGCCCGGCCGCCCCCGCCCGCTTGCCTGCTGCGGCCGCTGCCTCCTTCGCTTCTACCCGGAGCCGGGACACCGGAGCCGCCGGGGTGCGCAGCCGCCATGGGGCACCGGAGCCTCCCAAGGGTACCGGAGCCGCTCGGGATTACGGGAGGTGCCGAGCTGCCCAAAGGTACCGACCCACCGCGGTGCCCGGGCCGCCGGGGCCGGTCTCGGTGCCGCCGCTCTCCTCCGCTCCTCCCCGCCCGCGCCGCTGCCTCCCGCTCCCCCCGGGCCGCCACCGCGGGGCCCGGCCGGGGGGGCTGCGCGTTCCCCGCCCCGCTGCCGGGGAATGGGGACCAGGACTGCGGCTGAGGAAGGACCCCGATCCCCCCCGCCCCTCAATCCTCACTGCAGTGGTGGATGTGGTCTCACACACCCCACTTCGCTGAAGGTTCCCCCACTTCGCTGAAGGTTCCCCCCCTCCCCGCCCCAAATATCTGCTTCTGCAAGGTCTGCCGCCCCCCCCCCCCCCCCCAATACTGCCGTTTCCCGTATTCCTGGCCTCTGCTCCCCAGCATCCCCCTGTACCTACATGCAGAGTTCTGCTCTTACCAGAGCCCTTTCTTCCACTCACTCTTCAATCGCTGCTTCCAGGGGTGCTGCTGGCAGGGTGGCCCACAGCTCTCCCCTTTCTGGGGTGTAGATGACCCCCCACACACAGCCACAGATGCCCCAGCTGCAGCATTCAGTCCCACCACGGACACAGCCCTAACCATGTATCTTCCCGCAGGGAAGTGGGGCTCCCTGCCTCTCCCAAAGCAGGTCTCACCTCCCTTTCCCCTTGCCATAGGGACCATCTGTGCTGTGGGGAGAGGTTGTTCTGCCCCGGGCTCTGCAGCTGGAGCAAGCAAGACCCCAAGATGAGAGTGGGGCAGGATGCCATGGCAGCATGGGGCAGGGGAGAGGGGTGCAGAGCTACCCCCATGCAAACCAAAAGTATCTCCCAGTGTGTACTAAGGGACATGCTGGGGCTGTTATGAGGACAGAGAGTTTCAGCAGGTACTTGAGGAGAAGAGGAAGGGGTAACCAGTCCCTCCTGCTTGGCCTCTGGTCCTGAGCTTCCCATACAGCAATGGAGGGGTGCAGCTGACTGGCTGGGGAGGGATCCCAGCAGGGCCACAGCAGTCACAGCCTACGGCTGTGCTAAGAAATCCAAGTGCCACCAGAGGGACTTTTTGCTTGCCTTGGCTGTGCCCCCTGGCCAGCAAAGCGCCCGTGGGCAGCCACAGCCCACCCGCAGGTCCAACCTGTCTCTGACCACCCACCTCCTGAACCCAGTTCTGGGTCACTGCCACCACCCTGTCCCTGCCCCGAGCTGCTGCAGATGAGCCACTCTGATCTGCTCTCTCTGTGGTGGAGAAGGACTTGCTGGAAGGAAGGAAGGAAGGAAAGCTGAGCTGCTCTGGCAAGGAAAAGGCAAGTTAAACCCCCCTCAATCCCTGTTTTAGTGGGGAAATCTGCACAAATCCAGCGTTACCCTGGTGGTTTGGGGCTGGGGCAGTGCCCAGCTGCTGGCAGTGCCTGCACAGCCTGGCACAGCCCTCCCTGGCCACCCGGTCACTGCGCTGAGACCATGCCAACTCGCTTCACCCAGGGTGAGCAATGACAGCTCCCTGCTGAGCACGGCTGGACTGGGCAGCTTAGCAGCCTTGCTGGCTTTGCCTGCTGGAATGAGCCGAGGAGGAGGGCTGGTGCCCCAGCAGGGAGGAGGGACTGTCACAGATCTCCTGGTGACACTTGGCCAACTCATTGCATCCAGTCTCTGCCATCCTCTTCCAGCTGCCTGGGCTGGACTGGAGCTGCCTGGATGGAGATGGCTGTCCTGTGAGCCATGTGTCCCCAAGCACTTGTTAGGGGCAGGGGACACCATGGATGTAAAGGGGACGAGTGTGGCAGCTCAGGGCTCTTTGTGGGGTGGAAGAAGTTGGATGACAGCAGTGGGATAGGGGGTGGCACCATAGCACAGTGTGCAGGAGGGAAACGGAGGCACAGGGCTGCACCCAGGGGCAGGTGGAAGGCCCTGTCCAACCCTCTGGAGAGCAGTGCCCGGGTGGAGTGGGCACAGCACTTCCTGGGAGGGCAGCAGAGCTGATGGCAACTGGGATAATGCTGAAAATACGCCAGTGGCTTTGTTGCCGGTGACAATGGCCTGCAGTATTTTTAGCTGTTGTGGCCTTAGCGACACAACAGCTTCTCCGGTCCAGCTGCTGCCCCATCCCGCCCTTGGTGTCGCCAGGCCCCCATGGCCCCCCAGGGCTGCTTCCCGGTGCTGTGGAAACGGTAACGTTAGAAACTAAACACAAACACCTCACCCGCTGCCACCCCCGGCTGAGTCACAGCACTGCCTGCTCCCCTCGCCCCTGCCTCCCCCTCCCTCCTGCCCACCCCAGCCCCAAAAGCAGTAGCTGGTGCCCCCCAAGCGAGCCCCGCTCTCACTTATGGGGTATTGACTCTCCCAGGGCCAAGCCTGAGGTTGGCTTCACTTTCTCCCATATCAGGGCTTCAAGAGCTGGGGATCTATGGAGAAAACTCTGCAAGGTGGCATCACTGTCCCCAACCTCATGACACTGGGATGACCCCACTGCATACAGTCAGACCCTGAGCAGTGTCCCGCTTGCCAGCATGACCCCAGCCCTTATCCCCAGACCTCAGGGATAAAAAGTCAGATAGGAACAGGCAGAGGCAGGCAGAAAGAGCTGCTTTGTACTCTGTGACAAGGGCCAGGCTGGGGTGCTGTGCCAGGTCCCCTTGTCCCATTGAATGAGAATGGAGTAGGAACAGCGGGCATTTTGGGGTAACAGCGGTGGTGGGAGATGGGGAAATGAGGTATCTCTGCTTGACCATCAAGTGGTGTGTCAGCGCCAGGCTTCTGCCAGACCCAGCATATCGATGCTCTCATTTCACCCTTGGGGGGAACAAGGGTGGGATGGGACCCCATCTGACCTCCCAGTGGTGATGGAGTGTCCTACTGTTGTGCTGTCCCAGGCCCCATGGAGTTTTTGTGGAGCTGGCAGGCTGCTGTAGGGCACATAGGGCTGCAGCCCCGTAATGAGGGCTGTAACCACATAACCAGGGCTGCAGCCCCATAGTCAAGGCCACACACACTGGCACAGCTGCCCTCCCTCCACGACCCATATCTCAAAGCCCTCAGCACCCATGGGTGTTCAAGGGCCAGGAGAGCAGCTGCACTGCTTTGTCCCTAAAATAAGGCCATGGCCAGCAGGAGTGCTGGGGTGGGCGGCCGCAGCCGTGACTATGTTAGGATGTTCTGGGGCCGAGGGCAGATTACGTCGCGGGGACGAATTAATTAACACTCAGCAGTTTTGGATGGTGTCCCAGGCATTTTTTCTATTTTCATTTTAGCAAACTCCCAAGTCTGCTTGGCGCCTGCTGGGTCCCGGGTCTGGTGGTTGCGGAGTGGGAGCACCCATGTAGCTGCCTAAGTACCTGCAGCTGCTGGGGTAACATTCTGGGCACCCCACTGGCTCGATGCCTCCATGCTCCCCAGAATTTGGGTGTCCCTGGGGCTTCCTGGCTCTGGGGACCAATGCACCTGAAGGAACTTTCCAGGGCCTGATGAAGCCCCTACTTTCCCGCTGTGGGTTTTCTTACCTCCCCACCCTGCCTGCAAGAGGCTCACACACAGGCCTCATGACTGGCTCACAGCCCTGAAAATTATCTGGGAAGGGGATTTTTAAATAAAAGTTGTAAACACCCTCAAATAGTACTTTTATTACCCTCAAATGGTGTGAGGATGAAGGACTGGGGCTGTGGGGTGCATGTGTGTACCCAGTGCCTGCTTTGTGTGGGGGCTGCGGGGTGTCAGTGTGTCCAGCTGTGTGCGTGTGTCCAGCTGTGTGAGCGCACACGTGCCTGGCTGGGTGTGAGCTGTACAGCTGCTAGACAGCGTGGGTGTCTGGGGGTGCTCACACTGAACAGGTCAGGGCTGTGTAGGGGAAGGGATGTTCCCACTGGGGCACATGGCACTGTTCAAGCTCAGTCCTTGACCTCGTTTCCCGCTGATGAAATGGGCGCTTCTCTCCGCCAGGCCTCTACCTGCCCAGTGAAAGAAAGGGAGCAGCAGCCAAAAACGCGCCCGTGCCTCCTGTACAGGCGGCCAGAGAGAAGCCCTGCGCCAGCCAGCCTCACCCGGCCCCCCCAACACCTTTAAATTTAGCTCTTCCGTCTCCAGCTGTGCGAGCCAGGCTGGCGGCCAAAACCTCTGCAGCCGTACACACCCCTTGGAGAGCAGCCGCCTGCCTTGGCGGGCTTCGGAGTCCCGGGAAGTGCTCTGTCCTCCCTCCCCACGGACTGCAATGTCCCACACCTGTGGTCACCCCAACCTATGCCCTGGGCAAGCGGGAAGGGTTGACAGACCCAAGGTCCTCCCAGGAAAGCTGAATGTGATTCCCCAGGCTCAAGGAGGGAAACCCCTGCTAGAAATAAAAGCCAGTCCAGCTCTGCTACTCCAGAGGAGCAGAGAATCGAGCAGGCATGCCCTGTGCCCCCTTCTCAGTGCTGCCTGCTCAGCTGAAAATGGGACAGTGCAGCACCACTCACCTGCGTGCCCACAGATCACCTACCTGTGTGTGTGTGCTCAGACATGGCACATGCTTGGCACAGGTGTCCCACCGAGCCTTGCACTCACCCCATGGCTGTGTGTGCACCATAGGAGGGGGCTCACCTGGGCACCCCCTGCAAGTGCCTTTGGCCAGGCGTGGGCAGGCGCATGTGCAAACACGGAGGTATGCATTAACACGTGGGTCGTGCGTACCTGTGTGTGCTCTGCGCACGTGTGTGCACACACACACGAGTTCTGGGCAGTGGGGTGCACACACGTGTGTGCACAGCGCATGGGGCCTCACTGGGAGCGCGTGTGGGTGGGCACCACGCGTGTGGGCTGGCGTGTGCTGTGCCCAGGCACCACCAGATGGTGCCCTGCCTCCGTGTCACCTTTGGGGACACAAACCTGCACCCTGCGCAGGGACATGGGGGGGTTCATGAGGGGACACCGCCCTCTGTGCCAGGCAGAGCCCCCCACCACAGCCGCGGGAGACTGACAGTCATGATGACACCTGCCTGTGCTAATGCTTTCTCCGAGATCAAGGTGGTGGATGAGCACCCTGGTGACACTGGAGGAGGGGGCTTTGCTGCAGAGGGTGCGCTGGTGGCAGGGAAGCAGGCACAGCTTGGGGAAGCTGCAGGGTCTGCGTACGGTTTGGGTGGATGGGCAGCTCCCCCTCCCCTATTGTGTCCCACACATTTTTGGGTGTCAGTGGCCCCCAGCGTGCAGCGACCATAAACCTGCCCAGAGTAGGACAGGCGGCACCCGGCAGGCGTGGGGTGGTGGCTGCAGTGTGTCCCCACCCTCACTTCGTGAGGCTGAGACTGAACAAACTCACCACACGCAGGCGCGGCAGAGATGAGAGGGAAGACTAAGGAGGGGGGAAGGGGAGCGGCACTTTCTGGTCCATCCCTCTCCCAGCTCTACGGGCTTCTGTCGCCACACCCCCTGCCCGTCTGCCCCATGTGCGCGGGTCACTCCCAGCCTCCCCACCACTTCCCCGTGGGTGCTGTGTGCCCCGGGGAGCTGCGGTCGGGCCGGGCGGGAGGCTCCGCAGCCTCCCCGGCCCCTCGGCTCCTCCAAACCGGCTCTACCTGCCGAGGAGCCCAGACCTGCTAGGAGACCCAGGCGGGTCTCCTTCCCACCGCCTGCCTCTGCCCCAGGAACAGCCCCATCCC
Organism: Entomyzon cyanotis; assembly: GCA_024500445.1. Taxonomy (NCBI): domain Eukaryota; kingdom Metazoa; phylum Chordata; class Aves; order Passeriformes; family Meliphagidae; genus Entomyzon; species Entomyzon cyanotis. The sequence continues at coordinate 15,424,625 of JAKEPQ010000780.1, forward strand.
CAAAGGCAAAGGGACGAGGCACGATAGTGCCACGCGTCCTCCTGACTCGCGGCTGGGCAGGCTCTCGCTGCCCGGGAGGTACCAGCCGTGGGGTGCCAGTGTTTGGCCGTGCCACCCCGTCACACCAAGAGCCCGGCACAAAGCTCCCGTGCTCGGACTCAACGCGTGTTCCCGCCCGCCGGAGCGCGGCTCTGTCCCGGGAGAGCCCGGGGCACGCAGGGGCGGCAGTCCCGCTACCGGCAGCACCGATCTACGGCTGAGCTGCGCCGAACTGCCCCCCAGAGCCCGCGGGCACGGGGATGCGGTGAGCGGCAAGGGGACACCCCTGAACGTGTGCGGGCATCGGATCACACACAGCTAGCTGGCCGGGCAGGGCCGGGCACAGGGCGCCCGCCGAGGCCACTCCGCACACCCCGCTGCCCTCCGTGTTTTCCCTGCAGCCTTTTGTGTGCGCGGCGCCGAGCGCTGGGAGGGCCCCTGGCCTTCTCCTCCTCCTCCCCCGATCCCGCCCCTCCGGCCGCCATTTCGCAGCACCGGCCTCGCCCGCGCCCTCTCCACATCATGGAGGACCGGCGGAGGGAGGAACAAAGAGCCCCCGTCCGCCCCTAGCCCGGCACGGGTGTTCCCGCTCCCCCGCTGCACGGGCATCCCGCGCCGTGCCCGGGCTGTGTGTGACCAGGGGTACCACATCAGACCTATCCCGAATCCACGTGTGATGAGTTTGTGGCGGTCTCAGCCCGGGGGAAGCAGCATCTTCCGTCGAACCTCCCGTGCGCCGGGGCTCAGCCGGCCTGCAGTGGTTCCCAAGGCACCGGTGCGGGCGAGGCTCAGAGAGGGGCTGCGTGTGCACCCAGGTGTGCAGGTGTGACCATGTGTGCACATGAGTGGGGCACTCGTGTGACAGCCTATGCACATGTGATGGGGCACACAGGAGAGCCCACGGCACATGAGATGGGCATGTGGGTGTGTGATGACACGACAGCTGGCACAGGTGGCTGTGTGCTCAGGTGTGACAGGGCAGGTGTGTCACTCCACACGTGACACCGCATGTGCTTGCGTGGCTGTGAGTGTGTCTATGCGCCAGGCGGTGAGGGTGTGACAGCAAGAGTGTGTGTGAGTGTGCACACGTGTGCACATCGGCACTGAGGGTGTACGTGGGAGCTTTGGTATGGCTCGGGGGGTGTGAGTGTGCATGTGGCACACAAATCTGGCACCCACATTGTACATCCAGGCTGTGCCTCTCTTTATTCCCTCAGTGGAAGGGCACAGGGATGAGTCTGGGGGCAACCACTAGGGGCTGAGGTGCATGGCTGGGGGCACAGCCCCAGCCCACGGGCAGGACTGGACCCCCCATGGGCACTGGCAGCAGGGTCCCCAGGCACAGTGGTTCTGCTCTTCCTCCTCTTCCTCTCACCAACAGTCCAGTCCCAGCTGTGCCTTCTGTCACTGTTCACACTGAAACCAACATCAGGGCTGGGAGGAGAGCCTGGGGTCCCAGCTGCCCTGTCCTGCCCCCTGTGCCATGAGTACAGCCCCAGGTGATCCAGGGAGAAGAAAAGGAGGGAGTGGTGGTGCTGGAAGGTGTGTGTGGCCAGGAAGCAGGTGAGATGCAGCTCCCTGCCCAGCCCTCCCTGCCACAGAATCTATGCAAGGGCCTCATCCTGCCTTCTGAAGCCCTGCTGCTGGTGCTGTTCCTGGCTCCTTCCTTCATATTCCACCTGGTTTTTTTCTGTCGCCCCTTTCAGGTTCATCTTGTCCTGGCAATGATAGCCTTGCTTCTTCCACCTCACACTACACACCAGTTATTCCCAGCACTCCCTGGCTTTGGGCACCACTCATTATTTAAGCTGGGTGGCAACCAAAACATCTCCCCCTGCGTAGGGTTTGTATTGCCGCTCACTCCATATTCCTCCAAGGAAAAACCAATTCAAGCAGCAGTGCAGGGCACAGCTCACCTGCAAATGGGCTTGGGTCAGCGCCTGGTGCCATCTTCAGCTCCACAGCCCCCACTTTTGCATGCATGAGCCCTCAGCCCCTGTTGTGTCACCACTTCTGTACCCTGTCATGCTCTTGCTGGATGCCAAGCAGTGCTGTCAACCCATGCCTTCATCAGCCAGGGGACAAAACACCAGGGCAGAGGACATGGCACATGCGCTGGTGTCACCCTGCCCTGCACAAGCTGCCCGCAGTGAGCAGTACTCTGATCACGGCTCCTGTCCCTCCCTGGCGCCTTCCAGCCACCAGCATCAAGGCACTTTGTCAGCATTAAATATTCAGTTCCTTTCTCCATCCCCTCCCTGCGAAGGAGTTCAGCATCGCAATGAACCAGCTGGCCTGCCCATGCCCTGCGCCGCTGGGATGCGTCTGGGTGGATGCTGCATGCCAGCCTCCTGCAGCAGCGGCTGGGAGCAGAGGAGAGGAGAGCCACATCCCCCAGCACATGGTTGAGTGGTGGCCCTGGGGACCAGGGTCACCTTGCCCCCTTGCCAGCTGCTCTCCTGCACATCTGCCTGCCACAACACAGGGTTCAGCTCTCCCTGCATCTCTACCCCTGGTTTGGATCTGTCCAGGAGCAGCTCCTTCTTCCCAACCCTCATTCCCCTCCACCTCTCAAGTACCAGCTGGCCTGTTCACCCAGTGGCCTGTTCAGTGTGGATTAATGCCCATCAGGCCCCAAGCAAGGTCACTTGAGGGCAGAGGGAGCCTGCTGTGTGCTGCAGTGGGAGCAGACTGGGTTGCAAGTGGCTGTCCCCATGTGGAACTCCTGTGGGACGGCTAGCAGGCCCAGGCAGCAGAGCTAATGGGGGTCTGCAGGGAGAGAAGTATGACTGGGGAGGTCAGCCCTGAGTACTAGACAAGTGCTGGGCTTTGAGGGCCCTTCTTTGAAGCAGAGGAGCAGCAAACCCTGACCCAGAGCCTAGGCTGGAGAGAGAAATGAGGGGCAGGTGACCGTGCATGGAGGCAGATGCATGAGCACCCAGGCTTTGGGAGCCCAAGCCAGCACCGTGGGCTGGAAGGGAGGGAAGCTTGCCTAGAGCTGCAATCCCAGTATCCACCAGAGCGACTGGGAGCCCAGGGCATGGGTGCTGAGGCAGGACAGAGTGATGGCAGTGAGAAAAATAGCTTTTGCAGTGGGGCAGTGAATGTGTTCTGCTGCTTGGGTATCAAAGGGTGACAATGGCAGGAGGGGTATTTTTTAAAGAGAAATAAGTATTATAGCTGGGGAAAGAGAAGTGAATTTTGGTAGAGGAGAGGCTGGAAAATGCCACACCACATCCTACCACCATAGCTGTCTTCAGTCCCCTGGGAGGGAGATAGGCAAGGGATTAATTTTCTTTTCACCTTCAGGTCCATTTTCAGGCTTCCCTCTGTGACCACAAAGACCAGGAATGTGCAGTGTGTGGTGGAAATGAGAGCTCGAATCCTGCTCATGAGCCCAAAGCATGCAGGGGACCGGGACACCAGGTCACAGGCATGTCCCCACGCTTACTGCAAGACAGAAGTTCCCTGTCTGCAGCCGGGAGGGGAAACATCCAGAGCAGCACCAGACTGGGGTGCACAGCCGGGAAAATTCGGGACTCCCCGCGAGGGCTGGGAGAACCGGATGCAGGACATGGCTGGATGAGCCCAGCCGCAGTCTGGTGGCTCGCGGGAGCCCCAGGAGCAGAGGCGAGCCACCCCTGCCATTCCTGCAGCGTGGCATCATCGCTGCGCACGATGCCGCTGGAGTAATTGCCGCCGGGCTGGGTGCCAGGACAGTGCCCGCCCTCAGCCCCCCGGCACAGGAGATAACTCAATCTGCCCCTCCTGCCTCCTCCACGCGACGGGGGGGTCACTGAGCTCCCCCCTGCTCAGCCCAGGGGATCCCCCCGGGGTGGGTGAGTGGGGACGGAGGCGATATGGGGCACTGGGGCACTCTCGTGGCGCTCAAAGGCTGCTCCTCGCCTCCCCCTGCCCTAATTTGAGGCATCTGTTCGGCAAAGCCCGAGGGCTTCCCGTCGCAAAGGCCACCGGAGCATTTTAATAGCGTGCTTTTGCCTGGCTTCCTTCCTGGGAATAAACCATGTCCTGGTGATACGGAGCATAAAAAACCCAGCGTTAACGGCCAGCGGCCAAAGCTGGGAGCAGGCAGTGCTGCACCCACCCCCTGCCCCAGCTCAGCCTGTCCTGCTGGTGTTGGGGGGACACGACCTGCCAGAGCCCAGCCACAGGCCCGTCTCCGCTGCCGTTGCAAAACAGGATGCAATAAAACCCCATTTGGAGCCTGAGTGACAGTAGGGAAGGGCGGAGGGACGGCTGGCTCGTGCTGGGTGGCTGCTGCGGGCAGCACGCATGGCAGCCATGCTGCAGGGCTGGGTGGCTGCTGCCTGCACTGTGGAGTGGCATTTTTGGGGGGGGCCATCTCCCTGTGCCCAGCAGATGCCTGCTTGCCCAAGAGTGGGGAGCACAGCCCCAGAGAAGGCACATCCCAGGAAGGGGAGCTTGACCCGCATTGAGTGCCTCCGTGCTCCCCCAGAGCACTCTCTGCATCCTGGGGACAGAAAGAGACACTTGTCCCAAGCCATGTTCAGCAGTCATACCTTCACCAAGCAGTGCCATAGAGCCTGGGTCAATCCTTGGCCTGCTCAACCTAGAGCTCTTCCCAAAGTGTATTTTAATAATTAAACATTTTAGACTGAACAAAGTAAAGGAAGAGCATCCCATAGGGCGTTGTGAGTTTCCCACTTGTCCCCAGCCCATGGGCAGCTCCACTGCTGCTCCAAGCTCTGCAGTACAGGCTGGAGCCCACATCCCCTCCAAGCACCCCGCTGCTGAGAGAGCATGGAAACACAGCAATAACAAGGCCACAGGGGAAGTTTCTGGAAAACTATGTCAGGTAAGTCATTGCAACCCCTGTGTTCTCAACCTGAATACTGACGGGTGGATTCTGCAGGGCAGTTGTGGCTTTTTTGGAGGGAAAATGGAATGGGGGAGCTATGGGATGCCCACATTTGATGGCAGCTTGCTGCCTCTGGGTTGGTGGGACTTGGCTTCTCTGGGGTGTGTGCAGTGCAGGCTGTGGCTGACAGGGTTTCAGGAGCCAGCTTGTGGCAAAGGCGCAGGGCTCAGAGCCCTGCAGCTGTGGAATGAGTCTGGCAGGGCTCATCCCAGGTGAGCGGGCTGGCAGTGATGCCGTGGGTCCCTAGGGAGCTCCCACAGCAGCACAGCTCAGGTGTGAACTCAGATCAAAGCCCTTCCTGCCAGTGGGGTGTGCTGGGTGCGCCACGTGTGGCTTTTCCCCTGTCTAATAAGGGGTTGAGCTGTGGAGCAGCCCGCCTCTGTGCTAAAGGAAGGGAGAGCCTCTCTCTCCCTCCCCCAGCTGCACATTTTTGCCAGCCCCGTTGACCTCAGCATGTTTGCAGGTTGCCGCCCCTCTGTCCACAGGGATGGAAATGTGGTCAAAGTTTATTAGAAGGGCGCCAGCCGCACACACACGTGTGTGTGTTTGTGTTTGTGTGTGTTTGTGTGTGTATATATAGGCAAAGCATGACGGTGTGACCTTTGTTTTCTTAGGAAGTCACGCTGAAAGGCAAAGCCAGGAGGGGAGGAAGCAAACAGGCAGGAAGGGGGGACGCAGTAGGTGTATTTTCAGCTGTGCTCTGCCTCCCTGCAGCGCGGGAAGGCAGCTGGGAAGGAGGGCACAGGGACAAATGGCGGCAGCAGGAGCCAGAGCCCAGAGAGCAGCACAGGGAATCAGCCCGTGCACCCCACATCGGAGTAACATTTTGCCAGTCTGTGTCACGGGTGCCTGGCTTCTGTCACATAAAGGTGTTTTCAGGATTGTTACGGGGCATTTCCCCTGCAGGAAACAGCCTGGGGGGCTGTGCACATCCCATCCTGCTGGGATTCCCATCTCCCTGGCACAAGGGCATTTACCCCGTCCTGTGCTTGTGCCAGAGGAAATCTGCCTGTCAGGACACTTCCAGCAGGCACTGGGCAGAGTGTGTGGGCATGGGGACCTTCAGCTGCTGTAACTAATTTTTTTCCCCAGGCCAGGCCAGGCTCTGGCCAGGCTTGTCCCCTTGTACCATACCAAAGGCTGCTCTGAGGACTGGGCTCTGCTCTTCTGTGTTAGGTAAGTGACATCCCACTCACCTGTGACTTGGTCTGCAGGAAGGAGGGATGCTGCCGAGCTGGCCACACTGGTGTGCTCGGTGGTGGCTGTCACTCAGGGCGGGGCCATTGTGTCCCTCCTGTGGAGCGAGGAAGTGGCAGAAGCCTGGGTGTGCTCTGCCACGGGTGCTGGCCTCTCTTGCTCACACACATGTTTCTTCTTTGTGGCAGGCAAAGCCTTTTGTATCTGACAGGAGGCTGTTGCCTCCAGCCCGGGCACTGGCATGTGAAATCACAGGGTCCACCTGATTCCCAGAGGACAGCCTCTGTCTGTGCCTATCTCTTGGGTCACCAGCATTCAAAGAGCAGGGCAGAGCATGGCAGTGCTGCTGTGATGGTACCTGGGGATGTGTGCAGCTGTGGGATTTCTCTGGCACACCTGGGCAGGCAAGGACATCATCCCCTGCTGCTGCCAAGGGAGCTGTGACAAAGGACACTGTGCAGGAGGACTGTCCTGGGACAGAGCAGAGTGAACCAGCCCCTGCCCTCCTGGGGGATGGCAGTGTCCCCAAACCCACTGCTGACCCCCAGTACACCAGACATGTGCCTAAAGGAAGAAACCAGAATGACTTTCAGGAGACCATACCAGGGCCAAATGCTTAGACATTTCGTGCTTGCAGCCACAGTGCCACTTTTCCAGGGCAAAGGAGAGTCCCCTCCATCGGGGCCCTGCAGCAGTCCCACGGTCCCTGGAGGCTGTTATGAAGCCATGCATGGAAGGATCCCAGGAACAGAAACTTAGCTGAGAATAGCCAGAGTTGGCCCTTTCCCAAAACTGCACCTTCTCTGTCTGTCCCACGACCAACTCCCGCCCCCAGTCACAACTGCACATCTCTCCCAGCCCCTTCCCAAAATAGCTGTAGGTCCTGGCAGTGGTGACAGAGGTTGCAGAGCCAGTGTGGAGACCACAAGGCTGTGCCATTTCTGGGGGCCAAGCCAGGGAGCAGGGTGCCACTTGCTGCCCAGCCCTGCCCAGACACAGGGACAAGGACCAGCCAGTGCCCAGGTGCCAGAGCAATGCCATGCTGCAAGGATCCTGGCCAAGGCTCTCATCAGGCACCACCACAGCATCTTGGAGCCAGGGAAGTCAGCCCTCGTGGCTCGGAGGAGAGAAGAGAAATTCAGACTCCTCTGCTCTCCGACCGGTTTCCTGGCTCCTCTAAATTTGCATAACAGCCCCTCAGCTGTTCCCTGGGGCCGACGGGACCCCTGTAGCAGCCGGGCCCCCTGTGGCAGCCGCAGGTTCCTGCGGTCAGCCCCAGCTCTCGTTCTTGCTCATGCAAACAACTGCACCAACGGCTCCCTCCCTGCACGTGGGGGCTGGCGAGCGCCTGCCCTTGGTCCCCAGCCAGGGCTCGTCCCCATCCTAAGTGCCGCAGGGGACTGCAAGCCCAGCCGGAGTGCCTTGTGCTGCGTGGCTGCTCAGTCACGCTCCAGCCAGCAATCGGGGCAGTTGCATCCCTCGAACAACAGGGGTGAGGAACGGTGGCTCTGTGGGTGGCTGTGACCGATGTCTCCTCCATCCTCTGCTCACGCAAGGCTGGTGGCTTTGGCACAGAAACGCTGTGCTGGCATCCAAGTTCACCAACGGTTCTCTGGGTGACTTCCCACGGTGCAAAGGTCGAGGCCCCTCGTGATTCCCTGTCAAGCCTGATACTTCCCCAGCACTCCTGTGAACCCACCAGGGGCAAAGAGCAAGCCCAGGTGGGATAGCTAACCACCACAAACCTGACCCCACTCCTGTCTTCCAGCTCCAGCCTGAGCCACCAGTGTATCCCCTCCCAGCCCAGCCCAGGGGCCAGGGAGTCAGGGACAAGGAGGGAAAATGACAGCCCACATCCAGCGCCTGTGGTGCTGTTGGCTGGCTCCAACCATCACTGCTCACCTCAGGAGGGAACTTTTCTGCTTCCAAGGACATGGCACAGCTTTGGGACTGCAGCAGAGCTTTGGCCAAAATGCAGAGGTGGGGCAGGGCTGAGCAGGGGGCTGGAGCGATGCAGGTAGGTCCCACCGCAGCAGGGCTGCCTGGGGACAGAGCAGGGCTGCAGCTGCTCCCCAGGACTACCACTCGTGGTATTACTTGGTGACAAGGCAGCTTCAGGGACATCCCAAGCCAGACTGGAGTCCCTGTAAAGCTGGTAGCCGAGCTGTAGGACTGTTTAGGGCCTCTCTAATTTGGGAGAGGTCTGCCCGTAGGCACTGGAGCGTCTAGAGGTGCCCATAGAGCACCTAGTGCGAAGCAGCAGCAACCCGTAGTGCTGATCCCATCCCCTCGAGAGACCGTACAATAGCAGACTCCAGGGAGCCGCTCTGTGCTCACCCCACCGCAGCAGCGGTGACACCGAGCTGTCCCCAACGAGCCCCGACATATCCACCAGTGGGCAGCACCCCGGCTCCACCAGCAGCCCCGTCATCCCAGCCTGCTCCAGTGCCACCAGCACAACACCCTCAGCGCCGCCATCCCAAACCAGCGGGTGCGAGGGAGGGAAGAAGGAAGGCGGGTATATATATATGTATATATATATATATATAAAAAGTAAATAAATAATGAAAGCCGACCACCCCAGACCCGGCAAAACGGCGAGCGGTGCAAGCCGGGCTGACACAGGTTTATTGGGGTGCAGGGGAGGGGGATGAAATACCTGCCGAGGGGGATGCTCGGGTCCCGGGGCTGCCGGTGCAGCGTGGTCCAGGGCTCCTCCCGGCGGCGGCGGCTGCCGGTGGCACGGCACGGTACATCCCGGCACGGTACATCCCGGCACGGCACATCCCGGTCCGGCCCAGGCGGCTGCCGGTACGGGGCTCCGCCGGGCTCCGGCGCACAAAGGGCTCCGCTTTTAAAGCCGCTGCCGGAGCCCCCCGGCCCCGCAGGGCCCGGATTGGCGGGGCGGACAGCGCTGAGGGGGGAGCCGCGCCGCGGGGGGAGCAGAATGAAACAAAAAAAAAAAAAAAAAAAAAAAGAAGGGGGAGAAAAAAAGAAAAAGCAAACACTGGAGGGGAGAGTGCAAACCAGCCGCAAACATCGGAAAAAACAGCCTCGGGGATGCACCGGCCACGACCCGCCGGCCCCTCCCGCCTGCAGGGCTGCGGGGCTCAGAGGGGTCCCGGGTGCTGCGCGGAGGGGCCGGGTGGGAAAGGCTGGAAACCGCAAACCTCCTGTGGAAAAAACTTGGTAACGCCGGGCCTGGCGAGACGGGGCTGGGCGGGTGTTTCACGCGTGTTGTGGGCGACTCCTGGCTCCAGCCCCTTGCCGGTGTCCTGCCCCTCTCCAGCCGCCGGCCTTCACCTCGGGACTGCCCGGCCCCCCGCTTCTATCCCGTGGTTGTAGCTGGTTTGGGTTTGGTTGGGTTTTTTCGGGGGGAGGGTGTGTTGTCCGGGGAGCTGTGTTTTTCCAGCTCGTCGGCAGGGGGTATGCTTGTACCGAATAAGCCTGCTCTTTTGTCCGGGATGCTGGCCCCCATCCCCATCCCCGCCCCGCTCGGAGCTGCACACAGGCAGGGGCCCCGCGAGCTGCCAGACCCCGAGGCCGGCGGAGAACCGGGAGAATCTGCCCTTGCCGACAGCAGCACTGGCACGGCGGAGGGAGATGCTGCTGGGTGCACCCCACGGGGTGATGGGCGAGAGAACAACTCTCTTCACCCTGTCCTACCTGCTGGAAGGTGTTTCAGGCCCCACCAGAGCTGCTATAAAGGGCACTGGGCAGGAGGGCGTATTCTGGGACTCAGTGGCTCTGATGGAGCACATTTAGTGATTAGGGTGGCAGGACAGCCATGGTACGGCCAGGGATGCTCAAAGCACGGTGTCACACCTTTTCAGTAGCTACATGTTTGGCCAAGGGTTATCTTGCCTTCACAGGCTTTTGGCATGTGATTGACTCAGATACAGAGAGAAGAACCTTGCTAAATCCCACCCTGATGGGAAAAATTTCTGGCCTCATCATGCTTCAGCCTTGGCACTTTGTTGTCCCAGGCTTGGGTCCAAAGTGTTCCTGACCAGGTTTCTTTTTAATAATTTCTAGGGTTTGCATGTGAAGCATCACCTCTTAGTGCTGGGTACACTTTCTGTGAGGAGCAAAGCTATGGGGGTGGGACAGAAAGCAGTGTCCATGTGCAGCTGGGGATTGGTCAGGTGCCTGCAGGGCAGGGCAGCTCTAAGGCCCTATTCAGACAGGATGGATGCTCTAGGGATAGCTGCAGGAAGGGGAGGACTCAATGGGGAAGTGAGGGGTCCCGGCACAGGCAGGAAGCTGAGTGCCTCTGGGAACACCAATCCAAATTCCCTCATTTGCTTTGAATTTCTGCCCACACTGGGCTTTGTTCACAGGGCAGGGGGCAAATACCTCACCAGGGTCCCCAGCCCATCCTCTTTGCTCCACTGCCAAGCTCTGGGCCCTGGGCAATAACATGTCGAGACAGAGAGCCATGAGCAGTTCAGTAATGACCTCCCTTGTTGTTAATTGGAAAGCCAAATTAACTCGGTGACTCCACTCTTGATACTGTGCTGTGTGGCTGCCGTCTCATGTCCTCAGGAAGAATTTCCCCTGGCAATGCCAACGGATCTGGAGTTGGATGCTGTGCCCTCTTCCCCTCTCCACACATCTTCTGTTGGAATTGTCTGACTCTGCCTGGGCAGCTGGTATCCTCTGGAGCAGGGGGAGGGGGAAACTGAGGCACGGAAGTCAGGCTGGCACCTGTGTCAAAACTGCTCACCTACCAAAAGAAAAAGTTCTAATTCGAAGCCAGGATCCAGGAGGCCTCATGACTGCTCTTGCCCTCCAGCCCCTGTATTGGTTTCCAAAGGGCTCATCTGCACACTGTGAGGGACCCACACCAAGGGCAAGGTGGCTCCTGAGGCTGCTGGCAGAGGGGCAGACGCAGTCATGGTGAGTCCACCTTGAAGATCAGTGGGTCTATATAAAAAAAATAAGGCTACATCATACACAGGCTGCATTCAGGCTCAGTTTCTTTGATTTATCTTTTCTTTTCTTATAGAGAACCTGACCTGACTCTGGATTTCTGCTATTCCTTTGCAGGTAGGTAAAACCATAGAGGGATTGTGATCAGGCTGGCTTCGGAATTAACCCCAGAGCTGAACAGTGTGGGTTAGCAGTGCTCAGGGCTCCTCGACAAACAGTGCTAATGATGACACAGCATTGTACTCACAACTCGTTAAACCCCGACTTTAATGAGATTGCTGTGTATATAAACCTACACAGCCCTATTGCAGTGCCCATGTGTGGAACCAGATCTGCTCAGAAGTGCATCTGAGAACTCCTTGTGGCTACACAGGTCTCCAGGCTGCCAGCACTGGCACAAGTGGAACAAGGCATGGTGGGTACTGGGTGTTTGAAGGGTCCTGGGCTCTGCTTGGGTAGGGATACAGGAAAGGAGGGATGGGATGCTGCTTTGGGATGCCCTGTCCATCCCCAGGGCTCATCTTGCTGCTTAAACCTTCCCAAGGCTGTTGGAAGTCACTGCTCAGCTCAGGCCATACACATTAAGTTCACCCTTATCCATGCATGGCCCAAAATGGGCTGGATCCCCAAGGAGACATATGCCACCAAATCCAGCTGCCTTTTCTCTCTTGGAGATAAATCTCTCCAACAACAGCCCAGGCAACAGGGATAAAACAAACACAAATACTGAGCAGGGAAAGTTTGGCTCCTCAAACTTTTTGCCTGGAGCTGGCTAGAGCATCGTGGCAAAGCAAATGCTCCCGCTAGTGTTTGTTCCAGTTTTCCTGTGAAGCCCCCTTTTTTATTAAACAGGGTCCTGGCGAGTTTGCTTCACTGCCCATCAGAGCAGCCCTGAGGGGCCAGGCTGGCTGTAGGAGGGAGATGTGGAGCCAGAAAGGCCTGACTCCACCCCAGAAAGGCCTGACTCCACCCCAGAAAGGCCTGACTTCACCAAGAAGTACAACAGCATCTCGACCCTTGGTGACATCAAGGGACTATTTGTCATCGGGAGAAACACACTGGCAGGCAGCAGGAGGAGAACCAAAGGCAACAGAAAAGCACAAGGCAGGCACGGCTCCATCATCCCAGCACTGCATGCTGCTGCTCAGGATACTGCCTTCACTGCCCTCGTGGGCTTGGGCATGTGTTGGGCGAGGCTCTGCCTGCACACAGTGACACACACGCATGTGCCCTGCCTCCATTGGGACACCACGGGTGAATCCGGCAGTCTGGCTGCTTGTCCTTAGCCAAGAGTGGGAACTAAACCAGGGATGCTGGACCATGGGAATGCAGTGACCCAGTGAGGAGCTGGGGCTGGCGTCATGTTTGGGACTGGCTTCTCTGTAATACCAGCTCAGCTCTTCCTCTGCCTGCAGCAACATCTTCCCAGGGAGCGCAGCTTTGCAGATGTTGCACTGATGGAGTGGGATTCCTCCCCTTCAACATGCTGCAGCCAGGTGCTGGTTCAGGCACCCTGGCTGGCAGTAAATTTGAAGCAAGGATTCAAAGCTGAAATAGCTCTTCTGAAATCCTCCCAAAGCAGTGGGAGAAAGAGGTCTGCTCAGGGATTTTAGGTCAGACCCTGAACCAGCATCCAACTCCATCCACTGTTCTGAGGGATTACAAGGCTGAGGCAGACAGGAAATCAGTTTCAAGATGGTCTTTCATGCCCCATGCACTCCTGGGACTGGGTTCAAGAAGCCATGACAAAAATCAATAGAAAGGGGTTGATTTGAAGTTTGGGGTGGGGGATAAGCAAGAGCTGGAGCCAGGAGGGAGTCTGGCCACCAGTCCTGGTCCTTCTCATCCCTAGTGCAGCCCCTCTGGGATGAGCTCTCTTCTCTGCTCTTAACCTGACAGCTGTCTTGCAGATCACTTAGCAACAAGCATGTGTGAAGCATTTGTCGCGTTGCAGGTGTGCATCCAGGTCTGGACACAAGGTCCAGTCACTGCTCCTGCTTGTTCCCTGGCATTACTCTCCTCCTGTTGTTTTTGAAGCAGTGTGGATGAGGCCACTCACTCACCAGCCTCTCTGTAATGTGCACACATGTTCCTGTGCCTTCAGCAGCTTCTCCCGGGCTTTCCTCCTGCTCTACTTAATTAGGCACCGAGGGAGAGGGACAGTAACCAACAATTAGGTGAGCTGGAGAAGTGCCCTGGTTTTCTGGCCTCGCTGCTCTGAGCACCTTGGGAACTACTTTCCCCCGAGACAGGAGAAGGAGAGGGAGGGAGCTAAGGATCTCAGAAAGGTGGAGCAAAGCAGCATCTGCTGGGAAGAACAGGCAGCGGGTTAAATTGTGCAGGCGTGATGGGATGAGGCAGGAGAGTCCCTGGGAAGGAGTGAGGCAATGGGTTTTGATCCTGGCTCTGAATCAGTGGGGTTATGGTATTGTCATCGAACATCTGGATAGAAGAATGTCCTCATGCAACACTTACAACACGGGAAGTGCTCAGGAGTGACAGGTCAGCGTGGCTGCCTGGACTTGGCTCTGTGGTCCCTGCCACTGGCATGGCCATCTTACGTGGCTGTGATGTCCCAAGAACTGGCTCTCACCCTTGGAGCTTGTGAGGTTTGTCCATTCATAACTGTTCTGTGATCACAGTGGCTTCCCTGGGGAAGGATTACATCCTCTGCCGACTGTATGCCTGGCCCAGTTGGAAACAGTTCCAAGCAGCCTCTGCCTCTTCTTCTGTTGCCAATTCAAGGCCTTGGAGCTAATCTCCAGTGTCGCCAAGAGATCAAGTCTTGGCCCTGCTGGTAATGGTGTGATCCCAAAACATTTCAGGAACAGAGAACTGGAGACGCTGAGCCAGATGCTGAGCTCCAGGAGACGACAAAAGGGGATGGGGGATCTGACTGCATGCAGGTGAGTCTGTGATTCAGTGAAGGCTGTGTGGGTGATAGAGAGAGGTGACACTGCCCCGAAGCAACATGGAGATTAAATAGGAACCAGCTGAAGTGCAGCAGTCTAATACTTGGGAGCATCCAGCTGCTCTCCTCACTGGCTGGGAGCTACCCAAGAGGTGCTGCAGGAGCCCCATGAATGGGCTGCTGCAGGGAAGGAGGAGGATGCTTGGAGTCCTGGTACCTGCACCCTACTGGAAGTCTAAGTGATCAGAGACTTTCTTGGTCTTGGCCTCTCTGAAAGGTTCAGTGTTGGCCTTGCCAAGGCCAGAGCTGTCTCTGCATCTTACCAAGAAATTCCTGCCAAGACATTATTTGGCTGAAGTCCTGGAGGCAGGATAAATCAGTCTGGATTTGCAAACCCCAGGCAAATGGCTGTGTGTGTGCTCAGACACACCCCCCCAAGAGCAGCCATTCCTTATCTGCATCCACCTCTGCCAATCCCCCTTCACTCAAGGTTGTCTCAGCCTTTACTCCTGCTTCTGGCTTGGCTCCCTTAGCTTCAAATTCCATTAGGCTTCAGCGGCATCCTCTCAGGGGGCTTTTGAGAAGGGTTGTGCCCCATTTCCACTCAACTGGGGAGCTCTGGCAAGTGACACAGTATCCAAGGAGTGCATGCAATAAAAATCACTCATTTGTCCCTATAGCAAATGGCCTGGCAGTGGCAAGAAGCTGCTCCCCTGTCCACAAAGCACACGCAGCTCCTCAAGGGCTGACTCTGCCTTCTCTTTCTCCTGAACTGGTCATGCATCCCCAGGTCCATATTCCCTCCAGCTGAGGTCACTGGATATGAGACTCCCATTCCTGCTGGTGTGGAGGGGAGAGTTACCATTGCTGCTGTTGAGCTCTGCCTTGCAGGGAAACCCCTGGTGGGGGAGAAGATGCTGTCCCTGCCAAATTTTTCACTGGAAATGCGATATGAAATGATGTACAGAACTGGCTGGTCCCGTGCTTGGCTATCACTGCTGGCACCTCTGACTCCACTCATGTGCAGAGTGCGAGTCCCAGCTGTCTGTGTGTGATGCAACCAGCAAACGAGTGACAAGGGGCGCGGGTCCAGCCGTGCAGAATGAGAGAGGCGCTGGGGGAAGGCTGGAGGAGAGGGGTCCATCCGAGTCAGACGCATCGATCGCCTGCTATCCGATACATTATTCATAACCGACCTGGGCTGCAGCTCAGGAGAAAGTGGTGAGCATGCACTTCTCCTTGGGAAATATGCCCGTGAGAGATGAAGAGCCCTGGGCTCCAGCTCATCAAACACCCTGCTAGACAGTCACGATGTACCAGCCTCCTTTTGGCTTTTCATGCCCACATCCACTGCTGCTTGTGGCACCAAAGACTGCCCAGTGAGTCCCAGCACCCACTGTCACATTATATCAAAGAGCGTTTCTATCGAGGATTGCTCTGTCTAAGGGCAGAGCAGTTTCTCTTTGCTTGGACACTCCAGTCCTTGTCACAAACTCCACCTTGACCAGCAAATTAGGGATGTTCTGCTTCCCAGCCTGGACACGAGCACAGCACTCAACAGCAAGGGATGTGGGCCCCATCATACTTCCCCAAGGTGAAGTAATGGTGACAGAGAGGAAGGCAGGGGAACATGATGAGCACATGGCTTCACATTGGGTGTCATTCAGTGTAGGAGGCCCAGCCTGGATGGGTGCAATCCCAGGCCTGATCATATCTGGAAGACTTTGGAGAGGATACTAAGGAAGGGATCTTCCTCCCAAAATGTCCAAGCAACCAATGCACCTGGAGAACCCATCCCTGGCCAGCTGGGGTTTCTCTGAGACCCTGCTTCTGTTCCAGTGAGGGGCAACATTCACATGGACTTCAGCCCAGTTGTCTGGGGGAGCCGTGGTCAAGGCAGCAAGGCACAGTGGTGTGACAGCAGCATCACCCAAGGGATCTGCTCCCTACCACTGCAGGAATCCCTCAGGAAGGAAGGCAGTTGCATGTTCCATGGGACAGTCCACTCTCTGTGGCACTTGGCATGATGCCACCATACTGTGGAGAGACTGTGGCTGGGAAGAGACGCTGGGCTGGGGTGTGTCAGGCTGGAAGTGCTCTGGCATTTGGACTAGGGAGGGGTTCTAATGGGGAAAAATGAGGTTGTGAGAGGCATTAAGGACGGCCACACTCTACATTTTGAGAAGTGCCCTTAGAGATGCCTCGCTCTGGGTTTTAAACTCTTCTGCTCACAGCAGCAGGCCCATGAGGCAGTGGGGGGCTCACACCCACCCCTCCAACCCTGCAAGCATCCTCTGTGATACTGCTTCTCTTCCTGAACACATTTCTTCCCCTTCCCTGTACCCGGAGATGTGCTGGTTTGCCTCTCTGGAGGCTGCAAATAAACCAGCCAGGCCTGGGACGCCAGCTTTCTCCCTGGAAACATCCCTGCTGTAATTCCCAGCAAATCCGAAGTGGGTTCCATATGGCTGTGGGCTCCCCTCTGCCCCGCTTGCAGCCTGCCCAGCCCGGCTGCCTCGCCGCTTCTCCCTGGTGCAATATGGCACCTCAAAGCCCAGCGCCAGCACTCAGGGATTAGCTCTCTTTTTTCTCTTGTTGTTATTGCTTTATTAGCTAAACCTAACGAGGCAGCATTTGTGCTGGCCCTTGAGGGCAGGTGGCCAGGATTTATGACTGCAGTGCTGCCGGGTGACCTGGAGCAGAAACGGGCATTCAGTGCCGGGGAAAAGAGACCAGCACCCGCATCCCTGGGGATGCCGGGAGGACCGGGACAGCTGCGCTGCCCAGCGACTTTGCCGACGCCGTGTTTGCACCGGGGGAGAGCTCCCGCGGTCCGGGGGTATTCGCTGGCATCGCTCACGCCGGAGCTGGCAAGGACGCTGTGCCATGCTGTGAGAGCACCCGCATTGCGAGAGTCACAGCTGGCACGGGCACGGCGCGGCTCTGAAGGGGCATTTCACTGCTCAGACGGCCGCTGCGCATGAAAAGGGCATTGTAGGGGAGCGTGTGTGGCTGGGGAGCAGCTGGCGTTGGCAAAGCATCGTCGCGTCTTAAAGGGACACAAAGACCACCGCCTCCTTCCCCAAAGGGCATTTTGGAGCCAGGGTGGGGGGGTGGGGGCAAGGGCAGGAGATTGCTGGGGGCTCAGTGGACATCACTTTGGGGCTGTGAGCACAAAGGGGACAGACACACAGGTCCCGGCTGTGACTAGGGGCAGATGGGTCCCTGCTCCAAGCACCCAGTGTGTGGCATGAACGGGGGAGGTGCTGCCCTGTGCCACTTCCCACCAGGTGCCACGGGGTGCTGCACCCCCAGAGTGGTGACTCCGGATCTGCCCAGATGGTGAGGATTTACTAAAAACCTCTTCATTCCCTTTCTTCTAAGCCAGTCAGAAGGAGCCCTTGGCCATGGTCCCTTACAGAATCAGGGCATCTGTCCCCCCAGCTGCCCCCATCCCTGCTGTGCCCATGCTGTGAACACCCCTCCCATGCCCTGCCCAGGGGTGCAGCGTTCCCCCGTACCTGTCTGCCTAGGCCTGGTTCACACCAAGGGATCACAGAAGTTTCGTCCTGAAACTGGTTTTTGAACGGGCTCGGCTCACCCAGCATGAAGAGCAGGACGGGCAACGCTTTATTTCAGGCGGCAGCATAAATCATCCCCTGGCTGGTGTCGGGCTCTGCCAGACGTTCCCCTGGGGAAGCAGAGGCAGCCGCAGGGGATGTTTCTCCAAGCTTGAGTTTGCAGCTTGGGGCCTGAGTACAAATCCATTGGCACGCTCAGGTTCAGAAAAGGGACCAGGGACACACAAGGGACATGCAGGACCCTCCGGCAGCAGAGGAGAGCAGCCAGCTGGATGCTGTGATGTCTCAGCTCACCGCTGCCAGCTTTGCTGGAGCCAGTTTGCCAAAACAGGGTGCATAAAGCGGCTTGGGAATGCTCAGAAGGAGGCACGACTTCCTCTGAGAAAGGACCAGAACGAGACAGGGACTGCAGGAGAGTCGGGAGGCAGCGGGGTGCAGGGGAAGGAGCCACAAAGACAAAAAGCACTTGGAAAAGTCCTCGGCAGCCAAACCCACGAGCCCAGACACGCCGCAAAGCACCTCTCACTTGGGAGCCTCTGCTTGAAAAGAGCCTTTGAGGAAAAGCTGGGGAGCACAAACACGTTTCTCCTCCTTCCCCTGGAGGGAAAGCTCCCGCTCCACATCAGGGTGCTGCACCCTACATGGAGGAGGACACTAGTTGGGGGGCTTGTCACAGCACCCTCGGTTGGGAATGGGGGGCTGGGGGTGAGCGTTAGAAGTGGGATCTAGACTTTCCAAATGAAGGGAAGGGGGAGTCTGCCTTGCTGCCCTGCTGTCGTCACAGGGCTGTCGGGAGCCGGGCGAGAGGTTCGGGGGGTGGCTGCCTCGCCCCCTCCCCGCCCGCCCTCCCGGCAGTGCCGCTCTCTCGCGGTAGAGGGCGCCCCGCTCCACGCTTGCGAGTGGCCGCATGGCGGGGGGACGGGGGGACAGGGGGACGGGGGAGCCGCTTCCCTAAGCCAGAGCAAACCCCACTGCCTCCCGAAACAGGAACCTGGCCACTGCCCCTCAAAGGGTGAGGTGGTTTACAGCCCGCATCCCCTCATTCCTGCATCCCTGCCCCGCCGAGGGTGAGGTGGTTTGCATCCCTGCATCCCTGCATCCCTGCATCCCTGCATCCCTGCATCCCTGCATCCCTGCATCCCTGCATCCCTGCATCCCTGCATCCCTGCATCCCTGCCCTGTGAACGGTGAGGAGGCTGGCAGCTCGCATCCTTGCTTCCCTGCATCCCTGCCCCGTGAAGGACAAGGTAGTTTGCAGCTTGCATCCCTGTCCTTGGCAGGTCCTGCCCCTGCCACTCGAGCCTTTGTATTTCCCGAGGATCCCCCAGAGCTGGATGAGTGGCGCTTCAAGGATGTTCTGTGGAGGAAACAGCTGTGATGTCCACATGGATGAAGTGACACCAAGGGGAGATGATCAAAGGTTAAATTACTATCCTAAGTGTCAGGGAAAAGGTGAGGAGGGTGACAGTTCCTGCTGCCTCCAACAGAAAAGCCACTGGGGCAGCAAATGAAGACTGAAGGTGAAGAAGTGAAATGGGTGGTGTAGGTCACTCAAGGACTCCCTGTAGGACTCCCCACTGCAGGCAGAAAAAATCCATGGACGTCTGTTAGATACAAAGCTCAGACATCCCTGTTCTGGCAGTGGTCAGAGATGAGAGGACCACCTGGTCCATCCTGTGGTTCCTGCTCCTGCACTGCCCCCTGCACATCTGAGAGACATCCAGGCTGGCAACCATGGGGCAGTGGTGGAGAGAGACCTCTGGGCTGTCCTGCTTTACCTCTCTTCCCTTCTTGCTCAGTCTGGAGCAAGAAAAATTAAAAGCAAATATTTTCTGGGTTGGTTTTCTGTTCCTAAAAGAGAGCAATTGCTCCTACCCAGGAATACCTGTCCCATCTGGCTTCCGAGTTGCTCGTTTTCATTGCATGAGCAAAGGACCAAGAAATAGACCATAAAAATAACTGCCTACAGCTGAACCTCTCTGGAAAGCTCAGATACACAAAGGAGGTGGATTTAGGGGAAGCTGGTGACATAGGATCTAGGCTATAAACCACCTCCTTCTGCTGCAGGGACAGAGGCTGTGTTCGTGCAGAGGAATGATCGGTGCTATAATTCAGATGCTCCTGCAATTGTAGAGTGTGTCAGCGCTGGGAAATCCCCGAAGCTCATCGCCAGATTAAGAATTAGCTGCAGATTGTAGTGAGATGGATTGGTGTCCTGGCATGGTACCCTCTGGCAGTCCCAGCACCATTGCTCCTGGTGCTGTCCAATGCCATCGGTCCCTGCTGCCTACGGGAAGGAAACGCTGGAGAAGGAACCAAAACAAGCAGACAAGGAGCTGGCCCTGTGCCCTCGGACTCTGTCCTGATCCCGATGGCCCAAGCCCTGAGCTGATTACCAGCAGCTTGATCTCTCCTCTAATTGCACAGCCTGGTGCCCATGCAGGGCTGCTCAGGGGGAGCTGGTACACCTGGCTGCCAGCTTTTATGGATGCAGTTGTTTCCAGCTTGGCTTTGCTGGCTCTGCATTGTGTTTCTCACCTTCCCCAGCAACGAAGTGCACAAGGCAGAGAGAAAGAAAATCTTCATGCTAAACCACCCTCCCCTGACAGCCTGTGTGCCCAGGCAGCCAGGCAAGCCTTTGGCTGGCAGCCGGAAGGCCAGGAGTTACCAGCATTGCTCAGGAGTGAGAAAGGTCTCCTGGGGACAGCACTGGGGTGACAGAGGACACCATGGGAAAAGCCACTTTGCAGAAGGCAG
The DNA here is from genome assembly GCA_024500445.1 of Entomyzon cyanotis. NCBI lineage: Eukaryota > Metazoa > Chordata > Aves > Passeriformes > Meliphagidae > Entomyzon > Entomyzon cyanotis. The sequence continues at coordinate 15,444,942 of JAKEPQ010000780.1, forward strand.
CGCTTGGCAGGGCAAGGGCTGGTGTCACAGTGAGGGAGCTGCACACTCGACTGCAGGCTGTGTGTCCCCTCCAAATGAGAGCCCTCTTAGCTCTGTGATGCCCTTCATCCTCCTGTCTCTCTCCCAGGGCTGGGACACAGAAAAGGTTTGTTGTATTTTTCCTTGCATGACTGTTGGCACAAGATTTTTCCTTACAGGAAGCTTTGCAAAAGTCTTTGGGGTCACACTGGAGGGGGTAGAGAGGAGTGAGGGATGTCCTTTCTGAGGGCTGTTTGACCCCAAAGCAGAAGGATCCCACAGAAGGACAACCAGACTGCCCCACCTGTAGGCTCTTGTGCCCCAAGCTGCCATCTCTCTTTTCTCATTTCTGAGACACCACTCAGCCCTGGGCTGCTGGCCTCTCCTGACAAGCCAAGGTACACCAAGCCTAGCCAGGTTGGGATCTGAATCACAACAGCTTCCCAGCTCCTGCACACAAGGGAAGAGTGGAGGATGCTCCTCTGCTCCTCTCTGTGCTCCCCTGGTCTCCCTGAGCTGCGAGGAGGTGCTCTGGGCTTTTCCTTTCCCTAGTCTTTATCCCCCCTGCTGACTGTCTGCAGCTCAGGTGAGAACCCATCACCTTGGCCTCTTGGCTGCAGGGCTGTGAGGTTCCCACACATCCTTTGCCAGCTGAGTGATTTCTCCTGGAAATGACACATTTTTCTTGTCCCTTTTCTTGCCCCACAGTCCGGCCAAGTGGATGTTAAACACCATGCACAGCTCGTGCTTCCTGTGCCACAAGGTGACAAGGGTGTCTGGTCCAACACTAAGACACTCTGGGGACCTCATGGATTTGAGACCTTCTGGGTACCCAGACAAGTGGTGCAACAGGCACTTGGACAAGAAAGATTATAGAAGAATTAAAGCCCGGGGCTGAGAGCTAAAAACTAAATGGAGATACTTAAATAGCCCAGGAGCTATGGGACATGCTGTGGTTTCTCCTGGAAGAAAGGATGTAGTTGTGAGGCCAGGTGGAATTTTGAAGTAGTCTGATAAGCCTTTGTTGGTGTTAACACATATCAGAATGGATTGTTCAGAGAAATTGCAGCAGGGTAAAGACCATCCTGAAGGTCTGGCACATCCACTAGTCAAAAAACAAAGAATGAAGGTTGCTGAAATTGTAGGTAATAATCTGACATGAAAGAAACCACACAGGACACAAAATAACGTGACTTCGGCCCTCGTTATGACAGATACAGAAGAATTAATTGCTGGGCTGGAAGGCAGTGGTTGTCCTGATTGGTTGACCTGATTCTGCTTGTTCTGGGCAAAAAAAAAGCTGTTCTGTCTCTTTTAAGTGTGGTGCTTCATAGGGTTAATTTTTCCAAAGCTGAAAGTAGAAGAGGAATTCAGATTGGGAGGAATAATTTAGAAAAAATGTGAGAAAATATTGTGAGCTCTTCAGAAAGAGTTTTTCATAGGTGGCAGGTCACAGTGCAAACAGAGAGGAAACGGGTTTAGCTACAAGCCCATTCTGATTCAGTGGCAAATTGGAAACCAAAGAGCTACCCATGTCAACTGAAAGGAAAGGAGGATACTAAAAATCAGTCAATAAAATGGAAACTTAAATTATTGCTTGCCAATGCTAAAGAAAACAATTTTTTTTAAAAAATCCATACTGTGCAGGGGTGAGTACAACAGAAAAGAAGTGCAGGTAGATGAAGAAGAAAAGAAGTGACAGCACTGATACAGTCTCCACCTAACATCATGGAGAGGGTAAAACTGACAGTGATATGTAAAAGCTGTTGTGCTCAGTAAGTAATTCCAGAAGGGGATTTACTTGTATTAGATGAGATATCATACAGACCACTGGAATCTTGGAAAGATCTTAGAACACATACAGGAATAAACTACTCACAAGCCCAGAAGAGTCCTTGGAGAGCTGGCAGAGGTGTCCTGCCCTACTAATCCTTATTTGCAAGAAGATCAGAGAAATGCTAATGTTTTGCCAGAATTTCTTAAAAAGGCAAATGAGATCACTGGATAAATCAGACCTGTTAACCTGGCATCATGCAAAAGAGTGGAAGAGAATCTGAGCATTAACCAACACGGAGCTAACAGAATGTAAATAATAAATTGCCCGGTTTTCGTGGTAACGATGTTTGGGTTTGGTGAGTGAAGGTCACTACATGACCACAGCGTTGTTCTTGTGAACTTTTTGACTGAGAACTCTGAGATACAACAGGATAAAGTATTTCCTACAGGAGTTAGCTGTAGGTGAGCCTCAGGAATAGAAGACCTCTGTTGATACACAGGAATCTTCCCCACGGAAAGGTGGATGCTCCTGAATCCTTCTCAGGGCTGATAACGCTGGCGCATGGCGGAAGGACGGGTAGTGAGATAAGGACATCACAGTCCTGCTCAGTGGTTTGTTTCTTTGGTGAACTCAACCCATTCAAACAAAACATCTTTGCAAGTCAAATGCAAGGAGGAAGGAGCAAATTGTGGACTTCAGTTACCAAGTGGGAGGATGGAAATGGTCAGAGCAAACAACTCAACCAGAGCTCTTACTGTGATACGGGAGTACAAGAAGTAGCACAGGTTTTGGATGTTTATATGGAGAGTAATTACATGGCTGATGCAAATCCTGCCTATGATTTTCAGTTCAGCAGTTTTAGTTTGGGGTTTTTTTGGGTTTTGGTTGTTTCGGTTTTTTGGGGGTTTTTTTGGGGGGTCTTGTTTTGTTTTTAATGGAGATGAAACATGGGAGAAGAGGCAGAAAAGAATCACTGCAAGGAAGCCTGAGCATGGGAGAGAACGAGAGCACACATGCCTAGTCTGGTTATCTAAATGAAACAGAGATTAAGAGGCGTATGAGTGCTTTCCTAAGGCCACAGGAAAGCTAATTTCAGTTGTTGTAGGCAATACCGAACATTTACAGAGGAGAAACCAACAAGACAAACTCCTCAGCCTGCTGCCGACATGAGGGGCGCGTTCTAACAAAGTTAAACCTCCAGCCTTTTCTCATCGTGTTCCCAGTCTCTCTGGCTTGGCAGAGGAAAGATCCACCACAGGTGTCGGAGACCTCACCCTGGGAAACAAAACCCTCAGACACGCCCTTTGATCCCCTACAGCAATCCAAACGTACATATTCATCTCAACATTCTCCAAGCAGGTATCCCACAGCACATACCTGGGATACCTAGCTCTGCTGGCTAACATCACACTCCTATCAGTTCCACATTAGTCAAAGCATTAGCGCCACTTAACGTATCGTTATCGGTGCTTGATCTCACAAGTGTCTTGAGGAAGGTGGTGTTCATACAGCCTGATTTTTGTTAATGTCTTATGAGAATAGGCAATGCTAAAATATCCTTATTGCTCCTTCTACACCCATTTTAATCTAGCACCTTTACACATCGAGAGATTTATCATTTTATCGCTCCATTAATAAAATTGTCCACCAGTCGTCTTCATCTGAGGTCCTACGACCCTTTTCTTTATGCTGACAAAATCCTTAACTAGGAGTTAAAGTTTTTAAAATTAAATCTCTCTCAGGAGCCTAATTACCTCCATTTCAATGCTAAATGCTTTCATATAGGCAACAAACCAAAGGCCAAATTCCAAAGCCAGGGTAAACCCACATGAGAAATGATCAGGCTTCCTCCACAAGAAGCATGATTAATCACCAGAACCAACTAGCTAATGAGAGACTCTATGGGTTTATCTCCAGATCAAGACTTGGTTCCCTCCCGGAAGAGGTGTTTGCTTTGGCATCCATTGTAGCAGTAAGTGGGCAAAATACAATGGCCTGTGGTATAAAGGAAGCCACATGGGAGGGGTGGCCATTTCTTCTGGTCTGATCCTCACAAATGCACTGCACCTCTACCTGCTTCACTGAGATCTGGAGGTGAGCAAATTGGCTCCCTGAAATCAAGGTTGGAGAGACAGCTCATCCAGCTTGCCCTCCTCTCTGCCTTCAAGGGATCCCTTGATATGCAGTGTAAAGCAGTGAAGGGCAGAGAGCCAAAGTGTGGCTAACCCCAGCCCAGAGTCACCAAAGACCTGGGAGGCTCTCTGATACATAAATGTTTGACATGTGCCTGGAACGGTCACCAACCCAACAGACCAAACAGGGAGACCTTGGAGGTCACAACTTGGGGAATTTTTTTCTAATCAAAATCCTTGTGTCCCCAGCCTGAGGCTGATCGTGATGCTCAAGGGAAGTTCCATTAGACTATGCTGTTCTGGTGCCTTATGGCACCTATGCCAAGTTTGTCCTCTCAGAAGTGACCCAAGAGTTTGCCTTGAGATATCTTATTAACTGAGAGGTACCTCTGGACACAGAGCATCTTCTTTTCTTGTTACTTGGTGGAAGGTCACTGACACAATGGGATGGGTAAAAGGTGGGAGGATTCATTTCTTGCTGCACATGCACAGAGCAAGGGACATTGCTGGGAAGCATGGGCATGTGTGACTATCAAATCACGGACTTGCCGCTCCTGGGGAACATGTGGGAATGAAACCAAAGCCATAGCACTTTGTGGAAGGTCTCCCAGATCCCACTTGGCTGCCAGGGGAGCCTGGATGGGAGTGGGAGTGGATCAGTCTGCAGAGCTTGGGAGCAGAGCTGCCCCATGCACTTAGAGCTGCAGCCCCACACTCTTAATGAGCACCAAATGTGCATTAAGTGAACAGAGGGAAAGCCTTTGTCAGGCAACAGCAGCAACTACCACTGCGGAAACAGTCAGAAAAGCCTTTCCCCTTAAAGTTTACTACTTTTACTACTAGCCTGGCCTGGAAGCCTTTATTGCTCCCGACAAGCCAGGACTTTGCTCTCAAGCCAGCCAATGAGAAGCATCAGAAAACCTGTGTCCATGTATATAAGCCTGGTGCACCTTTGTGTGCATTCCTTGGTGTGTGGGTGCCCATGTGTGTGCATGTGCCAAGGGCTCTGAGCGTGGGTTTGGGTGGGGCAGAAGCTCACCTCGCCCTCCTGGGTGCTGCTGTGGGGAGCCAGGCAGGGGGCAGCCGGCAGCTCCAGGCTCCCTCCCGCTGCTGGGAGGCTCAGGGGGGAAGTTCAGCAGTTCTGCAAACAGAGGCCTCTCTCAGAAACGCCGACAGCCACTTCAGGGGCAGGTTTGCAGAGGAGCTCGGTGCCCCGTTGCAGAGCTGGAAGGAAGCAAGTGGCTTCTGCAGGGAACCTGTCACCTCAAGACCCACTGCAGGCTCTTTGGAGGGTCTGTCCCTACTGTGCCACACACCCACCTGTGCAGCTCAGAAACACTGCTGGAGCTCTTTGGAGAGCCCTGGTGAACATGTGCACATGGATGTGGATCCTGTGGGTGCAGAATGGCTGAGTGGGGCAGGGTTGGTTCTTGAGCTGCCCCCAGTAAATCTCCAGGAGAAACCATACTCTTGGTTTCCACTGAGCGCCAACCAGGATCAGGGTCTTCCAACAACAGGGAGGTGTAAAGGTGCTGAGGCTGTCTGGAAGGGACATGATCCTTACTGATGAGGTGGCAAGCCCCCACAGCTAGAGGAGCCACGAGGAGCCATGGAAGCAGGGTATTGTGACCATCCTCCTCCACATTCTGGCTACAGACCCTCTGAGAAGGAAGTGTCCGGTGACTCCTGGCTGAAGGGTCACTCTTGCAACTTGAGATGTCAGCCAAGCCATGCATCCGTGCTCTTGGTGGGAGACCTAAAGTTGGAGCATCCTGTGGGTCTGCACTGCCTGATGGGCACTTCTGCCTCACCTGACTCCTGTCCTCGGGGTGCTTCTCCCAGGACTGACATCAACCTGCTTGAGCCTATGGCAACTGGAGGCACTCGCCCACACTTCATCTGCTGGTCCAGGATGGCAAGAGAAGGCTGAATGCTGGCCTCCTCTGCTGCTCCTGGCCCTCCCAGGGCCCGCAGTGTCTGGAAGCCATGGCAGGCACGCCTGCCGCACCATGCGGTGTTTCTGCAGGCGAGGAGGCCTTTGAGAGGCCAGGATAATGGCTAATAGTGCTGTTTTCCTCTGCTCTGCTTTCCTTCAAGTGAATTACCAGGGTCTTGCTGGGAATTATCCTGCCATTACCCAGCGCTCTGGGGAGCTGCCAGTGATTTACTTAACAGCAAACAACACAAAGAGCCGGACACGGCAGGAGCTACACAACCGAACAAGCTGGGGAACGTGCAAGTGGAAGAAAAATGCTGGAACAGCAGCCAGGGTGCAGGGATCTGGCCAGGGCTGCCAGCCACAGATGGGCACAAGGATGTCCCCAGGATCTGCCCTCTGTTTGTTTGTGGAGCTGTTCCTCCCAAGGTAGTCTGTGGAAATGTCAAAGGGTGGAAGCCCCACAGTTCTGTGCCTAGCTGGCCAGGGGGAAGCCCAGGGCTGTGGCACAGAGGTAAATCCAGTTCTCCCTGCACTCGGAGAGGTATTGGACTCAGGGATGGTGGGAAGGCTGTGAACAGGTCAGCAGCAGCCGACCCACTCTACACCAAGATTCACTCGATGCCTGCATAGGGGGTGCAGATGAGACAAAGAGTCCTTGACCTCTCCCATTGCCTCTTTGTGTCTTCCAGATTTTGTCCTTCTTACCCTTTCTTACCCCATGGGTGAGCAGGGCCCTCAGACACCCATGGCCTGCATCACCCCAGCCACACTTCTGCCTGTGACAGCCTCAGCTCCAGCAGATCACCACAATGCAAGTCTGCCCCAGGCTGTTCCCTCCTTCCTCCGGGAACTGCCCTCTGCACACAAAAGGCTGTGGACACCCCCGCAGACACGTGCCTTCCATATGTGTCCCCACCACTTGTGCTGCACCCTTCCCACGGGCTCTCATGCTTGCCATGTGTCCCCTCTCGTTGCACAGGCTGCCCCTGCACAGCCACCACATACCCCCTCCCCAGCACCGTCCACCCCCAAACGCTCCAGCACCCCCATGGACCCCCTTGTCCTCCTGCCCAGTGCACAGCTCTGTACACACACACACACTCTCCTCTTGACACTTCACAGGCGCCGGGCGAAGGAGGGGCAAAGGAGGGGCTCCTCGAGTGCTAGAAAGTTGCTCCTACTCTGCTCTGGGAGAAACCACATTACTCACGAGTCCCTTTTTAGCCCGGGTATGTGTTTCCCCCTTCCATCTCGAGTCCATTAGCTACTATGGAAACAACATGTCATTGCCCGGAGGTGGAGTTCAGCCACAGCCAAAACAGCCGCGGATAAATTCCAGCACCCAAATTCACATCCTGGGGCAAAGCCCGTGCAGTTCAGCCAGGGAATGGGAGCAGAGTCCTGGTTGTGCTAAAGGAGCAGATCTCAGTCAGGACATGCTTGCTGCAGGATGTGTGGGGTGCAGGAAGTGCTGGTGGGGACCCCCATTGCCCCAGCCAGAGTGAACACAGCATCGCTGGGGAAGGCGAGGATGATTTACTCTTCCAGAGCCTGACCAAGAGCATGCAAGTGGAGATAAACAGCAGATCCACAGGGCCTTGGCTGCCTCATGTCTCCTGCATCCTGCAGCACCCACTGCTCAGCCTGTGACAGCTCTCAGCTGTGGATTTTGGGTGTCCAGCCTGACTACTTTGTGCATCTCACCCAGGCCCGCATTGCGAGGCACAAGAAGCCAGGGTTGCACCTGAGTGCTTGCATCAGTACTTGATCTGAGCTGCTGCAGGGGAGCAGTGGAGAGGAGAGCACTGCAGGATGTCCTCCTCAAACTCTGTCCCCATACCCTGTGTCCCCTGGATCTGGGGAGGGACCATCAGTGTCCCAAAGCCTGCTTGACTCTGCATGGGGAGATGCACCCATGGTGGGGCAGGAGCTGCAGGGACCCAAGGGAGTCACAGTTTGAGCATGGCTGTTCCTTGTCATATCCCCCAGGGACCCTGAGGAGGAAGACGGCAAGCAGGGATGGTGGCATGTCCTGCCTTGAGGCAAGGGTGAGTCCTGGCTCCAGTCTCCCCTGGCAGATGGGAAATACTGGATATAGGAAGCAAAGCCCTTAGAAGGAGGAACTTTCCTCAGTGGCAGCCAGCAGTCCGTGACGGGGTTGTGATACTCAGCACTGGTGCTGTCCAGCTGCCTGCTGCTATCTGTGGGCACCCTTCCAGCCTGGACTGCCCAGGAGCTGCCATGCCCCCACTCCAGTGGCTGTAACACCCTGCAGTGCCAATGCCTGGGGAGAGCAGTGCCACACAGGGTAGACAGTAACTGCCCCAGCACTTCCAAGACCTCACCCAGAGACACGCACCAGAGCCAGCTCTGGCCTGGCTTGGACACCCCCTCCCTTCCTCAGCCTCTTCAGGAGATGGAGCAGGAAAACCTGTAAATCCCCAGGGCAGCCTGGGAGTGATCCACTGGCTTTCGAGTTGGAGCAGTGACCTGCATAAGTGCCTGTCTGGATCAGGGCCAGTGAGAGCAAACTCTGGCCATGAGGCTCCCTCAGAGGGAGAGACCAGAGGCTAGCAGAGATGCCTTTCCAAAGCAGGCAGAGGAATTGCCTGTCAGCAAAGCTTCTCTGCATAGAGGTGAGCACCATCTCTGAAAAACAACAGAACAAACATTGTGAGAAAGTAAAAAAAGGTTTCTAGAGCAGGGATTTTCAACCTGTTCTGCTTTGCTGAACTCCAAAAATATCCTGCCAGCGATGCGAGTTCCTTTGTAGCAAACCCACACCACCTGGCAAGATGCTTCCTGGCCTCAGTTACTCTTCCTTAAAAGCAGCCACGGAGCCATGGGGATCCCCCAGCCACAAAAGCTGCAGCTCCTGAGAGCACTGGAAATACAAACCAGGCTTGTTTACCCTCATGGGAGCCCCATGAAATGGATTGCAGCCCCAAATCTCCAGGGCACAGTGTTGCAAGAGCAGTGTTTGCCTCACACCCACTAAGGAAGGAGCAGGAGGGCACCAAGTGAAGCTGGGAAAAGCTGAGGTGCACCCCTGGAGAGCACTGGGGACATTGCAGTTGCAAAGCCATGCTTCAATCGTGGTGCTTGGTGTGGATTCTCTGGTGACTAATAAAAGGCCTGAGTTTGCAGTGGCAGGTCTCTTGGGGTGGGTGCTACTGAGTGCCCCCCATCTGCTTAGCCACTTGTTTCCAGGACATTGCAAGAAGATCTAGAATCTCCTCCTTATATCCCCACCAAATTTCTTTAAAATTTGTTAAAATTGGTTCCATGGGTTTGCAACAATTAGAAAGGAATGAGCAGCAAAAATGGGAGAAAGGCTTCTTTTCTTCAGAAACCAATATGGACATAAATTCTAAGGGATGCAGGATGGTGGAAAGAAGTGGGAAGAGAATGATCCTGCTGAAGTATCCCTTCTCTCCAAAATCCTGCCTATCACAGGTGTCTCCACTGAAGTAGGATGCCTCAGCATCCTTAAGAAGTGGGGGGCAGTCCTGAGCTACAGATTGATCCCTATGTCACCAGTCATGTCCTTGTCAAGAATCTCAGAAATGCCACCCAAGTAAATCTCTTCCACACAGGAATCTTCCCCGTGTTCCCATCCTCGGTCTGTGAACACAGACCCCATCAGCTCTGCAGCTGAGCTGAATGGCACAGGGGACACACTGTGACCCCACAGGGATGGCATTTCCCCCCCATATCCCCCTTGCTTTTAGCCACTGATGTGAGGAGCATCCTTATAACACACCTCCCAGACCAGACAAGCTCCCCTCAAGTCTGCACAGCCATGAGACGAGTTGGCCAAATAACCTGGTTGAAAATAAAGAAAAAGGAAAAAAAGCAGAGTCCATTCCCTAATTCTCTTGCATTGCACAAGCAGTGAGGGAGGCTGCACACCGGCAGAGCTGGACGGCTCCTTTGGCAGCAGCACAGATTTCGATCGGCTTGAAGCAATCATGAAAATGCAGCCTGAACTTCCAGTGACTCACCCAGAGAAGGGAAACTTCCTGGCTTGTGTGTTTGAGCATTTCTGGAAAAACTGCTATATTTGGCATGGAAAATAGGAAGGATTCCTCCAGTTGCTTGAAACGGGAGCAGCAGAAATGAGTCAATGGGCAGTTGAAGAACGTTGAACAAGGGCGCTCTCTAAATTATTCATTGTGATGCTCCATATTGTGTATTTTCCCCACAACAAGCTCAGCAGTGACAGCCCAAGATGGCCAAGGCTCCACCAGGAAGATCCTCAATTTATTGCTCCGACAGCCACCCCAGCACTGTATGTTGGCTGTGTATTACTGACTATGGACATTACAGGCTGCTTCCCATCTGTTTACCAACAACTACTGCTCCTAATGGTATGGCATTGTGCTTATCACTACACGTTGACCCAGCGTGAAAAATCCGCCAATTTATATTTTTATGACATCAGTAGCTAGAAATGCAGTTCCTGCCAGCTTCAAACACTCTCAAATGTTTCATCTAGTATGCTGGGGGAAAAAAAATGAAGGAACTGCTCTTCTGCAAATTACTGAAGTTGGTAGAGGGAGGAGCTATTTTGAGGATTTGAAATGCATTCTTCTCTACTTTTTTTTCAATAGTTGTCCAAATGGTTATTCAAACAGCTTGTTCATTAAAATCCTGAGTTGGTAAATGAAAATTGTCATTTTCAGATCATATTGTTATTACCTAAAGGAAAAAAGATATGAATAAATTACAAGAAAAAAAATCAACAACTTTTCATGAAAAATCTGCTAAAAAGAGAGAGAGAAGGCAGCAAACATTTTCCATTGGGTGCAATGCCAACCAGCTCCTGGTTAGCGTATATTAAATTAAATATTCAATTTGGTCATGCACTGCTTTTATTGGTGGATTCAGTATCGACAAATACGTCTAATGCAGAGAGATGCTTCATGCTGCAGCCTGGCAACTCTCATCACAGCTCTGGATGAGTGCTTTGGGTGGGAAAACTTCTTTCTCCTGCCACTGAGACCCTGCAAGGCTGATGCCCAGGATTCCATAGCCATTGCATGGGGGGCAACCCCTCTCATGTTGTGACCTGCTGACGTCAGTCGTGGCTGAGCCAGCAGTGGGTGACAGGCACCTCTGCCATGATGCTGAGGGCAGGAAGCAGGAGAGGGACTGTCAGGCAGTGACTCTCTCCCAGCCACTGAGGCTGTGGAGCTGTGGGACCTCCAGAATGGGGAGTAGGACCATTGGATTTAACTTCTTCCAATTGCTCTGCTGAATTTATCCAGTTGCTTTTTGCCTGTAAATTTTTAAGCCATTTTCTATGCTCCCACAGCAAGGAGGCCACAGCTTGGCTGTGGCAGGAGAGCTCTCCCTTTCACTGGGGTGGAGCTTGATGCTTTCTGGTGGCCCTATGTTCTAGTACAGAGAAAAGCCAAGCACCCACCTTGATTTGGCAGACTTCTTTCCTCTTCCCTACTCAGCCCGCTCTTTCCAAAAGTGCTGCTCAGTGAGATTGAGCCCAAGCAGGAGGGTTTCAGCCTAGAAGCAGCAGCCTCCTTCCCCTGGCTCCTCCCTGCTGGGCTGGATGGTGGCCAGTCCCTCCAGAGCTACAGCAGTGCAGGGGGTGAGCTGGGATACAAGTGGAAGAGCACTCCTATCCCCAGCACCCCACATCTTCAGCCCACCAGAAGGCCAGGCAGGAATGAGATATATTGGCATCATATCAGAGAGAAGGGTCTTGTCCAGGGCTCTGCTTTGCCTCTCAAATGGTGCCCCTGGAGATTCAGTATCTGCTTGAGACTTCTGGTCCATCAATTATTTAATTCCCTCCAGCCATGTGGTCTCCAGTCCCAAGTGCTCATCTCCTCTGAGCTCACAGGTCTGCCTGTGGGGGGAGTGGGGTTGGGCAGGGGGCTGCAGAGCTGGGGCTGGGCAGAGGACCTCCACTGGGAAACAAAGCAGAGGCACAGGGGACAGGTCCCACCAGCCAACGTCTCGAGCTTAGCACTTGGGCTAGCACCTTGTTTGCCAGCCACACATTTGCTGGAGGGGTGGGTTCTTCTTCCGATCCCAGGGGATGACCCTGGGGAAATCACCTCCCAGCTCCATGCCTCGCTTTCCCCACCTGTAAAATGGGGCCAAGGATTTCACAAGCAGTGTGAGCTCCGGTGGCATCCCAAACATGCATGCAAGATGGTATTTTGAAATAAGCAAGAATGTGATTCTCGCCCTTGCTCGCAGAGCCTACACCACCAGGGATGTGGCCTTAGTGGATCATGTATGGCTGGTGGTCCCTGTTTGCTGCTGCTGACCCTGCTGTCCCGAGCTAAAGCAGCCCAGCACGGCACAGCACGGCACGGCAGGCACTGCTAGGTAGGCAGGACAAGCCGCAACACGCGGGCAGGCAGGCAGGCGGCTGGAGCCGGGTAGGTGTGTCCCTGTTACCCAATAAATAACTCAAGCCCTAAAGCAGCCCATTGTAATAACAGGGGCCCCGCGCAGATTGAAAACGAAGAAGAAGGAGGGGAAAAAAAGGAAATCAAGGTTCAGTCTTCCCCAGGAGGTAGCACTCCACGGGGAAAGCGATAGAGGGGAGCAGTGATTTATATCTCTCCAGAGGAATTCTCCTTTGCAGGGCCGCCCAAGGCGCCGCCAGGTTCAGCTGAGTTTCTCATCTGAATATGCATGAGCCAGTAATTAATTCTCTCTGATACTGATCCAGATTTGGGGTTGGTTTTGTGAGTGTGTGCGTGCACGTTGTGTGTCCGTCTTCTCCCAGGTGTGCCAACGAGCCAAAGAGGGGTAAGACGAAGGAGCAGTGGCTCTCCACAGTTGTCCCTGCAGGATGATAACTGTTGACACTCCATGGCCAGCTTGGGGCAGGAGGGTGGCCTTGGTTGGGTGGGGACTCCTGTGGGGTGGCTCTGGGTGGTGTCCTGCTGGGGACAACGGGAGAAAGGGGGGCAGAGAGCAGGCCACCATCAGAGTCATGTGCCTGGGGTTGGCCACACCATGGGGCAATCCCTGCCCAAACACACACTCAGCCTTGGCCACGTGCAGGTGGTGTTTTCCCTCCTCTAGCAGACATTGCAAAGACATCGTGTTTAAAAAGTGCTGGGAAGAGGCAGGGAGGGAAAAGAACTGGGACTCGCCTCCTCCCTCCCACCTTCCTCTCTCTCTCTACTTTTAAATTTCTTCCATGCATCACTTGAGCAGTGGGATGGGAGCCCTAAGGAGTGAAACCCTGTCTCTGGCCCAAGGCCCAGGCCTGGGGCAGGGTGTGGGTGTGTAATCATCGTGCCATGGGCCCTTGCTCTGGGTCTGATCCACAGCCCGTACTCACAACCAGCCTTCAAACCAGGGGAAAACCAGAAACCTTTAATGAGAGAGAAACAATTGTTTTCCAGCCTCACTGAGCCCACACCCTAGAACACAGGTTTCTTCCCCCTGCCTCAGGAGCAGGTTGCCCCAATGGCCTCCTCACCCTTCCCTTGAGAGAAAGGCAATAATCAGCTTTCCTGCCTTTAAACCTGGCCATGGGGCTCTGGCAGTCTCTCAGGGATGAGTTGAGGTTGTTCCAACACACAGACAGGGAAGGACAGGGATGTGAGTACTGGCGCCTGGGTCGTGGCATCAGCAGTGCTGGCCCTTGGCAGCCAGGAGGAGATGCTGGATCCACTCCTGCTGTTATGGGCTCCCTGGAACAGCCAAACTGGAAGCTTCCCTGGTCCCCCCAGCATGTCCCCACACTGCCTGGAGCAGAAGTGCTGGGGTATACAGCTCCCCTCTACCTGGCCCTGGCCCCTGCCAGCATCCACCCGAGTGAGGCAGAAAAGGGGACTGCCTTGCCGCCACCTCTCAGTCAGACAGGGCAGTGGCTTCCCAGAGCCACAGGGAAACCAGTGAGCATCAGGGGACCATGGTGTCAGTGCCTCCTGGGTTCAGAGGATCTGGAGAGGTCACATGCCCTTTCTCACATCCTCCAGTCACAGGGGATAACCCCTCTAGAACACTGTCCTCTCTAGAGCTCCATACAGAGGCCCAAGGACTGTGCCACATCCTGCCCTACCACATCCACCTCTGGATGCTGGCAGTGGAGTACAGAGGAGGTAGACTCCCTACATCCATCTGAGGTATCCCTGCAATGTCTCCAGGCTTGGGGAGCAGCGGGCTGGGAACGGCCGGTGAGTCAGAGCCCTGTGTTGTAACGCAGGGGGCAGAGCGCGTGTCGGAGCAGGGATGGCCGTGAGCTGCAGTGTGGGGCCCGCCTGGGCCTTTTGCAATCTTCTGGGGAAAGGCAAAGTCAGTGTCTCCATCTCATAATTAAAGTGTGCCACAGGGCCCAGCTCCCGCCTGTTTATATGGCTCGTAGGGATGGACAGAGGAGAAGCAGCCTGAGACACGGGAAGCAGGGCAGCCTCATCAACCCTTCCCTGGGCTGGGCCAGCTGGTGCTCTCGAACAGAGTCTCTGGCTCCTGCAGCCAGGTCTCAGCCTTGGCCCCACAGTCTCTCAAAGATGCTTTTAGGACCCATGAGCCGACTCCAGTTCTCTACACACCTCCCCTCCCTCCTGTGAGCACACACGAAGCTCCTTCCTACCCCCCCATCACCCTCCATCTCCCCCAGCACTGCTCCTCCAGAGAAAACATCCACCAAGCCCCAGCCCCCGTGTGCAACCCTTGCCCATCAAGGAACAGAAGGTGACACAGCCAGGATGTCATCTCTGCTGGCTTCACGTCCCGCATCACCAGCCTGACCTAGAAACACTACCATGTCTCGTGCGCCGGAGCCCGGGGATGCTGCAGGCTCATCCCTCTGTTTTTTCCAGAGCAGCTGAGTGACAGTCGCCCCTCCCTTGCCTCTCCGAAGAGCGTAATGAGAATTTCCTCCGAGGAGCAGCTTGCCGCGATGAAATAATCGCCCGAGCAGCATGATCTTCGCCGGGGATTAGAGAGGCTGCTACTTGCTGAGCTAGGGAAACGGCCGGTGAGGAGGGAAAACTCCTACCGCCTTCTCCGGCAACCTCGGCTCCTTTGCCAAAGCAATCGCCTGCCGCAGACGGAGCGAGGTCCCAGACAGAGCTCAGCCCCGGAAACTTCTGTCCCCGATGCTCGGGCACTTTTGCAAAGTCCCCTTCCACCTTCCTCCTCCTTCCTCTGCTCCGCGCGGAGCCGCTCCCCAGCCCCGGCAGTCGGGAGGGGTGGAGAAGAGGTAAAGAAGCAGCTGCCTTTTACAGGCAACAGTTTTTGTCGTTGTTTCTTTTTGGACTGCTGAGGCATAAAGCGCCAAGCTGAGCCTGTTTCTCCCTGCCTTACGCGCACAGGCACTCGCCAGCCGGGTTATCCCACTGCACGGAGGGACGGCAGCAAGGACTATACATGGATTTCCGACGCGGAGTGGTTTAAGGCAGTTTTGCTTCCACTGCAGGCTTGGTTTGTTTTTTTTTTTTAGTCTCCAACCCTGCCACCACCCCCCGCCCCCTGTCCTCTGTGAGATCCTGGTGTGACCATCCCTTGAGGATTCCTAGATTCCGAATTTTCTTCCTGAAATATCCCACATCTCATTTTCTTTTTTTAACTCTTCCTGAAACGTGGGAACCCCGAGCACAAAGGAACATCCCTAGTTTGAGGAGAAGGCACGCATGAAAGCCAAGTTATAGCAGAAGTGATTTTCTGGGGGGCTGGGTTTGGGTGGTTTTCTTTCCTCTTTCGGACACATTTCGAGACTCGCCGGCCGCCAGCTCCCGCCTGGGCTGTGGCAGAGGGCGCTCCTGCCTCCAGCACTGCGAGCAACCTGCCCCAAACCCACTGAGTCCTGTCTCTGGGAACAGCAGCTGCCCTTGTCTCGAACACTCCAAGCGAGAGGCGTAGCCAGCAGCGACCAGAAATCCCGGTTTCCACAGCCCTCTCCTTCCCCTGAATGCATGGAGAAGCTCTCGCCCTGCTCCCGCCCAGTCCTGCCGCCAGGTCAGAGCGGGACATCCAACGTGAGAAATCCATCGTCCCCAAAAGGTCCCAACGCAAGAAATCCATCGTCCCCCTAAGATCCCCCTGACAAAACGCCGACAGTGCCCGACAGTTGTCAGTGGGGCACTGCTGTGTCGACAGCGCCTGTGATCCAAAACGAGAATTGCTCGTGGAGTCGCAGCCCCCGGGGCAGGGGGCGGACAGGGCAGGGGGTGGCTGGCCCTGGCACCAGGTCAGTCCAAGGGTCAGCGGCCGCCGCGAGGTCATGTGCCGCCGCGGTGGTTCCCGCTCCCGCCACAGCCCTGCGGCCCTGACCCCCTTCCCCACGCCGCCATCCCCTCAGGCTGCTCCCACGAGGGGCAGGACGCAGAGGCTGAGGAGAAAAGCACTCCACGGTGCGCCCAGGCACAGACCAGCCTGTTTTCGGCGCTACTGCGCTTGGTGGGAGGGACATTTAATCCTGGAAGCGGGGCTCTGTCTCTTATCCAGCCGCCGGGCGCGTGTGGGGATGGGGCAAGGGATGCCGGCGCCATGACACCTCGTGCCGCGACGCCTGGTGCCAGGCGGTGTGGGGGCTACCACGGCTTCTCCGCAGCTCTCCTGCAGCTGAAGAGGGAAAAACCCCGGGGCAGCGCGGCTCCTACAAGGCGGCAGCAGCGTTCCCCAGCCCGCAGCACCACCCCCCGGGCCCCCGGCTGGCCGGCCCCAGCTCCGCTCCACAGTTCCGCCCCGAGACGCCTCCGGGTTTTCAAAACCACTACGCCTTAGACGGACAGGTGGCTTAGCCAATAAAAAGCCGCAAAGCGTCAGTCCAGCGTTCGCCTGGCGCTGCTGGCCAATCCGCATCGCCCGATCCCTATATCCCGCCCTCCGAGGACAAGCTCTGCCTCGGTCTGGCGGCCATGTTGAGTGTGGCAGCCGCGCTGCTCCATCTGGAGGGGGCTTTTCGCACCCCTTCACCTGTTCCTTCGCGCTTTCTGCACCGTGGTCCACTTACTCGCGGCGCTGTCTCACCCCTGGGGCGGTGCGGGTGGCGGAGCAGCTCCCACAGGGTGGCAACACCGTGGGGTTGCCCCGTGAAGGGCTCTCAGCGCCATCTTGAGTGTGGCAGACCCCACTCACCCACCGCGTCGGTACCCCGTTACCCCGCAGTATGTGGGGGGGGGGGGGGACGGACAGATGCGGCCCCGGTGCCCGCGGGCGCCGTGCGAGGTGCACGGCCGAGTGTAACGGAAGGTTGCGGAATGGGGAGCACAGGGAGGCTCCTAGTGCGCCTCAAGCCCTGAACTCGCACAAGGTTGGGGGGGGCGGGGGGGGGGTGTAGAGGCTGCTTAGGCGCCTTTTTTTTACTGTATAATAAGCAAACGGGTGGGAATCCCGCATTTCTGCTGGGCGGACCGCCCCTCCCCGCTCTCCCCAGGGGCGGCCGCGGTTGTTGTTGTGGCCAAAGTTTCCGCGGAGCACCGAAAACTCAGCGGACGAGACGGTCTAGCGGGGTACCGAAGGCACGGGGCTGCCCCAGCACCACCGGCGGCCCCATGGGAGCGGGGTGGGGGAGGGCAGCACCGGTTCTCCCGCATTACTGTTATTATTCTTATTTTTAACTCTTATTATTTCCCCTCCGCGCCACCGCAGGCGCGGCAACAGTTCCCCCCTCACTCCCTCCCTCCCGTTCGCCGCCTCACACGGCGGGAGGGGCGGGGCGGAGGCGGCGGGGGCGGAGGTAGCGCGGGGTGGGCGTGGCCCCGCTCCGCTCTGCGCCCGCCGCGCTGAGACCGGGCACAACTCATCGCCGCAGTGGCGGCGCTCGCCGGCTCCTTTAAGCGGCCGTGCCCCATTGTTTGCGCCGCGGCCAATGGGCGCCCGGCGGCCGCGGCGCGCGCGGCCAATGGGGCGCGGCGCGGGGCAGCGCGCGCGCCGCCCCCCGGCTCTATAAGAGGGCCGGCGGCGCCGCGTGAGTCCCCACTGGCTCTCGCAAAGCCATCTTGGCATTGTTCTGCTCGCCCGCCCGCGCCGCCGCAGCCCCGCGCGACACAGCCCCGCACGCCCCCGCCATGTCCGACGCGGCCGTGGACACCAGCGCTGAGATCTCCGCCAAGGTGAGCGACTCGCCGCCTCGTGCCTCGCTCCACGGCTTTTTTTCCGGTGTTTTGATTTTTTTTTTCCCGAGCGATTTCTGGCTTTTTTTTTCCTTTTACGATTTTAAAATTTTTTTATTTTTTGCCCCCTGCCCGTCCCGCCCCCTCCTTTCTCCCCCTTCCCCCTCCTTCCCTCGCGTTGAAGTTGGCGGCGCGGTGCGGAGCCGGCGCTGCCGCTCTCGCCGTGCGGGGCTGCCAGCGCCGTTCCTTTGTCTACAGCGTGCGGGAAACGTGCTCGCCGCCTTCGCCGGTGCTGCCGAGCCCCGTCCCTCCACGTCCTGCTCCCTCCCGCTTTTCCCGGCGACAGCAGCCGGGCGTCCCGCTGCGGAGGGGCTCGGGGAGCTGTGGGGGGGACGCGTACGGCTGTGCTTCAGCACCCGGCAGCGCTCGCTCATTCAATCGGCGGTGCGGGAGCTTGACAGCCCCGTCAAACTTGCGTCCCGCTCGGCCCCGTCCCCGCGGGGGGGCTGTGGGGGGAAGCGCTCCGGAACACGCACCGGAGGGGTGGGGGGGCAGTGACTGTTGTGGAGTTGCTGCCGAAAAGCGGGTTGGGCGGGTGGTTTCTATTTCAGAGTTGCACCCGGTTGATGCGGGAGGGGCGATTGCTGTGTCGGTGTTACCCCTGGAGTGTATGTGTGTGTGTGGGGGGGCAGTTGCTTTTTCAGCGTTGCCTCCCGGAAGGGGGGCGGGGGCAGTTGCGGTATAGGGACTGCCCCGAATTAGGGGTTACTATTTCGGAGTCGCCCTCGGAGGTGGGGGCGAGTAGAAGGTGCTCCGAAGCTGTCCCGGGGGGGGAGGTTGCTCTCGCTATTTTTGGAGTTACCCCGATAGAGGCACCCCCACAGTGTAGATGCCCTGTAGGTGCGCTGGGGTGGCGGGGCTGAGAGCGCCGGCCCTTGCCCGAGCTCCTCTCAGCGGGATAACTTTGCGAGTCGCTGGTGGAGGTGATGGGAAGCGGTTGGGTAGCGCCGGTACCAGCCGGGAGAGGCTCTCTCGGGAGTCCCCGCTGCGGCTCCCGGCGCACGCCTTTGTCTGTGAGCCGCGGCGGAGCGTCCCCCGGGGGGACTGCGCTCCCCGAGCCGCCGCGGTGCGCCCCGCTGAGCCCGGGGCCGCGGCCGGGAAAGTTGCGGGGGGACCCGACCCGGGCCGGTGCGTGGGAAGGCGGCGGGGGACGTGCCCGGAGGCCTCTTCACCCTGCGCCCTGGCCGGCCCAGGGTCGCGCCGCTCCCGGGGGAAGCGCGGCTGGAGGGAGAAAAAAACAAAACAAAAAAACTAAACAAACCTACAAAAAAAAACAACAATCCCCCCCAAAATTAAAAAAAAAAACAAAACGGGGAGGAGGGTTTATAAAAAACAACCATCAAAATTCGTTTCTGGCAGATTTCGATTTCACTTCTGTTTCCCGCTCCCGCAGCCGTGCCCCCATCCCGCTTGCCCTGCCTCCGCTACGGGGCCACGGCTCGGTCCCTGCCGCCTCCAGCTCTCCCACTGCCGGGAAGCGGCGAGGCGGGTCGATCCCCATCCTTCCCCGGGGGAACAGGGCCAAGTTTGCCGTTAACCTTCCCCTGCCCTTTACCGCGTGCGGGAAGGGGCCTCATCTGCGGCTCGCCCTCCTCAGAGCGAACGAGAGTCCGCGCTGCAGGGCGGGCGGAGGCGCGCACGGCGGCAAGGTGACTCCCCCCCTCCACACCCCCGAGAAACGCGGAGGAACCGGGGCCGTTCGCCCTCGTCCCGCCTCGCCGTCCAGAGTGCTCCCGGGGGGCGGGGATGAGGGGAGGGTTCCCGCCCCGCCCGGGCGCCGCCCCCGGCCGGTGCCGCGGGGCGCCCACCACGTGCGGGCCTGGGAGCCGGAGTCCGCCGCGCCGCCCCCGCCGGGACTACAGCTCCCGGCAGCCCGTGGGGCGCCGCGCTGGCCGCGGGCCAATCAATAGGGCGCGTAGAGTGGCGCGGGGTTTGAATGGCGGTCGCGCGCGTGGCGGTGTAGAGGAGCCCCCTGCCGGCGGGAGGCGCGGGCTGCGGTGGCGCCTCCGCCGTCCCCGGGTCCTGACTTCCCCGCTTCCCACCGGGATCCTGCCGAGAGCAGGGTCGGGGAGAAGGTAGAGCTTTCTGGGCCGGTGGTATGTGACTCGACACCGCTGCTATTCGTTCCATAGACAAACAGCCCTGACACACCTATAATTAGAGGCTGTGTCCCAGCTTTGGCGCTAGAGCAGCCCTGCTGCTGCACCGGCCCTTGGTCTGGAGGCTCCTGTGCACATCTTGTTTGTGTTGGACTGGGAAAGAAAAAGGAAGAATCTGTGATGCTCTCTGCAACCCTGTTGCTAGCACAAACTTCATGACCTGGCATCGTGATGGTGGTTAAACTGAGAGCATTTCCAGTGATGTGGGAAAGGCCAGGACTGGAGATCTGTCCAGCTAAAATGCCCAAGAATGAGTTGTTCCTTCATCAGGAGGATTGCTTGCATTTTTGTGAACAGCTCGTTTTAACAAGAACTGTTGGGCACAGTGAGATGTGGAAACTCTGACTGCTTGACTTGCTATGTGTTTAACTTGGGAACTGCTTTGTTGCCCTCGTGCCCATGTGCCTGGTGTGAGGCAGCAGCTGTAGCCCAGTGATGTATGAGAGGCCAAATGGTTGTGATCAGTCTCCAGGGAACAGGGCAGTGGAAACCACTGACACTGTATGAAACTGGTGGAACTGGGCAGTGTGGAGGAGGCAGCCTGGGATTGGTGTGTGAGCGGTAAAAGGAGGAGGGAGTCTGTGTGTTTGTTTTACCCCAGACTCCTGGGTTGGTTTGCTTAGGTGAGCTTCAATCAACAGGTGTTGTCCCCTCAAAGCTTTCTTCCACAGAAAGCCTTTCCTCAGTGCACTGGCAGCCTGGGAACCTCTGGAAACATCATCTGTGTGTTTAAATAACACAGTGGTCTAAAATGCCCGTGCTGCCTCCCCTGAGCAGCCTGCAGGATAGTAGAAACCCTCCCAGAAGGGAACAGTGATCACCACCCTAGCAGGGCCAGTGCCATGCTCTTCCCTTCCGTGTTCCCACGAGGCAGTGGCTCCCGGGAGTGAAAGTGCCTGCTCGCTGTCCGTGGGCGGTGCAACACCGCAGAGGGCAGGCAGGAGGGGGAGAAGCCGCTGCAGCGGAGCGGGAGCTTCCAGCAACTTTTAAACACCTCGTGGTCACTGTTGAAGCCGGCTGTGGCTGTGCTGCTGGCCCTGGTGAAGGGCCTCCCTGCTTTCCTTGGCTGGGGTAGCACTCACTGTGCTGACGGATCTCGCTCCAGCTGATGGAGGAACAGAAGGGGAGGAGGATGCAAGCAGAGATGCCAGTGTTAAATCCAAGTGTTCTTTATGCGGGAACATAAAGTTGGATCCTCTCAGCCTGTTTGCTGAGTGACTTGGCATGACATTTTGACAGTGATCAATAGCAAAAACACACAAGCTCCTGCTCTCCTCTCACTCTCCTCGTGGTAGAGGTTTGAACCAAACTAGCCAGGCACGGCTCTTGGAGCAGTGTAAAAATAGACTTCTTCCCCCACCCCATCCTGTCACACTTAAAGCTGCAAGCTGGATGCTGGAGCCTCCTCTCTGCTGCTGCTGCGCGAAAGACCAGGCGTGTAATATTTGCCGTGTGATTTTCCCCAGGCAGGGCAGAGACCACAGCCTCTGCTAATGAGTCCCTGGGATTCCTTCCTGCTGTGAAGGTACCGAGCAGCCGTGGCCATCCGCAGCCCTGGGGCGGTGGAGCCCATCCTGTGGATGGGGCTGCCGGCTCTCCATGGTATTGCAGGAGCTTGCGTGGACTGTGCTAAGATGGGCAATCAGCCAGCTCTGCTGCTGTTGAGCATATGCGGGCGGCCAGCTCTGTCTGTTTGGGAGCTCAGAGGTGAAACAGAGCAGTGTCTTTTTTAGATGGCTGCTCTCTGGCAAGGCTGACTTGGATTGAGATTCGCCCCCATGTTTTCCCGTTCCCAAGGAGGAGCCAGAACGTGGCGACCAAATCACAGAACAAATCTGTGTGAAGAGAAACCATCTCCTGCTCTCGCTCTCAGACTGTGTTTTTCACACCTGATCTGCAGCTTCTCTGACCCAGACACCTGGAATCGGGGTGACTTCTCTGCTTTTCTGCTCCTTCCAGGATCTAAAAGAGAAGAAGGAAGTTGTTGAAGAAACAGAAAATGGCAGAGATGCACCGGCCAACGGCAACGCTGTGAGTATGGCTGCAGTCTGCTGGGAGAGGCAGTCCTTTACCAATGTCTTTTCATTTTCTTCTCTCTTCTTGCTTTTGCTGCAAGTTTGTCCCTAACCCTGCTGAGAGGGGACCCCTCTAAATGGCAGCACTGAACCCCACAGAGCCCTCCAGTCTTTGGTGCTTCACATTACACAGACACTCCCAGCCTGTGGGCAGTTTATGTGTGTCCAGAAGGGCTGGGCTTGGATTTCCCTCCCTGACAGCCGTATGAAGCTGTCCCACTGCCGTGGCTTCCCTAGGCAGGGATAGAGGAAGAAATTAAAAAACCCACTAGGATTTACAATGTTACAACCAGTTGAGCTGGGAAACACATCGTGTACAAGTGAACCTGTTGGTTTCCTATTTTTAACATGCTGGGGGAAAATGAAAATCACTGTGCCACATTCCAATGTGTCACAAGAGCCTTTGCAGTCTTTGTCTCAACGCTGCAGCCCCAACTTACTGTAGGCTTGACCCTTTGTGCCTGGGCTGTCTGGGTTGCGTGGAGGCAGGCAGGAAGCAGGATGTGCACCCAGGGCTCTGGTGGCCTGGTGCTTTGCTTTCAGCAGGAAAGGTGGGAATGCACACTTGTGCTGAATGTCTCTTCCCCCTTCTCCCTTTCCCAGTGCATTTTTTTAAGTGATGTTTTGTCTTGCCAAGGAGAACGAGGAAAACGGAGAGCAGGAGGCTGACAACGAAGTAGACGAAGAAGAGGAGGAAGGTGGTGAGGAAGAGGACGAGGAGGAAGAGGGTGATGGTAACATTCTTTGTTCCCCCCAGCCCCATCCCACGGCAGTGTCCTGCCATGGACAGCAGGCTCCCAGCAAGCGGAGGCGAGCAGAGAGAGCAGCATCTCCCCCTCGCGGCTGCGACCGGGGAGCTCCCGCCAGCCGGGCTCGCTCCTTCCTTGCTTGCCTGAGCCACTGCTGCTGGGAGTGAAGTCAGCCTTGAATCCCTTCCAGGAGGTTGAGGGCAGATTCCTTCCTCCCTCCCTCTGGCCAGACGGCACCGTACCACGGCGCTGAATAAGCGCATTAGCCCTTCCGTGCGAGTAGTAAAATCTGCCCTTGACTCCTGTGAGCACAGCCACTACTGCAGACACCAGCACTGGCCAGGAGCACAGGGACCGCCTTGGGTGGCCGTGCTTTGGCCCAGGCACAGAGGGTGGGTCATCACCATCTTTGTTCATGGAGCAGCATGCTGAGAGGCTTGTGCAGCCCTCTCTCCCAGCCCTCACCCAGGCTGGATGCCTTGTGGAAATGAGCAGAGGAGAACTCTGCTCCTCCAGCTGGAGGAAATAGGCTTGCTTTGAACCTTCTGTCAGTAGTGTCCCATGTCTCCCTGCCCTCTGCTGCTTCATGACCTGACCCAGCCTGGAAGTGGGTTTTGGCAGCAGCGACCAGAAATCCAGCAATGACTTGCCGAATCACTTCTCACCCTCCCTGCTATTATTATTTTCCCAAGATCTGCTTGGATGAATAACATTGTTTATTTTTATCGCTTGTTAAGGCTGGGAGAAAACCATTCTTGTTATGCTGAAATGAACTCAGGGCCCCTGATTATCTGTTACTAGGTTAATCTCCTGTGAGTTTTTGGTTTACGTGCTGACCTACTAACCTGATGGTTAGTTTTGGGAGATAGGGACAGGGCTAGAAATTTAATGACCATTAGACCAGTGCTTATTCAGATAGTATGAGCAGGGAAAGACACCTCCTTTGGGGTAGCACTCTCTCAGCAGCCTGCTGTGCCCTTTGGTGAGAATTGGTTCACTAGGAAAAACTGGGAATTGTGACTCTTTATACTTGTGGTTTTAACCCCTGGGAGTAATGCAGGGCTGCTCTGTGCTGTCCTGAGCCCATATACCCCCAACTCTACTTTAGGGTGGAAGAGATGGGGGAATACTTGCCTCTCCGTGCTCCACTTGGGCAGGAGCAGGGAGGATGCATGTGCTGCAGGCGCATGTGTGGGGTGGAAGTGTTGCTTGGATACTGCTGTGACAAACCCAGGAGCTTTGGTCCCGCAGTGCCAGCCCTGCTCTTCCCAGCTTGCCAAGCACAGGCACGATTTGGCACGCAGTGCCTGGAGACGCTGATGCCTTGCGGGGATCCGGCACAGGCTCTGACCGCTGGCACAGGCTCTGTCCATGTTTGCTGCCCTCGGGTGATCCCTGCCTGAAAGCTGCACCTGAGCACTGCAGGAGAGAGATTCAAAGGCAGCAAGTCCAGCTTGCATCAGCTTTTTTAGCCAAGACTTGCAGCCAAACTCCTGGAGTTTGACAGCAGAGGAGAGCTTGAGGATATATTTTCCTCTCTCATCTCTCCATCCCATCTTATTATTTGCTTTGCTTAAAGCAGCTCAAAGAACTAAAAATGCTCCCAATCAGCTTGGCACTGTCACCTGACCTGCCGGCCGGCCCAGTGCATGTGATGGCTGCTGGGGTGTTGATCCATCGCTGGGAGCTAATCTTGGCCCTTCCTGCTGCATGGGCCATGCTGCAGCTGGGCACACACTGGGAGAGGAGAGGAGAGGGGAAGGGAGGATGGGCTGACCTTAATCCCCCCCGGCTGTCCATACATGCGGCTCGTGGCAGCGGTTTAAAGCCAGCTTACTGGCCTTAACTCTCTAAGTTTTAGTAGGGTCTCCTGTTACACAAGAGACTCGTCTCGGCAGCCAAGAAGCTGTTCTGCCTCTGGGCTTGCCCGTGAGCCTCCAAAACTGGTCGAAGGTGATTGACTCAGTCGTTCTGATCCACTGGCCTAGTTGAGCTCAAAGTGGGTCAAAGCCCAGAGCTCGCTGCTCGTCCTCCTAGCTAGCTGTAAGATAAGTTGGAAGCATTTGTTTGCTGTTCTGATAATTAGAAAGTGTTCTGACTCAGAACTAATGCGTTCTGGCTCTCTTAACTCATTAAAGATGGACTAATAGCTGCGAAGGGAAGCAGAAGTAATCTGGAGTGGTTAGGCAGAGCAGAGCAGCCACTAGAAAGAGTTTTTTCCTCTCCCTTTTTTTCCTCCCTCATTTTTGCCGTGATTTCAGCACTCGTGGTAGTGGGTGGTTTTCCCATCCCACTGCCTGTGTTACAAATGCAGTGTCTGCCAGACTCAAGGCTGCCAATCGTTATTTCCCCTTTGGTGGGTCAGGTCAGTTGGAGTTGCCCAGAAAGCTACTGTGTCCTCTGTCACCTGCTGTCCTGAGCAGGTTTTGTGGCACCTGGGGAGATGGGATGTGGCATCACAGTGTGAGGCTGAGCCACAATTACTCAGAGAGGAGGTGTGTGGTACTGGAACTCTCCCAGAGGATCTCACATCTCCCCACTTTGTCCTCCACACAGGTGAGGAAGAGGACGGTGATGACGACGACGAAGCTGAGGGGGCCACAGGCAAACGGGCAGCTGAGGATGATGAGGTAGGAAGAGTAGGCAGCCCCTCAGAGCCACACATGTCCCCCAGAGGGCTTGAGAGGGGAGCGTGTCAGTCGGACCAGAGGGGGTGGGCGGGGCTTGGCTCCGACTGGGATGCTCTGCCCGTGTGCTCCCCATGTCTCCAGGGACACAGCCCAATTCTGTTGATGCACTGGCCTGGTTAGGGGGGTGTCTGCTCCTGCCAAATGGAGCCCTGGGCTGGGGAGCCATGGCCTAATCATGGCAGGCCTGAGTGGGGGCACTCAATGGCTGCCTGAGAAGAGAGGATTTTGCCTGAGGGAGTGGAAACACCTGTGGTGCTCTGACCTTGTCCCTGAGGCAGGAGAGGGACCCAAAACTCCCATTCCTCATTCCCTGCCCTGGCATGGCTCTTGCCTGCCCCCATCAGCCCTGCTCACCATCCCCTCTCCTGACTGCTCTGCTTTCCCCCCAGGATGATGACGTCGATCCCAAGAAGCAGAAAACCGATGAAGATGACTAGGCAGCAAATTTTTTTTTTTTTTTTTTTTTTTTTTTTAAATAAGGAGGAAAACAAACCAACAAAAAAAGGCCAGCGCGTCCTCTTCACCCTTGGGTCCCACCTTGGGACTCCAGTTGCAGCCCCCTGTCCCACACACAGCCCCTTCCTCCCCCCTCCGCCGTGGTCATCCTCACCAAGTAGAGTGAACCCCATCCCTGCCCCCCGGCGCGGCGCTGCCACTCAACGAACATGGAAATGATTCGCCCGTTAGCGGGGAGAGAAAAACCCCCCTTCCCCCACAGACCCCCTCCCCCCAAGCACCAAAACTTCAAGGCCCTGCTTTCTTTCTTAAAAGTACTTTAAAGGAGAATTTGTTTGTATTTTTTATTTACATTTTATATTTTTGTACATATTGTTAGGAGGTCCGCCATTTTTAAGTGATCTCGGATTGACCAAAAGGGGGGCTTTGAAGTGTATATCTCTCTTGTTACCTATCTCTGACTTTACTTGTGGTGTGACCAGGCCCAAACCATTATCTCAAAGGAGAATAAAACAAAACCTTGTAAAAAAAAAAAAAATTAAAAAAAGACAAAAATGCAAAAAAAAAAAATTACAATCTTATTCTGAGCATTCCAGTAACTTTTTTTGTGTATGTACTTTAGCTGTACCATAGATCGTGGTTTGTATGAGGTGGCAAGGCCAAAGATAAAAAGGTTTTCTTTTTTTTTTTCTGTCTATGAAGTTGCTGTTTATTTTTATTTTTTTCTTTTTTTTTTGGCCTGTTTGATGTATGTGTGAAACAATGTTGTCCAACAATAAACCGGAATTTTATTTTGCTGAGTTGTCCTAACAAGGCTGCCTCCCAACTGCTGCTTTTTGTTTTAGTTTTCATTTGTTTTAGTTTTTTATTTCTTTCTTCTTTCTCTCCTTTCTTTCTTTGCTTTGGACTGGAGCTGGGAAGAGAGAGAGGGTAGATGGGACAGGGTATTGATGGGGAGGGTCTGGGGGCTGTAGTGTCCCCCTGCTGCTGTGGGGTAGGGGAGGCAGCATGTTTCCATGGCTGTATTCCTGTGGAGAGCTGCACTGGAGTCCTCAGCATGGCCTCTGCATGATCCTGCATGCTCTGGCTGCCCTTGGTGAGTGGTAGGACTGGGCTAGATGGGAGAACTGTCAAGGCTGTGAATAGTGAGCTTGGGGTGCCTGGGTATGGGCTGCTCTGCAGTTCTGTCTCTGCAGCCAAATATTCTGGGGATTGGCGTGTATAGTGGGGATGAGAAGCCCATCCCAAGAATCCTTCCTTGTAGTGTCTGCTGCAGATGCTTGACCCCTAGCTGTGGGGTGGGGAGTGCTCAGGCCATGCAAATGCCTTCCCTCCTTTGGGGCTTGTTTGAATGTTGCTGGCAGTGGGGTAGGAGGCAGTGTGAGCAGGGATTGGATTCAGCCAGCACTGGTCATGGGGGGAGAGCTCCAGCCTGCATTGGTCACCCAGCAACTTCTGGGGTGCCAAGCTCAAGGTTTGGTGGTGGGACCCAGGGAGATAGGCTGAGATAAGTCTGTGCGCTCTAACAAACCAAACATGCTGTAACTTAGCCTAAGCCTCTGCTGCTTTGCTCCTAACCTTCCTCCAGCTTATTTTCCCTCCTTCCTCCAGGGCATTGGAGCTGGGAAAAGCTGAGCCTGCTCTGCCAGGTGTGTGGAGTTTGTTTGCAAGATCCTGCTTTGTATCTGTGGTCCCAAACCCTCACCCCAGCTCCGGGGAGTCCCCTTTCCTACTGCTCCAGGCTATGCCAAAGCCTCACCAGATGGTCTCGTTGCCTCCTCTCACGCTGCAATCCCAGCAGTCGGTGATCAGATGCTGGGAGATGATTCCTGGTTTACATTTATTTTTTTTTTAAAGGAGGAACCAATATGCATTTAATGCACTGGTTGTGAGGGTCACAGCCCCTCCTGATCCCTAGGAGCAGCCAGCTCACTCACTCCGTACTTACACCGGTGGCAAAGAAGCTCAAAATCTGGCTTCTTGTCCTTAATTATCCACCTAATCCTGGTGCTGGCTGATAGCTTATCAGATTTACCGCCTCAGTTTGCAGGCCCTATGCAGCCCTGCCCAGGTCATGGGAGCTTGTGGCAGGGCTGGTGACAGCGCTAGCTTTGGTTATCTGGTGCTCCTATGGGATGTGACATGATGGAAGTGGCAAACGGTGCTGCTGAGTGTTACTGTCCTGCTGGGTGGGGCTTTGTTGTGCAGTGTTAGGAGTGCATCCATGTCGTCCTATCCTCACCATGGCAGGCCCCATGCACGGCTGATGGGATGGGATGGGATGGGATGAGATGTGTGCCAACGGTGCAAGATTCAAGCTGGTACTTGCAGATTTGCAAGGCAAATTATTCAAATAAATTTCTGCAGCTGCATAGATGAGAGCTGGCTCCAGGTGTCCCTGAAATGTGGGGACCCTGCATGCAAAGCTGGTGTGAGGGCCCAGGGGGTGGAGATTTTGGGGGAGCAGTGGCCTTACTGCCTCCATTGCAGAGAAGGACTTATCTGTCCTGCAGCCCCCCCAAAACCTGGCGGTCTTGGGTCATAGGGTCCACTTTGGTGCAGGGTAAAACTGGAGGCTGCCCACAGCCTCCCAGGTGGGCACACTGATGATGGGCAGAGCATGGAGCAGCCAGGGGTGCCACAGCAGGTCAGAGGGACCCCCAGCCCTACAGCTTCTGATCTGCAGCCACTGGTGATGGAGAGGGCAAGCCCCACTCCCTTGCCCCCAGATGCCCTGGTATTTCTGTGCCCCAACTCTACACTCTCGTGGTTTGGTCCCAGTGGTTCTGGCTGCCCCTGCCATCCCGTGACCCCAGGTGTGCACTAGTGTCTCCAGTGCCACCAGTGCTGGGGCTGAGGCCAGGCACAGCTCAGTGCATGGACCCCAGCAGGGATCCTGGCCCCAGCCAATCCCCACACAGTGGCTCAGCCAACTGGCCAATCCTGTGCTTCCACCTAGCCTTTTTTACCTCGTGCTGCCTACACCAATCACAGCCAAGCAGCGCCCTGGTCTGACCAATCATGTGCTGCCACCTGGCACTTCCTCATAGCCAACCACGTGCTGCCACTTGTCTCTGCTGGTGCCTCACCCCTTGCAGCAGCAGCCCTCCAATCACAGCACAAGGGGGGCTGTGCTGAGCCAATCAGGAGCTACTGCCTGGAATCTGTCCCAGCCAATCAGGGGCAGCCACACCCTGCCAGGAGCTATAAAGGCTCCTCGGCACGGTGGCTCTCCCAGCATTCCAGCTCTTCCCAGGGTGGAGGAGCTGTGGTCCTTTGGCAAAGACTCCCACCTGCAGGGTCCCAGTTGGATGTATATGGAACGTGGTGCTTTGTCTTTTTTGGTGCCCAGTGCCACAGGGGCCACCTGGATGAATCCAAAATGCTACAGCGATTGCTCACCTGGATAATGTCTTGAGACAGGGACCAGGAGCAGCAGGTCCCCTCAGCAGGAGGTGGCTTGCAGGAGCTGTGCCAGCTGAAGGCAGCTGTGAAGATCTCAGAGATGGTCTCCCTAAGGAGCCAGCCTTGGGGCTGCCTGCTGGGAGCTGGGGAGTCCCACCTGCCTCGGGTGTGTAGGAGATGATCCCAGCCCTGCCTGGAGGCCAGAGCTGGGCTCTGTGAGGGCTGATGCCACAGGATGGAAGGTGAAGAGCATGCAGCCATAGTGTGCCTTCAGGCATGCAGTGGTGTTGGCCACTCAACCCAGAGCTGTGCCACAGGTCACACATTCAGCTGTGACCTGTGGAGCAGAACTGCCCCTGCCACCCCTTGCCTGCAGACACCACATGTCGTGAGGGAGCCAAATCCTGCTTGATCTGCTGATCACACTGGTCCTGGAGACCACACAGGCAAGTGGATGAAGCTGTTCTGAGATGTGCTGGCTGCCTGCTGACCTTTGAAGATGGCTGAGGTAGCTCCCAAATGTACCATTGGGAGAGCTGGAGGACAGAGCATCAGGAGAGCCTTGTATGCGTTGAGAGGGACTCAGGCTGGTGCTCTGGTGCCCCACTTGACCTTGGGCAGCCCTTCCCAAGAGCTCTGCTGTGGCTGGACCTTGGCTGAAGCCACCTGTGTGTGGCTGAACAACCAGGTGGACTGCAAACAACTTCCATGTGGTTGGCCTGATGTGCATTTCTCCAGTGGAGCTGTGCTGCTGAAGGTCATGGCCAGCAGAACCAGTGGGGCTGAGCCCTTGCCCTATGGACAACTGGACTGAGCCTGGGCCAGCAAAGCTGTCTCCAGTCCTGACCTGCCCATAACGGGTTAGGATCTGTTTCATCAGCTTGAGGTTGTCCTGCACCAGCTGTAGCTTTTGGTTAGTCTCATCCAAAACTTCTTGTTGCATCTTGACAACCTTCATGAAATTTGGAGCACCCTGGGGGCTCGGTGGAGAACCTGCCTGTGGGGAATGCAGGGCTTGGACTGGAAGCAAGACAGAGGCTGGGGTTGGTTACTGGTGCAGTTTGTGTCTGGGCAAATAATTGGCATCTACTTAAGAGACTGATGAGTGAAACTGCCTTCCAGGCATGACTCCTCAAGATCACAAACACAGAAGCAATTTTGAGTGGTTGCTGTTGAAAATAGACATGAAGAGCTGCTCCTGTGGCAGAGCAATTGCCACCTGGCTCAGGATATGAGGTGCCCCATTGGAACAGACCCTTCAGGAGTGGGCTGTGGGAGCCCAGGGTGTTGGCCAGTCATGGCTCAACCCAACAAAGATGTGCCTCCTAAATGGCTCAGAAATGCTTGTGCATTTGCCTCAAGAGCTGCTTGGAGTGGGCAGGAAAGCCCAGCCCAGGCTGAAGAGCAGATGTAGGACATCTTGTACCTGTCTTGTCCCTGGCTGCCATGTGCCCACAGCCTGTCCCCCTTGTAGATCCAGGGCAGCTCTGCCCCTGGGCCCTGCCTTGGCACTTGGAGGGACCTGGCCATCCCCAGTCCAGTGGAGCTCCTTAAGCTCTGAAACCCAGCTGGATGTTTACCCCCACTGCCAGGTCTTCTTGGGGCCACCACCCCAATCCTTTCACCCTCTGGGGTGGGAGCGTAGGAGAGGGAGCAGAGATGGGGTGCCTACGGCTCTTCCTGTGCAGACCTTGTGAATCCTCCATCCTTCCCCATACCCATGGCTGCTCCATCTTGTCTGGCTGAGCTGATTCTCTCCAAAGGCCAGGAGAGCAGAAGAAAGGGCTGAGGGAGGCCCTCTGCTTTGCAAACCTCAGTGAGGGCTGTGGCTCCTGTTCATGGCTGACTGGGGAGCCTCAGAGGGAGGGGTGGTGGGCTCAGAGGCCACTCCACAGTGCTGTGCTATGTGTGGGCCAGGAAGAGACCTGGGAGAAAGCATCAAATGCTGTCCTTCAGAGCAGATGTGGACCTGGAGAGGATCCTGCATTCCTTTTGTAAGAAAGCACAGTGCAAGGGGAACAGCTGGGGGTTGAGAAAGTGCAACCTGACTTGCCCTTGGAGAAGCCACAGGGATGGGATCTTTGCATGTGTCCTTTCTGACTCAGGAGAGAGGTGTGAAGGTGAGGGGCTCTGCCTGGGTGTTGGGTGGGGATGTTGGTCCTCCAGCTCACTCTGCCCTGGCCTCTGTGTGATCTCCCTGGCTTCCTCTCCTTTGCTGCAGGCAGAGCAGGCTCCTGGCCCTGCTCCCTCAGGGAGCTGGGAAGCAGCACCCCTCTGTCTGGGCTCAGGGCAGGAGGTGTGAGGGGGGCTGCAGCTTGTGCCCAAAGCTGGAAATCCCAGTGCTCAGTGGGAGCATGAACCACAGGCCATGTTGAGGAGGACAATGACCCATAGCAAGTCATGGATCCACAGGCAGAGAGGAGATGTGGCTCTAAATGGCCTGTCTGGAATGGCAAGGAGTGTGAACCTGCCTGGGGCTGGAGAGCCTGCACTGGGTTGTCTCTGCCACCAAGTGAGGTCCCAAGGGCCCATGAGGGCTCAGAGCAGCAGCCCTGCAGTGCTGGTGCAGTGTGGGGTGCAGAGCCAGTTTTGGTTAAACCAAACCCCAACAATTGCAGGGGCTGGCTGGTTTCCTGTCTTGGGGCTAATCCCCCTTATCCCTGCTCCCAAGGTGAGAATGTGCTGCTTCCCTGGGGACACCCCCAGCCTAAAGCTCCATCCTTGGGATGGGCTGTGGGACAAGGCTGCAGCTCTGGAGCAGTGTCCCAGGAAGTGAGCCGCAGGCAGGACCAGGACTGTGGGACACTGCCATGGGAAGGGATGAGCATGGGACACCTGTCCCCAAGCAGGCACTGGAGCTGGTGCTCCTTGCACCCCGTGCAGCACCGTGGGATGGCCACAAGCACCCGCAGAGCTGACAGGTCCCCAGCAAAGGCTGGGGGCTGCGTTTGGCCGTGGGGAGCCCCACCGGGCCGTTTGCTGTGGAGATGCAGAGAGACCTCATCCCAGCTCCAGGCTGGCACAAGGAACAGCATGTCCAGCCCAGCGCAAAGGCCGCTCCTCTCCTGGGGTGCAGCTTGGTGGCACTTGGTGGCACCCATCCCGGGTCAGTCTGCCTGGTGTGCGTTCAGCCCTCGCGGCTCTCTCGGGGCTCCGGCCGAGGCAGTGACCACAAGCAGCGTCCTCCCCGCCCGGCCACCCGCGCTGTGCAGCCCAGGCAGCAGCGCTGTCTTGCAGCACCATCTAGTGCTGCGGGATGGGGAAGCCCCTCGCTCCCCCTGAGAGGCACGGCAGCACCATGGGGACAGCCTGTGGCTGTCCCGCGCCCTGGGTCCTGCTGCCAAGGCCAACCTGCCGGGAAAGCCGGCCAGGCTGTTGACGATGGGGATGAACAGGCGGCACAGCGTGGCTGCTGGCCCGGGGCAGCCGGAACTGCCTCCCCCGTGCTCCTGCTCTGTGCCAGGGAATTTCCTGCAAGGATTCCGGGAAACATCAAGGGGCGCAGATGTTCCCAGTTCCTGAGCCAAATGTATCTGGCCTCAGCTGCTGGTTTTGCCACCTCCTCCCATGGAAATTGGGCCTCTGCCCTCTCCTTGGAACACTTGCTTCTCTATCAGCCAGGTAGCTCCAGCTCTGTCAGCTCCTCACCCTCAGGATCTTCACATCACTCTTGTGGTTTCCTCCTGCATCCCCAGCAGTTTCTTGGGGCCCATCTTCCAGACCTGGTGTGAGTGTGATCCTTTCCCACAACTTGTCACTGTTCCCCTTTTGCACATTTGAGGCAACGTCAGACCCTTCCAGCCTGCCTTTGGGGACACCAGAACACCAGCACAGCTACACTGTCCTTTCCTTCCCTTGCTCCGGGTTCCCTGCTTGTCCCCTGTCACCTTGTCACCCTTTCTGGGTGTGACTCCCTACCCTGCCTGGCACTGAGGTGCTGGGAGAGCCGGCAGGATTCTGGTAGGGAGAGGATGGTGCAGGAAGGACTTTGGCACAGAGTTGGGTGCCATAAGAATGGAGTGCTCTTCCAAAAGGGCCGTGGCAATGGCTGGTCCCTCTCTTAGAGTACTGCTGTGGATGTGGCATCAGAACTGCAGTGGGATGAGACAGCTACTGAGCCCCAGCAGGGATTGCACCCAGGTCCTGTACTACTGAGGGCATGGTGATCAGAGGCTCCCTAGAGCAGGAAGAATTGGGCACTTTGGGCTGAAAAAGGGTGCTTTGAATCCTGTCTTTGCTCCAGCTGCTCTACTCCTGGCCTTGGGGACAGATGAAACTGCCCAAGTCACCCGGCAGCCCCAAAATCCTCGTGTCCAAGTGGTTGAGCACCTGCCTGGGGCTCTGCCTGCTCTGATTTGGCAAACCAGGGGCGGGATCTGTGCCCCGCAAAAGGGGCAGAGGGACTCAAACCTTCCCACGGCTCCTGTCCCCTCCCAGTGCTGCTGAATTGGATGGAACTGGGTGAGGTGGGATGAGATGTTGCTTACCCCGAAGGCTGCCCGCTGTCACCACACCCTGCCCGCCGCCTGACCGTGTATCGGCACCTGCGGGAAGGTAAGAGTAGCAAAGCAGACAGCGAACATAACGCGGCCCAGGGCTGCTTTTGCGCCTTTTGTTCGGCAGCAACTTTCATGAATCAGCTCATTAAGCACATTAGGATGCTCTGCCGCCCCGCCTGAGCCTTGTCGGGCGGGGCAGGTCTGGGGCACGCGTCAGCCGCAGCCCCGGTGGCTTTGCCAGGCGGGCGGGCAGCCGAGGGCTCCGGCAGCAGCCGGGGTAGGTGACAGCCTGCCGGCAGGGAGGTGGCGATGGGCGCTGAGGGTGTGACAGCCTGGAGAGGAGGAGCCGGCCCTGTTCCCCCTCACCCTCATCGCAGCACACAGGGACGAGGCTCACACGCGCCCAGTGCCGCTTCACAGCCAGCCCTGCAGCCCATCGCGGGGTGGTTCCATTGCCATAAGCCGTGCTTCAGGGAGCCCTATGGTGTGATGGACCCCAAAACCATGCAGAGAGCCCCCTGAAGCCAAAAGGCTGTTGTGCCTCACCCTCCTCCCTCGCTGCCTCGCTGCTTTTACTCAGTGGCTGTGCAACAGCCCAGCTTGGAGGGTTCCCAGGCCAAAACATGGCTGGGGGCAGTGAGGATGGAGCTTCACCCCAAATCTCTCTGTGCCAGCCCCCCAGTCAGTGTACAGCTCTCTCACTTCCCAATGTGCCTCTGTGACCCCAGACCGCATGCCCAGGCTCTGCGGGGCCGCACCGCTCTCGCTGCCAGGTTTCCAAGGCTGCCAGGGCAGCTCACAGCCCTCCCGAGGTGAAGGACGAGTCCCCCGTGGCGACTTTCCAGCTGGCAGGGAGCAGCCTCCCGAGCACGTTCCCTGCCCCGAGGCTCAGCAGAAACAAATGCCCCGTGTGCGCCGGCGGCCGGGAGGCACCGGTGCCCGCCGTGGGAGCTGCCGGGGCCAAAACACCCCGGCTGCTGACAATGGGCCGGGAAAGTCGCGGCTGCCGGCCGGGATTCACCCGCAGCGGTGGCTGCCGAACGCAGCTAGTTCCTCTCCCCAGCGCCGCTTGGCCAGCCCGATGCTGAGGGCTCCAGCAGGAGCCTGGCGGCAGCAGCTCCGAATGAGCCAGGGGTTTTGTGAGTGGCTGGGCTGTGGGCAAGGCCCTGCGGAGAGAGAGGCTCCTCAGTGGCCCAGCCAGGTCCTGCCCCTGCCAAAGTTGCCTCTCTCCCGCCACGCAGCCTTTCCCTCGTGCAGAGCCCTGCACGTGGACCTGGCTGGGGGAAGTTTTGTGGCCCAGAGATGCCTGCCAAGGCTGTGAACTTCCCGGTGGGAACTTATTTGGTAAGTAAGAGGAGCAATCACTGTGTTGGTCCTTGCACCCCGTTGTCACCCCCAAACTTTGCACAGAGAGTGGCAGAGGGCTGCACTTGGGTTGCAGCCAGAACCACCACATGGGCATGGGTGGTGGCAGTGGTGGCACATGCACACCTGACATCCTGCTCCACTCTCTTTCAAACGCTGTTTTCCCTTCACTTGCACGTTTGCTATGCCATGCAAGGGAGCCAAGATCTGACTGTGCCGTGCTTGGGTCCTGGACATGGGACATGTGAGGGCAGCATGTTGCCCGTGTCTCCTGCCCTTTCTCCCAAGGCTCCCAAATCCTGTCAGCCCCACAGGGAAGAAGACCTGCAGCTGCCTGGGCCAAGCACAGGCTCCTGCTTTGACCACGCGGGGCCCTTTACCTGGGTTTTGGTGGTGGCTGCTCACACCCCAGTGTCCGCCCCGCCCTACCGGAGCCTTTCTGCCGGCTGTTTCCAGCCCGCTGCGCTCCCGCGGCCGCGCTGTTCGCTCCTCCGGCTCTTCAGGGCGGCTGATCGCGGCGCTGAGGGTACAGCGAGAGGAGCTCCGGGAGCTGGTGAGCTGCTATTTCCCTCGGAGCCACTGGAGGGCGGCAGTGACCCGCCGCAGAGCGGGGCCGACAGCTCCGACTGGGCTACCAACTGGGCAAACTGGGCAAACTGGGCCAGCTCGGGCAGGGCGAGGACGGCGGGAGGGAAGGGGCACCGGAGGCCCCCACCGGACCCTCTCCCAGCGCTGCTCACCCTGCGGGAGCCTCACCCACGCGTATCGGTGGCCACTTGAAGGCCCGCGGAGCCTCCAGCGTGTGCGGTCCCACAGGCGCCGGGGGAGGTTAAGTGGGTGTGGGAGTTCTCAGCTTGTTTCACAGAATAGTTTGGGTTAGGAAGGATCTTTAAAGGTCGCCTAGTCCAACCCCCCTGCCACGAGCAGGGACATCTCCAGCCAGGTCCAGTGCTGATCCACTGATCTGACCTGATCTGGGCAACCTGTTCCAGTGTTTCACCACCCTCATTCTAAAAAATTCCTTTTATCTGGCTAAATTGACCCTCCTTTGAGTTTAAAGTCACCACCCTTTGTGCTAGAGCTACGGGCCTTACTAAAAGGTCTGATCCCCTCTGTCTTATAGGACCCTTCAAGTACTGGACGGCTGCAAAAAGGTCTCTCCGGAGTCTCTTCTCCAGGCTGAACAACCCCAGCTGTCTCAGCCTGTCTTTCCTGGTGAGCTGACCCTTCCCTCTGGTCATTTTTGTGGCCTTTTCTGGAAAAGGCACCCAAGGATAGACTCAAACCCACTGGGCGCATCCATCCCTCTGCTCTGGGTCCTTGGCTGTAGCTGAGCTTGGCA
This sequence comes from Entomyzon cyanotis, assembly GCA_024500445.1. Lineage (NCBI taxonomy): Eukaryota > Metazoa > Chordata > Aves > Passeriformes > Meliphagidae > Entomyzon > Entomyzon cyanotis. The sequence continues at coordinate 15,481,658 of JAKEPQ010000780.1, forward strand.
GAGGAGGCACCTGCTCCCTGTCCCTTCTGGACACCTCCTGGGTGGGGCTAGCAGAGCATCTGCCCTACAACACAAAGGCACCTGCTCTCAAGACCCTCAAGCTTTTTTATTTTTCCTTTTCTGATACCTTTGTGTCTCCTCTTGGATGATGGTCCCACCCTGGGTGTTGTTCCTGCTGGGTGCAGTTTAAGTTGATGTCTCTGTTTGAAGGCTGGTTTATGATGGGTCATGCTGCCAACAAGACTCTGCACTGTGACTGCCCTAGGATGGGATCCATCAGTGAGGTCTGGTGAGAAAGTTGCTACCATGGCTAATGGGGATTAATGGTCCAGCTTCAATCCCCCTAAAGGATATTTACACTGTATCCCTCCCATATACACCCAGGATGAACCCAGGACGTGAAATGATGCCTTTCATTTTCCTGCGACTCTCCTGAGAATCTCAAGCCCAGGGCCAGGACAGGCTGACCAAGGCATCGAGTGATCACAGAGTTCATGATCACAGAGACCATGATGTTCAGGAGCAGAAGCTGGAGATGTCCCTTCCCACAATGTCCACATGCTAGAGCTGATTACAAATGACAGAGAAAAGTGGCAGCAGGGCTGGAGAAATGTGTCACAGCAAAAGTGCTGCGGTGTGTCTTTAGAGCCCCCACACGTGGGGATTGTTGGTGTCAGCAAATGCAGCCCTGGCAGAGCTCCACGGAGTCCAGCCCAGCACGGGAGTGATGCAGGTGGGCTAAGGGGAACATGGGCTTTCCACGGGGGCTTGAGTGTCCCCAGGCACTTGGAAAAGCACAATAGTGTGCAGTGCTGCTTGAGAAACTGGTGACAAAGGGACAATTGGCTCCAAGACATTAACACACAGGGGAGGCCAAGGAGAAGCCTTGGTCAGAGCAGTCAGGACACCTTTCCAACATGGCCAGCTGGAAGAAGAGAAATTTAACAGAGATGGGGAAGGGCCAGTGCAGTGGAAAGCGTTGTTCTACTGCTGGCTTGAGTGATGGCAGTTTGTGCCTGCTGAGGTGCATATTTGTAACAGAAAGGAAAACACACAGAACGAGCATTTCTTCCCTTCTTTGGACGGTAGGAATGTTTTAATTGAGAAATTTGTTTTTATTACATTAGGTGATATCACAGTCTATTTTACAAGTTTGGGGTAAGAGGATGTGTGGGCCAGTTACACAGAAATCCAGCGAAAGGATAAAATTCTACAACATGAGAAAAATGAAAAGGTTAACTTAATCCCAAAAGAAAAGCATTGAGAGTTTGGTGTGAGTGGAAATGGGAAATTATACCAGGGTCCAGAGAAGTAGAAAGGATGAGACAAACATAAATTTACAGTATTGGTTCTGCATGACCATCATTTGCCTGTGTTCAGAGACAGCCTCTCTTCCTGAGGGCATCGCTGAGCAGATGGCCCCATCTCTGAGGGTTTGGTCTGGTCTTGTCAGAGGAGAAAGCAAAATAACTGATGGGCAAAGGTCACAACCCACGCTGAGCTGGTCCCCAGGGTCACCACCTACAGGAGTGTCTTCCACTGGATAGTCGGAGGGTTCTGCACCAAGAACTGCATGGAGGAAAACTAAAACAGCTCCAAAAAGCCCCATCTCAAACGTAGAAAAGTCTCACTCTGGAAGTGCTTACGAGAAGATCGTCATCATAGAATTTGGTTTCTATAATAACATTACCACTGCAGGAGGAAAGGAAGAGAAAGAAGAGGTGTTAGAAGGATGCACAGACAGTGAGCAGTGACTGCTCCTCTCCACGCCCTCACAAGACTGGGTTCACACCTTGACCCCCCATATGATCTTTGGTTTGGAGCTGCACACAGTGAGCACTGTCCTGGTCTGGGTCAGTCAGGACTGAAGGATCTTTCAAACACATTCCTATGTGGAATGTTCCCCCCATCCCTCTCCTATCTGAGCACAGTAATGCTCAGGCTGCAGAGTGCTCAGACAGCAAACTTCTGCTCACTCCTATTGCTAAAAATAAACTAGCAGTCCCAGCACCTTCAGGCCTGCAGGAATTGTGAAAACCAATGGGAATTCTTTTTTTATTCTTCTTCTCTGTCCTCTAGTGCTGAGCAAGCTACACCAACCAACTTAACATGTCATTTCCCTCAAGAAGTGCTTAAATGCAAAGACACAAGCATATTTTATACAAACTGCAATGGAAATGTGGATTTGTGTGTGACAGAAGCTCTGGGGATTTAACTTTTGAGATTCGGGTACATAAAATAAGAACTCTGGGACCATTACAACACTTGGACACCTGAGCAGTGTGATCTGACCATGACTAAACAATCTGGCTCTTGAAAACCAAAGCAGCAGTTCTACTTCCACTGTGGCTCTTGGTGTCTGTAACACCGAATCTGCTGAGAGTGTAAGGGTTTGCTGTGGTGTGGACAATGCTTGAATTTAAATGTCAGGGAATGGTCTCAATCTGATATTCAGTTATCCTGGGAACTCTTCATGCAGAGTGCCTTGGTTAGCAACAAGTATCATCTCCACTCTCTCCTGGTTTGTAAACACCAAGACAAACATGAGGTCTTTGGGAATATCAGAAAGTGAGGGGCTCTCCAAATCTTGGCAGCTGTAAAATGATGATTTCTTTGGGCCACAAGTTCCCCACTGGATTTCTCTGGGCTGGTGGTTCTACTGAAAAGTCGCAAGAATGACTTTAGGACACCTCCATGAATAGGAGGGAGAGAGTTCTAGGATCCCCACTACAAGTAGACATACTTCAGGGAAAGAATGGGACACTGGAAAATCCTCAAGATCATTTGAAAACTAGCTTCTTTTTACTCCCAGTCCTGAAAATATCTTTAATTCCTGAGATGACAAAAACCAACTTGTCAGATGTCTTTGTTCCTTTACTCTGGTTCCCAAATCTGGCTGCTCCTGTACTGACAGTTCCCAGCTCTGGTAGCAGAGCACATGTGCAGCACCTCCAAGGTTCTGAGCAGGCTGTGCCAGGAGCACTGCTGGAACACTGGTGCTCTCTTCCGAGTCCGCTCTCTCTTTGAAACATGCTGTGAATGGCAATCAGTGACGGTAGCTCCCATCCCGGTGCCTTCGCTATGCGACTGGCTTTGCTCCAGATAGGGAATGAGAGGGAAAATGCTGGAGAGGGAGGTCTTCCAGAGGACACAGTGACCTTGCAGTGAGACTGGCTGCTCCCTGTCTGCCTCTTGTTGGCAGCAGGGTTCCCAAACCCTTCTGTTTCTGCCAGTGCACTCCTTGTGTGCTTGCCAGCACCCATCCAGCACTGCAGGGAGCATGGTTACAGTTCCCAAGAGCCTCCCTCCAGGAACCTTATCCATCATCTCCCCAAAGCTGGAGCCTTGCTGCCCACAAAGAGCAATGCCCAGTGCCCAAGGCATTGCTGCCCTGCTCAGGTGCCCACATGCAAATGGAGCCAGGACTAGACTTTGTGAGAAAGGTGTGTGAATCTTCCTACAGCTGACTGTAAAATGATTGTTTCCTACCTGTTAAGGGTATTTTAACCCCAGATACAACTCCGTGCATAGTGCATATAAATGCACATAAATGCACATAAATGCATATACACTAAATGTGTATTAAGCCAGTGTTAAAGACACAAAGCTCAGCAAAATGTTACAGTGATGAAACAAACACTAGAGCAGCTACTACAGGTGATATATGGCATGAACTGAACTACCTTGGACAAGAGTCAGTGATCAATAGCTGATTTAAAAATGGCTAAAAATCTGCTGGGTTTTCTTCCCCTGGATCTAAGAGTATTAAGCTGTAAAACATTTTTAAAGCCTTTCAGGTTCACCTCCCAAAAAAAATTAACTAACTCTAATAACGAATCAGTTTTACTTTCTCCAAACCTTTATTGCTATATTAATGCAAATTGTACCTATGGGAAGGAAGGTAATGAGGTTGGCTTAGCCCCTTTAATCTCTCAACAACTAACAGTAGTGAGGTGATTCAGAGTTGACAGCAGTTCCCTCTCCTCTTTCCCACCATTGCCCCCAAGGAAATACCACACCCTGCTTTTGCTTTGCCCGCTCTCACATTCTGCAAGCCCAAGACACTCACGTTAAAACGTTAGCTGGCATCATCTGTGATTCAGGTGCTGCCTCTATCAAGGACTGCCAAGTGTTTGTGGAGTTAGGAATCACAAAACCAAATTCAAAGAACCATTCTGCAAAGTGAAAAAAAAAAAAAAAGAGATCTAAAGGCATTTAATAGAACAAAATTCACAAATGGTCCTTTTGCTTTTCACCTGACAGGCTGGGGAACTCCCTAAACTGTCCTGCTGTGTTGCCAACATTTTACATTTAAATTAGTTTATACAGCTTAAACTGCACTGAACCCTGCCCTCCTCTTAGAGCAGATACTCCCTGTCTAAAATAGCTGATGGTAATGATAAGGTCACACCACTTCCTTGACATTCAGTGAAAATTTCATCACACCTAATCGGGAACAGGGAAACCACACTCCTCCTCTTGCAGACATCCCTGGGATCCAGTTGAGATTAAGTGTGCAACTGGTTGCCCAAAAGACACAGAGCTCAATGTTTTATCTGCCTCTCCTCCAGATTAAGAGAAGCACTGCAGTGAAGAGGTCAGATGTGCAGTTGTGGTGTCACTGGCACTGCTGTAGCCCAGGTAAACCAGAGGCTCCAGGCTGGCACTCTGAAGAAGACCCAGGAATTCCAGTAATAGATGACTCTGAAATAACCTGTTTCCTTGCCTCAGGCAGCCTGTGGTGGATTTATGCCCTCAGCCATGATTACCCAGCTTTTTTGCTTACATAACAAAGTGTTAATACACTTATGAAATGCTATCCTTAATACTGCGGCCCATTAGTCCTGACAAGATGAGTGCTTCAGTGCTACTCTGAAAAATTAAAATCACCACCTTCAACCCATTTTAGTCCCTCTAATCCCTGCTGTGCTGGGGGTCAGTCCCTGTGCTGCAGCACACAGAGCACATCCATACCTTCTAGACACTGCCCTTTGAAATAAACTTTCTGTTCCAGACGGAATTTTTCCATTTGTTCTGCTGAGGAAAAGTTTAACTCCCGAGATACTGCTTTGCATTTCAGGATTTTTTTAGGAACTCGAGCTGTGAAACAGATAAAGAAGCATTACTTGGACACAATAAAATCCAGTTCCTGCAGGTACTATTACTCTATACTTGGAAATAATGATTAGTACTAATACAAGGTCATAGCAGCAAGAGAAATGCAAACACAAAGGACTTTGTTTTTACATTTGCAAGGGTGAAAACCAAGATGCAAATACATTAAGTACCTTGCCCACAGCCAAGAATGAAACTTACAGCAGAACCAGGGATTCAACACTCATCTCTCTGACTCCTGGCTCTTAGTTGTTTGTTACAAAACTCCGTAATTTTTCAAGTGGAAATATGAGATGCAACTTAAATTTTTACTTTAGGAATTGTGCTGAAGATCACAGGCAAAGAGCTGCTTAGCACACCAAGCCTCTTAGCCCTTCTCACTTTTCCTTCCCTTTCAGACTGTGCATCCCCAGAGCAAACCACAAGCATGTGTTTCTCAGCCCAGCAGCACTTCCACAGTCATCTCAGAGCTCTGGGAAGTGTCCTGTAAAGTAAATGCCTTCACAGTAAATGTTCCTGTAACACTGAGACCTCCCCAGGCTATAAGGCCAGAACCACACTGGAAGGTTTAAGAGAGCAATTTGACAATCCAGGTTTCTGGGCCCTCGCAATGGGTGAGACACCAACAGCAAGTGGTAAACTGTACCCGGTAGATATTTCACAAAATGATTATTTTTTAGAGGTGGAGGAGTAAGAGAAGGGACAGTTTGAGAGCATTGATTAAGAGTCCTAATCAGGAGAATATGGGGGGAGTCAATACAGTAAAAATCTCCCAAGTCTGTCATACTTCAGTGGTGTGATTGTGCATAATCCTTCCTGCATATTAGAGAATGTTTCATGTAAATTTATTAGAAATAAAGAGGGGAGGGAAGACAGCTGGCATGTGCTTTATGAGCCAAACTGTTCCAAAATGGAAAGCATATCAAAACATCCATGAGCAGGGAGCAGGCTGGTGTTTAATAAATGGAAGAGTCTCCCAAACCCCAGGCAAATCTATCTAATGTAGAACAGTTTAATGGAGTAGGACCTTGATATGAGACCAATCTCAAGATCTGCAGGGTTAGGGAATGACAGCCAGCATCCTAGCCCAAGGAGAAGGGCAGAGCCCACGGTTTGGTTAAAAAGAAAGATTAAAAAGAAAATTAAAAGTGTAAGGCAAGAGTTTTAAATGTAAATGATCTCTAGTTATTTTTATGGGATTTTTTGCACCATGGAAATCTGCATGGCACCATCCTTTACTGCCCTCACCAGTACAGACTACACCATTGTGGATAAACATCCCATTGCAGTTAAGTGTAAAATGACTCATTAAAACTATTCTGCAATTTAGTAATTTCATTTCTTTCATCCCCAAGACAGACTGCTGAGAATGTTTGCTTTAACACTGTAAAACTACCAAATAAATAGTTACTTTTAATAAAAGTAGGACTGTGTTGTTTTTAAACATCTGATTTAAGACATTTTAATTTACATTTATACCACCAAGCAAAAATTTTAATTGAAATTATTTGTTTTAAGCTCATTTTACTTTAATTTCTCTTTCTTTTCCTTCAAAAAGATAGAAAAGAAGGGAGTTTGATTCTCATCAGTTAGGTCTATTTTAAAACATGCTGGGATGCAGATAAACATGGACTTAATCCTAAATTTACTATTGCTTTTTGTTAACTTGAAGATGTACTACACCTGCACATTTATTTAAGCACTTACATGGTTAACATACATTTAGTCAGATACTTAATGCTGATTGGATTAGAAAATGTTGAATGACACATTTCTTATTTACTAAGCAAGTCATTTTGGGTCCAACTGTGTTTAGTTAGAAACTGAAATTCCGTTAAAATATCCACACAATTATGTTTTCATTTAGTTTAAATAAAGCTACCTTAAATATTTGGGACATATAAGAAAGCAAGTTATCTTAGCCAAACTGATTTTACACTTCTAACTACACATTTTCTAAGATAATAAATGGACTATTTGTATGTCATGAATGAAAGCTGGCTGTGGGGATTCTGTAAGAGCTACACCTCAGCAGTTTACTCCAAGAATAATTGCTTGTATATTGGAAGAAACCAAGCTTTAGATTTGCATCTTCCAAACCGCCCATAGTTTTGAATGCCCTGTCACTGAATTGAACTGACTGGAAAAGCTCTTGCTGTCAAAAGCTGGTTTAGGTGATTAATTCCAGTTTCAGGTGCTCAGGCTGTGATTTTCACTACTTAAGGCAGTTTAATGTTAAGACTTTGGCAGCAATCCAATACCACATTAATATTGTTTTTATTTCATCAAAGTGGTAATAGTAAGTTAAGGTAGTAATACCATATCATGATTTGAAACTTAAGAGTTCATTTTATACAGAAACTTGTACTTAAATCAAACAAGAGTCATGTTTAAAAAAAATATTTTATTCAATCTGCTACATGTTTGGTACTTTGTTTGCTATGTCTAGACTGTGAATGGTCACAGAACTTACACACATACACAAGTACTATATAATATCTTTAAGACACACATGGACTTAATTGTAAAACAATTATTCTGTTTGCTCTCACTGCTTCTGCTGCAGGGCTGTACCAGAACTGCATTTTCCCACACCTTTTAATTCACCATCAGATTATCCTGCTTTGTTGGATGTCTCCCCCACTTCTCAGCCTATTTATTGAGCATAACCTATCTACCTCAGATTTCATTTCTAACTAAGACATACAAGAACTGCTTTTTTTGTCTCTTCTCCCAAGGAAGACTATCCTCCCATCTGTAATCTTTTCAGTGGCTTCTTCTAATAGCTCTCCTCTGCATCTGCTACAGTTTGCAGTCATCCATCTTCTAGATGGATGAGTGAACTGTGCACCAGATAAGGTCTTAACTATTCCTTGTACAATGGGCATTAATTTCAAGCCAGAGTATGTTTTAATGAATTCCCCAAGCTCCTCTGATGGAGATGATGGTTCCTGTTTTAGTTGTGATAAAAATCTGAGGCACAGTGAGGTGATACGATTTGCCCAAGTGACAAAGCTGACATCTGTCCTTCAAAGCAGGGATATGTTCGCAATTCAGGTGACCCACACATGCAGCACCACCCAGCCCCAAAATGCAAAATAAAGTCACACAGTACCTTCATGCTCCACTCCAGGTACAGACAGATCTTCTGTTCCTTGCCAGAGGATTTTCCCTGTTTCTGCATCCCGAAGGTTCATCCAATTTCTGATTGGGAAGCAAATAAGGAAAACAAGCTATCTATATCCCTGAATGCTGTGTATAGTGTTCTTCGCTGAACTCTGAAATAGGCTACTCCAGCTGGGTTTCAGTCATGGTTTCTGATTCTCAGGAGGCCAAGGAAAAGAGATGCTTTTTCCCTGAGAATAAATGAACAAACCAACCCCTGACCAGAATGAATGCAACACGAGTTGCATAGCCACAGATTTAGTTTTCACTTTAGACTGAAGCTTGTTAACCTCATTTATCATTTTCCATTGCTTCTAAAGGATAAAGGCAGTATTGCTGTGCTGCAGAGAAGTGAGAACATTGCTAACAATAACAGATAATTCTACACAAACAATTGCTGTGCTCCAGCATTTGAAAAATGCTAGGAAAAGGAGTCCTTTCTACATTACTGGAGAAAAAGGGTAACATCCAATTGAGCTCGTTTTCTTAGCTTACAAAATACCAGTATCAAGGGTTGTTCTATTGCTGTTGACCTCATAACTGCCACTCATGGGAATTCTTCTGCTGCTGAGTGCTAAGCAAAGAGAGACCTTCTCTTTTCACTCTCAGCAAGTGAGGCTGTGCCAGCTTCCAAAAAGCCTAGAATTAGTCAATAAATCTATAGGCAAGTAAGAAATATTCGTATTTCCAAAGGGAGAGTTAATAATGATCATAAGCAACCTTTGAAAAATCACTCTTATAGGCTAATTCAGACACTGACACCTGACAAGGAGCCTGCACACCTGCCTGATGCCATCCTGAGCAGGGACGTAGCTGTTCATAAGCCTCAGGCCCTCCTGCTCTGCAGCTCCTCACGGTGGCTCCAAGGACTCACCAGTGTCAATGCCAGAGACTGCACAGAGCAGGATGTGTGGGATAAGCCCACACAAACCAGAGCCTTTCCAGGAGCTCCTTTTGTCTGCGTTATTGCAGCACACCCTTTGTATTCAGTACTGCCTAGAACCACTGCTCAAGGAGCTGCCTGGGGAGGTGGAGAGGCAGAAGAGGGACAATGTGGACCTTGGCATGGGTATAAATAGGAGCTGTTGGAGATTTGCATATTGAACTCATCCTCTAACACACAGTTTCCAGGCAGACCCACACAAACTCATCCCATCGATCACATTTTTCCAAAGCTCCCAGGAAGAAACAGATGCTTTAGCAAATTTTGCATTACAGGGTAACATTTGTTTTAAAATTATGTGTGTGGAGGAGGGGAAGGGAAGATGGCTGCTTCAGCAGAGATGTGAGGAATCTTTCCCTTGCTGAAGGCTGGTCAGACTTTCCATGTCCTACAGAAAGGAAAAGGGAATGTGTGCACAAGGTCTGTTCACGCAACACTTAGCATCAACTTGGAACATGGGAAGAGGGAACATATGGCAGCCTTCTCATGTCCTTCTAGGCCTTTTCTAAACACATTGTATCTAATACTTGTTCTGGGATTAAGGTAACAGAGAAAGGGGCAGATGAAAATCATCATCCTGTGAGGGCCCCCTATGGCATCACCATATCCTAGCAAGGAAGCAGCAAAATGGAGCTCTCTCCCCAGCCAGCAACCCAAGGGAGATGTGGGCTGGCAGGGAAGTCAGAGAGAAAAAATGAACAGCAGAATGACAAGAAGAACCTGCAGCAGGGCTGAGCATTTCATGTGGTGCTGGCTGGAAAACTCGAAGTCCTCAGCCAACACAACCTGCAGGATGGAACTGACCCAACCATAACTTAAACTGTCACAAAAATCCACCATTTTTCCCACCATCTTCCCACATACAAACATACAAATTAGCCAGGGTGACACTATTTGCATAGAAAGCAGTGTGCCATCTATCAAATGCCATGTACGAGGGGAAAATAACAAATGAGACAATCTAAGCATCTCACTGACAAACTCATTTATCTTCCCGACACTCTGCAACGTGAACACTCTTAACTATTAGCTGAACAGTAATTTAGTAAATTGGGCACTTGATTATCAAAAACCTGTACTACCTTTAAAAAATGGTCTCCTCACTTGCTATTTGTTCACTATCAGTATCAGACAGAGTTATGAGCTCCCAGGTTTGGCCACAGGCTCTGTAATGCCAAACTGAGAAGTAGGTAAGTTCCTCTGAACTGGAAATGAAACACTGACCATGACTGCAAACCCAGCATTGCAAAGGAACTGATCCAGCCTCCCAATTGCTATAGCAGTACTCTAACTAATGGACCATTCCTTTTTCTTGCCATGACTTGCCTTGCCTTCCCATCCTTCTTCCCCTGTCAATTTTTGGAGCACTCTAAAATCACACTTACCATTTTCAAAAGTATTATATTAGAAGTGCCCTTCAGTGATAAGTAGCCTGACAGCTTAATTATTATCCTTACCTGAAATACAGAGTTCTAGAGTGTTAGAACTCTGGAGTGTTAGAACTCTCTACCATTTCTGGTGAGAGAAAACACTACTGTAGATTATTGACCTCTGGAACTTCTCCCTATCAGGATTTCTCTCTCAGTCCAGTTCAAGAAAGAAGATACATGTTATGCTGCTGTGCTGAACAATGTATGTTAGGTATGTTAACATTTGGGGTGTTGGACTTCTGTGAAGTGCTATCTGGATTAATTTTGTTTATTGACATTCCACTGTAAAAGTAAATCCATGCAGGACTGCCTGCCTCATGCTTTGTATTATGACTGTCAAGTTCAAGATGAAGAATAAACAAAAAGCTCAAGGCTATACCCCTGCTAATGAGAGCATGCCTCATGTATGCAGCAATACATGCCACAGTTCCTAGAAAATATCTTGTATGTAAACAATCTAAAATTACTAGCCTGTGTAAATTCCTTATCAAATAAATAAAGGTTTAATGTCAGTGTAGCCAAGGGTTTTCTGGCCTTGACAAGTCCATGTGCTGGTTCAGGACATGCTTTTCCAACTTCTGCAAACGAAAAAACAAAATCAACCTGCTAATCAGAGTTTATATAAAGAGTTAAAATATGTGGACCCACACATATTTGAAGGGATCAGAGTACACTAGCCAGTTCACAAGTTTTTTCCCAGTAACTAAGCATTATTAAAAGGAAAGAACAAATCATCAGATCTTAAAAGCACACACACGCGCGCACACACACACACACACACACACAAACACACACAGAGTCTCTTTCTATTGGATAAAACACTTCATGTACAAAAGGTTAATTCTTTTTAAAAAATAGATCTTTAAAAAGAAACGAGAATCTGAAAAAAAATTTAAGTTAAAACTGAGATAATTTATAAAACTTAACTGTAATGGAATTTAAAAAAAAAAGAGGCAAACCCCATCACAAGTGATTTCTTGACAAGGGAATACCTGACAAAGTGGCAGCTGTACTGCTTACCTAGTTAGCAGCTTATCACACTATTTCTGTCATCTTGGATAGGAAGGCTGGTACTAGGACATATCCCACAGTGAAGAAAATGGAGATCTTGAACCAAACCCACACACACTATTATCTTCTAATGTGTTTAATTGGTTTAAGATTCTTCCACCCCAGCATGAGAGATATTGTTACTAAAAATAAAGAGTGCTCCACCTCCTGAGCAGCAGTGGAGACCTGCAGGCAGGATGACGAGGGCATTTCAAGCATTATTGAAAAGGAGAAAGTAAATTAATATTGGTTTAATACAATTACTCTTTTTGAAGAGGTTCATGTTAAGCCACTTGACAGTGGTAGCTAAGAACAGCACGTAGGAAGCGAGGCAGTTACAGCTTTGTGAAGTTTGTATATTTGGGGGGAAAAAAAAAGGAAGAACAATAGTGTATTCCTAATTCAGTTTCTCACCCTTACACCATTAAATTTTCATTCACCTGGATTTTGGGGGCTTGGGGTTTTTTTTTGGAAACAATGTCTGATTTAAGACTCAATAGATCAAATACTCATCAATCCTGAAGGCAAGAAAGGATTAGGTAGAACAGCAGAAGGAAGGGTGTACTGTTGATCTATTTATATTCCACCACCTATTGGGTCAGCAAAGTCTTACATAAAAGCTTTGTAGTAGCTGGAACTTGACTTGCTTTATATACATGACATGAATTAGCTTCCTCACAGACCTACTTTGCTTAGACTGATGAAGGGAAATGGTTTATGAATTTCTAAATCCAAATTTTGCTTTCTTGAATATCTCTGATGTCAGAACAGAAGTTCTTTCTTTTCTGTATCTGTCATTGCAATCACTTGGTTCAAACAAATCAAAATGTACATCCTTATCTTTCAGTGCTTTAGCATTGCAAAAGATTGCCTTGTATTACCACACTTGTAATTAAGAGTAGCCTTGAAGGAAAAGAATGAGTACAAACAAAATTTATCATTAAAAGAGTATGGAGTTAAAAGAAGTTCTGCCTCAATCTCCCTGACTATGATTTGTATGTTTTAATGTTTAGCACTTCTTGAATACCTCAAAGGCTGTGACAAACAGTAGGTGTCATTTCTTTTGTTAAAATGATCCATTTTTCCTTTTATTCCTTGCTGTGCACACCTTTCTAAAACCTCAGGAACTGCTATATTCTTGTATTTCATAATAAAAACAACGCTAATGTACATAACCACTCCTGGAAGGAAGGTATTTCATTATCTTCGCCAGCTTTTTTTTTTTCCCCACATGAAATGCAGCATTAAAAACAGTTCACTGCATGCCAGGTGCAAACAGCATCTCAACAATTACATGTTAATGAGACCTGTCCTCTGGGGAGAAGGTGGAGCTGAAAGCCATGAACAATTCAGACTACAATCTCTGTTGCAGACCCAAAAAAGCTTCTGATCTAGACTCACCAATTTCACTTCTGACTTTACATGGTCTGTCATGAAAACACAACCGGGCAGTCATGACATGGGCAAGCATGTTACCTTACAGGCAAATAATGAGCAAACTTCAGGGATTATATTTATATCAGACATATTTTCCCAGAAGAATATTTGCATCTCAGTTGTTTCAATCCAGTCTGAGGAACAAGGACCAGTATAAATTATGCAAAGTAACAACCAAACTACAGGACTACAAAGTAGACCACCTGAATGGCCTTACACACTTCTCCTCCACTCATGCCATTCATCCTCTAATCTTTCCCATCTCTCACTTTTTATTACAACTCCCGAATTCCTCTACCACAGAACTCTTAATTGTGTGCTTAATTTCAAGCATATGCACAGACGTTCTGCTGATTCAGGTCCTTGAATTCACACTGTTCACACTCAAGAGAAATGCTGCTGTCTTCTGTTTAATAACCACAAGTATACATGCTTGCAGTGTTCCTCCAAGCCTAAGGATGAAATTCAGCTCAAAATCCTATCTACTGAATGAGAATGAATCCATCCATTCTGTGTAGTAACAGGAATACCAAAACACAAAAACTGGAAGTTATTCCTCAAACATTACTGAAGTCTTCAGGTATAGTACTGTCAACTTCTCCTGCTTTCAGAAAGCAGCACACTTTCTTGAGTTCCAGATGAGACAGAAAACATGCTATGACAACTCTTACAGGAGCAGGCTTTTTTTTAAACTCATCTATTATAAACCAGCTTTCCTGGAGTTATGCACAAGATATGGGTTACTGTGCTTCTCCAAATGATGGGAGGTGCTGGGGACTGGAAAGGTGCTCTATTAAATCCTCAAATGGAAGGAAGCCAATTATCCCTTCAAAGCACTCCTGACACTCCTTCACTTGCTGTAAAAGAGCCTGCATTTAAAGTCTCCTGCATAGAACAAATTGCTGTGCAACAGAAGCCACAGAGATCCACAGATTAATGTGAACCACATGACAAAATGCAGCAAAAATCCTCAGCAACCAACAAAGTCATTTCACAGCAAATTATGTAATCAGAGGGATATATTTAACAGCTACAGCATTACAGCAAAAAGATCAACACAATATCATATACCTGTATACTTTGTACTTCCCCTTATACTTTCTGCCTTACATCTTTGTGTGTGTCTACACAGATCTGGTACCACCACAGCGGTTTTCCATCTAACATCCATCAGACAGTTCTGGATTAAGCTGCTCTTGGCCATATTTCGAAAGACAGTTACACAAATTACTGCACACCATGTAAACCTTACCTTAGCTGTAATCGAAAATTATGCTAAAAAGGCAGAATTTCATATTGCTCCATTCTATTGTGTTAAGTAGACAGAGCCCTGACCATTCCCACTGTGCAGTAGGGTGGTCCTGGAGTGAAGCTCCAGTACTGCCTCCTGTCTCACATTCTCCCTGCACCTTGGGTGCCCATTTTTAAACTGAGCTATGTTCACACCAAGTATTTCTTGCTTGAACCTCTGAATACATTTCAACTTAGGCTCATGTTGAGGCACACTGCAAAAGTCTACAACAAAATGCAGCCTAGGTCAATTCACAGTCAGATCAGCTGCGATGGAATGCCAATAAATTAGAGAAGTACAGAACCTGTTTATTTCTACAAACATTGGAAATTAAGTAAACCCATGTCCAGCACTTGCTAATAAAAATTGTATCCAGTTAAACACCTGTGCCTTCAAACAGTTTAGGTTGAAAGATGTAAGTATTATTCAGTACTTTTATCAAAATGAACAACTAACATCCATCTCTACTCCACAGCACCCCAGTGACATTATGTAGCAGAATAAGGCAGAGTTTACTTTAAGTTAGTTTACATTTAATTTTCACTGTTGGCAATTAACTGTCTGAAAATATTCAGGGTGAAATCTCTCCATACCTTAAATATTTAAATCAGAATTCGTGACACCTACAGTAGTCTTAACAAAAGCAGTTACTTGTATAAAAACAATGAAGATGGAGAGCTCCTAGATGCTGGAAGGAGAAGTGTCTAGCATGGGCAGACAGGGTGGGAGAACGTGTTTTGTTTCTCTGGTAATACCCATCAGTATTGCAAACTAAGCCAGGCTTTCCATTTTGTCATTCCATTGACTTTTCCTCTCTTCCTCAAACCAAAGAAGAAAGAAAGAAGTAAATGTGCATTTTGAAGGAAAGAGTTACAGACATACTGAAGATGAAGCTAAGGGTCATCAGGAGGGAAAAAGGGAAAAAAGAATAAATTATACTGGTTTGCAAACAGATGAACTGAGGATGTAGACACTATTGCTTCAAGGTTTGTATCTCTGTCCAGATGAGTCTCTGTCCAGATTAGTCTTGAAGAAGCTCAACTCTTACAAAGTCCAGCAATTTTTGTCATTGATGAGCAATAGGAACCAGTTTAGGCATTTGCAAGTAGCCTTTGATTTCTTCAGACAAAAGCCATTGACTTTTTTTGCAAGTCACACTCCTGAGCAGCTCCTGCCCCTAGCAGATGAGGAGACTGCCCTGTTACCCCAAGCACAACAGCAAAGGCCACAAGATTGGACTTATGGAGAGCATGCCAGACACTTCCCTGAGAACCAAAATCAATCCAAAGAGACGAAATGACTTCTAATCTCAAAACCACCCCCATACTCTAAGATCTGAAATCCCTAACAAAAAAATTTAAAGTAAAACCCAAAACGTACTTGTGGTACAAGGAACACAATGTTTTTAAAGTAGAAATAAGCTCCAAATCAAATCTACACACACATCACTGGCTTATGGGGCAGATTCCCCTGTCAGAGGAAGCAAGCTGCCTTTTGTGCCAGATCTGTTTGCTACTATTAGAAATGTGCTTTGTTTCCTCTAGAGACAGATGTTAAAATGGTTCCTACAACCAGACAACAGTGCCAAAATAAAAGCAAGCTGAAGCAATGTAGTGTTCTATGCTGTTTTCTGCTGCCTGTGTTTTTTAGGCTTTTCTTTGGCTTATCTGAATAGCCTTGACAGAATTCCTTTATGCCAATGCCTCAGCAGGAAAAACAACATGTGATCACATCTGGAGACTGCTTTACAATCTAGGTAGTAAAACAATCGATATCTTGGAAAAACTCATCATTCCTTGCAGGACCATGAATTGCACAAAGAAAATTATTTTCCCTTTTCCAGTGCAGTAACACCCAACTCCTCCCATCTTCCCTGCATTTTAAATGCATTTCAAAAATTAGCATGTTAGAAAAGCCTGAGCTTGTGCTAAGAACCCTTTGAATATTAACATAATTAATGTCATCAGTAGTACTCTGAGTTTGCAGAAACAGCAGGTGAATCAATGGGAATGATGTATTCATCTAAGAAAACAATATGACCTTTAAAATCCATAGGGTTTTATCACAACATAATTTTAAAGTGGGTTGTTTGTAGCTCAGTGGAAAGAAAAAAAATTGAATGTAACTAGGGAGAAAGCTAATAGAGACACTGTGTATACAAGGGACACTAAAAATACAATTGAAACACTGGAACCTCCTTATAGAAGATGCCTGACTTATATCAAGAGGTAAGACAGATTGCAGGACAGCTTGAGGAGCCACATCCAGAATGCTTAAAATTAAGTTAAATTCTTTAAACCCCAAAACAATTGGAATCAGTTTGTCCACTTTTTAATTTTAGCACATCAAACAATTTTCCTCTCTGCAAGTGAACGCTGAAAGTGATTCAGCAATTGAAATAACTTTATTTTGTCTTAACTACTTCAAAACAATCATTTCTTCACAGCTGAACTATTATGGTAACATTTCAAGGTTCTCAGCAATAAATGAACTAGAGGGAGTTTCATGGAAACAATCTATAACGGGGTTCTGGTGCATAACTTCATTTTCATAGATAAGGCTGCAACCAGAAGCCAGCACAGGAATTTATCTCCCTGTAAATCGTTATGGACTATTGTTCTTTACAGAGCTGATGTCACAACAGTCATGCAACAAAATCAGCTTTAATGAAATGAAGCATTTTAAACTTCAATATGCCTCTTATTTTATACAATTATTCAACTGTTTTAAAATATGCATTATATTGGCTTACTTATAAAAGAAAGCTTGGATTGATGTCATTTTTGTAACATTGGAGGATGGGATTTTTTTTTAACATGTCTAAAAGGATCTTCACACTTCCCCATACTGAAAGGGCACAGACCTGAGCAGAGGAACAATGACTTCTTTGACCAAATTTTTAAAAGGGATAAACATGGCTGCTTAGCTGGCATTTTCATACAGTTTCACTTGAATGACCTGTAGCCTTGTGTGAAAAGTGGAGAAAAAGCAAACCTAAAAGGCTCTAAAGAGGCAGTTTTATCAGCACTGCTTGTGGCCAGTCGATGCCTTTGTTCCTCAAAGGCCTCTGCAATAATTTCTCTATTGAGCAAAGTGATGTTTATTGAGAATGGCAAAGCTGAGCATCAGTAGGTCCCCCCGCTGCTCCGTTTATCCATCCAACTCCAAGCAATATCCCAGGCTGAAAGTGTCCCCCTGGTAAAATAAGCAACTGACAACACAGAAAGCCTCCATGACTTCCAACTGCCTGTGCTTATTTAGTGCCTATGTGCTTTTTTTCCCCCATTAATGTTTAATTTCTTTTCTCTCTCCTTCATTTCATGTCTCTTCTTACAGAGCTCTCTAGCACACCAGCCTATTGAGCACCAAAGTCTACTTCTGATAGTCCACAGATTTATCAGTTTCATGTATTTTAGAAGAATATGTAATTTACTGGAGGCATTAATATATCATGTACTTCTAAGAACAGATGCAGATTGGAAATTGGTGAGAGATTTAGCTTTGGCATGAATTGTGCTAGCAGTTTGCACAGCTTCACATTGTCACTGTCACCTACCATGGGCCACCCCAGACAGGATAGGCAATACAGTACAGCTCAGTGATCAGTAACTTAAATCAAACGTAGTACTACACTGTGCTTCAAAAACTTCAACTCATGTTCTCAATGCAGCTTTTTAATAACTGCCTATTGTAGAGACTGGGAAATAAGCATGAAGACTTGCCCACAGCCACACAATGAATCAGTAAGAGAAGACGAAAGACATCTCAGGAGGTGTTTGGCTTCAAGACTTGTGTTTCAACAGACAATACTGCCTCTCTCTTTAGGCAGCCAGGAACTGTGCTCCCTGGCTGATGGAAACTCTTATTGTAACTTGGAGTGACTGCAGGAGCACAGATTGCTGCAATCATGCTGTGGGGTGGGTGCCAGTGGTTTCCTTCACTCTGTTTCTCTTGCTTTTGTTGGTTTCTCAGTCACCCTATCTCAAAAGCAGGGTGGTTCTGAATCACTGCCAAGCATTACTAATGGAAGTAGGGAGCAGGAAGGAAATAAAGAGGACTGCTTGCAGAATTAGAAGGACTTTTTAGTGTCTAAAATGGCATATTAAAGCAGGACAGCAAAATGGCTGCATTGGCTCTGACAGGAGAAGCAAACTGGTTCTAAACTAGAAAGATGTGTAAACCTCTGAAACTTATCAATAATATACTTGTTCTTTAAGACAACTTAAGAAAACAGCAAAAATACAAAATGGGAAAGTCACAGGGAAAATAACAGCATTTGTTCCTGCCTTAGTTCGTATTAATTCAACCACAGCTCCTGTGGGAATTTTCTTTTTCCTTTCTAAGTCTGGAAACTCAAGTATATTTTGAGCTCAAAGTGCTTCAATGAATTCCGTGTATAGGTGACAGTCAACACCACAGGTTGTTTCTTTGCTGATTTAAGGCAAGCAGCCACCTAAGTTAAAAAATATTCAGCACTCTAAAAACTAGTGAGACTCCTGATACAAAGTTTCTAACATGCTTTAATAGACAAAGTTTCCTTCTACATTCCATTATGTGTAAAAGAGAGCCCAGTGAATGAGTAGAAACATAGAACTTTTCCATGTATTCAAGCTGTCCTCAAAACTGCCAGCTCTGGGAACTGCAGCAATAATTTTGCAAAAGGCAGTCAGCAGTAAATCTGAAAGGACAAAGTCTTGGGACAAATGCTATGGCTGTTCACTGCTGGCAGGGACAGGCAGGCTCCATTTTGTACAAAGAGACCACCAATTTTGCACAGAATGACATTAAGAGAGGATTAAGAGTCTAAAGGACTCCAAGAGATGAACCAATATAAACACATTTTGCTTAAGTAAGTCCGAACAGCCTGACAGCACCTCCACGCCATCAGCATCCTCAAGCTGGACTCCTTGAATATGAGATGACAGTGATCAAGTCATTAAATTTTAGAAAAATTTCCAAGGCTTGAAGTTGTTTGATAAAAATACTAAAAATAAACTCGCAGTCACTGTGAGGAAATGTCCACCCTGTTGCATTCTGCCTTGTTTCCTTTTTTCATTCCGTTCTTTCAGAGTCTATTGGGATCAGAGGAGGACAAAGACTAAGCACAGTGCTGGAATAAAAAAACTTCTGGAAAAAAGCAGTAAGTTCCAGCAGCAAGCTTTTCCTAACTTAACTTTACTTGAAAAACTTTCCAGTAGTTCCAGCCTCACCAGATCCTGCTGGGAAGGAGGGCAAGGACTAATTTTTCACTGATTTTTGTGCAATGCACAATTCTTTTTATGCAATCTATAATCACAAACAATTAAACACTTTAGTGGGAAATCTTTCAAATCTTAGCTATCTATCTGTAACTGAACTCCTAAACATCCTTCCATTCTTCCTTTCACAAAAAGCTATGCAGAAATGTGTATTTGTTTTTTTTGGATCTCCTCCATTTGTGAAGGGTGTCTGAACATCTGACAGCCCTATTGCTCCACACAGGCCAGTTCCAAGGAGGAACTGTGTGCAGGGACACACACTGTGACTGTAGCCCTGGCACCTGGAGACACAGAGTCAGCCTGGACAGGTCTGGCAGCCCCTGCCCAGATTAACTCCAGTGCACAGGCCAGGAATACAGGCTAATGATAGCAAGATGCACACGTTAGCAAGATGCACACAGCCAACCCAGACACAGCAGAAGTTTTTAAGTGCTCGAGCTCCCTACTGAACCTCACCAGTCAAATTCTGAGCCTCTTTGCCCTCTTTGCCCTTGTCTACTTCCTCCACCAGAGGAGTAACTTGTAAAAAATACTGTCTACTGAGTTGCATGATGAGGTAAAACATTTCAGAAATGGATGCAAACATATTTAACAGAGCCCCAAATGAGCAGGTTAGATACCCTGCAAAATGGGAAATTAGTTTCACTTAGTTAAACAAATCTATGGGAAAGACAGTTTGTGCAGAGTGCATTTTAGTTCAACCAAGATGAGCTGCTTGGCTTTCTAGCACTTGTTCTATTTATTCCTCTACTCCAATCTTCTCAGTGTGACGTCTTTAACGAGAAGATCACAACATCCCCTACACTGGCCAGGGAGATTAAGCAACACACAGACACACACACACACAGAGACAACTAGAAAGCAAGAGTCTGAGATTTAACACAAAATCTCTGCTGGTTTGCCATAAAGATTAGACATTTAAATGACTGAATAATGTTAATCTTCCACTAATATTAGACTGCTGTTATGAGGTATTACAGGATAAACCCAAGCCATTTTCTTTTGAAAATATACTTCCTTATCACTATATAGAAGATGTATGCTGATTTTCCCCTGGGGATCTTCTGTTCCTGGGAGATATGAGTTTAATGGTGGACTTGCCCATGCCCAGGTGGCACTAGACCACAAAATAGGAAGCAAGTGGTTTGTTTTTCATTTTCATAAAGCTCAATAAATACACTATTCACTACTTGAATATCAGCTGATACACAATCAGAGCAAAGTCCATCTATTTTTGAAAATACCAGTGCCAGATTCTGTAGTATTTCTTTACAAGGTTCATTGGAATAACAAGGATCCCAAGAACACAACAGAGGTAATTAACCACTAATTTCTACGTGCACATTCATGAAAGAATGCTTTAGGGTGAGAAGCAGGAAAAGAGAAAAGAAGATCACAGTTGAAACAAAAAGAGAAAATTTTTCTTTTGTCAGTAGTCTGGCCATACTACAAAGCAAGTACAGACAGCAGCAATAATTTTTTTTTTTTTTTAATACAAAAACTAACCAACAATCTTAGCTAGAAGTTCATAGCTGAATGCTCAGATTTGTGGCATTTCAATAAGTCTGCTTTAATTGCTTATTTTCTATCTCCTTCCATTGTAAGACAAACAAAGATGCCATTGAGGATGCATCTCCCCTGATAGGGCAATCAGAACATGAGCCTGCAATTACAGTAATACTTTGCATAAAGGCTTCCCTTATTAATCCAAAAGAGATCTATTTCAAAACCCACTATTTTACCAGGCTGCCATCCTCAATAGTGCAAAAATTCTTCTGGATTCTTTGTGCCTGAATTCCAAGCAACTCAATTGGGTTTCCTCTCTGTAGAGAGCTTTTATTTGTTCCATTTCCAAGGATAAAAAAGGCATGGTACAGTGGCATCACTGAATGTTCAGCAGTTCAACATCAGGTTCTTCCTACTGTTCCTTTGGAATGGTGCCCATGTCAGAGATCAGCACCACACAGTTCACACACACAGGATGCATGTACCACCCAGGCACCTAAGTTTGTAAAGCCTCCTATTAATCATTCCTGTACTGCCATAAATTAACATTAACTAGGTGATTGGTGTGTTAGCAGCCAACAGCCCTGCTAGCTTGGTTACCTCTGAAATGGATACTGTCTACTCAAGAATTTTACTGTAATTTCTGTTGACAAAAAATATTCCACAAAGAACAAATATATATTCCATCTTTTAATGGAATTCTTTTTCTCATTCTTCATGGAACAAATCCCAACCAACCAACACCCCAAACATGTATAAGACGTGACAATTGAACATATAGAGCTGTATTAGCAAGGACTCTGACACAGGTCTTTGAACACCAAATTTAGCAACCAGGAGGGACTGTGATTTTTAAAAATCTTCTTCAGCAGAAGACTGGTCAGGGCAGAGTCGAGGAGTACAGATTTTGTACATTTGAAAGACTTCTTACTTCTGGTTAACTATTCAAAGACTGAAGAGGCTACAAGCACATTGCACTATTACAGGGGAGAGATCCTGTTCTGAGCTGGTCCTTAGAACACCCCTCCATGCACAGGAGGACAGATATCCTTAACTCTGGGTATAC
The DNA here is from genome assembly GCA_024500445.1 of Entomyzon cyanotis. Taxonomy (NCBI): domain Eukaryota; kingdom Metazoa; phylum Chordata; class Aves; order Passeriformes; family Meliphagidae; genus Entomyzon; species Entomyzon cyanotis. The sequence continues at coordinate 15,503,919 of JAKEPQ010000780.1, forward strand.
AAGCAACTTGCAGTTACCACAAAAGTCTTCAAGAGCCATAATTTTAAGGGACTCAAGTGACACTTTATTGTTCTCCAGCAATCTTATATAACTGGTGAATGTTTGGTACATGAAAGAAGGCACCTTTCATACTGAGAGCTGTTAACCCACATCTTTCACATGAAGGAGAGACAGTTGTCCGTACAGAGAAAGTCCTGCCCTTGACTTTTTACATTTCTGATATAAAGTTACTTTTGTTTGGTCTCTTGCTCTTCCAGGGAATCAGGAAAGAGCAGAAATAAAACTGTGTTCAAGAGCATACTTTAACTTGTGCTGCTGCGAGCAAAAACTAGGCCAGGGGAGATTTCAGTGTTACTGTCAAGTGGGGTTTCCACCTATACAGAACAAAGCAAAAAAATCACAATTGAAAAAGACTTTGTAAAAACATTTAGGGAAAATCTGTAGCTCAGTCTTCAGATAGACACGTCTTGATTTCAGAGAGGTCTGTAAAAAAGGAAGAATTCATTTGTGCAAAGGACTTCAGGGACTCAGGGATTTTTATTTGGCCATGGAAGAACTTCAGGCTGTGTGTTAGCACTCCAAATCCTCCCCATCAGATCAATAAAGCCTGCAGTCATTACGTCTGAGAGCTCCTGCCTTCCAGGAAATGAGCTTGTGAGCTTTATTCTAATTGTTGAAAGGCAGGTGTTCACACCACCAAAATCAACTGTAAAGGGAGCACTTTTGAGATTCTTGTTGGCAGTCTCAAGAGAAGGTAGGAATAAAAGGTCAAGCACTGGGTTTCTCTTGCATTCACACACACTGATTCTGTCTGAACTCCCCTTACTGAACACCTTTTCAACACAATGTTAATTTTTAAACTACCTTTCTCTGGCAATTGAATTAACTGAGAATTTGTCAGTGTACTCAAGTCAATCCAAATTATTGCACAGAGTGAATTTAGAGTTGAGCTAACTACCCCTTATTTAACCTTTGCCTGAATGTTCATATTCTACACCAATAGAGTCCAATTCCAAAGCTTTGAAGTGACTGGGAACTGGACACACCCAGGGATAAAGGGATGCACAGTGGGGAAATCAAGCAGAAATGGTTAAACTGGAGTAAATTTTAAGCATATAAACAATGTGGTTTTATCTAGACTAGAGCTTTTTCCAACAACATTGCCACCTTTTCTTTCACTCCGGGAAGAAAAGTACAGACAGTGCTTTATCCAGTGCAGTACATTTTCACTGTGTAGCTACATGCATTCAAAAACTTCTGACACCAACAAATTCCATGTTGCCCAAGCCAGTTGGCATAAAGATGGTGTGCATTCCCTCAAGGTGAGATTACAGCTCTGAGCTATGCAGAAAAATAGGCCAGACAATTGAACTTTCTTTTCCAGGTGGGCTCATTTGCTCTTTCTCACAAGTAATGCTGGAAAAAGACAAAAATGAATGATATCCTGTGGCTAGCACAGGTTCTTCCCGTGGGAACATTTTGCTATATTTCATAAACAAGATAAAGTTTGGATGTTTTGCAAACAGTTTCTCCGGATTGAGTGAGTTCGGGCTTGGCCAATTGTGCCTAGGGGGAGGTCTCGGGCTGACCAATCTGGGGCACTTCTGTAGACTCTATATATATGGAATTCAAAACAATAAAGTTCCTTTTCTCCTCTCTTTCCTTGTCTGAGAACTTGGGTCAGTCCTCAGCTAGCCGCTCAACAGCGACAATATCCCAAAAAGATCTTCTTTACATAGCTTTGAAAGCAAATGCTAATTGCAGCCTTCAGGGAACAAGTGCTACTGTTGCAGCACATCTGGTAATTAGTCTATAAGGTTTTGGGTTTATGGCAAAAGTGAAAACTAACTATTGCAGCAGAAGTAATATTGGCTGAACACAAATCTGCTTGTTTTGGTCAGCTTCTCAGCTATGCCCAGTGGATCTGCTGGAGTTGGTAGGGCAGAAGTCACTCAGTTCCATTAAAGGTGGTTCATTCAAAGCACTTGATGCTTTTTCAGAACCTCTGCACCTTTAACTGCCCCACAATATCTCACACAGAGCACATCCCTCACTGTTTCAATCCAGAGCTCTTCTGTAACCAGGGACACATCTAGAGATCACCAGAAGTTCTCTGGGAAAGCAACACAACATCCTTGAAATTAATTACAGAATCGCAAGGGGATTTAATCTTATCGAGATTTTATATAAAACAGCATTTAGCCCTGGCACTCACACTCTACACCTAATAAACAAAATAAAAATTCAAATCAGCCAGAGAAACAGCTACAACAAGCACTTTCATAAAGTCCACAATGACAAATGCCAATCTCCCATTTGCTGACAAAGCACAGCAGAGGAACGAGCTACAGTTTTCCTGGCATTAGCTCAAATGGTTCCTTGGATATACAATCCCTGTGGATAGTATTGGCCTGAATTTCACTGGAGCCACAAATACTTCAGTTTTGTTTGTTATTTTTTTTGTTTGTTTTTTTTTTAAATTTGGACTATGTCTGCATGAGAAGTGGGCATGCTTTATCCTTGCAAACTGTACAACCCTCACAGCCAGAAGGGTTGACTAAACAAGAAGACCATCCTCACCACCAGTTACCCTGTTTTTCCAGGTACAAACTGGCAGAAAACGATTATGGACACCCTCAATGCCAAGCTGAGGGAGTCAGTAAGGATGTGAATGCTAAGGTGGATGTCAGTGGCCCTCTAGATTCACAGGACAAGACCACAGTGAGAATCAGATGTATTTATTTAATGGGCAGGAGGAAAAAAAGGCATGGATCTGAGATACAAAAGTAGTTTTATCTCTGGAGTACTATTCAGGCAGGACCACATGCTGCAATACAGATCAAACAATTTTTGGTTTTCCACTTAAAACTGACAAGACTAAGATTATTCAACGAAAACAAGTTCATTATCTTGTCTCTTTTGAGGAAGGGAGGAAAACTTAGAGCATACAGACCAAGTGGAGAATGAAAGCAAAATGAAAATACAGTCAGGAGGGAATGATTGGCAGTTGCATGAGGAAACTAATCTTGTAAATGGACCAGAGGCTGCTCAAAGCGGAGGCAGAGAGGAGGAATAAAGAGGGATTTACGCAGATTGATGGAGAACTCCCAAAAAACAGCGACTCCATATCAGAAATACTATGCTTTTTTAGGAATCTCCTAGAATATGAGAAGTGCTTCAACTGGCAGTGTGGACTAGTGATCTGACAATTTAACCATCCCAGCGTTTTACACAGTGTTCAACATTACCGCAGTCTGAAAAGAGAGGGAGTTGCTCGGAAAAGCACTACAGCAAAACACAGAAAGTACAAGCAAACAATTCAGTTCCAAACCAGTTGAGAGGAGGTAAAATACTATTATTTCGTTCTGAATGCTGTACTTTGATCAACCTCTACAGCTCCAGGAACATGACCTATACAGATGTGAACCTCTGAGCATGTCAATATGATCACCATGATCTGGAAGATGGAGGGACTGTGCCAGCATCTCTCTGCTTAAGCGTGCATTGGAATTCAGATAAAAAACCATTATTGTGGGGACAAAGTAATGAAACCTCCATTGAAATAACAAAAAAGGCAATGACCTCTATTACTCTACTCTGCTTCCAAGCACCTCTTATAGCTTTCACTGTCAATAAAATCTACAGTTATGTTTATACTGAGGTTTAAATTTTATTATTTTAACATGCTTGTAGCTGTATCTTAATTTTTCAGAACATATTAAATCATATTTTTGCCATTTTAATAAAAATGTATTAATATATTTTTCAGCAGAAGTAATGGAATAACTTATTTCTGCTGTGAAAAAAGGGCAGAATGTATAAATACAATCAGCTGTAATTCACAAGTTGATTCTTTCAATATAGGTATTAATAAATACCTATATACCCAAGAAAATAAAAATTTACTTATTGAAAAGCTAGACTTACACACAGCTGATACAAAGATTATGTTTATAAAATATTATTTTGGTGTTTCAAAGTGTGAACTTCATAAGCATTTATGTTAAGGTGAATGCTAACATGGAGATGCTATATGCAAAAAGCTGAAAAAATGCTACAATCAGCATTATCTGCACCCTTTACAGGTGTGCCTACATTAAAATATAGTCTTTTTTTATTTGAATTTGCACCTTTTCAAATGTTCTACTGCCTCAGTCACTGCATTTACTATTTCAGAACTGGCAACACTAGCATTGATGTAGACAATTTATTAAGCAGGAAAACAAGGAACTACTCTTTTATCAGTACAAACAAATGCAAGAGACCATCATGAACTTTGAAACATTTTCAGCTGGCCACTGGCAGTGCTGCAGTTCTATGAGAAAGAGAGAATTACAGAGAGTAGTATGGCTGGGGGATCAGCAGCAGAGGTTTATTACAGCTGGAGGTTAATGCCTCCCCTCCAATTTGTATAGATGGGGAGAAGGTGGTCATGGAGGGATTGCCAGTGGTGAGAGGAAATTATTCTAGTGGCAGAATGGAAGATGCTTGGAAAACCAGGAAACCAGTTTTTCTTCCTTCCTATGAAACTAACCCTTAAGGTCAGTGTGGTAGTAATATAATGCAGTTCCCTTTGAAGGAATTACAGGGGGAAGCACATAAAACAATTCCTTTCTGAGGCTGTTTAAATACTGCATTTTTATGGCAACAATGCAACCGTAATGATGTCGTGTGGATTAATGAGGGTGCCATAAATGAACAGCCAAACTGGGTTGAGAAACTTACTGGCTACCCTGTCTCCTTCTGGAAAGAGTATATAAAAAACCCCATGTGTTTGCTCTCCAAGGCTGCATTGGGTTTTTAGCCAGTGATTTCCTATGTCTGGTTCATTTTTTAGCCAGTGAGTTCCTATGTCTGGTTCATTGAGAGCTGCAGAGAATAGAGTCTCTAATGGTACTTGCTGCATAGTCCCAGACCCTGTCTGTGACTTTGCCTGGTGACCAGGCAGTAACGTGTCACATACCACAGTAAAGCTAAAGATTTCTTGCACAGTTTGAGGGCAAAGAAAAAACGTCTGCCTTACTGAGGTAATCTCAAATGCATTTCTCTTAGAAGTTATGTGACCACAGACTTAGCAATGTGAAGCTAAAATGTTCAACTAATAATGCTAAGCTAGGTTTTTAGAATTGGTGCTGGGTAACTACACATGCTATGTGAGAAGCCTCCTCAGGTAAGGTGCTGCTGAGCATTGGGGAAGGCTGCACTGAGTTCATCTGAGCTGAGGCTGCGGGCATAGCATCCAACAGCAGCAGTGGCTGGAGAGGACTGTGCTAACAGCCCTCCCCAGCTGCTTCTTACTTTCTCTCTCAAATCAAACAGCTGAGCTGTTGGTAAAACTGCCAGCCAGCACAAGTCCCTGCTCCTCAGCCTGTTGCTGAAGTTGTTTAAGCCAGCATGCAGGAGGCTGCAGGGCTCATCTGGGCAGCTTGGCTAGTAAATCTGAAAATGAGGCAATCATATAGGCAAATATATGATCCTCCCCACCTTCTTGATAAGTAAGAAAAGATGGATATAATTAGCTGTCCGAAGGACCAAATAAGTGTCTGACTTGCTACAGAGTAGATGAAAGTTATGTACAGTGTAGCACACAGACCAACCCTTATAAATAGTTCTCTGTAGAATTACTAAGTATAGTGCCCTGCACTCTCAATCTCTAATGGAAGACTATTACTCCTAGTTAGTTACAATCCTCTCAATGCAGGACTGGATACATTTAATAACACTATTCTTTTGTGCACTGTTAGCCCAAAGGGTGACTGAAAATAAAAAAATTGTTTTTCTTCCTCCTTTTACTTAAGCCTGCCATTCTTCCAGACGAATGTTGCCTGAAATTCTAGTCATGAACATAATCATCTCAAAGGCTCACTCATGACTGAACTAATCTGATACCACTTCCCTCAGGTCTGTTCTATACATAACACTTCTGTCACACTGAGAACTCTGTTCAAGAGAAAAGTGACAATGGAATCTCAAACTCATAATCACAACTGAAAATCCTGGCAGTCAACTAGAATTTAGCAATGTGTAGAGATCTGGTTCCTATGAGCACCTTGGTTGCTGTCAGGTGTCTTCTGGAGAGAGCCTCCCAATAGCCCTACTGTGTCTGCTTGGGCATGAGGCCAAATGGCTTTGGAAACCGCACAGTAAAGCCCAACAAGTGTACAGGGATATTCCCTCAAACTGCTCTGGGAGTGATGCTACACAGATGACAAACCTGCTTCTCTGAGCGCTCCTGATGCAGTCTCAGGACAAAGAGGAAGCATTTGAGAAAAGCTTTTAACATTCAGTGCTTGCTACTGTAGTTTATTGCACATTCAGAATAAACATATGATGTGCTCCTTAAGATGTGAGAGCAACAGCTGTGCAAAAATCACCTTTCATGTGCTTAAATAACTATATTTTATAAACTCTGCTATACTAATATGCAGAAAAAAAAAGGACAAAATTCAGTGTTGCCAGGTGGACCTTAATAGATCATGATGTTTCCTGCTTGTTCCCTGTACCTGGGAACATAGCATACCTCCTACTTCTATACAATTGTAAATGGCATTGGTTTATCTTTAATGGAGGTTCTGAGATCAAATTTGAAGTTGCCTTAATTTCCCAACTTGGAAATAGAAGAGGCTTACATAAATATAAGAAATACAGTAGCCTGCTATCTTACAAATTTCATGTAAAATTTTGACTCAACAATCTCTCTGTGATCAGCCTACCTTCAGAGACAAACATGTAAGAACAAGTGAAATCAGCTTCCACACTAAGACTACTTCAGCTAACAGAAAACTTTTCCTTTTTCCAGAGACATGGGAGCTACATCAGATGTCTATATAAAAAAACCCTACTCTGAACAGTATGTGTTTAATTGGAGGATTTTTGGATACCTCCCCTGCTTCTCTATATCTGTGTAAGCTTGGCTTTTATCCTATATGTTGGCTGTGAAGATGCAGGGGGTGGGGGCAAAGAAGCTCTACTGGTTCTCACTTGATGGATTAAATTACTATCTTCTGCTCCATGGAAATTCAAATACTGTAACAACAGCTGAAGCATAAGGCACCAGTGACTTCCAAGGATGCAAAGAGTAACTGATATCTTAATATGATACGAAGGAAACAAGGGGAAATAATTTCGCTAATGACAACTGCATTATTTTAAGTACTTCATTAGGTTGGCGCTAAGCAAGCAATTAAAAATACTGAAACCATAATTCCAGTAAAATGCTGGATGGCTAGGCTTTGGAGAGATGAAAGGATAAATCTTAGATATAAAACTGTAACTACAAAGTGCTAAAGCAATATTGCTGATTAAAAAGAAAATCCCAAACTCCAATGTCAACTTACATGTTTAAGTTGATGTCAGATGTATTCTCTGTGGCACCTGGCAACTCATTTGTATCCTGTGATGTCCCTTCCACTGTCAAGGGCACAAAGCCCCACTTCCAACACTTGAGGATTGCACTAAATCTGACAAGTAGACAACTGACTAGCTCAGATACCAACTTAATGCAAATCACAGGTTAAGTATAGTTAAATACACTTTTTTTCAATGAAAGTTAACAAGGGGAGGACATGAAGTTTTTGGTGTTCACTAAGGAACCAGGCAGGTGAAACCAAACCTGGTAAAATTGCTCCTGCTTTATTTGCAGGTGTGCCTCATGACTCAGTCATAAGAAACATGGGGACTATGTTTAGCATGCCAGAGCTATAGATCACTGCATTGTGCAGAACTTCTGCTGGAAATAATTCTCATATGGTAAAAGTACCTTGATTACCATGACATTCAACTACCAGCTACAAGCTGGCTGAAGCTTCTGTGTGAAACTCAGTCTCTGAAATAAAGATCTCTCAATGCTGCCAGGATGGGAACTTGTTCTGAAGTCAGACTAACTGGGAATGTGGAAAAGTCTTGCTTGTAAAGTATTTTAAGTTTTGTAGAAAGTAAGAGGGTTCTAAAAACCAGAAATATAGATGAGGGAGAACAAACTCATGTTTTCTAGAGTGTTTTAAAACTGCATTAGAGCAAGCTATGTGCAAGTTCTGCATTGGGTCTCTACAGAGTATGTGTCCCAGCTTCTGGGCAGTCCTGTTCCTTCTTTTGGCTGGCCAGTGTCTCCTTTTAACCCATGAATTTGATGGTTCATCTTTCTATTCCATTGCAAAGAGTCTAAACAGAGTCAGATCTGAGGAAGTGCACAGAGGAAACCTCAAAACAAAGGGTAATCCTTAAGCAAATTAGAGATGGTACCTTGTCAGTTTTGTAAACACTGCAACAGGTAAGCATTTCAAATGAGTAAGTTGCTAAACATCTACCAGCCTAACAATGAAATTGGAAATTCAGTTTGATGCTGCTTCTAATTACTCAGCTATGGAATGCTGCATCAAACTAGTTGAAAACTTCAGTGAAGTTTTATACTAGGAATTGATGGATGGAGACTGTCATTGACTTCAGTTCCTGTGTGTACAGCAGACAAGGCTGAAGTTGGAAGTTTCCCTGTCTGCAGAGTAATAGAAAGCTCACAGATACTCCTAATGATTTCTGGTGTAACTCTATTTTCACTACAGCTCTACCCATCTTTCTAGGAGTATAATGTTCTGCTAGAAAGACTTCCTAGACAGAAAAATAATGGTGAGAATAAAACTGGAAAAAGCTCTGGGAGCTAGGAAGATGTTGTACAGGGAACTTTGAGGACTGTAGAAATGTAGGTCAGCCTTTGACATGAGAAGTTTTGCCTAAAAAACTGGAGTGCCTGAGCTACAGGTGTATGTTTACACTAACCACAAACACAAATTTCACAGCTTTGTAATTGTTCTGGAGTTAATATTGTCAATTGTCTCTTCCTCCTTATGTTCACCATATTATTTTGTTTCAGGAAACTTCTGAAGGACAGGCTACTGCACAGCCTTAAAATGAAGTTCAAGGAAAAACTTATTCTAAACTGATAAATAGCTGCAGGACAATTAACACTATGGAGATCCAATTCTGATGAGACTCCTCTGCACAGAAGCAAATAAATAAGCTATATCTTGTTTGACTTGTAAGATTGAAAATGGAAAGTGGATGTCCTTATTCCTGTGTTGAGAGGCAAGACATGGCACTTTAACCATGCTATGAGAAAAAACTGACTCATTTGAGTTTTCTCCTCCTCCAAGTGAAACCTCACAGAAAGAAGTGCTTGAAGAAGTTGGACTGTGATCCCTCAAGAGTTGGATGTGAATCTGCTGTTGCAAATTGTGACTGGATATTTCTAATCCACAGCATGGATACTTCTCAAATGCTGGCAAACCAAACTAAACAGGGTAACTGTACAGTGTCCTTATTCTAGTGAACTTAGGGCATTAAAAAAAAATTCTGTGCTAGTTCATCTCAGAACCAAGGTAAACAAGCAACCCACAAATTGTCAAGGGAGTTGTTGAGGGGGAGCCATCGAATTAAAACAACCCTGAACTTTGACTGTTGGGGAGGTACATCATTGGTGTTACTGTCTTTTGAGAAAGGATGCTAAACACATACATTTAATAGTACACACTAAAGATAAAATGACAGAACAAGATCTGAAGAATGTGTTGAAAGGGTAAGTGAGGGTCAAGTAAAATGCTCCACTGTAGCTTGACAGAGTAACTGTCCCATTTTCCAGAGAAAAAAAGGCATAATCTAATTTCATGCATTTGAGATCACAGGACCAGATGTGCATAAATACTTGCAGAAATAAGACTTGGCTAATACTTCACAGGAATGGATCTTCGGTTACCAACTGGACTGATGTTGCTTATAGCCAAACAAATGCATTTTCATAGTACTAAATTACTTGTAGATATTATGCTGGGTGTAACAACTGCTGTTCAGGCAAGTGCCTTCAGAACAGTTTGTTGATAAACATACTTACAAACTCCCTTAACAAATATTGTCCCTGAACAAGTGACAAGCTGTAAGTGTTTGCTCTCTGCTTTCAAAGTTTTTCTGCACTGTATATCCTGAACTGTTCGTGTTCAATTTTTGCTGGTGCCATAAAAATTCTTAGGACAAGTGTAATAAAGTATCATATTCTCATCTGCCTGCAAGTATATTTGCCAAGCATCAAATGTATTTCCCTTGGTTTTAATATTTTTAAAATAGCAAAATCCATGAGAAGAGGGAGTAAATGTTTCTGGCTTGAATTTTGGGACATTAGTCACAACATGTTTCTGCACTAGTGTCATACAGGAAGGAAAACCTATCTTTGCATTGAAATTAGAGGGTGCATTTGGGCTATAATTTAATTTCCACATGCCCCCATCATCCAGCATGCCGCAATAAGTAGGAAAGCTTGTAATTAACATCTTCTCAGGAACCACAAGTAAACAGAATTGTTTGAGGAAACTCTGATTACTCAATGTGAACTGGCCTTCCAGCTGGACTGCCTGCTCTTGTGTTAAAAGTAGCAATTATTTTGAAAGCCTGCTTCCTCAGTGATGCTTTTGGCCCTAGCAACTGTTCTTGCCTCCCAAGGAATCCCCTGCACCCAGCCCCTGGGTGCAATGCCATGCTCCTCTCTTGTGCTAAAAGCAAGCTCAGTTTGAAGTGCCAAGTTTGCAGGATATGCTTAAGTTGGTGGCATTGAACTCCCTCCCTCATGGGAGCAGATGAAAAAGCTTTTAAGTACTCAAAGCATAAACTTAACAGTTTTTCAGAACACATTTCTCTCTTCTTTTCTATTAATGGAGTATATGCAGCAATAGGCTGGTTGGAAGATAAATCATCTCTAAATTGCAATTCTTTCTGGAACAGATGCCCGCCCTTGGACAAGGGATGGGAAGTCTGAGCTGATGTCTCCCTTACAGGGAGCGTGGTCACAGCTGGGCATGAGCAGTTTCCTGTGGGGATGGTGTGGTGTCTCAAGGCTTCCTCATAAATGAGGAATGTCTGTTCAGCCACTCTTCTGGTTTACTAAAAGCAACATAGATGTTTTTCAACTATTTCAACTTGCTAAAATTTTCAGTTATGAAATGCTTCTTCAAACTTTCCTGTTTTTCAGACTTTGTACTACGTGGCCTCTATGGCAACTATCAAAGTATGCTACCACGTTTTTGGAGAAGTGCAGTCCAGGTTTTGCCTTAAACTGTCCTGTCAGAAGTAATTTTTTTTTTTTTTTTTTTTTTGCAAGGACAAGCAAAGGAAGACTAGACTTGAGACACTTCAACACAGACTGCAGAGTATTTCTAATAAAGTTTCTTGTCCATGCTATGGCTGCTTGAGATCATACCAGTTTGTTGTCTAACATCCTCCCTCTCAAAGAGGAAAAAGCATTTTCCCCTTAAGACAGTGAACAACAAAAAGGGTTATTTCACCCAAAGCTGGACAAAGGCCTTTATGTAAATTCCACTATCCAGAAAAGACTATCTACAAACACATGCAAAAACCACTTAAAAGTTTATTCTCTAGGCTTGACTTTCAAAGCACTCCTCACTTCTACCAATAGCTTAGTCTGGTCTTGTCAGAAGCTTATTCTTTTTCTAACTGCCAGCACAAAAGATTTTTAATTTATGTTTTGACAGCTAAAATACTACATCTTCATAAATACAAAGAGCTGTCAATAGTGCCATCGCAGAAGCAAAGAAACCAGATGCAGTACTAACAGCTGGGGGAGACTGCAACAATTCTATAAAAAGTTAAGAAAAACATCTGCTTATACTTTGATAACAGCTATCTCTCTAAATCCAACCTAGAAAATCAGATCCTGCTACAGCTGGCAGAGAGATTATGAACATCTTGCTGAACAAAAAAACCCCACCACCCTGTTTACAAATAATAGGTTTAGATGAAGAGTATATTCCCTTCACTCCTGTCCTTTTTATTGTAAAAAATGAAAAACAAACCAACTCACAACAATATTCTCATTTCTAAAGGTCAAGATAGCAAGCTTGCATTTGCCTTCTAAGCTTAGAGTAATTTACTTCAGTAAAACATACTACATGTAAAATAAAGCTACTCTATTCTCACATCCTTAGTTTGAACATGGGCCTTTAGGGTGAGCCTTTCTCTACTTTGCTAAAATCCTGGGTTGGAAGATGCACAAGGGCTCTCGCTTCTCTTCCAAGCTCAGATCTATCTCATTTCATCAGCGTTAAATGCACATCCAGGTACCACAGGCATAAAATGAGAATGCTTTTTGAAAGCCGCAACATGAAAAGTTTTAAAACGAGCTGCACAGAAAGGCATTTACACGCAGAATACGTCAGCACTAAAAGACACTGCACGACCAACACATGTGCCAGTACCTCACGCTATGACAAGGAACAAGGTGTTTAGTTGCTCCTGGACCTCACGACCAGGTATTTCCCTTCCAAGCAGAGGTGCTTAAGCGCAGGCCGGAGGGAAAGGGATCAGATCCTCCTGGCGCAGAGCTACTTCACCTCTGTAAGCTGTCCTCGCTGCGGGCGGGGGGCTCCCGCTGCCCAGGGCCGCCGCCCCCGGCCCAGCCCCTCTCAGCGCCACGGCAGGGGCCAGAGGGGCGGTGGCCGCCGCCACCCTGCTGGGGACTTTGGCCGCGGGGAGCCCCCCACCCACGGCACCCCTCGGGGCAGCGACCGGACCCCCGACCCCGGCGTCACGGCGGTGCTCGCCCGTCCCCCCGCCCCAGCGGCTCCCGGCCGGTCCCAGCCCTGAGGGACCCTCCCGCCACCGCCGGAGGGCGGACGCTATGGAGAACCGCGTTGCCATGGCAACCCCCTCCCGCCCCGGGGGCCTCGCCACAGCGGGTCGGCGATCCCCGCGCCCCCTCACGGCCCCCGCACGGAGGATACAGCTTGAAGCCGCGGAGGATCTCCTTGGCCCGCTCGTCCGTGGCCGACATGGTCCTGCCGCGCCGCGGGCGGGCGGACGGGGCTGGGCCGGGCCTGGCGGGAGCGCGGCGGTGACAGCGGAGCCTCAGGACCCCCCGCCCCCTCCCTCCCGCGCACCCGCCACTGCCCGGCGCAACCAACCCCAGCGGCCGCCCGCCGCCGCGCCGACCAATCACCCGCCTGTGTCCCCACCTCGCCCCGCCTTCTGCCCAGGAATGACAGCGCCCCTGACCAATCAGACAGCGCTCTCCCTCATTCAAGGGTGGGTGCGCAGCGGTCGCAGAGACTCTTTGGTTGGGCCTGACGTGGCCGCGATGGAGGCGCCGCAGGCTGGCCGGGCAGGAGGAGCGGGCGGTCCCCGGGCCCGGGAGGCCTCAGCCGGGAGCAGTCGAGGGGCCGAGAAGCCTCCACGGGCTTGGTCAGCGCCCGCCGGGCGGTGCCCGCCCGTCCCCGAGCCGGTGGAGCTCGGCTGGCGCTTCTCAGGCAGTGGGGGGCTCTCAGGCAGGCGCTTCTCAGCTTCTCACCGTTTCGTCTTTGGGGCTGTTCGGTGGAGCTCCAGCCGTGAACCCGGGTGGTAACGGGGACCCGGGTGCTCAGACCCAGAGCAGCTTCTGCTGGAGACCTTCAGAACTCACCTGCACGAGTTTCTGTGTCATCTGACTCTGCCTTGGACTGAGGCATGGACTGGATGATCGCCAGAGGTCCCTCCCAAACCTAACAGTTCTGTGATTCTGCGTGTCCCGAGGCTGGAGTCAACAGGACCAGCATTGTGGAGAAGGTTTAAAATAATAGTGTGCTATCCCCTGGAACAAAGGCAGCCTTTCTTTGTGCTGCAGAACTTTGAATCACAGAGCAGTTGGAGTTGTAAGGGACTTAAAGATCATCTAGACTGGCCTTGAACACATCCAGAGATGGGACATCCACAGCTTTGCTGGGCAACCTGTGTCAGTGCCTCAGCACCCTCACAGTAAATAATTTCATCTTTAATCTAAATCTGCCCTCTGTCATTTTGAAGGCATTCCACTTGTCCTATCACTACATACCGTTGTAAAAAGTCCAGTTTTCTTGTAGGACCCCTTCAGGTACTGAAAGGCCTGAATGAGGTCACCCTGGAACCTTCTCCAGGCTGAACAGTGCAAATTCTTTCAGCCTTTCATCTTAGGAGAGGTGCTGTAGCCCTCTAATCATCTTTGTGTCCTTATGTTTGTGTAGCGGAGTCAATTGTTGGGGGGGAGATCTCAGGTTTGTTAGCATATCCCAGGAGCCAGGCTGCTCTTTAACATGAGCATGTTAATGCCTCTGTTAACAACTTGAGTGAAACTGGTAAAAAGCATTAGGTCATGATAAAAATAAAGGCAGCACTTGTAACCCAGTCCTCATAAGAGGACCAGTGAACAGTCAGGGTGTCATCAATACACTCACTCATGGCTCCACTTGCTTCCAAATCAGCCACTGTACAAAAGTGGAGAATGTGAGCATTTATAAAGGCTGCATTTAATATATAAGGACAAGGCCACTGCCAGCATCACCAATAAGAGATGTTCATAATAAAAATAGGGAGCATTTATTTCCCTGATGTATGTGATCCATGCTCAGTTTCCCACCTCAGTTTAAAGTGTTTGAAGGGATCATTTTGAGTCTGGACAGAGTGCCAGGGGTGACCTGTGAGCAAATACATATATATGTTTTATTAAGAGTCCATCCTGGATTTTAGCTAGGCATGCTAAGGAGGAGGGAGAAAAAATGACTAGGAGAAAAGGTGAGCGAAAAAAAGCAGCCCTGAAGAATGCAGAAACAAATGGTTGTGTGTAGAGGATGAGCCTGCATGGTGGAAGTATGACATGCTGGTTTACAGAATTCATAAGAAACTCAATCCTGCTTCTATTCAGGCTCCTCAGAGATGGAGCCAGAGACCAAATGGATCTCATGGCAAGGAACACTTGCAGCTTTGAAGGGCTTCTCTAGCACAGGAGTAGGGATGTTTCTGGAGTTTCGAGTTGGAGCTTTTGCATTTCCTGGCCAAGTCTCAGATTTCCCAAATTTGCCTTGCTGTGCAGTGAAGCACAGGCCTCTCATTCTTGAACTTCTGAAAATCACACAGGAGCATATGGCTGAAGTGTGAAGCTCATATGACTACTGCAGGGACAAGCAGCAGTGGAATATGTGACAGCACAACTCAGAGTGACAAAAACCCTGGGATCTCTCAAAGTCCTTGGGCTGCATTAACACAAACAGCACTCTTGAGCACATCATTTTAAAATTCTGCTTGCAGGAAAGTTGCTGCAAATCCCACTATGCCTTGGTGCCACTTGGAACTGAAAACTTTTCCTTCACATCTCTGGCAGGTGTGGCAATTTCTGAGCTGCAACTGCAAATGAGAAAATGCATGCAGCCTGCTTTTCGTGTCTCCAGCAGATGTTCTCTCAAGGTGCAGGTAAAGGAGCTGGTTTTTCTGCCAGGGAAACTGGGGATTCATCCCACCCCACACTTGATGGAAGAGGTTGTACAACTTCACATCTACAACCACCCAGACATCATTCCTTGCCTGGCTGCGATGAGAGTCCAGCAAGCAGCTTAGTCCCTGGATCCTGGGAAACGGAGAGTTTGGCAACTTTTCAGTAGGGCCTGGGAGTTCCCCTCACCATGCTCTGGAGGTGGGTGCTGGCAGCTGCAGGGGTCAGAAGGCTGGAAGGAATGAGGATAAATGGATGAAGCATGGTAGAAGCACACATAGGTGAGTAACAAAAGATAAGAAAAAATAGAGGAAACACAAAAGTATTTTCACTGTTGACCCTCTCCTTGGTGAGGCCAGGTGTCTGCAAAGTCTGGGGGCCCAGGACCCCTCTGCTTGGGCACATCACTCTGGCAGTGCTAGGAAATAAGGTGAATTATCTGCTGCCTAAAAGAGACCTGGACTGCAGAATCACAAGGGAAAGAGATGGGACGAGTCAAGAGATAATGCCAACATTAAAAGATAAAATGGATTAACATCTCCCGGGACACAGAAAGCTGCGTGGGTGGAGCAAGAGGTTGCAATAGCTGTTTAAAAGGGAATGAGACAGCTGGACATCCACATATTTTTCCTCTTTAAAAAAAAATCCATCCCAAAAGCTGAGCTTAGCTGATGCTGTCCTCCAAAGTCCAGGTCAGCCAGCCAGGCTGGCTGTCAACAATTGGGAGGTATCAGGACAGACACTCCTGGCTGACCTACATGGAGCTAACAGCTGATTTTTACCCACAGCCTCTAGCAAGAGATTGCAAAACCAATCCGTGGAAAATAGCTCACAATCATACATTTCCATTTCTGTTTCAGCTTGGAATTTGAGCTTTAATGAGTGTTGGTAAAAAGGAGGCCACACATTACTTGTCCAAGGCAACTGTTCCAGCGTGTCTGCAGGATGACATGAACTGTGGGGAAGGGCCTGGTTAGGATGCGATTAAAGAGGTAATTCTCCCTCCCTGTGCAGATGAGAGCTAAGTGTGGCTTAAGTAAATTACTGACTGGCTTGTTATAGCCCTGGCTGAGTTCCCTTGTTGTGCAGGGCCTGGTTTTCTACATCCAATTTGCTTTGAAGCCCAGAGGGTCACAACAGCATTTCAACACCTGCATCTCTGCACTCATCTGACACCCCTTCTCTGATGGTTGATGGGACCCTAGGGACCTGCTGTGGATGGCTCTGAGACACAGGCTAAGCCCCATCAGTTTCCCTAATAGTTTCTGATGTTCATTCCTTGAAAGCTCCCCTCTCCTGACCATGCTGGTCCATGATTTCATCTTCAGGGACTTGCTGACTGAAAGTCAGAAACACTTTGCTCTCAGCTGAAGGATTTTTAACAGAGGCACATTTTATTTACAACATGGCATGGATGAGCCTACAGACCTCGGGGAGGGTAGTAACACCCGATTCCCTCTTGTTTCCACCCTTGCTCTTACACTCCTTCAAGAGTCTTGTGGCTTCTGATCAATGCCCTGGAGAAGATCTCAACCCTTTCTCCCTCCCTGTTTCCCCAGGTCACAGCTCTGCCCTTTGGTTTACCACTTGTATGGACCATTTTTCTATAGAGTTTAAAATCACGTCTAGCACCCCATGATCTTTCACCCCATCTCTTGGTATTTCCCAGGAGGATTGGCTTGAGAGGCTCAGCTGGTAGAATCATAGAATATCTTGAGTGGGAAGGGACTTACAAGGATCATCGAGCCCAACTCCTGTCCTTGCACAGGAGAGCTCCAAGAATCCCACCTTGTGCCTGAGAGTGTTGTCCAAACACTTGAGCTCTGCCAGGCTTGGGGCCATGACCACTTCCCTGGGGAGTTTGTTCCAGTGCCCCGTGCAACCATTTATTTTCAATAATGGCCCCATTTCTAATAACGAAGTGGTCTGCCAACAGTGGCCTTTTGCACGGGTTATTTTGGGGTGCAAACCCCTGTGATGCTGCCACAGCACCTCGTATGCCCAAAAAGAGAGACAGGAGTTTCACGTGCTTGTGCTGAACAGCTGCTCGGGACACAGAGAGCAGCTGTTTCAGCACAAGCAAGTGAAGTTTGCTCCATGGGCTGCCGGACCGTGGCTCTACAGCTGCCAGCACACCAGCCCGCCGTCCCCATCCCGGTATCCCGGCCATGCCGGTCGCGGTTCCCGGTCCTTGCGGCCCCCGGGATCGGGCGGAACGTTCGGCGCTGCCCGCGTGTTCCGGGGGGAAGGAACCGTGCACGGACACCGGCGCCGCCATCATGGCGGCCTGAGGCGCGGCGGGTTCGGCGCCGGGAGCGGCGGGACGGGAGAGCGGAGCGGAGAGGTAATGCCGGGGCTGGAAGAAGCTTTCCGGGAAAAGGGGTGGCGGTGAAGGACCCCCGGTAAATCACCGCTGCGGCAGGGCTCGGTGGGGCCGAGGGCTCTACCAGGGGTCTGGGGGAGCGGGAGGGCCGGGAAACCCCCGCCTTGCTGCGGGCGCTGCGGGCCGCTTCCCGCCCCGAACCCCCTGAGGTACCTCAGCGAGGCGCGACCGGGAGAGGAGCCCGGTTTGTCCCCATATTTGGGTCACTGTAGCCTTTGGACAAGCTACGTTGGAGTGTCTGCTGTATTTCAGTCACTTCTCACCAGGGTAAGTCGGTTGTGGAAGCAGCAGGGTATTCCCGGGGACACGGGTGTGCACACAGGTAGCAATAGCACTGCAGTTGTCCGAATGTTTACTGGGAAAGGGGCTCAGAATTGGCATTCCTGTCCTACCAGGGCATGGATACAGCCAGCCAGTCTTTTGTAACCTCATACACCAGCGTGTGGTTTGATTACCTGTGAGGGAGGACAATAGAACTGTGAAATCTGAATCTCATTCCCAACACAGTTAATCCATGTTCTCTCCTGAGGAAATTGTCCTCTCTGTGTGTTCCTTCTCTGTGAGCAGAGAGAGCAGCACTGATGTGTTAGGAAGCCACACTGAATGTTCCTGTATTGCAGGGATTTCTCAGCCAGAACTGAGGTGCTGTTCAGCCAAACTGCATGTGTGTCCCTGATGGTAAGAACCCTAAAGAGACTTTGGGGGCTGAGATATCTCTGTGTGGAGAGTGTTATAAGTTGCCTGCTCTGGTTGAAGCCGTTTATATCTGCAGGTGTAATAAAACAGAGTAAAGTGTATTTTTAGAAGTTGACTAATACAGGAAGCTGTCTGTGATCATTTCACAAGCCGTAATTTGGTTAGGCCTGGTGAGACAGTGAAACCCCTGTATGACTGTGCTCCCCCCACAAGGGTGGATGTGGACCTGGTGGTTACCCAGAACCAGACAGGTTTTCTGGTGTTTGGTTTTCATCACCAGAGTAAAGGTTATACCCTCTGCTTGATAATTATCCCATACAAGCATTACACAAAACCTCCCTTATCTGTTAAGTTCTTTGTTTGGTTTCTGAATAGCATGCTTGGGAAGTTTTGTCTTAGCTGTTTGTAAACAAACAGCTCATTTTGTGGAACTGGTTAATAAATAGTGGTTTACATTTCAAAAGCAACATGTTGGTGCTGGGAGACAACATGCACACCAGAAATGTCAGGCAGCAGCCAAAGACAAAGACCTCTCTTTGCAGGGACTTAAATAGAGCCTTTGTAGAAAGGGTATTTTTATCACTCAAGCTTTCCAGTTAACCCAAAACACTTGAACTGTGCAGTGCAGACTGGGGAGGTGTTTACAGGCCACAGTTCTTTTTGACTTTTGGGCTCAGAAAGCAGTGGGAATTATGGACACTATCAACAGCCAAAGTCAAAGGAAAAGGGGGGATGTGTGGATCAGTCCTTCACAGGGAATTACATCAGTTGCTGGTTTGGAGCTGTGTAATGAGCAGGGAGGAAGTCAATCAAGTGTATCAATAAGCATCTTTACAGTTGGCATTATTTGGCAGCATCACAAGAAGGAAAAGTCTGAAAAGAGCATGAAGTCTAAACTCTTTTCCTACAAGAAGGGTTCTGCAAGAGCAGGTCCTTTTCGGGAACTGATCAGACAGAAATTTTGCTCAGATACTGCCTGAATAATTTTTGCTCCCCAGTTAAATCAGCAGTTGAGCCTGCTGGGTTTCTGGCCTGCTCCCTGAATGCTGAAGAAAAGTCTGGCTCTGCTGACACTGAAATGTTGCTATGCTGAGCACCTTCTGGTCCACTGCCAGGCAGAACTCAGCAGAGGAGAAAGGATGTGTTAATACTATGTTCTTTTACTGACAGATTGAAAACCTAGAATGGCAGGAGAACAGAAGCCGTCCTGCAATCTTCTAGAGCAGTTTATTTTACTAGCCAAAGGTACAAGTGGCTCAGCTCTGACTGCTCTTATAAATCAAGTGCTGGAGGCTCCTGGGGTTTATGTCTTCGGAGAGCTGTTGGAGTTAACAAATGTGCAAGAGGTAAGAGCTGAGTTTTTAATCTAATGCCCCTTCTGCATTACCAGTGCCAGGGATTCCACAGGCTGCCTGTGAATGAAATTTCTGTGCCAGGAGGGGCCTGGTGCAACTTAGCTTGGTTGAGAGATGTTTTTGTATAAGCTACTGACCTTGCTTTTGTCTGTATATGTTAGGTGTCAAAGAATACCTATGTAAAGCTTTGCTACCTTAAGGCAATTGCTAACACAGCAAAAATGTGGCAGAAGCACAGTGGCAGTTTTAAGGAGGCACTTTGCCAGCTAACAAGGAAAAAAATCACTTTCTACTCCTTTACTGTCCTGGAAGGCAGAACTTCAGTGCTCTCCAAAAGTCTTTGTGAACAGATGTCCAGTGTATCAGGCCTGGGTGGTAACCAAATCCAAATCATTTCAAACCAAGATGGAAAGAAAGTTCCACAGCTTTTGCTGAGAATGCCTTGCCAGCCCCTGCCTCTACTGCAATGAGGGGAATCTAAGTTGAGTATCTCTGCAGCTAGAGTAACACAGTATATAGCAAATTTGGCTTTCCAAACAGGCTCTTGAATATGCTGGAAAGTACCTCAGTGGTTATTCAGCACCAAATCACAAGTACTTTTTCTCCTGGGTTTGTGTGCAGCTAATGGTATTAAAAACCCAGTCAATAAAAGTCACTGCTTGGTGCTGCCATTACTCCAGTGAAGTGTTTGCCGGCAAGAGGAGAGCTGTTACCTTCAAATGCATTCAAGTCACAGTGTTTTGCTTTGCCTTGAAGCTGTGGTGGCTCTGCAGTTAAGCTGTCTTAGCTTTCCCAGGATGCTTAACCAGCCATCACTGTTGCCTGCTTCCTTATCATCTGATGAGAGGAGCTGGCCCTGTAGGTTGCCAGCTGAAATTAAGATTTGCTTTTTTCTTTTACCTCCCAAGATGCAGCAAAAGCAGTTGACAGTCCACACTGGGGTTAAGTTCCAGTGCATAGAAATGGCTGGATCATCTTGGCTCTGAAAATGCTGAAATTTGCTGCTGCTCATGAAGCCTTAGAAAGGGTCCAGGCTCAGGATGTAATTGCTTTTCTGGGTGCTGCTTGTCCTGTGCAGACTTAAACCATTCTCCGGAGAAGCTGCTTATCAGGGTTGTGTTGACCATATTATTTCATTTCTTTTCTCTCCATCCAGCTTGCTGAGGGATCTAATGCTGCTTATTTCCAGCTGCTGAACCTGTTTGCATATGGAACATATCGGGACTATATAGGTAAGTGACTGCTGCCCGTTTGCAGAGTGTGAGACTGGGCTGCCCTTTAGGATTTGTCAGAGGCAGTCTGTTGCTTTCTAAGATGCCTGGTGTAGTGTGGCTGGGTGAAAGTGCCCAAGAACAGAATTTTCTTGGGAGGAGTGTGGTCCGGAGGGGTTCTCTGGGTCATGTGTGCTTTTTACTTGCTAAAAGTGAAGGGAAGGGCTAGAGACTGTGGTGTGTTACTGGTTTGGATGGATCTGCAGTGCTGGATTGAACTGATCTGCAGCAGAATTCATTGATGTTCACAGGCCTCTTACCTCTGTGGAGGGCAATTTCAGACATCTCTATGGAAATTTAGATAACACCAGTTATAGAAACTGCAGAAAACTTAGACAAAATTGTTCTGCATTATTTATAAAAACCTATATGGTTTGTGAGATAACCTTTTATTCCATGACGGCATTGCTGAAACAAAATGAATAATTTCTTAGCTAGAATACAAGTCGAAATAATGACTTTTATACAGCTTTAGAAAGACTATGTGTGAATCATATTTGTATCTGTTGAAATGTGCTTTTATCTCTGGTGCTTATGCTTCCATTCTGCTATAATTTAATGCTTCATTTGTGGGTAGCAGCCTCATCCAGACCATTACACAGTGTGACAAATAATTCTGTCATAGTGCTGGTTCTTGGTGTGGTGGATGAGCTATCTAGTTCCTGTAAGGAGAAGTGGCATCTGTAAGTGCAAGGACTGGAAATTCCAGTGTCTCTGAAGCAACATGAGCCTCATGAATTCTGTGACTGATTAGAGGATGTGTTTGCTGTCCATGGCTCTTGTGCCACAGTGTGTGACAGCACAGTTCATTCTTCCTTTTCTAGTGAAGAAAGAGAAAGGGGGAAAAGCAGTCAAAATGTAGAGCATTGGATGAGGTGGGGTGGATGGGAGAACTTGAGTGGCTCTGAAACACTAATTTCCATTAAAGTAGATATTTTAAAGAGTTTCTTAACTTTGGAGAGCTGCCAGTTTCCTTTCTCTTTTTAAATATTCATGAGGCACATGGATATAATACAGCGACAGTGTGGCCATCTAGATTGATAATTTCTTTTCTCTTCCTCAGCCTGGTACTTTACACTTTAAATTCTGCAGCTCTTCAGAGAAATAAAACCAGCTCTATTTGTAACCAGATCAGCAAAGGGGGAAGATTTTTTTCTGTCAGCTTGTTAATGAAATAAAAATTACTTGGTAGAAACAAAGCCATTGACCAACTGTTTTGGCAGGGCACTGGTTGTGAATTACCTTCTAATTCCAGAACCAGAATTACTAAAGAAGCAGAGAAGAATGGAATTGCCAAGTTGTTCTTAACTTTTCCCCTTCTCTCCCTGGGTGTGCCAATTTGTCTGTAGCAGCAGCAGCACACTCTGTTCACCAGCACCGACATTAGCTGGAGGTGTTCAGGCTTTCAGGGTGTAGTGTGGCATAGCTAGCCTGAAGTTCTGCAGCCTGGATTATGTAATTTTCAAAGTAATGTCCTGAATCCAAAACCAAAATATCTTTTTGACATTAACAGCAAACAAAGATAACCTGCCTGAATTAACAGTGACTCAGAAAAACAAGCTGAAACACTTGACGATCGTAAGCCTGGCTTCCCGAATGAAGGTAAAGTGCATGGGGTGTGACAGGTGTTGTCTCTTGGTTTTGTTTTAGAAAATGAAATCTGTTCCAGAGCACTGAAGTTGTATCAGACTGCATGGGTACTCACAAAAAAATCCTGTACTGGGAAAGTACCTGTAGGATACAATGTTCTCTCCTGCTGCATGTGGGATATTAACTTAGTGGATTTCTGTGGGTGAAGTGTGGGGGTGTCTGAACTGATGTACAGGTTGGTCAGGAAAGTCTGTGAAACTTTGAAGGGCTTCTTTCACTGCTGGGTGTCGCTGTTGAGCGGCTAGCTGAGGAATGACCCAAGTTCTCAGACAAGGAAAGAGAGGAGAAGAGGACTTTATTGTTTTGAATTCCATATATATAGAGTTAACAGAGGTGCCCCAGATTGGTCAGCCCGAGACCTCCCCCTAGGCCCAATTGGCCAAGCCCGAACTGACCCAATCCGGAGAAGTTGTTTGCAAAACATCCAAACTTTATCTTGTTTATGAAATGTAGCAAAATGTTCCCACGGGAAGAACCTGTGCTAGGCACAGCTGGGGATGGAGAATAATTCTTAAAAACACTGACTTCTTGTTCTAGAGAAAATTAAGTAGCACTCTTAATCTCTTCTACAATCCCATTACCTTTTTTTCTTCTAGAATGTGCTATACCAAAGCTTCAGGAATTACCAAAGTTGTGTCAGAATATTTCATAACCTGGCAAGCATTTGTTCTGCCATGATCAGTCACTGCTGCACCTGCAGGTCAAAGTGTAGGATACAATAAACATTTGAGTCTCAAACTTCTGAGAGTTAGCCATTCATTTTGGCTCTAGGGCTGTTAACTTACTCTTGCTCTTGCTGTTTTTAGTGCATTCCCTATTCTGTGTTGCTGAAGGACCTGGATATGAGGAATCTGAGGGAGCTGGAAGATCTCATTATTGAAGCGGTTTATACAGATATTATCCAAGGGAAGTTGGATCAACGAAACCAAGTGTTGGAGGTGGATTTTTGTATCGGCAGAGACATTCAGAAAAAGGACATCAGTAACATTGTCAAAACACTCCAGGAATGGTGAGGCAGTCTCTCCACCCTCCTTGTTCCTTGTACATAGCTTGTCCTGTTTTTCCCCTCAGAGTTTCAAGTGCTGGCTCAATTTCACCATGTTCCATTAATCAGGAGTCTTATGCTATAACTAGGCACTTGGAGGAGGAGTCTGTTGAGCAAGTTTTCCAAGATCCCATCTGGGATTCAATTAGTATTGTGTATCAAGCCAAACTGTACCACATTGTGAGCTTCTCCTCTCACTGTACCTTTTACATGGCAGAACCCCAGTGAGGAGTTGAGGACTTTGCAGAAAGAGGTGCGAAACTGGACCCATAGTTCTGTGGTGGGAGCTGCTCCCCTTAGAGCTGGAGCACTTGATTGTGAAGACTGAACTGTTACTCTTCAGTCTTTTTCACTGTTGAGAACTGTGTGGGCATATGCTAGAGAATCACAGCTCTTCGGATGTTTCTTCAAGTTTGAAGTCTCAGGTGCCTTTGTCTTCTCTTTGTTTCGGCAAATGCAGCCTATCTGCAGCTATAGTGGGACTGTGGGACTATCTTTTTGTGCCTTTGCCAAAAAGCTGTTTCTCATCTTTTTGTAGGATTCCCTTCCCACCCAAAGAAATGCCCTCAATAGACTGTGGCAGGTTCTGAGCTGACTGGGATTTGCTTCCTAGTTGCTGTGGTAATGAGTGCGTGAAAAGTAATTAAACTGCTGGGCAAATATGGTCCTGTGGTGGGGGCAGGTTTTTTGCTTCTCTGCTCCAACTCCCTCAGTCCCATCACGGTGGGAGGGCTCTGGCAGCTTCCAGGACCTCGCAGCATTGTTTGGAAGGTAACAGTGAACCCACTGCCAATTTCCCTTTTGTCTTCTCCAGTTCTGAGTTTCGTGCTGAGTGCTCTTGTCATTTGAATGCTTAACAGGCAGGAGGATTATCTCAATATTACTTTTTTCTTTAATTTTAGAATTTTACATTTAAATACTGTGTTGCATCCTGTTTAAGCTATAATTCTGACTGAAAAGGAAGATGGAAGTGCATTGAACCTGTACTTACTCTTTGATGGTGAGAGTAACACAGACTCTCTAGAGGATGCTAAAAAATACATTGAGTACACAGCAAAGCTTTTTCTTGCCAGCTTTTTGCAACTCTAAGCAGGAAGTATAAATTTAATAATCTCTTAAACTTTTAGATGAGCGTGACTTTTCAGATTGCCTGATTGAGCTGCTCCTGAGAGAACTTGTAAACACTGTTTGACACCATTTGTATCTTGCAGGTGTGATGGTTGTGAAGCAGTTCTTTTAGGAATTGAGCAGCAAGTACTTAGAGCCAACCAGTACAAAGAGAACCATCACCGAACTCAGCAGCAGGTAGAAATGGAGGTGGGTACAGAGTCATGTCAGGCCTCTATGCTGTTGCATAAATATTGTTTGCTGAAGGAAATAACCTGGTAATGCCTGGTTGATGGTTGTGGCTCTCTGAAGAAGGCTAGCAATCATGCAAATAATGTGTGGGGTAGGAAGAAAATATATCTGCTTCTGAGTGCTAATAAAACCACAAACATCAAATTTGCCCACTCCGAGCAGATTGGAACTTCTCTTGATAAACCTTTATAAATTCAGGCCAGGTGGCTGGACTGACTGTGGTTTCCTGTATTGATTCGTTAGGAAAACTGTGCTTTTACCACAGATCTTCATTACAATTTTCTTCCCTTTGCACAAGGCAGGAGGGAAGTCAAAAACACTTTTCTTTGTTAAACCTGGAAGTGTAATTAACAAAAATCTCTGGAGTCTCAATTGCTTTTGGAGCAGTGCCTGCGGCAGCTCCCCGGGGTCGGGTCGGGCCCTGGCGCGCTCCCGCCGTTAGGTGGCAGCACGAGCCCGCGGTCCAGCCCGGCCCCGTGCCCGCAGCTCGGTGCGGCTGCTGGGAAGGTGGGGATGAGCTTCCCGAGACGCTGCATCAGGGGTTATCATCCCTGCAGGTTTACGTTTGCATCTGCTTGCATAGTGCATTTGGTTTGCCAGATGCCTTTGGCTTGGAGTTGACACACCTGACTCCCAAATCTTGGGGGCTTTTTTTTTAGGTTTGCTCACTATATTTGTGGTGAGCCCTACAGAGTTATGGGGGACAGAAGATGGTGCTTAGTGCTGGGTGTCTCCTTTTCAGCCAGAGTAGCAGAAACATTACCACTGCCTCTGACAAAACCAATTTCTGTTTCTGATTCTTAGCAAATACCTGTGTCTCAGACAGCCAGCTAGCCCAGATGGCATTTTTCCTTTTTGAGTTCTGTCCTGAGACCTGACTAAATTTTTCTTTCACTGTCTCCTTTCCCATTCCTGTTTCTGGCTAACAGGATGGTAGGATGGCTGCCTCCTGCACCAAGACAGTAGTAGGTTCTTCCAGCCAGACAGAAGGGTGGTACAATATTATACCATTGTCTCTTTGGAAAAGTAATCCCTAGTTATGCCAGTCTGGAAATACTCTCGGCTCTGTCTGTGAGTGAGGATGAAACACTACCTTTATTAAACTCAAATGCAGAGCATGTTACTGCTGGGAGAGTCTCTTTTTATAATCTCCACTCTTACACTCCAGGGGTTTTTCAATATGTTTATGAACAGAGTGTCTGCTGCGAGGGGAGGAAGAAGCAGGTGCTGATTCACTGTCTCTTCTTGGCCAGGTCACAAACATAAAGAAAACATTAAAAGCTACGGCCTCGTCGTCGGCACAGGAGATGGAACAGCAGCTGGTAGAGCGAGAGTGCCCTCCACACACAGAACAAAGGCAGCCCACAAAGAAGATGTCCAAAGTCAAAGGGCTGGTCTCCAGCCGCCACTAGAACATACCATCTAAATGTCATTCAGTTAGGAATGACAACAGGAGGAGCAAAAAGGGCCTGCGTCTCCTTTTTCAGTGGGTTCTGGGCCAGTCCCTTCCCAGCTGGCAAGTAAAAGCCCTGTTTGAATACAGCTCCCAGTTAGCAGCACCTGGCTAAGTTACACTGTGCAGCCCCTAGGAATTTTCAGGGTGTCCCTGTTCTGATCCTGTCTAGAGGGACTTTTAAAGAAAGGGACTAACCAAAAGGGGCAGGAAAAAACCAAAATGTCTGTGGACCGTTTTGCTCCCTCCCAGCTAGTTTCATTGCTGCTTAACCTTGAGGAAGCTGCTGTACTAAAACAGATCATGGGAGAGCTTCTATAGCAAGAGTCTGAATCCCAGGGTTGAAGTGTGGCTACCAAAGCCAGGCTGGGAGTGAGGAAGCCATCAACACAGATCTTTTCATTCCCAAAGGGAGTGCAGGAAAGTTTCTAGGCCAGGAACTGCTTTACATGGAAGTCTTCAGCCTTTCCGCTACCCCTGTCTATTTTAAACTGGGGTGAAATTCACACTACCTCGCTCTGTGAAGATGAGTTCCAGTGCTGGGCTGTTTACTTAACTGTCTGTTTACTGCCCTTACTAAGCCCTTTAATCACTCACAGATTTAAAGCACTGTTCTGCATCTCTGAGGCATCAGTACAATAAGGAGGAAGCAGGCTGCTCTTTCACACAGTCCTTCTTGCGGGTGGTTAGGGCCATGCTAGAAACTATTCCTCCTGAATGTGATGTGACCTCCCAGAGCTGCTTGTGAGTTGTTTCCCCCATTGATACCTTCAAAGGGTAATGCATTTAGTCTTCCTTGGATGCTGGCGACAGTGGAAGAGGAGCTTGTTTAGCATCAAGGCAGGCTGGTGGCCCAGGACCCACTGGCAGGGGTCGCAGCAGCATCCCCTTCCTGAAGCAATGGACTTGACTAGTCTTTCTGAATTTTGAACACTTTCAGGTTGTATTTTCCTTCTTTTTTTTTTTTTTTTTTTAACATTGTTGTGATTCTGAAGCATTTCAGCCTTTGTTTTGTGGGGTTTTTTATTTGTTACAAACTAACTTCAGGTGATTTGCACCTAGTTTGGCAAGGTGTGGGGTTTTTTTTAAGAGGGAAGCATTGGAACAGCAATTCATAAGAAAGCACATTTTAGAAAAAAAATTAAAAATGCTGATTTAATGTCAGAGTCTGGAGTCTTGACTTTGAGGCTGCTTTAGTCTTGTTGTCCAATGGCTCTTGTTTACTTGAGCATTTATTTGATTCTTGGTGTACATTGTGTGAAGGTCTAACTGAGCTCTCTGATTCATCTGGGAGACAGGGAAGCCTCTTCACGTTTTGTCAGTAGTTCATCTTTGTCCAGATTTGTGCAGAAGGATCTGTGGCAAAGCTGGTAGCTGAACCCGCTGTCCTGAACCTAAACAGCTTTGATGTCTGGTTGTGGAAGGTTAGTAGCTGTGCTCTGTCTTAGGCCAGTTGATTCCTTCCTTTGGGTCTAGCAGAGGGCTGCTTTGTAGTTTGGCTCCTGCATTTCACTTCTATAAAGAGAAGCTCTTTTCCTGAGCAGGCAGGGGAGCTGTTTAAGCAGACGACTGTGACAATGCTCCAGTCCTGCAGACAGCTGTCACCTGCACTTGCTTGTGCAATGCACGTGTCTTCCTCTTATTGCTACCAGGACTCTTTGCCATCTGCGTGTTTGCAGTCCTCAGTCACAGGACTTGCTCACTTGTGAGAGTAAATCCTTCTCCTTTTCTTCTCCTGCAGTGCAAGCACACCAGCTTCGAATCTGGAGAGGAAGATCTAAATACCCTCCCTCCAGCTTCCTTTGGGTTAAGTGCCAGAAACTTCTGATTCTAGTCAGGCTTCTGATTCTTTACCAGCTCTCTCTCCCCCTAGAAATGCAACAAGGATAAGTGAGTAAGCCCAGAGCACGAAGCTTTCACCAGTAACTCAAGGGAGCTATTTCCTAAGCAGTGGCAGTATTAACTCCTGTTTCAGCTTCTTCCAGTATTTAGCCGACAGCTTCTCAGGAGGTGACGGTGGACCTTGTGTCCCCAAGTCTGTGTGATGGAGGTGGAGTGGGTCTGTTTCTGGCTTGCTGCATGGACAGCTATAGCATACTGGTCATGCAGTTCCTCACTGGATTTGACTAGTGAGGAGAGGCTCTGGGGTCCTCTCTCCTTTCCTTTTTTAATATCAGTCCTGAAAGAGGTAGGGAGGAATACAAATGCCTTTGAGAATCGATTTTGCTCCTTGTCAAGCTGCAGCCTGCTGGGGAAATAGATGTGAGTTTGGCACCCTTGGTGTTTATCCCCTGCCAGTTCCAGGAGTCACATTAGTTTGCTGAAGCTTCTTTCGTGTGTTGGAAGTTTTTGAGTTGGTTCTTACGTTCTTGCTGTTCTCAAAAGCCTGGCTGAAGGTGAGGATCTTATTTATGCTTTGGTATGCATTGCCTTTGATCAGCAAAGAAGCAAGGGAGGAAATAGCACTTTGAATAAAAAGCTGTCCCATGTCTGATGGCAACAGAGGACGGAGAAGGGGTATTAGAGGAGATAGAGCTGTTTGTGTGTTTGGCTTCCCTGGTGTGCCAGTGAAGGGCTTGGTGCTGCAAAAGGAGGGGGACGTCTGCAATGAGCCTGGGCTGAGATGAGTCATTAACAAATGACATACACAGAGTACCTGGGGGAGGCAAACAGCTCTGCAGCAGCTGGTTAATGAATCTGGCTTGAAGGAAAGAGTTAGAAGCTATTCCAGGAATGAAGCAGAAGGCAGAGTTGTTAACAGGCAAGGATGCAGGAGGTGCTGTGCTGTTTGAGAAGAACAGCATATAAAGATTGCATTGACTCCTTGTGACTACAGGAAGGGCAGCAACTCAGAGCAGAATTGTGTGAATTAGGGGCTGGTAGGGGCTGAATTTTGGGCTGTTTCAAGTGGGGAGTGCCCAGGGATTTGAACTGCTATGAGGACGAGAGGGAGGTGGAAGCAGAGGCAGATTTGATGCAAACTCCCATGGATTGCCTGTGCCTGCTGGAGGCAGCTAACACAGCTTGTCTGAGCACTGCTGGACACTGCTCCCTGGTGCAGGGTGAGCATCCTGCCCTGCTTTGGTTTATGGCAGCAATGGGATGCTCCAGCTGCAGCTCGCTCCAAGATTGCAGCAGGACAGACTTTGAGCTATTGAACTTCTGTTTGCCTTTTCCACCCAGAGGGAGAGAAAGTGGATGGAGCTGCCTTCCCTCTGCTCTTCAGGGCTTTATTGTCTAGCTTTGTGTTCTGCAGTTCCACTTGTACTAGTGCTTGTTTAATATGGGATTGAGCACTGAGCTGGAAAATGGAAGAGAGGATCTCAGCTGATTGCAGTGCTGGTAGGCTGCCCTAGCCCTAAAGCTGTGCCTCATGCTAACAAATGTCCCTGGCACTCCTGCCGTGACTTGGTTGATACCAACTAACATCAGGCAATTCTGGAACATGCTAAAGCAGTGCTGATGTCAGTCATTTACAGAAAAAAAAAGTTTTGGATTGAAATCTCTTTTACTTCCCTCCTCACCTTCTTAGCTAAGTTGAATGCTAACTTACTCTTGTGTTGAAAGCAGGAGGGAAAATGAGTGATGCTGACAGACCCTTCTGTCTTCAGATCTGAGACCTGTCCTGCAATCAGTCTTGTGCAGACCTAGGAAATCCCACGGGTGCTTGTGGAGCTGCTCTCAGGCTTGCAGGTCTCTCTCCATGGATCATGTACAGGAGTAGGACCTGCAGAACTTCTCTCCAGAATGAAGCTGGGAAAAGTGAAGACAGTGGTGGAAAGAAATGGCCATTTTCCCACTAGCCCTGCCAAGGGAATTTTGCTGAACATCTTTCAGTTCCTGAAAGAATGGAAAAGGATGTGCCCTTATCTTTGGTAGCTGTATTAGAACATAACAGATCATGTGGGTAAACCAGACTTTTCCTAGACTTTCAGTCCTGTACAGGTTTGTATGAGTGCAGCTAAGCTGGAAACCACACAAAGCCCACCCCTGCACAGTAAAATAGCCCAAGTTCATGCATTTGTAGGGCTGTTGGTGCTGGGGTTTGTTACTTCTGTGTTTGAACCTGCTGCAAACTGCAATGCAGGAAAACAGCATTGCTCTTTATTATTCTAGCTAATGGGCAAATGGAGAAATCTGAGAGCCTGCCCCAGAAATTCATAGACCCAGCTAGTCAGATCTTGGGCACCTGGTCACAAACAGTTTCCTGTTGTTTTTTTTCCACCCCACTAAGTCCTCTATAGCACCTGACCTAATGCAAGGGAACCAAAACCTGAGTCTGCATAGCATATTTTTGTGTAATCTGAGAGAGGGTAACCCAGGGGCATAAAAAAGGTAAATTAAAGTTTAGAGAGATCTCAGTTCCTTCTTGTAACCTCAACTTTGTATTCTTAATATGGAATTTTAGCTTGACAGTCTGATTGAATTTCTCAGCAGAGTTTTTAGAAATATGTCATTGTTTCACTCTTCTCCATGACGAAGGTCCATGTCTCTCAGGGACTGTTGACATTTTGCTGATATTTCATCAAGTTTGGCCCTACCACAGATCTCCCAGAGGTAAGTGATTGTACTCTCTAGAAAGAGAGTGTTTTTACCCCCTAGCCTGGGCTGACCCTGCCCCTCAGTGTCCCTGTGGTGCTACTCCCCTCTCTGATTAGTCAGCCAGGCAAAGGAATAGGGAGAGCAGCACTTTGCTCCCTGTCTCAGAATCCACAGGCACGGATGCTTCTTTTTCCTGCAGTGTGCACATCTCATCACATGCCCCACTGCAAATTACCTGAGTGTTGCAGCTGTGACCACAGTTTTCTCTTGTTGATAAGAAAAGATTTCCCTGCTCTAGTGAATATACATACGTACACACTGGAAATTCCAGGCAGTAATGGGATGCCAGAAGGTCATTTAATGGTCCTGAAATATGTATTTCCCCACAGAACACAAAAGAAATTGTGCCAGTAGTCCTTGCTTGCTGTAATTCTAGTAGAAGGTGGGACATGCTTCCACATCTCTAGATCTCCAAAGAGCCTTTGGAATATCTGTATCATTAGGATGTTTTTAAAATGCCCTAATCACACATGATACCTGTGTTTCTAGAAAAGCTGATTGTAGTAGGTAAGCGAAGCCTCTCTCCATCAGGGATCAGCCTCTTTGTGAGTATTTGGAGCTTGTCTGACCAGAGGCTGTATTTTCATGGGTATGAGGTTTGAAAGTAGTGCTCTCTCACCCTCCAGACTCTTCCCAAAGATGCTGTTTATCTCACCAGCCCTCATGTTTCACTCACTGTCTCGTGATTAGCACAGTCCTAAGGCTGCTCTGTGCTGATGCAGTAAGTAACGTCTCGGTGTTTCATTGTCACCTTCACAGCTGTTAGAGAGCACCAGTTTCTTCAGGATCACCTGCCAGCTGTGATGCTGTACCTTTTACATCATGATTCTGAGATGACACCTCTCCTTGCTGGCAGACAAGCCAGGTGGGTAGGCATTGCTCCTCAGAGCTGTTCTGCATCTCAGGAGGCACAGGCTGTAAGCCTGGTTTAGTGTAAAGGAAGTCAAGAGCAAGGACAGTGTTGTAAATAAGGGGCAAAACACAGAACTGTGTCCTCTTCCAGCTCTGCTGCAGCTGCAGAGAGCAACCTTGAGCAGATCAGTTCCTCTGCAGCTGCACTTCCCAGCACAGCCTTGCTCCTGCCTGCTCATTGTGACAGGGATTTGGTCTCCTGGCTGGGCAGAGGTTGGTTGCTGATGGGAGTTGAAGAAGATGTGTGTGCGCAGTAGAGGGGAAATCTTAAACCTTTTAAGCTTTTTGAGAAGTCATCTTCCTTTTAAGTAGCATACCTCTATTTCCCCCTGATGCAGATAAGGTGGCCCATTGTGGGAATATCAGCCTGGAATATTATGGGTAATATACCAGGTTAATTATGTAGGGGGCAGGAAAAATAGCCTGTGCA
Organism: Entomyzon cyanotis; assembly: GCA_024500445.1. Taxonomy (NCBI): domain Eukaryota; kingdom Metazoa; phylum Chordata; class Aves; order Passeriformes; family Meliphagidae; genus Entomyzon; species Entomyzon cyanotis. The sequence goes on from JAKEPQ010000780.1 coordinate 15,536,343, forward strand.
GTTTTCAACAATATCAAAGGGATCCTACCTAATGATTTTCCTATTAGCTCTTTTCCCAGCTTTCCAGAGTCACTGCAGAAGTGTCATTTACAAAGGCAGTTTGCAACTCATTACCGTGGATTTTCACTGTAGTTCTGCTCCAGAGAGTGTGGGCTTTTGCTGCATGCCCCAACCTAATGAATTGCCTGATTCAGTTAGTGCTGCCATCCCTCCTGACAAGGTTAGTTGCTGACTGACAGGAAGGGGCCCGAATTCAATTCCCTTCTTGTTTTTGACTCACACTTGCGTCAAGTGCAGGCTCCCTCTGGAAGTTGCCCTGTAATCCCTTCCCTTTGTTTTTCTGTATTCTGAGTGAAGCAGCCCATGCTTGGAGAAGTCCTGGGGCAAGTGGCAGGGGCATGTGTGCTGCTGCCCCTGGCAGTCCCTGCTCCATGCCTCAAGTCCCTTTCCAGATGGAAAATTTCTTTGCTCTCCTGCTCTGGGACTCTGGATTTCTATTATTCTTCATTGTTTTGGGATTTGCTGTTACCTGAGCTGGGCTTTGTAACCTTCAGCAATAAATACCTGGGAAAACCTGCATGAATGGTACCAGGGAAAAACGTGCAATATGGGCTGAGGGAACAGAACTGATTTCCCACACATTAAAAGGCAACTGCGTCCCTGTTGAGATCTCCAAGGTCTGCTCCAGCCTGTTTGGGCTTTGCCAGGTACTTGTACTACAGTGCTGGAGGAAGCTCTTTGTCCTTTTTCACTAGAGAGCTGTGTGCTTTTTCACACTGGGTACCCATGGCTCAACCCCTGCTAGGAATTGCTCCTGGAAAGGAGAAATCAATGCTGTTCCTATGTCATGTCACAAGTGTTCCCATTTGGAAGCTGAATTAGCTACTGCTCATTCACTTGTGTGTGCAGGAAACCTGTAGGTCGCATGAGTGCTAGTTTGACCTGAGTATGAACAGGGGAGCCTGGGATTCCTGCCCCCCTCATGTCCAGGTGTGTGTACATCTCTGCTAAAGACCACTCTCTCAGCCTGTGGTTGAGATATCAGATGCCACTTCCTGAGGCTGCACCTTGCATCCAGGACAACTCTTGTTACACTGTCTGGGCTGGGATGTGGCTGGCCATGGATCCTTTCATGGGATGTTGTGAGGATCTGACCTAGCTGGCCCACAGAGGAGGTGGTGATGCGAGATGAATTTGTTTTTGCATGTGATGCCTACTTGCTTCTTAATTAGATTCCTGTGGCCCCTCTTTCTTGCAGCCCTTGTATTCGACTGAGCTTTCATCTGCCAGGGGGACCCAGTTCTGGCCATTTCATGTGATTGCTGTGCTCTAATGAGCCACTTCTGATTCCCATCCTGGCTTGCCTAGTGAACCAGGAAAGTGCTCATCAGTGCTCTGAGAACTGCCACTCTGCTGCCAGTGCCACTCTCTGCCCATCAGACCCACTGGTCTGGCTGTGCCACAGAGGGGCTGAGGTTGAGTGGATCTGAGCTTTCCCAAGTGCTCTTTCACCCCCAAGTGTTGCCTTCTCTCTTGCACATCAGCTCACACTCCCACATGGGCACAATATTCCCATCCTGCTATTGGGAATCCACATGCTAAGGGACAGGGTGGCTTATCCCTGGTCAGACCAGAAGCAGCAAAGCAAGGAGCCAAGCTGTTATCCTTGCCTCTGCACTGGGGGCTCTCACTCTGATTGCTCTTCCGCCAAACTAATGTCTTTTTGCCATACAGCTATGACCTTTTCCTTTGGCCTGCCCTTTCCCAGGAAGCCCAGTGGATGGATGGAAGGAGCCTGTGCTGTGGACTGTGCTTTTTCTCCTGGACTATGCTGCAGAGGAGAGGTGGGAATCCAGACTGCACATGACCCCAGGCTGTGATCTCTGATCTCCCCAGCCTTATCTCAGGTTCTGCCTCACTTAGGTGGTCAAATTACGTGGATTGAATTCCTGAGACTGAGTCCCTACTGCTGTGTTGAGGACAACCCCTCTGCCACCAGCCAGGTGGTTTCATTTCTTTTCTGGCTTGCAGCAAAAAGCCAAAACTGGAAGGGGAATAGTACCCACCTTGGTCCCAGCCTGGCACTCTGTCATGGTTATTACTCTGGCTTCATTCTCAAGGACCAGGACCCTGAATGGGATCTGCAGCACCACCTTCTTTCACCTCTGTTCAGACCTATTCAGACCCACAGAGTAAGCAATTCCTTATCGTCCCTTAGGTTTGCTGGCAGACAGTGGACAGTCCCCTTTAATGGGCATCTCTTTAGGAGCTCCTGATATAGCCTCTCCTTCCCCCAAGGATGTGTGGGGCCACTAAGGTGACCTTCACAGGTGTATTTGCCTTACAGAGCCCAGACAGTGGGTTGTTGTTTCCTATGGGAGCTTCTGCCCGCCCGTCGTGCCTCTCTCCCTTTCAGGGTCTTGATTTTGTTCCCCATAGGCAACATCTTACGTGGTCCATCAGCTGCTGCTCCCCATCCAGCTGGACTCTGTGGGCATCATGAGGTGGGTACCTGTCTCTGACTGAGGCCATACTCATGCCAGGTCAGAAATGTCACCCACATGCTCCTAACCTGATGATTGAGCTGTCAGGTGTCTGGATGAATCTTCTTGTTCTGTAAACCCAGAGTCCTCTCAGAGCTGGGGTGAGTCTGGCTGGAGGTTTCTATGGTTTCTTGGTGGTTGCTAAGGAAAAGGATTGCTTTGCCTCTGGGTCTTGGTGACTTTCTTTTTGCCCTGTCCTAGGCACCGGAGCCCAACAGAACATAATGCTCGTTGTTTCCCAGCCCACTACAATGGCCAGGGCATAATTTGTGACTCCTGTCACGGCTGGGCTGGGCGCCTGCCACTCTTCCTTTTCTAAGGCCTATTTGAAGAATGAGACCAAAGAGCCTTCAAGCAGGAGTTTGGGTGTTTACTGCAGTTTGGGTGTTTACTGCACTCCCCGCCCCCTCACTTGCTGTTTCCTTCAGAGCTCCGAGTCATTTTAACAATTTATTTCATACACTTTACATAGCAAGAAGCTGTAGCAACAGCTGTGTCTATGAATCCTTACCAGGCAGCTCTCAGTATATTTTGGTCTGTCTATGTATTGTCCCCGGCTCAGTTAAATAAATCTCTGCTGGAGGAAAGGACTTTACAGCTTAGTGGCAAAGGGCTGGTGAATGGGAATATCAACAAGACACCGAGTGGGCTGCTGGATCCCGGAATAGCAGTGCCTCCGGCATAAAGCTCTGCTCCCACCAGCGCAGCCAGGGGCCAGATCCAGCGCGGGCTCTTTGTTGCTGTCAGCAGGGACGGCGTCTCCATCCGGCGCCTGCTGGTAGAACTGCAGTTATGGGCTGAAATTTGGACTGGAAGTGGTTAAAGCATGTCTAGGCCAGATGCTGCCCTTATCACACTGCTGTCGATCCAGGGCTCGGCTGTTAACCGTGGTGGGCTCATTTCCACTGGAGCCATTTGGGATCTGGGCATGGATGTGCTGCCCGAGGCTTTGTGCTCTCGCAGGGAGCTCAGCTGGGGTCTGCAGAGTCTTGCAGTGCCTGGCAGGATTTGGTCCATCAGAGCATCACAGGATTGGGCACAAGTTTACTTTTGCATATGGGATCAAAGCTTAAAATATCAGCTGGCCTTTCTCTCACTCCTGACTTTTCTAAAACATCTGAACAATTTCTTCTTTAGCTCTGTTAAAGTCAATCAATCCGACATTTAAATTGTACGTGAATTTGATAAATAAAGACAGGTTACAAAATGCCACATGGAATGATTTTTTTTTTTTAAGTTTTTCAACTACTTAGGACAAAAAATGTTACAATGCTTGACTTTTCATTTAGTTACATAAATAATTTTTTTATAAATATCTCTTTATAAACAATATATAAATAGCTTTACAACATAAATACATTTATGCATGACATGAATTTACAAACAGCAATGTTATACAGCTGGCTTCATCAGTCTCTTGGAAAAGCACTGTCCCTTGTCTCAGTGAGTGTTTGTATATATAATATATGTAAGATAGAGAGCACTTGTTAAAAAAATAACAAAACCAAAACAGTTGGTGCCATGACTCCTCGTACCAAAAAGAAAAACACAGCCACATATTTTGTCCATTCCAGGGTGGGTCTCTGCTCTTCTAGGTGTTGCCTGGGGTCTGGCCGTGCCTGGCCGCGCATGGTTGGAGAAAGTGGACTATGATTCAAAGCCCTGTGAGGAACAAGAACAAAGTGCCTGTTAGTACTTGCCACACAGTACCCTTCACCCATCCCCAGCCAAAACCCCTACCACAGTAACCCTGGCCTGGGGCTGGGGGATGCTGAACTCAGCAGAAGCCCTCCCTGAGCTTTTTCATTTGTGCTAAAGCAAGGAAGAAGTGCACCCTTTGATTTCTGGCTGTTTGGTATTTAGGAGAGAGGCTGAGGGAAGCTGGTGCTCTTCCTGCTGCTGTGTCTATTGGAGTTTTTTCTTGTCCTGATGGGTTTAGTGAGAGGGAATGGGTGTGAGCTCCCTACACGGGGTGCGTGTGCTCCTCAGAGCCCTGAGCTGGCAATACTGGGGAGCCTCTACATGAGGGAGCAGAGAAACATCACCCATCCCTCCAGGACAGGCTGTGGGCCAGCACTGGCATCCTGTGGGCACATTTGGGCCGTGTTATTCCCATCACTTTGCAGAGCAGCAGGATGCTGGATCCAGACCCTTCTGTGCCCAGTTATGTTACTGCAGGGCCAGGCCCCTGTGAGTGGAGCTGTGCTGTGCCATGGGAAGAAGACCAAGTGGCTTGGGCTGCAGTGTGAGTTCATCTCTGTGTGTCCTGCTAGCAGGACCAGGCCAGAATGGTGTCTCACTGCCCCCAGCACCCTCAGGGAGTGGCATGGCAAAAACATTGGCAAAATGTTTTTCCCAAACCCATCACTTTGGGGAAGTGACACTCCTTTGCCCATTGCTTCCTGAGCAGTGGCTGCGGAGTACTGTGGGAAGAACTTCTCCCAGCTTCCCATAACTTGCTTGGATGCAAAGCTGCAGTTAGGAAAGTGCTACTCTTGGCTGTCACCACACCTAGAAGACACCTGGGGAACTTTGGTATTGTTTTTCCTTGAATAAAAAGCACTAGAGCATGGCTGAGACAGGTGCCTCACTAACCCTCCCACTGCAGGCATGCAGGGGGTACCCTGCCCTCCTAACACCTGTCCATAAGTAACCTATGTGTGTCAAGCACAGGGGGCAACTGGGAACCTGTGGCTGCACCAGAGCTCCTCCTGCATCCTCTCCGGAGCCTACACGTCTAGCTCAAATTAGGGGGAATCCTAAGTTTGAGTTGCTGCGGGAGCAGCTGGGGTCTCTCATCCTTCTGCAGGGCAAGGCAGCAGGAGAGCCGTTGGGTTTCGGATGGGACTGCAATTAGGGCCAACTTTGGGGTTCTCCTCTTTGCCCGCCACCAATGCCGGGGGTTGCCAGGCAGGGATGAACACCTGCAGTCCCGCCCGCTGGCATCTCGCGTTCGCAGAGCAGGGCATCCTCCGCATCCGCCGCGTTGCTGGAGCGCAGCCCCCTGCCCCATCCCGGCCCCATCCCGGCCCCATCCCGGCCCGGCCGGGCAGCGCACTCACCGCCAGGGGTCCCTCAGCATCCGAGGCCGCTCATGGTGCCGATGCGATCCAGCTTGAGCCCGAAGCAGCCCTTGCCCAGGCCCTTCTTGTGGAGGCCCTTGTGGCGGCGGCCCGGCGGGTCCTGCAGCAGCCGCGCCCAGCCCGCCCGCGGCCGCGCCTCGGCCCGCGCCTCCCGCGCCTCCCGCGGGCCCGAGCCGCCGCCGCCGCCGCCGCCGCTCCGCTCCTTCTCTCGCTCCTTCTCTCGCTCCGCCGTCTCGGGCGGACTCGCCGCCGCCGCCGCTGCCGCTGCCGCCGCTGCCGCCCCGCGAGAGGCCTGTGGGGAGAAGAGGGTCAGAGTGCCGCTGTCCCAGCAATCCCCATCAGTGTTGGGGACACCCGTACGGGCCGCGCAGCGGGGTCGGTGTATCCCCTCTGCCATGCAAACTCGGGATTGGGTCGGTGCCGGCAGTGCAGTCCATCGCCCCGCGGCTGTGCCCCAGGGCATCTTCTCCCCTCTCTAAATCTGTGCTCCCTTCCCTGGGATCAGAGCATCCCCCTGACCCACGCCATGGCGGTGTTTTCCTGCCCTGGTCACTGCATAGCCCCCACAGCCCCTCCAAAGGGCTGATGATGCTGGACTCCTCAGCTGTGCTGCTGTCACTGTCCTGTCGTCCCATCCCGTCCCGTCCTCACCCCCTGCCCATAATCTGAAAGGGCCTGAAAGCTGGAAGGTTCTTTCCTTTCTGACCCCTTTGGTCACTGCACCCCAGTTTACAGACCCCTTCAGATTATATGGAGTGATCCTGCCGCACAGCTCCCCCTGCACCCCTGCCTTGCAGAGTGTCCCCAGCAGTGGTGGGGAGATCAGGGTTACCCTTCCCTGCTGCCCCCTCCCCTAGTTAATGCTCTCTGTGTTCTTCCAATCCTCCATTTCTGACCCTCAATTAGGGGGGCAAACCTTCTTCCCTACTGTCCCCCCCATCTCCCAGGCCTCCTATCTCTCTCCCTGCTCGGAGCTGCTGCCTACCAAGTCCTGGAAATGTTCATCCTCATTCATCTTCCCGACACCCCCCTGTATCACCTCTTTTTTTGCGGGCTGCACCTCAGTTCCTTACAGGGACACCACCACTCCCATCCCACTGCTGTCCTGGGGCACCCCTCAGACCGTGCCCCCATCTCTGAGTCCAGACCTCGGGAAAGTGCCACCCAGTGTCGGTGGCCTCGGGGACATCCCTCCTGCTCAGCATCTCGAGACAACCAGGTCCCTGGAGCACTCTCATTTGGGGCACCCCTTTCCCGCGGGACGCCCCCGCTGCCCCTGCCTGGCCTGTTTGCTCAGGACTGCCCGCAGGGCTCTGGTCTCGTACCCCGTCCCACCGTGCACCTGCTGCCCGCCCCGCTCCGCCTCTGCTTCCCCTTCCCCCGTGCCGGGCATTGAGGGGTCCCCAGGGTGACTCCGGGGAGCAGACTGCCACACTCCCCTGCCCAGATCCCGCGGGGTGCGGGGCACACGGTGTCCCACTCCAGCCTCTGGTTTGGGGCTGATGTCCCCGGACACGCAAGTTCGGGACAGCCTAGAGAAGCAGGGAGTCCCCCTTGCAGTCAAACAGCCCATGGGGAGAGAAAGATCCCTCTTTGCACTGATTCTGGCAACCCACAGTCACCCCACGTCTCCCCCCTGTGCCGTTAGGACTCTGAGCGGGACCGGGAGAAGAGGAAGAGCTGCAGAAAGCTCCAGCCGTACCTTCTGTGGGAGCTGAGACGCCGGCTTCGCCTCCAGCCTGACGGAGAGCAGCGCGAGTAAAAGTCCACCAGCCAGCAAGGGTGAGATCTGCATCCTGCGGGGCCGAGCGGGAGGGGGGTCGGGGGGGCAGCGGGGAGCCGCGGGCAGCCCCGGGGAGAGGACGGGACGGACGGGAGTCAAAGTTCAGAGCGGAGTCCCGAGGTCCCTCCTGCCGCCTGCGAAGTGCCGAGCTAAGTGAACTTGGGCTGCTTTCTGCTTCATTCATTTTATAACCCAACCTGCTCGGTGATGTCATCTAAACACCCAGGTCCAACCCGGTCTCAACGCCACAATAGCAGGAATTTCAAGGGGGGTAGTGGTGTCCCCTCTCCCCTGGCAGGAACAAATGACACAGGGCAGCCAGCTCTGGGAGCCGGGGAGCCGAAAGGGAAAGCGGGGGGCATTTGGCTTGGTGCCCCTGCCCACCCCCAAACGCCCCGGGCCCCCCTGCAAGCTGCCTGCCCTCCCCTTGCCGGCTGCCCCACGGCCCCTCCTCTCCCCCCACTGTCCTGCTGACCTCCCGCGGAAGAGCACGGGCCAGGCGGGGGAAGGGGGGTGGTCCCGGTGCGGGATTAACCCCAAAGGACAGGAATGGGTGCAAAAAGCACATTTTCTTTTCACATCCAGGATTAAATCAGAAACTGTGTCTCCCAGGTCCCTGCCTGGCAGGAGCAGGGCCACTGCCCTCCATGGAGGGACGCTGGGGACACAGAGGGATGGCGGGGCAGTGATGCTTCTTGAGGACACCTAAGTGGATCCCTCAGCTCAGAACCCACCTCAGGAGGGTGGCCTGCTCCTTTTGCTTTTGGGAGGATGTGGATGGTGTCCCTGGCCCTGGCAATGGGGCTTTTCAAGCACCCTGGGGATGTCCTCTGCAAGGCACAGTCAGTGTCACAGGGTGCTTTTTGGGGACAGGACTGGCTGACCCACCACTGGGCTGTGCAGCCTGGTCTCCTCTGACCTGCTCCCGGAGCTGGAGGGTGCAGGAGAAAGATGTGATCCCGGGATTAACTCCAGTGGATCTCAGGGGCTCTGAGGACATGATGGGGGCTCCCTCCTTCCCTAAGCCTTCCTCTTCAGTGGCTGGGAGGGCAGGATTTGTGCCTCTGCTGCTGCTGGGGCTGGCACGGGGCAGCTCTGCAGCTCTGCTGGCTTTTTGCTGATGGAGCTGAGCACCATTCCAGGCACTCTGGGGGGAATGCTCTTACTGGCATCAGGCCTGAGGAAAGACACCCCTCTCTTTGCAGAGGGGTGGATTGCATTAGGCCAGATTTGCACCCCAAATCCCTTCCCTGAGACCAGGGAAACAATCTCTGCTCTTCCCCCCTGTCCCTGGGGTCCATTCCAGTCTGGTCCTCTTCTCCTGCTTTGTATCCTGGTCTTTCTGGGTTCTGCTGCTTCACAAATCTCTAGGAAGCTGCTCCTGCTGGGGGACTGTGGCTCTTTTGGGGTCTGTAGTATCTCTGCTCAGAGGCAGGGAGATGTTTCCTCCTCCACAGCCCGGGCTACTGGGCACGGGACACTTCAAAGGAGATTGGCTTTTCAGCTCCATGTGAACAGGAGCTGGAAGGAGAAGGTCTCGGTGTTTTTTCCATTGTGCCTGCCAGGTGGAGACAACTTGGACTTTTTTGAGTGTGAAGCTGTGCTTGGGCATTTATCTGTGTGCAGGCAGAGCAAAGTGGTGGAATCGGGATTAGAGCCGACCCCGGGTGCCAGAAAGCTGTGGGTGCAGGCAAGGAGCAGAGAGAGGCTCCTTCTCTTGGGGTTCAGGCCTTGTCCTGCATGAAGTGTAGCTGGAATGTGACATTCAGCCTCACCAGGATGGAAGGAAGGGGGGCTCTGCACCACTCCCCCCATCATCAAGGTTTCTGCAGGGGAAAGGGGAGCAGCAGGCAGTTAAGCCCTGGGCCTCCCCAGCCTGGGGATGTCGGGGTGTCTAAGGCCACTAGCAGCTCAGCAGCCCCCGCAGAATCCTGCCATCACCATCCTGGTTGTGCTGGCTCCTGCCCTGATGCTGTGGGCAGCCTGCCCTGCGGCTTCTCCTGGGGGACCCAGGATGGGGAAGGAGACGAGGCAGATGGCTGGGGGGAATTGTCACGGTGTGGGCAGGAAGGGCCACCTCTCTTGCCTCAGGGCTCCCCCCCCATGCTGTAGGACGTGGGGTCAGCACAGGAGCTGCTCCAGCAGCCCCTCACCCCGGAGGATTAGAGCATCACCACAAATGCCACAATGCGGTCAGGTCTCAGCCAGTGCCTGCCCGCAGGAGGCTCGTCCCTGCCCTCAGCTCTCACTAGCGTGGTTTTCATTAGTGTGTTTTCTTTGTCACACTGTGCAGAGCCTCGGGTTTGAGTGGGGAAAAGGGGGGGCTGTGCTTTATAAATCCAATTAGTCTTGTTATTCAAATTACTCTGCCGAAGTCAGAGCCGGGCGCACACAAAGCCTTAACTCAAACCAGATCGGATCCTTTGGGGTGGCAAAAGCTCAGACTGGGGAGCAGAGGTGTGCAGAAAGGGGTTTAAAGTGTGAAACCCTTTTGCTTGGTGGGGTGGGAGCCTGAAAGCTTTTAACCTTTAAAGGGATGGGCCTTCATTAGTCCATGGCCCTATGGGGTGATCACCCAGGATGAGAACTGGCAGACTCAGAGCATGTGAGGAAAATGAGAAATGGAGAGAGAGAGCTGGGCTCACTGGGGTCTTCCCCAGGTGCTGGAGAGCAAAGAGGATCCTGCACAGCTGCACAAGGAGGGATGGAGCCCTGTGGGGTGGGCTGGAGGGGGTGACACCCCTTCTCATGGCAGCCAGGGGCCCAAAGAGAGCCAGGGGGAGAGGGGCTCCAGGGCTGGTCTGCCCCTGAGGAATACCAGCATTGAACTTGGGTTTATGGGGAATAGGCTACTGTGGGGATAAAAATGGGGAGATGGTGCTGAATCTTGGCGAAGTGGGGTGAGCTCTGAGTATGGGGACTTTCAGTGTGTAGGGAGTGGGGAAGGGAGTGGAGAGTGTGTATGAGTGAGAGGGGCACACATGTCCCCTGCCTGAGGATGGAGAGGGATTCATCAAAGTGTGACCAGTGCCAGCATGATTTGGAGAGTGGGAGGAGATGGGTCATGGGGATATGTGGGACAGCACAAGAAAGGGGTGAGGCTGGATCTAGCTGGGCAGCACTGGTGCCCTGGCTCTCTTGGCTGAAGTTAGGAGCCAGGTTCCAGGCACCTTCCAGAGGATGATGTTGAGAAAGTTCACAGGATAGTCTGAAGTAAGCTGCTACTGTAGCAGTGATCCATTCCCTTTTTCTTCAACTCACTTATCCTTAGGGAGCATGTTTCTTATTGATTTGGGGAAATCACTGCCCAGATTCATGTCTCCTCTGCAGCCCTGGGCCAGGGAGCATTTCCTGAGCAAGAGATGGATAACACTCCATGAGAATGAGGATTTTCAGCTGATGCCATGTGAAAGCTGGTCATCCCATTGCAAAAAGAGACATCAGAAGGTTGAGTGCATGTGATGGTGATGCCAGAGTGGCTGACATTTTCCCATAATCAGTGGCCAACCCAAGGAGTTGTTGGTTAAGAACCACCCCAAGTGGTGGAATGGAAGAGGTACAAGGATGGAGCAGCTAAACGAGCAGGATAAAAGGGGCTACTTGCCCTCCAGTGCAGCCACCAACTACCAGTCCCCAGCAACATGATGTGTACTGTGCTTACCAAGAGAATGTTACCAAGGGTTTGATGAACCACAACAGGAGTTTTTACAGGTTTGGTTTTTTTGTTTTTTGGGGTTTTTTTACAGGTTTTAGAGTACCTCTCTGGGGGTCTGATGATAGCCAGCTCAGTGAGAAGCAGTTTGGAGAGAGATTTCAATTTTGGTTATTGGGATGGATGAGCAGCCTCTGGCACACGCAATGGTGAGGGACCATCTGGTCCCACCTCTTTGGCAGCAGCAGGTGATGTGCCTCCTGAGGATGTTTTGAAGAAAGCTTTTTTGGGGAATAACTCTGTAGCCCCTGGGGCAGGAGCACTGTCTGGCAGCTCAGACTGGCCACTGCTAGCCCCCAGCTCTGGCAGACACCAGGCTGTCATGGGGATGAGGTAGCTCCACACACTGGGGTGTGATGCTCCTGGGGTGCTGTCTGAAACACTGATAGAGATTTCAGCCTGTTTGAACATCCCTGGTGTTTATTTTGGATGCTGCTGCTGAATGAGGCATTACAGGAAACACTACGTGATTTTACACTTTCCCCTGTCTCCTTTGGGTCTGGAGGAGGGCTCTGACTTAGGATACAGGCACGGCCAATATCCCCTCTTCCCAAACTGGGACTGTGATGGGGAGACGCCTCATAGAGCTGCCCTGTTAGGGAAGGGATGGATGTGGCTGCACATGTTGCAAGGGCACAGAGACATAAAGAGGGCCTTTCCATCCCCTCCCCAAACCTCCCAGAATGGCAAAGTTGAGGAGGACAAGTTCCAGGCAGAGACTCACAGGTCTTTGCTAGTGAAGTGCTGATATCCGGACAGGCACAGTGTGTTTTTCCCCCAGGGCTTTGCCTTTTGGGATTTGCCACTTCCCCTGGGCTTCCTAGGATGCTCCAGTCTCCTCCTGACATTCTGGGTGTTTTCCTCAGGGCTACAATGGGATATCTGTGCTCCGAAGCTGGGATGCCTCACTGCTCTGGTGGGAGCAGGAACACAATGTCTCAGGGTTTTGTTGAATGTCAATAAAATGAAGCAATTCTAACTCATGGGTGAGTCCACACCATGAGCCTCCCTCTGCATCAGTCCTCAGAGGATATTAATTGCATTGCCTCCAGCTCCCGGCAGCCTCAGCTCTGCAGCTGATGTAGGAGCAGGTTGTTGGGATTTTCCAAACTAAATGCCACAATTGTGTTTGTCCTCCTTTTTTAGAGATGCCTGTCTGGCAGTGTTTCTACCCACAGCCTGGGGGTACAGTTGAGCCTGGGGGTCCCAACATCAGCCCAGGCTTGTTGGCTTTGGCACTGAGCTTCCCTTTGGGAATATCCTTTTGGGAACAAGAACTGCCCAAAGGGGTGATGGCCCAGAAAGGCCAAAGAGTGAGTTATTGACACCACGTTGTGCAGATCCTGAGAAGGGATCCAACAGGACAGACCCCCAGCCTGTATCCAGGGGATCTCCACGGAATCTTCAGGGGATCTTCAGTGGTGAAGCTGGATGCCACCACTGCCTTGGGAGGATGGATGTCTGTGCCCTCCTGTGCTACGTGCCATGTGCACACCCAGGCCTGGAGAGCAGGTCCTCACTAGCCCCACAGCTCTGGCAGCAGCGCACGTCCCAGCTTGGCAGGAGCCTCTTCCACCTGGTTTGGCTGTGTAAACCCCTGTCATCCTCGAAAAAGCCGTCAGCAGCAGCTCCCTTGAAGCCCCCCTGCCAGACACAAACACCCTCCAGCTTCTCTGAACTGGCTTCCCAGGAACCCACTGCAGGTGGTGGGAAATCCCTTTTGGCATCAGTCCTTCAGGGCAAAACTTTTGTGCTTCCTGAGTGTCTCCCTGAAGTATCCTGGATGTGGGAAACACCAGGGGAGTGCTGGGATGCAGAGAGCCAATACATGCTGGTCTTGGCAATGCTGGTAGTCAAGCCTTGGACTTCCTAACAGGAAGTGATCCCACTGTGATCCCACTGAAGCCAAATTTGGGCTTTTTACCTCTTTCTTTTTGGGAGGGAGTCTGGCTATCTCCCACAGGAGAATTCGTGCAGATGACAGGTTGAGAAGCACGGGATGACCCTGCCTGCGACAAGGGGGCTGGCATGTGTAGAGGAAGATTTCAGCACCACGAATGGTGGGGCAGCTTTGTGGAGCAGATAAGGGTCTGGCTGGGTTTTGGCCATGCCCAGGAACAGCTGAGGTGGCTGCTCCTGCAGCTGGAGAGTGCTGCCGGCTGCAGGGGGTCACGGTGGCCCCACTGCCACCCCACAGCAGCCGCTGTGGACGTGCAGGGCTCCACAGCCCTAACCTTTAGCAACCAGACAGAATAACAATGCTGGCCTGCTGGGGCATAATGGCCGGTGTTTGCTTGAGATACAAAGGCACTGAGCTTTCACATGAGGTAATACTGATAAGTTACGCTCTCATTCACTGCCCCGCCTGCCAGACACAGCAGGGCCAGCAGCAGCCCCTGCCTGCCTTCACTGAGCTGCCGGGACGTGCCCACCGACCCCTCAGCCCATGGTCCCCACTGGAGCATTGGCCCCCCTTGCCATGCTGTTCCCACTTGTCACCCAGCTCCAAAGTGGTCCCCACGGGGGCTGTTCCAATCTCATCCTGCATATTTATGGAGTGGGAGATGCAGGGGTGGTGATGGGGGCTTGTGGGGTGAGTCCCTACCTCTGGTACTGCATAGCAGTGTGGTTCCTTAGTCCCTGCCTATCTGGAAAACATCTCTTCCACCTCCCAGGGAGCATCAGAAGGGGTCTGAACTCACTGCACATCCCTTGCCCCATGTGCCCTGACTCCCTCTGTCCCCTGGCCCTGCTGCCCACAAGCTCAGTAGGTGCGGGGCAGCTCCTTGCCCAAGTTTCCTGATGTGACCTGTGGAGCTTTGGTGTCAGCCATAGCCACTTCAAGCACCTTTGGGAGGCTCAGTCCTGCCACTGGCAGGGCCAGAGGGTGCAGGAAAATGGAAGGATATATTATAAAAGAGATTTGGCCATTATAACCAGGCAGAACTACTGAGGAAGAGACTTGAAGGTATCCAAAAGACAAATCCAGGTGACCTGAATTAAATCAGTTGTTAGGCACTAACCCTGCTCCTACCCTGGCCCCTCACTTCTTTCCTCCACTGCCTCCTTCACCTGCTTCTTGTCTGCCTGTCCCTCTTTGCTGGGGTCTAGTTCTCTCTTCCTTTACTGGACAAACACAGCCAAAACTGACCTTGCCCCTTGCCTGGGGTGAGTTGCAAATGTTCCTCTAGGCGATGAAAGAGATGGGAACCCATCAGTCCTGATCTTGGGTGGCATGTTTCCCAACCAGAAGTATGGAGGGCTCAGGAGAAGACTGGAGAAGCTGAAGGACGGGTGGGGCAAGACCACATGTGTTGTGACACAGCAGATGGTATCTTCTGTGGAGGGAGATGGTTTTTAGCTTATTTATGATAATAAATCTGTCTTGCTCCTCTTTATCCCCCCCGAGCATGGCTTGTGTCCTCCAGCCAAATGCCCAGATGACTCAGAGTGTCTGAGAGATGTCAAAGGGAGACAGACTGGCCAATTCTGGGTGCTGCTGCTGCAATTGAGACATTTCCAAGGGTGCTCAGAGGCTCCAGAGCAAACTCGCAGCCCTGCTTTGCCTTTGAGCACATCCTTGTGTCGTGTGGATCTATCCTGCAGACAACAGCAGGGAGGAGGAGAAGGGAGAGCACCTCCCTGCCCTCCATCCCCCTGCCACAGCCTGCAACTCGAAATATTGTCAATGAGAGGTGACATTTAGATTGGCAGGGACGGCATTTCCGTGTGCAGCGTCAGTTCACACCGGGTGGGCTGCGGGAAGCGGATGGAGGTGTCAGAGGATGTGTACTGCTCCCATCCAGGGTTCCCCTTGTTGAGTCATCCCGGGGCGGCTCCAGCCCCTTGGCCAGTGACTCCTGATGAGCACTGATGTAAACGAGCACCGGGCGGGCCCTCACTGCTCACTGAAACCACAGGCAGAGGAGCCAAAGCCTTCCTAAGCGGGGAGCTCCCGGCCAAGGAGCCATGTGGTGCCCTCACCTCAGCCGAGGTGCCACAACACGTTCCAGCCTCCAAGTCGGGAAGCAGCTACCAGTTACTGCCCGGGGGAAGATGGTGAGATAATCCTGTGCTGTGGGAAAGCAAGCCGGGGCACCGGGCTGGGCTTGCTGCTACAGGACCCCAGGAAATGAGAGTGCAGGGGAAAAATCTGCTCAGGGACCTTTCCTTTTTAGAAAGGCCACGAGTTGCCATGGAGGGTCATGGAAGCAGCAGTGAGGCAATGGCTTCCTTCTGTTCAGCAGCCACGAGAATGGTGTGGATGGAAGATGGAGCCAAAGGTGAGACTGAAACAGTCCAGCCTTTCCCTGGAGGGATTGCATTTGGTGAAATGCCGCATGAGGCACCAGCTTGCTGTGATATTTGCTCAAGACCTCTTCCAAACGGTGTGAAGGATGGACATGCAGCTGGTCCCAGCCACTCAGGATCTGCTGTGTGCCCACAGGACACTGGGAGGGAGACACAGATTTGCTGTAACTCATGTTTATCTGGACCAGTGATGGGGTAGAGCAAAAGAGGGCACAAACACTGGCCCTGTCCCATGGAGCAGACCAGATTTCCAGATCCCTGGCTGCTACCAGGAGAGCAGGGATAAGAAATGCTCTGCTGATCTGCTGGAGATCGTGGCCCCTTGTGCAGCAGGGCCCCAGCTGAAGGCAGGAGGTGAGGGTGATGGAGGCATCCAGCCGTGCAGCTGTATCCTTCTCACCACGCCTGATATCACTGCAAACCACAGGCCCCAATGCAGTGTTAACAAACACCAAATCCTCCCCACTTCCTCCCCCGTCTGTGGAAGGACCAGGGCACACTGAAGCCACTGCAGCTGGTGGCACCACCTGGTGCAGGAGGCAGCCTGGCCAAGCTCCCAGCTCAGCTTCATCCCCACTAGAGTGAAGAAGAGCAGAGATACCGTGTGACTCAGTAACACACAGACGACCTGGCTGGCACAGGGAAGTGGGATAGTGGGGATAGAGACTCCTGGATCCCTCTGCCACATCTCTGCTCTCCTCCATGCAGCAAGGGCAGCCTGAATGGATGGTGTGGGTCAGCCCTGCACAGGCTGCGGATGTGCCACCATCCTGCCTTCACAGAGCAGGTGTCAACCACCTTGCTTTATCAGCAGCCAGGAGAGCAGGAAGAAGCTGGGGAGCATATATCCTCCCTCTGACGGGGTGATCCCATGTGGCCATGCTATGCCCTGGGGTCAGTTCCAGCAGAAACAGTGTCCCCCCTCTGTCTTTGGGTCCCAGGGGAGCAGCTGCTCTGTGACTGGTGGCTCTGCTCACACAGTGGAGGGCTGCTCACTTCCTCTTGGCCAGTGTAGGGCAACTCACTGCCTCCCAGCCATGCCAGTGCAGAGCCAAGTTCTTGCTCTCTTCCTTGAGGTGGCCAGAGCTGCCAGGGTGGGGCAGCTGATGAGCTGGCAGCAGTGCCAGCAGATCGTGGGCAGAGGCTGCTGGCTCTGCATGGTTTGTGCAAAGGAGACACTGCCTTTGCTAGTGGCATCCTGGCACTGGGGCGGATGTGACTGTCCTTGTGCAGGCAGGTCTGTGCTTGCTGCCCTTGGTCCACAGCAAAAGCCCGGTACTTTCTCAGGGAAGCTCCCTCGACCCACCCAAGGGCTGGAGCTGGAGTGGTCTGGGCTTGCCACGGCTTCGTGGAAGCTCAGCAGCACTGGCTGTGGGAATGGCTGTAGGGCCAGGCTGTTTAGGAGCCAAAGGTGGTGCTACACCCTGAGCAAATGTGGCCTCGTGGCCTTTAGAAGTGACTGGTACCAGGCAATGTGGACACTCACCTGCAGGAAGCAGGATGAGGGATAAGAACCATGAGACCAGTGTCTTCCCCATCCTAAGTGAAGGGGAAGCATGGATGGCCTGCTCAGATGTTCCTGCCAAAATGAAGACTGAACAGAGCCTTTCCCCATCAGAACCCTGACTGGAGACACCAGCTCAGGTTCCTTTGGATCCTTCCTCCATCCACCAAGGGCACTCTCCAGGCAAGTGGCTCAAATAGGATTGGCTGGTGGTGCCATGAGGCCGGTTTATTGCTCTCCAGATTTTCTTCTGGTTGAAATTCTTTGTCAAACGTGGCCTGAGTTTGCAGGTAACACCATGGTGACCAAACCACATACTCTCAGCCAGCCACAGCCTGGGTCTGACTCTGCTATAAAGACTTATGAGAGGTCTGTGGCCACAGAAGGGGAATAAAAGTCCCAGCTCTTGACTCTGGTCTCATGCTTTAACGTCACCCTCTGATCCATAGACAATGACTTATCCTGGAAGAGGTCAGGCCACTGCTGCTCAGCACCAAGAGTTGGTCACTCCTTGGGTGCTGTTGTGTGGGTGGGCAGGAGGATCAGCAGGTTTGCCTGCTGCCCAACTTCCAAGGCCAGGGGAGCAGGAAGAGCTCAGGGAACAGGATCCCAAAGAGCTCAAGGAACAGGAGCCCAAAGAGCCCAGGGAACAGGAGCCCAAAGAGCCTAGGGAACAGGAGCCCAAAGAGCTCAGGGAACAGGATCCCAAAAAGCCCAGGGAACAGGATCCCAAAGAGCCCAGGGAACAGGATCCCAAAGAGCCCAGGGAACAGGATCCCAAAGAGCCCAGGGAAGGATCCTGGAGCCTGCTCTTCTCTGCAGTGCAGGTGAGGTCACGTTAGGTGTTGAAGGAGGTTTCTCCCTGAGGCTTTTGGAGGTACAGGTGCCTGCAAAGCTGTGAGTTTCCTCGTGGACAACACCAGTCTCAGATTTTTACAATATTAGGTCAGCTAATTTGTGGTTTTTTCACTGATCTGGCTGCAAGCTTTGGCTGAAGCAGGAGCGCTGGCCTTGAGCTGCAGCAACCCATCCCAGGAGGCTCTGCTGGCCTGGCGGGAAGCGGGTGGCTGCCGACAAACCCCAGGGGTCACGCTGGCCGCAAACCTGGCAGGCTGGGGACAGTCTGGGCAGGGTGACAGCACCTCCTGCCTCCCACGTCCCGGCGGCGCTCCCCTCAGCCCCCGGTGGGCTCCCATGCTCACACGCTGAGCGCGGCCAAGGGGAGCCCGAGGCTGCCTGGAGGCTCCCCTTCTCCCGGGAGACCCCGGGGACCTCTCTGCGGGGTAGGGAGTGGCGCTGGGACACCCGAGCCCCTCCTGGGACGCCTCGGCCCGGCCTGTGGCGGCGGGTGCGGAGCGAGCGCTTCGCGCTTGGCCCTTATGGCCCCCGCCGCGGCCCGTAGGCGCCGCTGCCCCGGAAGCGGACGGGGCGCTGGGACATTCAAACGGAGCGGAGCGGCCGCGGCGCCGGTGAGCGGGGCGGGGGTCGGGAGCGGGGCCGGGACAGGGACCGGGACCGGGCAGGGGAGGGGGGAACAGCGGAGCCCGGCCCGGCGGCGCTCAGCCCCGGCCCAGCCCCCTGGCAGTGCCGCCGCGACCGGGCCCCGCGGCTCGCTGTCCCGTCCGGCCGCTCCGGGCCCGGCAGGAGCGGCGCTGGCGGCCCGGGCCGCGCTCCCGAGGGTCGGGGGGTGCCTGGCGGGGCAGGCGGCGGGCGAGGGGCAGCGCCTGGTGCCGACGGTGCGGGGGTTCTGTGCTGCTGGAGCTGCAGCGTTGGCTGGGGAATTGACACCCCGGGGGGCTTGTGGTAAGGCCGGTGGTGCTGCTCAGAGCCAGCCGGGTGGCGATAACAGGGGCGGTTTTCATCCCGGGCCCAGCTCAGCCAGTGTCCTCCCCCTGCGCGTCCGTCCTGGCGTTTCACTCGTTCTCAGCACCGTGCCCAGGCACGGTGGATATACCTGTATCCACCTCTGCCTTCCCCCTGCTCTGCTGGGAATATTTCAATTCCTGGTTGCCCGCAGAAGACTAATAATGAAGCTGTAAGGCGTGGGGGCTTGTAAGCCACTATTGTTTTTCAGTGCTGTAGTTGTTGACTGCTAACGTGGTTAAAGTTGTGGAAATTATACTGAAGGCAAACTGTGAATGTTTGTTCTTTACTGGTAAATAAAGATGACAAATTCCTGTCTCCCGGAACCAAACCATTGTTTGGAGAGTAGTCTCGCTGGCTTTTATAAATGTTATCTGCTTCTGTTGAATCGGCAACAGGAGAAGGTGACGTTAAAAGAAAGCTCATGTAGACCTACCCGTGTGAGGATTTTGTAATAGCTCGGTAGCAGGTCAGTCTATTAGAAGAGTTTAGCTATTGGCCAGCACCAATGGAAAATCTTAGGAACAAGAATCACAAACCACACAAAGAATTTTTCCTATTTGTTCAGGGATTTTTAATTTTTGCTTTGCATTGTGAAGCCTGCTCACATCCGTGCTCAATTACTAAAGTAAATCCCGGTGCAACGTGCCTTTTGTTTCTCCAAAAGGGCTGGAGCAGGCATGCTTAAGAGAAACTGGCTCTGCAGCCCTTGGTCCCTGCTGGATAATGCCCTTTACCCAGACAGTGTGTACGTGGAGGAGGCTGCCTGGGTGCTTATCCTCTGTGCCACAGCAGCGAAAGGGAGAAGAGAGCTGAGTAAGGGCAAAGAAAAATTCCAAGCATGGTGGGAGTAGGGAAGCAAATATAAATTTCACTTTTGCTGACCTCTGTATTCTGTCCTGCCAACATCTAGGCATAAGCCTAGAAAAGGGAAGGGAGAAGTTTAATGGACAGTATATTTTTCTGAAACGTAGAGTACAGCACCCCACCGTTCTGGCATAGAAGAGATGACAGTGAGTCCTGAAATTCTTGCTGTACCATCTGGGGTGAAATTCAGCTGTTCAGCTTCAAACTTGTCCTGAAGTAAAAAAGAGGCATTTTTATGAAAACACGCAGAAGCCAGCAGTTGCACTGGGCTCCATTATCAAGAAATTCTTATATTCTTTGATGTCACATACAGCAAAAATCATTGCTATGTCCTGTTTATACCTGTTATAATTCACCTCATAGTAGCTGAGCACAATTTAGTAGATTGTCTTGCTCCAAAAACTTAAAAGCTAAAGCACCTGAAAAAGGATTGAAAGATGCTTCATCTGCTTAAGTTTCACACGCATGCAGCAGCAAAGGTGGACGTGTGATACCATCTACAGATGGTGCTGGATGGAGCTGCAGCCAGTGTGTGTCTCTGTGAGAATTAGGAGCTCCTCCAAGGTGGTTATTTTATTTCCATCACACTGGGATGGAGTTTGTGGCTAGAAAGACAAAAAGTCTTGGTGTTTGAAGCAACTGTCCTGCACGATGGAGAAGTGTCAGTCACTGTGGGAGGGAGGTGACAGGCAGTGTTTGCTTTTGTCAGCAACAGGGAATCAGTTCCACAAGGATGCAATTATTTTTGAAGACTCCAGGTTGCACATGACAAGATTTTGCTTCTGATAACCACTAAGCTGATGCTTCTGGTACAGTCTGTCAGTTGCTGCTTTAATTTTCCTGGCTTATTCAAAGGCAAGAAACAGCAGATTAAAGGAATCCTGTATGTTTGGGGTGGGACAAAAATCCCTGGTTTATGTGGCATATGGGCAGGTACACCTTATGGGCAGATACAGCTTATGGGCTGTGGTCACTCCTAGCTTACAGACAGGTATTTGATGCAGGGCAGATGTTGAGTACATTGTGAAACCCCTTCCCCCACTGGAGTGATTTACCAACCCAGAAATCCTGTACATTTTACATTTTTGTGTCTTTTGGTGTAATCAATTATTTGACGCTTTGTTTCAGGGAAATAAACCTTTTTTCCTCTGTGACTATTTATAACTCTCTGAAGTCTGGGCCTTTTACTGCACTATGGATCAGCTGGGGCATGTGAGAAGTCCAGCTTCTGCCCAAGGTGCCAAGGAGGGACTGAGCAAGGCAGCTGCCCCCCAGAAGAACGCGTACGCCAGGCTCTTGCAAAAGCACCACAGTGGCCGCTTCCAGTCTTACCTGAATCACATTTCACAGAAGATGCAGCTGGAAGAGGGCTTCTCCAATGACCCCAGCTTGGATCTGGACCTGCCTGTGAGGAGAGGCCTGGGGAAGGATAATCCAGCCAGGAATGGCATGAACATGCACAGCTATTCACCAGTCAGAACATCTCACCTGGAACAGCCCCTTCCCGGATTTGAGAACGATAAACCCCATATGGCTCAGAACAGATGTCCTCTTAAAAAAACTGCCATTGTTAGTCCAGAGGGAGACTTGGAGGTGGAGGAAGACTATTATGTGTATCAGCGTGGAGCTGCGTCTGACTTGTTAAATATGAGTGATGCCCGTGGTGGGAGAGCATCAAACAGCCTCAGACACTGTGTCACTCTGCAGAAATCTTCTGGTTCTGATGAGAGGGAAGAGGAGGACACGTGGAGGAAGAAGCATAAGAAACGAGGCAGATGTCCTGCCAGCACTGATACAGCAGCTGGACACTTGTTGACTGAACAGTTTGGTGAGGATGTGCTGGCAATGAATGCCAGAAAAAACAGTCACTTGTCTCCAGGTCAAGTCCAAGGTGAGTTCACTCTAATGAACTGTTTGGTCCATTTGCTACAATTACTGTGGAATTGAATGTGATGTGTTAGTCATGAGTGGATTAACATGAGCCAGTTCTACTCTGTCCAAGTTAGTCAGCCCTTGGTTACCTGTGGGTGGCTTTGTCCTGGTTTACAAGTAAGCCATGTGGCATGTGCAAATGCCTTTATGTGGAGCCAACTCGGTGTTGGCAGGACCTAATTCCCTGGCCTGAACTCTCTGACTGTGGCTGTGCTGCTTCCAGGATCAGCTTGGGGCTAGAAGAGCCCAATTTCTGTGGTGTAGAGTCCAAATTAATAAGACCACTCGATCTGAGCTGACTCAGGGCAGAGTCATGCTTTTCTTTGCATTGCTTCTTTGACTCTGGAGTGCTGGTTTGCCTTTGGTCCAGGTAAACCCAATACTCAGGGGCTAAGATGCCTGTATAATCGCCAATCCCTGATAGTGAGTGTTGACTCCAGGAAATTTTGCTGTTAGTAACAAAGAGACCACGTTTTGCAGTACTAGAGTGAATGTGCCTCTTAAATGTGATGTTCAAGGCAGAAAGCCTGCTCAGAGACATAAATAAATTTTTTTACTAAAAAAAGTCCAAATCACAGCATGAACAAGGAACTAAAGCCAGACAGTATAAATTTAATTTCTCAGTGTAATGGGTTAAAACTTTCTCTGAATTACGTTTATGCTGAAATACTAAGACAGCCTGATCTTATGAGCTGCTACTGAAGGAAGTCATGAATGTCACCATGTTAAATTCTCTGTAACAAGTAGAAAAGAGGTCGATTTTTCAGCTGGGTAAGATCAGCCTGAGGCCTATCACAACTCTTGAATTGAAAATCAAATAACTGTTTAGCTAAATCAGTCTTAAAAATTAAGCCCTAAGACTCAAGAAGGGCAAGTAATATGCCTTTTTCCAGGTTTGTGCTATTTTTGAGGTTGTGGCAATACATAATATGCTAAAGTTGGTAAACTTCCATGAGTTCTTGCGAGGCTGATCATAGACAGAGATTTAATGCAGATTATGGTAAAATTGGTTGATGAGCTTGATTTTTAGGAGGGTTTTTTAAACATGGTTTATTGTTACACTGTTCGTTGTGCTAGCCTGTTATAGTAGACTTTGCTGCCTTCAGCTTTTGAAGTGTAGGAAGAGCAGATGACACATGAAGAGTCTCAAAGGCATACAGTTTATATCCAGAAAAATTTTAGGTGCCTACATGGATAAAAAAAAATCGCCTGGCTTTCAAAAGCAAACACCTGCAGTGGCCTCCTGCTCTGGTTAGAAGTGGGGTTGCACAATCCCTTTGAAAACTGGTTGTTTGTTTAGTGTAAAGAGCTAAAGCAGAAAATGTTGACACTTGTGTTTGACTTCCCAGGTGGAAAACGCACGCTGTGGGAAAGATTATTGGAAAGTTACTTGCTCAGTGGTGATACCTTCTTCCCCCTGCATGCCTCCCCAGCCATCCTCCTGTGTAGCTGAGACTGGTTACCCTCCAGAATGCTTGCAGGGAGCTGAAAACAGTTTCTTGAGGAGGAAAGAAATAGTAAAAAAATAAATATGTCACTTGTTTCAGAGAAATGTCTTTTCTGCTGTTCAGTTTGAGTATATTTTAGGACTCTTGTTTAAGTGAAATGAAGATTTTGCAGTATACAAGTGCTTAGGTATAAGAACTCACACATCACAGTATCAGATTAATATTTTCTCACTTCAAAGCTTGTATTTCTCTCTTGATGCTGATATAAGTCATATTATTTTGCATAGGCAGGTGACTGGTTTGATCAGTTTAAATCAAGGCTTGTGAAGCTGTGATGGCAAGAATTGCTTCTGTCATAGCAGTGAGGCGTATCATCTTTTCAGGAGTGACATTTCCACACAAATTACTCTCTTCAGACTGTTGTAGGCTTTCCAAAAGGCTCTTTGAGCTAATCTCAAAGCCAAGCATCTCTCTTTGTACCATTTCATTTCTTCATTTCATTTCATTTCATTTCATTTCATTTCATTTCATTGTCCTCTTCTTAACAGCTCTTCAGCTCAGGCTTAGCCATGATTGGGTTTGCAGTGACCTTAAAACTGACAGTACTAAAACTGAAGGCAAATACAGAGATCTGTCAAAACCCTCTGGGTGCCCTGGGGCAGGCTGTAGGCATTGAGGGACTGGTCCCTGTTGATGTCCTTTCAATGGCAGAGGGATTCCTGTGGCCTTGGAGGAAAGCAGAGTGGTTTATGGAACCTGAAGCAGATGTCTTTGAGTCCTGGAGCTCAGTTCTGCTGATTTGTGTCTGGAGTTCCATATAGTAACTGCTTTTCCTAAGTGTTGGAGGGTTTGCAGTTGAGAGAGCTGAGTGTGACCAGGACTCCATTCTCCCTTGTGTGAAACATGAGATAGTCATGAGACTGCAGGTTAGATTCACTCTGTGGCATCAGCACTCTTGGATTTGGGGAGATGAAGCTGCAGATAAAGGAATTCCACAGACAAAGGAATTCCACAGATTGTTGCTCCCTTCTGTGCAGTTTAACCTGTGCAAGGTGAATTGCCGTAAAACCTCCTGTCCTGAAGTTTCTTCTCAAAGAAAACCCAGTAAACCAGAAAATAATCCTAAAATGTCACTTTAAATCGTGATGCTTGACATTTTTAATCTAATACAATTTTCCTCCTGGTATTTTCACTTAAATCTCCAATGCTCTAGTTCTTTGGGTGCTAAAATTTGGTTAAACTTCCTTAATAGAAAATTATCAAATCCCTTGGGTTGTTTTCTGGTTTTGATCAAAGACTCTAAGGGTTTTCCCTTTTCAGTCCAGAGTTAGTAATCAAAACCTTTTTTCAGACTGACTGAAGTTGCTGTCACAAAAGGACTTAAAACCTCCTTTTCCTTGAGGACAGAAGCGCAGACTCTTTTTGCAGCATCTGTCTGTCACATGCTAGGAGTTGAGATTTGCATGGCTGCTATGTGGAACTTCAATATCTGTGATGCTTTACTTTGTCAGTAAGTAGTTTAGACCAAGCAACGTGTTTAATTAGGAACAGCAAGATTTTAGTTGCATTTTGAGTACATGCACTTGCCAGGCTGTTTTTAGGGAGAATTGCTGTTTCATAGCATATTCCCAAGTCTGCTGGAAAGCCTAGAAATCAGACATCTGCAGAAAAGGATTGTCCTCCAAATTTGGAATACCATCTCCCAGCCACACGTGATTTCAGAGGATCTCGGGAGCTTAAGTACCTGGGAATGAGGTGGCTTTGTTGAAACTTGGGTGGAGCAGGACGCTGGTCAAGGCTGATTGTTCTGAAATAGGTTCAGATTTTGTAGGGCTGGATATACTGTCTCAGTCTGTATCTGCAGACAGCTTCCTTGGGAAGAGCACTGCCAGCTTCCCTAGGTACTCTCCTAAGGCTCCTCTCACTAAAAACTTCACAGGTTTATGATTTGATGGAGGTATCTTGCCCATCTGTCAGGGTCAGTGTGCCCCCTGAGTAGAAGCAGACAATTCCTGGGTAACAACATGCTTCATCTGAAACAGCAGAAGATTTCCACAACCCTTTCTGATTTATCATCTGTCTGACACTTGGCATTTATTTGCCCAGCCTGTGGTACTTAACCAACTTGGGCAGCTTCCATGGGGGAGTGTCGCTGGCAAGCAGGCTGGTGTTTAGCATCAGAGCTTTGAAAACAATTGTTGCTGTTGGATGGTGGTGGTGTGCTTGTGGCTGCAATCCTGACATTTAAAAGGTTCAGGATAGGTGAAGGAAATATCCTGGAATGGCTTTCCCGCGTGTTTGACAGGCACAGCTGCTCAAGAAATATCAGCCTTCATAAGATGGCAAAATCTCAGGTATTTTGTCTTCCCATGGTACACTGCAGCATAATTGTGTGTTTGCCTTTGTTTCTCTGGGGGAACTTTGGAGGAAGAGCCACAGATTCTGCTTTTCCTTTCTTATAATGCTAATTTGGGATAATGATACTTTTTTAGTGACGAGTCTTCCAATTCTTGTGTGGTGAACTTCAGTTCTGAAGAATGCTGTTATCTCCCTATCTGGCACCACTAAATATGAGCCAGCAATCTACTAAAGGCCACAGAATCAGCTCAATAAATGGAGAATGTTGGTTGCTGTGGAAATCTTTAAAATGTAGCTAATCTTGCCAGGTTCAATGTAACGTTCCTTAGATGACGTTAATCATAGTAATAAGATATGAAAGAGAAGGGAAAACTGGATTTACTGTATAGCCCCATCTGAGAAACACATGAAAAACAGAATGCTCCTTTCTGTAATGGTTTAGCAACGTCATCACAAACATAAATTTCTCTTGCTTTTGATAGAAAAAAATGTTGCATTCCTGAATCTTGTGCAACTAATGTTTTTGGCAAACATCAGCTATAGTATGTGAGTTAATATCTGATGTATCCTCTCTTGGGGAGATGAGATCTTGCCCTTGCAGGGACTGTGTTTGTTTTATGTGATCTAATAACTGTCTCCCATGCCCTTTACCAGAGCCCTGAGCACACCATGGTGGAGCAGAAGCCCTTGCATTTGGCAGCAAAGCTCTCACCTCTTTGAATGAAGTAGCTTCCTTCACCTATTAGCTCTCATGTGAACATGTTCCTTGGGGAAATACTTGTTGCTGTTAACCTGCTATTTTTTAAACTATTTTTTTATTCTACTCACTAGCCCCCATTATGTAGTTCAGGTAACTGCCTGTCAGTGTGGTGTTGGTCCTAGGAAAATAATAGGCTCACAGAGGAATTGAATTGATTTTTGACTCATTTTAAATATTTCCTTTCATGTGATTTGTTATCAATATATTTTACAGAGGTCCTGTTGAGCTCCTTCAGTGTCAGTTTCTTACGAGATTAGGGGTTTGATGCCAAAGGTGTGAGTATGGATGTTAGTGTGTGAACTTAATGAAATCACAGTGCACGTGCAATGGTTTAAAACCTGTGTAGTCAAACTAATTAAACGCAGAAGTAAATTTAGAGTTGTTACCGACAGGTGTGTCTGGTTCTTGCAGTGTCATGTCCTGACCCTGTGCTTTTTAATACTGCTGTCAATCATCACAAAGAAAATATATAAGTAGGATTTTTTGAAAAGGGTTTTTTTGATGACTTAGGCGTATTGAATAATGGGGAGCCATCTGGATCGCTTGGTGGACTGGGAAGCAGGCAAAACAAAATCCATTTATCAGATTGCCAGCATGGAGCCATGATAGCAGTGTGAGGAACCCAGTGTGGGAAGCAACAGCTTGGAAAAAAGTTTTGAGCTCTTCATGGATTAATCAGCTGAACATTCCCCTCCTGTGAAATGTGGCCAAAAGGGTAATGTATGAGCATGGGAGTTGGAAGATGGAGTATGGACTGTGTGTGTCTTTGGCATGGCAGCAGCAGCTTCTGGAGTGTTGTCTCCTGTGGTGATGCCCTCAGTTTGAGGTGCATGGTGATGAATTGATGAATACTCAGAGGACGGCCACAGGGAAGATTAAAACACTGGGATCGTGAGTGAGTGAGTGAGTGATTTGAGGAACCCTGCTTTACTTATCACAGAAATGCTTGGGGGAGGGGAGTTCTCAGTAAATTGCCTACATGGGGAACAGATGTTCAGTAATAGGCTACTCAGTTGAGCAGATTATGATATAATGGATTTGAGGCTAAACAAATGCAGGCTTGAAATACAGCACAATTTAGCAGTGCGGGTGAATGACCATTGGAACAGTTTTGCTAAGGCTTGTGGTATGTGGGCTGTCACCTGCATGTTTAGAAGCCCTGATAACAATTTCCACCCCTGAAAAATACTGTCATTCAAACAGGAATTAATTTATAAAAGCCTTCTGTCCTCTGCTGACCATGAGATCAGTCAGCCCACACATCCCAGTCAAGTCTGGCCTGTTCAGGTAATGTCTGAGTGTCTCACCATGGATATCCAGGTAGGTAGGATAGGTACTCTGCAGCTGAATTTGGTGGCTGTTGTTGTTCCTCTCTAGGCTGTGGCTGCTGTGGCCTTTCTCTGCTGCCTTCCTCTACAACTCTGCTCCTGCCTCTCCTATCCCAAGTGCTGCTGCCCATCTTTTGCCCTCCCACCCCAACCCCCTGCTAACCAGCTCCCTAAAATGCCGTGGGCTGCATGTCCCGAACTCCCTCTTGTGGGGAAAGCCAAGGCTACGGAGAGCTGAGACTTGGCTGGGGCAGGGTGGAAGACAAAATGTTGTGATGTATTGCATAAAATAATGTCTTCTGTGACAAAAATAAAGATTTCCAGGGTGCTGAAGGAAAATGTCAACACTAGCAGCTGCAGCCCACAGATGTATGGGGCAGGTCCTGCCTTGGAGAATATTCCAGGCTCTCTGCAGATAAAAGCCAGTGGCCAAAATGTGTTTTTGTTCAGTTTGTATGTTTTTAGGCATTTTCCCCCCACAGTACGTGGGATTGTGATTTATCTACCTACTGCACTGAATGGACAGCATGGGGAATGGTTCATCAGTAGATGAACAGATCCAGCAGCACCTTGGGTTACCTCAGGATATGTAGGAATCTGAAGGCAGTTCTTTGATTTCTCCAGCTGTTAATGTCTTCTAGTATGTTAGCACCTCCTGTCAGGTATTTTGCTTTTCAAAGCTTCTTGGCTTCTTCTGATCTTTGAGCAACTTGCTTCTCTCTAACTACTGAAGCCCAGAAAAATCAAAGACAGAACTTCCACAATATTGTGTTTTTAAAGTGTTTTTCTTAAAGTCTTGAAGAAGCCTTTTCACAGCATAGTTGCTGGATAAAACAAAGAGCAAAAGGCATTGTGGAAGATGTTTTGGGAAGGTGGAAGGATGGGGGGGAGTGAAAGAAGCCCTGACCCACATCCCGAGGCAGGAGTGGAAGCCTGGAGGAGTGCAGTCATCAGGCGGAGTAGGTAGTGAGGAGGTCACGAGCAGGGTGGAGCAGGTTCACAGAGAGTCCTGAAAACCAAAAGAGATGTACCCCCTCCCTGACAACACCACTGTGCTGCTGCACACAGCTGGAGCACAGTAACTATTTTGATAAACTTTTGGTCTATTGCTACTAAATGAGTTTCGTCACCAGCCCTTCGTTCAGAGCCCGGAATGGTATCTTTGGCTCTTGTACTCCTGTAGTATTCCTACAACACAAACCCTGCTGAGGAATTGAATAAAACTGCAATTACTGTCTGAGTTGCTGAAGTCAAAACCCTGCAAGCATGAGGATGCTTGGAAGTGTTTTGGAAGTGGAAGCATGGTGTCGTGAGCACATGATCTTGGCGGTCAGGAGCAGTTTCCACAGCATTGTTTTCTGCAGCAGAAAGAATCCATTGTGCATTTTTCTTCATTTCAGTTTTTCAAAGCCTGGGCCCTTTCCAAAAGCCAAAGTCAGCAAGAACATTTTCATTTCCCCATGTTCCATAATGTGGGGACATGCAGCACAAGAGTTTTTAATGAGTATGTGCAGCTTAAAGCAAAAGAGCAGTGGCAACATGTGCCTTCCACCATGTGCGTGCTTCCCACCTCATTTTCATGAGTCTGGAAATGAGCATCTGTCTCTACTTCTGACTTTTCTTAGTATGCATGGACATGCCACTCTTTTGCTACCTCCATTCCTAAGCAGGAATGTTTCTTCCTTAATGTTTAATTCTAAGAATGCTGGAATCTTTTATGAATCTGAATCTTTTATGACCAGCTGCAGAGGCACAGTCACCTCCAAAGGCAGCTAATGGCCTTAAGAGCTTCCTCACAAAGCGAGGCAGCCTGTGTTTTCCCACCCAGAGTCACTGGCTGCCTGTCTGCAGCCAACTTGTTCCCGTGTGGCAAGGATTTCCTTTGTGCTTTTTTTGTTGGACGTTCAACTTTTCTGTGCAGATTTTGGCAGACTCTCTGCCAAAATTGTTTGGAGAACCACCTTCTCCAAAGAAATGAGAAGAGCAGGGTGAGAGAGCTGGATATTTTCCCAGATGTCTACAGCTATGGCTCACAGTGTCCTGGTGCACAAACACAGCCATGCCCATAGGCTGGTGGAGGCAGAGCTGTGTTATGTTGTAAAGATTTGCTGGTCACCAGTTGGGCTTTTCCAGTCCTTTGAATCACCACTGAACTCACATTTTAGAGCTGTGTGGACAGGCCTTCACTTAGTGCAGCGTCTTCTCTTTTTACTTTGATTTGTCTTGATGGTGGAAAGTTACCTTTAGGTTTATGCTGTGGCTGGACTCTGGTGGCCCATCGTAATGGGTCAGTTAGTGAGTCTGGGGGGCCTGGGAGCCACTTCTGACAGCTGGATTTCAAGACAGCATCCACTCAGTTCAGGATATTTGCATAGAATTTGCATTTTGGCCGAGCCCATGCATGTAAATGTAGATTTGCATTGTTTCTCTTCTTTGAATGACTGTTTAATTAACTTTAAACTTAATTGTGCAATCTGCCATCTGCCTAAATCCCTACAGTGCTGTTATATCACCATTCTTTTCCAGTTCCACCAAGGTATTCCCTTTACCGGAAGTTTGCCCTACTTTTGAATCATTAGGATAATTTCAAATCATTCACTTCCTTGGTTGCTTTTGAGAAGGACTCACAGCAATATTGTAGGAACTCTCTTAGCTTTGTGGTCTAGCTTGGACTGAGCGGAGGAATGTGCTACAGAACCTCCAGTTTAAGATTCTTTGAATTTACATTTCATGAGAGAAGAAGGATCTTCTTTTATTTGCCTGTGATAAGGAGAACGCACTCTTAAGCTTTCTCTTAGACTCCAGATTGAGCATCTGAAATATTGCCTACCAGGTTTATCTCCTGTAGGTTTCTGTTGCAATGAGACATCACTGAACTGATAACGTATCTCCAAGTCTTGCCTTTCCACTCCTACATCTCTAATGAATTCCTTCCCATGACATCCTCATTTCTCTCTATTTCTTTGTCTTTAATCTTGAGCCATCTACTTTATTTAACGTCTTGGCTTCAAGATACTGTAAAATGCATGGAGGTGGTTCTGTTCCAAGGCTGTCCAAGAGCTCTGAACTCTTTTACTTCATGTTGAGAGCAATGTGGAAGTGTGGCTCTTCCTAACATAGGATGGAGCAGAGCTGTGCTTGCAGGGAGTGTGGTGGATGGGGTTTGGTCCTGTGTGTGTGTTATTGGGGCTCTAGCACAGAGTTTTGATTGAGCCAACTTCCAAGGAGTGTCTTTTTAAGTCCCGCTACAGAACTCCTTGCCTGAGCAACTATACCAACAGCTGTCTTTGTGTTTTTCCTTTTAAAACTAAATAGAACAAAAAAGGATTTGGCTGTTACCATTAGTGGGACATTTAATCTCTTAAATCCGCAAAATATTTTGCAAAACATAAATAGCTTGTTACTTCTGGCCTGTCTGTGGCCAGTGTTTTTGTTGACATAACTCACATTTGAGATCACTTCAATGGTGTT
Source organism: Entomyzon cyanotis (assembly GCA_024500445.1). Lineage (NCBI taxonomy): Eukaryota > Metazoa > Chordata > Aves > Passeriformes > Meliphagidae > Entomyzon > Entomyzon cyanotis. The sequence goes on from JAKEPQ010000780.1 coordinate 15,567,306, forward strand.
TGTTGGTTTTGCCTGTTGTTTTTGCCTGTGTGTGGTAATTTGATCCCGGATATTGTAGTAGTCATTTAAGGGTTTGGAGGTTTTTGCCTTAGTCACTTCTATAATATGGCATCTATTGGGTGTCACTGGTGCATTAGAAATTCAAAACAATCTAACAAATGCATTTTGGCTTTTAAAATTTGAGAGGGAATTATTCTAGAGGCTTCTTTGAGCAGCAGAAAATATCAAACAGCTTTGAAATTGCCTGTTTAAGCATAGGAAAGGGGCAGACACAGGGATCCTAGCAAAACCACCCTGATGTTAATGCAGTTTGTACTGGCAAAGCATGTTCTGCTGGGAGATTTTATTTGACTTTGGAGAATGAAAGGGGCAGTTGCCTGGTACAACAGTGCCAACAGTAGGTCTGTGCCTGTCCAGAGCTCCCAGCCAGGACCTGCGTCCCCCCAGGTCATCAAAGCTGTGCAGAGAAAGATTCACAAAAGTACCTGAGATGAATTGTTCAGGGGCTGTGTAGGATTGGGGATTTTTTATGGCCCAGATGTCTTTCCAAAACAAGGCAGAGTTTGTGTTGGCTGAACTTTAGTATTGAGACTATTAATACACCCTGTTACACATCAGCATCCATAGTGCCTCATAAAGTTGCAGATAGAACTTCCTGGCAGGTCTTGGAGAGTATTCATTTGCTAAAAGACCAAATTTGATGGTTTCTAAAATTTGCTTTGTCAACTCTGCCAGGAGTCAAGGGCCAACTTGAATTTACAGATTTGTGAAGTGATGCCTTGGGCTGCCACGTGGTTGGACACTAATTCAGTAAGTCTCTAGTAAGGATGAGCAGGAACATGCTTTATTTAGCTTTCTTGCTGTGTTTAACTTAGTCTGACTTAAGTGGGAGTGTGGGACTAACCACAGGCTGGCATCAGGGTAACTCTTGTTGCCTTTGGTAGGTTAATTCCTGCTTTTGGAGCTAGTGCAGTGTTTGGTGAACCTTCTTTTGGTAGCTGCCATGACTTCAAGCTCATGGGTCTATCCTTATCATGTCTTACTAAGTGCACAGCTGAGTTGTCTTGAAGGGTGACTTGGATGTCTTGAAGGAAATTGGTTTAAGTCATTGAAATGAGTCAGCAATGAAATGGAACATTGTAGAAATATGGACAAATATTTAGGAGCTGTATGTTAGGAGTGTCTCATTAACTGATAACAAACTGTTCTATTGCATGTTATCAGTTCCAGGGATATGCTTCTGTTTCTTCTCATGCTTAAGCTAACTGGAAAACTGGGGTATTCCAAAGATTCTTTGCCATATCTAGACCATGATCTAATGCTGGGAAGCAATGGAAAATCCTCTTAGCAATAGCAGTTAGTGGAGGTGCTGCTGTCAGTCATGGACTGATAAAAATAAATAGTAGATGGAAATATTTTGTTTTGGAAAAGTCTGTAACAATATTGTTCTGTCCAATGCTTTCAACATAAATTCCTTTTTTAAAATGTAAAAGGAACCATTACATGCTGAGATAGTGTCTGGGGGGTCAGAGTCCTAAACCTGCAGAGATGTTTCCAGCACAGTTATGATGCTCTCACAGTCCTGCCTACTCCAGGGAGCTGCCTAAGTATTGTAGGTATCTGTGTGAATAATGTAGATGGTAACAAAGCTGGAAGTTTAGAGGTAAAAATGTCCGGTGAAAACGTACATGCCCTTTGGTAGGAAAGGGGAAAACTATACCAAGATCTCCTTATCTTGAAATTCACTTGGATCTCTTAAGTAAAAGTAGTTCTTGCTGGATCCTGGCTGGGAGTTGTCATGGATGTGCTGATGAAGATTCAGTGATACTTTCCTTCTCTGCTGGTAGTAATCAAAGGGATTGTCAGGTGTTAGAGGGCAGTTAGAATGTTTTATTTTTGGTAAATAAAATTGAGGGTCTTGGCTCTTTCTTATGTAAAGCAATATGCAAATTTTAATATAAAATTAAAGACTTTCTGGCCTCGCTAAGTTTATGTTTAGTTGAGCATTTTAGTTGATTTAGTTGGCCATCTAGTTGATCAACTGACGAATAGATGTAAATTTAATTAAATGCTGTACGTTTCAAAAGCTAAACTCTGGAGTGATTTTGTATAAATTATGTCAAAATAAGCTGATTTAAAACCTCTAACCTGCTCTCTTACTGTAAGCCAGATCAATTATTTTGGGAAGCTGCCTGCATGCTTTTTTTCCCACAAATAAGAAAAGATTAATAGGTACTTAGGTTTAAAGACCAAAATGTGCCATTGTGTGGTGTCATTGTTGTGATGGAGATGAAATGAGGTGGTTTGGATTTTAGATTGAGCTCCAGTGCTGTCCTTCTGGCAGAGCTCAACCAGCCCCCATGTCCTTTCAGCTCCTTTTCCTGGTGCCCATGGTGAGAATAAAAGTGAGTCACGGATTGTAAAATGCTCTGAAAGCCCACGAATGCATCCACTTTTCTTTCATGCCTCTCTTGCTGTGGAGGTGGGAGTTGTCTCTTTCTGCTTGCCACAAGTGCTTCCTCTTGGCTAGTTTCAAGGGTTTTCCTGCTCTGTGTGTGGAATTGCTGGTCCTGTTTACGTGTCCCTCTGTCACCTTTGTAGGGAGCCTCCATGCCTGATATAGGTGTTGGGATTTTTTCAACCTAAATCTCCCTCCAGAGGACTTCAGGTAGTGAACAGTCAACCACCTTTCCTCAAATTGTTAGTCCTTTGTTATTTCCTATTGAAAATGGCAGAATATCTTGAAATCCCAGGCAAGTGTTGGCTGCATCCACAGGGACCAGCTCTACATCATCTGTGCAGCCAGATAAACACCCAAACGTGTTGCATTTGCTGTGTGTTGTGAATATTTTCGTGTTATGCACTAGAATTGCTCTGTGTTTAGGCCTGAGTGGTTCTGCACAGCAGATGTGTTTGGTGCTCTGTGGTTGATTCAAGTCTCATTGGATGAGGATGGATCAGCCAGCCTCAGCTCTCAGTCCCTGCACTTTAGTCCTCCTTCTACTGAAATGTTACATTTTTTATTGTATTAATTTGCTTATTAATTTATTTAGTATTTGTTCTACGTTACAAATCATACAACTGTAACACAAAAGAAAAGGTAAGACTGATACACTTGGTGTTGGAATAGGGTTTAACCAAGTTTGTGATAGGTATTTCAGAAAGATATCACATGCTATCTATAAAGTAGTCAAGTTACAGTTTGATTTGTGGGATGATGTGTGTTTATGCATCAGAATATTAATGCTGGACAGCAGGAAAGCTGATCATGAGAGGTATTTCTAAGTTCCAATTTTAGGGGACAGGTGCATTGCAGAAGCAAATACTGACTCTAGTTGAGACAGATGGTGACCTGTAGTGAGGTCTCTTTCTTTTAGAAGAAGAAATACAAGAAATTACAGTCATGCAGAATTTGGTGTGTTCCAGTTGAATGCTAATTGTGACAGTTGCCTGTGGCTTTGTAACAGGGGTGGCTTTGTTTAGCTGTAAATGTCATGGCCAACGGGGTCAAATACTACCCGAAGTGGCTGTGTGCAAACTGCCTTGCAGGCCAGCTATGTTGAAGCAGAGTTTGTTGTTCTGAGTGTATTTTGTCTTTGAGTTTGGTTTTGAGTTCGAATCTGAGCAAATGAAAAATCCCACCACAGCAAGCCCAAGGCGTAAGTGCTGAAAATGTGCAAATGCCTCTCTGCATGTCTACCTTTTATCACACAAAGATGCTTTTCCACCCTTTGCTGTTGCTGTACATTATTTTTGGCTGTATGGGCCCCAAATTTTCTGAACAAAAGGCCAAGCCAAGTGCTGGGACAGCTCTTTTCTGCAGTGCCCAATTCTAGCGCTCAGCTCGCTGCACAACTCATGAGTTATTTTTCGCTTTCCCCCACTCTGCATTTTAGTTTTCTGCTCTCTCATTTTTTTTTCAGCTCCTTCCTAATTACATGTTAAGATTTAGCCTCCTTTTTATCCCAGATTCTTTAATTCATAGTAGTATTTTCTGTGACTTGCTGTCATAGAAACGAGGGCTTTAGAGTACCTTACGAGCTCGTGTAATCCATTTCACTACCTCAAGGAAAAAACTACTCTTCTTAGACCAACTCTGGCAGACATCTGTCTCACCTATTTTTAAGAACCTCCAAAGAGGCAGATTGCATGACCTCTCTGGGTGATCAGCCTAAAATCCTGCCTGTCAGATTCCTTCATCAAAACGCCTCTGAAGACATATCCAAAGCAAATTTTGTTTCCAGTTCTCTACACTGTACTTTTGGTGTCTGTTTTTAAACTTAACTTGACCCTTAAGACATTTGTAAATCAGTTCATTAAGGCAGTTGCAAATCAGTTAATTTTAGTTCCATCTCAGTATGTGGTCCGTACAGGTTGTGTTGCCTCAGTTGCCTCGGCTGAAACCTAAATTTGCCACTGTTCTCTCGCCATATTACAGCTGCAACCTCCTCAGTCAGTCTCCGCCCTGGAAGCACCCTCGGAGTGTGAAAAGCTTGATTGTGTAGAAAGAGGCCCATCTATGTTGTGTTATTGTGGCTGAAAACAGAGGCGTCCTCTTTGTTTCAGCTTCCCCTTTGGAGATGCTGCTGTGGTGTGTAATCTCTTCCTGGACTGAGCTGGCACCTTGAGTCGTCCCTCTGCCTGCCTTGGTGTCTTCCCTCCTGAATTAGGAGGATCCTTCCCTCCTGCTGATTTACCTGTTATATATATGAAAGTTGCTTTTTCTCTGTGATTAGGCAAACTAGCAGTTTTCTCTTGTTGCACCGTATTTTTAAAGATCTCTTCTTAAGTGCAGCTTTTTAAACTTTTTTTTCTCGCCGCTGTGAAGCAATCTGCAATTTTGTTTAAGAAGGATACCATAGGTAAAAAATTTGCCTTGTAACTTGGATAGCACCGTAGCAAGTAAGTTGGCGTTGCACATTTTCTGACTTGCAGGTACAAGCTTGGACCCAGGGAGCGTAGCCAGGAGGGGCTGGAAGGCAAAGCTGTGATGACATGTTCAGTATCCAGGTGGAGGGCCAAGAGGGCAGCTGCGCGGCGCTGGGTTGCATTCCAATGTGCTGATCCGTGGAACAGCGTTGGCATACGCTTTGGAAGCTGCTGCTTGCTCTCCTGGCTGTAGGGAAGGGGCTGAGGTGATGGCAGGGAAGTAAGGGGTGAGTTTCTGCAGAATATTTTTATGTGATTGTGGCCTGTTCTGAACAGGCTGGACATTTGGAGCCTTGGCACTTCTTTCTGGTGTCCCTGTGTACTGTGCTGCCTCTGGTAGCTCTGAAATTAACAATTCCAGTGTGGGTTGTTAAGAATTTTTTTTTGCCTCCTTGATTCCTGAACTGGTTAATTAAGTTGTAAGGAAGTTATATTTTCTCACTACTTGGGGGCTTAATGGGGTGGAGACTTTGGAAACAGTTTAACAATTTCACATTTTATATGCTCTAATGAATTTCCCAGGATTTTGGAAGGGTTGTATCCAACTTTAGCATCGTAATTTCCAGCGTTTTATTTATGCTAAAATAAGTTAGTGGTGTATTATGAGGCCCAAAGAGCCAACCGATTACAAATGAACTAATGAAGACATTGTTTCTCTTGGATAAAGGCTGTGACTCACGGTTGTAACTTGTGCTGAAGAACTAGAGACTGTGAGCTTCACCAGGACCACAAGCTGACACTGGGGTTCCTCTTCCCTTCCTTGTTATTTCAAACCTGTATTTGATTTCAGGTGCAGAAAAAAGAGGGTTTGCAAGGACCAGAAACAACTCTGAATGTGCAAGAACTCCCCAGAACTTCGACAGGAAGAGGCAACTCTCTGAATCGCAGACAGAAACAATGAACAATTCAGACAGCAGAATAAATCCTAGACAACTGGGAACTCCCAGAGGTATTAAAGCAGTGTGTGTACACGCTTCAGGAATAAGCTGCCTTGAAGCCTGTGCTTTAAAAGATGGGCTGGGATGAATGCTATTGACTTTAAAATGAGCTGTAAAAGACTGTTGGTTATTTGTAAAATATGATTATTCCAGGCTTTTCGGTGTTCTAAATTTGGGTGCCAGTATTTCTAGGCAAACTGTTCTCAGAAGTTCAACTTTGAATATAAAACCTGTGTACAGATTCTGTTAAGTTACACAGGCATGTTTGGTGGGTAAAGTAACACATATGAATTTTTGTTTGCAGGAGGATCCTATGCTGCTGTCCCAACATCAGGTGACAGAAAGAATCTAAATAAACCCACTCGAGGGAGGAAGAAGAGTATATTTGAAGCCTACATGTCAAAGGAAGATGTTTCAGCAGGACTGAAAAGGGGAGAGCTAATTCAGGTGCCTGAAATGTACAATGTCCATGCTCTTGTGATAAGTCTGTGGAAATCACAGGCAGTTGTTGGAAATCAGCAGCAGCTGATGACAGGGAATTGATGTAACACTTGTACATGCCAGGGGAAGATATTTTCCCATTCTCAGGATGTTCTACAAGTGGGATGGAATATTCTGCATTCCTCTGAAGGAGTTTTTTGTTTGATTGCATGTTCTGTAAAATTCCTTATATGCACTAGTGATAAATTGCAGATTTCTGGTTGAATAGTCTGCTGGCCATGATGACCATTATTGGGGAGACACTTCCTTTTACAAGTGGTGCTCAAAACAAAGCAGTTGCTAGCAGCTTCTGTCTGCGTCAGTGTAAGTAAAAACAAATGCCCTTAGGAAGATACCTCCTACTGAAATTTCTCACAAAAATGTTCGTGCTTCTTTTTGGAGCAGCAAAACTGCAGCCTCATTAGGCAGCAATTCTTTTCTAAAGAATGTGGGGGTGGACCTGCCGTTTGTGTGGATAAAGGAGATTTGCATGAAGGCTGGCAGGGCTGAGATGGAGAAGGGAGTGTCCTTGCACCGCATTCATAGTAGTCCTCAATGTGGTGTGATGTGATGTTCTTCAGGACACATCTGGCATCCCAGTGAGATCACACTGGCTGGAGAAAAAGAGGCAGGTGGAAGTCTGTTAGGGCATGACATCCATGCTGAGGCATCGTTTACCCAAACACACACTGGTCCATTTTCATTGAATTAGTGTTGTAGTGCGGTGAGGTTGTGATACTTGCTTTCATCAATACTTTGGAGTTGCAAATGATTGTCCTCAATTTTTGTCTGATTTTTTTGTTATAATTCTTGTATAATAATATAATGGTGTAATTTCTGGAGGCGTGATGAGGATTTCACATAAAAGACTGCCTGATTCCATCCTGAAGACCAATCTCATGCACCCTTAGCTTTGAGAAAAATCATATCCCTGCTGATGATCAGCATTGTCCACTGGGCTACTCAGACGTTAGGCCACTGCATTTTTAAAGACCATCACAGACATCTGCAATGGGAAGCAAATGGTGAGGGAGGAAATGGGGGCCTTAAGCTGTGACTTCCCTCATGGCAGCACTGGCATATGGTATCAGCTAAAGTTCCTGTGTTACCTTTGGGAGTGTTTTTGGCACCATTTTTGGTAACACAGCCTGATTGCGTTAAGTGCAGTGTGTGTAGACTGCCGATGAGGTCAAGTGCAGCTGCAGATGAGGCACATCAGGCTATGACTACTACCTGAGAATCCCACTGAAATGCTGAGTCCCCACAGACCTGTGATTGCATGATCCCTGGCAAAAGAATCCCTAATTCTTGTAAATGTGTAGTGTCTACTCCAGGTCATGTGCTGCGTAACTGGAAGAGTCATGTGTGCTTTCTTAGGAGGTATCTGTTTTACTTTCATCCAGTTCCACATCTCAGGGAAACAACTGAGACTGTAGAAGCTGGATTTACTCATTCAGAGCTGAGTGTTAGATCATGGGCATCCCAGCTCTGTGTTTCTCAACTTCAGTTCATTCATCCTTATGATTTCATCAAAGCCATTCATCACTGCTGCCTCAACCAGGATAGGTGAGATGCTGAGAGCAACTTTAGTGAATGGATAAATATTCTGTGTTTTTCTCTACGATGGCAAGAGACAAAATGAACAAATACCTGTTGCCTTAATCCCCAAAACCAGGGCATTGTTCTGTCATAGTAACTTGCAGAAAGGTTCCATAAGAGCCTATGGAAGGGGGGAATAAACCTACTGATCTGAATCTGATGATCCTGAAGAAACTGGAGTGCTGCCAGGCAGAAGCATGACTCTGTGAACATGGGCTGTCCCCTAAAGCATCCTGGAAGCACTGGATGTACTTACATTTGGATGAGAATTTGAGAGCTCTACTAGAGAGAAGAGAGCCTACCATGACACTCCGATTTTTGCTGGACTGTGGCAATGCAGCTGTGCAACAAAGTGTTCCTGAAAGCCCAACCCACGGAAACTGCTGGCAGACCTGGAGATTGCTCAGATGACACACAAGTGCCATGACGATTAAGCAGCCCTAGATCAGGAAGAGTGAAACGTTATCTTTATGGGTGCTGACGTCTGTCAGTAATATTGGTCTTAATGGCTTCTGGTACTGTATCTGACAAAACTCCTGCTTTGATAAGTAGCACGAGAAGTGTGCCCTGCGGATTCCTGGATTCATTTAGTCATGCGACGTGTGCGGAAATGTCCTCCCACAAGAAAAGGGATCTGAGTTCAGGCGCTTACGAGTGCGTAGAATTCCCACTTCCCTGCCCTTAAAGTTGCAGGGAGCAAACACCACGTGTATGGGGTTGATTGGAATCACACCGGATGGCCTGAAGGCAAACAAGATTGAATAACTCCTGCATCGTTCTGTGAGCGCACAATGATGGTTATACACAACAGATGAAATTGGGCTGTGTATTAAAGAACATTGACCCGAAGGACTCTAATCATCCTCTGAAGCATCAGCCAGAAACTCATGTCTGCTCCACGCCTTCAGCGTCTCCCAGACCCTCCCTGCAGGGCTGCTGGGGTCAGGCGGAGAGAACAGAGATCCGTGCAGAGACTGCTTTGCTGTTCAGGGGGTGTTTTTCCTTGGAAAGCTGTTCTTTTGTGGATGTCAGGGCTGGGGTTTCCTTGGTGTTCGTGGATTGTTTTTTCAAAGAAGGCCTTGGTAGCAATCAGATACTTGTGAACCCTGACCGTTTTTTGGTGTTTTGTACGTACAAACAAATCTAGGCGTATGTGTTACAATAGCTGTTATGAACAGCTACTTGGTTTCGGATGCTTGAAGTTTAGTCTGAGTACTGCCTGTCCTGGTTCTAGCAGAGTGGCTTGAGAAATTGTGACTCTTTTGTGTCTCACTGGGAAAGTTCAATAAGGTTAGAAACTTTATTGGCAAGAACCTGCGAAGCTGTCTTGAATCATCAGAAAGTGTTTTAGAAACCTTACTGCAGACCTTGTTCTTCCCTTTCATAACAAAGGCCCTAATGACAGAAAACCACTGATAAATATAGCAGCTATTATTTGCAAGCTATTGTAAAATAATACAACATTAGTGTGACATCATGAGACTCTGCAGCCAGATCCTCACCCCCTAATACACATATGAGAACAGTTGTTCATTGCAGATGGGGAGAGTGACTGGTTCCAGATATGATATCACAGCGTGAAATGTACAACATTGTAAATAGGATTTTCATGGGCACAAATAATAGGACCCATCTGCTTTCTAAGATAAGTTTTGTGAGTTTCTTGCTTAAAGGAAAGAGCTGAAGTATTTTAATACTACTTGACATAAGAATTCTAATGCTGATCATAATTAGGTAGTGCATATAAAATGCAGATAAACAGGCTGCACAATTAATGTGGTAACACCGTGCTCCTTTGTGCATTTGCTGGAGCTGGGCATCCATGGGCATGTTGCTGCCCAGGCAACTTCTGGGCCATGGACAGAAACCCTGATTTTTCATGTGGATGATGTGACTGATTGACAGCTGTCCCAAACTATTCTAGGGAATTGTTCAGAGGAACATAGGATATCCTCTCATCTGCTTAGTGCTGGTGGGTAGATGCATGTATGGGAATTGTTTGACTCATTGTCAAACAAAGCAATAATCCCTTTCCATTTTTTCCTTTTTTTTTGTAGCAGCTTTCTTTACTAACAGTTTCTGGTGACTGATCCTGGGAAATAAGTGGAGGAGGAGGATCACTGAGAGTTTTCCGTCAGTGGCTACCAGTGCTAATAGAGACTGATGACAGCAAGTCAGCTCTCACTTTGCCTAAGCATAAAATACCCCAGGGTTGCTCCCAGTGGGTCATCTTTGTTTCTGTGCTGTTGTCCTGAGTAGTGCCTGCCATGGGGGCAAGTGTCCTTATTAGTACTAGTTATATGAGACATAAAATGAGATAGTGCAGCAAAGAACCCAAATCATATCTAAAGAGTATAGAATACATGCTGCTGGTATTCTGGGTTTCTTGGTAAACATCAGATAAGTGCAATGGAAAACCTTAGTAAATCTGCGAAGTCTTCTTCAAGGCAGCAAAACTTTCACATGTAACCAGCTCTATTTTCCTATTGTCTGAGTGTTTCCCAGAATACATAAAAAAATTATTTGCCGCAGTAAATTTTTAAAGAAACAATTCCTGTGAGATGCTTCTATGATTGCTTAACACAGAAGTGCAAACAGATGGAATCTTTTCATATAATAAATTGGCTAACGTTACTTGAAATACACAAGTGGAGAAATTTCTAAAGTTTCAGCCCAGAGCAGAAGCTTGTTAGAAGGCAGATACCTAAGCTGTATTCTCATAAGATTCAAATGCTGTCACTCTTAACTGCAGTCACTTGACTCCCAATTCTGAGGATCCTCTTGGGATGTGAATGGCACTGTTGTGTAGCCTATAAGGCTTTGGTTGGCTCTGCCTGTCTCTTGGATGGACCTGAGTGCAAGCAGCAAAACTGGTTGGTTTATTTTGGAGGGGTGATATGAATTTGTTGCAGGTGACTTGGCCCTTCAGTTGGCAGATAACAAAGCAGAAATAGATAGACCATGGAATTTTCAAATGTGTTTAAGATAGTTTGCCTTTAAGTGTGTTTAAACAGAATTTAATCCTGTAGACTTTAAATGTTTATTTTTGGAAAATCCTTTTGATTCTTTTTTGGAAAAGTACTTTATTATCACAGAGTTACTGCTGCTGTCTGTTTGCAGGAACAGCTTAAGCAGCCAGAGCCCCATAAGAATGATACCTGCTGCCATGCAAGCTCAGCTTTTCCTCTTTCCTTGCATCCTCCAAAATAAGCAAAACTAACATTCTCCTTTTCCAAGACAGAGCAAGCCAAATTGTTTCCATTATCCATTTGTTAATGAAGTTAGTGGATGCTCAGCAGAAAATGTGTGAAGGGAACAGGAGGGCTTGGATCCTCAGTTCACCCAGTAGCAGCAACAACTAATGATTCAACATCTCTTCGATGACAGACTGCAGTAGATCAGCTTAAGCCTATCATGAAACTGCCTTTTGGCTTGAAATTGCCTGGATGCTAAGTTGTCAAGACTTGAAATGTATAATGGAAATTTAGATGTATCTCTCATGTTTCACAGTAGATATATTACCCACAGCTCTCTAATTTAACTGGTGTTATATAAAATTAATAAGATTCAGGCATAATCTTTCTCCTTCTATTCTTTTTTTTTTAAGGGACCCTTGAGAATAAATCCTAAGAAGTACCATGAAGCCTTCATTCCATCTCCAGTAAGTGTAATTTTATAATGCTTTGAAGTTTGTAAGTAAAGGTGCATTAAGATAGGAGTTATGCTGTGCACAGAGGTCACTCAGAGGTGAATGAGTTGGAATAAATGAACACAATCTGGATTTTCATTTATATCAAATATTCCCAAACAAATCCTGCTTTCTCATACCTCAAAGAAACTCTTTGCTTGTGCTGAAGTTGGGGATACTGCAGGGTCCCACAGAGGCCAGCTGAAGTCAGGTTTGAGGACCACCAGATAGCGTAATCAGAAACCCTCGGTTTATGGCTGCAGAGGTTTTATAGATTTTCCACTGATTTAAGTTAATCTTCCCTAAACAAATATGCTCTCCATTTTCGATCTGCTGCATGAGCTAATTTGAAAAGTCATTCCAGAAATAATATGCGTGATTCCTTTTCATGTGCCCGCTTTGGCGCGGACTGTATCTTGGTTGGCTTGGGATGTGCTTCTGTCACATGGGACTGGCTTGCACCTCTTCTGTCTTCTTTCCTTATTTTGACAGAAAAGAAGGACTCTTGCAATTTCAGGGCCTTCCAGTCGGGAAGGTGACATCACAGCTGGCACAGCCAAAGCTTTTTATCTGGAACGGACTTGGTCAAAGTGTTGCTGTTAATGAGGGAGTTTTATATTGAAATGTTTTGCTGGTGTGAGGATGAGAAGGCTGAGCCTGCCCTGAGACAGTGAAACATTGATTATGTTGTTGTCCCTGCTACTGACAGCGCTATTGTTTTGGGGCTTGGACTGAAAGCCTTGAAATTCATGGTGTTTTTCAGTTTATGTTGTTGATTTGGGGCAATGTTTTGGAGCTTTGTTAGAGAAGGTTGGCATTACAGGGGTGGGGAAAGGTTTGAGCTACACAAAATATGCTAACATTAACTAGAGGAAGATGTACTGAGCAGCTCTCTGGTACATCAGTAGGATGTTGTGTAAGTAAAAGGAACTTTGATCCTTCCTTTGCCAGGTGTCCTTGTAGGTGTGGTAAGTGTAAGCTGTTAAATATATTTGATTTATAAAATGCAAGGTTAAAAGAGAAATTCAGCTACTCTCATATTTGGATGTGAAGCTTTACCCCTGATTGCCCTTCTGGTGTCCAGCTGTTGCCTTGTGCCTGTTCTGTGTGCAGGAATGCATGCATTAAGGAGGGCTAGCAGAGGTGGTTATCTCAGCTATCTTCCTACTTTTCTGCCCTTTATGGAGCTGAATACCAGGACCAGCAGAATCAACACCTGGATGAAGATGACTCTGGCTTGTGTTGGCACAGTCCTTTAAGACAGATGCTTTGGGAAGCTTATCCTTTGTATAACATTATTTGCCATAATGGAGGGGTTTGCAGCCTTGGTGTTCTGCAGCACTTCCCATCATTGCCAGATGCTGCAAGAGCCGCAGCTGTGACAAATCACCACTTCTCTCCTGCTGTTGACGAGACCACTGTACCCCTTTCTCTTCAGCTATGACTTGGCCATGACTTCATGGAGTTCAATGCAACAGCTGTTCACCTTACACTAGAAGTCCCCATGTGTTTCTTGCTGCACATGTGCTCTGTCTGCTCTTCTCATTGTTGCATGAAGAGTTGAGGGGAAGGCCCAGGGTTTTTCTCTTGAAAGCTACCCTGAGAACAGACCCCAAGAATTAAAATCTCTGCCGCACATCTCGTGCGTTCCCTGTGCAGGGTGGTGTGGTTTGAAGTGTCAGTGTGAAGGATGGTGCTGCTGAGCATGAGTGACAAAGCGACTGGGGCTGTGCTGTGCTTGTGGGAGACACTTCCAGAGCAGATGGAAGTACTGCAGATCTCTTGTCAGAGAGGAGTAGGGAGCACTGCTGGAGATATTCACAGAGAAAGCCCCATGTGTCTGGAGGGGGCTGCAGAAGTCTTGAAGCCATTGTGGCCAGCAGAGTAGATACACCCCAGGGACAGCTGAGACTTTGCAAGTGATTGTGTTCTGTTGTCATTCAGTGCCGTTTTAATTGCATTAGTAATCTGAAGTGTCAGCTGTGCATAGGAAAAAGTGGGATGCACAAATTTTCTTGGAAGTGAGTAAGTTCACCCAACAGTTGTAAGCCTGTAACTCAAGATACAGAGATGTTTCTTTTTGGAGGGAAAACCAAAACTGATGGCAATTTTCTGATTACAGCTTTGTTGTAGACGTTGAAATTAACTGCTGTAAAATAGGTGTGCATAAACATATGTAAGTGTATGTGTATATATATATATATATATTGTTTGGAATGAGAGTGTGTGGCTGCAATTAAAGACAGAATCGTTGCAGAGTGGAGAGATGCAGCATTAACTGGGTGATGTGACACATCAGGCACCTTTACAGAAAGTTGAAGAAAAGGTCTGCTTTGTATTTCCATGGACACAGGAGAGAAGGAAAAAAGGTGTAGAGCAAATTATTGTGAATGCCAGGCTGTGTCCTGCAGCACAGAGCAGCGACAGGTACAGACAAAAAAACCCCCATACTCAAACCAGGAATTTGCCTTAAAAAGTGACTTTGAACTTTTCATTTTTATGTATGTGACAGATTTAGGTAAAAAGTTAGAGCTGAAAGGGAAGGGTGGGGAGAAATAAGGAATAAGACCATGTGTAAAAAATCTGGCTTTTTGAAAAGAACGGTTTCCAATTTGAATTATGTTGGTCCAAGAGGCTTTGCAATTTTTCTGCATTTTGTCATGGGAGGCAGCTTTCACACAGCTGTTGAGCTGCTGCTGCTGCTGCTTTTCTTTCTAAGAGTAATTTGGTCTCTTGGAGGGCAGCCTTAGTTTCACATCATGGCAGGGTTCTTCCTTTTATTGTTTTGGTATCTAAGCAGAGTAAGATACTTATGTGATATTAGGGCTTCAGGTTTTCAGGTTATAAAAGAAGTTTTGCTTGGACACTGAGCATGCTGGTAGTTGTGATTTGATTTACTCATGCATATGAGACTCAGGAGTGTCTGAGAAACAGCTGAAGTTGTGATTAAGACTTTTGTGAGGCTGTTTTTTCTTTGAAAGACAATGAAGTACTAATCTGAAGAAACTCAACCTCCTTTTTTGTACCTCGCAACTATGCGAAGATAACTCTAGAAAAACTATTTTAACTGCTAGCAGTGATACTAAATGCTCACATTGTTTGACATGTTCATTGTACTGTAAACAGACACAAAGAATTTTTTGTATACCGAATTATGGGAAAACAAAAATGAAAGTAGCAAGAGCACAGTTAATAATTATCAAAAAAGAAAAGAAGGACAAAAATGGCAATCTTTTAAAAACTAAAAACCTCGTGTTGGCATCTTCAGGAAAATTTCTTCACCCCATGAAGGAAATCTCCCAAACTAAATCTAGAATAACTGAATTCCAAACATGTCTGGGGCGGGTAATCATAGTGTGTGCAATTAGTAGAGGTTCTTGTGCAAGGATGCTAACCCAGAGAATTCAGAGAAGGTGTCCTGACATGTCTGTTACAGTAAAAGATCTCCTGGCTTGCACTTGGCACCTGTAGTCATCATTATTTGGGATATCTTCTAACATCAGTTGTGCCAAATGCAGAATATATGGTGTTAACTCATTTGAAAAGCAAGAAACATAATCCCCAGCCACAATCCAGACTGCCTTCACAGAGTGACCTGTTGGTCTGAGAGCTGCATGTCCCTGCTTTCCCATCTCACCAGGAGTGCAGTAGGAGCTGCATGGAGCACTTTGCAGAGAGTATCTTGTAAACAGTTCTGAACACTTGTTTGTTCTGAACACTGGCTTTGAATGTTTGGGGTGGGAAATTAATGTGTCAGTAGCTGTGACAGCAGAAAACTCTGCACCTATTCCCAAGAGTAACTGTAGAGGAACTGAGACCACATCTTGAGGGCTTGACTCTGTCTTGAGTAAATAGTGTGGAACTACTGTACTGGCACATCCATACAAAGGTACTCATTTGCTGAAAGATAGTGTGTGTTAAAGGGCATGTGGTGAATCCATTTCATTCCTGTGCACAACTGCAGGATGTTTGTCTCACCAGGGTGTGTGTCCTTTTGATGGCAGTGTTTTAAACCTCATAACAACCATGATTTAATATGTTTTCGTCTGGCACTTACTTTTCTTCCTCTTTGATTAGGATGGGACTCGCGATATCTTTATTGATGGAGTGGTTGCTCGCAACAGAGCCCTGAACGGTGACATCGTGGTGGTGAAGCTGCTTCCCAGGGATCAGTGGAAGGTCAGTTCAGTATATCTTTGCTGTGATTTGCGAGAAAGAGCTTATTACAATTTTCATCACTAAACTTGTAGGGCCTGAGACAGACAACAGAGAGTTGCCTACAAATCAGATTAGCTAAATTGCAGTTTATGCTGCTGTTGATTAAAAGACTTTATTCATTACAATGTTTAGAAGAAGTGATACCTGAGGCGTTGAAACCTCATTCTTTGCATGGAATGGCCGTCATTATCACTCTAGGGGAAAGTCTGATGACAAGGCTGGTTCCAAGCACAGTTGTCAGAGGTGACTTTTGGTATCTGTTATTTAGCTGTCTTCATTCTGTGGTGTTGCATAGCTCTGTGTAGGCGTTAGCAATTGCTCATGTATTTGACAAGAGTTGTTCACAAAGCTTTTGTTATGATTAACTCTCTCTAATTTTTGGGTCCTCAGTCCATGAAAAGCTTATCTTGTCACAGCTCCAGATTTTGTGGTAATACCCTTCTTTACATGAATGAAGCATGTGTGAAATGACTGGAGCAATACAAATGTGGGACAGTTGCTTTCATTTTCATGTCTGAGAATTTCACTAAGATCACTGTCTGGGTTTTTTTGGTTCTTTCACTGGTGAAACTTCTTTCCCTGATCAGGCTTTGTCCTTCCAAATACTGGACAATTTTATCTTGTTTGCAGGTTTGCCTTTTAATGCCACTATGCAAGGGCAGTTCTTGCTCCTTTTCTCTAGTTGCTGGGAGATGGAAGCTACAGTCAGCAATTTTAACATGGGTTTTCACATGTAAGCATGCTGGAACCACCACAAATTGTTTTCCAAACACGGTTTTTGAATTCTTCTTGAGAGTTTAAAAACTGCTGTGTATCTTTTGGAAAAAAATAATAGTATGGATGTTTCCAGCAGGGTGGGGACTGGTCTGAACTGCTTTGGCCTGGTGCTTTTTGCTCAGTCTGGCTACCTTTTCTACCTGTCTTTGTTTGAAGTTATATGTTTTTAGACTTGCAAATGTGAGGTCTTCATTCTGGTCATTTGCTGAACCTTTTACCTATTCTGTTTAAATCTAGTAACAATTGAAACGGTGGTTTGAAACATGTTAGAACTTCTCTTCCTTTTAAGTATGCGTAAAATGAGTAAATGACTGGAGTATTTATTGTCACAAGTAAGTACAAAACTACCTAATACAAAAGGCAACCATAAGTGAGATCTAAGATATTACAGGTATATCCATTTACAAATAAATAAAATAAAAGAAAGAGGTCTGCTGCTATCTAAGTAACTTCTGAGAACCAGTTTTGAGGGTCAAAGCAAAATTTCTTTGATAGCTATTCAATATTCCAAGTTGGAGTTCACTAGAACTGTGTTGATAACTATGTGTTTTGATCACCAAATCCATGTATGTGGGTTATCCTTTGCATTAAACCATTCCATATGGATGGAAAAATGGAATAGTTTGGATGCGTAGATCCTTTGCCAGGACCTGCCAGCACAAGGGCTTCTTTGTAAGCTTGATAGAGGTTGGCTGAGCTGGAAGCTTTGTCTGCAGTTTTCCATTTGTGTCTGTCTCTAAACAAAGATAATGCCCCCCTCTCTCTCTTCTCTCTCTCTCTCTTGCTCTCTCTTCTATCCTCACACCTTCATATGTTCAGCAGTAATGATCTTTTATGAATACAAGAGGAAGGATTCAGAACGTTATACCTGTCCTGGGAAAATGCTGGAATAAATAGAACTGTTAGAGAAGTGGTATCTGACTGCAAGGAAGCCATTCAAAAGATTTGAGTGTTTTGTAATATGATTATGATTCTTCTGTGGTGAATTTAACCTTGCCAAATGAAGTAGCTGGAACATGCCAGTCGTGTTTTTCAGCCACACAGGTGCTGCCCTGTGTAGTCTCATTTTTTGTTTCTTGCCATCAGCAACTCAATCAGCAATGACATCCCTTTTCCCCTGCTCCCCAAATCTCTTGCTATGTGCTCATGTTTGTATTAGTTCTTTGGGAAAGTTGCCACTAAGTTGCACTGAAAGATACTGCCTTCTGCCAAGTAATTCATACTGATTAATGATAAACTGTCGCAACCTATTTTAGGTTTTTCCATTTGTTTAGTCTCATGCTGCTGCAAAGCTGCTACTTAAGTGTATTGGGGCTTTTCTCCTTCCCATTGGGCCTTTGGAACAAGCTGAAGAGCTTCAGTTATTTCTCTGAACAGTATAAATCAGATATATGGTATAACTGATGCTCTCAGAGGAGGCTTTACAGGCTCTGTACATATTGGTTTGTTAGGATTGAGATGTGTGATTGTTAGGATTGAGATGTGCTGATTATTTTTATGGTTCTCTATTCCCAACATACTACCCTGTGCTCCACTGAGAGCTGACCTGGGTTTTTTGCTGTTGAACCAGTTTCTTGCACAAGATAAGGCTGTTGTTCCAGCACCCTCGATGGCCTCTGGATGCTCTGGGGGAAGATCTTCCCATTGCTAGTGCAGGTGGTTCCTGTCATGGACCTTGTCCTGCAGTCACAGTGTATTGCTGTGTACTGTAGTGGTAGAACTTGACTTACTTGGATCCTCAGTTCAGTTTATGTGTGTAAATGGGAGGAAAAGGGAAAACCTGTGACTGGTAGCAAATTGCAGATTTTGGATAGAGAAGCCTGTGTGTTTGCTTGAGTTGCTGAGAGAATTAGGAGCTGCCCTGTCCCTGGTGAGTCGGTCATTGAAGGTGAAGTGCCTGTGGGGGAAAAGCCACCAGCTGGAGATCAGTTTCTTCAGAGATACAGTGTGTTCCACTGAGCTGTAATGGTGATACCCTACACACAGGTATAAATGCCACAGTGAAATGTAAGGGGATGGTGCAATACTCTGGATGTGTGGTTATACTTTATGTAATACCTTCTTGAGAGAGACAGCAATATTTTCTCTCTTCAGCCTTCTACTTCTTGGCTCAGTGGTGGGAAATTTATCAGGCTTGAATTTCTCAACATTGTGTCCTTCCCAGCATGTGCATCAATTGCTTGGATGAGCTACTGTGGTCCTCCCTGTGCTTATTCTGTCTGGTCTTAAAAGCTCTGTTTGTTCATGCATCCGCTGGGAGAGCTGTGGGCTGTTCAGCCATGATCAGTTTGTCAGTTCATCATTTTCTGTTACTATTAGTTCTGATCGAGAGCCAGCAATTTCAGTGTGACACCACAGACTTGAAGGGGAGACCTTCTGTCCCTGAAATTTGTTATCTTGCTCTCCTGAAGAAGGTGGCCATCGGCTTCCTGCCAGGCTTGAGTGGTGTACGTTACGGTGACCGCATTTGGAGGCTGTGTTTCAGAAGTTCCTCTCCTGTCCTCTTGTGTTACATCTTGGGAATATTGAGGTGCTATGGTAACTTTCAAATATTTAGCTTTTGCAAAGTAAGGTATTTGACTTAGGCTGTTTTTCCAGGTACTTAACCTTCTCTTAGCGAATGAAGTCAGAATATCGTTGCAGTTTGTAAGACTGTCTCCTGACTTCAAGCTGTAGGGCTTCCCTGAGTCTGTGCCTTTATCCTCTGGAAGAACACCACGATAAAAGATAGCCAGTGACAGGATTTACCTCAGTGCTTGTCAATTACTCTGATAAAGAAGAAAAATGGTGCTTTATTTCTTGACTGATTTTTCACTGCTTTGACTTCCACCCGTGGGCTCTTACTATATTTTATGGAGTTGTGCTTACATCAATTTCAGAATCTTCAATTATACAGTGGCATAATTACTGGAAGTCAAAGAAAATGTTGGTATTATGATTACAGCAATATTTCATAGGCTCATCAAGGAGGGAAGCAGTGTGTCAGTATAGAGGATAAACTTAACCTATCTTTCCTCACAGCCTCTTTTTGCTCTTTTACCGCCTGCTTAATTGCCAGACAGAATTTGTTTAATTTCAGGTATCTGTTTTGGTTTTTCTTGCAAGATGTAATTTCTTTGGTGGAAGGAAATAGCATAATAAGTCATTTGATATCACTTGGGGCTTGGATTCCTGGCCCAATCCCTGGTGCTTTTAGAGTAGTAGTTTATAACGTGGAATGTTTTTCATGACAACCGTCTCATGTATTGCATGCTACAGCTGAAATTTTAGTCTAAGTCTGAAAATAGTACCCAGACAAGGACTTGGTGCTGCCCAAAACTTGCAAAAAGAATTTTGGGGTCTAACTCCCCATTGCTTGCTACAATATGCCAGTGAGATCTCCAGTTTTGCATAAATATACTGTATATGTAGATGAAATAATGCCAGATTAACCTGCCAGTTTCTCAGAAATTAGTGTGAATCAATGCCTCTGTTGTTGTTGTTTTATGAAAAATTTCCTTATCAACTAAAAGTGCTTCTTGGCACAATTTCCAGTTCTTTTGATCTTGACAGAAGGTCTCTAAGGCTGAGGATATAGAGCTGTTCATTATGTACAGTGTGTGTTGCTGGATAGTAGGATAATGGGTCCAACATTTTAGTCACAAAATGCCCAATAGTGATTGAAATAATAATTCTTCATAGCTCTTGAAAGCACATGTTCTGTTCAACACTGAGCTGTCAGATGCAATACAGTGCAGCAGGAGATCTTGGAGCTGCCTCCTCTGAGCCATACATCACACATAGATATTTAAACACTTTCTGTACAGAAGACATAAAGTACAATTCACTTTTCCCAGCTGTGACTGTTGTTGGCATAATTACAAACAAATGTGAAGAAGGAACAATTTGATTTAAGCAGTCATCACAAATATCACCACGTAAAGTTTGAACAGAGCTACATATCCTGGCAAGTCACTGCCTCCAACTGTTGGTGAAAACCTATGAAGCACTAGCTATCCAGAGGGGATGCTAGCTTTGGATTTGCCCTGCTGAATAATAATTCATTTCAACCAAATTCTTCTGAGAGTCAATTTCTTCTCAAAATCTCACAGCTAATGTAAGGATAACAGTAACTCAGGAGGAGATGGGGTTCTTAGAGGGTTATCACAGCAATACTGTTTGAGTCTAACAATCAAGAATGTTGTTTGGAAACATTACATTCATAATAATAAGAAAAAAGTTCTGGAGAAGTCATTATTGAAATAGTAAGTGTTCTGGCCCACTAAAAACATTCAAGTGTAATTCATGATATTCAGGAGTAAAGTGGGAAGCCTAAGAAGCCAGCTAGGAATGTGTCCAGGAAAGCAGAGCTCTAGCAAATCTGAAAGGTTGATGGGTGCTGTAAGGAGGAAGGGTAGTTGTTTTGGTTTTTTAATTTGTTTTGCTGTAGGTTTACAGAGATGGCTGTAAGTTGATGGTCACACACAAGTGCGTGCATAGCCCTCCCCATCTTGGCAAATCCCCAAACCACAAATTGGTGGAATCTGGAAAAGCTTAGTTACATCCTAACTTTCTAATGGTGCCATTCTTTGGATGGCCACATGTTGTTCCATGTTGAGTCAGTGCTGGGTCTGATGGGCCTTCAATGTGAGCTGGCATGGTTCTTCCCAGGCTTTGCTTAGCTCCAAACTGACTGGGTAGGGAGTAGCAATGCAATAGATTGATAGCAAAAAAAGCTGAGAGAATGGGAAGTGCTGCTCACCAAGACATATGTGGCATTGCATTTGCTTTCTCGCAGATGTCGTTATCACATTTTGTTAATCAAATATCACTCAAAGTGAATCAACCAACATCTTAACACAGTCAGTTTTAATAGCAAGCACTGGCATGCTTTTTATGGTGTATAATGATATAATTACTCTAATGATCTGGATTCTGTGAGATTGCCATGACCCAGTGCTGCATTCAGCCTTGCCCCCCTCCGGCATGTGGAAAACAAGGAGGCAGAAATACCAGCTTTTTGGATGTTGCAAGCAACCTTGCCTTCCTGAGAAGGGCCTTTCCTGCCTCTGTCTCTCTGATTGTAAAGCCAAAACCAGGATTCCAAATAATAAAATCACAAGAAAGGTACAGTCCAGAGTTTTTGAACAGTCTAATATTCTTTTTATTCTTCCTCCTTCCGTGCTGGGTAAGAGTGATATTAAAAGGCAAATTGTTTGGTTAGGTAGGAAGACAAACTTCTTTTTATTGACTGTCTGCATCCTGTCCTACCAGCGCAGACAGAGTCACATTGCAGCTGTGGTTTGGCTGCACAAGCACAGAATAAGATAAAAATGTTACTCTTAGGTGAACAATTAAACATTAAATAATCATTCATTACATTTGCTCAGTTGTTACATCCCCAGTGTAATAATAGCAGATGGCGATGAGTTCAGGCTATGTGAGATACTGCTAAATTTCAGTGTGTGTTGCTCAAAGAGCTTCATCTTGCATGGAGGGAAGTGCTCTTGGGGCATCTGATCTTACTTTAGAAAAGGAGTCAAGCCAACATTTAATACCTGATGTCTGTTCCTGCTCACTACTTTTTTTCTTGGTCACATAAATATAATCTGGTACAGCAAATTGTTTCCTTTAACAACTAACTTTTCTTCAAGTGATTGTTTTAAACTCTGTTCTTCCAAGTCTTCTGTAAATATGCACACATCACAGTAGATTATTCTTAATCCAATCTCTTATATAACCACTATCATTTTGGACTTTTCTTAGTTCTTGGTTCCTGTGGAATTAGTATTTCTTAGAACTGTTTGGTTTTTGCCAGTTTGGAGACTTATTTGGTGATACCACATGAGTATTTGGAGCCTGCACCTTGTAAGAGTCAGGATACCTGTTGTTGTGATGGGGTTGGTTTTTGGAATGTCATGCACATTAAACTCACTTAACTTTTTATAAACGCTTTCTTGAGAGACTGTCCAGATTTTCTGTAGTCTGGGTTTCTTTCAGATCTGCATAATTAGGAATAAGTTTAAATCAAGTGTGCTGATACTAAAAGTCCCATCTGGCCTGAACGTGGTACAGTGAATGTCATGCTCTGGTTTTCTTTAAGGAGACTATGTTCCTAATTTAGCTTGATAGCTGGTGAAATGAAGAGCTACTGTGACATTAAAAACGTGATGATTTTTAGGTCCTGAGGTGAGGTGGTTTTGGATTGTATCCCTAATTCTGAAGAATAGGAAAAGTGCTACATATCTATTTGCATGTTTGCTCTTGTTATTGGCTGTCAGAGAAAAAGCAGTTGGCTACAGTATTTACATGTGGTCAAAGCTACTGAGGTTGGCTCATTAACTCTTTTCCCTTGTTTCCTTAACTCATGTTTGTTTTTCTTAAGGCCATAAATCAGAAGGACAAGGAATCTAAAATAGAGGTGATTTATGTAAGTGAAAAATTGCAGCAGCTGGAGGAGTGACAGGGATTTTTCTACAACAGGTTCTTTGGGGTAGGATGTGGGACCTCATTTATAACCACGTGGTTCTTGGAGATAAGAAGGATATTTGTCAGCGGGGATGGGAAGCATTAAATTTGTTGTTAGTAATTTGTAACCATCTAAGATAAAGGTGCCTGCAGTCTAATAGGTAGGTTTTGAGTCAGTTTGCTGCTGCTTCAGAGAGCTGGAATGGTTGTGCCTCCTGCCAAACACTGTTCCTGTGGCTTCCTCCAGATGAGGTGCAGCCATGTGGAGAAGATCTACTGGCCTCCTGCTCTCTCCTGTCCTGGTTTTGTGATGTTACTGGCTATGAGGGGAATGTCTCCTCACATTTCTGAAGGTTATGTCCTAACTGCTGTGCACATCACAACAACTGGGAATGAGTCTGGTCTTGGTGCACCATTATGCACTGCAAGCTGGTCAATGACTGATGTGCATCAATAGCAGTTTTCTTAACACTGCTGACATAGGAGGTCTTTCTTGCTTGCTATTTGGTATTATCCTTCAATATACAAATTGATGTCCTGGAACCTCTTACTGTGACAGTGTCTATTTTGCAGCATTTTGAAGAATTGCAACTGATACTTTCAATCAAGTTTCTTATCTAAGAGGTGCCACTCAAAATACTGAAAGATAAATTAAAATTCCTCCTGATAATCTTTTCCCACTGATTCCTCACAGCTTCAGGAGCTGTGGGCATGACATCATGTGCTCACTGATAAGACAGCTGGTGTGGGTTTTTGAAGGTCCCAAGTTCTACCTGCACTTTCCAGTTTTTATCCCAGCCTTAACTGCTTGGAGGCACTTTAAAACATACTGGTAATGATCTAAGAAAATACTGCAGGACAGAGCTGATGTGCTAACTCTGCTGAAACAGGCAGAATTTCCTTACTTTCTCCCTATTTTTATTTCTTTCTCACTGTTGGTTTATTTTTATTTTCTGTGTTCTGTCATATCAGGCAATATCTGCATCATGAAAGTAGGTCTGTCTGTGTT
Organism: Entomyzon cyanotis; assembly: GCA_024500445.1. NCBI lineage: Eukaryota > Metazoa > Chordata > Aves > Passeriformes > Meliphagidae > Entomyzon > Entomyzon cyanotis. Next base: position 15,591,391 of record JAKEPQ010000780.1, read on the forward strand.
GCTTATGAGTTTTTGAGGTTTCCAGTAAGCTATTGATTCATCCATCTTTCGCTGTGTCACCTCCTGGGGTTGAAGCATTTCTTTGTTTTTAGCTTTGTCTAAATTGTTTTGAAACAGAGCAGTGCCAAAACACATACTTTTAATTGAGCAGCTTTGGAAGTGTGAAAATGAAGACTTGGCATGATCTAATTAGTGCTTGTGTATTTTGGTCACTAAAAGTGACTGGTGAAGAATTCCCCAGACACGTTCTCTGTTCTGTCTGAAAAAATCCTGCAAAAAGTTGTATATCCTGCTTAGTTCTTGTTGGTGCTTGGAAGTCCTGACTGTTATGCTTTGCTAATTAGCTGCCAGAATGTCCTTCTCTTCTCAGTCTCCTTGCTTTTGGCTTGTTTGTTGGAATGAGCATTGGCTACTTTTATTGGCAAGCTCTATAGAAACTGGCATCTCTCTTCTTGTGTTCTCTTTATGTCCCTCATGGCGTAATGTTTGCCAGGTTGGTGCTGCCTGGGGAAAGTCCAAAGGACCTGTGTGAAGTGGAAGGAATATCTCAGCTGCTTCTCTTTCTTCCTGACCTAATGACTGTTCAGGGCGTGGGGAGTTCTGGTAAAAATCTCAAGGACAGTAGCTAGGCAACTCACCTCTGTGCCCTCCTTGAATTTTTTTCCAGTCAAGTACATTTCCTCCAGGTTTTATCACCCTTTTTGATGTCAGATTGCCTAGGTTGTTTTTTTTTCTTCTGTGTAGATCAGGTTTGCAGCTGTAGGCTCTTGCAGTAACTACAACTGCTGTGATGGTCTAGCTTAGGTTTAGACTTGTGGTTCTTCTCCCTTTGGTGTAAGGATGGGAGCTTATCCCTTGACAAGCATCCTCTCTAAAGGGTCTGTGAACAACAAATCTGAGCATAGTCCAGCTGTGTCTGACAATCCTGTGGGACCAATGCCCTGCACAGCCCGACTGCCTTGGGAGCAGCTCACTGCCCATTTGAACAGTTTCTTTCTTGCCCTGACCTTCAGGCTTGTGCCCTCGGCAGAGCAGTTTGGCAACTGCAGAGCTTTGCAATGCCTTTCCCTTCAGCCTTTGTCTTGCAGCTGTCCCTTAAATGTACAGCTGGATTGCTGGTGATAGAGATGCAGCTTTCTTGCAGTATCTCCATATTAGAGCAGCATTCAGAGGGAGTATCCTGTTGATCCCTTCTGGTGACTGTCCCCAGTTGTGTCACCCACCTGGGAGCAGAGTTGCTGCCTCCCGGGCTGCAGAGCTGCACAGCATCACCACTGGGGGAGAATAAACAGCTCATCTGGCTCTAGTTTATTTATCCAGCTGAGCAGGGTGCTGGTGCCATGAGTGGGTGCTGTGTTGGCAAGACATCTGGTGCCTGAGCTCCTCTTCAGGTCTGTGTTGTACCATATAGACATACCCAAGGTTAATGGATGGTCATTAGTTCAATCTGGTGTAATTTCATTGCTGTGCTTCATGCATAGTCTGAGCAGTGTTTTGACAGCATGGCATTACTTTACCTACTCTTCCTGGTTTGCCCTCCCCATATTCCTGAAGCTTTCTTTTAAATGGTTTATTCCTTTTCTTCTCTGCACAGTTGTTGAACTGTGGATGTAATATGTTTATCAGCTGAGATTCGTGTCTTGGAAACTTGATTTACCTTTTTATCTAATGCTTTATCACTAATGCATGGTAACGTTTCCTGGCAGGATATGCATTGTTAAAATTCGTTTGTAGGAACACAAAAAAAAAGCATAAAAGCGGATGGCTCCCCTTCTGTAAGGTTCAGAAGTTTTAAAGCAGCAAAGGAAAATGCTCTTCATGGTACCTGACATCAGTCCCACCATCCTACTTTCCCATGGGGTGACTCCTATCAGTGCTGAGATATAACGGAGCCCAAAGACTAGGTGTGGTGGCAGCTGTGGCTGTCAAGTAGAGGAAAAGCTGGGAGGGGAAGGCTGGCCTTGTCAGGGCAGTGTCTCCAGCTACTCAGTAATTTCCTATGAGCTGATTGAGACCTTGGGCAGACTTTTTGCTAACAAAACCACTGCCACATGTCAGAATTGTTTTTTTATTTTTCCCGCCATTGTCTTTTTGCCTCTGAAGGAGTCAGCATTATCCAGTGGTCACTTATCCAGCTCTCTGCCCTCTGTACCAGCAAAGCCACTCAAGCAAGTTAATAACATTGTTTTTTTGAGGATGAGTGGCACATCACTGCAGCAGCCAACTTCAGTGACATGGGAATGGTCCTGGGGCCTGAGGCTTGTCTTTGAGCAATTAGTTGCTATGATCACAAATAAACGGATAGACTGTGCTTCAGAGCTCCAGTTCCCAAGCACTGATTTCTGTTAAGTGCTTTGTGAAAGAAAGGAAAAAATAATCAAAAAATAATCTGCAGTTAAAGTAATCTCCTCTAACAATGTCTAATGCGTTCTGAGGACCAGTGCTTGAGGGAAGGGCGTTGTACAAAATGACAGACAGCAAAATATACATAGCTCTTTGTGCAGGGTTTTGAGGTATTAGGAAATAGAGCTCCCAACACTGGCACATCACCCTCTGATTAAACACTGTGGTTTTACCAGCTTAGGATTGATTACTTTAGAAAGCACTAAGTATTTGTCAAATACTCTTCCTTCGGATACTTGACATCCGGATCTTTTTGTCTTCATCGACTTGCCTCAACACCTCTGCTGCTCAGCAGTCTGGGTGTGCTCCCTCCTACCCCTCTTCCTGGCCCCAATGCCATGCCCTGCACTGTGCCTCAGCCTTAAATTCTTGCATAAAATAGCTGGTTGCACAGGTTGATCCATGTCGCTTGGGTGAGGTGAGGGACCAGGATGAGAGAAAATATTTGTCTCTAATAAGCAGCTCTGTGCCATTGAGTCTATGAAAGAAAACTCTTCCCCTTTGCAGATGTGAGGAGGGTGTAGCATGGTTCCTCTGTCCTGGCTAGCAAGACACCCCAGGAAAGGCTCTTTGTTTAAGGTCTGATCACCATTTCTAGTGTAAAATGTTTTTCCAGCTGAATCCATAGCTGGATGTACTTTACATTATAGGATTATGTTGCTAAAAAACAAATGATGAAAAACATCAACATTATATTTTAAATTTGCCTCTGGTGTTTCTTTATTAGTTGCTGCCACCTTTTAAAATTTTTCGGGTCTGTTTTTCAGAGTTAGTCAGAAGAGCATTGGAATAAATATCTTCCTGCCTGTGTTGTATCCCCTCAGCTCTGAAATGTAAAGTGGGCTTAGCAAAACCACTGCTCTTCCCCAAGATATGCCAGGGGAAGTTGCTTTATTTCTTTACCAGGAATAGGTAACCTTTTCTTCACAGTAAAAATATGCCTTCCCAAGCATTAAATATTTTTGATCCATGGTTGTGAAAAAAATTCTACCCCAAAAATTTCAGATTTTTCCAGACTTTTCCAGTTGGAAGTGGATACCTTTAGGATCTAGTAAATCATACAAGTGCACGTGACACTGTTGATATGATAGATGAGTGTGTTGGGCCAGTGATGGGGAAACTTCATCTTAAGCGGTTTGTTGGCATATCAGATGGGAATGAGCCACTCCCTGTGGAGGTGAAGAGTACTCTGGTATTTGTGTGGCAATTTTTGACTGTTCCAAAGAAACAAGAGTGGTTTAAATTCCTAAACAATGCATAATTACATGAACTGTAGTTGCTGTGTAAGGTTTCGAGCTAATATACTGTGCTAACTTACACTACTCAAAGTTCAGTGTTTTACCATTAAAGAAAACAAAGACCACTTTTTTTATTGGGAGGGCTGTGGCATGTTTTTTTCACAGTACCTCAGTTGCAATTTCCATATGTTTTATATGGCTTGCTGCAAATATACAGGTGAGAACAGTGTCTATAGTGAGACTAATTTGTGTATAAATTTACCTTGACTGCTAAATTCAAAGCACTATAACAGCTTTCTGTTTTTCTTTTAGGTCGGGTCTCAGTTCTTCTGGGGCTCATTGTTGAATACTCTTGGGAGTTTTGAAGCTGTTAAATGTCTGAGTTGCATCTTTCAATTACAAATTCATAGCTTTCTTCAGTGACATTTGAAGTGTAATTTGGTGGGAGCAGCTCATAAAGTCATGATGAGAGGATAAAATAAGATGCATACAATTGAATGGTGTGAGAAGTGAAACTGGTTTTCATCCAGTTTTTGAAGTACTGGCTTCATTTTTAACAAGCATAGACTAAAGGTTTGATAAATTAGGGGTGTATGGACTGTGTTAGGCAAATAAAGTAATATTCTGTTAAGGAATTATGAAAACCATTCATGTTGTAGAGCTTAGGTAGAACATTTTAATTGTACTCCTAGGACTCTGCAAAGTGCAGTGAAATAACTTCTGGGAGGTTTTCAGGCAACTTTACAATGTGGTCAAATTAGAAGGAAAATTATTAGTTAAGAACTGAGAACTTAGTTTTATTTTGGTGGAGTGCTGTTAATATTTTACAAGGAAGCAGGTTTGATCATGCACTTGGTGTGAAGTTTGTGTTGCCCATAGCCTTTGTTCTGCAGAAGCCTCTCTGGGAGGGTTTCAGTGTTCGAATCCCTCGGGGAAGGATGCCTTAGGTGGAGGTGCCTGGCAGTGTCTGCACATGGCTGGCAGCACAGGTGATTGCTGTGGGGTGGCATCCGGTCCCTCCCTGGAGCTGGAAGACTTGGTGTGAACTTGCTGGTTATCGATAACCTTTTGTATGTTTAACGAGACAAATCCTTCCGTTCAATTGTTTTGCTGTGAACAAACGCTTATCACCGGATGATTTTGTGTACCTCGTGTCCCTTTTGATTTGTTTTGGATCAGGAACTGTAAAAGCTGGTGTGTGGAAGGGGGTGTTGCAGGGATGAAGTAAGTATCCCCCAGCATATTAGAGTTGCTTAAGCACAAGAAATGCAGTTGTTCCCAGTGCCTTATGTGCAACCTCCTGGTGTCATTTGACTTCACCCAGTGCTGTGTAATTGCAGTAGGGGTTATAAAGTACTTTATTCCGCAGTCTGTGGGCGAGGATGGGCAAACTGAGGTGGGAGAGGGTGTGTATATTTCAACCCTTCACATCACTGATCTTCTTTCCTCTGTGATCTCCTTCATTTACTTTTTCTCTGCACATCCTCCATCCCTCATTGTCAGGACCCAGTGTAGCCAAACTGTGGAGGTGGAAGTGGTAACTTGTGTCCCAAATGGAGCAGTGGGATTTCAATTTGGATCCTCAGCAGCCTGAGAACAAACTGCTGTGTGAAGGTTTCTTTTCCGCATAATGGTGTTACAGTACAGGTGTAGCAGTGTACATGGTAAACCAGCAAATTAGCTTCAAGGGTCAACAGGTATTTCAAAACATGGCAGGGAATTTAAGAAGGTTTTAAGCAACAAGGAAGTGGAGGATTTAATGTTTTACTTGAGAGGGCATTAACTTGCTTTTCACCTTTCCTTAACTCTTGAGACAATGTGGATGCTTTGGGTACTAATAGCCTTAGACATGGTGCCTTGTCATGGATGGGTAGAATGGGAGCAGGAAGCGTAAAGTTTGCCATGTTAAAGCCAACAAATAAACTGCTTTTGCTGGTCAGAAAGCAAATGAAAGGGGTTTCCTAAAGCTGTGGACTGCCTGGGTAGGATCTGAGATTTTGCCCATCTTCCTTTTCTGTTTTATTAGCTAAGATGAATGGTGAGTCAGTGTAAGCTGTATGGTGTGTTTCATTATTAGAGACCTGTCAGAAGAGTTGGTTGATAATCTGGAGCATTTGGATTCAATGTGATAAAACTAATCATAACAAAGTACTTCAGTGCCTAACTTGAAGCTGTGAAGAAAATCCTGTTATCTTAAAAGTATGTGTATATGAAAGGGCTATTTTTTTCTTTCTAAGCAAGATAAACATAAACTCATTGGTGAGTTGCAGAGCAGCAGTACTGTTTCCAGAGGCTGCTTTCCAAACTTCCCTGAGATGAAGTGAAACTGAGATTTAGTGCTGTCACTTGTGGAGTTTCAAGAATATACTTCTCAAGACCTTTAAAGTTACATGGGAGAAATTGTTATGGAATCAGCTTATTTAATTTATATCTAAATAGTTATAATGAACATAAATTTACTTTCTTCATTTTTTGGAACAGCCTGCCTTTTTGCTGGGTGCTTTTTCCTTTTGTCAAGTTGCTTAAACAATTTATCATTAGCACATTTACTGTATTACAGTTTAACTTTGTAAATATTACTGAAATAACTTCTTCTAGGTAAGGAAAATTGTTAAATATCATCCCATACTTACTTTTACCCAGAGGGAAAGACTGAACAAGTGAAGATTGCTTTGAGTTCAGTTGCTCTGTATGAAGCAGCTTTGAATTTCCTGGGTTTGTTTAATGAACTTCTTAAAAGCCCAGTGTAGCTGCCTGTCTCAGATCCAATAATTGTACACAATGTACTGCAAGGGAGAGATAGTCCTTCCCTTTCTGGTTAAAAGGACTAGCAATCTGTCATTGTTGGTAATGAGTGTTTGCAGGTAGCACAGTCCAGATTTAGCATTTGAGCTGGCTTCCTTGTAAAGATTTGATTTCCTTGTTCTGTAATTTCCAGTTCTCAAGTGAGAGTTCTTGTTGGATGACTAACACATTTCGGCGGTGGTTAAGGCACTTTTGAAAACCCAATGTTTTTCATATATTACATATTTTATTAATGACATAAGCAGGTGTCAAGGCTAGTTCACAGTCACATGTTTTTGAGGCGTGCTTCTGAATTTTGCGATTCTCAGATTTATTTTGTAAGAGTGTTGAATGGGGTTAACACTTGATGCTGTTCTTCTTCCCCACGTGGCCCATTAGCACCTTGGCTTTGTAGCTCTTTAGTGTAACCAAGTGCATATTTTTTCTTGTATTTCTGCATTTTGTGTTTCAGTCTTTGCTGCATGTTTAAGAGATTTGGAAGTGTGCTCAGAATATTGAGAGGAATGTGTTGCTAAAGGTGAATCCTGATGCTTTCTGTTTGAGGTGTAACTCCTCTGGGCATGACACAGGAAGCTCATCACTGCTTTTGCATAGCGGTGAGATGGAGTTTGCTGCAGTGTAGAGCCATCCATTTCTTACTGGCACACAGAAGGTGTCCTGAGGCAGAGGGGAGAACTCAGGGCAAGTTGTAGAGCAGAGTTTGTCAGTGGGTCTGTATGGCTGTTGTGTGACTGAGCTGCTCGTGTTTAGTGGTGGGCTTCATCAGACTAAACCAAGACACGTAATTGACAAAACTGAATATAAAACCTGTATTACTAATATCTGGGAATGGCCAAGCTGTTAGGACTTGGAAGCGTGATTCAAAGATTTGCCAAGTTAGCCTGTGATGATCACTAGGAGAACAGTTTGCCTAGGAGAAGTGAGTTATAAAGTAATTCAAGACTTTCTAAAAAAAAACCTCTTGCACAATCAGCATTTAATGACCAAGGTGGTGGCTTTATGCTGCCATCATCAGTGTTTAAATCCCCAGTATTTTTATTTGCACCTGTTTTTACTGATCTCGTAATTGGCCACTGTTACAGAATGCATGTGGAATTTGGTTGAGAGAGCAACTTTTCTTTTCTTTTTGGATGGAATGCAAACTACCTATTGCAATAAAGTTTCTGTACTTGTGATTATGGCCACTGTCAGTATTTCCATTATAAATTTCTGGATTGTTTTAAAAAGGAGCTTAAAACTAAGTTGTAAAAATTTGTTCTTGGCAGAGAACTTGTGTACAACATCTCAGCTCAAGTAAGACTTTTTAATGAATTTTGAGAGAGGGAAGGAAAACCTGAACTGCTCTCTAAGTTGAGGTTACACAGGTGAAGTATACACTGAAATCTCTTGTTAACGAAACTCAGCTTGTAAGGAAGTAGCACAACAGAAACCCCCAGTGTTAGTCCCTTGTCCTGCATTACATTTTAAATTGAGTTATAACAATTGAGTGTAACTTTTGATTCATTCTGTGTAAAAGCTTTTGATAGAACAGCATTCATTGCCAGGCAGGAAAAACAGACCAGAGGGTACCTGGCGTCAAGAAGCAGGGAAGTCTGTAGTTGCCAGCCCTTCCCACCATGGGGAAAGGCTTTTTTATGGTAATGGTAAATCTATTTCTGAAGCAAAGCAGTAAAAATATGCCACTCCTATTTACTCCATTTTTCAGTGCTGCAGGAGATGCTCTGAGACCATGTTTAATCAATGTATATTTTCACTGGATTAAATAAACCTGAATATTGACGTCATGAAAATAAGCTGAGAAGCCTCGTGGTGAATGCTGATGCATTTTACTCTTCTAATAAACACTGCTTCAAAATTTAATGAAGCGTGCCATGTTGCTAAAGGTAAATGCAAACAAACTGAGCTACAGACTCTTCGCTTGAGGTGCTGCTGTTTAATGAGATTCATCACCAAGTAATGTGAGCAGATCCTGGTGACGCAAATGCCAGCAGTCATTCCCTGCCCCATTTCAGGAGGAAACCTGGTGATACTGATTGTTTTCACTAGAAGAAGAAAAAACACTGCAGCAGTATAAGTCCTCAGCAAAATGTCGAGCATCACTCACCTTTACTATGCCTTGGGAGCCTAGTTTGCTTTAACTTCTGTTAGGATGGGCTCCCTTCAAATGCAATCTCTGTGTAACCTTGTGCTCATCTATTCCCCCATTAATATGCTTTGTCTTTGATAGAAGTTTCCTAAAAGTTCTGTTGAGCATCCACAATGTTGTGTATGGATTGGTGAGGCACTTAGCATGGTGTCCCTGGTTCCCACTGGGGCAACTGAGCACAACTGACAAACAAATAACCCTGGGAAGGGTGCATTTTGTCAGATAGGGGTGTGTGGAACCTGTGCCTTCAGTGGGCATTTTTGTGCCTTCCAGCAGGAATAGATAGACTTACCAATTCCCTGGAGACAGACCAATGACCATGCTCTTGTGCTTTTCCTTCTAGAATGCCTTCTGTTGTGGCAGGATTTGTGCTCATTTTTAAAAAGAGATCAGTTCTTTGGTACTGTTGCTGTTGCGTATCAATGAAGCTGCGTAATAAAAAGTCACAGCAGAAGGGTTCTGGAGAACACCTTGAACTAGTTTCGCTGCTGGAGGCAAGTTCAGTGAAGAAGTTTTTATGAGAACTTTAAGGGTTTTTGTTATTATAATAGACAATTACCTTAACCTTTTAGAATTAGATAATTTAGTTCTAAACTAGTTGAAGCTTTGGTTTTAAATGTTTTGTCCAATGTATGAGCTAATTTTGGAAAGGCACAGATAACCAAATTGTCAAAAATTCTTATTAGCAAGTGCCTGAAACTTAGAAAGAGATAGCTATGCTAGTTATAACTGTGGAGTCATTCAGATTTTGCTTCTGTTTTGCTGTTCTAATGATATTTCCTGGTGTGATACAACTGAATGATGTCTCAGGTCTTCTTTAAATAGGAATTCAATAATTGCTCTATTTAGTGATGAGCTTATTTTTGTGTGTAGAAATAAGAATTTTTTTTAAACAACAGAATAAGTGATGTTTTGTTTCTGGAGCTGTGTGACATTTGTTTCTATTCTGTCTTGATTTCAAGCAGCAGCTGTAAATAAACTAATGCTAGTGTTTGATTTTGTGAGTTTCTGCTGTGAAATCTACAGTTCTGAAACCCTGAACATGGTTTGTTGTTAAGCCCTTGGTCCCTGGGTGGGAAGAAGAGGGAAAGCTTCCCTCTGTTCATAGAAAGCTAACTGATGTGTTATTGTTTCTGATAAGACCTCACGAGTTAAGTAATGCTTTGAAGTATTTGAAAACATTAATCCTCACATATGCATGTAAACCAAATATCATCCCCATTTTCTGAGTGGAGAAATACTCCCCTCACTTTCTCCTGGGACGCCTGCCTCCCACAACTGCCTTGATCTGTTTTTCTTTGGCATGCTCTTCTTTAATACTGATGGAGCAGAGCAACCTAAAATACTTAATAAATACTTAATATATGAAAATTGTTCAGGTATTTGTGTTTGTTGCCTTACCACATGTGCATGCTTTGCTATTTTCAGCCTTCTTTTAACACCTGGACTTTGCTTTGCCAGCTGTGTGAAATGCAGGTGTAGTATCTTCAGGACAGAGTGTGCAGGTCTGCCTAGCACAGTGCCAAGTGCTGCAAACTGGGCAACTCAGCTTGCATGACTTCCCAAAAGTCATGGGCAACTGAGAGCAGGATTACTTTCCTTATGCACTTTGTTAGGAACTTGTTGAAAGTCTAAGATAGATATGGTAGCCTGGGATTTCCTGGCTGTAATAGTGATTTAACACAAAGTCAGTCCCACCTGCACTTTCTAACTAGGCATTCAGGGACTCCTTGACCAAGTGAATGGATTTGTAGCAGTTTTAGGTCACAGGTGAGCCTTCCCAGTTTGATAACCCAGCCGGTGTATTTGCAGGAATTTTTGAGCAAAATTGTGCTGCTGTCATCTCCCTCTTGTCTTGCACAGTCACTTGGTGCTGTGTGTTGCAGTGAGATTCTGTCCAGGGGTCAGAATTTGCTGATATCAAGTTCAAGTCAAGTGAAGGAGTGCATTTGCCTCACAGCTTGTCTTCTCTTCAGAAAAGGCTTTAAGGGACACAGAAAGGTCTCAATAGTTGAGGAAGCTGTTCTCTTTTACTCCCCAATGAATCATCTGTTTTTCTTTTCCTCCGCTTACCGTGCTTGCCGGGATTATCTCCTCCGGTTCCTTTCCTCTCTGGGTGGTCCTCTTCAGCCTGGCTATCCCTGTTCTGCCACAGCTTCCCCTGAGCACAAATCCTTTCCAGCCTGTCCTGAGGTGATGGGGAAGGTACTGAATTCTTGGTGGTCTTGGGATGCACAACTGGAAGTGGTGGCAGTGCTGTGTGGCAAAACACAGGTAACTCAGTAGTTATGTCTCAATCCATTTCCCCGAGGATGGAGCTGCTCATAGTTAAAACCACTCTGTCAGATGGTACCTGCTGGCTCCTGTATGGAAAATGTAGTGTGAAAGTGGATTTCCAGTCTTCTGTTGCTAAAAGTTTCCTGGAATGTGTCTCTATCACCTGTTATCAAATTCCCTTACATTCACACCAAACCATGACTATTTGCAAAGGAAGCACTGGGTGGTTTTGTGCAGGTGACTTTAACAGTATTGTGCTGGCGTTGGGGGAGGCTGTTATTCTTGGTTGGAGCCATATTTTAACGTAACTGAAATCTAATTTAGAAATTAATGTGGATGTCAGTTTCCCTGGTGTGACATGGTTAAGACCATAGCTGCAGGAACTAATTTTGCTGAGCTGTTTTTGTGGGGTTGACAGGCATAGTGGGATGCACTCAGCCCAGAGCAGCTGCATTTTGCTTTCCATATCCTCAAAGGAGCCGGGGAACACAAAACAAACACAAGAATGTTCCTGCAGAAAATAAAAAGAAATAAAGACGGGGTAGTCCAGCAGTTGACTGAATGCAGCCATGAAGATGGATGACTGGAAGGGCCAAGGAGTGAAGAACTATTTGAAGCACTCCTAGAGTGGGAGTCTCAGTGACGCTTCAGCGATGACTTATTTAGGTTCCTGATGCTCTTATCCCACTGTGTGAATAAATAAGCAGACCCGGGCTGATGGAAGACACCAGTCAAAGGAAGTTCCCACTGGGACATACATAGTCTGAAAACTTCCATAAATTGTTCTGTAATATGACAGTTTCCAATTATGGGTTTTCATAATAAGAAGCTCACTGGCAACCAGTAATGCAAGTTAACTGTGGAAATTTCTATTGTTTTTCTTGGCCCCTGTGCACTTCCTGGACAGTGTGTGTTTTGTCCTACATGTCCCATTCTGGTTTTTGAAAGTGTGTCACAAAATGTGTGGGGCTGAGGCCCCGGGAGCTGGCACTTGGAGCTCAATCAAAAGGAACAAAAATTGCAAGTGAGGGGCTTAAGGTATGAGCCCCAACATGCAGATGTTGATTTGTTTGTTTCCTGCCTTGATGAGTTAAAGTGTTGATTACCAGTGAGAGATTTTTTTAGACACATGGGAAATAATTTTTATACAGTTCTGAAGAAAGCTTCAAACCCTTGGGAGGTATAGGTATGCAAATATCTTGGATAGCCCTTCCAGTACTTTTTGATTAGTTTGCATTGTCAGCCCACTTTCTTCTTACGGGCACGTGCGGGTGCAGGCTTGTTTGGTTTGTGAAATGTTGAATAATCTTCAAAGAGTATCATTGTTTCCAGGAAATATGTTTTTCATACATGCTTGTATTGTTAAAAAAAAAAAAAAAGAAAGACAGTAATGGATAATACTTTGGTTTGTGCAAGCCAACGGTGTGGATTTGCTTGGCATTGCAGCTTTCAAATGATACACACTCAGCAAAGTAGATTCTTTTCTGATTACATGCAGGCACTGTGTAATTATTACATCTTTTAAAATATGTATTGATTCATGGTATTGTCTTGAAGTTGCAAATGATCCAAAAGCCTGTCTGCTTCTTTAGATCAGATGCAAGCTGGGTATCTTTTTGCAGTAGTTTGCTGAAAATGCAGGGATTTCGGAAAAATCATACATTTGAAGATGTAACCTTGTGTTGCTCTCTTCTTCTAAGCCACCCCTCTTGACTGATTTATTCTAGGGACTGTGCATCATAGGTTTTGTCCTGGCACCCATTCCTGTAGTGTTGCAGTGCCTGTGCACATTACCAGAAAAAGATGGCTGGGAGACAGTTTAAAAAAAAAAAAAAAGTTAAACCAAAAAGAAAAGAAAAGAACACACACAAAAGAAAAGAAAACCAGTTCCAGTTAGTACAAAGGGTTTTGCTGCTGGTGTGGATGGGGCATAATTTGATTTAAATGACTTTTGAAAAACAGTTCTCAAAATTGTTCCATGCATTTTCTTCCTGGCTACTGTTGAAAATATGGAGCTGAATATTTTCTGTGATGTTTCAAACCAATATGTTCTGGCAACCTCAGAGCTGGGCCCTGTGCATTACACTCTCGTTTCCAGTTCGCTGTGGCCTGGAGTGCAACACAGAGCTCATGAGATGCACCAAAGTGGGAGGTCTTGTGAGGAGCAGGCAATACAAAGACCCAAGGTACAAGGAACATTTTGCTGGGGTCCAGCAGGGAGGCTGCCAATTTTAAGGGCTTCTTTTATGAAAAGAATTTGCTGGTAGGAGATGGAGAAGCTGCGTGTGCCTCTTTGAATTTTGTGAATTTGCAGGGCAAGGTTGATTCCTGGGTGTTGTTAAAGGCTGGGTGCTGAGCTGAATCTTTTGCACTTCCCTGGGGTCAGACTTTTCTCACTTGAGATATTTGCTGTATAGATGATGGGCTATGGCTAAGGATTCATCAGTGCTTTAAGTGTGACATCTAGTTGTATAGAATAGCATGTGGGTTGGGAAGCTGGGAGATGAGGTGTTTGCTGTATCACTTCTGCTCCAGGGACTTCTGTGCCTTTTGGAATGTGTGTGGGAAGGTCAGTGCAATAACAGTAAGTATTCTGAAAACAGAGGCTGGTTTCTCAGCATTAAATCAAATCCCGGGGGTGGCAGCAGGAGTGGAAAGTGTGGAACAAGTTTGTTGATCTGCCTATAGAATACACAGCTCTTTGGGAGGGACTCCCAACAGCTCTCTGGGTTGGCTTGCCTGCAGAGGAGATGGTACAGCGTTCCCTGCTAGGGAATCAAGGACATTGTCCTTCCCCACTTCTCTAACACCATTACCCTCAGCAGTGGTTGATCCACGACACATGGGGAACCTGTGCTTTGCAGGGACAGCTACTTATGACAACCTTTTGTTGCTTCTCAGCAGTTGTTAGAGAGTACAAAAGGCAGGAGAGTACAGATGGAGCTGTTTATCCTGTTGGAAGAACCAGATGAAATGGACCTGAGGAAACATGGTCCTGATCCTAGGACTGTGTATCCTACAGGCAGCGGAGCAAGAGCCAGACTTGGGAAAGAGGAGTGGCAGGAAGGGGGTGAAGGCAGAAGTAGACTTGAGGAGAGACAGGGGCAGAGGCAACTGTCTCCTGGTCTGTGATAATGAGGTGTAGATAAACATGTTTGGAAGCAGACAGTAGGTGTGGGATGAGGGCCAGGGCAACGGGAATGGGGAGCTTTCAGAGGCAAATGACAGGTCAGAGACCAGATAGGGAGTGGAAATACACAGTGAGGAGACAGTTCTTGTTTTGGCTTTGGGATTTAGAAAGGTCAGTCTTGAGAATTTTCCCTGTTGATGCCTTTCCACTTGTTTTTCTGGTGATTTGTGCAAGATAGGAGGAGAAGAACTTCAGATGGACTTGGAGGGAGCACGCTGTAACCTGGATTGCTCAGGTACAGCCTGAAGCACAGAGAGATGAGTGAACAGCTCAGGAATGAGGTTTATTGATAGAAGCAGAATGAAGTAGTGAGTTGAGGTGGCTGTTTGGAGATATGGGGTGTTTTTTTCTGCAGTTAATTCTGTTTCTTGTGCAGCTGCCTGACAAGCCTGGATGTAGGGTTGTCTGCTCAAGTTGGACTAAATGTGGATGCTCAGTCTGATTATTTTAATTAACTCTGCAGTAAAAACTCACTTTGCAGATTAATCTGAGCAGAGCAGTTGCAGGATTCTGGGGAGGGCAGGCAAGATGGCTTTGGGAATTCGACAGGTTTCATGGCCATACTGCAGATCTGCCTCTACATTTTGTTTTCAAAACACAGGCCTTAGATTTCATTTGTTTCTCTCCCACTTCTCAGCCACTGCAGTGGGTGCAAGTCAGAGCAGATGCTGAAAAGTCACTGTTTCCGAGAAGCCTTTGTGTACTCAGATCATTTACCCTTTGAATCCACAAGCAGGATGGTATTGTAGTGGCTGCTGCATCAAAACTCTGTGTGACATCTGGGAACAACAGAGTCCATTGGGGAAGAGCAAGTAGTCTTTTCCTAATCAGGAGGGAGAGATTTTAATATGGATGTTTGTATGATTATTGCATTCAATGTGATGTCTGAAATGTAAACTATAATGTGCTGTTAATCTAAAATAGCTATCCTGGGGGCTGTTAGCAAGTGTTTCTAGTGATTTAGAATTAAAAGATTGTAAAAGAAAAAAAATCCAACCACAAACCACAACAAAACCCCTCTGTGTAACATTATTGTTATTTCAAAAGTACTGCCATAACTGCTCCTACTGAGACTAGTCACCTTTACTGAGTTGTTGTCTTGCCAGAGCTGTTTGGCATGTGTGGGATTATGAAAAAAAGGAAGGGTGCTTGGGACAGGTGCTTCTTTTCCTGTAAGTGCCATCCTTTCTTTATCCAAGAAGCAGCTAGAGTGAGCCAGCCTTTGGTTACTCTTTTCAGAAAAGCAAAGCTCTTCCTCACAATATTTATGGTAGCTTGGCTCTAGTATGTATGTATGAGCTGTGACAGCATCCTCCATTAGCCAGGCTTTGTTCTTACTCCCTCATGAGGGAACATTAGGAACCAGCTTTTAAGTGAAGCCTGTTTAATATGGCAAAAGCTGGGAGACGAATAGATGCAGGTGTTCACAGCACTGGTATGAAATGTGGTGTTTGTATTAGTGTTGTGGTAGCAACGGTCCTTTTAACGAGGGGATGGTAATTTGGTCCAAAGCCCCTGTTTTCAGCTGCCCTCCTTTTGAAATAACTGCTTGCAACCTGTTTATGAGACTTGTTGCTTAACTAAGGCTCAGCTGCAGAGAGGACCAACAGCTTTGACCTAAACTTTGTCTCCCTACACAGTACTGAGAATAATGACTTGTTTGGCTAAAGCAAAACTTATGTATGGCTAAAGCAGAACTTGTGTTTGATCAAAGTATTTTTCAGAAGAAAGGCATCTTACCTTGGTTTGCAAACCAGAAGGTAGGCTTGAGCTAACACTTGTTTCCCTTCTAGCTGTTCCCAAATTCAGTCCTCCCTGTTTGATGTGAGTTTTTTGTGTGCTGTGAACCTTCTTCAGCTCCTACTCGCTGGTGAATCAACTGCACCTTTCTGTACAAGCACAAGGAGCCTCTTTGTGCATCATCTGTCTGCCCCAGTGAAGAGGGTTACCACTAATGGCTTGTCACTTCTAAAAATCTTTTGGGCAGGATACACATTCTGAGTTTGAGTACTCATGAGGAGACACTTTACTGGATTGTGACTGACTTCTGTAGAAAAGGTGTTGACATTTATAATTTCTATTCTTCCTCAGTATCCTTATAGAAATACTCTTTTTAATACCAGCATTTTGAGTGAGATGAAGAATTTAATTTTTATTGAATCTGTGTCCAAAACAGCTGTAGTGAAAATGATTCTGTCTTCTTATCTGCCAGATGCTTTCAGTGAGGGAGGTATCTTTGCACAAGGTTTCATTGAAAGCAGTGACCTTATGTGGAAAGTTTTCAGCAGTTTTTCGCCATGCAAGGTGCATTTATCCAGCTGTGTCTAGACCAGCAGTCATCCATGTTTCTTCTTCAGGTCTATGAGGATTCATGGATTGCTTGTAAGGATCAGAGAAGAATAAGAAAAAAAAGCAAACCTGTTAGTGTCAAGCTTAAACACTTTGGGGGCTTGGAGCATTCATTGGAAAAAGCCTGGGGGTTAGTAGCTCAAAGATCATTGAAAATCACTAGTCAAGTTCAGCAGTTTGAGATTACAGGCACTGAGGAGGCAGCAGCAAAAACTCTATACCTGATCTGAGACTAAACAGGCTTGGGCTTTGTTCTTGTGTGGAGATTTAGGTGGAGAGTCTGTGCAAAGCTTGGATCTAACAGGACAGATATGAGATCGGTTCTGGCAGAGAAGGCCATTTCTTCTGTAGCACAGGAGGTAACCCCTGTGCTTTCAGATGCACAGATTCCCAGTTCAGTTTTCTGTTGGAATAAATTCCTCCTGAGTATGGACAATGGGTCATTCAATGGCTACTTCAAGGCTGGGCTGGATGCTCTGCTCTCTGGATTGTACAGGTCCATGCCAGGATGTTCTTGCCCACTTGCTATTTTTTATTATATTTATGGTTGAAATGGGATTTTCATTCAAAGATCTTATGTTCTGTCAGCTATGACTTTACAAACTAAACCAGTCATTGTGGGGCAGAAACCTGATGCTTGTTCAGTGTTAGATGTCTGTTACAAGCTGGAAGAAAACTTACCTGAACACTATCTTCAGGATCAGACATTCAAAAGAACAACTGACTTTCATAAAAATACTTATTAAAACTTAAAAAAAAATATTATTAAAGAGCATATAAAAATAACAACTGTAATGTTGACATTTTACTTTCCAGATCAGGAAGTTAAGGTCCTTTAAGGGGCTTTAATGATGCATCCTGGAATGTTTTCATGTTGGTGGGGCCACATATTTCATGCATATGCAGCAAGGGGGAATCCCATTTTTCTAGGTCCATGCAGGGTCAGCTGCATTGGCAGGGAATGGGACTCTGTACTGCACACATGGCTACATGATAGACTGAGCCAATTGTGTATTTGCTTTGCTCTGTGTCTGTGATCAGAACTGACCCATTCTAGCTGTGTGCATTATGCCATGGATAAGATACAGTAATGTAAGGAGAAACAGGAGAGTGCAATATCATCAGATTCTTGAGTCTGAGATGCTACTTGTAAAAAATGCTTAATATGTCATGGCTGGATTTTCTGCTACTCATAGACAGAGGGATCCTGCTCTTTGGAATCTGTGTGATGAGCTCATGTTGGCCAGCACCTCTGATCATCTTAAATGGAGTAAT
This sequence comes from Entomyzon cyanotis, assembly GCA_024500445.1. Taxonomy (NCBI): domain Eukaryota; kingdom Metazoa; phylum Chordata; class Aves; order Passeriformes; family Meliphagidae; genus Entomyzon; species Entomyzon cyanotis. The sequence continues at coordinate 15,609,074 of JAKEPQ010000780.1, forward strand.
TGTATCCACTGAGTGCCCAATTTTGTAGTCTTATGCAGCTTTCTAGTCTTGTGATGTACAGCTTCCCTAAATTTTTGGTGTGGTATGAGAAATTTTGGGTGAAATTCCCTTCTCTGTTATGTATGAGATCAGCCTAAATGATCTGTCTTGGCCTTAAAAAGAAAACAAATCCTATCACCCAAGCTTGACAGCATCTGGACATTTTGCTGATTTACTCTGTGTGGAGGTCATGATTTTGTGGACTCTGGAAAACTTTACTTTAAAATCCTTTTGCAAATCCATAGGGAAATGTGTGACTGGGGATTTAGGTAGTCACAGCTGGAGTATCGTGCTGCTGGTGGCAGCAGTGTGTGTCCTCTAGCTTGGGGGAAGCACAGCGATTTTAGCACAGAGCATTTAAAATGAAATCTGTATCTGCTGCCTTCTTTAATACCACATAAACTCTTCAAGCATAACCTTTCCACTGCTGCATCTTTAGAGAAGCGTTTCCTGTCACAAGATACATTTGATATTTGGTGCTTTCCATATAGGAAACATACTAATTTAGGACATGAAACGCATCTCACACTCTCCAAAGAACGACTGGGAGAGAAAAAAATGCAGGCAAAACTTGAAGTGGTTGAAGAAAATGAACTCCTGCTGCAGTTGCACACTTGCACACATCTGGTGCAATTGAAATTTAAGAGCTGAATACATCCACATCTGACCATGGTAGGGTCCAAACATTACTGTTGACACTGGTTTTCTTTTTGGATAGGTACACTGGCAGAGTCACTAGCGTGTGGAGCCTTGTCAGCTCTGTAATCTAATAGACTGTTCTTGCCCAGACCATTGTGTGTCAGTATTTTATGTACCAAATGTAGCCAGGTTTAATAATCAACCATTTTCCCACCTGCTGCCAAACTTTTCCCCTTTTTTGTCACAATTTAATGTTTGAGTCAAAATCTGCTATGGTAACAAATGATATTCATGTTAAAAAATGAAAATAAAGATGGAAAGAAGAGTCACAAAAGGTAACAAGAGTTCAAAGCAATGCCATTTGAGTTTTTTATTTTTAAAGACTTGAATTCAGCCCCATTTTAAAATTGATTTTATTTTTATTATGTATTGTGAAAGCATTACAAAGAAATGGATACTGCTTGAAAGCATGACTGTAGCTCTGTGTATGTAAAGCTGTGAAAGTATTCCCTGTACAGGTCTGATTTGATCTATTTGCTTTTTAGTTACTAAAGAATAATTTGTGGAGCTTTTTGACTTACATTTTCTCATTTGAAACAGTTGCCTACAGGTAGCACCTGTTGGGGTTATTTATGTTTATTTCTAGCAACTACATAGATCATATAAAGTATGTTACCAAAAAGTTGTTTTTCTTGTTTTATTGCATTTTTTAAAGGGCCCTTCAATTGCCTTGCTGGTGGCATGAGTTGCTGCTTCATGTACTGGGTTATGATGCTGAGGACTGGGGACCTTGGAGGAGCATCTCCGGGGACTTACCTGCCTGGCAAACACCAGCCCCAGCTGGAGGGGAGCTCAGTCACCGGGAGGGCATTGGAGTGGAGTCACCCAGTATCTTTGTGATTTTAATGTTTAGTAGGTTATTTCTTATTCTGTACTGATTTTCATCTCACTCTGAAGTACCATAGGTTGAGTGAAGCATTAACATTTTTGAAAAGTGAATCTACGTTCATTGGATCCAGGTTCTCCAGCTGTGTAGGTGTTTGCAGCTCACTGTTGGTTACATGAAGGATGCTGGTAAAGGCTTGTGTGTCCAAGGTATCAACCACTTTGGTCATTATATCCTCAGCTGGAGCAGTTTCTGCCCCTGTCACATGCAATGAGGGGTGACACCCCAGGCCTGGTGTCTGCTTCACTGGGACTTGGGCTCTTCTTCAGTAATTCGATTTGAGGATTTGTATAAGTAATGGCAATAATTGATTACCCTGAACAAAAATACACAGCCTAAAATAAATGTAAAGCTTGGTGCCTTACCAAGCTACCACAGTGCGGTTCTTCCACTGGTCACAGGGCACCATGTTCTCTAATCTGTCCTTTTTCAGTCTGTTCCTAAATGTGTGGAGGAGCTTTGACATGATCCCAGCATTCACTAGAACTGCTTAAGTTTTGGGAGGTCCCAGCATGATTAGTGTGTCTTGGTGAACAATGGTCTAAGCAACTCATTAAATTGTAGTGTACCCTCCTCCCTGCCTGTGTTTACTCCTAACTTCTGCGGAGCTGATTAGAGGCTTGGCAGGAACTGTATGGTTATGCTCTAGATACACTTTGGATACATTATTGTCACAGTTGAGCTATTGCAAAAGCTATGCCGTTCCAGTCTTTATCCTACTGAGGTACCTCTTTCGATTGTGCAATATCTGTGGCTAATTACATGGCAATTGCAGTGTGCCACCAGCCACCCACAATTCATTGTCAGCTCCTTGGGGATGCAAATGAAAAAGGAAAGATAATGTTTTCTTTCTTCAGTCCAGTGATTTAGCTTGCCTCTGTTTTTTTAATCCCCTGCTCCTTCAGGTAATAAAGCCAGATGGTAGTGACAAAGAAACAGAAGTCACACATGAATCAGATGTCCCTGAGGGTATGTCGGGGACTTGCATTCCACAAGAGGCAGCGAAAGGCGACGCTCAAAGTCCGGATGTCATTATAGAAGCTCAGTTTGATGATAATGATGCAGAGCATGGAGAAGACCACTTGCAGGATATGTTAACTGATGACATTAAGAAACTTTCCCTGGATACTGGTGAAAAGGGTGAGTAGATCAGATTGCTGATTTAGACCTTTATTTGAGCAAACTATTGAAGTGTTACGTGGTTGCCTTGCTTTGCTGTGAGATATAAAATACAGGCATAAAAGCTTAATGCCTTATCACTTCTATCCCTTTCTGCTAAACTGTCTTCATGGTTTTGAATGGATATTAATGGCTGGGGTTTATGTAGTTTTGATTGGTGCAAAGTAAAGCTGTGAAACAGAAGTCACACCTTTAGATTTGCAATTCTCAGGGCTGTCTGGGGACTGCTGGTTGCTGCTTAATTCAAGATGCTGCTTTAGCGGTTTCCCTCCTTGCAGCTTGGCTAGCCAATCTGTGTGTCTCAGTTTGGGGATAAGAATATATTTCCTTGGGGGCAGTTAAGTTTGTTGCTGTTTTCAAACAGTTGAGTTATGAGCAACTTAAAGATTTGGTCCGTTTAAAAAGAAAATTGCACTAAAACCTAAAGCCAATTATGCGATCTGTTTTGAAGGCAAACCTATTTTATTCTGAATCTGAATTCCTTCCGAGCCATCAAGTGTTGCTTAGGGCAAAATAACATAGGTTCCCCTGTCCCAAAACTAATGCTTATGCAGCTCTTTGCATGTCCTTTCTAGTACTAAATCCCTTCCTGAAGAGCTGTGTGTTGAAAGGATTCTGACAATTGGCACATTTAACATGTGCCTTCAGCTGCTCATGAAAGATTTGCTGGGACAGATTCTGGTGTGTTCCTGTTGTTTGCCCCAGTTGTCCAAAAAAGATGGCAGTAACTCAGTACCTAAGTGGTTGTTGGACTCTGACAAATCTTGGTGGGGGTTGTAAAGCTGTCCTATTTAATACCTTGTGTTTTCCTGAGATGCTGCTTTTGAAGATGCATGGACTCCTGCCTGTACTGTTGGTAGACTTCCATTTTTCAGACCCATCTGTTAATGATACAGGAAATAATATTTGAATGGAAGTGTTGCAGTATTTATGACAAATCATTGGTTTCACCTCATGAATGGAGCTGCCACCTTACCAGTTTGTGATGCTATTTCCTTCTGGGTATCTCCACTGTTGAGTTCCTGCCAAGGCATGTGAACCAACTCATATCTTGTTCTGTTCCTTTCCAGGATACAGCTTGATTTGGGAGTTACTCATCTTGACTGTGGAGGTTTCACACAGGTGGTTTTTTAACCCCAGCTGTTTTACAGTCTATTGCAGCTGCCCACCATTGGTCTACTTTGACTCAACAATTCTCCTGAGTCATGTGTTGTGTCTGTTGCATCTTTATTGCTTCTGATAGCAATGTCAAATTAAACGTTGGAGAAATGCATTCTAGTTTGATACCAGCATCTAAAATAAATACAGGCTTGAGCCAGTATTTTACTTTAGTTGTGTGACTGCTTTAGTTTAAAGAGTTGATGAGAGGTTTTTTTTTTGTGCATCATAGTTCCTTGAGATGCTCTGGAGTGACCTGTGTTGGAGGTTATCAAGTCATCTCTCAAAATCTGTGCCATCTGTGTAGGTTTTGCCATTGATTCTATCTTTGGAGAATATTTGTAGGACAAATGTGAGATCAGCTTATTGTCTGCACAGTTGAAATCCGACTTTTCCACTGCAGTTGCCTATGCCAACTGTTTTCTTTTGTTTTCAAGGCCTTTCAGTGTTCATCCTTAATAAGCCTTATGGCTGGTGTGGATGTGCCAGTTAGATTTCTGCTGAGTTTCTATTTTGCTATCACCTCTTTTAATGCTTGCTTCAGCTTCTTTGGCCATATAACCCATATGGAGTTTTCCCTACTTTCTTCTTTCTCTGCTTTTTAATGCCCTCCCTTTTTTATACATATAAAGTTTACGATGCTGCTTTTTCTGAAGGTGTTTTTGAGTAGTTGATGATTGCTTTGGCTTGTTTCCTGTCCTTCATACAATTTCTCATATCATCACTTATCCAGATTTTAAGTCTCGCCTGGAAAACAGCTATAGTTATTCTAGCATCACTGATAACTGTAGCAAAAAAAAAAGAAAAAATCCTGCCAAATTCAGCCTTCACAGGTGTGGCTCAAAATGCTTTTTTAAAAGCACCAAACATACACTTTTTCAAGGCAGAACTTAACCTTAGACGGTAAAATCCTCTGGACTTCTGAGGCTATCCACTGGAACATGGTGCTAGCATCAGAGGCAGAGAGTGTTGGAGGGTTGGGCTGTGGTGAGTGGAGGTGCCTTTTCCTGAGTAACGTGGGCCTCTCCTGGGAGAGCTGCTTGGCTGGTGCTGTCAGTAGAACTTTCTGCATGTGAGCCTTTTCTTTCATGTTACATCCCTTCTGCTGGAGTCAGCTGCTGCAGCAAAACAGAGAGGTGGATGGAAGTTGGGATTCAAAGGGGGGGGATATCTTCCTGACCCACCAAACCCAGTGTTTTACTTGCTTTCCCTGAGAGCACTGCTTTGCAGGGTTTATCACGCAGCCCCATTGCATGGCCTTATGCACAGAAGGGAACAGGAGAAATTTTGTGTCGCCAGCACAAGTCTTAAATGAACACTGTGATGGGCTTTCTTCCTTTTTTGGAAGGGCTTTTTGAAGGTTTCAAGCTGGCCAAAGATGCTATCAAAGATATTCTATTAATGAAATAAAATCAAGAAACGGTCTATCATGTTCCACATGGGCTTTATGTATGTATGTATCTGCATACATATATGTGTGTGCATGTGTATATTTATAAAATTATCCATATATATGTAAGACCTACCCAAAATTCAAACTAAACAAAAAACACATGAGATTTCTGGAGGTGAAAAATATCCATAACTACTGTAATTGAATCAAAAGTAAATTTCACTTACTTTGGGAAAAAAAAGAGAGCCAGGCAGAGACGGTGCTCAAATCTTTGTGCATGAACAGAAGCCCAGCAGTTTGCTGCTCTCAATTGCAAGATGCCTTTTGTCCTTTCTGATGTAGGAGTAGGATTGTGCAATATCTCTTCTGGCTCATTTGTTCTGCTGCTCATGGTCAGAACGAACCATGAAGAATAAAAGTAGATGTGTCATTCGAATAAGAGCACTCTGAGAGTGCAGACTGTTTTGATGCCTTTTCTACCTTGGCCTGTGTCCCATCCCTTCTCATGGCTCTGTTCTTCAGAGCACAGTCACCCTCTCGATCTCTAGTTACATGCTGGGGCAAAGAATTTTGGGGTTGGCCCTTTTTGTCAGAAGTTCTGAAGCATGAAACATCGTGTACACTGATTATGGCCCAGATTTGAGGGACTGAATTTCCCTGAAGTCATTATACCTTGGATTTCCTGTGCCTCTGTGGGGTTTAGGGCAAACTGGTAGAAATTGTTATTATGCACAAGTCTGCAACCTTAGACTCAGATGCTGGATCTGTCTTCACTAAGTGCTGCTGCTATGAGAGCTGTGCTTCCTGCCTTTCTCTTCCTGACTTCCCAGAAGGGATGGGATAAGCAAGAGGGAAGTCCATGGAAATGAAGAGACCATTGCATTCAGCCTAATTCTCAGCCCATGTACTTTCTTGTGCTCATAGAAGTGCATCAGTCTTGCTGTGTTCAAGGATATCTAAATAGAGGTTCATAGCTGGTGTCACTCTGCCAGAAGTTGTCCCGGTCAAATGAGTTTACTCTGCTTTTCTGGACTCTTCTTGCAAAGAAGTGGGGTTAAAGATTATCTTCGAAAAGTCTTCTGTTTAGGAAGTGACAGCCATTTTACTCTCCAGCACCTGGTTCTACACGAAGAGCAATATTGTCCTGTTCTGAAGTTAAATTGTGTGAATGTTAAGCTTTGGTAATTGATCTTGCAAAGTTGAAAATGTATTTTCCTCTTGCATTTTCAGCTGTATTTTTAAATATCTACATGCTGAACAAACTTCCTGGTTTTTATCCTTAGAAAGACAATGAGAATGAGCACCCTGAAGAAAGTTTCTCAGCTCTCTTAGTAGTGTTCTTCACACCCTGTCTGGGATTTCTGTGCCCTGTTGAAATGCAGGCAGAGAACAAGGCAATAGCATCCTGACAGTAGTCTGACCACCAGCATGTACACAGAAAAAATTAATTACCTGTAGTGCTTGGTACTGACGTGCAAGTGCTCTGTGTTGTACCCTGAGACCTCAACTTCCTCTGTGTCACTACTGTCCACAGAACTCATTCACCAGTCAACATGACCTTTGCCAGGTCTGTAATTCTTTTCTTTAATCCTCCTTCGCACTGACTACTGCAACAGAGGTCACGTAACTTTTATCACTTAGCACTGACCTAGAATTCATTATTTCTGTGACTTTTCACTGCAGTAGGAGGATTTTATTTATATTCCATTTCAATATGTAATAAAAAATGGAAACTCTCTGTATCTCTCAACCTGGGAAGAGTGCAAAATGTTCTGTTCAAAATGGTTTATGGTGCTGTATCCTACATAGACTTGCGTGTCACATGACTTTCCTACGAATGTGAGCTGTCTCATGTTAAATATTGGAATCAGATTACTCTGAAACATCAGCAATTGAACAGTAGCAGCTATTTGAACTCATGAGAATGGCAGCTGTTCTCATAAAAGTGCCTCGGCCCTTCTTAGCAAAATGATATTCAAATAAAAGTTTGTAAAACTGTGTCACTATGCCAAAAGCTATCCTTGTCAAACTCGTTTGCTTGGCTTTTTTCAACTCTTCTCATGGGAGATCTTACTTCACCAGATACACAGAATATCCTGCTTCCCACGGGGGTGGAAGTCATCAAGGTGGTGGACTGGCTGCCCTGGCAGCAATCAGAGAGTTGTGTTTGTTCAGGATTTCCACTTACACCTGCCCTGCTGCAAAGCAGAGCTTGGATATGCAAATATCTGAAGCTTGCTCACTGCCTTGACGTAATGAAGTTTGAACAGAAATAGCTCATTTACAGACAGAGTAGACTCACATGAACTGAGTGAATGGATAATGGGTAACTTCAACAGAATTTGGAAGCTGATGCAGAACTTGCTTGTGTCTCCCTGTCTGTTCAGCATTCACCAGGTGGACAGTGGTCAATCTCTTTCAAGTCAAATGTGACTGTCAGTCTCTAGTAGTCCTGATAGGGTCAGAAATGATAACCTAAAATTGCTTGGTGTTCACACTGCTGCTGACTGGAGGCTGTATTTTGAGTATTTCAGGATTGCTTGGCTTAACTGAAATAGTTTTGCTTGGTAAGTTCACTGTATAGTTGTGTAATAATGGTATCAAGCCTTGCTTTTCTCAAGATGATGCTCTAGGGTCAGTGCTTAGAAGGGTTTCTGGGTCTTTTCAACAAAACAGAGAAATGTATTTATAATGCAGAGTTTAGTCTCTGTTTTGCACTTCTGCACCTCCTCATGCCACTTCCATGTCCCCTCTTGTGCTTTTGTGTCCTGTCTCTTCTTTTAAGCTTGACAGGGTGTCTACTTGCCTTTTGTGCCTTCCACAGGCAACTGGAGTCCTGCAGTTATCAGTGTCTTGTATTGGCCCAGGCAGTGTTCAGAGAGTTACTGCTATTCCTCTCCTTGGCCAGGTCTGGTAGGGAAAGGATGAGCTGACCTTCTGCTCAGGCTCACCCTTCTTTTAGTTTAGCTGTCATAAAGTCTGGCAAGTTAGGAGTCCACCAATGTCACTGGCCGCTGGAAGGAACAAGTGCTCTTCTCCCTCCTCTTCAGAGGCTCCTGTTCACTCTGAGTGCTTTTAAGGAGCTTCACTGTTCTTTCCTAGCCTGCAGCTTTCTGGAGATGGATCATCTCCACTGCATAGTTCTTAGCATTTCTAGGCCACAGCAGAGCGAAAGCTCACCAGGAAATCTTCTCAGTTACATGGCTTTTAATAGAAATCCTTGAGGTGGAACTGTCAAAAATCGGATCAGTTTCACTCTGCTGAAGCCTGGAAAGCCAGCAGAGAAGCTGGAGCTGTTTCAGCTCCTTGAGACAGTTCTGTATTAGTTTATCCTTAGTTCATGTTTGTGGGTCTCTGGATCTAGCTCTTCTGGTTGTTGCTATAACTTTTCTTAAATGAGAGCATACATTTCTAGCAGAATAAACAGTATAGCAACTGAAGGAAAGTGTTCTACTGATATTGAACAAATTGGGCTTTATGGTTCCATTGATTAAATACTTCAGGCTGAAAAACCTCCAGTTATTCTTTCGTTGTACAGCTGAAGCCTGCAATGGAAGTTAATGTTGGGAAAGTTCCTTACACTGTTCTTCCCTAGTAAGTTATCTTGACCCCCAAATGACTTCTTAAGTACTGGAAAAAAATAAATTACTTAGGCAATTAGGTAACAGGAATTAGATTAAGTTCAGCATATTACCATATGTTCCTGAGTTCACCTGTGTTTCTCCTTTGAGTTGCAAGTTTAGGTCAAGTAAATGAGAGGGCATGATACTGAGAGTGAATGGTGGGTGTGGAGATGAACAGAGCATGGTCATTGTTAGCAGCAAGATTTCCAGGATGAAGCAGATTAGGATTCATTCAGCTGACATATTTTCCACGGAATGGTAATATTGGACACACAGACTTTAGGAACAAATGCACATGCAGGAAGGAAGAACATTAAGTAAATAGGCAAAATACTCAATGGAATTGTTTTCGTAGCATTTTAATTTTGCTTGCCATTGATGTAATAAAACTGTAGACTGTAGCACTACCTGATTTTTTGTAGCTTTAATTCTGTTGCCGTAAGGCTTCCAACCCCTGTGCTGACTGACAGCTTCTCAAGGACATGAGAGTACCAGGAGGTCTGAGTAGCCATGCTATGGCTGAATTAATGTTGTGTGGCTACTGAGACAGCTACGAAATGATCTGTTGGGTTAGATGGCAGCTTCCCAAAATTGTGTTGATCTTTGCTGTGGATCTGACTTGGAGGGTTCTAAGGAAAAGTGACACTCTTGTCTCATCATTCTGCCATCTCCTCCATCCCTCCTTGTGGAGGTTGCTAAATATAAGTAAATAATTACATGCTTGGCTGCCTTGCATGTCTGAGGGAGCCAGCTGTACTCACCTCTTCACATTGCCTTTGCTCTGCCACTGCAGATGCTTGTCTGTGCTCTACACATCTGTTATTAAGCCTTTCCTCTCCCTCTCTGGGGGTCTCCTCCTGCCTGTGCATCTTCAAAAATCTTGATACTAATCATCTGACTCTCCCAGTTCTCTCTTCAGTGTGCTGTTGGGCAGGCAGGTGTGTGTGCTCAGGTGTTAAGACATGAACAGCTGTGGCAGGGTGAGTTTGCTTAAATGAGAATTCAAAAATAAACATCTCTAAGGAGGTTAGTCCTGTTCATTAGACACACAGCTCTGCAATGAGACAACTCAGGAGTGCTGCATGGTTTGGAGCTGCTTTGTTTCTTACCTGCAGAGCCCTCTTCCATTGCACACAGGAGCTGTTAGGCTGATTTTGGACTGGCTGCATTTGTTGAATTCCAAGGCTGTGGGCTTAACAGTCTTGTCACAGTGAAATACCTCTATTTCCTCCATCAGAGGTGGAGAGCTCTGTGTGGGGAGATATAAATACAAAGTACTGCTTTTTCCATGATATTTTCCTAGGTGACCCTATTGTATATGCTGTTTAAAATAGATTCCAGTTTTGGATAGTACTTGATACCAAGGGAAATGGCACTTTCCTTCCTCACTACCTTTCAGTAGGTTTGTGTTCTGAACAAAAAAGGTGTTCTGTGCCAAAAAAACATCAGTTGCAGAATATGAAGAGTCCTTGTACTTTCTTCTAAACAGCAACGTTTCCTTCTTGTTATCCCTAAAAATTAAGATTGTAGCAGAATGGTGTGACCCAGAGCAAATCTGGGCATGCATGTATCACTTTCGGGTTGAAGGGAGTTTCATTTCCTAATGTCTGTTGTGTGCTGATATAGACAGAATTCCAAAAGCACATCCTTTGTGAGTTTGACACACAGTCCTTGATATATTTATAGTGAATTGGTCTGTTTTACACCACTTACGTATTTGGTACTAAAACATACTGAAAACTGCTCCCTGAAGCAGACATCAGAGAACCTAAGTGGTGTTGTTTTATCAGTAAGTGGTTGGCTTTGCCACTGAAAGGTTTACAGCTGTGCTGGTATCTGAGCACTGAGCTGAAGAACAGTATTTTCTGATGAGATTCTTAAATACTCCTATGTAGAGTAGCCCAGCTTCTTAAATACATTTTTTCCTAGCTGAAGTAGCAAACATTGAACTATTTTCTTAAAAAACTTGGCTTTTTCCATCCAGGGAGGGAGATTTTTTTTTTCAATAAGTTGTGTTTGAGATCTGAAACTGTGATATATTTTCATTTGCAAGTGGATATTGCATCTTTAATTGTATTCATTTTGGACAGAATTGCAAATTTCCACAGTGACCAATGCAAACCTAGTGAAAATAATTTTGGATCTGTCATAAGTAATCAGAATTCTAGTCTGATGATTTTTGGTCCACTTTGGCCACCTTTTAATGTGATGGTAATTGAATTGTAAAAGGAAATTTGGGGGGCTTTAAAAAAAGTAATGTTTGACCTAGGAATGCCTGTCAGGCAAATGTGTGTATTGAAGCTGGCTAAACTGATCTCTTACAGGAGGCAAATTCCAAGTGTCCTGGATCTACTTCATTGGTAATAACATAACTAATTTGAGTTGCTTTTTGTGTCTAGTGCCTAATTTTTTTTAAAGTAAGGCTATTACAGTTTTGGTTTGTCAGATAATCGCTGAAAGGAAAACACTGAGATTATAATGCAGTTTCACTGGATCCTGGTTGCTGAAGTGTGTTTTCACTGTAAGATAAGCTTATGAAGTACTGCCCAAGCTAACATAGTAAATCTTTCTCAGAAAACATGTCTTTGCCTAGGGTGGAAATATTGAATGGTCATTGGATAACCACTGCAGTAAAGGGGTCAGAATAATTCATTTTTAGTTTGGCATAATGCAAGGAGTTTCTTCCCACCTTCCCTGCACAAAATCCTGCTCCACTCACAAGTTAACTCTCCTTTAGAAAGGATTGCCTCCATGCCTCTGCCCTGTTGTGGGAGATGTTTGTATCTCCCAGCTCAGATCTTTTAGACCACCAGTCTCTAGGGATGCCCTGTTACCTCCCCTCTCTGCTCAGCTTTACTGGAGGGGAGAAGGATGTGTACTGAAGGAGAGGAACTCCCAGAGGTGTATTCGGGGAGCTGGGGTGTCAAACCCTTGTGGGAGATTATTGCTGGTGTGACTCAGGTTTCTGTGCAGTAAGTTGACAATTAAGCCAGGTGGACGTTGGATCTGGGTAGTTGTTCCTTCTGAGCCAAAGGTTTTGTCACAGGGATTCCTCATGGCTGGTGCTCTGCTGCTGTAGACCCCAGAGCATTAGATATAGCCCTGGTACCAACAGAATTTTGACTTCAAAAGGAGCAGCTACAAGCTATAGGGAAGTCCACATCTCTTAGCTCCAGGAATACACAGGTCCTCATATCTGCCTGGTCCTTTGTTTCAGGAGCATTCCCCCTTAGTAAATGTGTGTGATGGCATTTAAGATACTTAGGTTGGTTAAAAAAGGTGAGTGAGAAGTAGTAAATGGCTGGGGTTAGCTTCCTATTTTCTTTCTGTTGATGGAATAGTCGTAAATCCCAGACTCTGCCTGCTGGAGTCTCTCATCATCCCAGGATTTTTTGGGAGGGATGCTGCATTTGGAGAGACCACTGAAGAAGATACTCTCCAGCCAGCCAAAAGCCCCTGGTTGACGTTGGCCATGAAGGGAAAGGCAAGTTCTACCATGTTCTACAGTGGGAATTTAGGTGCTTTCTGATGTCTGTACTGGGTGCACATGGGGCTCATCTTCAGCAGGATGGGGGGCAGTGCCCCAGCCCTGAATGTCCTTCATCCCAGGCAAAGGAAGGCCTGGCCACCCATTTGCTGTTCTCCCTGTGACAGCTGCATCCCCCATGCTCCTGTGCTTTTGCATGTGTGTATGTGTCACATCCCCAGGACTTCACTGCTGGTTTCTTTTTGACGGAGAAAACTGCTTCAGTGAAAATTTCCAAGTGACTTTTTAGAGCAATAGGAGTTGGAACGATAAGTGGAAAGAAGGCAGTGCTAACAAGGACATGTTCCCCACGTGACTCTGGGTGCTTTTTTCATTCTTGCCTGCTGGACCTTGAGTCACTGCTGCTGTTCTGCTGCACCAGGAGAGCAGCAAATGCAGCTCTGGGTTTTTTCCCAAACATGCTTAGATCTGGTTTCCCTTCCCACCAGTATGTGCTGTTCCTTGGGGAGAGTTCAGTCCTGTAAAGCCCAGGGCCTGTGGCAGGTGTGCCTAGAAGCATGGCCTTTGGAAAGGTCCCAACTTCCCCTTGTCCTCTGCCCCGTCCAGTGTTTCTTTGTTCCAGATCATCCTGTTCTTTGCCCAGGCTGTCTTTATGATTGACACACCATAAACTGTTAACTGATCACTTGAAAATTTATAAGAAAATAAAATGGCTCCTTGCTTTTATTTTTTTGCTAAATGATTGCCTGGTATGACCTTTAGCTGGCAGAAACCTTAGAGGAGGTAAGCACATGAGGTAACCTTGATATCCCCACTTTTTACACGCCTTACAATTATCCAAGCAATTTTTCCCCAATTTGTTTGTCACCGTGAAACTCTGAGTGGTTTTATCCTTTAGTAATGCTGGTTTTGGCAAGTCTGAGTTCATTTCAGTAGAAGTAAATCAGAAATGGTTTTGCTGCTTCTATTATTGGTGCTTTTCTTAGGAAAGTGGAATTTTATTTAAACCCCTGAATACCTGTTCATTCTCCTCTCAGCATTGCTAGCAGGTCAATGAAGATAAAATAAAAGTAAAGTCACTTAGAAAAAGTTCTTTGGGGAGAGGAAGAGTGACTCAGAAGGCAAAGCTGAGGATAATTAGCAGCATATGAGAACCAGAATTTGTCATTAGAGCAGAGCCATGTCGCTGTTGAGCGGCTAGCTGAGGACTGACCCAAGTTCTCAGACAAGCGAAGAGAGGAGAAGAGGACTTTATTGTTTTGAATTCCATACATATAGAGTCTACAGAAGTGCCCCAGATTGGTCAGCTCGAGACCTCCCCCTAGGCACAATTGGCCAAGCCCGAACTCACTCAATCCGGAGAAACTGTTTGCAAAACATCCAAACTTTATCTTGTTTATGAAATATAGCAAAATGTTCCCACAGGAAGAACCTGTGCTAGCCACAGAGCCATCCTTGTCAAGCGACTGCTGGGGTGACATTGCCTGAAGGCAATGCAGACCCTCCATGGGGGCACAGGCAGCTGTGAACGTGCCCTGGTGGTGGTGGGGCACAGCCAGACCCTCGGGGAAGCTGCTGCCCCACTGTCCGCCCGGCTTCCCGAGCGCCAGTCCTGACACCCGGCACTGCTCCCCTGCAGCCACCCCTCCATCTGTCATGTCACCAGCAGCCTCATCCAGGGGGTCTGTGGGACACATGGGTGTCATCTGGGGACCAGGGTCTGCGTGTCACAGTGCTCCTGGAGGCTTTCTCACATGGGCGAGCGCTGCTGGCCTCCTGGAGCACAAACCTCAGCAAAACGTTGCTTTATCTCATGTCTTCTATGGGAAACAGTGACAGCTACGTCCCTAGAAACTTGCAGTCAGTGCCAGGGTCTCTCCTTAGGAAAGCAAGATTTCTTTTGAACACTCTAGGCCTGATTTTAGCACATGTGCTCGAGATGGATGTGATTGCCATACAAATGGAAAGAGTCAGCTGTCTCCCATGAGCCCTCCAGACAAGTGCACTTGGATGCTTCCATCCCAAAAATTCTGGCAGAGCAAGTAACCACAGCCTCTCAGCAGGGATGCAGCTCAAGAACAGCCCAGACCCAGTCTTCTCCATGGCAAAGATCACTTTGGATGTTTGTAAACATTAAATGCCAGCCATCTGTAGCAGAAGCTCCCAAACACTCATACTTGAATACTTGAAAATTTCAAACTAGAAATCAGTTGACACCAGATTTTAATATGATCAGTATCTGGTCCAGAGATCTCAAGGGAAGGGAGCTCTTGATTATATGTGGTGATTACTTCTATAAGGCCTTTCATAAGCCTGGTCCACAGCTGAAGAGGGTCAGCTTAGTAGATGTGGTTTCAGTTTAAAAGATAAACATACATTTTATAACCCTGCATAATGTTTTTAAAGGAAATTAAATATTAAATGAATGTATGTACTTAAAAGACTGCTTATGTAATGTTAATTACTTCAACTAAGAAATGCCACAAAAATTAGCTCTTAGTATTTAATAAATAGAATGTGTTTTCTACCACTTTGCCTATGGTGGCTGGTATAGTCCTGCTTACAAAGTTGGGGCTTATTTTGATTTTTGTTGTTTTTCAGCACATCTGCATGGTAAGTGAACATCTATCTGCTGTCTGTTGAAGTCCAGAGAAATAATTATTTCATGTTTGGCAATTCTAACACCTGAGAGATCTTTTTCCTTTCAAATAAGTCTGCTATGTGCACATTGTATTGTACTTTGGAGCAAAGGCCCCCAGGATGAATTTGTCATGGAAATGTGCTACAGTAACTGTCCTGTGTGTTTGATGCAGGGAAGGCTGCTGGGGTCACTGGTGTGCACAGAGCAAAGCAAGACAATGGAACCAAGGTCAATGATCCCAGACTCCTCCTGGATGAGTTTCTTCAAAGGACAGCCAAGGTAACTCCATGAAGAGTGACAAGTGAGCACATGTGTGCTCCCAAAGGCTGAAGGAGACCTGCCCTGGCCTCCCTGTAGCCTCCATCTGTTGATCTTTGAGTCTCATTCTCCATTTCAAAGAGAGTAATTGTCCGATCTGATAAAAATCAAGTGACTTGTTATTTTTACCAATTATCCTAGGTTAAATTCTCTTTGTTTGTCATGCAGAATTACTTAGCAAGATTCAGGAAAAAGATTGGATACTAATATGAGTGTCAGGATATCCAAAGTTGTCAGAATTAATTCTTACAGACTTTGGAAAGGCTGCTAGTACTGTTGATTCAAGATTTGAGTCAATCTCTGAATGTTAAAGAGACCAGAAAAGGGCTGCTGGGTCAGACTGGGTCAGGTCTCTTCCACATCTTGTGCTTTCACTTGCAGTCTCTGATTCTGGTCGCTGTTGTTGGCTGAGCTGCTCTGGTCTCATCCAGTGTGGCAATTCCAGCTCTCAGAATCGTGCAGAGGTGCAGCAGCTCCTGAAACCTTCTGGAAGGACTCTTCTGTATAAGCTTAGAAAATCAGCTATAATGTTTCTGTTATCCAGTGATTTATTATGCTCTACAAAAATACAGCCTGGATGAACACCTCTCTGGAACAATTATTTAGTGATATTGTAATTTATTATTCTTTTCAAAGCCATCTTGTATAAAGGTAAAATAACCCCTAACTTCAGAAAGCACAGAGGGAAGGACAGAACTGCCAAATTCCCAACAGCACATCCTTTCCTGTGGTTAGCATTGGATCCGCCAGTGGCACCGTTTTTGGACTGGCCTGTTCTGTGCTGACTGTTGGAATCACAGGCCGAGAATACAAATGAAAGATTTTACAGGAGTTGCTTGTGTTTTGTGGCTAATTCCCTGCATTTGGAAGCATCTGCTTCTTGTCTGGTTTTGTTCTGTAATCAAGAAAATTGCTGTAGAGAGCTAGCACTTGGAAAGCACTTAGCTCTTCTATAGCCATGAGCAAGATGGCAAGGAAAACACATTGTAAGTAGGTACTCAGTTAAAAAAATGCACACACATATACACACACAGGGAAAATAAGATACAGACCTTGTGACTTTTCCAGATACTCTGCTAAGCCTTTGTGTATCCTTATTCTGCTAAAGACAGTAAATTTCTCTGAAGGTATTAACTGTAGAAAATTTTGCCTCTCCCAGGTGGTCTATATTTTGGAAAAGAAGCATTCTCGAGCAGCTACAGGTTTCATCAAACTTCTGGCTGACAGAAACAGTGAACTCTTCAAGAGGTGTGCCATGTTCTCACCTGTGGACCACAGAGTGCCCAGAGTCTATGTGCCCTTGGCTGATTGCCCTCCAGACTTTGTGACCAAGCCTGAGACCTATTCACAGATGCTCTTCATCTGTCGCATCGTGGACTGGAAAGAAGACAGCAACTTTGCATCAGGGTATGTGGCTGCCATCAGAAGTAGAGAGGACTGAGATTGCTAGTTGGAATTCTTGTTTTCCCTTGATTTGTTACAAACAGTAGAAACAGAAATCTGTTAACAAGCTGCTTGTCTTGTGTCCCTCTGGTGGGTGAATTATGTTGAGATGAAGGACAGTTCATCGCTAGTTAATCTCATTAATGTTAGTTTCTTCGGGTGTTTGTTTCAGTGTGCTGGTGCATCACAGCACTGATGAGTGCATGGTCTAGGGGGAGCACACGTGCTCAGCCTGACCAGCACAAGCACCGTGGGGTGCTGGCAGCCTTCCTGTCTTTCCTCCCTGTGTGGAAGAGCAGTACACAGTGTGCAGACATTTAGCTTCTGCCAGGGGAAAATCGGTGGCTGTGAGGCTCATCTGTAGTTTTTACACCTTTGCTGGTGAGAAGTAGGAAGAAGTCACAGATCATTGTGGTTTTAAAGTTGCGTTGGTTCAAGGAAGGATACTAGAAATCAAAAGAAGATTCATTCCCTCCTGAAGCATGTGAGAAGGGTGTTGCACTCTGTGTGTTTCATCAGGCACTGTAAAGTCATCACTGTCCAGAGTTCAAATTGCTGGCACTGCTGCGAAGAAGGAGATTTTAAGCCAGCGCTACACAAGTGACCTATTCTGGGCTGGATCCAGATTGCAAGTTCATTTTGCCTCTCCAAGAGGAAGACAGCAGTTTTGAACATTTTCATGCTTTTCTTTGGAACAGCTGCAGTGTGCCAAGCTCCCACCTGGAGTGGCTGCGCTGTTTCTTTTGAATGGGTCTCAATAAGAAATGGTGGATGTTGGTAAATCTATTCAGTTGTCTTGGGAATACTTAGTAATCCTGGTTTAGTTGGTAATCCAGAGTGGGTAACTCTGGCCTGTGGTAATACTGTGGTCAGATTTTACAGGTGATGGGGATCTGGATGTAATCTGGAGCTTGTGCAGTAGTGGGAGTTGTTCATAAAGCCCAGCTTTTCTCTTCCCCTTGCAGAGCAGTTCTGATGGGGTAGCACAGCTGATGTACAGTATGAGCACTGCAGGTTTGGGAATCCTCAGTTCAAACTGCTGGTAAAGCTTAAAACTTAGAGAAAACCTTTTTAAGAGTAAGTGTGTTGACACAGATCTATCAGCCCTAGAACTAAAAGTAAACTAAGCTGAAGTTCCCATTTCACAGAGTTTATCAGTTGTAGCTGTTTTGTATGCCCAGTAATAGCAAGTTTCAGCTGTGAAGTCAGTCAGTGTTTCCTAGATAAATGGCAGTGCATGAACTGCAGTGGCCTCCCTTTGAGCCCCACTTAACTAGGGTCTGGCTGTGCTGTGAACTTCACTGTGAATAAATTTCTTACTGGCAGAGATTTTCTTTGTCTTGTTTGACTCCAGCTGAGAAGAGACTGGAGGATGACTGTACTGCTTGGCTTCTTGTCATGAACAGCCCCCCTTTACTGCAGAAACGAGAAATTAAGAGGATGGGCTAATATATTTTGTATTGGCTAATGTGTGTGTCTTGAATCTGTACTTCTGACAATATTGGATATTCTCATCTGTCTGGTTTGATCGTTTCCAAGTTGTAGAGGGTGTTGTCAGGAAAGAAAATGTCCATGATTGTCTTCATACATAGTCGTTTCCTCTGGGAGTTGGTTGCATTTCAGTAAGTGCCTTGTGGAGATGGGAGCATAAAACCTTGGTGACCCCCTTTTTTTTTTTTTTAGCCATAAATAGTGCTTGTCTGAAAGACAAGGAAACCTCTTGAAGGTCCCAAAAATGTCTGTTTGCTTTTGGGCTCATTTATAAGCTTGTTTATAAGCCGTGTTGCCTTGTTTATAACTAGCTGTGTTGCTGGTCATGGCCCCCCTGAAGGAGAGAAGAGCAGGCGATCTGCAGCTCTTTACATGCTTGGTTTTCTGAACTTTTTTTATGCACCCCTTAGTTCTGCCCACAAAGTTCCTGATATGCCTTTGGCAGCACCACCGTGGTTTTGAAGGTGTCTGGACAACGAGCCTGTTGGTCATCACCCTACACTGTCTGCTGGAAGTGTGACAAGGGAAACTCCCTCCAGAGTTGGCAGTCATGTCCCCTGGATGCCTTGGGTGTTTCTAGGGTACTCACCATTCCGCAGCTGAACTCTCTCAGGCTGGTCATGCACCTTCCTCAGCTTTCCCTTTCCCTTGGGAAGTTCACTGCCAGGTTTCAAAGCACAGTTAATGGCACAGACTGGTCTTCACAGTGACCATGAGTGGCTGGAGCAATGGGATGCCCCCGCCAAGAGCTTGGTGGTGGCATTGGCCACCCACGGTGGTCACCTGCACAGGGGCAACCTGAGAGTCCCCGGAGGTCGCCTTGGGGTGGGGGGTCCGTTTCTGTATCGTGATTGCCACCTGGTGGTCACCAGCATGACACTGTCCCCTCCGAAGGCCACCCTGTCACCTCGGTTATACTGGGAAGGAATGAGGAGGAACTCACGGCTCCATGTTGTGCTGGCTGTGCCCTGAGTTGAGCTGCTGTGCTCCCTCCTGCCTGTGAAGGGATTTTACCTTGGCAGGGAAATGACATATAATTGTACCTGCTTCAGGTAGCAGGTAAAGCAATTAGCTCCAGAGCATTCTCCTTTTCCAGATAAGTATTACAAGTGCTGCATGTACTGTTATTTTCTGGGGACCTTTTTCAGTGTTGGAGTTCAGAGTTGTTTGGAGTATTAGTCCAGATGTCTCTGCACTTTTGGAGATCGTTAGGGTGGAATTTTTTTGTCCCCACATGTGATGATGGATGAGACTATTGAAAAAAACCAACTAATAGAAAAGCACAGAATCACTGACTCCCTCTGTGTCACATGGGGCTTGTGGCCATTCTAGCTCAGGGTCTTAGATATTGGTCTGTCAAGGTGACAAGATTTGTTCCAGCTTTTGTAATAAAATGAAATGTTGCAGGGTGTTATTTCACTTGCTGTTGTTTCCAAAGCCATCTGAACGGCTTGAATTCTTTTCATGTCTGGCATTTTCTTCTGGTTTTTTTTTTTTTTTTTTTAATTCAAAAACCTATTTTGTGTGATGGGAAATAACCAGATACTTTGGGTAGTTCATTGTAAGGCTCAAGGGAAGGTCAGATCCCCTCAAAAGAGCAGTGTAGCTCTGTTGGAAAAACACCTTCTTGCAGATGGGAGTGTCCCTCAATAAAGCCTTGTTCCCTTGGTGCAATTAATCACTGTGTGGGATGGCCCTGTGGTGTTGGGAGCACCATGCTGCTCCTGTGCAGCTGAAGGGAGGCAGCTCCGTGGTGTGGAGCAGGACTGTGCTCTCGGGCACTGGGGTTCCATGACACAGCTCTGTCCCATGATCTCAGCCCTGCAGCCCTCTCACCATCCCCACTGACACCTTTGGCCTTCACCAAGCCTGTGCAGCTCTTCCTGTGAGCTCTGGGCCGTGGCAGTGGGACCACCCAGGAGGGCTTTCTTTGCTGTCACCTCTTCTGTACAAGCTTTCTAAGGAATGGTGGCTTATGTGTGCTGTCTTCTCCTGCTGCTGAAAGACACTGTCCATGTGGGATGACTGTGGATGAATCTGCTCCAGGAGAAACCGAGCAAGGGTGTTAAGTTCCAAATGGAAGTTACTGACTCTCATTTGGGACCAGCCTGGCTTTGCAAAGGAAGCAAGCCTTATGTAATCCTGCTTTGTCTTTTTGGAGAGTTCTTATCATGTAAGCTTTGAACACACTGGCCAGTTTCAGCTCAGTGGAGTTGAAGTGGAGAGGAGAGAGCTCAAATGTTCCTAGAAGTGGGTGGCTGAATGGATGTGATTAGTGTCACCATGAGAGGGAAGATGGCAGCATGAGGGTGGCTTTGCCCCAGGTGCATGCACATCCATGGCAGGTCAGGCTCTGGTGAGGGGGCACCTTATAGCAGTTCAGTGATCTTGCAGCTGTGGCTGATTTGGAGAAATACCCTGTTCTGCCCCAACCATAGCATGTTCCAGTCAGTGTGTGCTACCACCATGTCTGACATCAGTCCAAGTGTATTCAAGGAATTCAAGGTAATGCTCCCCTGTCAACGTCACAGAAAAGAAATGTTTACGTCTGTAACCATTGTAACTTTTTTTTGCCCTTTGACATTTAAAAAAAAAAAAGATACACGCAAGCCCAGGGTGTCACAGGCACCATGACTCCCTGGGAGTGAACGTCTGAGTGCTGCTGGGCCCTGTGCCCCTGGTTGTTTATAAGCCTCTTGAACTATTCTTGCTACCCTTGGTGACCGCAGCGCCCCAGGAGTGATTTTGCAGCCTGGCTGTTACTCCGGGGCCATTGGTGATCCTATATGCATTACCTTTGATCACATGCTGTCCTGTCAGATTTTGCTCTGATGCAAGTCATCATGCCTGCATGACTGTAACATGGCCCCAATTAAAGTCAGTTACACACTTTTTATTTCAAGGTACTTGGGAAATGTTCCCTGGAACACTGTAAATCAAATGTTAATTACTATTAAAAAAATATTAGTCCTATATCAAACCTCTGGGTAAACCCCTTATGGTTCGTAATCTAATTTCAGTAAACGGATCAAGAGGAACATGGGTTTCAAGACGGAGCTGGAAAGCACTCTGGCATTCAGAGGTGCTTTCCATGGCTTGTCCTGCAGACATCCAGCTGCCCTCCCAGTGCACTTCCCAGATCTGCCCTGCCAAGAGAAGGGGCACCTCAGACTCAATCTCTTGACATTTCTGCTGTATAGTGCAATGTGTGCTCTCTTTTCCTGTTTTGTTTTTTCCATCCTTGATGGTGCTGGTGGGCCTGCGGACCCACAGGCTCATACTTGCTCAGTCCCAGCTCCACAGCAGACGGTGGAAATGAAGTGGTGATTTCTCTGGTTTATTGTTACTGCTGAGAGAGAGGGAGATAAAACTGATGCCTCATTTATTTACATTAAAATAAGGATTAGACTGGGACCCAGCTGCAGGAACAGAGAACTCAGCCACGATGCCAAATGCGCACGTATTTCTGCCATACAGTTTGTACATAAAATTGAAACAATAGAGGGAAATATCTTTTATCCTTGTTTTCATTTTTATTTTAAAGCTAGACGATGTGAACTCTACAATTTACCACACCACGAAGCGAGCAATCCTTTCCAGCATATTACACATGTGACAGGTTTATTACCCAGCCCTTCCCGTTGTGAAGAAAGAGCTTTGCTCCCATAAAGAAGATGGGCTCGCTTGCACTGCGAGTTTGGGGTTTGTTCTGTGGGTTTATGGCACATTTGAAGCCTTGAGACCATCTTGCTTGTCCAAATAACAAGTGCACTGTTTTGGCCCCAATTTAGGAAAGTAATTAGTGTCTGTTCTCACTCATTGGAATTAAAGCAGAAGGATCAATATAATGATTGTGTATTTTATGCAGTGGAAAAACACTTATTAGAGTGGCTGTTTTTGTGCCGTGTTATTACCCCTCTCTTTTGTGTCATATTTTGATGGATTTGCCTTAATTTCGGTTGTAATTTTCTTGGGTCAGGAACATTATCTCTGTTGACTGTAATGTGCATTGGCCTAATGGCAGTATATTAAAAAAAAAATAATTTAACTCTGTGTACTGTAGAGCAATCAAGAGGTGAGAAAGGGGACAAGGGGAGCCACCATGTGACATGGGTTCTCAGGGGATATTTGTAACCAGCTGGAGGGGGGAAAAAGTGTCTCACTCCTTTGGAGTCCTGGTTTGCACAGTGTCCAGGGCTGAGCCTTTTTTGACACCAGAGCTGTTGGACAGATCCATGCTGGGGTTTGCACTGATGGAAACTTTCTCCAAGCATAATAGAGCAGCAACCTCATCCACACATGCACAGAATACTTCATCAAGCACTGTCCACATGGAAGGGACAATTTCCTCTGTCTGACTTTTTTCTAGATCATTGGTCCCTCTCCAGTTACCTCCTGGTTCAGAGGCTTCTCCTTAGCCAGGAGAGGAGGAACAAACTACTGGGAATGCTGAGCTCCTGGAAGGAGCCTGGAAAATGGATGGAAAGATGGTCTGTGGGCATGTCTGTGTGTGTGACTCCTGTCAGGAGGCCATAAGGGTTCTTCACACCTTGTCTTCACAAGGCATTGGTTTGCCCTGGGAGAGATGTGTATCCTTTGGGATGGCGTTCTGAGCTCGCTCGAAGCTGTCTTCTGTGGAGCTCTCTGCTCTTTGGTGCAAATCTGTTCTTCATTTTGGGTAGTAGAGGTGAGTCAATTTTTTCACTGGTGAGAAGAGGAAGGAGGGTCTCAAGGGACTCAGCCATGTGTAAAGCTAGAGCTGCCTGTCTTTATCCCTGTTGGATGTATTTTTCTCTAAAATTGTAAACTTTCTTACTTTTGCAAAAACCTAATAATTTAAAATGTCTCCTTCAAACAAGATACACAAAACAGCCCAGGTTACTGCCTGATGAGCATTTTGCATCTCCAGCAGACACAAGTCATGTTATGCTCTGAATTCCTGCTAAGTCCTCTGCCAAAACTCAGGGAGAAGTGAATGGGTTCAGCAGCCTCTCTGCAGGGACAGTAACAACATGACAGTAGTAATTACACACTTTTAAAAAGCATCCCTTTCTTTCCGCAGGCAGTTGTGCAAAAGTCTTGGGCAGGCTGGGGAGATCGAGCCAGAATCAGAAGGGATCCTGACAGAGTACGGCGTGGATTTCTCTGACTTTTCCCCTGAAGTCTTGGAATGTCTTCCCCAGAACCTGCCCTGGGTTATTTCACCAGAAGAGCTGGCCAAAAGAAGAGATTTAAGGTAATAACAAAAAGCATGGTCTGACACTCCTTGGCTTGTTGCAGGGTTGTGCTGTTTTGCTTTCGTTACGTTTTGTGAAGGCACTGACTTTATTACATGTACCATGTTATATCTTACCTGTGCTAGAAATTACAGAAAGAAACTACTTTTGAAAGTATTGACAAACCCAGAAGATCAGTTACCTGGAGAAGTATTTTGTGAGGCAAAGAGGCTTTTTCTCAAAAGAGCTATTGAAAATTTGATGTTGGGCACCTAATCTGAAATCTTTATGTTTTTGTCTGGAATGTGTTATGGATTTTAGTGGTAGTTTTACAGCAGAGCTTTTCTGAATGCCTGGCTGATCAATGATCTGGGACATTGTTACTCTGAGACTTAAGGCAGAGATTGTCCACTTACCTCATATTAGCCAGCCCTGCAAAGTAGTGATGCTCCCAACAGCTTTTGGGAAGTCCAGAGCCTGTTGGGTGATCATTGCTGGACTACCCAAAACTAGTGGATTTTATCTACTTCTAAATGTCGTATTTTAGAGACATCCTTACTAGAGAAGATTTAAAGACCAAGGAAAACTGATTTGTTTAGAACCTCACTTTGCAATAAAAGATAATGCAGGAAAACAAAACAATAAATACATTATTAAGAAGATATTGTGTGTTCCCCTCCAATCCTTGCTTATGCAGGAGCAGCATCCTGTCTCAGATGTCAGATTCATTGCTGTCTTGTGTAATGCTGAGGTGAAGTAGCCCTTTGGGGCTGATTCCTCTAGACACTGCACTGGTACAAGCACCTGTATCTATGCAGTAAGCTCCTCTTCTTCTTCATTTATCTGTGTTGCTGGCATGGACATTAGCAATTCAAGCAGATAAGCTGATAAACTGCAGTGATTTTTATCTGTACCTGCGCTCCAGGTGTTACTTTGGACCCAATCCTGCTCTGGAGCCTGCAGCCTCCTTACTGTTTCAGCTCTCTGGGTTTCCACTGCCATACAGTGGAGTAGTTCAGCAGAGAGTCACACTCCTGACTGACTACTGCTAACACTCAGGTACCAGATCCAGACTGCAGGCTTCAGGTAGCATTTAAAAAAAAAAAAAAAAGTAGATACTGAATGCTGCCGCTCAGAAGTCACTGGAAAGTGCTTATTTTTATATTCTTGACTACAGTTCAGTAGCATTCTATGTTTCTTCTGACCATGTTCTTTTAAGCAAATACTGGGCTTGACTTGTCTCCAGTCAGACAGTCAGTTTTGGAAACAAATTCCAAGTGCATTTCTTGCTTTTATTGCTGAATTATTACACTGGGACTTATCAAGGTGATAACAGTTTTGCAGTTAAGCCATTTAAATCCCTCTCTGCCCCTTCCTGACCACAGTGCACACTACAAAGTAGATTTCCTTTTGATCCTCTCAAATATAAACATTTAACAGTCAAAATTTTTAAGATAATTATTTGAGCTTAAGTTACTAATCCTTTTAATGTCAACTGCCACACTGCTGACTAACTAGCCTGTGGTCTAAACACATGTGGAGATAACATGAAACTTCTAATTATGGAAAATAAAATACAGGTGAGTCTTTCTTGTTGTTTCCTCACAGAAGGAGGTTTGTCTACACAGAAAAAAAAAGGCGTTTTATTAGTAAATGCAGCGTGAATTGTAGGTAGGTGGAGCCGGCAGTTGGAGGTCTGGCTGCCATCTCTGATGGGTGAGACAGAAGCCCTTGAGAGATTGTTTTGACAAGTCCCAAGGTAGCTCGGCCTTAACTTGATGTTAGATTTCATGTTGTCAGCAACAAGTGTGCTGTGGTCTGCAGTGTCCTACAAAGAGCCAGTGCCCACAGCCCAGGATGGCATCCAGAGGAACACACCTGAACCTGGATGTCTGCTCCGGGTGCACAGAGGAGCTGTGCCTTGTTTTCCAGGGGATTTCTGCTTCTATGAGTGCCCATCTTTGCTGAACTTCGTGCATGGTGATCTGTCAGGCTTCCCAGATTACTGTACAGTAGTCTGAGGGTATGATATAAAATAAATTACAGTGAAACAGAGACTCATCTTTTCTCCTAAAACAGCCATGTTAACATTTATAAATAGCTCATCCTAATTCAGTTTACACATTGCTCGCTTGACTAGTGTAAACACATTAGAATTTAGTGTAAAGTACTTTCACCTCTAGTAAATCCTCTGCAGTTCTGCAACACAGGGCTGTAAATTTTCAAGTGTCATGCATAAAAGTTGTGGGATTTGGAGCTGAGACCCAAGAAAAGTCTTGTATATTCATGTGTTTCCTCTTCCTGAGATAACTGTTCCTTGATTCCTTTCATCTTGGGAAATGGCCCTTTCCTCCTCAAAAAGCAATTTGTGTGTTCTGCTGACCAGTGTCCTGAGTGTGGTCTGGGAGTCAGAGTATGGAGTGTGGAGAGAGGGTCTCTGCACCAGAGGCGTTTGTGAGTGTGGTTATGGATAAAAGTGAGACAATGTGTTTCACCAAGCTGCTGAGGCTGAGCAAGAGAGAAAGATATTTTATCCATGCCATCTTGTAAATAGGTTCCTTGATCTTCCTGCAAGTCTTTCAGTTTTACAGGAAGCCTGTTCTTGCCATGCATATTCTGTTTGGATAGCAACTGTGATCTCACCTACACCGCCTGTGTAGAATTGCTTCCAAGAGATCTTTTTTTCCTCCTCATTTCTCCAGTAATAGCTCACAAAGAAAGGTTTACATAATATTTCAATATTACTTATGGCAGAAAAGATCCAAACCTCGTGGATGGCTTTGAAATGATTTAGCTGGCTTAACACTCTGCTCTGCCACTTTTGCACTGTTTTGCCATGGACATCTGTTTTTCACCTGCATGGGTTTATTTGTAAAATTAGACAGCTATTTCACAGGCATTCCCAGCTTACTTGTTTCTAAAGAGCACCCAAAACTTTTAATGAAAAGCACTAAGCAAGTATTAGGTGCTGGCATTGCATCCTGCAGTTGCATTTTACAGAGAGCGTGGAGGTTCCTGAAGTATCAGAATGTGTGGTTGAGGAAACTTCTCTTCCAGAGACTTTAAATACGATAATACAGATAGGACTGGAGCTCTCATTTTATTATTCAGGTTGACTGGAATCGGTATTTGTTTCATTAGAAGTTTGAAAAGTGTTTGGTTTCTGCTTTTAGGGAAACATTGGAGGATTAATGTCATAGAGACAAATGTTGATGGGTGCAAAGTTTCAACCATTTTCCGGTCTTTTCCAGTGTTACAACATGTAATTTTCATTTCCTTGTTTGCTTTGGGACAAAATGTAGCCCCTGAAGCAAAGAGGGGTGAGGGCAAAGAAGGAAATACAGATTTCAGAGGTGGGTGCAGGAGCTGGGGGCAGGGGGAAGAGGAGGCCATTTGAAGAGGTGTAGCCAGGAATCTAAGAAACCCAAAAGCTATTTCTAAGACTCATTCCAAATGTTTCTAATTTCATTCATATCTTTTTGTTTCCTTTACTGCTTAACTGGGACAAGAAACTAAAGCCAGGAAAGTCCAATCATAGTGGGAAACAAAAACCTAAATATTGGAGAGAGAAAAAAGGCCATTCTTTGCAAAGCAGTTCTGCCTTTTGCTTGTCTCCCATTGTTGGTGTTACTGTGGAAAATATATAACATCATTTTTTTGGAAAGTGTTAGAACCTGTTCAAGTAGAGATGGTTTATATTGTCTAACATGGAAGAACTAGAGGATATCTATTTCTTTACCATTTGCCTAATAATAAGTGAGCCTGTTGACCTCCGCTGGACTATTACAAATGTGAAACTTGGCACTCAAAATTGCTTGCTCTAAATTTTCCAGTTGCTTTCTCTTTTTCCATTTGATGTCATCCTGCCAACTAGTGATTTTATTATTATAAACAGGACATTGTATTCACTTTTAAGAAGAAATATGAAGCTGAAGGTAAAATTACAAACTGCAGTTTCTCAGCTGGCAAAATACAAAACAATGAGCTAAAAATACTGAGCAGAGAAAGGGTGCTGTGGCAGGGAACTCTGAAATATCTACAAGATGGATGTGTTCTGAGGAGCAGAAACTGACTGACTTCAGCTGAGCAAGGCTAAAGTCCTGAGAATCATCAAATGGTTCAGCTTGGAAGGCACCTCTAGAGATCGTCTACTCCAACCCCATTGTTCAAAGCAGGGTTAGCTAGAGCAGGCTGCTCAGGTCTGTGCCCATTTGGGGTTTGGATAGCTCCAAAGATGAAGATTCCACAATCCCTCAGAGGAACATGTTCTGGGGTTCAGAAAAACGTGTGGTTTTTACTTTCATATAGATTCTCCTGTGTTTTTTGCCCATTGTTTCTTGTCCTGTTGGATACCACTGGAAATTGTCAGACTGTCTTCTTTACTTCTTTACATCAGGTGTATTTTCACATTGAAAAGATCTCCCTGCCTGAGCCTTCTCTTCTCAGAGCTGAGCAGTCACATCTCTCTCAGCCTCTCCTTGTAGGTTGGATGCTCTAATTCCTTACCCATCATCAAGGCTGTTCAGCAAACTTGCACCAGTGTGCTGATATCTTCGTGGTACTGGGGAGTGCAGAACTGGGCACAGCACTCCAGTTGGGGTCTCACCAGTGCCAAGCAGAGGGGAAGGATTGAAGGAATGCATCCTTTGGCCTTCTGGCAACACTCTTCCTAATGCAGCCCAGGAGGCTCTTGGCTGCCTTTGCTACAGTGACATATTGTTGGTTCACGTTTAACTTCTCCATCAGGACATCCTTTTCTGCCAAGCTGCTTTCCAGCTAGTTCTTCCCCAGTCTGTACTGGTGCACAGGGTTATTCCTCCCTGTGTACGGGACTCTGTTTTTCTCTTTCAGCTTCATGAGATTCCTTTCAGACTGCTTCCCTACCGAGGTCCCTCTGAATGGCAGTGTGGCCAGCTGTTCCACTCACAAGGCTAAAAGGGCAGCAGACCAGGGGACAGCCAGGATCCACTGCACTGGCAGGAGATAATTTGTGCTCGCTTGCTTCCCTTGCAGGGCAGAGTTACTGAGCTTTGTTTGCTCTTGCAAGCAAATGAATGCAGTGAAGCTTTCAGTTAAAATCTGCATCTTGGTATTTCGGCATGTGACCTCAATTGCAACTGGTCCAAGTTGTTGAAGGCCAAATTTGTAATTTGCGCTGCTACTTCAGAACGGTGGCATCCTTCCTTTGGCTGATAAGAGAACAAGTGCAGGGGTGCTCTGCTGTGTCCCTCTGCCCACTGGCGAGGGAAGCTCTGCAGCACCATTGGTACCTGCACTGCAGCTCTACTTTGTATTTATTTCTTTCTTGAGGAGTGTTACAGGTGGTAACAGGGATTAGCAGAGTGTATAGTAAGGATTTGACAGCATGGTTTTTGCTGTAGATGCCCAAGAGGATTATTGGCTGATAAAATTAGAAGTGCTGGTAAAAATGGCAGCCTTGAGCTGTGCAAATAGTGTTGGAGGAAAGCAGTCAGCCTCTGAAACAGATGTCTTTCCAAGGCAGGTGGACAGCTTTGGTTAGAAATGAGTGCAGGGCAGATAAAACATTGTTAAACAGCTTGTTTCCTGGAGATTTTCCACTACAAAAAGCTAGTGCTAAGTAGAGCAAGTCTTACTCAGCTGTAATAGGATATGTAAAAATGCTCTGGTTTCTGATGGAAACTGAGAAATGACTTGTTTAGCAAATGTATAAGCAACATTGCTACAGAACTGACTGTTATCTTGGGGTGGAGTGGAGACACGAAGAGGGCCAGATTATGATCTCTGCCCTCTCACTGAGCTGCTCTGTGACTAATTAAATGTTCTCCATAGAGAGACACGTGGGATTAGATGCAAAGGTGGCATACAAAGGATTACTCAGTGGTGTTTAAGCATATCAGATCCAGTCCCTCTATAACAGGATTGATTCCAGAACTTGGTGGTGGTTACTGTACCTGCTCTGGGTACTTCTGCTGTCCAGGCAGTCTGAGCAACTGTACCCTTCTTGGACTGATGAGGAGAGCTCACTTTAGCTCCATTCTCTGCAATTAGCTGAGTAAGTAAAACTCTTGAGTTAATATGCTCAAGGTGCTGTTGCCAGTGATGTGATTCAGCTCCTTGCTTCTGGTTGGAGTCTTTTGGTCCTCCTCTCTGTTTTCATAACATTTTCTACTACAGTATAACTATAGCAGTTGTGGTGACCCTGTTTTATACAAAGTGATGTGTGGTCTGTGCTCTCAGGTGCTGTTACCAGTATCTGGTGTATATAGACAAAGGGCAACTTCACCTGTGTTTTTCCTTATAGGAATCTGCATGAGGTCGTTGGAAGTGCAGCTTCAAGCAGAATTGGTGGTGTGTGGTTGGATAGGATTATTGCTTTCTGATCTTGCAGGCCATCACACCTAACCTTGCTTTGCTAGAAATCTGTTTAGCTGTGGAAAACAGTAATAACTTTTGCACCTAGGTTGTTATACAGTCTTGTTCCTGCCTGGATATCTATTTTATGGAGAAAAATGGAGAGAATGACAGAGGGAGATGAGGATAAAATCTTAAATAAGTGTGACAGTGCCTCTCTTTCTTTTTAGATTCCACTGGATCACAAGGTAGGGTTTTGATGAGCAGATGAAAGTGCCATATCCTCTGGTGTTTATATATGTTAAATGGTGCAGTTCAGGTGTGCCAAGTACTGTGTCTTTCCTTGATATCACAGTGCTTTGCTGCTGCCCTGCTCTCACTACAGGTCAGATAGCACAGGGTGGACAAGAAATGAAGTGTCCAAGTCCTGGTGTCAACCCAGGTGTCTGTCTCTGGTGCTGCAGGTGAAGAAACTCAGAACTACTCCAGTAGGTGAGGTGGTGTATCCCTGCTGTGGTATTTCAGAGATGGTCACTAGGACAGGCTGGTCCTTACATGGAACAGTGTTTTCCTTGTGGTTCCACTCTGATGGATTGATCTGAACCAAACTTTGACCTGTCCATCTGTCCCACTTTCGGGTGATTGGGTCTTTGTTACCAGGTTATTCTCAGATCGCTCCATGAAAAACCCAACAACCCATAAATCATAATATACATGGCCCAAATGCAAGTGTATGCGGCAGAGCTGTCCTGGAGATATCACAGCATGGATTAGAAGTGGGACAGTCTGGAAAAGGCTAGCAAAAATATTCTGGGAGATAAGGGATTGATTTACAAGGAAGGATTAACTGTTCAATGGGTATCTGCCAACACTGAAGCTAGAAGTTTGTGAAAGATATAGTAGTTGATAGTTAAAAATATGTGGACTAAAATGAAAAAATGAGAATCATTTACGATGGTGGGACGATAGAAAAGGGTGTTATGAGGACAAGTAAGGTAAAACAAAGAGGAAACCTTTCCTGTGCAGCCCAAAATAGACTGCAGTGTAGACTGCTAAAGAAAGGGCTGGAAACTCCATCACTAAAGATGCTTGACACCATACTGGAGAAAGTCCTTGCAAAAGCATTGTCATGAGCAGCCCAGCTCTCACCTATGGGGGCTGGATGACCTAATGTCTCTTCCATTTCTAGCCCTGTGCATCTATGATTAAAGTAGTTTATATAATGCAAGTGCATTTTCAATTACACTCTGCCTTCTTGCGTGGGACAGTGGTGGTGCAGAGAACTCATTATATTTGTGGCACAATTACAGCATGACTTGTAGGAAATACTGCTGGTACTTGGCCTCCCAGAGACTCTGATCTCGTTCATAAATATATGTTGGCTTTTCAAGCCATAGAGGTATGTTATAAGACTGCAGTGCTCTTTTCTTCTGTCTTCCCCCTTACTTGGAGGCCATAAATATGGAGGAAGTAATAGAAAGATAAATAGAAGGAATAATTGATTCTGGTTCGGCAATCCAGTGAGCAGGCCCTGGTGAAAATGTAGAAGTTTATTGTTGTAGATGTGTAATACACCAGGAGTCATTGTCAGCTGCTCTCTTGGACCAAGGTCTGTTTTCTGAACCAGAACAGGACATTAGCTAGAACATAAACAC
This sequence comes from Entomyzon cyanotis, assembly GCA_024500445.1. Classification (NCBI taxonomy): domain Eukaryota; kingdom Metazoa; phylum Chordata; class Aves; order Passeriformes; family Meliphagidae; genus Entomyzon; species Entomyzon cyanotis. The sequence continues at coordinate 15,640,635 of JAKEPQ010000780.1, forward strand.
AGAGAAATTAAAAAGAACAGTGCTGGTTTGAAGTTGGGCTTTCAATGCAATTTGTGCTCTGCTGGATTTTTGTGGGGCTTATAACACTGAATGTTTGGAGGGATTCGTTTTCACTTCCAATTATTTTATAATTTTGGTTCATTTTGAAATTTATGCACCATGCCAAAAGAGTTTGTGATGTGTTGAGTATCTTTGTCAGTGTGTTACAGGGCATTCAGAGTGCCATCAGAGATTTGTCAGGGTACTTCTCTTGCAGGCATATTTTTAAAATATATTCCTTTTAAGAGGCTGTCTTGGAAGCAGCCACTCTTGGGTTTAAACTAAAATCTGCCAGTATCAAGTGTGACAAATGTGGTAGACACTACAAGTAATAAATGTCTCGAGGAGTGGGATGTTGAAGTCTCTAAAATGCTTAGGTACTGATTGGTCTCTGAAATTTATCTTGAAGAAAGGGTACTTCATCCCCATTTGAATGATGAATATTGGTGGAATTGGTCCCATGCTTGTTGGCACTTTGTAACAAACCTGCCCTGACACCGTGGTTGAGCTGGGCTTACTTGTGATTGAAGAACGAGATTGATTTTTGTGGTTGCCATAACAATTGGATTGTTGTGTGAAAAAATGTTAGTGGCATTCACTAGAGTGAGTTGACAGCTCTAGGATGCCTGTTCCCAAATTAAAACAACTGTTTCCAGCCCTGAGAAATGGTGTCTGTTTAGCTTTTGCAAGATGGAGCTCAGCAGGGTCTTAGAAATGACCTGAAGAGCTTAAAGATTCTAAAAGTGCCTTTGCTATGCTTAATTTTAAAATGCCAGCTGTGAGGTGGAGTTAATAAGGGTAAACCAGGAGGCTGAGCTTTCACTCCCACCAGGCTATTGTATGTATTCACAAAGTGGAGAGAACAGGACAATCTAAGGAGTCCCTAGAAGAATGTAAATGCACTGCAAGTGTCTAGACATGCAGTCACTTGTACTGTAAATGTCTTAGCACTGACATACTCAAGTTTAAAGAAGGCTTGCGCTGCTGAAACTTTATTAAACAAAACGATGGTCATTGCTGTCTCACCTCCAGCTGAAGCAGTCTGGGCTTTGGAAATGGGCTGATGCTTCTGCAAAAGATTCAGCTTGGTGCTTCAGGAGCCTTTGGATGACTGGAGGGACTATGGGCCATGACAGCTGAGCCTAAGGCAAGGCTGGATGTCAGTGTGTAGCCACTGAGCTGCTTGAGTCTTGAATGCTGGAATTCACGCACAGCAGCTTTCAGCCACCTTTTCCAGGTGGCTTCTGGTGTGTCCCTTGTTCCCTTTTGTAGTTGTTTTGGATGTGTTGATCTTTGTGAATGTCCAGTGAACACCTCAGGAGACTGCTTTGGTCTGAAAGTTGCCTGTGGGAGGGAAGTCAGAATGGGGAGGTAAATAAGGTAATTAAGTTCAGGTACCTTAATTCTCTCAGCTTCCTGAGAGAGGGAAGTGGAGAGGGAGGTGCTGATCTCTTCTCCCTGGTGACAGGACATGTGGGAATGGTTGAAAGCTGCACCAGGGGAAGTTTAGACTGGATATTAGGAAGCATTTTTTTAGTAGATGGTAGAGGTCAAACATTGGAACAGGTCTAGAGAGAGGTAGTCAATGCCCCAACACTGTCAGTGTTTAAGAGGCATCTGGACAATGCCCTTAACTACAGCATGCTTTAATTTGGTCAGCCCTAAATTGGTAAGGAAGTTGGACCAGATGATTGCTGTTGGTCCCATCCAACTGAAATAGTTCTATTCTTTTCTGTTTCATCCCCTTCCCTTCCATTTCCTATTTCAGTCCCTGTGTCTGGGTTTTCTGTTAGAAGACTTTCAGTCTTTCCCTGCTCAGACGCTTCCTTAGGTGTTCTGATTTTCTTGCAAAGAATCCCTGTCTTTTTCTCTCATGAGACTTGGCAGTGTAAATTCTGCCCACAGCCTCATTCCTGAGCAGTCTGAGTTCAAACAAATGCCAAAGCTGGGGCTTCAGCCCGAGCGACTTGAGACAGTGGTGGCTGCTGCCAGGACCAGGAGGAGTGGTGATCTGCATCACACAGGAGCATGGACATGGTTTGGCTGCCAGCTGACGTGCTTGTGGTGCCTGGGGTGAAATTCGTCCATCTTCTGTTATGCCTGGTTCCTGAACAGCTGGGTCATACTTGCTTCTTTAGGACTCTGCTTCCCATGAAAGGTTGCATCAGCTGGTAAGGACAATGTTTTGCTTCATGAAGGGTTTTCTAATCCTCTCATGGGTACATGCAGTTCTCTGGACTGGTATTTCATGGCTGTTGGCATTTATTAGTGGTGAAAATCTGGGCTCCATGTCTCCACTGGTGAGTTGACTCATCTGTGTGCTGCTGCTTGGGAAGATCATTGAGTTACACAGGAGGATCTGTGGGGTGCTGCTTTGTCTACTGTGTACAAACTGGCACTTTTCTCCAAGCTGCAAGAAATTCGCACTGGTAACACCCAAGCTTTGCCCAGCAACTGGTCATGCCAGAAACCTTGCCTCTAATACAGCCTGAGCCCATGGCTTACCATTGCAGTGCCTCATCCTGATCCAGGTAGCCTCCCTCTGGAGCAAAGAGTGAGTCCTGACCACTGGCATTTGTAATCTCCTAGTGTCGTAGGTTTTCATATTTTATGGTTAAACTAACTGATATGTTTAATTCTGAAGAGTTTAACTGGCAAAAATGAATAAATTGTACCAATCTTTGAGGCACCAAGTGTACAGTGTTTTCTCTGCTGATTCTTGTGAATACCTTAGCATAGATGTATACGTAGATGTATGTATTTGCACAAAGTAAAACAAACAGCTGTTGCAGTCCTGTGATCTGTGAGCATTTTAATTGCCATGACGGTAATTCCAGCTCACCAACAAACTACTGATCTTACCTCTACTGCTGCACTAGCCATTTATTTTAGGTCCTGTTAAATGTAAAAAGACTAACTGCTCTGCAGACATGCTTGTCTGCTTTAATTAGTCTTCCTGAACCTGTGCAAAGAGCAACTGCACTTAATTAGCTTTCTTTAAATTAGGATTGATATACCAGCCTGTATAGGTTGACACTGTCGTTACTGTCTAATAAACTAAGTGCTCTGTTCTGTAATTTTTTTCCCCCAGGTGGTTGATTTGCAAGATGCCAGACAGAGCCAGCTGTAGCAGTGCCCTTGTCACTGCCTCTGGGCTAAAGGTGGTTTGGCCAGTGCTGATGGAGGCTGGCAGGGTCTGGGCAGTCTAGGTGGCTCCTGCTTTCCTGACTCTTGCTCACAGGTCCACCATGGTCAGTGTGAGTTGCTCTCCTGATCCTCCCAAAGTCTTGCAGGCATTGCCTTGCTTTGGTGCTTGAAACGTCTGAAATAAAGGGAAAGGAGGAAAGATTTTATTCTTCTATTGGCAGAAACTCCACACCAGAGTAGTTTTACCTCTGCAAACCTGCATTAAACATCTGCTTGGCATGAAGAGGGTCCTGTGAAAAGTGGAAATTTCCACACTGAATGGTTTTTTCTTTGACCAGTGCTGGGCGGTTATTAAAGGCACATATTTATCTCCAGTCCCTTCCAGCGTGAAGACCAGAAAATCTCTTGTGTCTCTATGTCTTAAACCATTTTCATTTAACCAAATTGTGTGTATGTTGTAACAAGTGGACTCAGATCATCTCATTACTTTTACAAAGTATGTTTTGACAATTTGACATGAATAAACCAGATTTTTATTAGGTGTGAAGACAGTGAGAGATGCTTCCTTTGAGGCCCTGAAAGAAGGGAGAGAGGGGAATGATCAAGCTCCTTAACCCCCAAGGTCACCTTGGTGGCCCTTCTGAAGCTGGAGACACTGCCAGTTTGTATATACCTGTAGTCAATGCAAATGTGTGTGCATATAGCTGTGGATTTTAAGTAACATCTTTGTCAGCAGGTGCATGAAACATTCTGTCCCTTGTGGTTTAATCAAACAACTCGCTGCAGGCTGGATGTTGTTACTGGTACAGTCAGAAATGTGGTCTGATCTCTTTGAGATCCCCTGTGCCACAGCCTTTGGGGTATTGCACAGCCAGACAGTATGGTCAGGGCAGGAATTTGAATGGCTCCTTCCTCTTCACAGGGCAGGAATTTGAATGGCTCCTTCCTCTTCACAGGGCAGACTTGCCACATAGCTGAGAGCAATGTTGTTTCTTCACCCAGATGGTTTTTGTCAGCTGCCTCCAGAGTGTGTGCCTGGAGGTGTGTGCAGGGGTGGCTGGTGTAGGTGCCAAGGGAGGGGACAATTTGCAGAGCAGCAGGCAGGCTGTGCTGCCCACACCCAACCTTTGCTCCCCTTGCTTCCACTGCATTGCCTGAATCTACAGGATGAGAGATGTCTCTCTGTGGCATCCTGGAGATAAAAGTGATACCACTGGGCCTGGAGGAAGAGCAGGAGGAGATAGCTGAGAAGATGAGGCTGTGCCCTGGAGGAGCAGGTGTGCAGGGTGCTGCCCTCGGGCTCAGAGCACCATGGATCCCACATGCCAGCCTTGGTTCCTATGGCCACCTGAAACTTATGCAGTAATAAAAACCGAAAACCAGAAATATATTTAGTCACACTTAATAATGTTGTTACTGGTGAGCTGAATTCACTCAGAAAATTTCATCTAGGTGTAGGCCTGTGTGCCAGGATTATCTCACTGCTGTGAATTTGGGGCTCTGCTTTCAGGTTGGCTTCTCTTGTCCCATTGACTACCTGGCCATCAGCTCTGCAACACTTCTGTAGCATCCTTTTGCCAAGGAGTATCATTCCTTGTTTTCTTTGCTTAGTGACTTTCTTACCTCACCTTGCAGTCTGTGCCCAGAATAAACTGCCTGTGACAAGCTACAAGTCCAAGTCCCTTGAATAGCTCTACAGGAGAAACAGATCTGAGCCTGGTGGTTAAACATATCCAAGCTGGTGAGAAATGCTAAATCAGAATTTGGATCCCACTTCAGCTTTGCATCTGTGAGTTTATGGATCTCAGATGGCTGTGAGCTGTGTCTGTGCCAGCCACTCCTGTGCTGAGACACTGCTCAGAGCCACCCAGCACGTCCTCAAGGGCAGCAGGCTGAGCACAAAGGGAGGCTGGGGCTGCCCCAGCAGCCTCACAGGTTTGGACTCTCTGAACTGGGACCACCACTGGCCTCTGCAGTAGACTCGACTGGCCAAATGCATCTCAGCAAAGCAGCCCATTAGTTGCCACCATTGTATAAATGTGGCAAAATATTTGGCACCCCTGTATTTCTGCTCACCCCTGTATTTCTATTTAGGGCAGGCTGCAAATAATGCACTTTGTTGAAACCAATCTGCTAATTTTTTAAGTCCCTGGAGCTCAAATTCACAATGGGTGGCCTGCTTGTGGTAGCAGGCCCTGAACATCTGGGATAAGCTCTGTACTTCCCTAACACAGGAGCCCTCATTCTCTTTGAAGAGGCTCTTAACCTTTTTTCTTGCTCTCTTGCTAGATAAAGCAAGCCATTCATGTCCATTCAGTTGAGTCTTTTAAATGAAGTAACTTAAAGATTTCCTGGATGTGGCTGGGGGGGACAGTTTATACCCTGTGCATTAGTGGAACCTGGCATAAGTACAGGCAGGCTGGCACGCGTGCATGTCTCCATACTGTTTGTTATATAGGAGTGTCTATCTGCATATGCACAGCTCCCTAAAGAGAAGGAGGTGCCTTGGAGTGGTGGTATCCTGAAATTCCATCCTTAGGTAGAATGTTAAGGAATCTGTATTTATGGAATTAGGGTTGTTTGCAAACTTCTAAAAATTGGTTGATTTCTAGTGGTGGCACCAACAGATCAAAGTCCTGGTTGAAAGATTTTATATCTTTGTGTCACAGTCTCTTAATTTGTTTAGATGCATGCAAAGGATCAGAAACTAATGTGCATCTGGGGATTAAGGCAGCTTTGCTATCCAATCTGAAACCCAGCATATTCTGAAAGATTTTCAAACTCTCAGAAGGCAGTGAAGTGCTTTACTGATTTTTATGTCTTTGAAAATCTGTTTAGTGTGCCTGGTGGAATTACATAAATATGTGCTGCCAGCTGTCTGACACCAGCAGATACCACCCAGAGCATTTCAGTATGGAAGTGGTAGGTCTGCAAAGTTGGGGACATTGCTCTCACTGAGAGAGTACCATACAAAAAGACACTTGCTCCTTTAAAAATTTGCTGTAATTTTTCCCCTCCCACCTCTCCTACCCCAGGAGTAATACCAGTGTTTATGCTGTAAGAAAAATAGTGTGTGTTTGCATTACACATCTCTGGAAGAGAGTTGCCATCATGATATGAGTATTTCTGTGGCAAAGAGAAAAGAAAAGCAGTGGTCTGATCTCTTCCATGGCAGCCTCAGCCTATACCATTGTGCTAGGGGATCTTTTAACTAGGGAGGGGCTGAACTTATTCTAAAAGTTAAGATAAAAGCAAAAGAAACTAGCAAACTCATTACTTTACTGACTTCACTGCTCTTTAGCTTTGGTCCCACATTCCTCACAGTGCTTGGGTGAACTTTGCTGTAGCCCAGAGGTCTGGGAAAGAAGTTGCTATAGGACAGCCTAGGACGAAGGGAGGCCCTGAAGCAGTTTAGGGAGTTTTGTTTGTTGGTGCTTCAGGTTTTGTGTCTCGCTGGTGCCAGGCTCTGCTCTATTGTACATGATGGTTCCTGAGTCAGATGCTTTATTTGTCCCATCTTTGTGGCCCTGGACCATATCTGTCGTCCAACTTGGTGTGTTCGCTGTGTTCCTGCCACCCACTGCTACAGGACATACATATGTGAGCCTTACAGGACATACATATGTGGCCTTCCTGCCACCCACTGCTACAGGACATACATATGTGAGCCTTCCAGGGCATGGCTGAGTATCCCAGGTGCCACCTGGTGCAGCACATGCAAAAGGATGTTCAGCTTCTCCTGAGCACCAAGTTGATTTGTAAGATCTAATGAGCTGCTTTGGAGCTCGCCCTTTCTATAACTTGCATGGTTTTTCTTACTGAATCTGCTTTTCCCTTTGGTGCATAATTGGCAGTGTGGGTTTTATAAAGTCCTGCAGCTCCTGGGTGTCATTGCTGGGACCAAAACTCTCACTCAGTTTTGTTACATGCAGCTTGGTTTGTATGTGTTTCAGTGTCTCTGCTCGATGCCAGCTGTGCTCATGGAGTGTCAGATGGTGTGACATCTACTCTTTGGCATGGTCATGAGGGTTATTTGTGTTCCATTTAGCTTTGCAATTAGGAACAATCTATTTTTACTCTAGCTTCAAGGCATTGGGACTTTTTCCTGCTTGTTTCTTTGGAGTGAACTTGATGGGCTAACTTGTTTAGTTTTTGTGGAGGAATATCTGTAATGAAATGAAAGCTACTAAGAGCAAGCAGTTAAAGCAAAAAGAAAAATGAAAAAATACCCAAGGAGATTCACTTGTCTAAACCATTTTTAAAAAAATAGATTAGGTTTAGAATTCAGGTTAGATTGGAAGGTGTTTCAACAGAGTCTTCTGAAAACATGGTTGTTGTTGTCTGGATGTCTCTGATGGGCTCTGTGTTTTGATACCTTCTCCATAACTGGGAGATAAGTTTTCCTTTTCTTCTTTTTTCTTTGGATAGGAAAGAATGCATTTTCACCATCGACCCATCAACTGCCAGAGATCTTGATGATGCTTTGTCCTGTAAACAACTCCCTGACGGTATGAAATATATTTTACAAAATACTTCTAGTGTTTGTATTCAGCTGTTGACACACTTGTATCTATAATTTGTCCTGAAGTATTCTTTGCCAAATATAAGTAGGGTAATAAACTAGTTCTTCTCGTGTTGTTTTAATTGCTTGTTTTTAGAAATCCTGCAGCAGACGTCTTCAAGCTGCACTCAGTCTTGGTGTTAGAAAATGCAGAGCCACAGTGTTTTGCATAATCAGAGCTGTAATTTGATTTGAGCAGATCTCAGCTGTCTCCTGTCATTATGGGAGTTACAGCTGAATAGCTAATACACCACTCCTGCAGGCTACAGTCAAGTGGAACTTTGACCTTGTGTACGCAGTCCATGGGTAAAGGAATCCAGTTTTTTGAAGGTCACTGTCTGAATTGTTTTTTGGTGTTTATGGGATGCTGGGAATTGTCAGATGAGCACAGTGTGCCTTATAAGTTGTGTTTTTCTTCTCATTGCCTTTTGAGCTTTCTCTTCTGCCTTATTTGTACTTTTACTATGCTGTAAGCCAACAGAACATAAAGTAAAGCTCCAGAAGCCAAGTCTTGATGATTATGACCAAAGGAACTTCTCTCTTGTAACCTTACTTTGCCATCCAAGCTCTGCTCATTTCATTTGATAAGATCCAGTAACAGGCTTGGTTAGAAATATTGCGTGACTAGATTAGCCTATCCACTCCTAATAATGAAGATAAAGTAATTTCTTTTTTTTTTTTTTTTTTTTTGTGTGGGTTTAATTTTTCTTGCTCTTGCTTATCATCTCGATATGATGACATCCAAGACGTGATTTCCATTTTTTGGAGTTGATTTCATCCTGTGCAATGTGGCCAGTGAATTGTAATTTTATTTAGACCCAAGTACAGAGTACTACAACAGTGCTAAAAAATGGATAAAAAATGCAGAGGTGAAAGAAAATTGGAGGCCAATAAAATTAATTGTACTTTTCAATAGCAGTTTTGAGGCAAGATTGAGGAAAAATTGCTATGCTGTTTCACAGAACATTGAAACAGTCTTCTTGAGAGATCCTAAGCTGAGCTCTCTTCTCCCTCTTTCCACTTTGTCATCTGAATTACTGTAGGTTTATGACAGTGTTGTGATCCCACAGGTCCTCAGATATAAAGTGTTTGAGTTCTGGCTTCTGAGCATTTACTGCTCACATCCACATGGGTTTTAGATGCTGCAGGAACCGTTCACTGAGCTGGTCTGTGGTGCATACCTCTGCATTGTTCTCTTATCCATCAGCCATTTGGAGAAAGTGTTCAAGGAAAATATCAGTGTGAACAAGAATTCTTCACAAGCCATTGCAGGGCTGTCACTCATGCTTGGGGCTTGTGGCTGTATGTGGTGATGAGGATGTGGCCACCCTTGAAGTCTGCCTTGTCTTTCCAACTCCAGCAGAGGAGAAAAGAGGCAGACAAGTGAATGCACCCACCAGTAGCTGTCTCATCCCAAAAGCCTTTGGTGACCCCTGTGGATCATTTTCCATGAACCATTATTTGGGAGCCTGCTTGCAGCAGCCCTTTGTGTGCCACATCTCTGCCTTTTGGCTGGAGCTGTGCAGCCTCCCACAGGCTCATTTCACCCTGTTCTCCCCACAGTGAGAAGATGCTCTGAGCTGGAGCCTTTTTTAAAAGTGATCTTATCTGTGCCTGTCCTGGGCACAAATAAGGTCACTTTATTTCAGTCCTTGTTTTGCATCCTGATGGGGAATTCAGAGATAGTTCCATCAACCTGTATCTTGATGGGACTGGGCACTACCTACCTGGGGACATGCTTCTGTTCAGCTTCCAGCATAGGGGACTTCAGCCCTCAGACCTGCAGCTGGCAGAAGACACCCAACACCCATCTTGTATCACAAGTTTCTGGGACATTTTCTTGCATGCAAATTGAATCTCTGTGGACTTGTTACTTTTGGCCCAATATGAGCTGCCCACCCCGCTTCATGATTTTCAGTTTGTGGTCCACTGTGGCGCTATGTAGGGTACTATTAGGAGCCCATGAAATGTGGCTGGTGAAAGCAGGGGTATAAATCCATCATCATATGTAAAGTTTTCTAAGATATCTGTACTTTGACTTAATTTTTTTTCAGGAATTTGCAAAATTAGACAGGTCCAAAATCAGTGCTGGAGTCCTTTGGGGTCACTTCTTTGTGTTCATTTGCTTGCAAAGCTATGGCTGTTCCCAGCACTTTGGTGTTTAGGAGAGCCCCTATGGGAACCTCAATCTTGTGCTTAATAGAGCCTTTTGACATGTTTTGGAGGTACCCTGTGAACTTTTGGCTCTAAAAGTTGCTATGATAGCTGCAATTATTATGACAAAGAGTTGTTTTAGAAGTTAAGAGCGTGTCCAGGTCTGGCAAGGCTGAATCTCTCATGAGGGCAAAGTTGTGTTAAGAGTTAACACAGCTTTTATTCCAAGTGTAAGTGTGGTTACAAGAAATTGTTATTTTTTCCATCTCTTTTGCCCATATGTAAAACACTTAAAAAAACTCCACCAAAAAATCCCAACATGAGCAAACCACATATCTTGGCATCCTCATGATGTCAGGCGATCTCCAAAAATCAACAGAGAATGCAGAACCCAATTCAGAATTCTCTGATGGTGTATAGCACACTGTATTTCTACAAAAATCCGCACTCATTGCCCACACTTCTATCAGAAAGCTAAATCAGGGCATTTCAGAAGATTTTAGAGAATGAAATTGCCTTTGTCTTCAAGCAGTCATTGCTAATTTATTCAAGACTGTGACAGTTCCCTTGCCTTGAAGGCTGTTAGGCAACAAGCAGAGAAATAAGGAACTGTCTTTGCACCTCTGTGGATTTCCAAGCCTTCTCAGTGTGATCCTTATCAGATCTGGTCAATGGATGCAGGACTCACCCATGCTACATCCTCAGTAAAAGATGGAAAGGAATTTTTTTTCCGAAGTAGTTCACAAATCTGTCATGAAGAACTACCCAGTAGCAGTGTCAATAGCAGAGGAAGCATGGGATGGCTGTGGGAAGAGCTGTATTTTTAATGGAGCTCACAGTAGGCTATTGCAGCAGTTGGAAACTTTTCCAGGGATATATGTCTTAAGTGGGCCAGTCTGGTTTTGAGAGGATTTTATATTGGAGTCTGTTTCTGATTAACAGCCGTGCTCCTCGTTATTGTTTAATGATAGCAGTAGGGAGGTGAGCTTGCTGTTCACATTTGTGAGTGTATATTTTAAAAGAGATCAGCTCCAATAAAGAAGGAAAATAGGGTTATTTATGTAACAGCTGCAGAAATATGAACAAACTGTACTCCATTTAGATGATTCAGCATAACCTTGGAGTAAAAGATGGCTCTGGCCTGCACCTAGTTTCTACAGCCTTTGTAGAGCTGTTTCAGGGTTGCTTGAGGTTTTAAACAAGTTCATTTCAGTCAATGCTCTTTTGTGATCCTTTCTGCACGTCTTCTAGCAAATTACTGGAGCCAGCAAGGCACAGCAGAACTGTTCTCAGGTTGTATGGATGTTGCAGAAAACAGCTGTACCATTTTCAAGCCTGAATGTTTTCACCCAGGGTGCAGAGATTTAAAGATTTATTCTGATCTCAGCATGGCAAGTGACCTGCATGTCCCAGTGATACCAGGCAAGTTTCTCACACTTGCCAAACCTCTTCTGGGAATTACCTGCCAGTGCAGGTAATTGTATTTCTGGTAATGTACACTGCTGATGCAGTCACATATGAAGGCTGCTTACTGGTAGGAACAGATACGGAATTTGGCACATTTCAAGGCAGACAATTCCTTCTAGTGAAAGGTCAGGCCATGATGGAAAAAGATGCAGGAGAAATTATGGGGATGTGTTTCTGATGGGCTCTCTTTTGATGCCAGTCTCAAAGCAGTGGTTTGGGCCACACTGACAGAGCTTCTGTACATCTTTTTGTGTGTATATTAATAACTAACATGGTTCTCGTGTTTTTCTTTCATTCCTGTATTCCTACAGTTTGTTACAAATTAATTCAAGTTCAAGTAATTTACATATTTTTCTGGGAGGAACTGTTGTACTGCAGAATAGAAATATGTTCTACAGACTGTTTGTCCTGTTTTCCATGTCCTTAGTGACACTGGTTGTCTGCATTCTGGAGTGGGGCCATAAATAGATACAATCATTGACTCTTCCCAGTGTTTGCCCAATGACCTAAACAAATGAGGCTTCTGCAGTGTGCAGCCCCCTGTTTTTTCCATTTCCCTTAAATCCATTCAACCTGTTGGTGAATTTTAATCAAATGTACCTAAAGGAAATGGGATAAAAACATCAAACACATTGTGTTTCTATAAGTGTCATGAAAATGGGATATAAGCAAAGAAGAGAGCTTTTCTTAGTGACCCAAATCTGAGAAGAGTGCAGCATGTATGACCTTTGTGCTTGGCACAAAGTTCTTTGTGGGCTGCAGTTTTTGGAAACAGATCTGCAGAGTTAGACTTAGCTCTCTCTTCATGGAGCCTATTTCACACATTTTGGTAAAGCCAACTAACATTTTGCCAAATGTTGATAAAATTCTCCCTTATCGATTGCAGGCCTCCAGGCTCTGGGGCTGCTTTTCTTAGACCTGGACAGCTTAGTAGACATCCTCTGGTGTGTGAGCTTCATAATCTTGTACTTGAAAAACCCCTGTAGAGCCCTGGTAGCCCCAAGATGTTCTCTGCCATCTCAGGTGACCATCTGGTCTTCCTCTTCTTTGACCCACATTCTTTCCTGATGTAGGTTGCAAACACTTGGGATGTTTTAATTTCACAAAATTCTGTTCACATATATTTTGCTTTTAAAGGTATAAATATTCTGTCTTCTATTCAACTTTGTCCCCCATGCTACTTAAGGACTGCAGGGTGAAATTTGCTCTAGCAAAATGTAGTACAGGACCCCTCAGCTAATCCCTTTGGTCCCTGCAGGACAGAGTATCAGGAGAGTTTGTAATTGGAGTCTTGATATGCAGAGTTGCTTAAGATAAACACTGAAGAACAAACTAGAGTTAAATCAAAAGTTTCATCAAAACATTTATGAAATTACTATGCTTTCTTCTTTGCAAGCTCTTTAAGATGAACAGACACCAGACCTGGAGAGGAAATGATAGAAACACATTGACATATGAGTCAAATGTCAAATGATCATAAACTGCAATTTGCTTAGATTAACTGCAGGAATCAAATATGGGAAAAGATAAAGAAGGAGTGGGATTGTGTGTAACATTTCGTCAATTTTTACTTTAGTATCAGACATAATTAGCTCATCTCTCCTGTTACCTGCTGGTTAATCTGGGGATGTTTTTTTGTGTCACTAGGAGAGTGAAAAAGACATATTGCAGTGATTAAAAAGAGGTACATATTCTTTCTTCCTATTGAGGGCTTGTGGTTGCAGATTCTTTGAAATATGCAAAATGCACTCAGACCTCAGCCAAATCCTGATCCCTGCTGTGCCCCACAGTGGGCTCCTGTGTAATACTGGGAACTGCAGTGTGTACAGTATATTTTGCCTTTTCCTTTAAGGTAATGTGGGGTTGCGTGTGGAAACACACATCACTTCCAATTTCCAAGTGCAGGGTTGAATGGAATCAGAGGGCTGAACTGAGTCAGCTTTTCTCCACCAAATATCTGTCTTGAAATTGGTGGGGGCAAGTTGATGACGTGGGGCTCCCCTCAGTTCCAGTGGGAATAGGGCAGGTTGCTCCAAACTGCTGGTGGCTGAAAGGGAAATAGACTGAGCCAAATCCCCAGACAAGTGCATTAGAATGGGTGATAAGGTACTGGGGTGATTAAAGAAGTTTGGATTTGGTTAGAGCATAATTGCTAGAACATAATTTGTTAAAATATTTTTTGCATATATTTGAAAGCTGCTTGTGAGAAGCTTGATTAGAAGCTTGGTTAAGCAAAATTGGGCAGGATTTGTGATTTTTAATTCATAATTTGTGATTTTTAATTCATAATTTGTGATTTTTAATTCATTTATTGTGCTGAATTTTTGTGTCAGATACAAATATTTTATAAATATTTCATCCTTATCCCGAAAGCTTTTTTTTTTTTTTAATTTTTTTTTACGGTATGCAAAGAAAGCCATGTGGCATAGAGACATGGGATTAAAACAAAATAAAAGGTATATTGTGTGTGAAGGACTAAGGTAGCTAAGACTGTGGCTGCAGAACATGCAAACAGATGTGCGAATACCACTAGAATTACTCATAAAAGTGAGTTTACTTTTCTGCAGGGAGGAGAGATGCTCTGGGCAAAGTCGCCTTCCGGATCATTTCAGTTCATAAATTCAGGACCTGGGACAATTCCCCAAAGATTTAGAGGCGTGGGATTTTGTGTCCTGGCGGATCTCACTAATATTTGTGCATGCAAACTTAAAAAAAGAGAGCATCTGATTGTGTATTGAAGAAAAAAAAGAAAAGAAAATGTCTATAAGTGGCTGGATAATGGAAAGAAGATCCAGAATTTCTTTTACAAACAGATCTAAAAGCATTTGCCTGGGATTTCTGTTCATAAAAAAGGACCTTGGGCACCAGGAGAGTCTTTGGTGAAGAGCCACAAATGACAGAAGATGACCAGACAGACCCAGAGAGAACAGGACTTTCCAGTGAATGTAGCAAATAAGAGTCAGAGGATATGTGAGGAAGATCAACTTTAAAAGGGTATAAATAGCTGGGAATACATTCCCACATGGTTAACTTAAGTTGTATGTTCTGTTACATGTAGGCAGCAAAAGAGTTACTGCTGTATATAGTCTTTATTATCAACTTTACGAAATGACAGGATCCCTCAAAATCACTGCATTATTGTTCTAACTTGTTATTTATTGCAAGGCAGGGTTTCAGAACCCAGATGAACAGGAAAAACATCTTACACTGTAATTCACTACAGTATTTCTTGATAGTTGACTATTATGCTAGCTGCGCAGAATAAGTAAAACCAGGTGCAGATGGGAATGTTTTGGAAATCTTTCCAAAAATAAACAAAAGAGTTGGATGGCCAGAAGTGAAATCTCAGCAGCTTCCTTCTGTTCCCAAAGAAGTTGAAATGTCAAGGCTGTTCTGTGGAAGTGCATTGTATGTGTTTGGCCTAGCCCTACCTCCCAAGGTCTCTTTGAATGTTGGGGAATGCTCACTCAGCCTTGGATTACTATGGATGGTAGAGATATCACAAAAGGGACTGACATAGCAGTAGACAGAGGCTGGTCCCTCCCCACTCTAAACCTTCATTTCAGGAAAGGATGACATCCTACACCCAAAAATACTGTAATTCATTATGAAAACTGCTGGGTGTCACTTCCCATCTCTTTAAATTTGAAGACTGCTGATTTCCTAATAGAGCCTCTTGAATCAGTCTTGGAGTACAAACAATTGATGACATAAATACCAGAAATTGTCCTTTTACCTTCATCATGTTGGCTGCAAACCTCACTGCTGAGAGGCTGCTGAGAGAGCTCAGGGCAGTCTGTCTTGGTAACTCTTCCCCACCAGCAGAGAGGGCTTTCTGAGCCAGGAATCCACATCACAGCAGCACAGCCATTGCCTCTGTGTCCTGCTTGGCATCTTGTCTTGGTGAAGGGTGGAAGATCCATCAATAAACTGTTGAATTGGAGTCTGCATGGCAAAGATTCATGTTGGGTCTAAGTTCTAAGTAGCCATCTAGATGTTCTCCCAGACGTGACCATATAATAAGTAATGGCATTCAGTGGATAAATCAGATGTGTTCGACAACTCTTAAGTTGCTCATTACACTGAGTCTTGCAAAGAAATCGATACAGTTTACGATACCTCCAAGTAAAACTCACTGTTTTGGCACTTCACAAGGTCTGCTGGACATTTATGCAGGCACAGAGGAAACCAGCTCTGCTGTGAACCTCTGCAGTGTAAGCAGGTACCCAGCACAGGAATGGGGACAAAACCTGCATGGGCAGGTGGGAGACACAGACATTGTTGCATAAGGAACCATTGTGTCTGGTCACAATCTTCCAATGGACAACTTCGATATATCAAAGAAACTTCATGTTCCCTTTATTTTCCATCATTATACTGTCTGTCCCCAAGTGTTCTGTGCTCTAGCCTGATTTTTACTATTAAAATACTTGTGCCCCACTTTTATCTGTATTTTTCTGCTTGTATCTTGCCCAGCAGTGTGAAAAAATCCTTTTTCAGTGTGCTTCTGCTGTTGCATATCATTGCCTGTGTCCTTCAGTCTGCGATTAAATGTTTTATCTTGTACATGCTGTGTGAATTCTGTCCTGAGTATTTAGTGCTTTTCCCTCAGGAGAATATCTTCCTTGTGTAAGCATCCAACTTAATGGTGCAGTGGTATCACTTGCACAGAAGAGCTCTTTCATTCTTCTCCAGAGTGACTGCATCAGGTTTTAAGGTAGCTTTCAGGACAGATGTAGGTAGTAGGTGCCTTCTGGGTGGCAGCATCTTCTGTCACAAGGTGTTGGAGAGTTGACAGGAGTTTGCTCAGGACAGGAAACTCATTCTGTTTCTTTGCCTCAGTGATGTGATATGATCTGTGAGGTCTGGAGACCTGATTGATGTCTCCATCGTTGTCTCCAGCTCATGGGAGTTTGGAAGCTGGGAGAACACCAACAGCTCAAAGATCTACTCTGTGTTCTCACAGGAGGACTGACCTTCCTGCTCTCCTGGGAGCCTGAGAATGCCTCGTGCTGAGCAAGAGCCATCTCTGAGCATCTCCTTCAGGCGTGGGGGATCACCTTTCCTGCAGGGGCTTGTGCTAATTTGTGTGTAAAACTCAGGGTTCTGTAATGCAAAGCTCATGAGGTGCTGTCTTATGAAGGTGTCCTGGCTTTGTTTTGAGGTATAGAAGTGGTTTTTAAATTCTATTAAGTGGTTTTAGGACATTGCTGAATTTATTAGCTGCTGCAGACAAAAATTTTATGCAATTTACATGAAAGACCTGCTTCCAGAATTTAATTTAGTAATAGATATAGTCTCCTCATAATTCTGAAACTATTTTAAGAATTGCTGATGGCTCATGGAAAGCTCTAGAAAATATTTCTGGTTTTCATCTTCACTTGTCCTTCACTGCAATTAATGAACAGCTGAGTTTTGTTTTGGACCTCACCTAGAGCCAATCCCAAACTGGTTTGTAAAATTGTAGTTGACTCTGTAGCACTCAGTTGATGCAAAAGACAAAATGGCCAAAGGTCAGGGTAGCTGACCAGAGTAAAACAGTGCTTTAAATCCAGGTGTTATTCTGGATTTTAAACACATTGATGTCCAACACTGACCTTTTAACTTAAAGAAGAAAACAAGAAAGTACCAAAAACCCTATTCTCCTTTATTTTTCTGTAAAAGTCTGAATATTTCTTAATTCTCTTAGAACCACTAAAAGCATCACTTTGCAATGTCACCATTCCTGTCCGTGGTTTCTCAGATACTTCTGGAAGATGAGGAAATGCCAAGGCTTCCAGTGTGGCAAGAGTTAACATGTAATGATGTTTTTATTTTTATTTTTCTCCCTTCTCCTGTGATCTCATGCTGTTACTCAGTTTGGAGTAACTGGGGCCAATCTTGGTTCTGCTGATGTTGAGGATTTGGTCCAGCTCCTGAGATGAGCAGTTAAATGAGAAAGGTCACAGCTTTTATTATCTTTACATCAGCCCAGCTACTCAAGGAAAGGATGAAGGTTGAAGGTTTTAATTGTGATTTAAGAAGGAAAGCAAAAGCCCAGACCCAGCCAGCACTTTTGCAGTCTGATGCTGACACACTGCATGTGCCCACCCCCTCTCTTTGCTACGTGAAGGTTGAGGGCTTGACTTTGGCCACCTCTCCAGGTGCTACAGGTCCCCAGAAAGGTGACTAAGCATAGTTCAAAGAAGAGTTGAAATTTCTTGAAACCTTGGCCAGGCTGTTTCTGATGGTCTCAAAGTCTCTCTGTGGAAGTGTGGGACATTTTTCATGCAAATCAGTGGCAGGGAGGCTTGGTAGTACATAGCATTTTTTGGGTTGTTACCCTGTAGAGGTGCTTGCTGTTTGGTCGGACAGTTTTTGCTTTTTGAAGTTGTTGCGACATTTACTAAATGGATGGAAATGTTTGGATGGAAAAGTTGCTGCTCTGTGCCCTGGGGACTTGTCCTGCTCTCGAGACACAGGATCTGATCCTTTTGCCAGAGTCTTCTTCTTGTGGGGTTATGTCAAGGAAGAGACCTTTAGAGAAGGAAAAAGCTATTGCTTGCTTAAGAAAAAGGGTGTGATTAGTTGCATTTCAGTTGGCTAAAGGGCCATCATGTGATAGTTTAAAAAATTTGGTTTCTTGGTAAACAAGTTAATGGATTTATGCTCAGTTGCACTGAATCTTCAAAAAGCAAAATGGCCCTAGGGCACACAAGTAAAATTAAGGCATTTTCCTTGTTATTTTAAAATAAGTAAAGCACACTGTCTGATTTTTCGAACAGCAGCTTGGCTTTCTGTGGTGGAAAAGTAACCTCAGCTGACAATTAAAGCCACCCACCTTTGCCTTTAGGCTCCAGAGCCGACAAATAACTTGCTCTTTCCGTGGTTCCACTTTTATTTTTTATTAAACGCTTCTCCTCTGGTGCACTCTTTGCTTTCCCACTTGCTCTTTTCTCCTAATCAATCATTCTCTTTTCTCTCTCTCTTCTCTCTCTATTCCAAGATCGTAATTTCTGTAACCCTTGAGCTGTAGATGTACATACACATGCCAAAAAGAGGCAGAAATACTTGGGTCAGGTCCTTCATTTAAAGACATGTGTTAAAGGTCTGTGATGGTACCTGGTTGCAGCAGCTCCCCCTGGTCTTTGTGCCAATTTCTACTTCAGAGCAACTTACATTAGTTTTATGTCCACCCCTTTATGATCTGCAGACCCCCTGGCTGCCCCTTCTGTCGCAACAAAACGTGCATGTGGGTTAGAGGCCTCATTTCTCTCACTTTATGCAAGTTTTTCATACTTTTGCAAGGTGCTAAATATTGCTTAGCAGGTAAGGGCAGCAGCACAATACCCCGGGGCAGTGGAATGGGAAAGCTGTAATTATTTGCTGCAAGAGTTTGGTCTAACCAGGGAACAGCCTGGGACTGCCTTGAACTTCTGGCAGCAGGTGGGTAGTTGGCTGTTTTCTGCACAGAGCAAACACTTTGCAATCTGCTTTGAACTCTTCTGTATCTCGCTGAAGGGTGAAGACAGTGTGGGAAAGGGGTTAATACAAAAATCTTAACACATTTGCTCGTGTTTGACTTCCCTCCTGAGAATGATGATTCTTGAAGGTGAGATGGAAATACAGGGGAGTGTGTCTGCATGGTAGAGAATTACCTTCTGATGTTTTACCATGTCTTACCTCGAAGAGCTGCATTTTGCCCCGAAATTCACATATGCTGGGGTATGAAGTGAACTTTCTTGGTCTGTCTCTCTAGATTCGTGCTATTACTGAGTAGGGTTGCTGAAGACAGGGAAGAAGGATTTGTCTCCAGTGTGTTCCCTCACGTGGTGTTCAAATGCATTCAACTCAGCTTTCTAATTCCAGGGCAAATGCTTGATGTGACCTCCTGAGTTGTCAGTTCTTATGAAGCATTTACAGTGTGAAAATGCCTTTTCCTTGTCTTCCAGCTCCTTCTTACCAATCCTTTTTTGTTTATAATTTTTTCAATAAAGAACGTCTCTGAACTGTTTTGTCATAGAAAATGAGATCATCAGTGAAAAAAAGGGAAAAAAAAAAAGGAACAGCTCGTTCTTTGTTCTTCTGCAAGGTGCCAATGCTCTCCTTTGATTTTAGCATCATGTCAACACAAGGTTTTGGCATGGGTTCAAACAAGCCGGGTCCTCAGCTCGAGGAGCCAAACCTTCTCTAAAACAACTGTGTGCCCATCGTGCTGGAGGAGACCTGCCTCTCATGGTTCTGTCACTTGGTGAGCTCCAAGAGGGGATCCAGGCTTCCAGAGAGCTGACAAGAAACAGGTCTCTTTGTTCTGCCATTCTCACAGCCACATGATGGGAAATAAAAAGGGAAATTGTCCTCTCTGCATGTGGCATCACAACTGTGTTGTTTGCAGTAAGGTGGCAACAAATCCTGTCCCACTGGCCCAGAGCATTGGCCCAAGGAGAGCCTGGGTGGCTGAGTGCCCAGCCCTTTCCCTATTTCTACTTGCAGAGCTCAGGAGAGCTCCTCATTGCAAAGGGCCTCATTACTGCCTTTTGCAATGCCATGGTGTAATTTCAGACAATGCTCCTGTCTCCCATTCATCTCTGTCACCACATCCCTGTAGTTGTAGTGAGGAGCTAATAGGGTTCAGCTGGTTAATAAAACACGCCTTGCTCGATTCTAAACTGCAGTCCCTGTTGCTAAACATCCTCCAAGAGCAGCTTTGCAGCAGTAGAGTTTGAATGGCATGACAGTTTTGCACCCGCTTTCAGATGAAATGATTTTAAATGAAAGAGTCCCAGAGATCCTGAGTGAAAGAAGCCATCCAAGTGCCTTCAGCATTTTTCATTGCAATAGATGCTCCCTGCAGCTCTTGCTCCTGCTCAGTAGCATCATATGAAGTGTCTGGTCTAATCTCCTGAACATTTTAATGTAAATTCCTCTTTAAAAACCCTAACCTTAAGCTGGTAGTGTATACCTAGCTTAAGGGGTTGTTGTGCAGCTTTAACTTCCCTGTAAGAGAATTGGGAATGAAACAAATCTGTAGTTTGTAAAGTGCTTGTTTCTGTAAGAAATTTAGGGTATAAAAAGTCTATCACAATGGAGGGCTACATGGCAAGGTTTGAAGCCTCTCTTTGCTGGAAAAGATTTTTTCATCAAAATGGAGGTCAAGTAGACCATGTGTAGTAACCTACGGTATGTGGTCAGTGTGATGTCCACCTTTTACCCCTGTCCTCTGATCTCTTTGAGAAGACTTTTTCACTCTGTGACTGCTGGTTAAATTCTCTTTTCCTTTCAGGCCACTTTTTTCTTTTTCCTTGGGAAATAACATGAGACTTAAAATGTGAAGTGTTCCTTTTGTGACTTTGTCATAAAAATTAATGAGACTAGAAAAACAGTTTGTGGACCTGGAAGAGAATTCTAGTGAATAGTGTTTCTCTATCCTGAGCGCTCTTTCACTTTAATTAGCAAATAAACCAGAAGAGAGCAGCAGGCAGGTATTTCTGTGCAGGCTTAGGCTGGTATTTTGTCTAGTGCATTCAAAAGCAATGATTTGAGAGAAATCAGATTGGTTGATCACTGTGCTGTATCTTCAAGTTCTCTTGGTCTGAATATTTTGGGGGTGAGGGAAATAGGGTGATTCATACATGAGCAAGACAAATCCAAGAGCTGCCCGTTTGCATTATGTCAATGTATGTAAGAAAATATTTAGATAGAATTTCCATTAAAAGTTCAAAAGCAAGGGGCTCATGCTGACCCCAGCTTTTAGAAGCTCTGGTGGGAAACCTGAATGAAATTTAACTCCACTCAGCATGTTTTCGTTGGCTGACTCCATGTTTTGTTATCTCATGCAATGAGATCTTTCTTGGTTTGTCGATTTTCTATCGAGGACAAAAAGTTCATGTATGTAACAGTGCACATATTGAATTAAAGTGCGATTAAAGGCATGATGTAATGACTCCCCTCTCCTTTTCCTTTAGTCAATATTTGCCTGCAGGGTCAATACATTACAATATCGACTTCAAAGTATTCAATATTTTTTTACCTTCTGAGTGTGTTGGCTTCGAGTGTGTGTAATATTAAACCTGTTGGTTGAACTGTTGGTCTAAGACTTACTGTCTAAGTAGTTTCAGGCTTGGATGCCTAATCCATGTAGAGCAGCTTTCAAGGCATGTGATAATATCACAACACAGCTGTAGGCAGCTTTCTGAGGTGAACCATTTAATCTGCAGCCTTTGCTCCTAGCTTCCTGACGAGTGGTGGAATTTGTCCCTTGGTGTACAATGGGATTATTGCCCTCTCTCCCTGCTGCCATCATATTTAGTCTCTGCAGGACCTTCCAGTGGCTGGAGGTTATGTGGGCACATCTAAGCCCCAGCCCTCCCACCTTCCATGTGCGTTTCTGCTGCCTTTCCATCTGTGCTCTGTTGAGTGCACAAAAGCTGCTCAAGAAGCAAGATTACATTTTACATACTCACAGTGCTGTGCAAACATGGCTTAATAAAGTTAAAATCATTATGAAGTCAGGCAGTTGTGCAGGGTGTGTTGGTGCTCAGTTCCCTGAGTTCCCAGGTGGGGCACAGTGGGCTGGGTGGCTCTCCCTAATATGAACTTGAACCTCCTCACATTTCCTCTTCATCTGTTTCCATTCCCACTCTGCTGAAATCCTGTGCTGGTATCCATCAGAAGGGCACACAGGCACATGTGCTGCTTAATAACAGCTACTTACCATTTATCCTTCAAAAACGTGACACTTGAGAGAAGGGCTTTGATAATGTTCTTTGCAAGGTGTATAAATAAACAGGATTGTCACCAGCATGGGATCTTATTACTTTGTCTCTTTAAAAAAATTAAGGAAAGAAAAAATATTTATAGATACCCAGAGGTTAGTGAATTCCTCTAAAGAACCAAGTGTTATAATTAGGAACTCACTGCACTTAGAACTATTCTACAAATAAGCACCTCAAATCCAGCCTAGTCCTTCCAGAGAAAACAAAGGTCAATAGGCTGCTTTGAGGATTAGCAAACCAGAATTTCTTGGACCAAGGTACTAATTACTTCCAAAGATGAGGATGATCACTACTTCCAAATCCAAATTACTGCCAAAACCTCATGATAAACCTCAGTAGGGCTCCTCTCTAGCCTGACTTTTGACTTAAGATGCTTTTAAACTGGATAAAAAGGCGAATGTGGAGGAAAAGCAGGATAACGGTGGAAATATTCTTATAGTGGAAAGCTGCATTTCTGCATAGCTTGATGCGAAGTCATTGAAGACTTCCCACGTCCCCAGCAGCAATTTGAGCTCAACCAGGGTGAAGGGGAAACAAGTGCAGCTCAGAGAACCCAAAAACATGTGTGACTTACTGCTTCATAACCGGGAAATGGGATCCTGCATTGCCTGTGTACTTGTAGGGTGGGGTCCCATCTTGATTTCACACTGTTGTCTGACAGCAAAGGGATGAGGACTGGGCTCACTCTTACAAGCTTCTAATTGGAAAGACTTATCTACATGATTTTGAAGGGTTTTCACATTTCCACCACTGTGCTTGAGGATTTGCTTCTATGTATGTTCACTTGTATGTTGTAGCCACAGTGGTTGTGAATTTGGGAGTGTCCTGGGAGACCACAGTTTTCATCCCAGGTGGAAGAAGTGGAAAGAAGTATCAGTTTTGTGAGATTTTGGCATAAAGCAAAAGGGTCGTGGTAGCACTGGGGGAGAGGGAGAGGAGTCAGAGTTAAATACGTCAGCAGTTCATTTCTGCTCGCAGCCTACTGACTTCGTTGTGCAATTGCAGGGAACTTGGAAGTGGGAGTTCACATCGCAGACGTGAGCTACTTTGTACTGGAAGAAACTGCACTGGATAAAGTAGCGAGTGAAAGGGCCACCAGTGTCTATCTGGTGCAGAAGGTAAGGACACCTTTTCCTTTGTCTGATGACTCTGTCTTCCATTTACCATAAACTCGTTTTCAAGGTTCATTTTCAGATGCTCGCGATCAAAATCTGGCTATTGTTGCACGTCACCTGCAAAAATGAGTAAATCACTGCAAACGCAGAAGCTGACATAGCTGCTCACTGCCTTGGGGCTTATTGAGAGAGCAGGGGGTGCAGCAGCAGCTCATAACCCTGTGTGTGTGGTCAGGGGGTGCCACACATGTGCCAGGGCTCACCAGCTCAGTGTTGACCTGAGGCAAGCCTGACACACCCCAAGTGGCTCCTCTGCTTTGCTCTTGGGGGCTTCAGATTGGCAGGTATGGAGAGTTTTGTCTTTGCCTTTGAGATAGGACATCTTTTCTATAATAAATAAACATATCCTGCTTACTACTTTGGATTAGGAGTGATTCTTCCCATCCCTTTCCTTCCTGGATGTTTTCAGGGTTGTTATCCGGGGATAGTTTTGTAATGGTGCTGGTTCTTGTAATGTAGCTTCCTGTGTCCTCTCCACACTTTCTGGATGATAAAATGATATATGTTACACTAGTGAAATCAAATTAATAGTTTGATATCAACTGTTAACCTTTAGTAGCTGTTCTGTAGGTTTTTTTTGGGTAGAATCTGCAAGGCACAGCCTTAGGAGGTGTCAGGGAGTCTGGTGGATTTCAGCTCCCTGTAGAAGAGCCGTGACAGCAATGCCTAAGTGTCCCTGCCAGGTCAGTGTAGTGACACCAACAGCACACAGCTGCTGTGTGCTGGGAGACTCCAGTTACCTGTGCCTTGCTGTTCTCCTGGAATGGGAAGCAATGTGTATCTCATGGAAACAGCAGTTCTGTCACCAGTCTTCCCAGTCACCAGTCCTACAGTCTCTCCAGTGATAAACCCTTGGCTTCTGCATTGCCCTGCTTCCCCCTCTGATGGATGGCTCAATGATGGGGGACATGGGCTGGCCAAGGGGAATGTCACTGGGGGCTGCAAAGCTGTGCTCCAGGAGGATGTTGTATCAGTATTTCCAAGGCAAAATACTGTGGTTTGAGGGCATGTGATTCTTTTATTCAAGGGAGAAGGAAAATTTTTTATAGAAAGGAGACATTTTTCATTAAAATCTAGTTGAATGCAAAAGTGGATTGGATTTTGTTTCTAAGTGCCTTTTCCCCCGGCACTGCCAGTCAGTTCTGTGTGATGCCGACATAAGTTACCTGCTGCCCCTAATCTTCAATTCTTCTTCAGCTACCTTGGTCCAGCAGTCAGGATTAGTGTTTTACCCACACTTCTGCCCTGCAGAAAATACATTTTAAAACAACAAACTAGGTTAGATGCTGAAATTTTCAATATTTTAATTGCAATAGATGAAAAGGAGCAAGGGGATGAGCAAAGGAAAGCAGCCAGGCTGACTGAAGCAAGATGGTAGCATGACTCTTGTAGAAAATATGCTTTCCTTTGATGAAACTGTTTCCTAAGACAGCTGTGATTCTGCGAGAGGTTAGCACCACGCTAATCCTCCCAAAGAAGTAAAATAAAGCCACATATTTAATTTTCCTGAACCAGAAGGGGAGTTATTGTGTAATTGCTAGTGGTCTATTTAATAAAAGTCAAAAGTTTTTGAAATAAGAATGTATCAGGTTTTAAGAAGCAAGAAAACCTAAACAGTTTCCTCTTTTTTGGCACATCTTACAGTGTTATTTTAGGTGTGAAGCAGCTCAAGTGAGAGTTCAGCCATAAATCCCTATAATATTTTACTGGTCCTATTTTACACTGGAGATCAAAGATCGGAACTGTAAGCCTGTCTTCATGTTGAGTCCAAGGACTTCAAGACATTCACTTTTGACACCAGCAGATTGTCAGGGTGTTGATATTTTGATAATCTCAGGCTAAGTAACAAAGAGTTGCTCAAAATCTGAATTCATGGAAGTGTTGATACAACTCCCGAGCAGAAATCTTGGCTCATAAACAAATTGCCTATTTCCTTTGAGTGTCTTGTAGTGTGTAAGCAAGAGATTTGCTGAGCCCACTCCATTGTTGGACTTCAGCATCCTCCTACCAACTCTAGGGGAAACTCTTGGTTAATACAATCCCATCCCCTTTGGATTGACTGGGAGAAGTATCACTTTGTGAGTCAGCAGTGGTCATAACCAACCTGAACCAAGAATTAAGGGGAAACCAAAGCAGGATGCCAGCAGAATGAAATTGTTTGAAGGGAGCAAAACTGTTCATGTAACTTCGTGAAGATAAGGGGTTATGCTTGACCAGGATTTTTTTCCTTTTCTCTTTGGTTGACTGACCAGTTTTCCCCTTCTGTTCCTTGAAAAGCTGCTACAGCAAGTCCATTGATGCAAGCCACTCTGGCTAACCTGCTTTGAACCTGGCCAGTGAGTCGGTCCTGGCTGCAGCAGATGTTTCTGATTTTATAGGGAACAAGAATTTTTATCATTCCAGCATGCATGTACTCCCTCCCTCTGCCCAGCTCCCTAGGAATGAGTCTGAGACTGGAAACTTGCATTTGGTTTCTGGAAGCACTTTATTAGTTGAAGAGGCAAAACAAAGCAAACCCAAGGGCTCTGACAAGCAGGGGTTTAGATCTTCCCGTGCAGAGGAGCCAGCTGCTCAGCAGTGTGACCAACCATGGTCACAGATCCATCTGTTTTATGATGCCAGGATGACAGTGATGCCCCCTGCCCCAGCAGTGCCCTCTCTCACTTTGGTTTGCCAGTAGTGCCATTGCTTTGGCTTTCTGGGATGTGTGGATGCCTGTAGGGAGAATCAATAGCACAGAGCAGGCTGTTGGGCAGTGCTGGACTGAGTCTTGAGCGTAGTACTGAAGATTTTGCATTTAGGACTTGGAAATAGGGAGAGAGAAATCCTCTGTCTGTGGTTTGATATGAAGTGCAGACCCGCAGCTGCCAGCATTGTGGATATCAGCCTTTCACTCAAAGAAGTGCCCTTTCCAGTATCTCATGGGCACTGCTAGGCTTGTGGAGAGAGATGATGTCTTTTATTAGCCTGACTGATAGAGGGGGATGAAAACCAGACAAGCTCTCACCACCCAAGCCCTGGTTTCTATGACCCATTCATTAGAAAGGATTTCCTGGGGGGTGTAGCTCCTTTTTACATTGTAAAATTTTTTTGCCTAGCCCTGCTGGGCCTCTCCAACTACATTTCTAGATTCAGCTACATTTATAAACCCCTTATTCCAGGTTTATGATTCCTGTATTATAAGCTCAGGTGACTTTATTTCCATCTACAGTAAAATCAAGCTGAATGATGTGATCCCCAACATAGGCACATCCGTAGCAATTTGCCAAGGAAACCACTTCCCACTGGAGGTGCTATCCCTCGGCAGCATTTCAGCTCGCTGGATTCCTGTGTGCCCTGGCACTCTGCAGGACAGCTGGCAGACACTGCTGGCTCTTGGCAGACAGTCACTGGAAGGGCAAAGCATATAAAAGGTGCCGGGCAACCTCTGGATTATTCGAGGCAATTCTACACAACTCTCATATTTTGCAAATCTGGACATTAAAGACGTGCTTAGGGAAATCTCCTTTCATCCCGTGTCTCTGTCAGAAAGAGATGGAGATAATCCTGTTGCCAAAGTTCCTCTGGGCAGCCCCTGGGATCACTCCTGGAACATCTTGCTCTCTGAGTGTGACACAATTGTGACATCTTTGTATGTTAAATGCTGGGCTTGCAATTACTAGGAATCCTTTCAGGCTGTGACCATAACGTGTTAAGGAAAAAGGAAATGTGTATTTATAACTTAAACTTCTGTGCCTTGTGACAGTTGTTTTATTCTCCATGTAGAGAGTGAAGAGGAATTGTGATGTTAAAGCACAAGGAGGCAGTCAGCTAAGACTGTTGTGGTGTTGGAAAGAGGTTTCTTCTAATTCAGTAAGGAAGAATAAATTGAAATACCTTTAGTGCAAGGTCACATTATGTTACGTATGTGTTTTCTGAGCCCAGGAAAAGGTTGATTGCATTCTTATTCTCCTGTCAGGCTTCCTCCATAGCTTAGGTTAAGTTACTTTGCCTGAAGTTTCTCTCCTGTAAAACAAAGGTAACACAGGCTGATGCTTCCCTAACAGTAGATTTGTTACAGCTAATTGCTTGTTGAGTGCTTAGTGTTGTAATTATGATCTGAGTTAAAGCTTTGCTTGTGTTTCACATCATTGAAAACGCTTCCATTGAATTATAGCCTCTTGAATTGGATATTAATCCTGCTCAAGTACACTTAAAACAAGCATGGGCTTTCGTGTTCCATGTGGGCATTTTTCTAGCAAACTGGTATTGCTGCAGGAGACATGAAGGGAAAGAGGGTGTGCTAAGGCACAGAAATATTCAGTAAGTACAGACCATTATCAGATGATCAATCAGAGTCAGAGAGAGAGAGAAAAGCAGCTTTTAATTTGGGTGAGAAAGGGCATGGGAGCTTTTATTAAATTACTGGCACTTTGTTCACTGTGACCTGAACTTCGGGGTCTCATGGTGGTCATGGGTGATCTTAGGCAGGCAGGGATTTCCGAGAGTCTATAAAGCTATTTTCTCTCCTTTCTGGTATGGGTTGGCATCACTTACACTAAATTTATACCCTCGTGGTGCAGATCCTTCCAGACAACATGGCCAAGCTCACGTACCGGGTCAGTGAGTTATGAATGTAGCAGTATTGTTAATGTTCTGTTCACAACTGGAATAACAGAGCTGCTCCCTTTGTGTTGCGGGAAACAGCTTATCATAAGCTGTGCCCCTGTGACCTTCCAGGCAAACCAGGGCTGCTGATTCATGGTGTGACTCCCTGACAGCCCCAGACCATACAGTTAACCTTTTGGCATTAGTGTGCACTGCAGTTAGAAGGGATTTATAGCCATTGTCTGGTGCCAAACTACAAATGTGATTAAATATTTTAAGAGTCTTTCCTTCAAAGCAAAAGGTAAGTGTAAAGTGTGTGCATTTGAGAAGTAAATGGGCACCTGAGACTGTTTTTTCTTACTGTTTTGAAGAACAGTTTTTCTACTGCTTCCAGGTAGAAAAAGTGATCTCTGAAATCACTGAATAGGTGTCAGAGTTTGGAAAAGCTGGGATTTGTATGCCAGTCGGCTTCCTTCTGGTCCTATATTTACAGGCTGGCACACAGAGCAGTCAAAACGGAAACTAAATTAAATAGCTAAATTACTTTATGGCAAACAAGTAGAGCATTCCTCTCTGTGTTTTTCTGGAATGCACCATCCCATGTTGCCACTCAAAATAAACAAGAGGAATAACGTGGTGGTTCTTTGAGGGCAGTTATTGCTTCTTCACAAAGGTAAATAATGAGAAGGGAAGTCAGAAGTGAAACTCAAATAATGAGTTTTGCTTCATTAAACAGCTGCTAAAGATTATCTTTACTGCAGACTTCACTTAGGAAATAACTCAGGGATGGTGGAAACACTTGGAGCTACTCAGGTTTGCTCTAGCATTAATATGCTCAAAAGCTTTAGCTTTGTCGGTGTAGTCAGGTGAGTAATTTGTGGTTTGGTAATTCAATGTTCAGCAGCAGAAATATTGATTAGTTGTAAGGAATTAGGACATGGGTTAAAAAATCCTGCCAGAAATTTATGATGGCTGACATTTTGTTCAAATTTTGAGTATAATAAAGTAATAGTTGTTCTCCATTTGCAAACACCATGGTCAGTAGTCCTAAAACAGGTACTTTTGTTTGTCTCACCTGCATCTACACATTCCTGATTGTGCTCTAAAGCATGGTTCAGTCTTTACTGAAGCCAAGCATGACTCCTGTGATGCATGGGAGAAGTTTAATTTGTGCTTTGCAGAGAGCAGACTTGCATTTACTTCTTGGTTACATGGTATTCAGTGGCAAAGCAAGAAACACAGTTCCCAAATCCAAGCTCTTCAGCTCTTGACTGCCAGGACCGTGTTTCTTCAACATTAAGTTTCCTGATGTGCCCAGCCTTCCTCATTGTTCCCAGTGCCAAAGCGGCAGTGGGAAAGAAGCGGAAAACAGAGCAAACTTGGTGACCTTAAAAGTTGCAGAGTAAGTGTTTGCATAACGAGGGATAAAGATTGCTCCAGGATGCTTACTGCATTCTTCAGAGGGGAGCACTGGGAATGATTCTCAGGTTGGAGACTGACAACAACCTCTGGTTTCACTGAGGGATAGGGCTAATGTGAGTGTTGGTGGCCTTAGCCATGAAATCCTCTCATTTGAAGAAATCCTCAAAGAAGATTTGGTTTGCTTCCTCATTCCATGCCAGCATGCTGTCTGCCATGTGATAACAGCTCTGGCATGGGTGATGCATCCCAGAGCTGTGATGCAGCCACTCCTGCCACAGCAAACGTGATCCTCACAGATTAATACATTTTCTCCTTTTGTGCATTGTTGATCTGCCCTTTAATCAACTGGTCAGGGAATCTTGGCCACACTAAAAGCTTATGTCTCACCAAGGCTCTCTTCTCTTCCAGGTGATCCCAATGCTTCCCAGGCTGCTCTGTGAGGAGCTCTGCAGTCTCAATCCCATGCGAGACAGACTGACGTTCTCTGTGATTTGGAAGTTGACTCCGGAAGGCAAGGTACCTCAGGCAGCAAGCAATCATCCTGCTAATCAGTCCTCCCTTGGTGGCCAGCTCCTACCCTTGTAGTGGTAAAAATGCCATCCTTTAATACCCAGGTGGATAGCAAAAGTGAACAGTACTGGAGGACATAGGATTGTCCCTGTGTCTTGTCTTGCTGATGATACACTGTGGAATTTCCAACTGGAATAATCGCTCAACATGGTTGGGAAAAGAGGAATATTTGTATGAATCTCAGGAATGGAGAATGTCCTGCCCCTTGCCAGGTCACCCAACCATTTAATGTCTTACCTCCAGCAGCAATTTAGAGCTAATGCCTTGGGTGGGATGAGATGTGTCCCTCGTGCTCCCAGGCAATTGTGCATTGCGGCGGATGCGGCAGTGTCCCTCTGTGGACTCTCTGGTAAACAGACTATTTAATTCCTCTTCAGAGTTGCAAATTACATCAATCCAAATAAAGCATGATAGCCCTTCAGCAAAGGCATGGCTCCATGCTCTGCATGTGTTATTTCCTGGGAACAGTTGTGGAGGCTGTCTGTTGGTGCAGTGAGCTGCCTTCATCTGCCTGCCTGCGCTGCCCAGGTCTTCATTTCTCTCCTACTCCTCTCCCACACTTTTGTAACCCTAAAATCTTCTCTCTGGTGATCACAGGCTCCCCTCACTAATCAAGAAGGGGTAAAGACTGGCAGCACCAGAGTACTCTCTGGTATATACAAAATACACGTATTGTACTCAGATTTTTTTTTAACCACTGTTGTGCTCATATACAACTCTTTCTGTAGGCAGTATTTCTTGTGCCAGTTCGGTAATTTTTCACAAAGATTCACTTTATTTCCTTATTATTGTCCCAGCTGCTCTAAAGGATGCTGGATCTATCTATCTTTGTGCTTTAGTAAAATACAGTTGCAGTCCTGATTCTGTATTTCTGCAGTGAGTCCCTGCTCTGGCACTGAGTTGGGTTGTGTTTGTCTGCTGTGAAAAGTACTCCGCTTCCTGTAGCAGCAGCGTGATTACTCATGAGGCTTTCTAAGAGTAGCTACTTGGTGAACCTGTTACTGACTCTGAGTTGTCTTTGAGCAGCTAATAGTCAAGTCTTAATTAAAATAAGCCTTTAATTACATCTTGTCTTGTCCCATGCAATATATCTGCTGTGTTTCAAGTAGTGCTCAGTCCACCCCTGTCTGACCAGTGAGAAAACAGAGGAACTGTGGCATTCCACAGGCTCAGAGAGCAGATCTCTGGAGTGGTCTGGGTCATGGCCATGCTGCCCCTGGGAGAGCAGACTGCCTGTGGCCATCTCAGCAAACTGGTTTCTCCTACAAGGTCTTCCAGGATTACAGTCTTGATGTGAATGTCAGGTGAAGGCTGGAGAAGAATTTACTCTTTCCAAGAGAAAAAGGGGTTGTAGGGCTTTTGCCCAGGAGGGCATTCTTCTAAAAGCTGGTATTTCTAGGTGTTACTATACCCAAAACTCAGTGTAAAAAGGATCACATGCTCTCCCATGCTCTGCTGGGTGAAAGGGAGGTGAGTCAAAGGCCCCAACACAACCCTTGAACCTCAGGTGTTGGTGGAGAGCCGTGAGAGCACTGACAGTGAGGACAGGATGTTACTCAGAGTTCAAAGAGCACTTCACTGCACCCCAAGTGCAAGGCAGTACCGTAACCTTGGGCTCTCCAAAGCAGAGGGGAGAGCTGCTCTGAGCTCCAACTGTTCCTCTTCCCAAGCAAATAGGTCTAGAGCTAATGCATCTCCCAGGGAAAAGCCATGCAGATTCTGCACTTGAATGCGACTATTGATAAGCTGTTGGGGTTTTTAAACCTTGTTTCTTTTAGAAAAATAATGCCAGGTTTAGGCCTATCTGGGAGATAGGCACATTCTTGTTTCTGTTGCTCTCAGGTTCTAAAGTTCTCTTCTAATTTACATTGATTGTAACAAAATGCTGCCTAAGCAGCACTCCACATAGCTCCAGTGGGATAGTGGGACACGATGTATCCGAAATGACTTTCCAAGGACAGAAGTGTGAACTGTATTGTTTTATCTGTGCTGTTCTTCTGAAGCAGAGCTGGGTGTTTATAGAGCAACGTACAACATTCTTGTTGTGATACAGTCAACAGAAAGATGTTTGAAAACAAATGATGCAGCTCTTCTTTTTAAGCTATTGCCTTTTGATGTTTGGAGCACAGCCCTGCCAGTTCCTTCTTCCTTCCAGTGAGGAAGAAAACTTACTTCGGTCTGAAACAACCTATACAAACACTCTGTCTTCCAGGCTCAAAAGTGTTGTTATCAGCCAGGATGGGATACAGACACTGCTGGGTGGGGAGAAAGACCTCAGCCTCCTGCACAGCTTTGTCACACCCTCAAAGAGAGCTGTAACCCCAGAGATTGTGCTGTTGGAAGGATTTCAGCTGAGCCACACTGGCTGCCATCACATTCTTTGCTCGTGGGTTTTTCTCAAAAGCAGCCAGAACTGCGGAATCCTTATCATAACTTTAGAAATGCTTTAGAAATCCTTTAGATACTGGTGCTTGTGTGTACTCTGGGTGCACCAGGTTTGCTGTGATGGGGGAGACCTTGCAGACTGATCCTGTGTGCTACTCACTGTAATCTCCAAGTCCCAGCTCACAAGCCCCAAATGTAATGCTCCTCCACAGTGCCTTGCCCATCCCTCAGCTATGGTGCATGGGCCAGCCTGTGGGAGCTTTCCCATTCCTCTGGTGGGGTTTCCAAAGCAGGGGCTACTGACCTGCCAGACGTGCATCCCCCATCACCATGAGAAGCTGAACCACATTGAATGGATGCAGCAGAGCACAGAGCAGGTGCTGCCAGCACTGTTGCAGCATCTCTGTCCAGCTTTGTGGCTTTCTCTTCCTTTCTTTCTCCTCAGCACAGAGGAAGAGACACACACAGAATAACCATGAGCTAATGGTCAGAGCACTTTACATTACAAGATGGTATGTGCTGCATCTCTGCTATTAAAGCACTTTCGAATTAGAAATGAGCTTAAATGCCCTGTGACTTTCAGAGCTCTGAGCTGCTGAGTTATATAGCAATATGTTCTGTGGTGCATTAGGGAGGGAGGCAGCAAAGGTATTTTGGGGATCAGTCCCTTCCTATTAAGAAGAAGGTTTGTCTCTGAAGCAGTGTCCTTGATGAGGCTGTCATAGAGAGCTTGCTCTTCTCCCTGGACACTGTCGCTTGCAGAATTTACCTTGTCCTGTTGGGCTGATGAAGGGGTAAGGTGGCACTTGAAGCTAAGGCAGAATTACAATTGTCCAATCATTCTCTGAGCACTTGTGCTCTGAATGGTTTATCACAAACTCTGTCTGTCTCCAGAGCCCTCATGCCAATGCTCTTGTCTTTTGTGAAGAGCCTTCTGCCCATGTCCCTCGGCTCTCTGTCACTGACTTGATGAGCTGTTACATTCTCTTATATATCTCAGCTGAAAATAGATTTTCCTCTCTGCTTTAGGAAATAATTCTCAATTGCTACTTCTACGCTGGTATTCTGTTAGGGACTTTAAAATGGGAGTGAATTCAGGTTTAAAATAAAATAATTTTATAAGCAATTTATGGAATATTTTCCTCTCAAGTCCAAAGTAGTTTGGAAGCCCAAAAAGGTTCCTTGCTTGAGTTTGGACCTAGGACCATAGACATGATCAGAGAAGGAAGGAGTCAGTGACTGTCCATCTCTCCTCCAGACCCACCGAAGTCCTACTCAGGCACTTTCACAAGTGCTAGTCAGACATTGGGGTTCCTGCAGTACTCCTGAAAACAGAGTATTTTAAGTCCAGCCCCTTGTGCCCTGGTGGCCACACTTTAAGTCATTCTGCCATGTTTTAGGGAGGAGATTCTGTCTGGCATGTGTGTATCTGCCTGTTGTCACTCCTGCACGTGGTACCCTGAAATCAACAGACTGATTTCAACTCCCAAATGGGCTGTAGTTCTTTGAGCTCTATGAAGGAGGGCAATCAGGTAGAGGAGGGAGATCCAAGCAATCCCCTATGTATTACATGCATGTACACGTTACTATATGCTAGAGAATCTGAATGGGCAAAAGGCTTGAAGGTCTCAGTAGGACAAGATCTTCACTTGAAGATAACAGGTAGTGGTGAAGTCTAGTGTCATTTCTCCCAGTGTTTGTACAGCTTCCCAAGCACTGGAAGAATGAGTCCTCAGATCAATTTGCACTTTACAATTTTGCAGATCCTTGATGAGTGGTTTGGGCGGACGGTCATCTGCTCCTGCGTGAAGCTCAGCTACGACCATGCACAGAGCATGATTGACAGCCCTGGGAAGGTGCTGTCACCTGAAGAGCTCCCCCCTGTCTCACCTCAGCACTCGATAGCTGAGATCCAGGAGGCTGTGCTGAACCTGCATCGAGTGGCGCAGCACCTGCGCAAGCAGCGCTTCACCGAGGGTGCCCTGCACTTAGACCAGGTGAGTCCAGCCCCTTCAGGCTTCACCTAAGCAATTTCACCTTGAACTACCTAAGAATTTCCTGGCCAGTCTTGAAACTCTAATGGGTAAAATGAAGGCTGGACTAGAAAGGCAGGTTTGAGTGCCAATGTCTTCTTAAGAGCAGCATGAAATTATGTACCAAAAGCACTAAGTAGGATGAAAAGAAAAAAATTTCTTAAGGAGTGATCCATTTTCCAACATTTTTCAAAATCCTAAAGCCCTGTTGGACTGGGTGAGTAATTTATACAGTGAAACAAATCGTGAGAGTGTCGTTCATTATCATGCAGTTCAGATATTAGTGCACATTTCACTAGGAAAGGCTAATCCTCCACATTTCTTTCTGTGCTTACAATATTCTTGTTTTCCACAGCTTTCCACAGTTCTCTATGCTGGGAAAATGGCTAAATGTTATCTAAACTAATACTTGCAAGTGTTGGGTGTGTTTCAGAGGAAAAAATGCTGGTGAGGAGGTTTTCTGTCTGGGGTGATTTAAATAATCTTGTATCAGTAGTGGTATGTGTCATTTCTATTTTACAAGGAGATCCAGATATTTTAGGCTATCACAGCAAAAAATACTTTTGCATATGATGTTCAGCTGCTCTGAGGTGGCTTCTGATACTTTTTGTGGATAGGAGGTTGCAGTAATTTTTAGAACCCAGTGGTCTTCCTGAGCAGGAGATAAAATAATCTCTTAGTATAAGGAAGCTCTATTGTTTCATTCTGCAAAATGAGTGTGTGTCAACATAAGGGTATTTCTGAGAAAGAAGCTATGTATGGAGTGCTGTAAACAGTACTATTGTATGTAAGACGTAAGTCATAACCCTTTCACTTTACTCAGAATTGTAGTGTTGTCCCCAGTTGCAGGAATGTCTAATTTTAGAGAAATCATTGCAGAGCAACAGGAGCAAGAAGTGTCTATAATCTGACCTTCCCTGACAGAGCACGTGGCTTACTCTGGTGAAGCTGCTGTGGAGAGGAGGCAATCTGCTTTCCCTCATGTCTAGGATGGACAGAGCAATAAATTTGTATCTTGAGTTTCAGCAAAGGAGTTTTTATTTAAGGATAAAAGTTCTGCTGTAGGCAGTGTGGAGTCTGAGGCTATCTTGCCTACATCTGTTTTAGGAGGTCTTGGAGGACTGGTTCAGCACACATAAGTGAGCCTGGAGCAAGGACATTTGCTTAAGGTCCCCCTAAAGTAATTTTAAAATTATATTAAAGTAATTTTGGAAATCAAACTTGCACTTTGAAGTTTTCTTAAACCTCTTTTGGAATAGAGACTTCTTCCCACTTTGAGGTTTAGCACACAATGGCTAATAAGGTGGGCCTTTGTTCCCAAGCACACCCTGGATGCTAGAGAAACATAAAAATCCCAGTTTTTGCATGGGATCAGCTGACTGGGAAGCCATGGAAGTATCTGGATTGGAAAAAGTGTCCATGGTGACTGGGAGCTGTGGCCCAGAAAGGTCATTAGTTGCCTTCCACAAGTCACTGTTAAATTGTAGTGCTGAGTGCTTGCTGTGTGCCCCTGAGTTGAGTTACCTGTTATCAGGCTAACCTCAGGGGAAATATGTTTTAAACGAGCTGTGACATTTTGAATGGGAGGATTTGGCCAGGGAAGCATCCTGTTCCAGTGATAGCCCATAAAAGATTAGCTGTGTTTTGTTTTGCTCTGTGCTCCTACAGAGGAGCCATTAAAGAGAACATATTGGAGCATCATTTGTGAGGTTGGGATTAAAAGCCACAGCTGAGGGCACCAGAGATAGTTGATTCCTGCTCAGCCTACTTCCCAACCATCATGATAAACTGAGTTATATCTCACAAGTGGCACTTTACACTGTCCAGAATCTCTCTCCCCTGGCTAGAATGGCAAGGTAATGGTCTTTGAGGAGGAAACATATTTTAGATCAAGGGACACTTTCACCACACTTACTCGAGTCAAGTACTGCCCTGATAGCTTTATTTTGATAAACTACACCCTCCCCAGCCCATGGAGAAAGTGGTTTCTGAAAGGCCTGAGTATGACCAGTGTGTGGGGGATGGCTTTGTGGACATGGCCAGTGGCATATGGCTGGACAAAGCAATCTGTGTCTTTTAATAGAAGGGGGTGGGTGAATCCCTCTACTTTTGCTTCCCCAATTCCCTGAGTTCCCATGGTCACAGCTGTGTGCCATGTCACACTTCCAGCCCCAAATGATCAAGCAAGGGTGGGTCCAAATGGGAAACACACCTTTCTAATCACTGGACCTCTCACTGATTTCCTGTTGAGTAATGTAAATCCTGAACAATGGAAGACAAACTCCAGCAGGAAGCTTGGGGCAATGAATTATCGGATTCCAAATAAATATGTGAGTGAAGGAAATGATCATCTCACAGTCTTCAGGGAGGGGGTGGCTGGGTATGGATGACTCCTGTGCTTTTTTTTCCAAGGGATGTGAGCCCTTTTCCTATACATTGTGTTATGTTTGAGAGTTCTACCATGGGATAACTCCTGATTGAACAGTGACGACTTTTTTTGCTTACTTCCACCCTGCCATTTTTCAATATGAAGTGTTCCTGTGCTTCCTGTTGGTATTAAGAAAATCCTGGGGGAAAGAATCTCCCATCGTCTGCCACTGGCTGTAGTGGCCTTGGGGTGGTGCTCTCCCTGTCTGCTTCAGTTTTCTCTTTGGAATGATACTGATCTTGCCCATAGTATCCATATATTGTAGGATCTATTCTCCAGAACTAAGAACATCTCTCAGATTAAGCCATTCATGGGCATATTTTAATAACAGCAGTTATAAACAATACTGGTTGGCCAGAGAGCTCCTTGGACCTGACACAGGATGACTCCAGTAGGATGCAGCAGTATCAGGCTGGCCCTGCTGTGGTGAGGAGAATGTTTCCTGTTTGAATGTCACTGCTGAATTTTCCTGGCCTAATACGAGAGTGGCATCTGTTTGCCCATAGTTTTATCTTTTATCCGCAATTTTAGAAGCAGGAATATGCACAGCTCAACAGATGAAGAATATACATATATATATTTTAATAACTTAGGAATTACATATCTAGATCACACAGAAGACCTTGAAACATTACAGAGATAGCACATGGTCTGGAAAGCTTAGGCTATGTGGGTTCAGTGTCAGTACAAGTGTGTCTATTGGGGCTGTGTAATTTTTAATTCCTGCTTCAGTTGAATCTTGGCCGTGGCAACCTACATTCCTGTGACCCACTCTTTCCCCCCACTCCCCACTTCCTTTCATGCCTCTGCAGAGGTCTGGGAATCCTGCTGGAATTGCAGGGAATCCTGCTGCATTGGACCTTGGGTCTGAGACCTTGTTTGCAACCAGAATCACACATCTGTCATTCCCTGGGGATCCAGCTGTCTCCATAGGCCCCTTCTGGGGCTTTTCCCCTAGAATATGGTTTCCTGTGCTGCCTGCCAGCTTCCTACTTCCAAAAAGCAGCTGAGCTGACTTTTAAAGGTTTAAAGACTTTTCACCTTCAACAGCTAAGGAGCTTACGAAACTTTGTCCCCACAGACAGAGATTAATGTATTTCTTTTCCTTCTCTTTCAAAGCTGCAGCTCTTAGGTGCAAAGGCAAGAAGTCTTATATGTGACTTTAAGAAAAAATGTTCAGGTATTTACAATATTGTCTTCCCCCCAACACCTCCTTCCTGCACAGGACCATGAAATGCCACCCCTGTGCTGTCCTCTCAGCTCCTGGTGTACCCACTCTATAAACTGGAGCAGAGATCTGACCTGGTTTAAAAAGCAAAGTGAGCACAACCTACAGCTTTCCATTTTTTTTTCCTGGCCAGGTTACTTTGAAGCTGGATCACTTCCCCAACCCACAGCTTTTAGAAACACTAGCCAGAGAATCAGATAGAAACTTGCTTTCAACAAAAACCATCAAGTTTGCAGAAAAGCTCCTTAGCTCCAGCCTGCCTAGAGGAGACATGCTGATAAATGGTTCTCTTTTTGGCCTCAGCAGTTTAGAAATGAATCACGAGGACAGATGCCTACGGGAAGACAGGTTAAAAAGGATTTCTGTGCCTGTTTAAAATGAGAATACCCCGGGATGCTGATCTGTCTCTATGACAACTGTCTGTGAGCTGAGCAGTGCCTTTTGTTGTGTCAGTGATTCTACCTTTGCCAGCACACTTACACCTGGGTGCTCAAAACACCGGCAGTGACCAAAGTTCTTTGTGAGAACAACCCAAAGTGCCTTTGCATTGTACCAGTTAATGGCAGTGAATTGTTTGCTAGAATAGCTTCTCTCCTTGTTTTCTGCAAAACAGACATTCGGCTTTGCAGGTGTGTGTGAAAAGGGAAGGCAAAAAAATGACAAAAATGACAGCTGAGAATGTTACACAAATTTGAGGGTGGAATTGGTAGTGAAATGGTCTTACTTCTTCTTGCTCCCAGCCTGTGTATCATGCCATTGTCGTGTCATCTGAGCAAGGGTTGCTGTTCCCTGTGGGTCTGTATTGTTTTGAATAACTTCAAGGTAGTAAAAATTGTATTGTTGTAGGTCTGTAGCACACTGGAGACCTATGGTCTTATCCCATGGCTGCAGCGGATAAGGAAATCAGTGATCTTTGAGAACAGCTTTGTTTATTTAAGACTGGTGGTTCTCCCAAAGCAAGAGAGCATTCAAGAAAGCTTCAGAAAACTTGGGGAAACAAGCACAAAGATCCCAAACACCAGGATATGTGCAGAATGCCAGCTCCAGACTATCCAGGTGCATGACATATGGGATGCAGTAACCAGCTCTGTATAGTTTCTGAAGCCCTCAGAACCAAGTCTGCCTACTTGATGCAAACAGCTTTGAGAAGTTGCCTCAAGCCACTCACACATAGAAAACAAGGAGGAGGAAGGACACTGCACGTGCACAATGTGACACTATATGTTGGGAAATTTCATATTTGGTTGTGGTTAATGGGATAGGACAGAAACATGTATTTTTAGACAGTTGTCCTTGCTAATGCTGTTTAATTGTAAGTCTGAAGAACTGCAAATCAATTACTCTCATTATTAAAATTTTCCAATATGAGCAACTGCTGGAAATAATTATGGGAAATTGTTTTGTCATATTTCCTGCCTGATATCTGCATAGTAAGCATTTAGGTCTTTTATTCTTGCTATGTGAGAGTAATAAATATTTCTACCCTAGTTAAACAGTCATTATGTGCAAAATACAGTTAATTAGTAAATGAATGGAAGACTTAGGGTTGGAAGAACTGTTTAGATGGGACAGCAAAGAGCTATAATATTGCACAGACCTCAGCCTGAGGTGTTTCCTCTAATAGCATGATCTGAATGTGTGTCTGAAAGTGCTGTTGGGGCAGAAAGGTCATCCAGGCTCGAGTACTCTCAGAAGTGATGCTTAGGTTTTCTGTCCATGGCTGCTGTATGTGCTACCTCTGCACACTGAGTGCATGGACCTTTCAAGGGAGGAGTAAATGGCTTTGCTCCATGCCCTGACTGGGGCAGGGCTGCATCTCTTGGCCAGTCTCAAAAAGAAAGTTGTGGTGCTCATTGCATGGCATTTTACACTGGTATCAAATTCATCTCAGATTTGGTTCTGTCAGGGTAGGTTGAGGTGTGTACCTGGCTGGGCACTTGGCTTTGGCCCTAGAGGAAATCCAAAAGACCCATCTATAAAAGCCTGAAAACTGCTATGATGCCTCCCTAAAGAGGTTGTTACAGCAACAGTGCATGAACATGACAGCAGAGGCAGGGTGGGCTGTATGTACAGGGCTGTGAGATAAATGGAAGCTCAGACTGACAAGGAGCTTTCACTATTCACTTCCTATCACAATTCCACCATTGTCTGCTCCTTCTCTTTGATGTCTGGTTAAAGAGACATCACTGAAACCCAGAATGGGGACAGCAGGTGCTATACGATCATTATGGACAGTTGCTTATACTGTGTGATACATAAGGCAGCTGGGGGAATGTTGGATGTACTTGGAGATTAATTTCCTTTGGGGATTTGATGTCTTTTGCATAGCCCCAGTTAATACATCAAAATGAGCATCTGAGGCCTCAGCTTCCTACTGGGAAATGCTGCTCTTCCCTTCAGGTGTACCCAAAATGTGTGGGCAAAGGTGTGTCAGCAAAGTACGGAGGATTTTCAGCATGTCTTTCCTGCGATACCACAGAGGAACATGGTGCTTGGGAGGAAAATACTGGATGTCACCATTGTGGTCAGGAGCAGCTAAGGCTCAGGTTGGGAAGTTTGCACACACACACCAAGGATCCACACGGAATGGAGGTGTTGTGGGATCGTGTTATGGAAGGGATGTGTGTTTGCTGAGCGTCTCTCTGCTTGCATGGAGATGTTTGCATTGCCAGGAGGTTTTAAAATATTTTGATTAAATTAGGATTTTGAGTGGAAAGCTCTCTGAATCTAGTCTTTTGCCCTGGGATTTTAATGAAGTCTTCCCAGGGGTGTGAGTAGGATTGATATCTTCACACATGTCCTGCCGTTCCCCAATCATTCTTTTAGAGCTGAGCAGCTGTGTCCCAGCAGGAGCAGGTGGTGAAGTGGTCGAGCTGGCTCCATCAGGAAGGGAGAATCGGACACTGGAGCACAGGGCTCGGCTGTGGAGCATTGTGCTGGGAGCCACTGCAGCCAGATGTCTGGGCAAACACAGCCAGGAAGGAGCTCCCCACACAGTGGTGCTCTGGCATTAATTTACCATCAGTAATGCAAGAGTGGGTTATGACTTTATTCTTCCTGGAGTAAGTATTCCTAGCTCAGATATTCAAGTCCTCCAGTGATGTTCGAGTGGTTTTCTTCTAAACAATCACAGCTTAACCCTTGAGTTTTATTAAATCTACCATGGATGTGCAGGCTGAGAAACTTCTCTGTAAAAAACAGGTCTTACTGCTTTAATTTTGAGATGCTGTTTGACACAGCAGAAGTGTCAGTTGTTCTTTCACCTGCTAGACTCAGAGTGAGTGTCAGAGGGGAGGCTAGCTCCATCCTTCTACGTGAT
The DNA here is from genome assembly GCA_024500445.1 of Entomyzon cyanotis. Classification (NCBI taxonomy): domain Eukaryota; kingdom Metazoa; phylum Chordata; class Aves; order Passeriformes; family Meliphagidae; genus Entomyzon; species Entomyzon cyanotis. The sequence continues at coordinate 15,681,904 of JAKEPQ010000780.1, forward strand.
GGGAATGGTATGAAGAGGTGAAATAGTTGCTTGAGCTCACAGTGTGTTGATGGCAGAGCTGGCAGGACTTTTTCTGATTCCCAGGCCAAATCCAGTGCCCTGGGCCAACGCTGACCATTCTTTTCGTCTCACATTTATTACTGACAGCTGTTGAGTAAGAACTGGTGGGGTTTTGTGTGTTTCTGCTGTGTATTGCTGGCCCAGTTAAGGATAGGGTTTTTTATTCTGGTTCCCCAGCAGATACATCTCACAATTCAGAGCAGAGAAGCAGGGAGGGCTGAACTGTGGCCAGCCTATCTCTGCAGTGCAGAAGCAGCAGTGTGTTTCACAAGTAGCTTTTCTCCCCAGTCTTTTCAGTACTTGGGCTTTGCCTATGTTTGCCAGGACCAAGCCAGTGGGCTGCTATCCCATGGAAGTCTCTCTTGCTTGCCTGGGACAGAGTTGCAGTGAGCAGTACATCATTAGACCTTCCAAATTGCTTGTCTTTTTCTGTTGATTGAATCTAGTTAGTGATCAGCCATTGTAGAAGGGTGGTGAGCTGGCAGTCATCATATGCTGACCTGCAAGCAAGGTTGAAGGCGTTTGCTAGCACTCCACATTCACACATGAAGTGCACATCTCTTGGTTCCCTGGATTAGCTGGTGTCATCTGCTCATAAGGACCCCAGACAGGGCCAAATAGCATGTCTAGGGGAAAGAGTGGGCATCTGTAGCAGGTGTTGGCTTAGTGTGGTGGAATTTGTCCCAAACGTGACACTGATAGCTCAGGTGAGCAGAGGATTCAGTGCTTGATCCAGCTGAGCAAGCTGCTCACTGGTATTTTTGAGGTTGGTAGGGAGAGTAGTGGCTTCTGCTGGCTATATTGAAAAAGGTTCAGGATGGAAAAACTGGTTCTTAATGAAGCAGAAACAAACTGGTTCTTCAGTGTCTCTGATAGCAAGACAGATAAAACCCAGGAAAACTTGTGTTTGTGTAGAGGTGCATGTGGGGTGAGTGCTGGGAGGAAATTCTTATTTTACATTTTCTGCTGAGGAAACAGTCCTTGCTCTGAGAGTCTTGCCCTCCACTTGATGGTGTTTTTCTTCCTTGGTGATGAACAGACGTCATCAGAAAGTCTCTTGTTGTTCCAGATTCTGTTTATCACGTATTTGAACAAAGACTTGACAAGGGTTTTTTTTCAGGTATTAATTATACTTGACTGCATGGCTAATCCATCATCCTCTTTAGATGGAGTCACTGGGTGTTGACTGATGTAACTGCAAATGTGATCAATCTGCCATAGGTGAAGATGTAGCAGCTCTTTGTCAGAGCCATTTGAGATTCACCCAACAGTGTATGGAAGAAAGGCTAATTGTATAATGACAAAAGACAACATTTGGAAGGAGATGAAAGATTCTGACATTACAGTTCTGTGATTTCTTATTTCAATTCCAATGTGAGAAGGGAAAGAATTCATGGCTACAACTCATTTTATCAGGTGTTTCTGGGCATGATCAGTCATTCTGAGTCCTGGGATATTTTATCTTTTGTCATCCATAGCATACGGATACTGAAGTACAAAGAAGCTCGAAAAGCACCTGTGGTTTTCATAGCCCTCTGAAATGAGACTACAAGAGCCTTAGCCAAGATCTCAGCAGCTGAGCTGAGGACAAAACTGATCTTGCCCCATCTGAGGAAACCATTGCCTGCTGAAGTCTGCTTTGGGGGTTATTTTTAAACATTCTAAGTCCAAGCTCACATCTTCTGAAATTATATGCCCTGTTAAAATTTGCAGTGATTCATTTGGAGTACATTTTGTTGAGCAACCTCTTGGGTTTGTTTGGAAAGCAAGTGGCTTTGAATCTGTCTTGAGTAGTCTGGATCATTTATCTTACCCTTTTCTGCATCTTTATGTGGCAACAGGGAAGTTGTTTAAGCAAACAAACAGAATTCAGAGTATGGATTTCCCCTGAATATGTAGTTGCGTAAAATGGGAGCATGAAGCATAACATCTCAGATAAGGTTGTTGGTCCACGTTGCACTTGTTTCTGAGATTTGTCCATAGTTGGGATTTGAGGAAAACCTCCTCCCTGAGTGTGCTCCTTCTTTGTGCAGCTCTGCACTTGTTCACTTGTGGGAGACACATTCCCTGTTGTTTCCTGCTTCCATCTTTGGGCACAAACACCCTTCTCTCCCCAAAGATGTGTATTCTCAAGTTGTTGCATTGTCAACACCTTAAACCTGCCAGCACTACTAAACTTTGCCCTCTGAAGGAAGCACATTTCTATTTTGGTTCTCATATGATAGCTGACATTTTGCATTTGTGCTTATTAGTTACCAACCAAGCTGGCCACAATCCATTGCCCATCTGTGATGGGCTGCCATTGAATTGGTGGTCACTTGTAAACTAAGCAAGGGGCAGTGAGAAAGTAGACTCAAGAGTTTGTTGGACTCAAGTGATGTGAGGGACTTGAAACATCTGAAAGGAACCAACCATGCAAAATCACTGTGAAGGGGGTTTTGTAGGTAATTCCTTTCATTGGGCTTGAAAAACTTGTTCCTGTCACAGAAATGCAAACTAACCAAGCAGTCATTCTTGCTTGTTTTTTCTGTAAAAAAAAAACCTAGCCTGAATACAGCAAAATTTAATTTGTGCCGTCCTTGACAGTTGAAGTTAACCTGCCCTATCATGGGTTTGATCTGATCCTGCAGAACTGGGGAGCTGCAGAGCTGTCGCTTATTGGGTGTCTCATAGCAATACTGAAAAATTCACAGTCCCATGAGTCAGCAGGAGGTTTTGTATTAACTCTAGGGTTGTGGTTTCACCTCATTTTCAAGGTCTCTGTTTTAATCTCAAGACTATCCTTGCTTTTCTGAGGAAAAAGCCCCTCGATTCAGCTAGCACTTTACTTCTGATTAGCATGTTTGAGGAGAACCTGATCCACAATACTAGGAAATAGAATGCTTAAATAGCTAAAATGGGATTTAATAAAATGCAATTTATTGAATGATTTCTCGGTCATTGATGTGTTTAGCAGGTATAGAAGGCAAAATGAACTAAAACAGGCTTTGGCATTTCAGAAAGTGAGTCATTTTTTCTGTTGCATCATGTATAAACTTTTCCCTTCTCGTGTATGTATGGTTGAAATTACTTTGAGGTTTTGAATTCTCACTTCAGGTCTCTGGTTTTTATTATTTGCAAACATTACTGAAAGTGATGGTTGATAGTCTTTAATGCTGTGCTTGCATTGCCTTGCTGTTTAGTTGTTGTTTTTTTAAAAAAATAAGACAGTGGGCAACATATAGGTGGTTAAATGAGCTGGGGAGTTATTGGTTTCTTTTGTTTAGGTAGGAGTAAAAGATAGGTATATTGATGGATTCACACCATTGTTCCAGGGGGAGCTGCTAAAAAATATCCTTTACCCAGGAGGCCAACCTTGAAATCCTTTTGCATTGTGGTTATCCCTTTTCAAATTCTTGAGCATTTATAGAGGTTCCTTGAAATCAGTTTAAAGACCATGAACATGGTGCTTTTGCAACCAGCTGAGATAGCAAACGTGTGTCTTTCCTTAAAAGAGTGCAAGAGAGTATTGAACTCTCTGAGGTTCTCCATGGAGGAATGCTATTGCTCAGGAGTTTTAAGATAAAGACTAGAGCAGATGAGCACTGGGAGACGCTCATGCTGGGAGATAGAAACATGGTATCTAAATGGAGTTTCCACAGGCCAGGCCCAGCACAGAAGCCAGTTGGTCTCCATATGCCAGGACCAATGAGATGTTACACATTCTTGGGATGAAGAAATCCAGCAGACAGAGGTGTGTCAAACCTGTCCTTGTGTGTCCACCTTGTAGGGAGAAGTGGATACCCCTCAGGAGTGAACTGGATGACCTTTCTTCAGAGTTCACAGCTGCCATCCCCAGCTGAGCTCTGCAGGGGACAGGGGACTTGTCCCAGCCCCAAGCAATTGGGCAAAGTAACATCACCTGGGTGTCATCCCTTCAGGAAAATTGTCTGTAGCTTGCTTTAAGCCCAGCACTGAGGATCAGTGGTTTTGCCACAAGTAGCCTTTGTCACAGTGGTAGGAGGAGGAAGATTTACTGAAAAGACCTTGAATGGCCAAGAAATGGGTGCCACCACAGGCTTTTCTCCCAACCCTAATTAACTTTCATAGTGAAAGAGGGAAGGGTTTGAGGAAGAGTTTTTTTGTTTGTCTAATATAAAAAACCCCCAAATCTTCTTTCATGGAGCTGCTGCCCCAAATATTTTTAGAACTAGTGTGCAGCTGCACAGTCTGCCTTATCTCATTAGAAACTGGATTGATCATCAGTCTTGACAGATTCCATGAGAGATCTATTACAAGGATCCAAGGTGACTCTGTGGTATGAGAGGGTAGGAATCTCCCAGCTTGTTGAATGTCAGCTGTGACAGTGCAATGCCTGGGGTGTGCTGTGTCAAGGCTTGAGCTGCACTTATGGCATGCTGGCAGTGTGAAACTGGACAGGGCTTTAGGAGATCATCCTTTCCTTTTCCTGGCAGTAGCAGGAGCTCAGCTGGTAGCAGTCCTGTGCTGTGTTTGTTGCTGCTTTATCACTGAGCCTCTGTAGCTGCTGGCTCAGGGATAAAGCAGCAACACCTGTGTAGCTAGAGCAAGTTCCTCCTGGGGTTGTCTCCATGACTTTCACCTCACAGCCACACAGCTACAAAGTGTGTGAAAGAAGTGGCCTTTGGGCTTGTCCCTCAAGTGTCCCCAGTTAGTAATTGCCTGGAATCTGAAATGTTAAAAGCCTGCGGAAACCTTGTGGGGAGCTCAGCTGAGTGTGCCAAGGTCCTCTGGGGTAGAGTTCAGCAGTCTGAAGGGCTCACCTGATTACAGCAAGGTCATCATGCAGAGTGACTCACACGAGATTACCTTTGATGTCATGGAGTGTTTCTTCCCATTGCAGTTGACAGACAGTTGGTCAGAGCATGGTGCTAATAATGCCAAGGTTGTGGGTTCAATCCCACTATGGGCCATTCATTTAAGAGTTGGATTCAGTGATCCTTGTTGGTCCCTTCCAACTCAGAATATTCTGTGATTCTGTGACAACTTCCTGGCTGCAGTTGTGAGGGGGTTTTACTTGCTGGGGCTGCAGAGCAATGCCAGGGGGTGAGATTCCCTCTTGTGCAGTCTGGGCAGCACAGCTGGATGCTCCCATGGCTGGTGACATCTTCATGGGTGAGTAGCACGGCTGAGTCCACCAGTGTGGGCAAAGCCTAGCAGGGACATTTGCTCCACAGTTTTAAGAGGGGATTTCAGCCTTAGTTTGGGTTTATGGAAAGCAGCATGAGGTTTGGTTTACAGAAGGAAAAAAAATAGTCTTTTCAAAAAGCAATTTGTTTCTGCTTTCTGTGAGCAAGGCTTCCAAACAGACTCGGTCAGTTCTGCAGTACGATCAACAGGACTGGAAAAAAATATCAAGTGAAGTAACACAGTGGCTGTGGTAAACATGAACTGGGGCCTTGGAAGTAGTTAATGGCATACCACAAAAGAGTCTCCTTTCACCCACCACGGATGGTGCCAGCAGCAAGCACTGCCAGCGCTGGCGTCTAGCAGAGGAAAGCATCATTTGGCTCCCTTTTGGATTTCATTACTCTTCCTGCACTCCCTCCTGCTCACAGCAAAAGCCTTTCCAGTTGTAAAGAAGTGAATTAACTGCTTTCGTGTCAGTGATGGATGAGGCGCTTTCTCCCCCTTCAAAGAGAGGAGCTGTGCCGGTGAATGCGGGACAGCGGAGTTGAAAAATCCAAGCGGAACAGGAGAGCCCGTGTGGTGACCCAGCTGTCAGGCAGGACACCCTGGGGACAGCTCCCACCGGTGCCCTGGGAGTGGGGAACAAAAACCACTCTCGGCACGCTCGCTCGGCCCCAAGGCTCTTTTTTTTTTGTGTGTGTCCTGCTTTCAATGGACTTGGGCACATCCCTGAGCACACAGCAGCCGTTTGTGAGGGTTCAGGGAGCCTCAAAGGCTTTCACAGGGAGCTCCTCCAGGCTGCACAAAGCAGGGTTACCACGCCGGTACTTGGGAGATCTCCTTTCAGGCGTCCATGGCTAATCATATTAAAGGTGACCTCGTGGGCAGTGCTCTCCATTGTTGCCATATGTTTTGTCCAGAGCTTGAGTGATGTTGTGCATTGGAATGTATTCATGCGGTGCCTAATTTAATCACCAGGCTTAATCCCCTCTCCTGTTCTACACCCTTAGAATTTACTGGCTCCTTTCTAGCCTCCCCTGCATTGTCTGGGTCTCCTTCACAAGCTGATACCGATGCCTGGAGATATTTTTATTTACTTATTTACTTTTAGAAAGTATTTTAAAAATATCATCTCAAACACAAGCCCAGAAACCTCTCCAAAGGGAGGGGGTGAGCACAGTGGATGCTCTAGCAGGCTGATCCTTATTCCCTGTGATCTTTTTCTTCCAGCTTTTCCATAGAGAAATTAGGGATTAGGCTTATGGGTTTAAAAAAAAATAAACCAAAATACTACGAATGGAAAAATCACTGAGAAAGCAGTGTGTCTCCTTTTAATATTGTTGGAATAAATAACTAATTTTAAGAACTTGACTGTCTCTATAAAATATGGTGTTGGTTTCTGCCTTTAAAACTTACTGCTTTGGTATGGACAACTTCTGTTCCAGGGCTGACTGGACAAAATTGACCCAACAAAAACCCAAGTCCATCAAGCTGGGAAACTGGAAAGCCTGATTTATGCAAGACTTCTGCAAAACCTGAAGAGCTCTGCAAGAGCTGCTGTGCTCCACAGCAGACAGGCATTTCTAGGGAGCAGGGCTTTACAGAATGTCTTTTAAGGATAATTTCTAAAGATTTTGGTAAGATTTCCCCGCTCCAGCTGATGCTGCCTTGTGGAGGGGTATGTTAAAAATGGGAATTTGAGACTCAGTTGTGTTGTGACTTGCTTTAGGAGCGGATGGGAGCAGTCCTGGCAAGGAAAGGCTGTGATGAGATTTTAGGATGATACATAATCAGGTTGCTAGTACGCTAAACTCCCAGGGGCAGGAAACCTTATACTTGCTGAGGCAGTTTATTAAATAAACAACCTCATGCTTTGGTTCAGCTCTTAGATTCTCCTGCTCCACATACAGTGTGCCGGTACATACAGCTCTAAATAGTGGAATACATCCTGGATGTCTTTGAAACATTAAACACAGATTGTACCTGAATTACAGCTTTGGGTTTCCCTCTGTGTGTGGGTGTGCACATGCACACATGGGATCCCTGCAGCCAAGTTCAAACGCATGAGCTTGCTGATCTTCTCTGACTGCATGCTGTGTTTTGGGTTTGATGGGAGGAAGGAGGCATGATGTAAAAGGTTGCAGATTTGTGGCTGGTTTTAAAAATAGTTTTAAAATATTATGTATCTTCATTTTAAAGAAATGCAATACTGCTTGGAAACCACAGCTACTGAACATAAACCATGTCGAGCCCCTTACATATGTTTAGTAACAGTGCAGAACAGAGGGTTGTAACAGCCTGCTGTGCATAGCGCTGGAAGAAGATTCCCTGATCCAGCCTCCCCCCCATCTCAACACAGGCATCCACAGACACGTCACGGGCTCTGAAATCAATCTGGCCCCACAAAAATGCTATAGAATTTACAACTTTTCAATGTGAATTTTGCCAGAGCCCTTTCTGAGGTGCCTACGTGCAGGAATTGCTTTTCTGCTGAAGCGCAGCCGTGTTGCAGCCAGAGGACAGCTGGCCATGGGTTAGTTGGAGGGCAGGATGCCTGTCCCACTGCCAGGGGGTCTGGGCTCACTGGGACAAGTCTCCTGGCCCCTGTCCACTCCTGCTTCCTTCTTTTCCTGTGACAGAGGAGCCTGGAGCCTCTAGGAAAATGTGAGTGGGAGCAGGTTGCTGCCAGAAGAATTCAACCGCACCACAACCAGTCCCTCCCCAGGGGAGTCCAACAGTTGTGCTAACAGCAGCAGCTCTCGCTGTCCATGCGATTGGACAGGAATATCCTTGGAAAGCTTTGGATCTCCCACTCATGCACTGAGCAACTGTGCTTAGTTATGTCATGGGATTTTGGTGAAGCCAGGGAAAGGAAGGCATGGCACACAGCCCACCTGTGCCAGGGAAGAAGGAGCCAGCACTGCCATGGTGGGATGTGGAGTAGTGTTTTATGGCATGCAGTGTTCGGAGAAGATGCTCCGCAGCAGGCAGTGGGCTGAGTGTGTATGGCAGGAGATGTCTTCCCATCCCCATGCTGTAACAGTGTCAGGGGGAAAAGGTTTGGCCAAAGATGTAACAGCAGGTTGTAACACACTACAAGAAAGTCCAGGTTGTCCCCAGAAACTGAGCAAAGCTCGAGTTAGCAGTGCTAGGCCTGGACTTCAGGACTGCCATGTATTTCACAGCAGCACCCCAAGGGATGGGGGAGAATGGTGTGTCTGTCAAACTGAGATCAGCATGGTGTGATCAGGGTATTCTGCTCTTCATAGTCCCAGTTTAATGGGTTGCAGGTATAACTAAACCTAGAAATACTGTTGTGATCTCTGTTGTTACCTGGCAGAGCTCTTATCGTGTCAGCACAGGGGCTGTTCATATTTTAATGGGTTTATCTCTTGTATGGAGGGTATTACAAGCTTTCATCTGTCTTCCAGTGCGACTATACGGAAATCCCTCCAGGCATGAGGCAGTACCTGGGCACTGAATTAATCTGTGCTCCTGGATTCTCACAGCTCCATTAGTGGCTTAGCAGGGGAAGCGGTTTGCATTAACAAACTTAAGAAAATAGGATTTGCTGCGTATGATCTGCCCTCAGTTCCTTGTATCCTCCCAATAGCAATGACAAAGACTGGGCACATTATGGGAAGGCACAAAATAGGCTGATTTGTAAAATGTGTATCAGCATCCTCCAGGGCTCGTGGGGTCAGCAAAAGTTGTGCTATAGTCAGATGCACTAAAAGACACCAAACCTTTTTTCCTCCTGCCACATCCCCAGACATATCTACACCCACAGCTCTTACCTTGCCTTTCCCTGTGACTTGAGCCATTTGAAGACAGCACTGTCTGTCCTCCTCCAGGTAACCACTGCCGTCTTCTCTGTTGCTAGCATGAGGCTGGGGCAGCTCTCAGAGACCATGTGGTACTTTGGGAAGGGCTGTTTGTCCCCTCACTTTTCATCCGATGCTGCTGGTGTTCCTAATCTGTTTTCCATTAAAGAAACTGCCTGTGGGACACTGCCATGTTTCCCTTGCAGTGCTGTGCATCCATCAGGGGATGGATCTGACCTCTCTTTGGGAGCTGCTGACTTCTACAATGCTGTTCTCAGCTGACTGAGGGCTCTCACAAAATAGCAGGGCCAGGCATGAAGTTAAACTTCAGGCTGCTTAAACCTGGGGTCAGTAAATTAAGATCTGTTTTCAGGCGTGGCTGTCAGGTGTCTGAAATAATAGCACTTGGGGATAATGACCTGTTATCTGCAGTACCCCCTAATAACAACATACCAAGCAGCAAGTTTAGAGAGGGTTTCTGCTTAGTTGTGTCACTTTTCATCTGAAGCAAATGTGGAACACACCAATTGCTTCCCTTTCAAGCTCTCCCATACCATTTTGGGACAGAAATGCCTTAGGGATCCCTTTCTGACCAGGCTTTGTTTTTCTCTGTCAGATCAGGATGGCATACATATGGACTTCTGTACCACCCAACCTATGACAAAGCTGGTGTTGGTCCCACAGACCCCTCAGGTCCTGCTGACTGACCAGTGGGCTGCAGGTGCCATGGCTGCACAGAAATGCCCTTTCTTTGGCTGCTGGCACTGGTCAGCTTAGGGGAAGATTTACATCAGCTGTACCTCTACAGTTCCTCTCCTTGTTAATGGTGAGAAATAGTTCCTTTTTTTGATGTGGTTACTTTAACTCACTTGGTTGGTCTGTTTGCTCCAGGATTTTCAGAGCAGTGGATTGTCGCTGTTGAGCCGCTAGCTGAGAAATGACCCAGGTTCTCAGACAAGGAAAGAGAGAAGGAAGGTTTATTATTTTGATTTCCATATATATAGAGTCTTCAGAGGTCACCCAGATTGGTCAGCCCGAGACCTCCCCCTAGGCCCAATTGGCCAAGCCCGAACTGACCTAATCCGGAGACGTTGTTTGCAAAACATCCAAACTTTATCTTTGTTTATGAAATGTAGCAAAATGTTCTCACGAGAAAGACCTGTGCTAGCCACAGTGGATGTATTTGCTGCTCTGCCAGCGCCTGGTGGATGAGCACAGGATCTGTGTCAGTCCTGGGTGTCAATGGGTGCTGCTGATGTCATTCTCTCCTTCTCCACACTCTGCACCAACTGCAGATGCCTGTAGGCCTTGGAATTGTGGTGTCAGTAGCTCCATTTCCCCTCTCTCTTCTCATGCAGCAGACCCTGGTCTTGCCTGTTCCTATTCACAACAGCTCCAGGTTCCTGTGCTGCTCCCTGGCCTCTGTTCTCTCCTAGGGAGTTCTAACCCTCTGATAAGTACATGAGAACTGAGTGCTGCCCTCCAGCCATCAACTTCTTCATGGACAGAGAAACTTCACTTGCCATCAACTCTTAATTGCTTTGAGAAGGGTCAGTCTTACCTCCCCAGGAGTCTCTGTAGTTGTTTCAAATTCCTGATGGCAATCTGTCTTCTTACTGGAGTCCTGATTATCCTCCTCTACCAAATTCCTGCTTTCCCAAGTGAATTTCCATATATCTCAGGTGAGAAGAGACTATTGGGGCTGGGCAGGATGAAACTTCTCCTCTGTTAACTGTCCTGCTAAGCCTGTAGTCATCATCAGTCTTCAAAATGCAAGAATTTTCTGCAGCCCAAAATCTCATGTCTCCATGGAGGCTGGCAAAGCCCAGCTTGTGAGGGTTTTGTTGCTGCACAAGGTGAAGTCAGTGAAACTGTCTTTTGTCAGAGCATGTATGGGACTGGGAGACACACAAGAGCTGGGAATGCTTTAAAGGGAGGCTGGGAGACAAGCTCTGAGTAACAGAAAATGATACAGCCAAGCAGTGAAACTCGGCATGGGTCTTGTTAGTGTCACAATTTTTTATGTGGCATTTCCTAGGGATGTTTTGCTTCTATTTTCAAGTTGGTGTATGTGTAGAAAATACTTTTAACTGCATTGACAGTTCCCTAGTGGTCTAGGGCATGCGGTGCAGTGTCACAATTTGTTAGCTTCTGAAGAAAGTATTTTTAATCCACAAATTTAAACTCTTTGCAATTGTATAATCTGTATTTTAGTTCTGTGGTTTCCTAATCGTGCATCTAGAGAATGAGCTCATCCAGTTTATAAAATGAACGGAAGTAGTCAGCTCTTCTTTCTAAATAAATCTGGATCCATTTCTTTGTGGATTGCGTCCGAAACCTCCAATGCAGGCAAGTGTGAATGCTTAAAAATAAACTCACTTGCAGTTTATATTTTTGCCAGGTGGTGAAAGTTGTCTCGTGCCCTGTCTTTCCAGAAAGGCTCTTCAGCTTGGACTTGCAGCTGTGAAATAAAAGCCAAGGGTGTGATGCCAGCTTGCCATTTTGGTGACAGTATCTGCCTGTCTTTGCAAAGGGTCTGGACACACTTCTTCCTGGTTTTGCTGTGCTGCCTGACCACCCATAGCAGAGGTTTTGGGGGCCACTAGCCATCAATAGGGCTGCCCTTTTATGTGCCGGGGAATGTGTGCTGGTGACTTCACTTTTGTGGTGGGAGACCACCTCACTGCATCCCAGGGCTGATGTTTGGAGAGCAAGACCTACTGCAGCCTATGGGATAATTTAGTAATAGCTTATTGGAGCTCTGGGTCCCAGGCTGTAAACTTTTGGGCTTCCCAATTAATTTAGGGGAGAAGAGCTATCTTCTCTCTTCCATCTTCCATGTCAGGAATTCTCTAGCTTTGCCTATGTTGTATGTAGCTGTATAATGCAGGCAGCAGCAACGTAAATGATAGGATTTTAAATTAGAGGTAAGCAGCAGGATACAGACCAGAGTAATACCCCAAATGAGTTCCATCCCCTTTTCCTAGGCTGGATTGGGGTTTGGTTTGACATAGTCCTTAGCCACATGCATGGATCTTGTAGCCTGTTAACAGAGGCAGTTTGCTGGCTAATGTGCTGAGGGCATGGGGCAGTAGGGATGGCTTCAGGAGCCACCTAGAGAATTTAAATCTTTACCTGGAAATTGTGCTTTTAGGGGTGGGGAGAAGGAGTCTCACTGAAGAGGCAGTAGGTGTGATTGTACCAGTTTAGGACCAATTCATGACTTCCAACCAGTAGCAGCAGCAGTCGCATAATCAGATGCTGAGATTGGCCAAACATTTGCTGTCTGCAAAGCCAGAAGGAAAGGACTGCTCCAACCCAGTGTGAGAGGTAACTCATTGAGCTGGTAGCAAGTTTCCTTGTCTTTCCTCTTTTTTCCACTGTAGGACTTTTGGTTTGTCCTTTATTACCCCCATCCTGTCCTTACCACATGTTCTTCATCCACTACCCAGGGTCTTTCTCCAGCAATTTAGAGCTGCAGCACAAATAGAAAAGCTCATGGAAGAAGTGCTTTGGTCTCCAGAGCAGCTTCTTTAAGTGAAAACACAGCTGTGAGGTTTGCAGCCCGAGCTTCTGTAAGGGCTCATCCAGCCAGCACAGCCAGCACTGCTGCAGTCCTTCCAGCACGCAGGAATTGGGAAATCCATTGTGAACAAGATTGAGTTTGATGGCCTGCGTGGAGGCAGATGGATGTATTTTTAAGGGACAAGGTGCCAGAAAACTCTGTGATTACGTTACTGGAGCATGGCTCTTTTTTTGTGGTTTTAAAAGTGAGTGTCAGGACTTCAGGACTATTTTTTTTTGGGTCAAAACCGAAGTTTGGGCGGGGCGTAGAAACCTGCTTGATGACTAAGTTTATTCTTAAAAAGCATTCTAGAGCTTGCTGGAGAGGGGAGCCTTTATTCCAACAGGGAGCAGATACCAGTCTCTTTGGACTTCCACGCAAATGGGGTTAAAACTGATTAAGTATCTAAGGTGAAAACAAAGCCCTGCCTTTCAGGAGACTGTTTTCAGTGCGTCTTTAGATCCAGTTCCCTGCTTTTTGTCTTGGAGGCTTGTGTTCTGCCTTGCCTCCTGCCCTGGGTGAACTCTTTCTGCTTGAATACCCCCACATCAGTGGAATTACCTTGACCGGTTCCAACCGAGGCTGCCCTTACATCGCCCCACAACTGGGACAGCTCAAATCTGTGACCTGGTTCCTCGGCTGAACCGATAATACCTCTCTGACACAGTGCATGTGTAGAGAACACTTTTCATCTCATGACGAAGGTTTGCTGCTCAGAGCCAAGGCTGAGAGCGGGGGATCCAAGCCAAGCCATTTACTCAAGGGGCATGCAGAATTTGCCCAGTCAGGTCAATATAGGGGCTGGCAGCATTTCAGCAGCCAGAAGAGTGCTCCTCATGCTCTCTCCTTTTTGGAGCTACAGGCTTTATCACATGACCAAGCCCCTAACTGCTGCACGTCGTTCTTTAAACTGAGAATGGCTGCTGGTTGCACTGAAGCCCAGGCAAGTCGGGAGGTCCATGACAGTGTGAGACACTGTTCCCTCTTTCTGAAAACCTGAGTTTTAACCTTGGTGGAAAAAGCCCCAAGATATAGGGAGCTTCTCCAGCACCCCCACCAAGGCCTGTCTGCCTGAGTGGGGCATGGGGTTCCCACAGGGCTCAGGCAGCGCGGAGCTGTCTGTGCACTGAAGGGCAGCTGCTTCTTCTGCTTCACTGGTGTCTCATGCTTGTGCCCTGGTTTAGTGTCTGCTCACCTCTGCTGAGGGTGGGGTGGGAGCTTTGGGTGCAGATGAAGCACGTCAGTGTCTGACAGATGGGGGCACAAGGAGCATCCCACTGTCAGCCAACTGCATCCTCTGCTGAATGTAATGATGTAGGAGTAGAGAGCAGGAGTATGTTACTAATCCAAAGAGTGGGGTAATTGTACAAACAAGTGATATGTGCACACAGCCCTCAGTGCTGTGGGTTCAGGAGATAACTTTCCTTGTGGTGGCTTTCCTCAGGGAGGTGGTGTTACCTTCACCTTTAACTCACAGTATGTGCCACCAAACCTCACCAAGGATCTATGAGCAATTCTGTGTGCTGTGAGTACATTCTCTTGCTCCATTGACCAGTCACAGGATAGTGTGCTCACACCTGCTTGGTGCCTTAAATGAGGTACTCCCATCCATGGAGTCAACAGCATCCCATCAAACAACCTGCCCCAGCCCCTTTGAATTTCAGTTCCCTGCTCCTCTGCTGTTCGGGTGTATTGCAGTTGTGTCTGGTGATGAGCAAGCCTATCCATCACTGTATCCAAAGAAATCCAAATTACTCCTTTTGACAGCTCTTATTCACACACCTCCCTGTGCCTCTGATGTCTCAATTATTGATGGAGCTCTCCTGGTAGGCAGCACTCTGTTCTCAGCATGGCTGCGTTCCAGCTCCCTTTCCCATTGAGTTCATGCACACACCATGCCGAACGGTTCTTTATGTGCAAAGCCATTGAAGTGGAAAGGGATCTTTATCAGCATGTGAGCTCCGGGGCTACACAACCGAAGGGGGCAGTGCAAGCCAAATCAAGCCGCAGTTTGGCGCTGGGAAATTTCCTCTCCCCCTCCTCTCCCAGGGAAGCCCAGCAGTGTCTTGTAAAATGAAATTACTTCATACGTTTATTGGCGAAGATCCTTTGACCTGACAAATCTCCCTTGTGATGGGGGTCACCTTGCACTTGCATTTCACTAAGAAACTTCGGTTCCCCATTGCCCCTGCAGGCATAAAATGCAGTATTTTGGGGTGCAGTGCCTTTTCCTGTGCTGTGGTATCAGTTTGTTTGCTAGCTTTAAAGCAAACTCCTTCTGACAAGGAAAACTGACACACACAAAGAGGAGCTTCAAAGCAGCAATGTGGTGTTGGAGCAATGTTGTCAAATTGGTTGAGAGTTAAACCTCTGCCAGGGGGGTGATTGCAAAAGGCTGCTTGTTTTGTAGGGCTTTGTGTATGCAGGAGGCTCTGGATGTCTCGTGACATTGCTGCAGCAGAAGTCAGATAGAAGAATGATGAAGCAGTGGATCAGCTCCTGACATCTCCCGCCCCAGCCTTGCCCTGCAGCCTTCTGTAATTCAGAAGTAACCAGAGGTTTTGTGTGTAGTGAATGAAGGCAAAAGGAAAGGGCATGTGCTGGAGAAGATGGGACCAGAGAGAAGCAGCAGTGTAGGGCTGCAGAGAGCTGAAAAAGGACACTTGAGTTCCATTCTTGGAAGTCTGTGGCAGCAGGCAGTTCATAGATTAGCTTTAGCATGAGGGAAAATCTGCACTGACCTCCCAAAGCACTGAGATGTTGGGAAGCATAAGTGCCTTTGCAGTGAGCAGGGCTGTGCAGGAGTGACAGACTCTGGTCACTGGAGCTCTCCTGTGCCTCCAGTGGCAGAGAGGACCCAACTGCAAGATGTTGAGTGGGTGTGGACAACCTTGTTAAACTTAGTAAGGAAGGTTACAGTCTCTGCGTTCCCAGTGTGGTGCCTGCACAGCTAGTCCTTCCCTAGCTGCCTTACCTGCTCTCTTTCCACCCCATGATGAGTTTTGCCTGAGGGTTTTGTGCTCCCTGCAGAGGCCAAATGCCACCAAATTACTAAAGGCAGCCAGAACATTGCCAGTGGGTGCACAGTCAGAGCTTGACTGTTCATTCAGAGTCTGAGGACTCCTGGTGACAAACACAGGTCCCCTCTTCCCCCTCCTGGCTGACCATGACAGTGCATCAGCAGGGCAGATCTGCAGAAGAGCATGGGCTGAGAATCAGGGACAGCACAGCTGCCTCAAGCTTTGGTTGCTGGGACAGACCTTTAGTTACACATTTCTCTGTGTGACAGCCTGACCCTGACCTTTCTCTGAGTGTGGTCCTCTTGTCACTGTGGGTGATGGCAACATCCTCTTGCCTGACAGCATTGACCCAGATGGTCATGCCACGTATAGTCCCTATTAACCAGGCCTCGCTGGCACTGGTGGGTAGCAGAGATGGCTGAGCCTGCCAAGCAGGGTGTGTTTTATTTGTCTGGAATACCATGAGCAGACAAAGAAGGATTAAAATAACAGAAAGTTGAAAACCTGTTATCTTTGGGAACTGTGATCTTTCCTTTTTGGGTCGGCAGGTTCCATGGGACCCCATCCCCCCAGATAGTGGAAAGGTCACCTTCCCAGACCTGATTGCCCCAAGGCTTTCCCTGGCAGCCTGTCCAAACAAGGCTGTTTTCCTTCCCAGCCTTTTTCCTTCCTTTCTTCCTTTCTCCCCCTGGACTTGTGTCCTTGCACAGAGGTGGCTCCACCCTCGAGCTGTGCTGGGGACCCAGAGCCCAGGAGTTATGACCAGAGATGCTCAGTTATTGCAGCCCCAAAGCCCACTTAGCTGAGAGCTACAAACAAGAGTTTTGGCACTCCGGAGTTTGTCCTGATCAAAATTATTGTTAAAAGTCACCAAAGCGACACTTTTGCCATGGACACTTGTGTTGCATGGTGTTGCACGAGTTTGTGTTTCAGAATGGCTTACACTGGTAGGGGTCTAGAAGTCAAGGGAGCTCAGCTGAATTTGGCCTCAGCCTGGTACTTGGTTCTTAACTCAATATTCAAGGTGGTATATTTTTCAATTATTTCATGGCATGCAGTTTTATTTGTGTCAGTGAGAGCACAGTGTATGACTTTGCTACTCTTCAGGGAAGTGAAAATCAGTGCATCATCTAGTGATTCAGCACACAGGGTTTCTTAACAGCCTACAGGAGAAAGGTGTTTTAATTCTGTGTTCATTCCTGAATAAGCTATTAATTTGAGCTAGCAATTTTCTTGGAGCCAGAGGAGAGGAGTCTGTGATCAAATGCAGTGGCTCAACACTGCTCTCTCCTCCTTTCCTTGTTTCAGAACATTGGGCTCATCATAGCAAACCTCCTTTGACTTTTAGGCCTTGTGTTGGTCTTCCCAGACCATTTCAAGAGTCCTGCACAATTCAGCACTGGCAACAGCCCTGCTGATAGTAATCTCTGTGACCCCTAAAAGGTGCATGAAGTCTGGCAGCTACCTTCTCTAAAGGATGCTGCCTCTCTTACCCAACCTGCTGGCTCCTGGTCAGGGTCTGCAGCTCTTTTGCTGAGCCCAGGGGCTGCACCTCATGGCTGTGAGAGCTGGTGGGACACTGGCCTGTGGGTCAGCAGCCTTCCCCAAGGTAATGAGGGGTGCTTGGATGTGCAGGGCTGTTGCAGAACTCAGTTCTGTGCTGTTTTCTAGGCAGTTATGTGTATAAAATCACTGAAAATTTTAAGCAAAAAAAGTCTCCCCACAGAACCATTCTGTTGCTTGTTGAAAGAGGATTAATTTTTCCCCCTTAAATAAAATGAGCCGTGTTTGAAATCCGAAAACTCTCACTGAATGCCTTCTTGGAGCTGCAACAAAAGCAGCTTCCAGGTCCCATCATAGCCTGCTGCCGGAGGCGGATCCAAACTGCAAACCCTTCTAACAGCTCTTTAATAACTCTGCACAGAAGGAAAAATCTGTCACCTTTCCCTCTGTGGTTTCTCCTCTGTTCTAATGCACTGGAGGAACGAGATGGAGCCGGGAAAGTTTTCAGAGAAAGACTCGTGGGAACTACAGCTGCCGATGGAGAAACTAATTTCTTTAGTGTCTGAGGGGAACCGCAATCGCTTTGGTGAAGGGTGGTGTGTGTGGGTGGGTTTGGAGGGGTGAGCTGTTACGACCCGTGCATTTCAGAGGAACCACGAACACTTTATAGTAACAAAGGGTGGAAAAAGCAAGAGGTTTCTGCAACGCATGTGACTTTTCCCTGAGGTTTGGAACCCCACAGTATGTTCCACGCCATAGTGTTTGCGTGTCAGCCTTGGTGAGTTAAGCTTTCTCCCACAAGCCTCGCTTGAAGTTGCTGTAATGACTGAGAGCCTAAAATGTTGCTTTTTTTCTTTTTCTCTCTCTCTTTTCATTGTCCCACACCCCTTCTCCTCAATGCAGATGAAGCTCTCGTTTACCTTGGACCAGGAGAGTGGGATGCCTCAGGGCTGTTATATCTATCAGTACCGGGACAGCAACAAGTAAGTCCTGTGGAAGATTACATACAGCAAACACGGGAAGGTGCAGTAAAAGGAGACTGCCCTGCCTTCTGGCAGAGAGATCACAACTGCTTGTACCACTTAAAAGTAGATTAAAGAAGGCCTCAGGCTTGACCTGAAACTGGGAACAGCTCCTGTAAAGGCCAGATTCTTTAAAATACACGAGGCCCTGCAGCCCCCTTTTTTTCTCTAGCTTTTAAAAGCTGATTTGATTTGTCTAAAAGGCCTGCTCTTGGGTACCTCAGGTTCTGACAGAGCTCATCCAGGCTTTGCCCAGGGGTGTTTGCAACTCACAGCCTGCGCTGTTGGTGCTGGGGTGACTCTGGGAGCATGGCCTGGGGGAAAGCACCCAAAGGCTGTAGAGCACGGGAAAGGAGAGCCCTCACCTGTGCTTAGCTAGACCCACACAGCACCCTGTTCTCTCTTATAAAGCTCCTGCATGGATTCAGTGAGTGGCCTTTATGGTACTGTAGCCCCAGTGCAGCCACGTGCTCTGTTTTTGTACGATACTATATGATATTCAAGCTTTGGATGTGTTTGGAGCACAGAGTCCTCTATTTCTAGGTATTCTGCCTATTTTTACTAGCTGCTGTAGTGAATTGGCACCCAAGATGTTTTTATTTCAAATCACATTCTCATTATCAAATTGACATCAGCAGCAGAGTTCAGGATATTTCTGTATTCACCCTGAATACCAGCATGTCATAAATCCATGGCCTGTTACTCCACCCATGTAGTTCTGCTTCTTGCCAGTTATTCAAGTTAACCTAAAAAAGGAGAGTATATGAAATTGTCAATGAACAGAACAGTCTGTAATTAGATCTGCTCAGAAACACCAAGAAGAGCACTCTGAGCAAGGAAGAGGGACATCTGCAAACACACAGACCACTGTCTTAACTGAGAAATCTTAATATTTAAGCAAGAGGGGACATCATTTGTGGCAGACTCATGCCTGTGAGTGGGCGATTAGCACGTGGTGCTTGGTCCCATCCCAAGTATCCTGGCCTCAGAGCTTTGTATGAGCAGAGTTGGTACCTCCAGCACCAGCAAGCTCACAGGGCAACGTGCAGTTCAGTGCCAAAGCATAAAATCAACAAGGGAAGAGCATTTGTTTTTGACAGTTTTAAGGGCAGTGGCACACAATGGACAGCAAGGAAAAGAAACCTCCCAGACCTGCTGGGCTTTGTCAAGGATGTTTATAGACCAGTGTTTCTAATTGTGTGGTGTGTATCTCAAAAATCAGCAGCCGTGGTTTTTCTGCCACAGACCCTTCCCTCCCCAGGCTCCAGTGGGTGTTTTCTGCCATTGTTTGAGGAAACTCCAGGGATACGAGCGGAGCTATTTTGTTTAAGTGCTAAGGCCAGTAGCAATTCTGCTTGAAAACCTTGCTTTTAGCTGTGAGAGGCCCAGTGTGTGACAAAGCAGCTGTGTCATGTCAGCAGCTGTTGATTGACAGATGTGTGGCTGTGTCCTGCGTTTCTGGCAAGCATGGGAGCTGAGCCACCCTAGGCCATGCCAGCCAGGATCATGACTTGGAAAAATACAGCGTGGGCAGAATGAGTATAACTGCAAATAAACCCATTTGCGTGTGCCTGACAGATCCAAACTGCAATTACACTTTCATGCAGGAAGTGTATTTTGTATTTTATAGCTTGCTTCACCAGCCTGGGGAGAGCAGGATCCCTTTTCCCAGGGAGAGCCTTGCTAAGTTTGTACACATGCTTATCCCCCTAAACCCTGCATGTGCAGCCCAGCGCTTCCACAGTCCTTGGCTGGTGAGCTGAAGCGTGAAGGTCTGTGCTACAGCTGACGCATTCTTGCAGGTAAAATGCCCTTCAGCCAAATGTGTGCTTGGTTCTGGTTGTACCCTGGGTGATTTTGGAGGAGCTCATATGTGCTGCAGCTTTGCTGGCAACAAGAACTTTGCATTTGAATAGAGTTGGGAAGCACTGGATGTGGCTCCTGCTCAGCCAAGCAGAGACTTTTCCTCAAGTACTGGGGCTGTCACAGGGTTAAGCTGATGTCCACATAGTAATGTGGCACTTGTCACAATAGCTTTTCCTTATAGTAATTTTCCAGGGTAACTTATAGGGCTTGTGTTCTCCCAAGTGTAGTAAGGCTTTGACAGGACCCATCAGGACTCAGGGGGTAACAGCTCTTCTGCCTCCTGAAGATGTAGTCAGATGCTAAAGCAGTGTAACCTTGGTGTCTGTGTTGTATTTTGGAGGCATTTATAGCCCAGAGAAGAAATACTGCTGACACGCTGCAAGCTTATGTGTGGGAAAGACTGGAAATGTGCATCCCAGAGCCCAGTGCCCTCAGCAAAGCATCAGACCTGGGACATTATGTCAGGAGTGCAGGTGTGTGAAGCTCTTGAGCAGCAGCTTTAACAGGAGGAAGCTGAGGTGATTCTTGCCGGCAGAAACCCATCCTGACCTGGGGAGTGTGCCCAATGCCCCAGAGATCAGCATGAGCCAGACTGTGTGTGTCAAGGCTTGGTGTCACCCTGGTCACTGAAGGAATGTCCCTTCCCCTCCAAGTGGCAAATGCTGTTCCAAGCTGCAGCCAGACGGGGCCACCGGAGAACAGCGGATATTGGTCTCCCACTTGGAGAACAAAGGACTGCAGCATTGCTGAAAGTGTAATTACCACAGCAATTAAAATTTCTATTGCTTAGGCTAGAAGTGCAAGTACCATGCAGGCTCTTACAAGGGCAATCAATTGGAATTTGTTCCCTTTAAAATTATAAAACCCTTCCAAGGAAATGTTGCTGCTTCTGCAAGTTTTTTGTTGCCTGCCTGCCTGCCTGTAGGAACATTCGTGGGTACAGTACTCACCCACTCCACTCTAGCAACCAGGATGCCAAGCACTTCGGGTGGAGTAGACTCGGTGAAGCCTTGGAAGTCTTGGAAGCTTTGGATTGAGAGCAAAAGAAGTGCTGAGCAGCCAGCTGCTTGCCCTGCCCTTCCAACCCCTGCTATAATAGATAGGTATATGATAGCACTTGATAGTCCCAGTGGCAACCTGGAACTGTATGGAGGAGCAGGGCTGTCACTGCCTCTGCAGTCACAGGGGTGAGATCAGAGGACATCACTTCTCCTCTTCCTCCTGCTCGTTTAGGCATTTTCATCCTCTGGGCTGCCAGTCTTTCCCAGACTGTTGACCCTTCCTGGCCCCAGAGGAACTGGCTTGACCTGACACAGAAGCAAGCAGTCTCCTTTCTCATTTTCAAGCCATGTTGCTTAAATTCTCCCTAATGGAGATCAGTCAGTGTAATGGACAGAGCCTCGGGCTGGTGCTCTGAGCTCTGTAGGACAGTGTCCTGCGAGGGGAGCACTGTGCTGTGACACAGAGACGGATGGTGACAGGTGCTGGGCGACACTTGGAACAGGAGCACACTGTCAACCTTTAGATGGCCCTAGAGCAGTGACATCCAGGAGGGGACAGCCCTGCCAGACGTCCTGTCAGGTGTTGACACATCACACATCAGGTGTTGACAGTGGGACTGGCTTTCCGTCACTGCCTCTTGACACAGGCTGGATTTCTCTAATCCTGCACAGGATCCAATTGCAAAACCCAGCCAGGCAGTAGAATACCATCAAGTTCATTCACATCCACCATGGCTCATGAATCCTGTCTTACAACATGCACTCACCAGTCCCTGCTCCAGGAATGTGATTTGGGCTGTGCTGAGGAAGCACCGTCTGCCCAGTCTGAAGCCAGCCTGCCCAGCATGACTGGTCCTGCTCCTGTGGGCCACCAGGCAGCAGCAAGGACAAGGTCCATAAAGGTTACGGATCATCATGAAAGTCTTCTTCCAGCCTGTGTGCAGGAAGAGCCAAAGCCAATTCAAGATCCCCCTGGAAGAAATTAATTGCGAGAAGTCCAGTGTCTTTTGGCTGTATCCAAGAAATAGAAAATGCAATCTGTTCTCTACATTCATCATCATAATCCAGGCACTTCTCTGGAGACCTGCTAGGCTCTGCCCACCTACCCACAGCAAGTCTGACCCTTTAAATGCCTTTGTCTTCCCTCTCAAGGCTCTCTGATTACTGCCACCTTTCTCAGATGATGCAGTACTCAGGGTCTCTGCCATTCCAGACCTGCCAGGGAGGTGTAAATCCCTGTCAAGCATGACACTTCCTTGTCCCCAGCTGGTACTTGCCTAACATGGTTTTCCTGCTCCCTCAGTGTCCAGGTTTTGGTCTGTTTTTGAGGTCCCTTCCCCACATCCCAGATTCCACATTTGCCGATAGACCAGCTTGTAGCTCGCCAATGTATTTCATTTTAATTCCGTGCTGCAGCTGCAGTTTGTGTCAGGATTATGAATTTGCAGTGGGGGCTTTCTTGTTCTCTTCAGAGTAATTTTGAAACCCAGAGGAGCAGCATCTTGTGTGGAAGCACTTAGAGACCTCTTACACAAGCAGCGTTGGAGTATTGATCACTTTTTCTCTCTGGGGACCCAGAGTGCTGCAGATTGAGCTGCTGTGCAGTGTAGCCACTTGCGGGCAGCACCACACAACTCTTCAGAATGAGAAGTGAAAAATAGCTCCAGTTGAAAGGAAAAGTGGTGCCCCCTTTTATATAGAAATCAATGATGTCTGGTACATTGGATTATCACTTAAAACACCAGGACTTCAAATGCCAGGGTGCATGCACTCCTGATGCTGACAGGCTCATGATACATAATGCTGTTAGGGTTACCAACCGAGCTCCTCTGCAATCTTTTCATAAGGTGAATGTAATATCTGCAGTGATGTACCCAATGTTACATCAAGAGAGCCAACCTATAATTATGCTGGAATTGTTTGAATGGGTTATTTGTCACTAACACATTAGCTCACTCCATTTATTGCTTCCATTCAGGACTGCAGCAGGTTTGGTGTAAACAGAGTTTGGGTGGAGGTTTGGGAGGGTTTGTTTTTTCGAAAAACAGCAAAGCAGAATTGTTTGGAGTTTATTCTTTTTTGCTAGAAGAGTGGCAGTGCTTGGAAGAAAATATGTAAAGCAGCTGACACAGCTGCTGATTTGTTTTGAGAGATACTTCCCAGGTGTACAGCTCATGTGTTGGACTTTAGCATGGACCTGGTTGTTCTGCAATGAGCTGGCAGGTTAACCGTAAGGTGATTTGTTCCTTTTGAGAAATTGAGGCTTGCAAAGTGGTTTGTTTACTCAAGGAGCTGCTGCACAGTTCACACAGTCCCTGAGTGCCTGACCTGCCTTATTACATTGTTGTTTCATGGCACACATCCCAGCAGAGCAGCACTGCTTGTGTTGGTGTAAAGGAGGTCCCCTGATGGCATCTGATTTCCCAGTTGGTGGTCATGCTCTGCCTCGCTCTGACCTGCAAGGCCAGGGAAGTCTCTGAAAGTGGTATCTTGTTTTGTTTGTCTTGTCTGGTAGACTGGAATGTCATGGGGGAAATCCGTGTGCATGTCCCTTGACATCACAGGCTTGGACAGCTGCTTTCTTGAGGCAGTTATTCACCTGAAACTTGTGAAATGCTTTGCTTAGATTTCAAAACAAAATAAAATTAATGCTATTACCAGGAAAAAAGAAAAAAAGAAGATAGCACATTGGAATTTTTCTTTTCATACCATGTCTTGGTTTTTGCTTCACTGTTAGCACTGAACTTTACCCAAGTACAGCTTTCACCTGCCAAAGGGTAAGCATTGGAGTTGACCAGGCAAGGGTGGTGAATTATTCTGTCACTGTGCATGGAGATAAACCAGTCCTCCTGGTTCTGGCATTGGTTCAGTGAAGGGTAAATTGTCCAGGAGAATAAGTCTGGAGGTTGACCTTTAAAACTTCAAAAGATACGTAATCCTTCCTGCCTAAGGCATGAGCTCGGTTTTCTGTCTACCACCTCCAAAGGCTGCTGGGACACAAGCTGCAAAATAGCCTTTGTCACTTGAGACTTTGAGGAGCAGAGAGTTGTTCTTTCCTTCCAGAGGCCTCTATGGCCATTCCTAGGTGGGGAAAAATAGCTCTTGCAAAAGACTCTGCCCAGGTACTGTGTAGCTGCTTTTCTTCACACAGGCATGCCTCCTTCTGCCCCCCTGCAGCTTAATAACAGGTTTCCAGTCCATCAGAGCTGTAGAAATAGTAACTGCCAAGTCCTTGGAGTTTCAGTGCAATGAGGGGTGTGCAAATGGAAATAGCAATCAAGGAAACCCACCTTCTCCTTGAGCAGGCAGATGGGATTTGAACAGATCTCTATCTCTTCCAAACAAATGTTTGAAGCTTTCTTAGGTGGCCTACACAGGATCCCCCAGTGACCACTAGCTCTCTTTAAATCCTCAGCAGGGTTCCAGAGCAGTCAGTGTGTGCTCCCACCCTCAAGAGGCAGGAAGGACTGGGCTCTTAAATCCCAGTGAGTGCAGGACCTCTCTTCTCTCCCTAGACTGAATCAAAGGAGTTTGTCATCTTACTCATTTCAGTGTTTGCTTGGGAAGGAGCTGTAAAACCTCCTTGTATCAGTGTTAGGTGTCTGAGTTTTTGGTGGCAGTCAGGCAGGTGAGAAAATCAGCTGTGGTTGTAATTGAGTCAGAGATACTGTCTCCATGTGTCATCCTGAAGATCTGTTTACGTATCCATTTGTTTAACAAAATGTTTGAAAGCTCTCAGCATCATTTCAGCACCATTTCCCTGGCCTATATGTGTCTGACTAATGCCCAAGGCAGTGAGCTATATCTGGACTAGAATTGCTAACCTGTGGATGTGGGTTTCTTAGCAGCCCTGAATCAGATGAGTCTGTGATTAGCCCTTATGAGCATGGAAGAGGACAGATCTGACGTGAGAAAGAATGAATAATCGTCCCTCCACAAGAAGCACCTCTCCATTTCATCATGAACCCAAGTTGCTGAATTGATTTGGTGTCAAGGAAGGCCCTCTCCTGGGCTGGGATCTGGCTAGAAAAATCACCAGACCCCCTAGCTATCCCCTCTCCCAGCAGGATTTCTAGGCACACATTTTTCTTAAGAAATAGGGAAAAGGAATAGGGAAAAGTCCTTGGTTTGGCTTAGTTTCTGTGTCCTTGAATGTACAGGCATAGTGCAGAGTGACTTCTCTGCCGGTAGTAGGTTTTGCTAGGCACCCTGGGATGGTCCAAGCAGGGAGTGCTGGGACAATGGGTGAGAGGATGTGCTGCTTTCTTTTGCTTTGTCAGGAGGTGCTTTGGATACAAACTAAGGGTGGAGAGCTGCTTGCAGGGACAGGCAGTGGGGTAAGACCAAAGCTGATGAAGGGAATCCTGATTACATGGGGCTGGCCGTGATGAGGGATGCTCTGCCTGGGGATAAACCTGCCATTCCTGCTCGACATCCTGCTGTTGGCTCTGTGCTGTCTGCCCAGAGGGAGGGAGGGTTTTGGTTGCCACGGGCAGGACCTCTACAGTCTGTTCAGCACTAAGTACCTTGGTTCCCCAGGGCATCAGCAGTGTGAGCTGGAGTAACTGGGTGGATTGTCAGCCAGCTGGGATTGCTCTCATAAAGAGCTACTGGCTGAAATCTGAAGCATTCAGATTAGAAATAAAGCACGCATTTGAAAGGCAAGAGAGATTAACTGGGAAATTGGGCCAAGAGAAGAACAGGGAATTCTTTTTCAAGGACAAAGGCACTTCTGGAATGTTTTAGACCCTACAAGTCTTTTTTAATGGAGTAGTAGCTACCTGAAGGCCTCCAGGCACAGAGCATCAGCTGTTGGAATAATCTTCCCAGTGTTAAATTCCTGGCACATTGCTTTGCATTAATGTAAAGGACTAGTTTTGCACTGACACCACTCCTCTCTCCATGTACTCTGCTGAGTTGGGCATTCCATGGACCTTGTTGAAATTATGTCCCCACAAATTAGAGGGTCAGAGTGGAACTATCTCTTCTTACCCTCTCCTGAGCAAGTAAGGTGACAGTTCTACTTTTCTGGCTACTGCTGTGCAGTGTTATTGGTCCTACTGCTTTTTCAGTTTTTTTTCCCACAGTTCAGAGCAGCTAAATCAGTCTGGCAATGGACTCCACTCCCTCCACACCTCCCTACTTCTCCATCAAAAAAAGGAACTCCAAGTCACACACATGTTTTGTGTGCTCAGCTCCTCACTCAAGGTCACCCCGAGTGGGGTTCCTCTTACAGCTTAGCACTTTCACCTCTTTCAATTTGCCATGCATTAGTCAATCTGGAGCCTAATGGATTTGTGAGACTTTGCCTGTCTCAGACGTTCCCAGCAATGTAAGAGGATTTGGGCACAACTTCCTTTCAAGTTAATGGAAAGATCTTGCTTGGAAAGAACCTGCTTGAGGATCTGAGTGTACTTTGCATTAATGTTTCCATTAATTTTAATGGAAGATGGTTCAAAATTCCTCAGATCAGCTTTGAACATCTTAAATTTTGTGTCCTTCACTTGTCTCATCTGAAATGCAGCACTCTTAAATGAGCAGCCTCATTATTGGCCAAGATGTTCTGCAAGCTTTTTCTGCCTCTGGGAATGTCCTCTGGTGATCCCAGTGGACCCCTCACCAGCTCACCACGCATGGGGTAGGAGCTCCATGGTCAGCTCCCAACTCAGAAGCTGTTCCTTTCATGGGCTCTGGCAAGTCACGTAATCTTGTCTCTGCTCCACCACCATCTCTGGAGCAAAAATGAGCAAGAATCCTCAGGGATTTTTTTATTAGCATTTATAAAGCACTTTGCCATCATCAAACAGAAGTGGATAGAGAAGAGTGAACTTTTATTGTTGCCACTCAGCTCTCAGTTAGTGCAAAGGTCTGCTGCTGTGGGCATGATTACCTGCACACAGCATTTGGCTGGTACAGGCAGGTGCACAGCCCAGCCTGGGTTTTAGCCTGGCTCAGGTCTTGTCAGGCTTTTCTGCTTCTGCAGGGCCACACTACTCTGGGCACTGGCCTGGTGAGCTGAGCAGCGTGGGATCTGCTGCTTTCCCTCCTCTCCTTGCTCTCTGCCCTCCTGCTCCTCTTTGACACTTGAACACAGCAGTGATTAACTGTTCCTGAGCATCTCTTGCTGATCAGATCAATACTCACTCCTGCCTTGTACAGCAGAGCTCTTGCCTTTCTCTGAGCTGCCCATAGATATTTCTTCCCATTTCCCCTGAGCTGAGCAGAGGCCAACATCTTGACTGCTCATCTCACCATCCCTGTGGTGAAAACCAGCCTTGGCATAGCTCTTGTACATATCTCTGGCATAATCTCATTTTGCTAAAACAGTCCAGGTTAAACAGTCTGATGTAGTAAAAGAGTTGATGCAAACCCTGCTCATCTCAACATAATCAGTTTAGTGATCAGCTACATGTGCAGTTGTCCTGCCTTTCAAGAAAGACCAAACTGGCTTAGCCCCTCTGGAAGTACCCCAGGAAGGACTTTGTGGTCAAACAGGGCCTAAAGTGAGGTGAGGAGACAGCTCTGCAGCAGTAAAACAGGGCACCTGTTGGAGAAGTCATCTTATCATGAATAAGGTTTTCATGCTGTATTTAAGCTCAGTGCTCGTCTTGCTGCCAGACTGGCACCGTCTGGTGCAGTGCCACTCACCTGGTGATGTGGGGCTTAGCACAAGTGTCTAGGTAGCAGGGGAGCAGACAGGGTCCACCATGCATAAAGAGGTCTGGTGTGACTTGTTTGCAGCATAAAGCAGGAGAAGCTGGGAGCAGGCTGCCTGTGCTCACATGCTCACTCCCAGCTTGGCCAGCCCCAGGTCAGTTCCAGCCTCCAACGATTAGGGAGACAGATTGAATCTAGATTGAGCTGTCTATTTTCACAGAGTGAGCCAATTCCAGCAAGAAATTCTCCTCTCCCTGTGTTTCCATGTTAAAAGGAAGTGGACATTGTCAGATTTCTGAATAAATGGGAAGCACAGGGCAAGGTAGAAATAAATGTTGTGCTAATGCATAGGAAGAGTCATTAGGACAGAAAGACATCATTGATGCGGCTGAGCTAGGGCTGATCAACATCGCTGTGTTGAAACTCTGCCTCTGGTAAGGCTGCTGCAAAAGGCAGAATTCAAAAGGGCTCTGCTATTTATTGCACATTTGCAGCATTTTGCAGAGAGTCAGAATCTGGTTCAGAGTGAGAGTTTTCAGTACCAGTAACAGCATGGACCAGTGCAGTGATGCTAGCTGCAGGGAATTCATAGGAATTGCCTCTTGGTGCTGTTCTTTGACAGACGCACTCAGGTCATTCAGACACTCAGTCATTGAGGGAAAACTGAGGTTGTGGGAAAGCAGAGGAGAAGGGATATTGCTTCAGTGAATGTACAGGAGCATGAGTATGATGCTGAGCTAAGCTGGAGTTTATGGGGGTCTCTTTGGGGATGAGGTTTTGGGAGGGCAAGTAGAAAGTGTGGAGCAGGGGATCAGTCCCTGGTCAAAACCAGTGGAGGAAGATCAAACATCTGCTTAATGCTGTGCTCACACCCAGCTATTCAGGGCTCCACAGCCAAACTGATGACACTAACAGGGACACTTAATGGAGCTGGTACTGGTCTGCCTCTCGCTCAACCACATCTTCTTGCTGCACTGTGATCAACAAGGACAGCAAAGGAACTGGAAAACTGGTCAGGGCATTTTCAAGGAGTGTGGTTAACCCTGAAGGGTGAAGTGCTCTGATCACAGCATGGCTCCACAAGCTGCTCTGCCCACGCAGCCAAGGCAGGACCTTTGCCACAAAGGGAACTTTCTGTTGCACCCAGTGTGCTCAGATTTTAGAGACACCGTAGAAAGCAGTCAGAGGAGTACAACAGAGGACCACAGCCAAACCAGTTTGGCTTTGCACCACTGCAGAGAGCAGCAGGCAGACCTGGAAAAAACAGCTTGCAAGCTGACTGACCAGAGAGCAGAGCGAGACAAAGGATGCTTGTCCTGAGATCCATCATGGGTATAGCCATTCCCAAGCTCCCTAAAGTGCAAAGGGGTGCTCTCCTAGCTGGCAGAGCAGTGAGGCTTTGTGCATGTTTATCCAGGGCTTTTGCCTGCATGGTGCCAGTGCAAGAGCCGAGAGGCGCTGCTTGTCGTTGACAGCTCAGCTATTGTTGCAAAGTATGATTTAATAGCAAGACTTGATTACAACATGCAAATGTAGCTGCTGGGGGACTATCTCAGAGGTTTGTGGAGATTAGCTGTTAAATTGGCCAGTGCAAAAACATTATTAAGCAGAGAACATAATTACTCATCTTGTGCTTCTGGAGTGTATAGAAGAGACAGATTGTTTAAAAGCCAGCAAGTCCTATATGGAGAAAAGACTTGTGTAAATGCCACGTCATGTACTGCTGTATGTTGCAGCATATTTTATTAGGGAAGCAACACTTAATAACAACATTTGGGAACTCGTGGAAGGAATCCATTATATTATTCTGCATCATAAAAGCAAACCTAATGCCTAGTGTGTGAAGGCTATGCAGATATTGAAACATCTCCTTTTGGTGGTGGATGATTGCTTTTATGGAGATTGTATCATATGGATATAAACAAATCCAGCACTTGATATGAAATCTGGGAGCCAGGTTTTAGACTCATGCATCTGTCTTCTATCTGTGCATGTTCCCTCTGAAATGCATCAAGGTTCCCATTAACACCTTAAACGTGGAAAGTAGAGTCAAAACGAGACTGTCAGCATATACAAAATGAACAACTGGGCGTGTGCTTGCTGTTATGTAATTCCCTTTCAATCCTCAAGTAGCCTATGGGGTTGCTAGAATAAAAAGCTCATTTGTGTTTGAGGATGCAGGGAGAATGATTGAAGTGTGGGGAGCTCGTTAGTGCTGCAGACCTGATTGGGAGCAGACTGTGATTCAAGCATTTCCTCCTGCTTTGTGGCTCTCAGTAGCCCAGGCTGGGCTTGCAGGGGGTGATGCACTGGCAGCTAGCAGGCTGAAGTCAGATGTCAAAGTGCATTTGGCTAGTCAAAGCCCTACAGTTTCAGGAAAATCTTCTAACAGAGGAGTCAGGAAGACTGAATTAGGGGAACAGCTTGTTCCTAATGGAGTGTAGTTCCTGCAGTCACAAGTGCTGGCACGGGAACGGGGTGATGCTGTCAGGGCTGTCATTGCTGCTGTGCTGCAGTGGCTGCTGCTCCCCCCTGATTCACGTCACTGGACACTTCCTCTCCAGCATTGCAGATGCTGTGTTGAGGCTTCACTTGTCTAAGCAGGAGGAAGTATCCTCCCAGGCCTAAGTGGGCAAGATACAGATTTCAAGGGGTTTTGATGAGAAACTCCTCGCCATTCTTTTGTTGCAGCTCAAGAGCATTTGTACACCAGTAATTGCTCCCCAGGCTGGTTCCTGTGTGACTCAGAGCTGAATGTGGAGCTGCTGTGTGAACTTCAGCATCCCGGCACAGCATGTCCCAATCACTCTAAATTTGAATTCACAGTCAGTCCTCCTTCCTCCTTTTGGATGTGTCCATGCAGACACAGGCACACTGCCTTGCTCCTCACCTGCTCCAGACTGGTAAATTTGCCACAACTGGAGCCATCAGCTGTTTCAGGTGGCTCAGGCAGGGAAACAGTGCTTAGGGCTAGGCTTGTTTTCCATTCAGAGCCATGAAGCACCTGAATCCCAAGACAGCTCACCAGCATCTGCTGTGGTGACTGTGGGGTCCCTGGGAAGCAGGTGTGGCTGCATTCAGCAGCAGCATCTCCCTCCTTTTATTACTCAGTATCAAAAATACCTGTGAGTGGTTTGCAAGCCATGGGTCTCAGAAGGGGCAGCTCTGGAAAGCTCTGGTATCAACTGGGGAAGGAAGCAGCAACTGGGTCTGGGTCTCAGCAGGGAAGACCAGCTGAGGGTGGATCTGCCCTGTTGGCAGAGGACCAGGAAGGGACAGGGGGCAGCTTGGGCTGAAATGCTGAGCTAGGGCATCTTAGTCCCTGCACAGGCGCATCTCAGTTACAGCTGGTTTTTAATAATGTTCATTGATAGTTTGTAATGAAGCCAAAAAGTGGGAGAAACCACATAGTAATATTTCATAATAGTTTTGCCCCAGTTGTGTGAGGGCTTTGTGTTTGAACTGTCTGCATCTCCCTAAACACCATATGCACACTTCGAAGCTGCACATCCAGTGATCAGTACTGATAAATGCAATAAACTTCACATGGTGGTAGAGTTACAACAGGAGTCTCTGGTAGCTGGGGAGGAGTCAGAAGTGATGTACTCCTCTGTTAATCTCCTTTTTTTCTGTGTGTACAGCTTGGGTGTGCAAGAGATCCACCTGTTAAATGGCTGTTAACTTGTTCTCAGAGTTTGGAATTCCAGAAGTCATTTGTGTGATCCTCTTCTCTGACAGAACTGGTGCTGCCTACAGGAGATGCCCTTAGCTGCAAACTGAGGTACTCTAGGAAGAGTTGCAGTAGCTCTTGGTTCCATGAATTACAGAGTTTCACTGCACTGAGCAGTGTAGCACAACTTGAGGCAGGACCTGCTCCTAGCAGGTCCTAATAGTTTGCCACTGCTGCTCTGAAACTCTGGGCTGGAATAAGGCTGTGATAATTAATGGAAGTTAAAGTACTCCTGCCTGTGAGCTGGTTGGAAATGGAAAAGAAGAACCTGTCACAATTGTGACTGGCTCTAAACTACTGTCAGGCTTTCCTCCTTCCCTTCTCCTGCCCCAAGTGGAAAATTGTATTGGAAAGCAGCAGTTAGAGCACTTAAATCTTTCCACAGTTCATTTCAAGCTCCCTTTCTTCTTCCCAGCCATACCCAGGCCAGTTTGGGGCGCGGATGGGAGTCTCTGGCTGAAACCTGCAGGATGTTAAATAACAATGGGAGAGTGAGTTTCAAAGAGGGTATAATGTGCCTGGATTGCACGTACCCTAAACTGCATTTTCACATGCTTTGACATTCAGCCCATCCATGCATCACTCCCAAGCTGTTTCCTTTCTTTATGGGATCTGTCTTGGCATGATATGGAGCAAGCCCAGGCTGAAGTGGGGTTGGTGCCTCTCTTGCTGTGGAGGGACAACAGAAGCTGCTGTTGTGAGCACAGGAAATGTGGGCACTAACAGATGCTTTTGTATCCCCTGTGGTGGGTTACCAGATTCTTGTAATCCCTGCCCTTTTCCAGGTACTTGGGTTGTCTGTTTTAACTAGTGTATGTCCCTTTTCTCTTGAATTCCTGCAGCAGAGTCACGTTGCTGCTGCAGGCAGTGGTTCTGAGTGGGTTTGTCCCCTGCTGAAACTGGTCAGTGAAGGACCTCTGATGGAGCTTCACTGTCCTTCTCAGCTGTCCAGATTTAACAGGTTGATCAGCTGGAGGAAGCTCCCAAAGCTTTTACTACGATGTTATTGAGTAACCTTTGGTAGAGAGCTGAAGGCCCAATACGTAGATCAGACCCACTCCTTGGAGAAGTCTGCTGCCTTGCTGGGGCCAGGTGAAAAAAGTGAAAACTTCCCACCCTGGTATGGCCCTCAGATATTATCCATTATTTATTTTTCAGATAGGCAGCAATGATGTTGCAACAAGAGGTCCAGGAGCTTTCAAGGGATACTTCAGTGCTTTGGGATGACTGACTAAGGGATCAGGAGAACAGGCAATGTTCTGCCTATCCTTCCAGTTAGGGGAAATGGTGAGGGGAGAAACAGGGAGAACCAGCAGATCAGTACCTGGCTCCAGGCCTGGGGTCACTGAAGTATTTGGGGTTTTTTATCATAGGTTGCTTTACACAGCACCAGGCCTGCTGGTGACAGACAGGGTACACCTGTCTCAAAGGAGAAAAAGGATTTTTGCCCAGGAGTTAGTAGGGCTCATTGAAAGAGCTTTAAGCTAGATTTTAAGGTGGAAAGGGATAAAACCAGGCTTCTTCTAAATGTACATTTCCCCTATTTATTCAAGGGTAAGCAGTCTGAGAGATGCAGCACTCAGAGCCAGGTATCTGTCAGGCCTGAGTTGGAGGCTCCCCAAAGCATGAGGATATATGATTTTATATCTGTTTTGTCATTTGGAGATTACTACTCAATGTCTGTAGGACAAGAAAGCTCCAGGGCATCTTAGGATATGCCTTGTGCTCCAAGAGAGGTTGTTGTTTTGGCTTTGCAACATTCAAATGCAAAGTCAAGAACTGATGCCTGAAGTGCTCCTTTTCCAAGGATTAAAAGGCACTGCCAAGGCTTTGCAAGATGACAGTGTTGCAAATCTTACCACAATCCAGTGCTGAGATCTGTCAGTTTCAGCAGCACAAACGTGCTGACAGATCTGTGTGTCTGCTTTCTGGCGATGGTAGATTTTATCAGGAGGTTGATCTGTGCTGCTGAACTCTGAAAGAGTTGGAAGGTAACAATGCAAGAGTTCTTCATCACACCTGGGTCTTCATTTTAACCAAGCTTTCCTTCATCTAGTAAAACCCTGGCCCAAAGGAACAGTTTCAAGATATCGTCATGGATTTAGCTTTGGTTTCTCTGCTCTTAGATGCAGCTGAGGCATCCATAAAAGTCATTGGAGGAACTAGCAGAAGTAACTGGGTTATGAGTGTGGCAGTCAGGGACGGAGATATTTGCTAAATTCACCCAGCAGCATGTGAGATTTTGCAGACCTCGGTGTCAAGAGAGCTTGTTCTCACTTCCAGACAATTTCAGTAGAGGAACTGGGATATGAAACTAATCCAGCTCTGGAGAGTCATCATATCCATCTCTGGACATGAAGGATACAATTCTCCTTGCTTACAGTGATAGGTCCCATGCCACTCATCCTCACCTGTTATGGTCTCATTGAAACTGCCTCATCTATCCTCATCTGCCATCTGGCTGGAAGTAGCTCCATCTGGAGACAAACAGCTCTCAGTCACCCACAGCCACACAGCCTCCAAGGTGCTGTTCAGGACCTGCTCCCATGCCACTCAGCTTTTCTCTTTGGGGTGCCCTGCTCCAGTGGGATGTTTATCAGTTTTTCCTCAATCCCATTGCGTAAATGAGGCTAATTTCAGCCTGCCCTGATGTGTGGGCTTGCTGGAACGTGACTGTAAATCCAGATCTGAACATTTTCCTGTAATGGACGGGGTAGTGAAATTGCATTGCTGCCTTTAACCTCAGGCTGTCCTTAGACCAAACCAGACTCTTCACAGCCCCTGCATCAGTAAATCAAACAGCTTTTGAATCGATGCACATAAAAGTCAAGGGAGAGAAGTTACAGATGGAAAAGACCCATTGTACCTTGAGCCTGTCCTGCTGCAGAGCGGGTAAGGCTCTCTCAGGAATTCAAGGCAAAGCTCCAAGCCTGCGGCTGAGGCCAGGCAGGGTGAAAGTCCTGCCTGGGGAATATGTAGGATGGGGGGAGACTGCCTAAATTTCCTGCAGCTTTTCCATTCTGCTCATCTCTGCATTTTATTCCCTTGGCTTTATTTTTTGGGCAAGAAAATTGATGTTGGTTGTATATTCACCAAACCCAATACGTCCATTCTCCTGATCATTGCTTTTCACTCAGGGCTATGTTTGACTTTTCCTTAGAAGCATGTTTTTCTCACCTAATATTTAGTTTAAGATTGTAGGAGCTGGGTATAAAACCTTCTGGGACATTTTAATCTGCCAAGAGGCTGCTTGAAAACAGAAGTTATCCAGGCTATTTCAGTAGTGTATTTAGGAAACATCACCCCCAAATTCTGTGTTACCCATTTCCCTTTCATCTCCCTGCCAACTTTTATTGGTTGTTTTAACCCCGATCTGCTGTCAGTGTCCCCCATACCTTGCTCCCCTCCCCCTCGGGTTTCCATGTCTTTGAAAGTCCTGGTAACCAGAAGGTTCATGTGTTGTGCTTTGCAGTCATTTCAGACCAAGAATAATACAGTCAGAGCCAGTTGGATTCCTCGCTCCGTATTGATACAACTGTTCCCCTTAACCTGCCCACACTCAGTGCTACAACTGCAAATCTGCGGTTGAACCAGAGCAGTCCTGGGCAATGCTGAGCCCTGATCCATGGCCCTGCCTGGAAAGCAGCATCCCCAGCAGAGCATCCCATGGCCAGGGAGCAGCTGCCTTTAAGTGTTGTCTGCCAGGGACCTTGAGACCTTGCTAATTTGAAAGTGTTTTTCTGACACAGATCTCAGAACCAGTGCTCCCAGTGGTCGTTCTAATTCCCTGGATCTGCAGCCAGTTTCTCCTGAGTTGTCCTCCTCTGGCAAGGCCATTGCTGAAGGCTGGCCAGTCCAGGTGATTGCTTCTCCTGGAGGTCTCTTCCTATGAGCCCAAACAACACTTGTGGGCTTGGTTAAGAACTGGAACAGGCACCCAGAGGGGCTGTGAGAAAGTTGAACTTGGAGATTGCTAGAACTCAGCTGGAAAAGGCCAACCTGATCTGGTTTTGAAGTTATCCTGCATTGCTTGGACCAGAGACTTGCAGCAAAAGAGGTCATTACTTAGCAAGTCACTGCCTGACTTTCACTTCATGAACATCGGGGTGTATATGTTGTCATGCCACTGCTGCATGTGGCTGCTAGATTATTTAGATGGTTTTCCATGGTTTTGGGATTTTAAACTTTTTTGTTATCTTTTGTTGTTCATCTCTTCATGAGTTTCTGCAGGCTCCTTTCTGTTTGTCCCTGGGTCACATCCTGGTTGGTAGATGGATGCTCTCCCAGTTGTTGACCATCTCAGAGTATGCTTCTAGTCTGAAATGTTCGTCCAGTATTCTTTATTTCCCCCTTGTCCATCAGATTTGCTTTGGAAGTAATCAACTCTTTAATGCCAGGTAAACTGGGAAAAACAAGTCCAAAGGCTGAAGGGTGTGAATGTCTCCTCAGCAGGAATGTCTGGGAGAACTTAGCTGATAGGGAATGCGGAACAGGAAGGCTGGTTCTAGCAGTCTGTGACTCCCTATGACACTATCAGTTCTCTGGGTGATTAACTGTTTGTTTCTCTCTTAATGTAAATTTGTCTGAGATAAAACCACCGTAATAGAAAGCTGATGTTTTGGAGCAGTCCCACGTGTAGGTTAATATTTACAAGCTATCAGGTTTAGGTTTTATCTCCATCCCTTGCTAGCACGGAGAAAAAAATCCTTTTAAAAATCGCTTTTGATCTTTCTGGTTCACGGCATGGCTTTAGGAGGACACTTTCCAGATGGAACGGGCAAATGTCTTAATGGAAATGTAAGTTTTTCTCATCCTTTCAGGGACTAGTAAGAGATGAGGGGCCCCCCAAATACCAGGAGTCATGGCTTATAATGGAGCATAAGTGATGGACAGTATCTCTGCAGGATACTTGTGCTAGGAAATGTCAGAATATTATTTCTGCCTTGATGGCTTAAGATCATGTTTACCTAATGGACTTACATTTGCATTTTACAGGTGTTGTGTTAATATTAATGTGTTGTCTGAATTGTTAATATTTCTTCACTTCAACATTACATTAATGAAGGCTGCAGGGGATGGAGAAAAGACCTGGCTAATTAATTAAATCGGCAAAAAGCATCTTTAACTTTGCATTGTGCTGCCCTTTGCTTCCACCTAATGGGTCTTGGCATTTCTGGTCAGCGCCCACGTAACACATGCTGCTGTATGGAGCACTCAGTGACGGGCTTGCTAATTTTTCTGACCCATAAATCACTTGCATAAACTTTTAATGGTGAGGAAAAGTGCCTTTCATTCCTGCTTCCTCCTTCCAGTGGGAAAGGCAGTCTGATACTAGGCGGTGCTCATGTGTGGGGCTGGAGACTTTCCCGTCATCAGAGGGGCTGTCTGCATTCATTCAGGAATTCTTTCCATTCTCCTCTTAGCCAGACTCTGGATGACATTAATATTATGTGTCTTGTCATAAGCTGTGCTTTCGGAGCCAGTTGTGTATCAGACTGCACGTCTCAGGAATGTGGACTGCCAGTCTGGCTGTGGGTGCTGGCTGTGAGGTATCTCTCCTCTCCTGTGCCCCATCCCAGCCCCAGCCTGGCTCTGAACTCATTCACCCACCAGGAATTCCCATGGGATGGAGAAAACTCAAGTCTCAGGTCCCTGTTCTGTCCCATGGCTGAGCAGCAGCCTCGCTTGGGAGCATCATAATGTATTCCCAAATATAAGGCTTGCTGGCCCAGGTGGTCATCACTTCCATGAGACCTGTTAGTTGAGCACCGCACTGTGCATTAGTGATCCATACTTATCCCTTCCCTGTGGCTCTGTGGAGCAGAGGCAGGACCCTTGCCATCATAGCTGCCTCTGAGAGACAAGATCTTGGTCAGCTGGTGTCTCCCTGCAAGGACAAACTGGATCTGACACAGATCTGTGGGAAGCAGGGCTGGGATTCCCAACTGTACAGCTTCTGGAGAAAAACTCAAGGATTGCAAACTTTTCCCTTCCCATTGTCTTCCTCACAAAGGTGAAGGGTTTGTGCATTCAAGGAGGGTTTTCAACATTGCTGTCACCCAGCACGAGCGGGAAGTCAGTGTGGCAGTGTCAGGCAGCCCTGGGGGCTGGAGGCATTCCTAGAATGGGATATATTTGGGGCTGTGTGCCCGTGCTGAGTGAGCAGCCTTCCATGGGCTTCTTTGGGGCCCAAGAAAAATGGGATTTCTTGAACTAGGAAGGCCATTTCTGGATGGAGATCTTCCTATATATGTGATGCTGAGGGTAAAGTCCTCTGCCCTGGAGTAAAAAATGTGGTAGTCCTGAGAAAGTTGTGGAGAACACTGGAGCTGGGACTGAGGGAGCCTGCTGAAGTTGTGCCTCTACATCCTGTGCAAGTCTAAGCTTTCATCCCTGCCCCACAGCAGCTGAAGACTCTGTTTTGGCACAGAGGGACACTTCAGCACCGCGCCAGGAGTCTGAAGGTTGTCACAAATTTGCATGAAAAGGAGCAGACTGCAGTCCTATTAACGTTTAATGAAGAGGCGCAGCCCACGGTGACTGCGTCCTCTGCAACACTGGCACTTCAGTCCAACAGTGCTTCCTTTGCCATTTGAATCCAGATGGGATGGAGCATGGTAGGATGGGCAGGTGTTGATTTTATCCCTTCCATATGAACTACAGGTGAGGGTGAGGAGCTCCAGGCTGGGCAGGGTACATTTTCCATCCACACAGCTGCGAGCTTGTGCCATCCAGCACCACGACATGTGGCCTTACGTTGTGCTGCCAGATGAAGCCAGCAATTTCATGTAACGGGGCTGCAAGGTGGCATTGATAATTTCAAAGGACCTCAGGCAAGTGGCTGAGGTTTTTCTAGCAGTCTAAATCCCTGTGTGCAAACCAGAGGATCAGGCTTTAAGCAATTAATTCCTAATCATGCCAAAAGCCTTCAGGAGCCTGGCGTTAGTATTTAGGGCTTAAAATGGTTTTCCACCATACCACAGATAATTTGGATAAAGCAAAGAGAGTAGTCTCGTGGCATTTCCAGCCTCAAGGTGTGAGAGTGGTCTGTAAGTGACATTTGTATTCAGAGAACCCTCCCATGCATTTGTGTTGTAGGCATCTATTACTGGGAAGGCACCATAGCTAATATAAAGGGCATTTTTTTATACCCTGGAAAGGGAGTTCATTAGAGGGAAAAGCCATTCTAGCTTAGTAAGAAATGTATCTAAAACTGCCTCAGAGCTGCTATTCTCATCAAGTTTCAATGTTAGCAGTTTTAACCAAGAGCTAATTGAGCAATCTCAGAAAGTGGAGTAATTCCATTATTCAGCTATGCTTTGTGCAAGGCTACTGCTAGCTGTGAGAGGAGCAGAAATGACTTTCATCAAGCCAGAAACCGCCAGCATTCTTGCCTTTTACTACTTTTTCTTTCAAAAAAAAAGTAGGTCTTTTGGTCTTTTGGCAACTATCCTTGGCAACAGTAGCTCCACACCAACATGGCAAGGCTCATATGTAACACTGCAATCCAATTTTTTTGGATAACAGGGAATTTGATTTTCATGGCTCTTCAGGCAGCAGTACTGTTCCACAGTGGATGGCTAAAGATGACCCTGCTTGTTGGATAGGCAGAGTGTCACCAAGAAAACAGCACACTGTTCTTGCGGAATTTTGCATGGAAAAGAGCCATTGCAAGTGCCGGCCCAGCTACTCGCCAAAGAGCATGATTCTGTCATTGGCTGCACTCTCGGGAGATGCAGGATTAGCTAATGTTGGTTTTAGAAGAGCTTTTATAGAAACCTCTCAAGTTCCTCTGCTTCATGGAAGAGCTGTAATCAAAAATAAACGAACATGATTTCAAGAAAAGAAGAAAAAGTTGTTCCACATCCAGCGTCTTTGGACTTAACACCTTGGAGAGGATTTGTTGGTTGAGCCATGGTGCTGTTTCTTTGCTGTTTGCCTCCAGCTGATGCTGCTCCTGTTGGATGTGAACTATTTGCAGCCTTTTGTGGAAGGTGACTTTGTGGGTGAATGCAGCAGGATTTAGAGCCCCATTCTGAGGAGCTGGCTGTAGATCTCCTGTTTGTTATGAGATTGTGCTGTAACAGTAAGTCCCTCCAAGCCAGCAGAGAGCAAGGGCTCTCAGCAGTGTACTGCCCTTAGCAATGGAACATAAACCCATCAGTGTCTTTAGAGCCCTCAGACACACACAGACACATCAGGGCTGCCTTTCCCAGCACCAGCCTCTCCTGGCACTGTTTGGTTCAAGTGTGATGCTTTCAAAGCTATACTGTCCTAACCCTGCTTGGACTCAGCACGGAGCTGGACACACCTGAGGCAGGCACACAGATAGGGGTTGAGAAACCAGAGGCATTGACTGTAGGTTGAAGCCCAAACCCATGCTGAGCTGGGATGGTAGATCCATCCCTAGGTGGGAAGAAATTCTAATAGCAAAAGTCTTGTTCCTTTTGTAGGAGGGTGTAAATGTTATGAGGGAGAGAGAAGATGGAGAGGAGCAGATGGGATTTTCTAAAGGGTTAGGAAAAAGAAGTTTGGTAACCTTTGCAGAAGTGGTTGGTCACATTTGGCTCTAGTCTGAGCTGCTGGAAAGATCCTGGGGATTTACCTGTTGGAAGCTCACCCAGCCAGGGGGACCACCAGAGGGTTTATCTCTCACACCTCAACTGTGATAACTCTTCCAGCACCTCCATGTACCGATCAGTTAAATCTTGCAGGAGTGGATGGACGTGAAGAAGGCAGCGTGAGGAAGGAGCTCTGCTCGCGTGTCCAGCCCCACCTCACTGCCCTTTGCTCTGAAGCCTCTGGGTCTGTTACCCTGGTGGAACAGCAGGTGTTTTAGTGTCCTTTTGCTTTAAGGAAGCTGCCTGCCTCCTTTCTGCACTTACTGGATTGCACACAAAGTACTCCTTGTCTCTTCTTTCAGGGAACCCTGCTTAGCTAATGTCATTTGTCAAGTTAATCAGGGAGAGTGGGCACTTCGATGGCTGCTGTACAGCCAGGCTGCATTGCCATGGAGACAAGCAGCCAAACAGGCATTTTACTTGCCGTGCCTCTCTTTGCAGAGATTTGTCACGAGAAATCAGTATTTTATTTGCCATCAACCAGCCAGCTTGCTGAGGGTGTCAGTAGTTTCTCAGGGTTGTTATCCAGAGATTGGGAAGGGTCTACCTAACCTTCAATGGAGCAAATAGTAATGCTGTTACTAAAGCAGGTCAAGGGTCTGAATGTGTAGCTTCTCTTCCCATATTCCATAGGTGTTTGTCTCTGGAAGGAGCTGTCTGAGAGGAGTTACAGTCCAGTAGCTTGAGTTTGGGGCTTTAGTCGAGATGTCATCAGTCCTCTTCAGCTGGATGGTTTCATAGGTGACTATTCGCCTACAGAAGCTGTGACTATCATTTCAGATACTTTGAAAAGTATCAAGACTTGCATTTAAGAGCATCTCAGGAGCTTGAAATCTCTCCAGGAGTCAGGGAAATTTAGACAGTGGAAAGCCTTGGTCACATTTCAAGCTCAGAGGTGAATGTAAACCATACACTCCAGCTGACCTCTTGCATAAGGCAGGCTGTAGAGTTTCATCCACATAACTCATAAGCAAAATCTAGGTATTGAAAGAGCTGACAGGAGATGTACATGTTACAGAGCTCAAAAGCCATCCCATCACTCCCTCTCCTTCCCCTCACATGCACATGTTAAATGATGCATGGAACAGGTTTGATAGTGCCCTCTCCTGCAGCATGGTTAGCAGGACAGCTGGGATCTGCAGGCACCTACAGGAGGGACAGCCACCTGCTAATCCCTAGCCCTGTCTGTGGGACAGCAGAGGAAACCTCACATCAGCACAGAAAGGGCAAAAGTTCAGATCAGATTGTTCATGGGATTTTATGGAGCCAGGAGCCAAGGATAGCTCAGCTAATCCAGAGGAAACTGTAGCGATGGCGTTAGAATGCATTTCACATGGGATTCATTCAGCGCGCGTTCAGATGGACCAGTCTTTCTGTCTCCGTTTTTTTAGCCATGAAATATTTTTCTTTGTACTCCTGTCTGCCAGCTGCACTGAGCCAGACTCCAAGCTAGGCTGTTTTAAGAAAGAAACCCACAGAAACCCCAAAACCTCTTGTCGTTTGACCTGCTGACAATTTAGCAGGGCTTCAGCACAGCTCCCAGCAGCATCAGCACCAGGCACTGGGCTGGGTCCATGCTCTGCCAGCCAACCTCTGCTCCCACCAGGCTCAGCATCCATTGCTTTTCTCCAAGCCACAGTGTAGTACTCGCTGAGTTGAAGCCCTGGTGAGAACATGAGCCTAAAGTGCAACTGAAAGGCCACGTGGCTCCAGCTCCTCAGCACCTGAAGCCTTGCTGGCTTCATGGGCAGTCCTAGCCCTGGCTCATCCTCCTGAGTCACCAACATCCCATGCAGTCTCAGCGTGAGCTGCTCTTGGGAGCAAGGTTTTCCTT
This sequence comes from Entomyzon cyanotis, assembly GCA_024500445.1. NCBI lineage: Eukaryota > Metazoa > Chordata > Aves > Passeriformes > Meliphagidae > Entomyzon > Entomyzon cyanotis. Next base: position 15,723,755 of record JAKEPQ010000780.1, read on the forward strand.
TCAGGTGCGGTGAGACCACCACGTTAATCTGCACAGCCTCACACCTGTCCTCAGGCCACTGAGCCCCACGTTCTTCTGGTGTGAGAGTGGTGTGTGACCGACTCGGGAGATGGGGATGGCCATGCTGTAACTCGATGGCTGCCGCTGGCTGTCCCACAGCCAGGGTGCCCAGTGCCCCCGGGCCACACTGCCCCGCACCCCCTGGAGCCAGTGGCCATAGAGGGACCGAGGTTGCCATCTGCCGGTTAGCTGTACAGGAGCAGCAAGAGCCTGGCTCAGTCCTCTTGGAAGTGGCCCCTCAGGAGTGTGTGCTGATCCTGCTCGGGTCACAGGGCACTACCCACCCCCGACCCAGACCTTGGCCACTGGTAGCATGTCCCCATGGGCAGGTGCTCCAGGGGACAGGGCGGGCAGCCCATTCTCATTTAGGCTGTGCTGCTCCTGCCCCACCCACACTGCCCCTGGGCCAGGATGTCCCTCCTGCCCGCCCTGTGGGGCCTGAAGCGTTGGCCTCTGGCACAAAACGCTCTGTGAGAATTCACAAGGTCCTTAATAAGGGAGCTCCTTCCCATTAAAGACTAATATTTCTACTGCTGATTATCACTGTCAGGTGCTTATTCCTCCTCCAGGCTTGTCTTTATTTCCTTTCAAGTTCTTGGCAAGTATTCCCAGGCTGGGAATGTATCACTGCACAGCTCACCTGGCTAGTCTTCCCAGCAGTGGCCAGGGCCAGGAGCTGCAGGAGCACAAGCTCTAGCCCTGGTCCCCCAGCCAGCCCTGCACAATCACTGCTTTGCCTGCTGGAGTGATGAGGCTGAGCTGGCATAATTAACGACAGCTCACTCAGGCATTGCTGGGAGGATGAGGTTACTTCTGTAAATCTATTATCTTTTTTGGCAATTAGCACCAGCTAGGAGCCCTGGGAATACAGGCAGGAAATAGCAGGAAGCCCAGTTAAGCACATCCCTTGCTTATCAAGCCCAGTTAAACAAGTCCCCTGTGGCACAGCCCTACTGCTGGTAGCACAACCCATACACGCACCAAAGATGATCCCTAGTGCTGGGATTGCTTTCCTTGGCACTGTGTAGTCCTGGAGGTTTCCATTCAATGCATGTACATTCCGAGATGGAAAGTGAGGGGCTCAGCCCAGCCTGGAATACCCCAGCAGTCTGCAGGTTGTGTGGAGGAGCTTGTGGAGTCCCTGCATCTCCTGGATGCCGACGGCAGCCCTGCTGGAGCAGCACTGGTGGCTTGTCCTGCCCGGGGACAGTGCTGTGTTGTGCTGTGGGTGGGAGCCTGGCATGGGGCAGGATTGGTGGCTGGCCCTGACCACACATGTCAAGCTCAGAATGGGGGAGCAAGCGAGACGCTGTTTTCTCTGGCCCAGGAAGACAGAGATGTGTGTTTGTTTTCCGTGCTATCTTTCGCATGGCGTTTGTTTTGCTTGTCAAGCGTTTCAGGAGACAAAATGACCTAAAGGGAGATTATTTTATCCTAATTTAAGATGACAATTTATCACTGACTTCTGCTTGTCTGCGCCAGCAGGACAGCTTACTCTGAGTCCCTGGGGAAGCCTCAGCTAGAAAGTGAGAATTTGGGGGGATTTGCTGCAGTCTCACAGCTAATCTGTGCTTAGACAGCAACTGCAAGCTGCTCCCCTGTCCCCCTGTGTCATATTAGTTCCCATCACTGTGGACTGGCTTGGCTTCCCAGGGGGCTCCCCTGTCTAACCAGGGTCTGGGGTTGTTTTTCTTGTGCCGCAGGCTGGTGGAAGAGTTCATGCTGCTGGCGAACATGGCTGTGGCCCATCAGATCTACCGCTCCTTCCCCGAGCAGGCCTTCCTCCGCCGCCACCCCCCGCCCCAAAGCAAGCTGCTGAAAGACCTCATGGACTTTTGCAACCAAGTCGGCCTTGACATCGACTTCAGCAGTGCAGGGACCCTGCATGTGAGTGCACTGGCCTGGCAGGGCTATGGGGACTGAGGGTGGGCAGCTACATGATGGCATGTTTGTGCTAGTGTGTGCTTTATTCCCTGTCCCTCTCTGCCCAAGCAAAGCTGACAGCACTGTCAGGCCAAAACAAAGCACCTTCCTCACTCACTGTTGATCCCACAGGCTGGGTAGGGGTGGCCCAGCCTGTCGTGGTCAGCTGTGTTGGGCACAGAAGTTAGAGCAGGGTGGGAAGGACCTTGCAAGTGACCCCAGCACTGTCCTCCCTGCAATGGGAAGGATGTTTCAGTGCAGGAGCACTCACTGGGTCACTGGGACACCCAGATTTCCTTTTCTGGGCAGGTTCTGGGCAGAGAATTTACTCCATACCACAAGGAAAGTAGCTCTGCAAGGGGCTGTTTCTGTTCTGGGCTGCTGCAGGTCTCAGGGAGGGTGAGGAGTGGGGTGACTGGGAAGGACTGGAGAGCAGTGCTGGGAAAGGTCAGATGCAGCCAGCTCAAGAAGTATCCAACCAGTCCTCTGCTGAGCATGTCCTGAGGCTGAACTCCAGCTGAACAGCACAGCGCAGGTTCCAGGATTTTCTTTACTCACCGCAACTGGACTGCGGATAATCCTCTGTTAATCCCATCCCTGCCGGCCTCCTGCACGCCCCTCCATCAGCTGGGACTGCTTTCCCTGCTTGCTGGCTGTGCCCAGCCTACGTCAGCAGATGCAGGGCTGCTCACTCAGCTCCTCTTCTGCCCTTTGAACCCTCCAGCCCTTCCTCACTGCTAGCCCCAGGCAGTGACCTCCCATATCCATGTCTCCCCAGAGTGCCATTAGTCCATGTGCTGAAGCTCTCAGGAGCTGGATGGGAGCCAGGCACAGGTTGGGAGAGGGTTTACAGGCTCTCTCTCACACTGCACAACTGGGGACAGAGCCAGCAGTCCCAGGGCCCTGGGTGCTCCCTGCCATTACCCCAGGAGTTGGGCCAGTGCTCAGAACTGTGTATGCAGTCCGGCTGCAGTTGCTGGGACCAAAGCTAATTTTGTGGTCCCAATTTCATGTGCACCTTTTGCCTTACAAGGGAATTTGCAGGAAAAGGGGAATTTGGCTTGGACAAGCTGGTGTTAGCACCAGTAAGGTCTGCCTGGGTCGCTTTACCACCACAACATGCCAACACTGAATGTTCTCTCTTCTCTCTTCCAGAAAAGCTTAACTGAAATATTTGGTGTTGACAAATATTCCAGAGCAAGGAAAGAAGTGCTGACCTACATGTTCTCCAGGCCCATGCAGGTGAGAACAGCACTGTGCTGTCAGACATGTCTGCTTGTATCTTTCTGCTGTGGCTTTATCTTCAGTCTTCACCCCTTCTGCACTACCAAGCTGGTTGTTGCACACAGAGGGAGTGAATGAACACTGAGCGTGATGTTCCAGGGCTGCCAGCAGCTTCCTCCATGCCTCCAGCCCTATGCAGCTGGCAGTGGGAGAGAACAGAGCTTCACTGGATGGCAAGGTCAGGCTGAGTCTTTCCTCACTACCCACAGTGTCCCTGTTATTACTGGTTGGGATATTTCACCTTTGAAGTTGCATGAGGACTGTTAGCAGACTCACAAGGACCCAGCCCTGTGGGAAGAGCTTGTGGTGAGCTCCATGGTTCATGTTTGTGCCATTTCTTCACATCACGATAACCCAACTGGTCTAGAGAAGGAATTTAGAGTAGGGGTGTACAGCTGGACACAAACACAGTCTGGTACCTGCTCTTGGAAGCAGGAAACTTCTGGAAACCTGTCTGCGTCCCTCCAGCCCAGGTGGCTTTATGTGACAGTCTCTGCAATGGAGGCTTGTGCTGCTCACACCAGTTGTCATATTTGGTGCATCTGTAGCTCAGAACTCTTATCTGAGTGTTTATCACCATCAAAAAAAGTTTTTCTGAGGTATCAGCTGCATTTGCAGATGGTCACAGCACAACCTTTTCTGAGGGAAGTCCTACCCCACGGAGAGAAGGGGCATGTTCCTGAAATGATCTCTCTGCTGTGGCCTGCTTATCACTGCAGGAATGAATCATCTTCCCAACGTCACTCATTTCACTGTCACTCTTCTAATTGGCTTATTTGCTTCATTTACTCATTAGCAGTAGCCTGAAGTCTTGCTGTGCTTCTGGGACTTCATGCTTGTTTGCAACTGGGACTGGGGTATGAGGCTGTTCCGTAAATCACCCCCTCATGTGTGTCCAGCTCAGGAGGGCTGCTTTGTAAAGAGCAGGGAGTGTCCTCTGGAGTTGGCTGTGTTGTCCCAGATCCCATGGCCTGCTTTGGGTTAATCCTGGTCCCTCCTATCACATCCTCCTTTTCTGGTGAAAGGTGCATTGGTGACATGAATTCCTTGGAGTCCCTCCCTGCTCCTGCTGACTATGACACAATCCTGGGCATTGCCAGTAGCAGCACATGGAGCAAGCCTGGCTGCTGGCCAGGATGGATGAGCAAGGAGTAAGTAATTGGGTTCTGCAGTGGCATCAAGGAGGAGATGGGCTTTTGGGGACCCACTGACTTGCTAAAATCTTGCCTCTGTGGTCTGCTGAGACTATTGTCAGAGAAGTGGTGGGAGTGCTTTGAGATACCTCACAGTGGCTCTCATTAAGATTTAGCCCTGTGTTAGATGTTTCCAGCTGTGCCTGTTGGCCTTGCAGGGCACCTGTATCTGGATGATGAGCAGCATTCCCCCTTGCTGGCACTCCCCAGCAGGGTGGTACTGCTACTTGTGATGGGCTGCTCTCATTACTGGAAGTAGTGCAGGAGCCAGAAGCAGCAGAAATCAGGCTCGATCCTGAGATGAGCTTACGCAATTTAGTTTGTAAATGGAGTTTCAGACTTGCCCAAAACCATTGGTCAGCTGAGCAGATGCTTCTCTCATATCTTCAGGCCAGCTTTCCAATTTGACCCAGCCTGTGCTCCAGCAGTGGGTCCATATGATCTCCAGTCCATATGGAAGGACTGTGACACTGCAGTGGTCTCTGGCCTCAGACCACACTCATCGTGGGGCGGAGTCACAGCTCCCCAAAATCCTGAGCAGTTCAGATTCCCACCACTGTTAAACCACCATGGGTAGTTTAAAGCCCTGTCAGTGCTGCTCAGAAAGGGCAAACATCTTCCAGGACAAGGGAGCTTTCCCTGTGAGGAGTATTTTTTTTGCTGTCTGCCACCAATATTAGAGCAGATGGAAGAATCAGCCCCATCCTGCTGGATGTCACGGTCCCTCATGGGGGAGAGGACAGATTTGAGTGTTGGCAGCTGCAGAGCACAGCCACAGAGGGGCCCAGGCCGGTGTTGAGGGCTGGGCCATTGCTCTGACAGATGGTGCAGCGAGACCGTCTGGTCGGGGCACTGAGAAGTCACCTGTACCCCTGCACACGTCATAGCTCCCAGTGATAAAGCTGATGTTTCAGGGACAAGGCTGCAGCTAAATCAGCCTAAACAACCTGTCCACAGGTTTAACCCCTGGTCATGCCAAGCCTGTGTCTTGCCTCTTCACTGCGTGCTGGTGGTCAAGACATCAGGCTCTTGGAGGAGGAGGGAGGTGGGAAGCAACTGGTAATGCGTGTGCCTGAGGGAATGCCTGGATTGCCACGCCAGGAGCCTTGTAACAGATGAAGGAGCAGTGACACACCATTTTTCAGGGGCTCAGTTGCTCGGGGATTCAATCTGTCCATGAGTGCAAAGCTGCCCCTGGTTGGCTGGGGCTGATTTATTTCCAAGCTCCTCGAAGTTCTCTGGGGATTGCAGCAAACCCTGGGGATTTGAGACCACTTGTGAGTCAAATCTGTTAATGAGAAAACATCTGCTTTATGCCAGGCTGATGTCACTGGGCCGTGCTGTCAGGGTGGTGAGGACGGGTGTCAGATACATGTCAGACTGGGCTCCCTGCAGTGTGTAACCCTGCCAAGGCCCAGAGGAATATTTTTGTTGTGATATCCAAGCTGATGCCAGCGTCAGTGAGGGTCATGAGCTGCCAAGAGTGTCCGAAATGGTGCTGGACCCCGCAGTGGCCAGCAAATCCATCAAGACAAAGTGCCCCATACAATAGCAAGCACCACAGGACCTTCAGCACTTTTTCTAATTTGCAACAAAGTGGGGCATAATTTGAAATGCTGCTGGGCATAGGGCAGAGATGGGCCTTTCCCATTGTCTTTCTCGGAGCAGGGATTTCTCAGAGCAGGTGCTCTGCTTTCTGCCTGCCTGGCATTGTAGGGACTTTCCTGCCTTCTGCCCAGAAGCCTGGCACAGGTGCCTGGAAGCTCCCTGTGATTTCATGCTGTCTGTCAGCACAAGGGCACTCATCCCCTCCCGCAGCAGCCTCTGGAGCTCATCGTGTCTCCCTGCCCAGCCTCATTCGGTGGGAGCCGAGCTAATTGAGTGGAGATCGTACTTTGTGGAGTCCATCAGAAACAATTTAATTCTGGATTGTGGAAATTGGCAGCCACCACAGCTCCTATCCCAGCGCTTGGGTCTCATAATAAGTCTGGGACTGATGCTGCTTTTTTTAACCTGCTCTATTTACTTGCCCTGATCAGTGCGTTGCTGCTCAGCAGGAGCTGGCTAAGCCACTGGCCTGGAGAGCTGAGGATACAGCTGCCCAAACCAAGGATCCCAGGACGGCTCTGTAATCAGAGCTGGCTACTCCTGTTTTTTTTAAATCACTTGCTCTTATTTTTAAATGGGTTCATTCAATCGCCACTGTGCCGTGACCCCGCCGCCACCCCCTGACCTGCACAGCCTCCCCTCCCTGCCTGGGCTCGGCCCCCAGTGTTTTCCCATCCCCGAGAGCTATGTGTTTCACAGATGTAAAAATAAAAGCTGTAACCTGTGGGATAACAGGGGCAACAGAGGAGAGGTTCCTGCTGAAGATGCTGCTGAGCAGTTGTGCTGCTGTTGCCCTGGTGTTGGTTTAGATGGGCAGTTCAGCCTCTCGGCTCCCCAGCTGTCATCATGGGATGGAGCAGCAGGGATCACAGCAGGGATCTCCTTCTTAGAAGCCACTCATCCCAGCCCCCAGTGCTCTCCAAGCATGCACAGTGGGCGTGTAAAGCTTGCAGCCAGACCCAGAACCAAAGGGCCTGTCTAGGGAGCCACTCTACGAGGCTCCTTGTTGGAAGAGCGTCTGAGGTGGGCAGGAAACAAGCAGGGCTCTTCCCTGGAAGATGGGAGGGTGGCAAATGAGGCCCAGGGCCTGAGCAGAAGCAGGAAGCTGCTTAGGTCCATGTGTGATGTGAAAGGTGATGCAGTCCTTGGGACCAGGCAGGGACAGCTGGCAGCCAGCAGCTCACTGCAGTGGCTTTGTCCTGTTTGCTCTGTGCTCAGTTTCTGCAGCTCTCATCTCATCCCTGCACAGCCCAAACTGAGCAGTAAGTGAAAGACCATCAGCAGACAGGACATCACCAGAAGAGCCATTGGCTGCTGGCATTGTGTCTCACAGAGCCACAGATCTCTCCAGCCTCATGGCACCACCCTTGCTCACACCCTTCCCTCGTTTCTCCCCCCTCCTTTCAGATGGCTCTCTACTTCTGCACCGGTGTCCTGGAGGACGAGATCCTCTTTCGCCACTACGCCCTGAATGTGCCATTCTACACTCACTTCACCTCTCCCATCCGCCGCTACGCCGACATCATCGTGCACCGCCTGCTCTCCGCCTCACTCGGTGGGTGCCACCCCCAGGATGGGCTGGGCACTGGGGGACAGGGGCCATGGCATGGCTCTGTAGCAGGAGGGAGCGTGGGCATGTCATTGTCACTTGTCCCTTTTGCAGGTGCCAGGCCCCCCATCAAGATGGAGAAAGAGGCCATCCAGAAACAGGCAGATCACTGCAATGACCGAAAGATGGCTTCCAAGAGGGTGCAGGAGCTCAGTGCTGACCTCTTCTTCTCCATCTTTGTCAGGGTAAGACCCAAGGCTATCTTCCCCCAAGGTGTCTCTGGATTTCCCTGTGAAGGCTCTGCCTAGATGCCACTGGGCAGGGGGCTGTGGCCTCAGGAAAGGCATACAGTGAGAGGACACACTCAGCAACCACCACTGCCAGATTCCAGGACCAGGAGACACTGTTTCCCCTTGGGGATTGCTGAATGAGAGCTGCTGTGTAGTGACAGCCCTGTCTCTTGACAGGAATGTGGTCCTCTGGAGTCAGAAGCCATGGTGATGGGTGTCCTGAGCAAGGCCTTTGATGTCCTGGTGCTGAAGTTTGGAGTCCAGAAGCGCATCTACTGCAATGTAAGTTCCTCACTGGTGTGAGACAATGCCAACACTTGTCTTGCCATTGAGGGCTGCAGCAGCCTGGCATCACTGCAGGCAGCGGCTGTCCTGGTGCCCTTTTGTGCCAGCCCTGCAACCAGTGGAGCTGTGCCTGTGGTGGGCCAGCCAGAGGGGAGGGAATCTTCCTGGAGTTTCCCTTCCATCCCTCAGCCCAGGGAGGCACAAAGGAGTGGGGCGTCTGGATCAGCCCAGTCTCTGAGGACCAGCTCCTCCCTGTGACATGCTGGAGTTGATGTAGCCTAGGTAAAAGGGAATAAAGCCAGATTCAGGGGAGCAGAGATGAGCATGGGTCTGAAGCACGGAAAGGGAGCGGGGCTGGTTTTCATTTCATTTAATCAGACAATTTATCTGAGGGTATGACAGCAGCACTGTGGGCCAGCACCTGCAGTTGGTGACAGCATCCTCTCTTAATAACCTGGTTATATGGCTGGCAATGACATCTTTAAACAGGACATAGAGCGTGATAAATGGGCTGGTGGTGTATCACAGCAGCCCCTGATTTACGTGCTAGGCTCAGGCTCACAGGCTGCTGCATCCCAGTTGTTAAAGAGCTGCAGAGGCAGCATGCTGGGCAAAAGCAGCATCAGTCCCATCCCCGGGCAAGGTGGAGGAGGAGAGCTGGGGTAGGCATGTTCCCAACACTCTCCCTGCCTGCAGGCGCTGCCCTTGGTGGACTTCCACTTCCAGAAAGCTGGGAAGAAGCCGGAGCTGACACTCCTGTGGGAACCAGAGGAGCTGGAGGAGGAATCTGTGCCCCAGGTAAGACCCCCACAACATGGGACAAGCTCACAACACCATGGGGCTGGTGTGGAGGCTGTGTGCAACATGTGGATCCTATGATGTCTGCAAGGACAGGTCTGGGAGGCAGGACTTGCCTCACAAGGTGTCAGGTCCTGCTGTCCCTCTGTGTCCCTTTCTTAGTGAGCCCAGCTTCAGCCTCAACCTCCTCCTCCATCCAGTCCAGCCCCATCCCATTGCTGCCCTCACAATCTGACCCCTCCACAGCCTTCAGTCTCTGCCCTGCCTGCTGTGTGCCCTGCCTCCCAATTCAGTTTCCTCCAGGAATTCAATTAACATTCTGTTTACTTCCTCCTTCCAGATCATCAATTAAGATGTTAAGTAAGATCAGGCCTAAAGCAGCTCCTGTCTAGACCCTTCCCCCCATCCTGGCGTTCTTTGCCCCTGACATGGCCTTTTCTTGGGGTTTCCATCCCTGTGACAGGGTTGAGCCTCAATTAGGAGAATTTTTAAAATCAGACTTCCCAAGATGCAGTGTCAAATGGTTTAACAGCATCTAGAAATCTCTCTCTTGTGTCCCTGTCATCTATTAACTTGGTAACTCAATCAAAGTGAGCAATCCCATTTGTCTGGCTTGATTAAGTGGTGCTTCTTTGCCAGCTTTTGTCTGGCATGGCTGTAAAACCCCAGCTGTGTTGACTGCTGTGATCCCTGCCTGAAGGGCTGAATCAGCCTCTCCCTGCACCACTCCAGGGACTCTGCACTTGAGCCTCAGTTCCATCCAAGCCCAGCATATCCCATTTTTTGCCCACCTAGGGATCCTAATACAGAGTGGACTGACCCTCCCAGCTGGTGTGATGTGTGTCCTGGAGAGTCCTTCCCTTCCCAGGGTGGATGTTGTGATCAGAGCTGGCTCTGCAAGCATTTCTGCAGACCTCCCTCCCTTTGAAGCTGAGCTTTCCTCTCTCAGCTTGGCTCAGAGAAGCCCCGTGGATGCAGCCTGGAGTGGCCTCCGTTCCTCCTTCCCTACAGGAGCAGGGATCACTTACACCCTAGGAGGGAGCTGATGAAAAATTATGCCCCAGCATGAGCAGGGCCCATTTTGGTTAAGCAAATAGTTGGAAGAGGAAACTCCTCCACGAACCCTCCACACCTCCTAAGAAAACACTGGAGCTCTCCTGTAGGAGCAGGCTCTGAGCTTATCCTCCAAGCCAGCAGATCCCTGAGTTTATAAATCTCCAGCCCTGGGATGGGGCAGATGCTGTGAGCCATGCTGAGCTCTGATAGATGTCACCTGGGCACCCCACAGCACCAAGCACCCTAGCTCCCCACCTGGCCCTGCCACTTGGCCTCTGCTTCCTGGTTTAGCTGAGCCTGGCCAGATAGTGGGAACATCAGGGAAGGCTGTTAGTGAGAAGCTGTGCCAGGATCTGGACTGTTTGGCCCTGCCACAGAGGGAAGGTGTTGCCTTCATTTCTCTGTGATCTTCAGGAGATGACCAGGGCCTCAGTGGGCATCCCTCAGGGCTGGAGCAAGAGGTGAATCTAAGACTCAGGGGATTTGATGTGAAACTGTGCTCTTTCACAGCAGTTCAGCAAAGGGATGAGGCAGGGTTGCAAGGGGGAATCCTGATAATCCCCTTTGAGTCACCCAGATATGGGGGGCTGCCCTGTGATCACCACCCCCTGCACTGCAGCCAGCTGGGCCAGGCAGGGGTTGGTGCTCAGAAGCCCACAGCTTTCTGGGCAGAAAATTGCGATGGGATTTTCCTGCAGGTTGCTCCTCACTGGCCACTTTGGTACGTTTAAGTCTCAATGAGATTTTCCTGTTCTGAATGATTAATCTGGAGCAGCCAGTGCTGGATGAGCTGGGAAGGGCTGGACAAGGTTATGCCAGCAGCTCTGTGCTGCTTCTCCTGGGGCCAGCCCTGAGCATATGGCCCCAATGAGCTCTGCTACTGCACAGGGCTTGGGGACAGGCTCCAGCAAGCAAAGTCCCCAAATGCCTGGCCTTGGCCCCAGGACAGCCCTTCCCAATGTCCCAGGCAACCCTTAACTGTGCCTCAAGGACAGACCAGATCAATGCTTTCCATTTCTAATCCATACAGTCGCAAGAAGGGCTGGGGTCAGAGGAGTGGGGAGGCGGCAGCAGCTGTGCTGTTCCTGAACAACAGGAGGGATTGATTTTCTGGGGTCTTCATTCCCTTGCATCTCTCTGATCCACTGTGCTCCCTTCCTGGCTCTCCTTTCACTCTGGAAGCGCAGGCAGATTGTTCCCTTCTTGTGGGATGCTGATGAAATGCTCAACATCATGTGGAAAACCCTTCTCACTGCAGCTCGACGTTGGCTCTTGGCCAAGCTCCGTTAAGGGATGATGTGGTTCTCCAGCTGGAGAGGGAAGGCATGGGTGGCCTTGAGGGGAGGTTGGGACCCAAAGCCAAGGGCACAAATGCCCACAATCCTTCCCAGACTGTGTGGAGAGCAAGAGTGGGGCCTGATCAAGCTGGGATAAGTGAGGATGTTTTGGGAGTCTCATTTAGGTTGCTTTGGGTTCCCTGGCTGGTGTCAGAGCCTGTGGTGTTACCCTTGAGGATGCTGCCTCCAGCCCCAGGAGCACCGTGGACCCCAGCAGAGCGAGCTGAATCCTCATTCCTTGGTTCCTCACGGGTGCACTGGTGGAGGCAGCAAAAGCCAGCACAGCTCTAAGCAAATCTTGGTGTGATGCCAAGCTGCCTGAAAACCCTCTTTTCTCTCTTTCTCTCCCTTGCTGAAGGTGATCACCATTTTCACACTGGTGGAGGTGGTGCTGACGGCGGATGGTGGCCCCCTCAAGTACAGTGCCCTGCTCAAGAGGCCGAGCTCAGACAAGTGAGAGCCCTGCCTCCATGAGTTCCTGCTGCCGATGCTCCCTCACCTCCCAGGCCCTGCACCGGCACCCGCTGGAGACAGAAGGGACCCACAAGGACTTTGGGGATTTGACTTTTAAAACCATTGTGGTTTTATTTCTGGTTTGGATTTTAACTCCAGCTGGGAGTGGGGCTCAGGGCTTGAGCCTGCCCCAGGCAGAACATTTCTACTCTCGAGTATTTGTAGCTTGATGCTTTCTTAATGTTTTTTTAAGGCATTGGTGTCCATCCCCAGTTTCAGGTGTCTGTGGTGAGGACTGAGTGGGGATACATGTCCCCAGGAGGGGAGAGAGGCTGGCTCCACCATCCCAGGTGGGATGTGGATGCAGAGGGATGCAGCTGTGGGGCTGTGCAGGAGGGTTTCTTGTAGGGATGTGTGTCATGTAATAAAAGCCGTGTCAGCAGCCATGTGTGGAGCTTGTGCAGGTTTTATTTTGTGCCCTCCATGTCCCCCCAGCTGGAGAATCCCAGCAGTAACTCATCTTCCAGACATCCCCCTGCCTTCCCCTGCCTGCCACTTCCCAGGCATTATGAAGTCCAAGTGACCTCAGTGCCTGTCCTGGCCTCAGATATGCTTGGCCAGAAGGTGTGAGATCAGGACATGTGTTCCCAGCTGATCCAGCAGGTATTCCCAGTCTGAGCCTTCACCAGAAGTCCTCATGTGTCTGCTTCAGTCCCTCACACCTTGGCCTCCAGCCTAACCCTGCTCAGGGACTCTATGGCACCATGTCCTTGCATGCAGCACCTCACTGACCAACTGACCTCTGCCATCTCCAGCCACCTGTGCCTGCTGTCCATCCTCATGTCCCCCACCACACTGTGCAGGTGTGCTGGCATGGGCTGCCACAGAGCACCCAGCATGTCAGGCACCAGCTGTCCCAGGAGCTGACAGGCAGTGTGACTCTGTCTGCTGGATGGGAGAGGGGATCAGAAGACACTGACACCAAAGCCAAGGTGTCCACCCCCTACCCCTCAGCCCAGCATCCCCCTCCTTGGGCTTGTTTCAGGGGAAACCAGGCAAATCCAGCCTGGCCCAGCTCAGCCTGCCTGCAATAACAGCCCTTTGCCCTGCGCCCTCCCTGCTGCTCCCCGGGGTCCTGCAGGCAGCCGCCCCCATGGGAGCTGGGGCCCAGAGGTGCCCTGGTCCCCAGGGAGAGGCTGGAGGTCCTGCCTTTCGGGTGGGGGGCAGGGATGGCCCCAGGGGGGCCGAGGGCTTTGGGAGGGCCCTGGGAGGGCTGGGAGATAGTCCATGAATGTTATCAGCCCATCGTCTCACGGGACAGGGAAGAGCCATAAAGGGCTGTCCCCTCGCCCTGGACGCAGGCAGCATTCCAGGAGGGTGCTGGGGTGGGCAGCATGGGGCGACCGCTTTCCCCTGGAACCTACCTTCTCCTCTGCTTCCTCGCCAAGCTCGCTGCTGCAGCCTCTGGGGACAGGGGACGTGTGGGACAGTGGGGTAAGAACCTTTGTGGGGGGCTGCTGGGGCTGGTGTCACTTCCCTGGGGATCTCCTCTCCAAAGGATACCAGCAAAGGGGTACCCTCACAGCTGCCTCAGGGTGGTCTGAGATCAGAACCTTTGAAGGGGGTGGTCTCAGCCCCCTGCCAAAGCAGGCCCTGCCTGCCCATCCCTGCTGCTCTTCACCCCCATCCCTGACTTCACATCAAGTGGCCCGATAGCCACAGCCAGCCCCTCTGCAGGTGGGTTCTGAGCAATGCTGGGGTGCCGAAGACCATGCTGATCTCCAGGGGATTCCTGGTCCCCCATGGAGGAGGTTTATAGCAGCTTAATTCACGCCTGGTGGAGATGCCCACCCTGGACCCCCTGGGGGTAACCCTGGAGGCCTCCAGCTCTGCTCTCACCTGCAGATGCTGAAAAGACTCCAGGCTACTGGAATAAGGGGGCCAGGAGGAGGCTGGAGTTGGCCCTGGCATTGCAGCCAGCGGCACAGCGGGCCAAAAACATCATCCTCTTCATGGGTGACGGTGAGTGGCACCCTGGGTCCCTGCCAGGGCCTGCAGCTCCCCAACAGCCAGGGGACGTGGCTGGTGAGAAGATGGGGCTGGTGCAAATCTCCAGGGAGTGCCTGCGGAGGGCAGGGCTGTCCCTGGTCCCAGCCCCCTGCCACCCCGTGACTCGGACACGCCCACAGGCATGGGGCTGTCCACCCTGTCAGCAGCTCGGATCTACCAGGGGCAGCTGTCTGGCGGCTCTGGCGAGGAGAACGTCTTGGCCATGGAGACCTTTCCCCACATGGCCCTGGCCAAGGTGAGTGGGGCAGTGCTGGGGGGAACAGTCCTGCTGCCCCTGCTTGAAATCCCGCTGGACCCATCTTGCTTCCAGACCTACACCATTGACCGTCAGGTGCCCGACAGCGCTGGCACGGGCACTGCCTACCTCTGCGGGGTGAAGGCCAACGCCAAGACTCTGGGGCTGAGCGGGGCGGCCGTCTATGGAAAATGCCGCACCACCTTTGGCAACGAGGTGGACTCCATCCTGCACCGGGCCAGGCTGGCGGGTATGGGGCAGCAGGAAACCCTGTCGGAGAGCCTGGCATGGCCATCCTGTACCGAGCAGGGCTGGATGGACACCCCGTAAATGCTTGTCCGTGCCGCAGGCAAGTCAGTGGGCATCGTGACGACCACGCGGGTGCAGCACGCGTCCCCCGGGGCAGCCTACGCACACTCGGCCAGCCGGAGCTGGTATGCAGACGCCAACATGCCCAAGGAGGCGCTGCGGGATGGCTGCAAGGACATCGCCGACCAGCTGGTGCACAACACCGACATCAACGTGAGCTGGGGAGCGGGAGCGGGAGGGAGGGGCACCAGGAGCACTGGGAGGGTCTGCTGAGCTCCCCGGCAGGTGATCCTGGGTGGCGGCAGGATGTACATGACCCCCACGCGGACTCCAGACCCTGAGTACCCGGAAGACCCAGATCAGAATGGCATCAGGATGGACGGCCGGGACTTGATCGCTGAGTGGCTGAGTGCCAAGAAGGTAGTGTGCCAGGGAAGAGGGGATGTGAACTGGGGCACGGGGTGTGTGCTGTTGGCACTGGCTCTGCTCTCGCTGGCAGGGTGCCCGCTATGTCTGGGACAAGAAGGGCCTGGATGCAGTGGAAGATGACTCTGTGAGCCACCTTATGGGTAGGAGCATCACTGCCTTCACCACTGGCCATGCTGCCTCCTCCCCTCTCCAGAGGTGTGAGCAGGGGCACAAAGCAGCCCCAGCATGGACTCCCCCTCACCCTGCTCCCCCAGGCCTCTTCGAGCCTAAGGACATGAGATACGAGCTGAACCGCAACACATCCACGGACCCCTCCATCGTGGAGATGACAGAAAAGGCCATCCGCATCCTGCGCAGGAACCCCAATGGCTTCTTCCTCTTTGTGGAAGATGAGTAGCTCCAGGCGGGCAGTGTGGCTGGGTCTGGGGTGGGATGTGAGTCCTGGGAGCAGGTGGCCATCTGAGGGCACCAGGGAGAGGGTGATGGCCATGTTCCCCGTGCAGGTGGCAGGATCGACCATGGCCACCACAGTGGCCGGGCCAAGCAGGCACTGATGGAGGCCGTGATGCTGGACCGGGCAGTGGCGCGGGCAGGCGAGCTCACCTCCCCTGCTGACACCCTGACTGTGGTGACAGCTGATCACTCCCACGTCTTCACCTTTGGGGGCAGCACACCCCGTGGCAACTCCATCTTCGGTGGGTCTTGGAGAGGGGCAGTGAGTATCCCTCTTCCCACCTCACCATTTTGCTCCATGGAAGGCTGAGGTGGCCCAGACAGGGAGCTGGGGAGAGGTACCTAGCTGGGACAGGGGGTGACAATGCCTTTTCCTGTGCCAGGGCTGGCCCCCAAGAAAGCCAAGGACAAGCGAGCCTACACCAGCATCCTCTATGGCAATGGTCCTGGCTACAGCATCCGTGACGGGGTCCGTCCAGCTGCCAGCCTCCCTGCTGCGGGTAGGAGTCTGCTGGGAATGTGGCAGACCCACGGGGTGGCTGGGGACAGCATCCCAGTGGCATGACGACAGGGACCACACAGGGTCCTGGTGCCACTGCAAGGCTCAGGAGTCACTTGGGCAGGAATTGCAGAGATGCAGGAGTGATGGAAGCTGTCTCCCCACCCCTGTGAGGTGTCAGGGAGCCATACCCCCAGCCCCATTTCTCCTCTTCCTCCTGCAGAGGACAAAGACTACAGGCAGCAGGCAGCAGTGCCCCTGGAGACAGAGACTCACAGCGGGGAGGACGTGGTGGTGCTGGCCCAGGGCCCCATGGCCCACCTCTTCCACGGGGTGCAGGAGCAGCACTACCTTGCCCATGCCATGGCCTACGCTGCCTGCCTTGAGCCCTACGCCGCAGAGCCCGGGTGCAGGGCAGCCCGCAGGGCTTCCCATGGCACACAGTGCTCCCCACAGCCCCTGCTCGCCCTCCTGGCCCTCTGCATGGCTGCTCTCATGGTGGGGGGCTGAGAGGCTCTGGTTGAGTCCCACTGTGGCCAGAACCAAGGGATGCAATAAAACTCAGGTTGTTTGTCTCCATCTGCCATATGAAGGTTCACAGTGGTGGTCACCTCTGAGGTGCTGCCCCATGTCTGCTTCTCAGCTGGTTGTGGCTCCTGGTTCCCCCTGGGACCAGCACTGGAGGCACTGGGATGAAGGAGATGACGAAATGCGGGTGAGGGGATGCCACGTCCTCCCCAGCTTTGTCCGGTTGGGGCACAGTACACAAGGGTTGGTATGTTCCTGGAAAGGGCTGAGCAAGGAGCAGAGTTTTAGTCCACATCTATTGATTTATTGCTCAAGAAAGCCTGGGCAGAGAGCAGGGTGTTTGGTGCATGAGTGACCCCAGGTGCTCCCTGTACCACCATTGTCCCAGTGCTCAGTGCTGCCTGTGCCACCCCAGGACAGGGCATTCCCCCCTCAGCACCGTGACTGGGGCAGGATTTCCTGCCAGCACTCCACATCCTCTTATCCCTGCATCTGTCTGTGCCCCAACCCATCTGTGCCCAGCAGGCACAGGGTGTTGTGCCGAGGAGATGTCCCCAGCCCAGCCCCGTGGCCTTTGTGCAAGCTGCCCAGCCGAGACATGCTGAACCCCTCCACACACCCTGCTAGGGCTGATCCCTGTCCAAAGTCCCTCCCTAGATCTGCTGAGTTACAGACACTGCCAGCAGCGTTGGGCTGTCAGATCTCACCATGCAGCTCCTGGCATCCCTCACGCTCTTCCTCTGCGCAGGGCTCGGCACTGCTGTCATCCCAGGTGGGGACAAGGATGGGGATGGGTGCCCAGCTGGCTGCACTGGGTGCCCAGGGAAGCAGGGTGTCAGCCTGGCTGGCCACAAGGAGGGATTGGGGTAGGGAGCTGGGCCTGCCCAGCTGTGTAAGGATAAATAGGGGTTACCCCTGCTCTTCTGGGGTCCTTGAACCAGTTTTCCCTCAGGTTTTTGCTTGCTTCTGAGCTGGGGGCTGGTCTGGGGGAAGTGCCTGTATCCTCTATCACCACCCCCTACCATGGATTTGGCCCCATCCCACTCACCAGATAACTCCCCATCATGTCTGACTTTGCCAGCCCCCTTGTTCCCTGCCCAAGGACCCTGGTGTCAGGCAGTGGGTGCAAGCCTGCATGGTCTGCCCCCATTTCCCTGCATATTCTCTCCCCTGAATAGTCCCCTGAACCATGTGGTCCACGTGAGAGGAGGCCCCAGCACAGGAGTGCCCAGGGAACGAGTATCCCTGGGATGTGGGTACCCTGCAGGGGTCCCCAGGGATGCAGGTGCTGGTGAGCTGGAAATGATGGGTGTTTGCGCTGTCCCAGAGGAGGAGGAGAATCCATCCTTCTGGAACAGGCAGGCAGCTGCAGCCATTGAAACCTCCTTCAAAATCCAGCCCAGGATACGTGAAGCCAAAAACCTCATCCTTTTCCTTGGGGATGGTGAGTCTCACTGGCACCCCCAGCAAGCAGGCTGACATGGTCAGTGCTCTGCTGAGTGCCATGCGTGGAGGGCACCTGGTCCAGAGGGTGACCAGGACCATCTCTCTCTGTCCAGGATTTGGGATCCCCAGCATCACAGCCACCCGCATCCTAAAGGGGCAGCAGCAGGGGAAGCTGGGCCCTGAGACCCCTCTTGCCCTGGATGCTTTCCCCTACGTGGCTCTCTCCAAGGTAAATTCCAGCATGCTGGACAGGGGCTGTGGTGATCCTGGGCATGGGGCCATGGTTATCCCAGGCATGGGGCTGCTGGCACCCCAGGGATGCAGGTATGCTGTGCATGGGTTCCCTCCCCATCCCACATGTGTCCATGGGTGAGTGAATGAGTGTAGCAGGGAGTGCTGGGGGGACACCCCACTGTGGCCCCCTGCCCTGAGCCCCTCTGTCCTTGGCAGACCTACAACGTGGACAGGCAGGTCCCTGACAGCGCAGGGACAGCCACAGCCTATCTCTGCGGGGTGAAGGGCAACTATGAGACCATCGGGGTGAGCGCAGCTGCCCGCCACTCGCAGTGCAGCACCACAGCTGGCAACGAGGTGATCTCAGTGCTGGAGCGAGCCCGCAAAGCTGGTAATGGGGGATGTGGGTCTGGGGCGATCCTGTGGGGACGTGGGGTGTCGCACTGGGGGCTTTCCCCCCAAGCATCCCGTAGCTTGGTGGTGGGGACCTGGTGTCACTCTCGACGGGGCCTGATGAGCAGGGGTTGGCAGGGAAAGCTGTGGGCGTCGTGACATCGACTCGGGTGCAGCACGCGTCGCCTGCGGGGAACTACGCGCACGTGGTGAACAGGAATTGGTACGCGGATGCCAGCATGCCGCAGGAGGCACGACAGGAGGGCTGCAAGGACATTGCCTGGCAGCTGGTCCACAACGTTGACATCAACGTGAGCTCTTGCACACGGGAGGAGGGGAGCAGGGACAGACCCTGCTCAGGGCGCCCTCACTAACACTTCATCCACCTCATCCCCTCCAGGTGATCCTGGGTGGTGGTCGGAAATACATGACCCCCATGGGGACCCCTGATCCTGAGTATCCCACTGACAGTGGGCAGAATGGGTCACGCGAGGATGGGAAAAACCTCATCGACATGTGGCTGGAGGCACGGCCCGTGAGTGATGCAGCAGGGACAGTCCTCTACCCACTGCCCCTGGCACAGGGCCAGACACCCACTCACCCCGAGGAATTCACCTGCAGGGTGCCCGCTATGTCTGGAACAGGACAGAGATGCTGGCTGCTGCGGCCGACCCCAGCGTGAATTATTTGATGGGTAACAAATGACCCCTGTGCCAGGACCCAACAGGCACTGGGACACTCAGGCACTGAGGCTGTCCCCAACCCATCCCCTCACAGGTCTCTTTGAACCCGGGGACATGAAGTACAGCCTGGTGCGTAACACCACCCTGGACCCGTCACTCACCGAGATGATGGAGGCGGCCATCACCATCCTGAGCAGGAACCCCAAAGGCTTCTACCTCTTTGTGGAAGATAAGTCTGGGCTCATGCCCCTGGGGCCAGTGAGAGGGGGTGTAGAGTGCAGGTAGGAGTTGGGGGTGCTGCTGTCAGTCCCCAGCCCACCGTGGGTGTCCTTCTGCAGGTGGCAGAATCGACCACGGCCACCACGATGGTGCAGCCCATAAGGCACTGACGGAGGCGGTGGAGTTCGACCTGGCCATCGAGCGGGCGGGCGCCCTGACAGACGAGGTTGAGACCCTCACCGTCGTCACTGCTGACCACTCGCATGTCTTCTCCTTTGGTGGCTACACCCTGCGCGGCTCCTCCATCTTTGGTGGGGCTCTGCACTGTGCTGGGCACTGCCGGCCCTGTGACACCCTGACTGCGGCCAGAGGGGTGATACAGGTGTTCCTTGGCTGATCCTCCTCCTCCATCGCCCCCTCCCCAGGTCTGGCCCCCAAAACAGCTCTTGACGGGAAGAACTACACATCCATCCTCTACGGGAATGGGCCGGGATACCCAGGCACTGTCCGGCCTGACGTGGACCTTGACAAAGCCAGTGAGAGCACAGAAACCACGGCTGGGTGGTGGGGTGGGGCTGGAGGCCATCACTGTCCCCCTCACCCCTCCTCTCTGCTCCCCAGTGCAGTACGAGTACCACCCACAGGCGGCCGTGCCCCTCGACTCGGAGACCCACGGCGGTGAGGACGTGGCCATCCTGGCCAAGGGCCCCATGGCCCACCTGTTCCACGGAGTGCAGGAGCAGACCTATGTGGCCCATGTCATGGCTTATGCCGCCTGCCTCGAGCCCTACACCGACTGCCGCCAGCGGAACTCTGCCCCTGTTATCTGTGCCACCCCCCTGGCCCTGCTCCTGTCCGCCCTCCTCCTGCCCCTCTTCCACTGATCCCATGTCCCTAGGGCACCCCACGGCACAGACTCACATTCCCCCCCCTCCCCATGGTGTGGCACCTGCAGGCAGATGGCAGCTTTCTGAAACATCCCTGCTCTGAATGCAGCAGCCATGGGGACACCGAATCTCAGGCACTGGGGTGTTAAATATAGTGTTAAATAAACACAGGATGTGACACTGGTGGGACTGGAGTGTTCGTGGAGTGGGGGTGCCTGTGCCATGTGGGCAGGTCTGGGGGGTGCTGCCCACTGCTCCCATGCCCTGGTCATGGCCCCTGGCAACCACCCAGCATATCCAGTGCTTTATTGACCAGAAACAGCAGCAAAAAATACAGCAGTGTCCATGTGCCCACGCTCCAGACGGGCTGGCATCGCCCAGCCCTGGCTCTGCTGCTGTGCCCCCCGGCAGGGCTGGTGTGGGGACAGGATGGGGCTGGCATGGGGAATGCCAGGGAGGGCACTCTACAGGGGAGGCTTTTGGCATGGGGCAGCCCCATGGTGATTCTGGATTGCTCCCCCTGCCTTGACCAACACTGGGCTGGGTGTGGTAGGGCTGGGTGAAGGTTTTGGGGTGGGTGGACAGAAAAGGGGGTACAGGGGTGTCTGGGTGTGCCCTCGTTCCTCCATGGGGACTGAGGTCCACCCAGTGCCCAGGGCAGTGGCAAGGAGGGGGATGAGTAGAAGGCAGCTGCCCAACCCAAGTGTTTCTCTGCTGCCTCCACCCCTATGGCAGGTGCCTGCCTTTGGGCTGCCCCCTTTGCCTGGAGAATAGGAAGGGGAGATGGGAATGTGAGGAATGGGCACAGGGTGTCACTCAGGCACGGGTGGGGATGGAGGGTCCCAGCCTGCCAGAGGGGATCAGCCTCACCACACAGAGCACTTGTGCACTGGGTTCATGGGCGAGTTCTTGGGGCAGTGGAAAACCCGTCCAAACTCCTCAAACTGCGAGACACTGCCCAGGACCCTGCCAGGAGAGGAGGGAGCCTCAGAGCTGAGCACCTGCTGTTCCCTCCACTGCTGCCTTGCACCCTGCTCAGGGCACATGCTCACCCCAGCAACACCCTGTCCCCTGCCCCAGTGATATCACCCCAAATCTGCTGGCACCAGCACTCCAAAGGGTGCTCACTGCACTTTGCACAGCCCTGACACCTGTGGGGAAGGCTGGCACCCACTATGCCCCCAGCCCCAGCCGATTCTGGGAGCACCCAGTACCTGTAGTGCTCCGGGGCGTGCTTGTCTGTCAGCACCTGCAGGTAGATGGACTGGGATCGCCGCTTGATGCACCAGTTCTGCAGGGGAGAAAGGCTCCATGAACAAGCCACATGGGGCACCCTGGGTCCTGGCAACCGCCAGGGCATGATAGCCCTTCTGGCTGCTAGGGGTTGAGGGCAGTGTTGCCCTGGTTGTATTTGTTATTGCAGGGTTTCCCAGGGGCCTGTGTGCATGGTATAAGTAGGTTGGGAGAGCATGGAGGCGTGTTTGTTATTGTAGGGCCTCCTGGGTTGTAAGCTGCCTGGCTGCAGGGTTTCCTAGAAGTTTGGGATTGTGTGTATTTGTTACTGTGGAGCCTCTGGAGGTCATGGGGGACACACATTTATTATTATAGGGTCCACAGGAGCAATGGGACTGTGTGGGGTGCTCATGCAGGGCTGTGCTCTGTACCCTGAGACCAGAACTCACTGATGCAACTGAGCCTGGCTCCTGGCCATGAGCCCTGGATCCCCCATGGCTCTCTCCATTTCCCTTTGGGCATCTGGCCCCACACTGGGGCCTCCTGCCCTGGTACCTGTTACATGTGAGGAGGACAGAGGCTCACCTGGGCAAAGGCGATGAAGAAGAGCTGGTCATGTGTGTATTTCATGTGGTGCAGGGGGTGCTCGGGGCCGTGCTCCCGCACCCACTTCTGGTAGGCCTGGAGAACAAGGGGTTCCCTCAGCATGGCCTGGGCACTCCCCCAAGCCCATCCTGAACCCCAAGTCCCCAGCATCAAGGATCATGCCCACTCTCTGCTGCAGGCAGCAAGGAGGGGTTGGGGGATCTCCTCCCCATTCAATGGGATGACCTAAACAGCTGCCCCATGGCTGTGACACCCGGGGTGGGGTGACACTTACGTAGTAGGCAAGTTTGAGTCCCCCCATGTCAGCGATATTCTCCCCCAGTGTGTGTTTGCCATTCACCTGACAAGAGAGAAGAAATTATGGGGTGAACAGAGGTGTCCCCCCAGCCAGGTATCTCCCCATCCCCACCCTGGCAATGAGGCTGCACCCAGCGCCCCCAGGAATTTCCAAGGTGAGGTGTGATGAGTTGTTGAATCTCAGGGCTGGGCATGGCAGAATCATGCAGGCATCCAGCCCCAGTGATGGAGCAGCAGGGATCCCACCATGGGACAGTGTGTGTCCTGCTGGGCATTGCCTGGCGGTTAAGGGGGGTCTCACCCTCTGGTTGTAGACGGTGAAGTTGTCGTAGAGGTTGACGATGCACTGTGCCTTCTTCAGGAACTTGCTGTATGACCGCTCCGTCCACCAGTGCACCAGGTTCCCATGCCGGTCATACTGTCCCCCTGCCAAGGACACCGCCACCACCGATAGCCCCAAGGGACCCAGGAGTCCTGCCTGGATGCCCCAGCTCACCCGCCTCCCGTCCTGGCAGGATTTGGGGGGAACACTCACCCCAGTCATCGTAGCCGTGGGTCAGCTCATGACCAATGATGGTGCCAATCCCACCATAGTTCAGCGACCTGTTTGGTGGGGAGCAGAGGTGAGAGGATGGAGAGCATGGTGCTGGAAGGGATGGAGGGGGGTGACCCCAGGACATGGCAACCCCTGGCCACCCCCAGCCCCACACTCACTGCGGGAACTCAGGGTCGTAGAGGGTGGGCTGCAGGATGCCAGCAGGGAACACTGGGGACACAGGACAATATTGTAGTTGGAGGTTACCCTGTCCTGTACCCACCCACAGCATCACTCAGCGCCAGAGGACCCTGGCCCGTGTTCCCATCCCAGATCCTCCTCACTCCTGCCCCAGGGGCAGATTTGGGGCAGGCATTGCTCACCCATCTGGTTCTTGTTGGGCAGGTAGTAGGCGTTCAGTGCCTGGGGAGGCAGCAGCCACCTGCAAGGAGAGACAGCGGTGCTGGACTGTGGGACACAGAGGGACATGGAAGTGCCATCCCTTTGCAAAGCTGGGGGGCACTCCTGGCATCCCTGTGCCCTTCTGCCTACACCTTGAGGGGTGCATCCAGGCATGGGGACAGGGGGCATTGGTGGGGCCATGCTGTGCCCCTCCATGTCCCCCCAGGGCAAGGGGATACCCACGCGGACTTGTCCACCTCCTGCCGGATCTTCTTCACCGAGAGCCTGATGCCGAAGGCGATGCTGTTGAGGATGTTCTTGAAGTAGGTCTTCTCATCCACTTCAAACTGGTGGGGACACAGCCACATCAGGGGAGATGCCAGCCCCAAGAGCATGGAGTATAGGGCTGTGGTGTCCTCCCACCCCTGTGAGCCTTGGTGACACAGGGTGTGGGACTGTGTGGATGTGTCACAAGTGTGTTCTCATGTCCCATGCTGTGTGCCCACAGGGGCAGCTGCTTCTTTGTCAGCTCTGTGGGGTCCCTGTCCCATGCTGGCACACCCAGCCCTTGCTGAGGATGGGGCTGAGCTCTCGGGGCTGTGATGTGCAGAAGGAGACACCATCCCAGAGCCCAGGGACTGTATGGCATTGCCCATGTGGGGCACCCTGCCAGCGGTGAGCACAGAGAACACCAGGCAGGGGCTTGTTTTGGGATGGCCTCTCCACAGACCCTGATGCAGATGTGGGGACCATCTCCCCCCATCATATGCCCAGGCCCTCACATTCTCTTGGGTTATCCCTTGCCTCATACTCCTTGTCAATGGCCTCTGGCTTCAGGAGGAAATCAGGGTACCCAATCATCACCATCATATACCGTAGCTGTGGGCAAAAGGAGTGGTGGGTTAGACCCCCATCCCCTGTGCCCCAAGCTGGTGATGGGGGCAAGGAGAGGAGTGCATGCTAGGGGCCACTACCTTGGCCCTGGCTGCTCTCCGTGTCTCCTCATCCATCCAGTCCAGCTCATCCAGGCGCTGGTCAAGGATGTATTTGATGTCCTCCACCAGCTGCTGCACCTATAGTGGGTCACCATGGTGCTGGCACAGCATCCTCACTATCCATCACTGGCCAGACAGCCCTTGGTGGGGGCAGCAGGCACTTTGGCAAAAGTGATGGGAGATCATGATATCTTCATGCCCACAAGCAGCATCACCTACCTTGGCTTTGCTGGCAGAGGAGAAGTGCTCCTCAACGAAGAGAGCGCCCAGGGCCATGCCGAAGTGCTTGTTGGCCTGGCTCAGGCAGATCTTACCCCGCTCCAGCTGCTTCTCATTGCCCTCCATCTCCTTGGAGAGCTCGTGGATGGCATCGCGGAAGGGGGTGGAGAGGTGCTCGCTCAGCACCACCACGATGCGCCACAGCATGTAGTTGTGAAGGATCCTGTGACAGTGGCAGGATCAGCCTCCAGCATGTCCCCAGGCACAGGAGAGGGTGGGAGCATGCGGCAGGATGGGGCACCCCTGCTCTGGAACAGCCCTGCTCTGGGACACAGCAGGGCCATGGCTGGGGGCACAGGGCCTGTCTGGCACCATGTCCCTCCCTGATGTGTGATGAGTCTGGTGACCTCTAACACAGGTGGCTCACCACGTGTGTGGGCACAATCAGGATGCTGTGAGGATCACAACAGTGCCTTCTCCCATGAGCTTCCTCATGTTTCTTGTGCCCAGCCTGGCCTTCCCTCCTCCAGGAGGAGGTTGATGGAGTGGTGGACCAGCCACAGCTATACTGTGCCCCCTGCCAGGCTGGGGAAGGTGCTGGGGGCACAGGGGGTTCCAGCCCCCCTCACCTGCTGGGTGTCACACGGATGAGGTCGGACACCTTGTGCATGTAGTCGGTGGCCAGCAGCACCACCTCCTCCTCCTCCGAGAAGTTGTCATTGAAGATACGGTCCAGCAAGCGCTTCCATTTGAGCTGCCAGGGTGGGCACAGTCAAGGGACTCCCTCCAGGCTTTCCAGGCTCCCACCACCCCTTCCCACACCACAAAGTGCAGAGTGGACTCTTCATCCTCAAGTGGACTTTCCTGGGGTGGGGTGGGGTGGGGTGGGGTGGGGTGGGCATGGAGGGCATGGGGCAGGGGCCACAGGCAGATGGTGGCAGGGGTGACAGGCTGGCATCAGGAGTACTCACCGTGGGAGTGATGCGCTGCAGCTCAGCCAGGGTCACTTTGTGGTACATGCTGCCAACGTCCCTCCGCACGTCATCGTACTCAGACACTGTGATCTGCACAGGGTGGGCATGGCTGTCACCACTGCAATGCCCACCTTGAGGGTGACACAGGGATGGGGCACTGGGATGAGGCACAGCTCTGGGGCAAGAGGGGCTACTGACCCACATCCTTCCCACTCCCTGCTGCCAGTGAGACCCTGAGAACTGGCAAAATTGGGGTATCTGAGGGATGGACACAGGGGCTCCCCAAGGTCCAGACTGAAGTCCCCAAGACCTGTGTATGGAGTCCACAAGGGCCTGCAGTGGGTTCACAAGGAGTGAACTGGGGCTGGAGTGGTTGTCCCAAGGGCTTGGACTGGGGGTTCTCAGGATGTTCTAGGGGTACTCTGGGTCCCTGAGGCTCTGCCGTGAGGACTGCAAGAGGCTGAGATCCCCAAGTTCCAGATATGAAGGTCCCAAGGACTGGGAGTGGAGGGAGGAGGGAGGGATCCCAAGGAGGGATTGGAATGGGATTGCTTAAGAGCAGACATGGAGGTCCCCAAAAATCTGTGACTGGGATGTCCCCTTGCTGGACTCGAGCACCAAAAAGTTCATGGCACGTATCCCCCTCACATTGGCTAGATGCTGCTCCAGCTGCAGGATCTCCTGGGCTTTCTGCTCCACTTGCTCAGCCCCCAGGAGGGTGAGCAGTCGCTCCATGAACACTCGGTATGCAGCCAGGATCTGTGCAGAGAGAAGGATGTTCAGTGCCACCCACACTGCCCTGTGGCACCCCAGTCTCCAGCACTGCTGGCAGTGGGGTGCCCTCTATCTGCCACCTATGTGGGGTGCCAGTCCCTCTCGTGGTGTCCCCATGGCATCAGTGTGCCCCCCTCACCTTCTCACTCTCCTCATCCTGCCCCAGGTAGAGGGTCCGTTCGGGCAGGGTCAGCCCGTCCTGGTCGATCTGGGGACAAGAGATGGGGGGAGGGGGTGAGCAGAGGGAGGGGTGCTGTGCTGAACCAGGCACCCCTCACCTTCCACATATCGCAGAGTGCCCCTGGTGCCGCCAGAGCCAAAGGGTGGCAGTGTGGTGGAACAGCCCCAGGCACGGGCGTCTCAGTGCCTCAGTTTCCCTCCTGTTAGAGCTGCCATAGGCAGCATGCATCAGGCTGGGAGCGGTGGGCAGGGGGCATGCCCCTGCTCCATAGCCTGACTGGCACCTCGGCTGCCTCACAGCCTGTCCTATGCCGCCGCCACACTCTGCCCCATCCCTGCCCCCTGGTGTCCTCACACCTGGCACATGGCCGGCACCACTCCTATGCTGCAGCCTGCATGGGGAGCTGCATGGACACCCTCACTGTTCACAAACGCACTCGCTATCCTGTAGCCACAGGCACAGCCTCTAACCCATACCCACACCTGGGCACCCTTGCACATCTGTGTACACTCACACACATGCACATAGGTACCCCCCCTCCACACACAGAAACACGCAGCCTCCCCTTCTGTCTCCCTGTCTTAGCCCCCCGTGTCCCACTTCACCAGCCCCCCTCCACTCACACAGCCACAGAGCTGCCCGCACACCCACGGGCACCCCCAGCCTTCCTCCCCCATCTCCCTCATCAACCCTGCCCGCTTTGCTTTCCCAGACGGATGCTGAAACCTGCAGTCCTCCCGCACATCCCCAGCCCCGTCACACACCCTGTCCACTCACACCCATCCCCAGTCACACCCCCTCGACACCCCAAGCCCTGACCCCCAGCCCTGGCTGTCACACCCATCTCCCCCGACGCCCACCGCGTCCCACCCCTCGCACTCCCTGTCCCCGCTCAGCCCGCCCACCCTTTCCCTGTGACAGACGCTCCCTCTAGTGTTACACACGAGCGGACCGGAGCCGGCACCGCGCAGCCCTGGCCCCGCACACCCACTCACACTCACACCCTCAGCCACACCATCTCACAGGGAACGGGACCTCACTATCACCACCACCTTGTCTCCACCATGCCATCATCATGCGCCCCCGTGCTCACCCTGTCCCTGCTATGCCCACCTACATACCATGGCATCCCTGCTGTGCTCCCACCATGCCCGCCGCTGAACCCCACACCCGCCACGAGGCTTGGCCACCCAGATAAAGTCCACCTGTACCCTGGTGGCACCAAAAGGCCAAGGGAGATGGGCTGGCAGGGGTGGGAAAGGCTGAGAAAGCCACGGGCAAATGCTCTGGCACAGTGCTGTGGGGATTAATGGGCATCTCCCTGCCCCTGCCTGGGGCTTGCCCCGTGCATACAGATGGCAGCCACAATGCCAAGGTGAGGGGCTTGACTGCCAGCACTCTGGAGACCCTGGTGTCCTGCTGGTCTGTCCTCCACACCCAGGCAGGCGGCACTACCTGGCTCTGAACATCCTCCTGCCCATGTCCCCCGCCCTGTCCTGGAGGTGCCACCCTCATCCCAGGGTAGCCTGACACAGGCATCCCATGATGGGAAGACAGGAATGTCCCCAAGGACATGAGGGATCCCCAGCCCAGCCGTCTGCTACATCCAAGCCTACCCACTGGACAGTCACCAGCGGCACTGCAACAAGGACAGTGACATCAGGCAGGTGTCAGCGGCTCTGGTGGATGGCTGGGTCAGGGGGCAGCCGCAGCGGCACGGTGCCCTCACCCGGATGACGTAGCGGGAAGTGTTCCTCTCGTCCAGGCTGACAGTGAGGGAGAAGAGCACGGCAGCGCTGTACACCCCCTGTGTCTTGTAGAGCAGCTCGTTGATGTCCCTGCGGTCTGGAGGGGCGTCCCAGCCACCGCACTGCCCGATGACCTCCAGCATGGGCCGGGGGCCGAGCCGATCAATCTCAGCTCGGTCCAGGCAGGAGCGAAAAAACTCCTTGACCTTCCTCTCTGCCGAGGCGCGGGCTCGGCGCCTCACGGGGCGGCTCAGCAGCGCCCGCAGCTTGGCCTCGTTCTGCTCGGCGATGGCCCCGATGGTGCCGTACACCAGCTTGTCCTCGGGAATGCCGTGCCGCCGGAGCCAGCCGCCACAGGCGAAGGAGTAGAAGTCCTGGCAAGGGTCGATGGTAGCATCCATGTTGGCGCTTAGGAAGCGGGATGCCCGCAGGAAGGCCTTCTTCTCCTGGCACCCCTCCAGGCAGTAGCTGTCCCCTTCGGCCGCCAGGTACTTGAGGACCAACATGCAAGTCAAGATGACGCAGAGCCCCGCAGCAAAGACCAGCCCTGAGAGCAGACAGACCTCCCGGCGGCTCCAGCGCGGCAGCCCCCCGCGGCGCTTCTTGGCCCCCGCGCCCAGCTGGAGGGCGAAGCCGTTGGGCAGGGTCCCGCTCTGGTACTTGCTCACGTACTTCACCTCCTGAAACTCATCATAGTGCGCTGTCAACGAGTAGGTCTTCTCCATGGCCGGGGATGGGGCTCCCCGCCGGCAGCACAGGCGCGGGGGGTTCAGGGCAGGTGGAGGGTAGGCTCAGGCATCCCACAGTTCATGCTGGAGCCGTGCCTGCCACGGGGTGGTGGTGGAGGATGTCCGGGCGAGTCAGGAAGCTCCTAGAAAAGGCAGAGGAGATGGATGGGGGGGGTTGGGAGGAGCAAGGGCGGGGGGGTTGCTTCTTGTCGTCATTGCTGCCTGTATATCCATCCCCATGTATGCCCCACTGCTGGCACTGGGACTGTCCAGAGTGCCAGGAGCTTGGTGGTACATCTACCCCATGGCTGTCCCTTCTGTCAGTTCCTTTGCTGCCAGGGCAGGGTCCTGCCTGCATGATGCCAGGCAGGTTTCAGCCCCTGGCACAGCTAATTTCACATCCCGCCCCCCAAACCCACACAGCACTCTAGCCAGAGCATCCACGCTGGGTGGACATCTGGGGTGGTCCAGTGAACCCATCCTCAGACAGCACCATGAGAACCATTCCCAGCCAGGGGGTGCACAGGGCTGCCAGTCCCTCTGGGTGGGGTACTGATGAGATGAGCAGCTTGGTGAAGAGAGACTTTGGGGAGATTTGTGAGGGGAGGTGTTGGGTTGGGGTGCTGTGGGCTGGGTCAGGTTGTGCGGCCCCACGTTGGGTTGTGTGGTGCTGCACCATGGTGGGTGGCGTTTCATTGTGCTGTGTGGGGTGGTGATGCGCCGTGTTGCATTGCGTTGTGTCAAATTGTGGCGCGGTGTGTGATGTGTGAGCAAAGTTAATTCCAGTCTGGGGGGAGCCCTGTGGACACCTCGCAGCATTTCCCCGCGATCACCACCACCATCTACCCAACCCATCTCCACTGGCTGGTGCCCGACGGGCAGGGGTGCCTGTCAGGGGTGACATGCTGGGGAGGACGGGGTCTGCCCATGGGGAAAGGAGGGTGGGGACATAGATGGGTTGGGCGGGGGGGCTTCAAAAGGAGACGCCGTGTCTTGCTTGGTGCAGAATGGTATCCGGATTTGCAGGTGGGGCAGGGCGGGCTGGGGACAAAGAGCTGCTCGGGAGCTGACCAGTATCCCCCCCAGCGGGCTCCTCCCCAACCCCGTTTCTTCCACAACTTGGGCAAAGTTGTACCCCGGCGCAGCAGCCCGGCAGTGCCCGTGCTAGGCAGCTGCTGCCGTCGGAAAGTTAGCGGGGACGGTAGCAGGCACGTCAGTGCGCGGGGGGGCCAGGGGGCTGCCCAGGAAGCTCGGGGGATGCTGCTCAGTACGCTGCCCAAGATGCTCAGGGGATGCTCAGGGGTGCCCGGGGGATGCTGCCCACGATTCACGGGGAATGCTGCCCGCGATGCTCGGAGGATGCTGTCCAGGATGTTCGGGAAGGTGCTTGCCGGGATGGTAGGGAAATGCTCGGGAGGTGCTAGGGAGACGCTCGCCTGGATGATGCCTGTGGTGCTCGGGGGCATGCTCGAGGGTTGCTCGAGGGATGCTCGGGAAGTGCTCCCCGGGATGATGCCCGGGATATTCGGGGGATGCTCGCGGAGTGCTCGCCGGCAGGCTCGGGGACTGCTCCCCGGGCTGCTCGCGGGGTGCTCACCGAGGTACTCGGGGAATGCTGAGGGGATGTTCTTCGTTCTGCTTCGGGAAGTCCGCGGGTGCTCGGTGGTCGCTCGTCGTTTGCTCACCGAGACACTTGCGGGATGCTCCCGGGATGCTGGAGGCACGCTGCCTGGGATGCTCGGGGGGCCCTGGGGGTGCTCACCGGCTCTCTTGAGGGGTGTAAGGAAGCTGCCGGGCGCTGGCCGGCCCCGCAGCGCCCGTCCGGCTGCGCTCTCCGCGCTCCGCTCCGCGCCCCGCGCCGCGGCTGGCGGAGCGGCGGGGCCGGAGGGAGGCGGCGGGGCGGGGAGGGGGTGGTGTCTCCAGCCCGGCTCTCCCGCAGGCCAGGCTCCATTAACGAGATTATTATGCAAATGGAGCAGCCCTGTGCCACCCGCCAGCCTTACCTCATCCCCGCCGGCGGGGAGGCAGGGCAGGGGGGTCCCTGGGCCAGTCCGCCGGGAGGGGCTGGCACAGGGCTGGCAGTGCCAGTTCGCCTGGCATTCCCCGTCCGGGGACCCTGCCGCCACGCCCCCGGCAGATGGACACCTAGGAGGGGCACGGGTGGGCACAGCCGACGGCCTGTGCCAGGAGCATCCTGGCGGCGCGGCACCCCCTCCCTGGCTGGGCACCCTGGGGGGCCCGTCCCGTCCCCGTCCCGTTCTACCAGGGTGGGTGCAAGGGGACAGGACTGTGCGTGGGCAGGTGACAGAGCCTGGAAGGCTCCGGGTGAGAGGGTGGGCACGGGGGTCGCACGGGGTGGCACGGGGAGGGGGCCGTGCACTCAAACTCACACACGAAGGTCCGGGAATATTAAACTGCATTGCAGATAAATCCCCAACATAAATATCGTGAGCTGCTCTGCCACGGGGGGGCCCAGCACGGAGATTTATAGCCCAGCAATTCCCACGGTGGCCCCCTGCAGTGGCTATGTACTCTCACCCCCCGTGGCCGTCCTACCTGTCATGCTCTGGGGTGCCCTGCTACCCTCGCCCCCCCCAGTGCCAGCACATCCCTGGGTGCTCAGAGGGGACTCTGGGTCTCCTGGGGAGGGACAGTGCATACTGGGTGCAATACCCGTGACAAGGGCCCCTGTTTGCCATGGCACGGGTGGGTCAGTGATGTGGGACATAGTGTCTTGTCCTGTGGGCACTGCAGGCTGGCCCCAGGCACAGCCCCACTGCCTGGGCCTGCTGAGGCTGTGCTCTCCTATGCTGGGGTGCTGGGCATGGCCTGGGCATGCTGTCTTTTGCAGCAGTGGAACACAGCATCACCCGCACAGCCAGTGACACGCCATGTACATCACATGTACACCGACATGCACCACTACAGACACACGTGCTGTGCTGCCACACATGTCCTCACACTCAAACATTCACTGCATCCGCATGTACCCTGGCACACTAAATGCAAGCTCAGGTGTTGCAGCACAGTCTTCATGGGGCACATGCCAAAGCTGAGGAAATCATGAAGCCCACCAGAGAGATGACCCAGGCTTGGGCATCCCGACCAGCCAGGCATCAGCAACCCCAGCGGGGTGGAAGGGCACCCAGTCAGGCTGTTTCACAGGTGGGCACAGGGAGTCCAACCCAGCTGCTCACAAGGGAGCTGGCTAGAGTATGGGGAGCACCAGCCTTCCCATGCCTGCACTTACCCAGCCCCGAGACACACTTGGCACCTTGGTTGGACATGATGGATGCACATGGGGGGCGGGGGAGGGCCTGGCGTTATTAACAGCCCTGGGTATTGCTCCAACAGGGCTGTAAAAATTAAAGGCGTGTGGATATAAAATAATGGATAAATCTGAGCTGGCCGCAGAGCGCTGCAGCGTCCCGCAGGTGTTGGCATCCCAAAAAGCCAGGGTACAGCAGGTGTGTGATGGGCACCTATGTGCAGATATGGGGCATCAGGCAGTGCCTGCACCCACTTCCAAGTGCTGACTTTCCCCCAGAAACTCCACTGAGTGTCCTGAGACAATGCACAGGCAGTGCCAACTTGTGGAGCCGGTACTGTGAGGAATGTAGCTGCTGGTGAAGCTGGGATGGCAGAGTTTATCCCTTTACACACTGGGCTGGGGGACAGGGCACCTGCTTCTGGATGCCCAAAAGCACTGCTCAACCCATGCACACACAACAGCAGGATCCGTGCCATGGGGCCAACACACCCAGAGATTACCAGGCGTGATCACATGGGGTGTGACCTCCCCGTGGCCCAGCGCTCTGATCCTGAGCAGGCCCCGGGCAGCACCCAGCTCACCAGCCGCACTCCGCCCTGCCCATCCCGTGGGCCACCCCGCCGGCATCCTCATTTTCCCCAAGATTAGCCGCAGCGCGGGAGCCTCCGCGCATCGCCAGCAGGTGACAAATAAGATTTTTCCACTCTCCCGAGCACCCGGCATGGGTCTGTCATTGAAAATGCAAAGCAGCGCGATGCCAACCTCCACCGCCCGCCCTCACCTCTGTCAGTCCCTCGGTGCTGAGCACCCAGCCAGATGCACCCCAGTCTACCCACTGCTCTCCCTCGGCAGTGCCGGGGTGCTGGGCATGGTGCCTTCACACCCAGCAGGGCAGGTTCCCAGGGGCTTCCTTAGAGGGGGGCTAGTTTGGGAGTGTCAGCCTGGGTGGGCAGCATGGCCTCACAGTGTCCTTTGGGTGCACCCACACGCCTGATGGAGGTTGGCACCAGCAAAGGGTTGTCTCTAATAAGAAGCACTTGACCCAAGACTTGCTTGTTTGGGGTGAACATCACCCCACAAGTCCCACCCCAAAGGAGCCCCATCCCCAGCACCCAAGGAGTAGTAGGAGAGTCATCCACCCCACAGCTGGGCACAGCCACCCATTACCCACAACCCTCACCCATGGACTCAACTCTCTCAAAACCCTCAGTCACCCCCAAAACCCCTCGGTTTTCCCCCAGTTCCAAGCCTGGCATTCCATTAACGCCATGCCCCCAGCCCAGAGTAAAGCACTCCCCCAGCAGCCCCCAGCCCCACTCCCCCCGCTGCCGCCGCGTCTCCCCTTCGCTGTTGTCAGAGGGTTGCCTCTGCCTCTGTCTGCGAAATTAATTCGGAGGTGGAGAGGGAGAATTATGTAAAGTGTGGTTATTCTGGAGCGGCGGGGGAAGCGCGGCTGATGGCAAAGTGCCTTTTTGTGTGTTTAATATGCATTTTTTTCCAGCGGTGCATTTTCAGGCGGGTAATTTGCTGTCTTTTCAGACCCCGATCAGTATCATTTCTCCGGCAATGACAGCTTTTATTTGCACTGAAATGAATGCTGCAAAATTTCCAAGAAATAGCCGAGGCCCTGTTGGCTGCCCACCCCCGCAGGGCCGGGGCATGGGCACCCACCCCCGCAGCCCCCTGCCCATGGTCCCGCTTGGCAGTGGTGCCCTGGGGTTCTGGGCAGATGAGTGTGCCAGTTTGCACACCCTGGCTCCCCCTTCCTAGACCCCTGTGTGCACACCAGCGAGTCACACCTGGGGGAGGTATATACATCCACACCAACATGTGTGCACATACAGACACCCTCTGTGCACTTGCACAGCTCCCAGCACAGCATCCCCCTCCCATGTGCACACGGACACACACTCCCTCCTAGTTTATGCATATCCCTGCTTGAACACGTGTACACACACACACACATACATGTCCCTCCTTGTGTGTTAGGGAGGCCCCCCCAACACTTTATATTTCCCCCAGACTGTGGCGTAGCACCTCTGACCTAGAGCACTCGGCTGGCAGGAGGGTTTGGGGGTCCCCAGTTCACCTCTCTGCCCCAGCACAGCCCAGCCCTCGGGGAAATCAAGGCACAGAGGGTGCAGGCACAGATGGGTGCTCTCCGCCCAGCCCATCCCCTCTGGGCACGGACAGCAATGGGTGGGAGTCTGGAGGAGATGCAGGGCTGTGAGTGTGTCTGTTTGTCTGCACCTCTGGATGTGGGAAAGAGGAAAAATGCTGTTTGTGTAGGTGTGTGCCGCGTGGGCGTTGCGTGCCAGCGCTGGTTTGCCGGAGCTGCGATGCTGCCTTTGCAGTGGCCGTGATGCTGCATGTACACACCTGGGGGGGTGTGTGCGTGCCCATGTGAGCCCCCTGCCCATGTGAGCCCCCTGCCCGTGCCATGGGGTGTGTGACAGTGTTTGCAGTGTGTTTGCCATGGGCACACATGTCCATGTCTGTGTGTGGGCATCTCTGACTGGGACAGCATTTCTCATGTGCCCAGGCAGATGTAGCCCGGGGTTGCACCCCCTACAATGCTGTGGGGGGCTGCACGCTCCCAAGCCTGGCATCCCATCCACCCCCAGCCTTGGGACCCCAGCTACAGAGGTGCTGGTGCCTGGCACGGCCAAGGTTAACTCTGCTGGAGCCCCTGGGCACAGTGAGGGGAAGCTTTAATTTAATGAAGTGTGAGGCTTTTTATGGGCTTTTAATTACGTGGTGATAATTAACATTATAGGCCTCCGGGTCCCGCTGGTGCCCGGCTGCCCTGCGCCAGCTTCCGACTGTTTGTAAATAAATCCCACAGGACATGCAGTGCCCACCCCAGGGCACCCAGCTCCTGCAGCAGGGAGCAAAGCCAGCCCCAGCCCCCTCCTCCCCTGCCAGGGCACAAGCCACTGCAAAATGTGGGTCTCCACCCTTTGTTCCCCCCAGCTGCACCCAACCACCTGGGTTTTTTAGCCCTCTGTCTGAACAGAGCTGGCAGCCAGTAGTGCCAAACTTGGTGAGAGCAGGCACAGGCAGCAGTGCCACACTTGTCACCCCCACTGGAGCCCAGCCTGGCCAGGAACAGCCCCCAGTGCCGGGGCTAATAGGAAGCAATCCATCAGGCAGCGCTGGGCACACTGCCCACCCGCCAGGCACCCGATGGATTTATCGTCCAGCACCCAGGCAATTTCCTGCCCTCCTCGAATCAATAAGGGAGGGCAGGGGGCAAGGCCAGCTTCCCCCTGCCGGTCATGATGGGTGTGGGGAAATAACAGTGCCCTAGGAAACAGGTCAAGAGACCCAGGTGTGTGGGTAAGGACCCCACCACAAATAATTTCCCCATTTCCTGCCAGAACCTGGGGATCAGCACCCATGGAGGTGGGGGAACTACAGATTAAAGCATCTGAGTGTCCCCCATCCAACAGCACTGCGGGGTGCTGAGCAAGATCCAGGTGCCAGACCCTGCAGCAATCAGGGCAAGCACCCAGCTGCTTCCCCCACCCACCCAACCTCACACAGGGAGCCCAGGCCTCCGGGCTCCCCTCCCCCACCCCTTCCCATTTAATTTTTCCTAATGAAAGGCAGGAGGATGGCGGGGAGCTGGGGCACCAAGGTCGAGGCTGCCTTTAATCAATCCCTGCTGCTGGCTGGGTGCCCGGAGGAGCTGGCGGAGGAGAGGATGGGGGCTGCGGCAGGGGAGGAAGTACAGAGGGCGTTGCAGGGTGCAACTAAGGGGCTCCCAGCAGACAACTGGGGCTCCCTGTGCTTGGTCCCCCTCAGGACCCTGCTATGCCCCACCCCAAAGAAAAGGCACTGTGAATGCACCGTGCTGCCCATCCGGCACCAGAGCTGTGCCCGGATCCCGCCAGGGCAGCTTTAATCCTCTGCAGGAGACATCCCCGAAAATCAAACCCCCTCCCTGCACCCACTTCCCACTGTGGGCTACCCTCTTTGCCCACCAGGGTGGGGACACCGGGGCCATCCTCAGGCTCAGGCTGCTAAAGGCACTGGGCAAAGGAGTGTACAGGGAGCCAGGGGGACCCGGGGGTGACCTAGAGCTGGGTGCTGGTGACGGCACTCACCCCGTGCACCAGCACGGTGGGGCCCAGCCCGCGGGTGAGCAGCTCCAGCTGGTGCAGGTAGAGCGGGTAGAGGCTGGTGTCGGCCGGCGGCCGCGGCAGGTACAGGAAGCGCACGGCCGGCGCGGGGCTCTGCTCCAGGACCAGTTTGTTGGCGGCACACACATACTCATCTGACACTTGGGTGGTGTTGCTTGGGAAGTTCACCACCCCTTCCTCCTCTTCCTCCTCCTCCGCTGGCCCTCCTGGTGGTCCCCGGCAGGTTTGCCAGTGCAGGCGGGTGATGGCGTCCCAGGGCACTAGCTGGATCTGGGCCTGGATGCGCAAGTCCTTGAGAAGCTGGCGCAGCTTCTCCTCCTGGGCATGGGGCATGGTGCCTGCCTCCACGCAGAGGAAGAGGCGCAGGCGGGCCCGGCGCCATGCCCGTGCCATGTTGAGGACACAGGCCATCTGCAGCAGGAACAGGCTGCAGGTGTCGGCGTAGCGGGCACTGTCGGGCCGCAGCAGGTTGACGGGCCAGACATGGATGGTGGGCGGGGGGCTGGCGGCCCACCGCAGCTCCCAGGCCTTGTCCAGGCTCTCCAGCTGCCGGGCCAGCAGGACGTTGCGAAGCATCTTCAGGGCGTCAGCCACAATGCCCACATACTCCCGGGCCGACAGCAGCTTGGGGCTGGTGGGTGCCCGGAGCGGGGGGAAACCCAGGGGGACCTCCTCGCGGGCGCTGGTGAAGGCAGGGTGCCGGGCTAGACTATCCTGTGGTGCCTCATCATCGTAGAAGCCCAGCACCAGGGTGTTGGGGCGCATCCCACCTGCCAGAGAGACCACGCCAGCCCAGCTGAGCAGAGGCAGAGAGCTCCACCAGCCCTCCTGGCACTGCAGGTGCCAACAAGGCACAGCTTGACCTTGGCATTGCTCACCCTGCTGATTCCAGACCCCTCAGGATCACACACCCAGATGTCTCCAAGACTGACTCAATTTTGGCATTGCCCACCCAATACTTGTCCAACTTGGCTTTGGGACTGCCCACACTGAGTGCTTCCAAACCCCTTGGCATCTCTCATCCAGGTGTCTTTGAGCCCCTCAATGCTGCCAACAGTGATGCCTCCAAACCTCAACTTGGCTACAGCACCGCTCACCCCAGATGCCTCCAAGAGCAAATTTGGCTCTGGCATCATCCACCAAATTCCTTGGCACTTCTCAGCCCACAGGGACAGCAGGATGGACCTTGACCCATGTCCAGGCCAGGAACCACTTACCAAGGCCAGAGGTGAAGAGGAGCTGCCGGACACCGTGCCGCACTGAGGGTGCAAGGGTGAGGCTGACGAAGGCCTTGACATTCAGTTTGTCCACCAAGCTCAGCCATGAGTCCTGCTGGGGCTGCAATGGGTCTGAGGGCAGCATGTCTGGGTAGGAGGCAAAACCAGCATCAGCGGGACAGATATCCGATACTGGGGCTAACCCTGGTGTCCAGCCCCACTACAAAACCAGTGCCAACCCCTGTGCCCACCCCAGCACCCATGAGATGGAGTGGGGGATGCAGGTGCTTACAGAGAGAAATATAAAATTATACCTAAATGTATAAAAATATATCCAGGCAGCCCCATCCCCACTCCCCAATTTCAGGCCATTAGTCACCACAGCAACAGCAGGGAAGGGGGGAGCAGAGCCTGTGCATCAGCCATGACGTGTGCCAGGGAGAGCACGCGTGTGCAAACCAACATACACCAGGGTGCAAACACACCTGAGGCACCTAGACACACAGCAGGAGGCATGAGGTGAGGATGCACACAGGCACACTTTTACACGTATGTGCACAAGTGTCCATCCCTACACATGCACATGGGGCTCCTGCACATGTAAGTGCTGGTGTGCACACATGGCATGTGCCAGACACAAGCC
The DNA here is from genome assembly GCA_024500445.1 of Entomyzon cyanotis. Classification (NCBI taxonomy): domain Eukaryota; kingdom Metazoa; phylum Chordata; class Aves; order Passeriformes; family Meliphagidae; genus Entomyzon; species Entomyzon cyanotis. Next base: position 15,761,944 of record JAKEPQ010000780.1, read on the forward strand.
ACTGATATCCCCCATACCAGCCAAGCCCAAGCTCCTGCACATGCACACAAAATGCTGACATTCCCCAACCAGCAGCTGGGCAGCAGTGTCAACCCAAGAATTTTGGGAGCCCCTTGGCACCACAGCAAGGTATAGAAGCCATGAGCACAGGAGGCAGTGCAGATCCTCACCCAAGTCCTGCAGCTCAACATGGCCCAGGACATAGAGGCCGCTCTTCTTGAGGTCATTGACAAAGTCAATGAGGCGGGAGCTGCCTCGTGGGTTCTGCACCATCAGCAGCACCTGTGGGCGCCAGAACTTGACATGGTCCTTCCGCACATCCAGCATCAGCAAGTACTTCCGCACCTGGAGGAGGGAGGGAGGGAGGAAAACAGGTGAGGAACCCTTCTTGTTTCAACAAACCATCCCCTGGGGATGCCAGTCCTAAGGACATGCTGCCCAGGACAGAGCTGAGCTGCCACAGGGACACCAGCTTTCCACTCCATGAGGGGACAGCAGGAGGACAGGGCTCACCTGATGAAAGATGAGGGCCTGGCTGATGTAGCCCCAGGTGCTGCTGGGTGAGAGGTAGTGGAGGGCAAGGAGGAGGATGAGGAGGAAGCCCAGGCTTGCCGAGGCCGACACTGGGCTGATGAGGAACATCATGACGCAGCAGCCTGCGATGCCCAGCAGGCACGTGTGCCAGGTGAAATACCGGAAAGTGGGCCTGGAGAAGTGAGGAGGGGACACTGCTCTTGTGTGATGCCCATGCTGGCTGCAGGGAGGGCACAGCAAGGGGAGCTGTGCCAAGGGGCCACACCAGCCACTCCCAGTGATTCCTCTGGGCCAGCCCAGAGTATGTAGGACCCCCCCACCTGCCTGAAGGAGAAGTCATGGAGGGAAGATGGTACCTCCCAGGGTACTGGGCAGCCTGTTGCTGCCAGCCCCGGGCACACAGGGCAATGATGGCAATGGGGCTGGCACTGTCCTGGCACACCCAGATAGTGTTGGGCAGCGTGTGGCAGCACTAGCAGCCATGGTGCCTGCTCAGTCTAGCGCAGGGAGGCGGAGGCGGGGAGGCGAGAAGCTGTTATTTTCTCTAATTGCTGTTTTTCCTGAAAGGTAATTAAAATCCTTTTCCGCTGCGCTTGATGGAGACCTCAGTGAGGGGGGGGCACCAGATGTGGGGTGGGCAAGGGGCCTGTTGCTAACCACCCCTGCAGGCTACCCTCAGGCACTGATCCTGCCCCATCTGTGCCCAGTCAAGGGAGCAGCTGGGCAGGGTGGATGGGGGCCAAGTCCCAGCCTGGCACAGACACCACCTCTCCCTTGGGAATGGGGCTTTTGGGGGACTCCTGGGCAGTGCCACCCAGGCCTACTTGGGCAACACCTCTGCCCACCTGGCAGACTCTCCCTGCTGTGGAGTCACAGCATCCTGCACAAGGGCAGTGAGCATCAACCAGGAGGGAGACCAGGCTCCCCCTGGCCACCCTGCCATGCCCCTCACACCCCAGATTTGGGCAGCCCTATCAGCCCAGCGTCACACTAGAGTACCCACACCCTGCGCCCCAGGCTGGGGCTGCCTGCCATACATACTCCTTCTTCCTGGAAGATCTTTTTCTCCTCTTCCCACCCAGGGTCCCCCTTCCTCCCTCCCCCTATTCCGTTAGTTTAATTAGCGCTAATGGAAAGTGGGCTCCATCACTGCTTGGCAAACTGCCCGGGGGATGCCGGTTGGGCACAGGCTATAAATTACCTCTGGAAAGCCTAAGGGGAGGGGGTGGGTGGTACCCAGTGGTGCTGGATTTATCTGCACTCACTCAGCAAAGTGGTGCCAGCACACAAGAACCATGCCAAGCCAGTGCCATTCTAGGACCTGTCCATTTCTCCCTCCCCAAGGATGGGGGTGTCTCTGCCCCACTAATGCCCAGGAGAGGGATGTTCCACATCTCTGCCCACCATCTCATCATTAATCTCAGGCATAGGGATGACAGGGGAATCACAGATAGAAGAATGGAGGGATGGGTGCCTGCCAAGCATCTCAGCTCAACCTCTCTCCCCTGTGCCAGTGGGTACCTGAAGTTGGGGGCTGAGGCCCATTCCAGTGCCAGGCAGGCCAGGTTGACAGTGGCATAAACCAGGAGGAAGAAGGTGGTCACGACACCTGCGATGGTGTTGAGCTTCCCAGAAAAGAGCACAACCTGCAGAGAGCACAGGGTGAATGCATACCCTGGGGGTGGCACCTCTGGCATGTGCTCAAGCCATCCCTGTCCACTTGGGGTGTATCCCAAGGGTATGACGGGTAAGGGTACAGACAGGAATACCTGTCCCTTTTCATGATTTATCCTTAATTTATGGGATACCTCTCATCTCAGGGAGGGAAGGGCACAACTGCAACAGGACACCCAGTGCAGGGGGCCTGAGGGAGGAATCCCCAGGGACAGCAGGACATGCCAGGCTCTACAACACCCAGCTCAGGTGCCAACCCCACTTCGCCTAGCAAGGCCAGGAAAGGAGCATTGCTTACAAACTCACCTGCACCACCAGCCAGGACAGGATCACCGCCATCACTGGGTTCCCACTGGCAGATGTCTTCTTGGCCAGCGCCAGTGCCCGGCCTGCAAGGCAGAGTGGGGAGGTTGGGCCGGGACACCCCAGCAGACACCCACAGGCTCGGCCACCAGCCAGGAGTCCTGTCCTCACCCTGGGTGCTGGGGCGGGGGAAATTCCAGGGCATGCAGGTGACCCAGATGGGCACATACCAACCCACAAACCATCACCCTCTCACCAAGAAGGGAGTTCCTTGGCACCAGGGCTGGTCCCCAGCAGGGACAACCTGCTGAGTGGGCTCCAATGAGTGCCAGTGCACTCTGGGCACTTACCAAAGAGATCATCCCGGGCCAGGGCATACAGAATGCGGGATGCCCCAATGAGGTTGCTCATGGCTGCAGAAAGGGTGGCAGCATAGATGCCTACAGTGACCAGTGGCGGGAAAATACTGATGTCACGCAAGAAGCCATAGTCTTTCTGCAGGAGGATCCTGAAGAGTGACACAGACACACTGGCATCTGTCTCAGCCCAGACCAGCATGCCCTGGCACCAGGCACACCCTGGCATGTGGCTAGCACAGGTTCTTCTCGTGGGAACATTTTGCTATATTTCATAAACAAGATAAAGTTTGGATGTTTTGCAAACAGTTTCTCCGGATTGAGTCAGTTCGTGCTCGGCCAATTGGGCCTAGGGGGAGGTCTCGGGCTGACCAATCTGGGGCACTTCTGTAGACTCTATATATATGGAATTCAAAACAATAAAGTTCCTTTTCTCCTCTCTTTCCTTGTCTGAGAACTTGGGTCAGTCCTCAGCTAACCGCTCAACAGCGACACTGGCATGGGGACAGGTGGCTGTACCTGTTGCAGGTGGCACACATGAGGAAAGCAAGCAGGTTGTAGACGAGGTAGGTGAAAAGCACAGCAGAGATGGTGCCCCGTGGGATGGAGTAGCTCGGGCGCTTCAGGTCCCCTGTGGGCAGGAGCAGGCAGCATTAGTGTCTACAGGCACAGGACATCCCTGATATCCCCCAGCCTCAGCTCCTGTTCCCAGTGTCACCTTGCCAGGCACCTCCTATCCATACCTGACATGTTGGAGCCTGCCATAATGCCAGTGCAACCATTGAACATCACTGCAAAGACAGAGCTGAAGCTCATCATCTGCCCGGTGGTGTAGTCCACATCATAGCCACCTGCAGGACACATGGGCAGAGGCTGTGACAGGTTGTCCAGGGCAGCAAAGGCCCTCTCCTCGATGTCCCCACACATGAACCACAGCAGAAACCACCCCACAGCGCCTGCTTTGTTCCCACAAGCTGCCCCCATCCTCCAGCAAGCCCCATCTGATGTGGCACAGCAGGCAGGGGGAAGCCTCTCCTCACCGCCCAGGTTGTCTCGCAGGGTGTTGAGGGAGAAGCCGGTGAAGGAGCCATTATCAGTCTCAGAGCCATTTAAGTGGGGCAGGCGGATGGGCACCCTCAGGGGCCGTGTGGCGAAGAAGCTGACGAGGATGGTGCCCAGGACAGCCGCGACGATGAGGAAGATGAGGAAGGTGGCCTTGGCATAGATGGAGGCACCCACGAGGCACACGAGGAGGCAGAGCGCCAGCAGCACAGTGCCATAGAGCAGCTCATACCAGTAGCTCTGGGGCAGGACGTGGACACCTGAGCCCGCTTTTTGCCCTGGGCAGAGACAAGTCAGGATCAGCAGGGCTCAGAGGAGGCATCACTGGGAGCTGAGAACTACCAGCATTGTGTCAGACATGATGGGCACCAACTCACTGGCCAGAGGGCTGGGTGAGCCATGCTGGCTATGCCGGGAATGGTGCTTGGTGTGCCTAAGGCTAGGCACACCTAGCCCAAGGTGTGACTAGGGCTGCTTGGGTAGAGGACACCTGCTGTCCCCTGCCTCCACACAGAGGGGTACTCACCAGGTGGGATCCCAAAGCTGTCCACCACTGCCTCCACCAGCCCCAGAACGTAGAGGGCACTGCCACACACATTGGCCAGGAAAAACATGATCCCGATGCTGCCCCCGAACTCTGGGCCCAGGGCACGGCTGATCATATCTTGCTCAAGTCAAGGGAAGATGTCAGCAGCCCAAAACACCATCAGATGTCCCCACCCCCTCTCTCCCAGACCAAGGGGTCTCAGCCTTAGCACGGCACTTCAAGACCACTGGGTAGTCACCCAACTTTGTCCCACATGTCGTGCCCCAGCAGTACCTAGAGCAAAGGATACAGTAGGCTCCTCCGGCATCCAGTGCCCCGTTGGTGGCAATGGCACACACAGACAGCACCGTCATACCAATGATGAAATATGCCACTGCAAACATGGCCAGGGCCTGGTACAACCCAGCGTGACCCACCACGAACCCTGCCGAGGATGGGAGAGGCCAGTATGCCCATTAGCTGGACATGGACCACCCAGGACAAAGTCCCTGGGCATTGCCACCACACAGACCTCACCCCACTGAGGCACGTGGCCACAGCTCCCCCCAGGGCCTGCCAGCACCTTCCCTTCCAGAGTGGGGATGTTCCCACCTGCCATTCACAGCAACACCCACCAGCGTCCCCCACCTCAGGGTATCTCCATCCTCCTCCCGTGCCTGGCCCAGGTGTGCCCAAAACACAAACAAACAGGGAAGGGGCTCTGCTGCTGGGACTCCCATGCCCTGCTGCCATCCTTGTTAGTCAGTGCGGGGAGTCAGGAGCTCCCCGCAGGGATGCCGTTGCTGCCCTGCTTGCCTACAACACAACAGGAAGCAGAAGCAATCCGGGTGTCCCTGCTAGACAGGGCACCACTCCCCAGTGGGTGTTTCCGGAGAGAGGGGGCCCAGAGCCCCCCTGGCCCTGCCAGGGGTGACGGAAGCAATCCCGGCTGGCAACACTGCGGGCAGGAAGGGGATGCCCGAGGCTGTCTGTGGGCGATGCCCTATCTCAGCCACAAGCCAGGCCGCGGATGTGCCCGCGGGGGAGGCAAGGGGGGTGACCGGGGCACCGGCACCGCAAGGAGCCCTTGGGGCGCCAGCCTGGGTTTGGGGGCACCCGCTGTGGTCCCCAGAGAGCCGGAGGGTGCCCGAGTGCCAAACCCAAGTGTGAAGGCGGGTGTTGGTGGAAATAATGGGGTGCCTCAAAAACACTGTGGGCATAAGTAGGAGGGACTGCTCACCCTGGAGATCTGGGGAGTGTGTGAGGTGTGGGGGAAGCAGGGAGCTGACGGGGAGAGCCTTGGCCCCCCACAGTGGGAAAGTTCCTCTTCCTGGTAGCTTTCCTTCCCCTCCACCCCACACTTCCCCTACAACCCCGCGGCCCCCGGGGTAACACAGCCCCGGGCAGGGTGGGCCAGGTCAGGCAGGGGGACCCCAGTGACCGCTGTGGGGTTGAGGGGGTCAGAGTCTGTATGAGGACCCCAAGCAGAGGAGTGGGAAGGGGGTGAGTGATGGCGGGGAGCTCCGTGTCCGCAGCTGGGGGGTCCTCCAGGCAGGGGAAGGGTCTCAAGGCCCCTCCCATGGCCCAGCGGGGCCTCCCGGGCACGCAGCCAACACTCGCCCTGGGCTGTCCGTGGGCGGAAAGTGAAAGAGGAAAAGCTTTTCCCGTCCCCGGACCAGGGCAAACATTGCCCGCCCCTGCCTGCCCCGGGCCATGCTGGGGCATCTACCCCCTTCAGGGCCCCCAAAAGGCTGCCAGCTGCTCCAGTCCATGCCCATCCTGTCCCCCTACTTCTCCCAGGGGTCACAGGAACAGACTCATAACCCAAACTGGGGGCAGACTGGGAAACAATGTGTGCCCTTTGCACACACAGAGGGGCAGCTGAGTGTCTGCTGGGGGACACCAGGGTTCTGTCCCAGGGTTCTGCCCTTGGGACACTGGGTAGGATGTGGAAGAGAACTGGGGTGGTAGAGCCTGGCACTGGAGGATGCCTGGGAAGCAATGGAGTCCCAGCACTGGGGGACAGGTGGACATAAGGGCACTGGAATCCTGTTTAGGGAAGGCAGTGGGAAGACACAGGAGTCCTACCCAAAGGATACCAGGGTTTTAAACAAGGGTCCCTTACGGGGGTCCCTAAGGTCCTAACTGGGTTCCTGTCCTGCCGGTTCCTCTCCTTGGGTCCCGAGGCCCGAACCCCCAGCCCAGTGGGGTCAGGTGGGGACACACGGCACTGGGACCCCAGCCCGGGGGGTAACTGGGCAGGCAGGGGGAGGGCACGGGCACCCCAGACTGTGGGCACTGGGTAAGCACTGGAGGGGAGCCCTGGGACTGCAGCAGAGAGGGAGGCTCAGGAGAGGGCACCGGGAGGGCACTGGCGATCCAGACTGGGGATCTCGGCGCTCCAGAGGCAGGGGCTCCCGGATTAGACGGGGGCCGGGCTGGGGGTACCAGGAGGGCTGGTGACTCTCGGGGGGCCCCGGGCCGCGGTCGGGAGCGGGGGGCGCACCGGGGGCGGCGGCACTCACCGAGGCGGAGGAAGAGGACGACGCTGAACATGGAGAGCAGCGTGGGCACCACAACGCCCAGGAATGTGGGCAGCTTGCGGGGGGCGGCGGCGGCCCGGCCGCGCTCCCGGCCCCGCTCCTCCTCGGCCGAGCCGGCGCACAGGCGGTACGTGAGCAGCGCGCTCCGCTCCGAGCTCGCCATGGCCCGGCCCGGCTCGGGCCCCGCCGGCCCCGAAAAGCGCCCGATCCCGGCCCCGGTCCCGGCCCCGCCCGCCGACCCGGTCCCGACCCGCCAGGCCCCGCCCCACACATGGCCCCGCCCCCACACCCAGTCCCGCCCACGGCCCTCCGGGAAGGCCACGCCTCCTGACCGCGCCCCTGATAGGCCCCGCCCCGATTGAGCCCACCCTCGAGGCCCCGCCCCACGGCCCCCTGGCCCCGCCCCTATATTGGCCCCGCCCATGCCCCCCCGCTCTTGTCATGGCCCCTGTCCCAAAATGCTCCCCCATAGCGATCACCTCCGCCGCCCCCCCAAGCCCCACCCCGACACCCCCACAGTGACTCCACCCCAGCCCGGGTCACCCCACACCCCCAACCCTCGGTCCTTCCGGGGTCCCCCCACTCGCGTCCTCCGAACTCGCCCCACTGCACCCCGCACCTCAAAACTCGCCCCGGCATCGCCACACGCCCCCCGTCCCCGACCCCCCCCAGAGCCGCCAACACCCTGATGCCTACCCTGGCAGCCCCGCACCCCGGGCACCCCCGGGAACCCCGGTGCAGCCCCCCGCCGGTGCCCGCTCCCCCGCCCCGCGGCGCTGCCGGCCGGGCTCGGCTGCCCGCGCCAATTACCGGACAATCGGGGCCCCGGGGGCACCGTGCCCCCTGCCCGCCGGCGGGGCTGGGATCTGCCCGAGCCCCGGGGTCCCACTGCCGCCGCCGCCCGGGGCGGCCGAGCGCCTCGCCAATTAGGTTAATGGGGTTGGCACCGGCACCGGGGCCGGAGCGGGGGGCACGGTGCGGCCGGGGGCGAACACTACTCCGGCCTCAAGTACCCGCGTGGGCGCTGGTTGCGGTCAGCAGAGCGGCTGGACCCCCACGTGTCACGGGTGGGGGGATCCGTGTGGGGACACCAGGACGGGGCGCGGGACCGCTACGGTGTGCCGTGGTGCTGTGTCCCCCCACTCATCCCCACCGTCCCCCGTGGGGCGGAGGCACAGCGTGCCCCCGCGACCGAGGTGGGAGCCCGCGGGGCCGGGGCTTTCATCTGCGGCGGGCCTGTCGCCGTGCCAGCCGCGGGCAGGCCGCGCCTTTGATGTGCCACTGAAGCGGCATTGTCCGCGCCCCGCTGGCACCATCGCGGCCGGGAGGACCGGGGGGGAGCGCAGGCACGGAGCCGCTCCCGCCCATAATGGGGACGAGTACCCCCGGGATTCGAAACGGGGCTGGGGACACGGGTACCTCCTGCAGTTAATGGGGACAGAGAGCGAGGCGTGGGTACCCCCTAAGGAGTACAAAGACTTGAGCATGGGCACCCCTGGTTCCCCGGTGGACATGGGGACACGGGCACCCCTGCCCCTAGCAAGGACAGAGGTCTGGACATGGGCACCCATCTCTTCCCCCTAACAACGATGGGCACCCCACAAATGGGCATGGGACCCAGGAATCCCAGTCCCTTTTACAGGGACAGAAGTGGGGACACGGGCATCTCGTGCACCTCGAAGAGGTGATAGAGATGCAGCTGCACTCTATTTCATCCAAAGGAGCTGAGGCTGGCTGAGCTTTGCCACAGGAGGGTGGCAAAGGAGGCAAGACGGTGGCATCCCAAAATGTGGTGCCAATGACCAGCCGAGCGGCAGGCACGGAGCAGACTGTCCAGCTGGACTGGTGAGTGTAGCCAGCCCCCCCCTCCTCCCCCCACCCATCCCTGGGGACAGAGCTGCCCCCAACCCAGGCCCGCTGCTGAAGAAGACAAGAACATGCAAGGACAGCCGGCCAACCGCTCCCACCTGCCCCTCGCCGGGGCACGTCCACCCTCCTGCCCCCCAGGCAGTACACGGGGTCCTGGGGCGGGAGGTACCGGAGGGGGATCTCCGGGAGCAGCCGGTGCTCATCACAGGGGTGCAGTGCCCTTGCAGTTGCGATGGCACAGAGAGCGGGGACCCCCCGCCCCGGACACCCTCCCCTTCCCCCCTCGTCCGCCCGGCCGCTCCCGGCCCGCTGCCCGCCTTTGAAACCGCCGGCGGGGCTCCCACGCCCAGCCCGGGCCCCCCGCGCCCGCAGCCGCCGGTGCATTCCCACCCGCCCGGGGCCCGCAGGAGGGAGGGTGGCGCGGCCGAGGCTTGGCGTGAAAATGATCAAGGGCCGCGGGCAGCGCCGGAGCGCAGCGCCCGTCTGATGCTGCCCGCCCGGAGGCCCCGTCGAACAAAGGCGGCATTGAGGCCCCGGCTGCGCCCCCCCGCGCCCCCCGCCCCGAGCTGGCATCTTGGCGCGACATTAATGAACTCGCCTGTTTGTGCTCCCCCGGCCCCTCTCTCCTCCCACCGCCCGGGGGGCACCGTATATATCCACCCCCTCCTTGCCTGCCGCGGGCATTTCGGGGGCTCCCCCCACCTGCCCCCCTTTGCCCGCCCGGGGATGGAGCGAGGAGGGAAGAGGACACAGGGCGCTCTTCTCGGGGTCTGCCTGGTCCCCCCTGTGCTTTTGCTGCCGCTGCTGCAGCTGGTAGGGGGGGCCCCCTGGGCCAGGGGCTGTACCCCATGCCGGCCAGCATCCTGCAAGGTCAGTGGGGCACAGGGATGGGGGCATCTTTGTGGGAGAGTTTAGCTGCAGATGGGGTGGCTGTAGGAGACGGGACCCTGGATTCACTCTCAGGTAGGGAGGCAGCACAAGCAGCATGGCCAGGTCCCTGGCAAAGCCCACTAGAACCCGGGGCATGCCTGTGCTGCCTGGGCTGGGTGTCAATTGCTGCCAGTGGCACTAGAGGACACAGGGGATGCAGGGAGTGCTGTGGTTCATGACCTGAGGCCACCAGCACTCCCTCTTGCCCTAGTACCTGTGCCAGTCCCAGGGGACACTCTGCCAGGACAGGGCCAGCATAAGGTGGCTGCGCTTGGGTACAGGTGGTCACAGGTAGGGGCACACAGGGGGCCATACACATAGGGCAGGCACAGGACTGCACACACGTGGGCACATGCAGGGACATGCAGACACGGGCACGTGGACCCTGGGGCACACAAGTGTGCACTCACAGGTGCGCACAGAGGTCCACAAGTGGGCACACCTGCCCAGGGTCATATCCTGTCTCCATGTACAATGGGCACAGAGAAACCTGGGCAAACACCCAGGTGCCCATGTGCCAGCCCCAGCAGGGAGGTGACACTTGTGGCTGTCACTCTAGGCAATGCCAGTGGGTGACAGGCCATGTCCAGCCTGACACCCACCATGGAGATATCAGGGCAGAGGCAGCAGGCGGGCTGGGGGCAGCCCATGGCTGTGGTGGGAGGCAGTGGTGGGGTCTCTGGGGGTCTGAGCACCCTCCATGTATCCATCAGCACTGTCAAGCCGGGGGACCCTGGTGCTGGAGGCGGCACTGAGGAGCGCGTTGCTGGCACTGGAGCGGGCGCTGTCCGAGCAGCAGCGGCAGCGGCGGGCCTGCGGGCTCTGTGCCCCCTGCCTCTTCTCACCCTGCACCAACATCACCAGCCGCTGCCCACGTGAGTCATGACCCCGTTACCCCCACTGCCCTGTCCCCAGGAGACCCTACCCAAACAGAGCCCAGGATCCCCAGCCAAACATGGCTCAGGGGTCCTATCCAAACACCATCCCATTCCCAGAAGACCGTACCAAAACCTCCATGCCTGGAGACTGACCCAAATATTTATTTGGATGCCTACAAAAGCATCACCTCATCCCCTAGAAATCCTATCAAAATGACACCTCAAGATCCTACCCAAACCATACTCTTCCCCTACAGGCTTAACCTATAGGCTTTTATCAAAGCAGTGCCCAGACTCCTGAAACATATCCCTAACTGGTAGAGACCCAGCCCAATCAGTTCCTATCTTATCTAGATTTTACCCGATCACTTGGAGCCCTATTCAAATGACCACCTGATCCCATATGAACTTTTTGATATTCACCCTAAAAACATGCCCCAGTACCCAGAAGACCCTACCAATCCATGCTGACTCCACAGCCTATCATGCCCCCTTCCCAGCCACCCCAAAGAAGAGTCTGGGGTGGCCTGGGCAGAGGAGCACAGGGAGAACAGTATGATGCCCACAGCCCTGCTGTCTTTGCAGTGCCAGCCATGCCCCCCACCATGCCCCCCAGCTGCCAGGCCCTGCTGGATGCCCAGGCACTGCCCGAACTGCCCCAGCGCAACTGGGCACTGAGCCAGGCCTGTGCCCCCTACCAGCGTCTGTGCCCACCTGAGGGGGCCCTGCACACCTGCACCCCACTGAGCGCCCAGCTCTGCCGCCACCGCCTCCAGGAGTGCCGTGAGTGGGCACCCGCACCCCCCCGGCTCCTCCCAGAGATGGGAGACCCTACAATAACAAATGGGGTACCCTTGGGGACGCTTGCAAGGGATATGGGGTGTTGGGGTGACAGAGGGCGATGTGATGGAGTGGGGAGATGATGGAAGTGGGGGTATTGATAGTGTGATGGGGATCTCTGGTGGGATGGAAGGTTGGGAGAGACAGAGGGATCTGGGAAGAGAATTGTAGATTTGGGGGATGGAGGCATTTGGAGCGATGAGCAATTTGTGCTGGGATGGGACCTTGAGGGTCGATGGACAGTCTGGGGTGTGAGAAGTGGGTGAGGGGAGATTGGGGACACTGAGTCCCTAGGGGGGACGAGCACTCCCTGGGGTGGTGTTTGTTCTGGATGATGGGGCTGGGGGGGGGGGCACCTGAAAGGAATTGGGGGGAATTGAGGACAGCAGGGCTGTGGTGGTGACATCGGGGGGAAGTGTCCCCACATGTCATGACAGCCTGTCCCTGCAGAGACGGTGGCCGCAGCCCCGGTGGCCGCAGCCCCGGGTCCTGACGCAGCAGCGGAGGCGGCAATGCCAGGTGAGCCGGGGCGGCCCCGCCGTGCCCACGCCACCCCCCCACCACGCCGGCGGGAGCCCCCGGCTGCCTGCTGGGCCGGGGGGCAGAGGTTAGCGTCGGCAGCTGCCGGGCTGCGGGGTGCCCCCGGCCCTCCGCCCGCTCGCCTCCGTGAGCACGATGAGGCTTGACAGCGCGCCCGACGCGCCTCATCTCCCGCCAGCCCCTCCACCTGCCACGGCCATCCCCGGCCACCCGTGCCCACCTGGGAGAGGAGGTGTCCCAGCAGCAGGCCTGCAGGACGTCCCGCTCACCCCGACTTTGTCCTCCAGGGAGCTGTGGGCGCCGCGGGGGCCCAGAAACCAACGCCACGGCCCCCCGAGGACGGATCATGGGCGGCAGCGTAGCCCCGCGGGGCGCCTGGCCCTGGCTGGTGTCGGTGCGGCTGCACGGGGAGCTGATGTGCGGAGGGGTGCTGGTGGGGCGCTCCTGGGTGCTCACCGCGGCACACTGCTTTGGCGGGTACGGTGCGGGCACGGCCGTGCGGGGATGATGTCCCTGCAGAGGGGCGCACGGCGTGGCACCCTATCACCCCTGTAACTGGCTGCCCCCACCCCGCCAGGAACCGGAACGAGCTGGCGTGGACAGTGGTGGTGGGCGACCACGAGCTGGACAAGCCGGGCGCGGGCAAGCGGGCAGTGCCCGTCCGGCGCATCCTGCCTCACCCTAAGGTCGGTGGAGGTGGGCACCACCCTCACCTCCCTGCGCATGCCCCAGGGCTCCCCACTGACACCCCCACATCTCCTTCCAGTTTAACCCCAAGACCTTCCACGGGGACCTGGCGCTTCTGGAGCTGGCGATGCCGCTGGCACCGTCTCCCACCGTCAGCCCCGTGTGCCTTCCCAGCGGCCCCGCGGAGCCCAGCCCCGGCACCCCCTGCTACATCGCGGGCTGGGGCTCTCTCTACGAAGGTAAGAGACACCGTGGGGTGTTCCCCTCTGTGCCCTCTCTGGTGCCCAGTCCCAGCGCTCCGAGGCAGGGCAGGAGGGGTGCAAAAGAGAAGGAGATGTCCGGGCACAAGGGACCCTGTAACGAGTGCCTTGCCTGGCAGAGGGACCGGCAGCCGACGTGGTGATGGAGGCGCAGGTGCCCCTGCTCAGCCAGGAGACGTGCCGGGGTGCCCTGGGCAAGGATCTGCTCACCAGTGCCATGTTCTGTGCTGGGTATTTGTCTGGAGGCATTGACTCCTGCCAGGTAACACCAAGCCTGAGGGACTGTCAGCACTCTACTTCAAAAATCCCCCGTGGCACTCAGTACTGGGCACGTACCCCAGCCCATCAGCGTGGTTGGGCTCCCAGCCCAGCCCAAATGAACAGGCATTTCCCCTGCAGGGCGACTCAGGGGGCCCGCTGGCGTGCCAGGACCCTACTTCGCACCACTTTGTCCTCTACGGTATCACCTCGTGGGGTGATGGCTGTGGTGAGCGGGGCAAACCAGGAGTCTACACCCGTGTCACTGCCTTCACGGACTGGCTGAGTGTCCAGATGGACCGTGAGTGCCCCTGGCTGCACCGCGGGGGGACGGAGATGCCCCAGGGGGTTTTCAGCACTCATGGCAGCGCCGGTTCCCTCACAGCTGCCCCTGGCAGGCGAGAACCAAGCTGCTTCGACCTGCTGGCCCTGGCGCAGCTGCCCCCGGAGCAGCAATCCTCAGAGCGTGCCCGTCTCTGTGCCTTCTACACCGGGTCCTGCCGGGCACCCCAGGGCCGTGCCACCTGTGCCCGCCTGGCCGAGGAGACCTGCCACGCCAGGACGAGACAGTGTGGTGAGCTGGGGGTCATGGCAGGGCTGGGGTGTGAGGAGGGAGACACAGACCTCCAAGACTCTGGCTTGGGGTCAGGGCCACATCTCTCCCTCTATGCCCACAGAGCTGCACTCCTATGCCCAGACCTTGGTGGATCTCCTGCGCCGGGCTGGGGACTTCATCCAAAATCAGTTTGATTTCTCCTTCCTCACCCGCACTCTGCCCCAGCTCCTGGGCAAGATCTACGGGCACTTCTTCCCTCCCCGTGTCCGCAGGGATGCCCCAGGTACTCTCCCAAGCTAGACCACCCCATGCCCCCTTGGGGTAGTCCAGCCCATCAGCCCATCACCCCATCGGCCTCCCCTGTGCTGGTGGTTGGAGCATCAGCAGTCTACCCTGGCACCCCAATGGGGCTCCTCTAACCCTGTCTCTCCTGTCCTTTTCTTGTCCCCACAGACCTGGCTGTGGCAGGGAGCTACTCCAGCCCCACAGCAGAGGAACCCCAGAGACCCCCCAGCAGGTGAGGCGTGGTGGGCTGTGGGGACGAGGAGCTAAAGGGGCTGGGGAGGTGGTCAAGATGCTGGTGGGCACTGACATGCCTTTTTGGGGACAGCCTGAAGCATGGGGGTCCTGTTCCTGCTGCAACCAAGGCACCCCCTCAAGCATGCCCAAGTGGGGTACAAAGGGTGGCACTGCCCACCCAGTCTGAGCTCACTCATTGTGCTTCCAGGTGGGGCGACAGGCAGCTGCCCCCCTTTGCACAGCTGTTTGGGGCAGTGGGACCCCAGTTGCAGGACTGGGTGGAGGCCTTGAAGAGCATGGCAGGGGGCAGCCACCTGGTGCCATCACCAGACAGGGAGCAGCTCCCTGGGGAGACACAGCTCTTCCTGCAGGTATGTGGGGAGGGGCAGGCTGGGGGACCCCCTGTCCTCTTGCGACTATGCCACCAGGGACCAAACCCCTTCAGTTCCCCTGTGTCCCTTCCTGACATCCCTTGGGTCCATTGTCCTCTGTGCAGCCACAGAAGTGGCATCTCTCACTTTGCCACCACCGAGGGGGGCATCTCACCCTCCCCAGCTGAAACCAGTGCTCTCAGTCCAGCCAGTGCAGAGTCAGCCATGGGTCTGACCCCACACATCCACAAAGTAGTTGCATGTCACCAATGCCCTGTCTGACACCAACCCATCCATGCCCTGCACTCTGCCACCATGCACCTGGCTGTGCCCATGGGTGTCCTGTGGGTACCCTATCACTCATCCTGTCCCCTTCTTCCCTTCATCAGGGTGAGGATGTGGTGGAGGAGATGGTGGGACAAGGACGAGCCTTTCTCACCCAGCTGCGGGCAGAGTTGGACCTCGGCACCACTCTGGAAGCCATGGAGCCACGATGGGCATCTGGAGAACTGGCAGTGACCCCCGCACCAAGCCGTAAGCCCAATGAGCCTGGAGGAGCTGGGGGCAGTGGGGCAGTGGGGTGTCCATCTGCCAGACTCCTCTGTGCCTGGGCAGTGTCCCCCAGCCACATCCCTGCCAGGGGTTTCACACCTCTCTTGGTGGCAGGGCCTGCACCGAGGGAGAAACGGGAACTGGTGCCCACGGAGCTGCCCAGGGTGCAGGAGGAGGAGGAGGAGGCAGGTGCAGGCAGAGGTAAGCTCCCACAGACCCTATGGAGTATCACCACGGGGCCAGTGACAAGTCCAGCCTTGCATGCTTGTCCCAAGGCTGCCCCATTTCAGTGGCACAGTCTTCAGCTATATTCACCCCACTGCCCATGCTACCCTCGTGTCCCTAGAGCAAGGGTGCTCCTCCCTGGGGTGGGCAGCAGCATGGTGCCCCCGCGACTGACCCCTGATGTCCCCTCCATGTCTCTCCTGCCTATCCCCGGGGCTGCAGCCTGCCCTGGCCTCAACGAGTCGGCGGTGCGGGTGGGCGCTGTGCGGGAGCTCTACGCCTGGGTGCTGCGAGTGCCTGAGACAGACCTGGCCATGACCTTCCAGGAGGTGAGCGCCTCGTCCAGCCACTCCAAGCCACACACCCTGGCAGCTCGGCAGTGCCACCCCCCAGCGCACCACTGTCCCACTCTGCCCCTGGCTCCCCTGGGACTCACAGTGCTGTCATCTCCCCGCAGATCCTGGTGGACTTGGGCTCCAAAAACACCAAGGGACTGTATCGGGCGCAGGTTCGGGCCACTGTAGGGGGCCGCCCCACAGCCTTCACTGGCCTTGTGGGGCTGGAGAGTGACTCGCTGGCCCGCAGCATGCCTGGCCTCGTCGCTGTGGCACTTGAAGCGCTGAAAACCTAATGATGACCCTGGGGCACTGTGCCTGCATGGGGAGAGGGCACTGGGGCAGGTGTCTCTTTCGTCCTTCAAACACATTCCACTCCCTATCTTAGGCTCTTCCACCCTTTTGTCCCCAATTGTACCTCAATCTCTCTTCCCACCAGCACTTCCTTATTTCCCCAGGGCAGTGGGGCCCTGGTGGGTACCTGAAACATCTCAGCCAGGAACCACAGTTCTCCTCTCCCCTGGGACCCCACCTTGGCCAGCCCACCCTCACCCCATCTTTTCCAGAGGCACCTGAGCTGTTATTTATTTGTACAGAGAAGGTTTATTTTTCAATAAAGAAGGGCTCTATTTTCCAGTAGCCGGTGAGTGAGAAGCGAGTGCTGTGCCATGCTGTGCTGGCAAAGTGGGTGACAGTGCAGGGACTTTCCAGGGCGGACATGACACCCCATGGCATTCCCCCTCCCATCCCCCTGTACTCTGAAGTGATGCCCCCAGCCTTGGTTCCTGCTGTTCCAGCCTGGTGCAGACTCCCCAGCCCCCTCCCCAGGGGTCAGACACCCCTCCTGCCCACACAGCACCCACAGCACAGCACTGGTGCTCACCCCGCTGACACCCCATCAGGTAGCCACATGAAACCTCCTGATGCAGGGGCCCAGCATGCCCTCGGTCAGTGGTGGGTGGCAGGTTGGTGACTGGGCATCAGTGGGTGCCCTGGGGACCCTGCCATGGGGAGCCTGCCCCTCCGAGCAGAGTCACAGGGACTGCTGAGCGGCAGGGAAGGGACAGCTCCTCCCTGTGCCCAGAAGTGGCCATGCTGGGGTGCCCAGGCTCAGGGTGATGGGCTAACACCCGTGGGGCCGGCAAGACCATCTGTGCCTGCCCATCTTGCCTTCCCTGCATGTGGGGGTGCTGGAATACAGGGGTGGGAGCTGCTCTCTTGCGCTGGTACCCTTCCCCCTCGGCACCTGGCGCCATCCATCTCCCACTCCGTCCGGCAGCCGGACATCCGCTCAGCCGGGCCAGGCGGGGAGGCAGCCAGGGCCTGGCACGGCGTGAGGGCACCACGGGCACCGCATGGGGAATCTGCTGCAGCGGCTGGCCCTGCTCGGGGCACTGATGCTCTCGGGTGAGCGGGGTCTGGAGCATGGGTGCCCTGTTGCTCTGCTGCGTGGGGTGCCCATGGGGTTATGGGCCCCCTGGGTGGGGTTGGTGGGGGATGATAGTGGCAGGGTCCAAACTGGGCACCAGGGTCTCCAGGGCTGCTTTTTGGGTATTACCTGGCAGAGTCCGTTCACTGCGTGTCCCTTGAGCTTCTTTCCTGATTGTGCCACCCAGAGCCATGTCCCTGCCAGGGCTATGTGCTGTCAGTGCATAGTGTCACTGCATCTGTGTGTCCCTGTGAGTGCCTGTCTGTGCCAAATCTGTGACCACGCAGCCCTGCATGTGCTGGGTCCACATCCATGAGTCCATGTGTGTTCTGTGTATGCAGCCACCTGTGTGCAAAGTTCCACCGTGTCTGTACCTAAGTGTCTCCTGTGTGTGTCCCTCTCTGTGCTGGGTGCATATCTCTGTCCCTCTGTGTCTCTGCCCACGTCCTTGTCCTGTGACCATGTGTGACCACATGCTCCTGCATGCCTGTCATTCCTGCATGTCCATGTCTGTTCTCCTGTGGAGCACACATGCAGTGTGCTGGCCTGTTCATTTCCCCTATATTCTTATACCACCCTACCCTTGCTGAGAATCCCTAGGGGGTGGCACTGGGCCCAGTAACCCCTGTGCACCCTGGTTTGCCTGACCCCACACCCCCAGGTGGGCTCTGCGTGAACCACGAGGAGCGGCTCATCAACTACCTGTTCAAGGAGAAGGGCTATGACAAAGAACTGCGCCCTGTGGTCTCCACCGATGAGGTTGTGGATGTCTACCTGGCCCTTACTCTCTCCAACCTCATCTCACTGGTGAGCCCCAGTGGACAGGGTCCACCGTAGGGTGCCCCCCAGCCATGCCTCACCCTGCAGAGCTGGCTGGGTAGGGGAAGCCCTGAGGCTCCTGCTCCAACCCTGGCTGGTGAAGGTTGGGGCTCCTGGGCTGGGGGGACACTCTGGCACCTCACTGCCCCACGTTGCTCTTGCAGAAAGAGGTGGACGAGACACTCACCACCAACGTATGGCTCGAGCATGTGAGTAGGGACAGGTGTCACAGCGTCAGTTGTGCCACCATGGGGTGACCCAGTGTGGTGAGGGGGTGACCTGGGGATCCTCCCCTCCAGGGCTGGACCGATTACCGCCTGCAGTGGAACAAGTCTGAGTTTGGGGACATTGAGGTGCTCCGCCTGCCGCCAGACATGCTGTGGTTGCCTGAGATAGTCCTGGAGAACAAGTGAGCTGTGCCTCTGTTTCCACTCCCAAAACTTCTGAACTGTTCCCAGTGCATGCCCAGGGCTCCCCAGCCCCTTCCCAGCCCTGCCAGCACCTTGTCTCCCTCTCGGCACAGCAATGATGGGCTCTTCGAGGTTGCCTACTACTGCAACGTCCTCATCTATGACTCGGGCTACGTCTACTGGCTGCCACCAGCCATCTTCCGCACCACCTGCCTCATCAACGTCAACTTCTTCCCCTTCGACTGGCAGAACTGCTCCCTCAGATTCAGGTGCCAGGCGGTTGGGTCAGGGCAGCAAGGGTGGGCATCCCATCCCCCTTGCGGTGCCTGCTGTCACCAGCTCCTCTCCTTGCTGTGGGGATGCAGCAAGGTGGGGGTCTGCAGGTGATCTGGTGGCCCAAGTCCATCTTGCTGGAGGTCGGGGGGGTTGGGTGGTGGGTGCCCACAGATCCTCACTGTCTGTCCCCCCGGCTGTGGTCCAGGTCGCTGGCTTACAGTGCCCTGGAGATCAACATGCACTTGAAGACAGACACTGACCCAGACACAGAGAGGTCTTACCCAGTGGAGTGGATCATCATTGACCCTGAAGGCTTCACAGGTAATGCTGGTGCTTTCCACCACATCCTATGGCAGTGGGACACCCTGTAAAAGGCAGGGGGACATTCTGGAGTGGGGGTACCCTGCCATGGAGAAACCCCAGTAACCAGGATTTTGGCACCCTGGCACTCATCCCACGTTGGAATGCTACCCACACCCCAAGTGGGGAGACTGGTGCTAGTGGAGCTGGTGAGGATGGTCATGGCAGATGTCCCCCATGCTGTGTGCTGTCCCCTGTGCCCTGGCAGAGAATGGGGAATGGGAAATCATCCACCGCCCAGCCCGCAAGAACGTCTACCCTGACATTCCCCCGGACACCAGCGAGCACCAGGACATCACCTTCTACCTCATCATCAAGCGCAAGCCGCTCTTCTATGTCATCAACATTGTCATACCCTGCATCCTCATCGCCTTCATGGTCATCCTTGTCTTTTACCTGCCTGCTGACAGTGAGTGAGCCCTGTGGCACGTGTGCCAGGAATGGGAGTCACATCCGTGTGACACCTCTGTGTCCCACACCTGTACCAGGTCCTAGGGCATGGCAAAACCCTAATGCCCAACATGAGAACATCCTGGAACTGGGATATCCACATATAGGACACCATCACCCCAACCAGGCATCCTGGCAAAGGTGCACTTGGGCACAGGATATCCCATGTGGGACCCTGGGGTACTCCCATAACGGAAAACCCCTATATTGCACTGTATGATGGGACACTGGAAAGGCAACCCTAGCACTGGGGACACTGGGAAAGGTGCCTGGGGTAGGGTTTGCTCTGAGCTCACCTGTTCTCCAGGTGGTGAGAAGATGACCCTGGTAATCTCAGTGCTTCTGGCCCAGTCTGTCTTTCTCCTGCTGATCTCCCAGCGCCTGCCTGCCACTTCCCACGCCATCCCCCTCATTGGCAAGTGAGTCCTGGGCACTGCTGCGTGCAATGGGGACATGGTGGAATCTCTGTGGTGCCAGAGGATAGCTCGGCCTGTGCCCAGCCCCTGTGGCAATGCCAACTCCAAGACCATGCTCCCTACCAGGTATCTGCTTTTTATCATGCTTCTGGTGACAGCCGTGGTGATCATCTGTGTCGTGGTCCTCAACTTCCACTTCCGCACTCCCAGCACCCACATCATGTCTGACTGGGTCAAAGAGGTGTGTGGGGTGTGGGCTGGGGTGGGTGCCCTGGTGGGTACATGGGTCACACTGTGCCCCACAGAGGGCATGAGATGGCACAGCCCTGGCATTGCATCTGTGCCACATAGAGTTTGTGGGCAGAAAGTGGGAACAAGGTGGCGACACTCTGGGGAGGTGGCCAAGGGACATCACACCCGCTGTTTGTCCCAGGTCTTCCTGGAGAGCCTGCCCCGGCTGCTGGGCATGACACAGCCATCCGAGAGCCCGGCGAGTGCCCCGTGCATCCGGCGCTGCAGCTCTGCCGGCTACATCGCCAAGGCGGAGGAATATTTCAGCGTCAAGTCCCGCAGCGAGCTCATGTTCGAGAAGCAGTCGGAGCGGCACGGGCTGACCAGCCGCATCACCCCTGCTCGTGAGCCACAGCCGCTCCGTGGGAACATGGGGAAGGGTGGCAGCCCTTTGGAGCCCATCTCACTGCCCCCCTTTGTCCCCAGGTTTAACACCACTGGGCATGGACTCAGGTGAGGAGCAGCCCTACGAGCACATCAAACCTGTCATTGACGATGCAAATTACATTGTCAAGCACATGAGGGATGAAAACAACTACAATGAGGTGGGGCCATGGGCATGGGGAGGGCAGAGGGGGCTCCCTGTGCCTACTGTGCCCCCACACTGCCTGGCTCCCTTCCCAGGAGATCGACAACTGGAACCGCGTTGCCCGGACCCTGGACCGCCTGTGCCTCTTCCTCATCACCCCCACGCTGGTGGTAGGCACCCTCTGGATCTTCCTCATGGGCATCTACAACCACCCACCGCCACTGCCCTTTGCTGGAGACCCCTACGACTACCGGGAGGAGAACAAGCGCTTCATCTAGGGGGGAGACTGGGGGCCCCATGTGCCAGCCTCTCCCCCACCTGTCTTGGTTTGGGAAAATAAAGCTGGGTACTTCTTGCCATGGGGACTGACCTGGTGGCTGCTCTTGGTGTCCCCTGCTGGGCACGATGCCCAGCCTGAGCACTGTGTGTGCTGGGGATGGTGATGCTTACCAAGGGAATGGGTGTTTTTGGGTGTCCTGAGCATGGTGAACCTCAGCTGTGGCTGGAAGGAGTGATTCTCAGAGGCGAGGTGGTGGTACCAGCCCTGCTACCCCTGTGAGCTGAGCATTTGGGGCAGGATGGGCTGGGGAAGGAGATGGCCCTCCCAGCATGGCACAATTGCCTGCAGACCCACTGCAGTGGGCACAGATGTCATCAGTGCCCACATTTCTGCGCTGCCCCCGTGATCCCCCAGCCACATCCATAGTGTCCCCCCCAGTGCACCCAATCCCACAGTGCAGGGCTGGGGCCCAGAGAGGTGTTTCCTTCCCTGGCTCAGCAGTGGGATGCCAGGGCTCTGGTTTCAGGGGACACAGCTGACGTCCCCCCACCGGCAGTGGCCCAGGACAGCTGTCACATCCTCTCCGCTGAGCCAGGAATCTCACCACACCCCCATCCTCCCCTCCCCTACACAGCAGCCAGAAGGATTTGAACCCCCGGGTAGGCATCACTCCCCAGACTGCTGTGGTGGGACTGTCCCTTCCCCACCCCATCTTTTGGGTGCAGCCATTGCTAAGGCAGGGATAGGATGTCCTGGCAGGGGGGCATCCCTTTTCCATAAACTATGGGCACCTGCACACCGCAAGGAGATGCATCCCTTTGTGGGAGATATAGAGAACCAAAGGCATGGAGCTCGTTTTGTCCCTTGCCCCAGTTTCAACCCCTCCAAAATGCCAGAGGAGCTTCCCAGCAAACTGGCCTCACTCCACCGACAGGGGAAGTGGGTGGTCACCCATCCCTCCCGGGCCCCCCTGGCTGTTGGGAACAGCTGACAGTGGCAGGGGACAGCTGTCCTGTCCCAGCGGGCGCCAGGCCCAGAACACGTCGGTGCAGGGAGCAGAGCAGAGCCCCAGCCCCTGCGCCCCACGGCACCACCATGAGCGGCCACAGCCTCTTCCTTGTCCTCTGCGCCCTGGCAGGTAAGATCTGCCCACCCAGGGAGAGGTCTGGGGGGCACCTGGCCACCCCCCACCTTTGCACTTAGGGTTTTGTCACCCCTAGGAGTACAGCACCAGGCACCGCCCCACTGGGCTGTCCCTGTGCTGGCAGCCCACTGTCCCCGTGTCCTGGAGAGGTCCCCGGGTGAGCAGGGTGAGGGCGTGGGGGGGACACACCCTCTGCTTGCGTGCAGGGCTCTGATGGAACTGTCAGGATCACGGAGAAGTGGGCACACACCCGCAGGGACACACACCTGGGCATCCCCTCCCCATGCACACTCTGTGCCTCACCTCTCAACGTATTAAGTCTTGGGGGCATCAGTGGCCCCACTGTCCCCACCCCGGGCTGTCCCCATGGCATGTGCCTTCTGCAGGTGTGAGCTGCAGGAACCAGGAGGAGAAGCTGTTCCAGGACCTCATGTCCAACTACAACCGGCATCTGCGTCCAGCCCTGCGGGGAGATGAGGTCATCGATGTCTCCCTCAAGCTCACCCTCACCAACCTCATCTCCCTGGTGAGACACCCCCAGGTATCCCCAGTGGGACAGAATTTGCCCCCACATGTGGGGCAGCAGGCAGGGCACTGAAGCCATCTCCCTCCTTCCTTCCCTGGCAGAATGAACGGGAGGAGACCCTCACAACCAATGTCTGGATTGAGATGGTGAGACCTCTCCCCTCCAGGCAGGACAGGGTGGCACCCCATGGGAGCTGGCACTGTAACCTGCACCCTCTTTTGTGGGCACCCCGAACTGAGCCCCTTTTGTGGGCAGCATAGCACAGGCAGCTCACAATCTCCTTTGTCTTGTGGAGCTCCATGACCCCTCCTCGTCTCTCCTTCTCCCAGCAATGGTCTGATTATCGCCTGCGCTGGGATCCTGAGGAATACGACAACATCCAGCTGCTGCGGCTGCCCTCCACCATGGTCTGGCTGCCCGACATTGTCCTGGAGAACAAGTAAGTGACAGGGCAATGGGGACATGTTCCCTCATAGGGCTGGCAGCTGCTCTTCCGGGCACAGTTTGGGGCTGAGCCCACCCTTTCCTCCCCAGCATCGACGGGACATTCGAAATCACCCTCTACACCAACGTGCTGGTGTCCCCTGATGGCAGCATCTACTGGCTGCCTCCCGCCATCTACCGCAGTGTCTGCGTCATCCACGTCACCTACTTCCCCTTCGACTGGCAGAACTGCACCATGGTCTTTCAGTGAGCATGGGCACCATGGCAGCTCCCCCTGGGACACGGGGATTAGCATGGGATGCCCACCTTTGCCCCTGGGCAGATAAGTGCCACCTACCTGTCCCCTGCCACTTGGCAGGAGGCACCATGAACAGCCAAGCACCTCAAAGCAGAGCTGGAGGTGGCCAGCATGACCTGGTGCCACACTGGCACACTTTGCCCATCCAGCCTGCTGCATGCCAGCCTGTGCCACCACCTCATCCCTCCCCAGGTCCCAGACGTACAGTGCCAACGAAATCAACCTGCTGCTGACAGTGGAGGAAGGCCAGACTGTGGAGTGGATCTCCATCGACCCCGAGGCTTTCACAGGTAACACTGCAGCCACACCCACGGCAAAAGAGTGTCCCACCACAGGGGACATCCAACAGGTCTGCTGCTACACTGGTGGCTGCCAAAAGCAGGGCTGCAGGGACTATTAGCAGCTCCCACCATTACATGGGCACTTAAGTTATTAGTGGAAGCGGGAGTGTAGGAGAGATTTGTTTTTCTAACCCCCCCTGCTTGGGGCTCTCGCTGCCTGGCAGCCGCTCCTGGAGAGCACCGCTCCTGCAAGCTTGATTGATGCTGGGAACGTTGCTGTCATGGCCAAACAATGACGTTTTCCATCACATTTTAATTGCATATTGAAGGAACAAAATGCTTTTCGGGCAGCGAGATTTATTTTTTCATTACCAGCCTGAGTTGCGATCTTGACTGGGAAAAAATCTATCGCTCCTGCGGAGAGCAGGGGAGAGCAGTGTGCTGTCACCCAGTGTCATGCTTGGCTTCCTTCTGTGGCACTGTGGAAATGGGGAGATAGGGGGACCCCAGCCCCACAGCTGTAGCCAGGGAGCCCCTAGGGACTCAAGGTGCCCCATTTGTGCCCAGATGGCCCATCCAACTACTTTTTGGGCTATTTTGCCCAGGCACCACAGCACGTTCCACAGTGCTCATCTCCCTCACAAGTGGCTCTAGCACTGTGTGCAGCCTGGGTGCCCTGTGAGGCCCATGCCCATCACCCATCCTGCCCTTCTCCCCCTCCCTGGACTGGGGGCTGGAGCCCCAGTGCCCCCATGGGGACAGTGAGACTCACGTGGCACCATTGCAATGCAGAGAATGGCGAATGGGCCATCAAGCACCGCCCTGCTCGCAAGATCATCAACTCGGAGCACTTCACCCCAGATGACATCCAGTACCAGCAGGTCATCTTCTACCTCATCATCCAGCGCAAGCCGCTCTTCTACATCATCAATATCATCGTGCCCTGTGTCCTCATCTCTGCCATGGCCGTGCTCGTCTACTTCCTGCCTGCCAAAGGTACACTGAGGCCATGCTCACTGCATGTATGGGGATGTGCAAGGGCACAGCAACACTCCAGGAAGGGCTCCTTGTCCCCTCTGTACTTGGGGACCCTCAGTGTCAACTCTCACCCACTCCTGTGATATTTGGATGGGGGGGAGTGTGTAAATTTCTGGGTATTCCATAGTTAAAGCCTCAAGGCAGGACTTGTCTAACTCAGCTTGCAGGTGGGTTTTTTTTGCCTGAGAAGGGCAATGCCCACAGCACTGCTCTGTGCCAAACTCTGCCTTTCCTCCTCTTTGGCAGCGGGTGGGCAGAAATGCACTGTCTCCATCAATGTTCTCCTGGCCCAGACCGTCTTCCTCTTTCTCATTGCCCAGAAGGTGCCTGAGACCTCCCAGGCTGTGCCTCTCATCGGGAAGTAAGTGACACTTGGGAATGGGGGTGCCATCCCTGTTGTCACACTGTGTCAGCAGGCTCTCCAGGAGCTGTGCAGTCCAGGGACAGGACCCTGGCACAGAAGTGGGGCTGACACAGGGCTACCACTTGCCCGTGTTTCACTGCCAGTCACCAGCTTCCAGCCCGGGAGAACACTGAGATGGACCTTGCATGACTGTAGCTTGTGACCCAGCAGTCCCACTGAGGCTCTCTGTACTCTCCCCAGATACCTGACCTTCCTCATGGTGGTGACAGTGGTGATTGTGGTGAATGCTGTCATTGTCCTCAATGTCTCCCTGAGAACGCCCAACACTCACTCCATGTCCCAGAGAGTGCGCCAGGTACCTGCCATCCTCTCCCTACCCTTTATACAGGGAGAGTGGGTTGGGTATCAAGGCCACGTCCCTTGCAGAGCAAGGTGGCAGGCATGCCTTCATCTGAGTGCAAGTCCTGGCACAAAGAGAAGGCCCTCAGATGTCCCCAGTGGACCACACTGTGCCACCAAGCCACTCCCAATACAGAGGAGCAGAAGGTGCCAGCATCCCACACACCGTGCTCCAGGCAATGCCAGGGAAATTGGTTGCCCCCACTGGGTACTCTGGGAGGTGTGAAGGGGACAGATCCCCACAGGTGACGCTGTGCCCAGGTGTTCCTGCACCTCCTGCCCCGTTACGTGGGCATGGCCATGCCAGAGGAGAACCCAGGGCCACCGCAAGCCATCCGCAGACGCAGCTCCCTGGGGCTCATGGTGAAAGCTGATGAGTACATGCTCTGGAAAGCCCGGACAGAGCTGCTCTTTGAGAGGCAGAAGGAAAGGGATGGGCTGATGAAAACTGTACTGGAGAAGATTGGTGAGTGTCCCCAGAGGTTTGGCACCTCCCTGTGAAGTCGGGCTTTGTGCCAGGTGGCTGAGAGTTTGCTGGTGCCCACTGTGCTGGCTCTGCTGCTCATAGGACGTGGTCTGGAGAGTGGCAGTACCCAGGACTTCTGCCAGAGCTTGGAGGAGGCAGGTCCTGAGATCCGTGCCTGTGTGGATGCCTGCAACTACATCGCCAATGCCACACGGGAGCAGAACGACTTCAGCAGTGTGAGTGGGGGCTGGGGGGAGGAGGATCTGCATGGGGGGACAGCCCTCACCCTTTTTGCACCACTGGCAGGAGAGCGACGAGTGGATCATGGTGGGACAGGTGATCGACCGCGTCTGCTTCTTCATCATGGCCTCTCTCTTTGTGTGTGGCACCATTGGCATCTTCCTCATGGCTCACTTCAACCAGGCACCTGCCCTGCCCTTCCCCGGGGACCCCAAGCTGTATCAGCCACAGTGATGCTCACAGGTGCCCACCAGCCCAGCGGTGGAGATGGGGGAAGGGGGAACACGGGGTGCTCATGCTGTGCTGAACATGGAAATAAAGCCTGCAATAGTCTTGCAAGACTTCATGGCATCTCTACTTCATGCCCATCAGCCTTGGAGAGGCTGGATGTGCCCCCTGTGCAGGCTGGCCACACACATCTAAGCTGCAGTCCTGTGAGGTGAGACATGGGAGGGACTGGAGCAGTCAGACATCTAACGGCCATACAGCAGCGCTGGCAGCAAGAGCTACGTTATCCCACTGCAAATTTACAAATTCAAGCCCAGGACAAATGGGGACACTGGCAATCCTAGTTGTGGCAATGGGGCAAGAATCACAGCTACAGCTGCCCATTCTGGGGCAACAATGGAGCCATGGATGGAATTAGTGGCAGCTAATTCCTCCTTCAATTTATGCCTTTACTGTGGCTCTTGGGGACAGCTAAAGTACTCTCCTTGATCCCTAGCAAGCAGCTTGATGTGGAAAGACTCTGGGCCACCAGGCACCCAAAGCCCCTCAGGGATGTGTGCCCCGTGGCATCCATCCTGCTGGAAGCATCAGCACGACTCCCTCCCCCACCAGCCTTCCTTGCCCTATGGGATAATCTCTGTCAAGCACAGCCCCTTCCCCCATCCCAGCAACGCTGCATCCCCCTGTGCCCCTCAGTGACCTCTGGGGCCCCCTGGCTTTGTCCCTGCTGGCAGGGAAGATGAGAGGGGTCAGCCTGGGAACAGTGGCAAGCAGCATCTGCCCCTCTATGATGCAGCTCATTCCACCTGCGCCTGGCTCCAGGCTGTGCATCAGCCTCACAGTCCCAGCACTGGCTGCCTCTGCTGCTGCTGGGACAAAACCAGTTACTGCCCACAGCTGCCCTGGCACTGCCTGCAAGGGGTGAGGGCACTGCGGGCATGGATGGACAAGGGAAGAAAATACACAGCAGCTGAGACATCACTTCCTGGATGTCTGCAGCCTGGTCATGGCCCAGAACCACCCAGGGCTGTGCCAGTCTGCCCATGCTCTCTGCAAGGTGGCTTTTCCTGTCCTATCCCTGCGAGATGCGCAGGGCCCACAGCACCAACACCGGGTGAATCTGGAGCTCCCAGCTGGCTCCTTGAAGGAGCTGGGGATGGTGCTCCCCAGTGCAGGCAGGGGTGCTTAGAGGACCTTGGCTGGGTCCTGCCCCCTGCCTGGGTCACCTCCCATGGCCCTGACCCAGGTGAGGTGACCAGGTCCTTGGGCACAGTACTCCTGGCCACAGTCTTGCTGGTAAGTCATGACATTGCACAGTACTCCTGTCCTGCCACAGCAATGTCCTCTCAATGGCTGAAGGGACAGACCCTCCTCACCCACTGTCCCCAGACCTGTGAGAGCCAGAAGCTGCTGTAAGCTGCCCAAACCAGAGCATCAGGTACGTCCACAGCCCCCAGCCTCTCCGTCCCCAAGAAGATGGATACATAATTAATGAGGTCTGGTCTGTCTTTGCCTGGCTATTTCCCATTGATTACTGGCTCCCTATTGCCCTGCTGCCAGTCTAGAGGGCCTGGCACTGTCACCTACATCTTACCACTCCAGGAATGCTGCTGCTTCCAGTGAGCTCAGGCTTCAGCATGTCCATAGAGCACAAGTGGAAAGGGATGAGCTCTTCCAGCCTGCCAGGAGCACATGATCAAGACCACACTCTCCACCATCTCCAAGCAGTGGTTTCACCAGCCCTCAGGAGATCTCTGTGGTTTATCATTCCAGAGACAAGAACAAAACCAAAACCCCAAAAGCAATAGCTGGGATGTCACAGGTCTTGGGCAGCAGATGTGCCTTGCAGGATCTGGTGGGGGAAGACCTTGCAGGTCACCTTATGAGGTGCTGGGGGGAGTGGAGAGATAGAGGAAAAGCCTCCCCAGCCCACTGTCAGCCTCATGTGCCCACACTCCATCAAGAAGCACTAAGACAAGGCAACATCATTCTCCAACTGCTCCCCTCCCAAACTGGGGACTCCTTTCTCTCTGTGGGCTGGAAGAGCCATGAGCCCCCACTTGAGCAGCTGTAGCCAGAGACACCCAGGGCCCATGAGCCCGCCACAGTTCAGAATCCCCTTGGAAAAGAAGAGCCCAAGGGAATGCTGTTTTTGGGCTCCAGGGCTCAAAGCTCTTCCAGTTTCCCCAAAGGCCACTTTGCAGGATTTAAAGAAATTCAAGGGTGTGCAAAGCCTTCAGGATAAGAAAAGCAGGGAAGGTCTTGACTCACCGCAGATTTGGGGCTCCCATGGCTAGAGGCTTCCTTCCTGAACGAAGAGGATCTGAAACCTTTGTCTAGAGCATGACAGAAGCTTCTTCCCTTCCCAAACAGTCTGTGTTTTCACCATTCTCATTAGCAGGACACAGCAGACCACAAACCAAAAGTTCAGCTCAAAAACCGGTCTGGCTCCATCCCTCTCCAGGCCACAGAAGGCACCTGGTGCTTGGCACTGATCAAACACTGCTTTTCTCCTGATCTCTGGAAAAGTAGCCTTAAAGAGGACAAACTCCATGCCCAGCCAGCTCACTCACTTCAAGGCTGAGCAAGAGTAACCTCTGCTGAGTTCCTCCAAATCTCAACCACGGTGGCAGTGGGAGGAGAGGCAGGAAGGGCTCTTCCACAGCTCACTCGCAAAGCGTATTTGAGGGCGAGCACAGCAGGACCGCAGCATTTTCAGATTTAATAGCAAGCCTGCACTCATCAGCACCAGCTTAGACAAGGGGCATCAGAGGCGAGAAGTGGGCGAGTACACGAAATAACAGAGGTGGATGTGACGCGCAGCTGGGCACAACAACAGGACTAAAGCCCTAAGTGATGTCATCTGCAAAAAGCTAAATGTGCTGTGATAAAAGGAGCCTGCAGCTAATATTTCAGGCCCGCCTTGCAAGGCTATTTTCGCTTAGATTGCTAAAACATAATTACAACTAAATCCCCCCTAACAAATACTGGAGAGCAGCAGGGGAGAGCTTTATTTAAAAGGAATCTTAAGTAGCAGCCCTAGTAGTACCTGCTTGCAGCAGAGAAAACAAACCGTGCCTGGAAAAGCGCACTTGGTTGAGAGCTGGTGACAGACAAGTGACAAAAGCAGGAACGGGACCATGGGTCTCAAGAAAAACAGAGGAATGCCACTACAGCTTGGGGAACAGCTCTGCTCCCTGCCCAGCCAGGTCTAACTGCCTGACCACATGGAGCACTTAGTCATTGCTGTCAGTGCACCGAATGTCACTAGAGACAGCCTGGGACTGACACCCTCAACGCAGAAAACAAAGAAAGCTGAATATTTTAAACTATTTTCTCTGCCAGTCCCGGCTGCTTTCAATCTAGACTTTAATAGTATGACAAGGAATTTGCAATTGGAGTCATGAGGCTTAAGGTCTCCCAGTCCCCAAGCCTGGTAATTGTCCCAGACATGGGCTGCTGGTTCTGAGGTCATGAGCAGATTGGCCCAAGCAGCCCTTTCTCCTGGGGGACTGCACGGAGCACTGGGGCAGGAGATGTGCCTCATCGCTGGCCACAGCTTCCCCTCCTGAGCCCCAGGCAAAGGCTCTATTAAAAATGAAAGGCAATTGTGTGATTCCCCAAGGAAAAGGAGAAAAGGCTGGAGCTGTTAATGAGTACAATTAGTGTTGTAGTCAAGCAGAATCAGAGGAAATAATTAGCTCCTATTGTTTCCCTCGAATCCAAATTGCAGCCATGCTGGCTTTCCAGGCAACAACCCATCATTCCACGCTCACCCTGGAGGACAGGGGGTCACTCTGAGCCCCTCTTCTGGTCACAGCTGTCACAAAGCTATGAGTGGAAGGCTGGGACATCACCCTATTCTGCTACACCCACTGCGGGCCCAGTTCCCCAGGTGGCCAGAGACTTGCCAGTGCACACCAGAAGTAGCTTGGCCCTGGATTCAGCCTTTCCTTGGATTCAGCCAGTGCTCCTGGCTCTCCACTGAGACAGAGTGAAGGTAACTGATACCAAACATCCTGCTGTTCTGGTTTAAGAGAAGCTCACATCCCTCTCCCCAACAAACCAGAGGAGGTGCAAGGCACTGCTACCTGGGAATATGAAGAAGAGGCAAAGACAAAGAAAGCAGCCTAGAGAAATACCATCCCACCAAATTTCAGACAGAGCCAAAAAATAAAAGAGACTGAAAGAAACAAAGAGACCCAATAATTTATTGGCAGAACTGAAGAGGGGCATTTGAAAACCACAGGGCTGACTCTCAACTGGGATGCTCCTCCCAGCTGCAGAGAGATTTATAATACTGGTATCCCTCAGCAAAAGGCTCTGATGTTGAGGCAGAATCCCAGAGATCCTGCATGCCATGTAGAGAAAGAGAGGAAAGTGCTGCAAGATGTGGCCCCAAGGGCCCACCGCTAATTGAAAGGCTGCCTCCCGCCCCACTGCTAAAAAAAAAGTTTGTGTAAGACAAAATCGGCCTCTATTGTCACCGCTGCTGGAGGGCTTCAGATGGATCCTTCCCCCAGGGAGGAGTGCGAGAGTGGCCCATGAGTCCCTTCAGAGGTCGGAGGGCACTCTCAGTGCTTTCAACACGGAGAGAGGAGCTTAGTGCCAACTCTTGTTCTCACAATGTGATTTTTGTGTTTCGAAAGCTTGAATTATCCCTGGAAAACAGAGGGAAGAAAAAAAGTGGTTAAAGATGTGCATTGCTTCATCACAGCACCTCCCCATTCTCCCCACCACAGCTACCAGTGTTGCCATCCCAGTACATCACTCAAAATCAATGCTCGTTAAATCTCCTATGCAGATCTGCTTCCTAACTACAGACTTCTCACACAAGTCAGCTGTCACTCCACAACACTTGGAACAGAGGGAGATCCTGGTTCATCCCCATTCAATGAGAAGAAAAAAACTGTCATCTCCTGTGAGCAAAGCACATGATAGAATGTGGAAATCTCCCTGATGAATTCTGGTGTTTAAACAACTTGCAAGGTCTTCTCCTTACCGAACATTCATCTGGGGGATTCTGCTTGGAGCACAAATATACCATCAGACCAACCTCCCCCTGCCTCTGTCCCTTGTATTTAGTCATACTGTCAACAAGTTTAGCTCTTTGATCTCTCCTACCTTAGAAGAATATCTAATCTGAAAAGGGTGTTTCCCTCAAGTTTAAATAGAAGGGTTTCTTCAGCAGCTTCTACTCACATGAGCACAGTCACGAGCCTCAGGGGCTACTGACTAAGAGAGGAGTGCTGGTCTACAACCTCCCTTTGTACAGTCTCATGGCACTGCAGCAATTGAAGATGGGGCAGGTTACAGAAATCTCTTATTGCTTACTGCCAGCCTGTGAGCATCAGCAACAGGCAAACCGTATTTCCACATTAACAGAAAGGTGGTGTGTTGGAACTGAATGAGATTACACTTACTTTGAGAAAATAGGTTTGGCAGCTCTTCCCATAAACAGGGACAGGGGTGTAAGTTGCCCAAGCCAAAACATCTAGGGATACCCCAGGACATACCACACCAAATGGTTGAAGAGCAAAGGCAGCAACTTCAGCAGCAAGGTGCTGTGCAGGACTGAAATTCCACTCAAACCTTTGAGCTATCATTGTGTGCTGCCAGGAGCTGCATGGCAGCTGTACCAGCACAGACTGGAACACCTCCAGGAGGTGGGCTGGAGAACTGGAAGAGCAGAAGGAAGTAAAAACCACTTTTTAGAGAGTTAAAAAAGTTACTCTGCTATGACATGACAGCAAAAACCATGCTGGAAGCCATCTGCAGAAGGCTGGGGTTCACCTTTGCACTTGCCAGCAGAGTAGGCTGGGCTGCCATTTGGGAATGTGATTCAGGATTCATTAACTGGATTTTGGCTAATTTGCAACAACAGTTTGACTTTCTATCCCATACTGGACTTTCACCCATGCCTTCTACCTCAGGATGATAGAACACTTTAGTTAACTCTTTCCTATACAGATTTCCACATCTTCCCTCCTTTTGCATTTATTGGGGTGCCCCAGGCCCTCTGCTCATCCCTGCTCTCCCTGCTCAGCACAGGCCACCCAGTACAGCTGAGAGTTAAATGAACTCTGCCACTTTTTTCCTATACCCTTGGCACATTTGCTGCCTTCAGAGCCTGGTATGTCATGAAGTAAGCTGGTTTCCTCCTCCGGAAGGACACGTGAATGTCATCTAACAATAACAACACTACCAAGTGCTTGTGAAACATTTTGTAACCACTGATCCTCACAAAAAGCCAAATCTGTGAGGAGAGAGAGATATTATTTTCACCCATGACTTCAGAGCAAGGTATGAGAACACTGCTTGCCCAATGCTGTTGGGGGAGGTTTTGGGATCCCCAGCAGCTCCAGGGAGCTGAGCTGTGTTGGAGCAGCTACATTCCACTGCCCAGCTATGGGAACCAGGCAATGTAAATGCTTCCTTCCAGGGGATTTCTCTGCTCTGGTGCTCAGCAATGCAGTGATCCCACCTGGCTACAACCAACGCAATTCTCATGGCCAGGCCTCTTGGTGGCCCTTTTTGAGGGCCTGCTATCAGGGAAGTGGGCACTGGGGGGAAAAAACAATCTGAGCTGTGAGACTCCCAGCAGCCCTGGGCTCACCTTGGCTATTTTCTCTGCACATCTTGGCTGCCACTACCAGCAGCAGCAGGTGGTCATCTCATTAACCACAATATTCTTGTTTCTACCCACAGTACCTACTGGGTGTCCTTCCTGAACAAGCTTTTGTTGACCAACTAATTTATTCTGCTTCAGCCCACTGTTACAGAGCTTCCAGGCCCTCTGTGCCTCTCCCAGTGTCCATCACCTGGATGTGCTTAGGATTCATTTACCACTCCATACCTGCTTACAGTCAATCCTAGGCAACACACCCAAGCTGAAGACATACCTCTCAGCCTCCTGGGACCAGGTCTGGGATACAAGTGCCTCAAACAGAGGAAGAACACATTACCAAAATAGCACACAGCACCTCAACAGAAAATGCTGGTGGTCTGGTAAAAAAAAAAAAAATTAAAAAATAATTTTGACCTTTGGAAAAGAACAAATGGCAGAATGGGCCCACCATCAGGCTCACAAGGCAAGACAACATGCCAGCCCATGGAAAGAAGGTTGGAAGCTGAGAGGTATGCCATGAAGTCACATAGGAAGAAAGATGAGGCCCTACCCTGGGTGAGACAGAGGGAGGGGGAGCGTTCGATCAGCGGCCACTGCTGTTCACCAGGCCATGAAACTCCTCCCAGGCCCTGGCAAGCCAGAGGAAAAAAAAATGAAATAAAAACAAAAAATAGCACTTCAGATCAAAGGCTTCTTAACTTTTAACGAGAGCAGAAACATTCAATGGCGTTTGAAAGGCACTTGTCTTCAGAGAGCAAGACAATATTCTCTGATAGCCCTAGTGGATAGACGCATCCTTAAAATCCAGCCAAACATCTGACAGCACAAGGCAGCTTTAGCGTTCTGCACAGACATGAAGCGTTCCCACTGGCTGCTGGTGATAAAGCCACATTAATACCCAGAGACAGGTATGACCTTCCTAGTCACAAATGGAATATCCATTTCCTATTGCTAATAAAACAGCCCATGTTACGTCTTTCTGAAGGATTATCACATTCCTTGGCTGGTTAAACTCAGCCAGTTACTGGCCTCGTGCTTCACCACATACTGCATATGCAGGTAATCCCCCCAAAAGGGGCTTCTTTTATTGCCACACAGCTTAGTTCTTATGCAGTTCTTCGATCAGGCAGCAGAATCCAATTGTTCTTAAGAAGTCTCATTTCCTATTGTAAACCTGCATTGTTAATGATGACCCAGTATAAAAACATCAGAGCTATTTGAAATGAAAATATTTTTAGATAAGTTAGAGGGACAGGCCTAACGCTGCATTCCCTGGTGGAGAACGTTACTGATGGATGAAGGCAGCAGACTGAAAAATTGCTGTCGGTTTTACGAAGGCAGCATACTGAAAACCCTCTCAGGGAAAAGATGCTGAGGTTAATATGAGCATGACTATTATCTTCTGGGATCAGAGACATCAAAGAACCTCATAGTTCTCCATGCCCAGCAAAACAGTACTGGTGCCTACAGCACATGCCAAGCCATTTACTGAAGCAACAGAGTCCCACGGAGCTGGAGGGACCTTAAAGGGAGCCCAGGTCAATCATAAAAACAGATCACCCTCTAGAATTTTTTGCTGGTATTTCTCAGCTACTTCATATTTTGTTTTGTGCATAGCCTCATCAGGCCACTACAACACAAGAGGAGAGTCCAGAAATGGAAACCCTGTGTTAGTCAGAACCTGTGCCAAAACCAGACCACAAACCTGGCTCTTAGCTGAGCCTCAAAGTCAAGCTCCCGATCAGCATTTGCAAAAGCAGCTCAGGTGTCACAAGCTCTTTCCCAGCAAGTCATAGACCAAATAAACACAGAGACCTCAGGGTTCAACTGCCTCTTTTCAGAAGAAAGTTAGGGAGAAACTCTGAATCTGAAGCCCTCTTAGTTGTTGGTAAGCTTTGCACATCTTCGGACTTGTCAAAAAGTCTCCACCTTCATGCCTTCCCTCCAGCCTCCCTTGTATTTCTATCACAATCGCATCACCCACAATCACATCTCTCTTTCCTCTCCCATAGTTCTCCCAAACTTGTCCCAAACTTCTACTCTTCTCAGTAGAAGGAAAACAAGGGCTGATTATTTGTCAACATAATTGATAATTTATTACCCCTTTCAAAATAAGGAGTTCCTTGTTCCAACATCCCAATAACATCATGCACACAGTCCTTCATCTCTGTCCTCATAGAGAGAAAGAGCTCTTCCAGCCAAGAATTTTTAATTCAAGACCCCCATACATATTATAGTACTAATGACTCCAACTATCTGCTGACTTGACTGAAAAAATATACCAGGATGTGTCTGTCCTAATGTACCTAAACTGTGCTAGAAGAGCAAACTGCCCTCATTCCATACTGAACAAGGCTGCCAGTTAATTTCATCTGGCAGAATCTTTACGACCTGTTACATGCCAAAGGCACAGTGCCAGAGAGTCTAAGAGGTTATTTTTATGTATAGACATTTTTAGTACCTTATTGCCATACTGTCTGCACAGCGATCAGATACTCAGTGAATTGATCCCCAACACTTAGATTATTCCCATTGAACAGATGGGAAATGGAAACATTAGCAGGCTAAACAAAACCATCCAGAGCTTGAAACTTCCCACCACCTTCCCCCCACTGCCCAGGGTCAGGACCCAGACAGGGCTCCCTTTAGCTCCAGCCACTATCTCCCCAAAATGAAAGAAAGAAAGGAAGGAAGGGGAAAAAAAAAAGAAAAAAAAGAAAAAAAAGAAAAAAAAAAAGAAAAAAAAAAAAAGAGGAAGACTCCAGCAAAAAGAGGAAGGAGGAAGGGTGGAAGGGCAATCATAGCTGCTTCAAGGGACTTTCCAAACCATTATTGTGCAAGCAGCACTAGCTGTTTTCTGCAGACACCCTCAATTAAGTCCTAGCAGTTTGCTTTCAGTATTTCCATGTGCAGCCCTGCTCCTCAGCATCTCCCTCCCCAGCTAAGAAAGGATTCAGAGAGCTCAGAGTGCACTTATGGTGCCTTACAAAGGGCACCAAGGTCTGTCTCTTCCACCAGCCCATGTGGAACCTCCCATCACACTGATCACTCACTACACTCTGCAGGTGTCCAAAGCAGCACAGCCTCTTTCTGGGTGCTCTCCCTGGGATTTGCTCACAGCCAGACAAGAACTTTGCGACTAATGGCTTGGAAAAAAAAATAAATCTAGGATAGTCTTCTAGCCTGAAATAATTCTTTCTAGCCTGAAATAATTCTTTCACCTGAACCCTGGCAGTATCTGTAGCAAAGACAATATAACACAACTAAATAAACACAACTAAGTTGACCTCCTTGAAAAGAAACATGAAATAAACAGGTTACAGACACTTTTTTTCGTGAGAGACAGGCCACCAAGACAAGGAAGCCTTCCATGAAGTCATGGACACTTCTGAATAAAGCATATTATGGTGATGGAGAATGAATCAATGAATCCATCAACTGGAAACCTAGGTCTGTGCAAGTGCTCTTAGACTTGCAGCACCTGGAAACATTACTGGAATTGGAGAATGGAGTAATAAATGAATTAAGCCAGTATTGCAGAAACTCTGGAGAAGAGGACAGCTATCAGATCTGGAACCTTGCTGCTCTCCTCTAGATTTTATTCCTGCTCTGAGACTTGAATGGATGAGGGTGAAACAATGCAGCTCTAGAGTTGGCAAGACCCAAGGCAACCTACCTTTCCCTAACAGGCATCAGACTATTTGTAAGGGTCCCATCTGCAAACCACCTCTCCTGAGGCAAGGTTAACCCTGCTCACACTATTTAAGACACAGTCAAAGGCACAGGTGACACAAGTAGAACAGTATAGCATTGAGGAGTTCTCCTAAGGTTTTGGAAATTAGCAAGCAAGTGGAAACCAGTGCTATAAAACCGCAACAGTTACAGAATCAGCTGAACTCTGCTGTGACAAAGGAGATCTCACAAGAACCCTGCTTGTGTAGACAGCTTACTGTCTCACAAAACACCGATCTTCTTGCCCAACACCTGCCACTTCCACCGGGTTTTCTCTTCTTAATTTCTCACATTTTTTGCCATTCCTCTCTTTTTGTCCTGGGAATATCACCCCTGCAGTCTTCTTACAGTGCATACCCTTATTCTCTCCATTGGATATCCTCATTTCCTATCCACAATATAGTCAGAGGCCATTTCCACCAACTGCCTGCAGTGAAATGAACCCAGTGCCAGCTCTATTAAGATCAACTATTCTTCTCATTTACTCGAGCCATCCCATTAGTTATCAGTGGTGACTTTGAAAGGAAAGGATAGTTTTATACTCTGCTCAGCTCTCACTGCAGCAGACACTTACGAATAAGCGAAGCTTTGTTTTCAGAAAAAGCAGCCTTGCTTTTGAGCTGACAGGACGATCCATAACGTCATACAGCAATGAAAACATTTCCACACCAGCCCACTCAGAGGCAACCGGCTGATGGCCACTGCTCTGGTCTCTCTTGGCACAGGAAGCAGTGTTGCTGAATTTTCCTGGGATTCCTGGATGGTACTGTGGGTGAGAGCTCTCAACAAAGGAGATGGTCATTGACCACAGAGCTATCAGTGCAGAAAAGAAAGGCAGATAAGCCCAGGCAGGGCAAAGGTGTATGCAAGGCAGTCAAGAACTCCATGCTGCAATGCTCAAAAGTCAAACATGAAAGTGATCACTTCCCTTCCACCCTTCTCCCAACTGCAGTCCACTCACTACAGATACCTGAATATTTTCAGTGGCTTCAGTGAGACATGGCCAGGCTGTGGTTGGCAACAGTCTGCTTTCAAAAAAGCACAGTGCACCTCCTACAGCAGTGAAAGAGGTTGGGGTTTTTTTTTCTTTAATTCCAAGCCACAGGAAGTACCACTGTCCATAACCCATTGCCACCTCTGGACCATGTCACCTCCAAGGCTAACAATGTCGATGAACTGAACCTATTAAGTGGTTCACTGCATCCAAGTGCACCTCTCTCTGTGCACCTCTGAGGGAACAAAGAGAAGCAATTTCTCTCCAGCTACTGAAACAAGGTAGCCCCCAAAATGTCACATATGTTTTCTTCAGGTGCTCAGTGCTGTAACATCTAAGGTGTTATAAATCCCCTGGAATTAAGCAGAGTCCAAAAGATTGCTCTAGCTCTCTTAGCAAGTTTGGAAATTCATACAGACTAGGCTGACCCTTCTACTTCCTGGGATTTAGGCAGCTTGTCAATATCACAAGCAAGAGAAAGGACAAACACAGGAAAATTGCAATGAAAGATCTGCTTATCTAGCTAAATGCACAAGCCCCACCGAGAGCAGGAAGGACAGAATGCAGAACAGCTCCCTGGAATAGCTGTGACGCAACAGGTACTTTTCAGATGCAGCTTGGCAGCACCACCACTTTCTGAAACAAAGGGGGTTGCAGCCTCACTGACAACTCATGAAAAATGGTGTCTAGAAATGATTTAATATGAAATGCATCATCACAAAAGGAATATATAAAACCTGAAACACAGGGCTCAGGTTCCACAGTGAGAGGCATGCTAGCAATTTCTACAGAAGTGTTCATTTACAGTGTGTCAAAAGCTAATCCAGGTCAATTCACTACCTAAAAGTCAAGGTTTTGAGAAACGCCTGTTCTTTTCTTGCTAAGCATGCTCCTTTCCCTGAAGCACAATCAATGCCAATCAAACCCTGCACATGAGCAGAGCTCTAGTGGAGAGATGCAGCCCATACAAATGAAAAATGCCATGAGCCCCCCTCAAAAGGCAGCCCTGACAAAGCCTAGAGCACAGCTCTTCCATTAGAGCTTTTCATGAAACACAGCCAGAGTGTGAATATAGAGTGCTGGCTAGAAAGCCCTCCCGAGTCATAAATCACATGGTACATGTGCAGCATAAGTGGAGTTTATTCATGACAGACAGTATTTCAACAGGACTTGATAGATGGGCGAGAAAAAGCAGCCAGATTTTATGGAGGATATAACTAGTTACACAAGAGATTCTTCATTAGTGAGAGAACCTTAATGATATGAAGCAAAGCCAAGCAGAGTCAGACTGAAAGCTGGGGCTGTCCTGCTCTTCTCTGTCACAAAGCAGCCACCATCACCTCTCTGCAGCTGCTGCCCCTTGCTGCCTGCTGGTACCAGGCAAAACAGGCACAAGAGGTTGGTCTGTGCATCACTACACAGAAACTCCACTGACAGCAGTTCTGCTCTGAATTTACACCACTGCCATTGGAAGGAGATGCTGGAGAGCACTGCAATCAGACTGCTGCAGCTCAAGCGAGGCAATGGGAAAAAAAGGGGCTTTCATGATGGCCTACATGGCAGAAGGTTAATTGCTTAGACCTACCTGACTGGGACATCATCAAAGCAATTCCTGACTAACCCTCCCACCCACAGAAGAACGAGTGGGAGACAAGCCAGTCGGCCTCCATTTAAGAATTGCTCCCAGCTGTAATCTGAGCCGCTAAACTTGATACTTCCAACACCTGTTATTCTCAGACAAGCTCATTTTGCACCACACGTCAGCAGCACAAAATAAAACTTGGATGCTATGCAGGAAGAGAGGGCAGCAAGCACAACATGTTACACTGATGTAGGGAAATGAGGCCACACTACTGGCTGCACCATCACTCAAGGCCTTGCACCTGCCAGAGCAAGAACAAACATTGCTACAGTGGCATTCTCTGCGCTAGGAAGTTCTGGTGGTGACAGCTCACAAGGGAAAGGCCAAATCATTCCCATTATTCTACACTTACTACAAGAACCACCACCACAGCTTAGGACAGCTTTTCCTACAGATACTGAGAGAAGTCAAACATCTCCCTCCTCTCACCACAAAGCCACATCACCACAGTCCGCAGTCTGCTGCTGCACAGGAATAAAATACTCTCTTGTTTGTCCACATGAGGACTTTGCTATTTACCAGCATGGACAGAGAGTCCATAGTGCCCTCTCCTGGCAAAAAACGCATGAGAAACGTTACTGGCAAAATCATGGGGAAAATCATCTCCTTCCCTTCTCTTTCCCAAGCACATAGGAGGGAGGGCCACACAGAACACTAGATGCCTACTGGCAGTTTCAACAAGATCTCTGTATAATTACTAATGACCCACACTCAAAATTGGAAGCCAGCTGTCTGCTAGAACCAGGACTGATCCCATCAAACTGTCTGACAGCAGACTGATGATAGGGTGATTACATGGAAAGAACAAGCCACCAGGATGAAAGAAAGTCATGAAAGATACTTGCACCCTCACTACAGGGGACATTAGAAAATTCACTGCCCTATCAGTGTCTTATTCATTTGTTTCACTTCTCTTTCTGTGTGCACATTTTCAAGTATTAATTTAACCAATATGACCTAATCAGTGTATTGGTTTATAATACACTTAAGAAAAAAGGAAAAACAACGTATTACTCACCTCTAACTAATACCTATATATGCAATTTTTCGTCACTTTGTGGGAAATAAGTCACCCTGAATGGCCTGATATGGTAAGCCATAATACATTTATTTAAAAATACAGCTGTCCTCTCTGTGTACCATGATCTTCTAGTCTTGTTAAAGAGCCTCTGTCACCAGGGCCTGGAAGACTTAATATACGACGTTTATTATGATTAGAAATCATTTGTACAGCACTGTAAATTCACACAGCACTTTCCCAAGACCATTTATAAGTCTAATAGCACTATAAATCCCCGTTAGCTTCCGCACTTTATTCCCCAGAATCTCTATTTATTCAAATGATTCGTCCTGTCCCGTCCCCCCCACTGCAATCTTGTCTTTGAATACATCAAGCCACAGTCCCACCCTGGGCTGCCCATCGCCTGAGTGACAGGCTACATGGATTGTTAAAATAGCCCTGCATCACACACTTGAAAAAAAGAAAAGGGTTTTGCTCCCAGAACCAAACACCCCTAACAACAGCACGATAACACAGGAATTTGGCTTTCAAAGCACACTGGCAACAAATGCCGCTGTTTGCACTTCAGTTTGCAGGAGCAGCCCTAACGCAAACGAGCACTTCTGCCAAGTCCTACGCCGTGCACTGAGCTGCTCGAGCACACATGCAACCTGCAGCACCCCCCTGGCCAGCACACGTACTTGATGCTGTCGGTGTGGGTTTTATATTCCATGATGGTGTTGGGAGGTAGGTTGAGCACTCTTCGTAACGTGTCGCGTATCCGGGCTGTCGTGGCCTGGTCGCTGGCTGTCTTGTTCCATATGGAAATGATGTCCTCCTGCAGAATTGCACGGGAGGGAGGGCTAAGCATGGGGCACTTTTTGCAGCCCTGCACATGGAAGCAGGTGCCAGTCCTCAAAAGCACTCACCTGGAATCGGACAGAGACGACGGCCCCACAGATTTCTTCCCCCACCATGAACTGCTCTCCCAACATGGCCAGAATAAGATTCTCCCAGCACCGTGACGCTAAGCCCTTCCGCAGACGGATAATCCATTTACCACCATTTTTGTTGGCATCATCCTAGGAAGAGGGGAAATAAATTGATTTGTTTTCTCCCAGCTATTTTTCTGCTATGCACAAGACAGCAGAGCCACAAACAAGAGCAGATATTGATTGGATGGGGCAAGGGAGGTATTTTCAAGCAAAACTATTTTATTTCACTTCTCCCACACACAAGCAAAGACAAAGGGAAACAACTCACTTTGAATACAAAGTACTTGAAACAATGGCCCTCAGCCTTCCAGACAAAGTTCAATGCTCTGAAGACTTGAGCTCTAGTGTTTTGATTCCACTAGCAAAGACTAACACCAGCCTACAAATCTGCACAAACAGGCCCAAAGGCAAGGACCTCAAAACTATCCCTATACCTGAGACTGATTTACCATTATGTAGTTCTGCTTGTAAAACAAAATACCTGTAAAACAGGAGAACCCCCCTCATCACAGTGCATGGAAGACCAGGAAAGCGTTTGCCAAGTGGTATCTTAAAAGCAAGTGAAAAACTGATAAACGTTTTCTTTCCACATTTCCAGGAACGGGCTCACTAGCTGTATTAACACAGAAAGAACCACCCTGTTCTCTTGGAACTCCTGACATTATCACACATCATACAGCTGAATGTTTGCTCCAGACTGTGGTGACGCAGGGAAATAACCAAAATGAGGGGAGAGAGAAAAAGAAAAAATTTATGCTAAGCACCCAGTCCGTCACCTCAATATTGTGATTCTGTATCTTGAAACTGACAAAGAGCTCAAACCTGCTACAGCTTCCCCTGCTCCCCAGAACACACAGCTATGTCAAAGAGCAGCTCCTCCTCTGTGCAGAACACTGTGGCCTTCTATGGTACAGCACTCTAGCTGGGAAATCTTACAAGGTGAGAGGGGAACAAATTCCATCCAAAGGCGAAGACAGAGAGGTAGGAACAAGTCAAAGAGGTGGCAATTAGGATGGGTAGGGGAAGACAGGTCTAGGACAGAAACAGAGAACAAAGGATGACTCAGAGGGGACTGCACAAAACAGGACATTCCTCTCCAAATCACCAGCAATCCCCTCTGCCAAGCTGGGACACACCTTAGAGATGCCAGGCAAGGCAGCCCAACCCTGCTTAATGAAATAAAGTTAATTTTATTTTAGCCTTAAAGCCTCTCTAGGGCTCAGATAAAACCAAGCATTTGTGTGCTCTCTCAGAGACAGCAAGTGCTAATGAAGCAATCCTGAGGAAACATGGAAGTGTCAGCCTAACAGCAGCATTCACCTGACTCCTACTTTTCAGGTACATACTAAAGCCTGGACTGAAAGGGGAAGGCATCAGCTCCAGACAAACCTCAAAGCATGACAGGAGCCATCCAAATCAACACAAGTTCTAGGAATGTGGCAGACTCCTGTGAGAAGCAAACTACTTTCTGTTCAGTGCCCTTGTGTTCCAAGTTGTGAACATCATAGCCTTTAGATTGGGAGTTGGGTTTAACTCTTCAAACTTTCCACAATGACTAACGGGCATCAGAAGAGACAACGGCATTGCTAAAAATATCTTAAAGGTGGCTTAAGCAGGTTCAAGGCTACAGAGAGAGCACTGATGGGGAGGCAGATGCTGCATCATGTGCTTTATGGTTGTTGTTAGTTTTCTTTCAGGTTAAACAAGCTTCAGCTCAGTCAAGCATCTGATTTTCCTTTAGCAGAATAATAAAGATCTGCAGCCCAGTAAATCACCAGGGAATATTATGCTTAGTGCTTCTGACTTTACCAGAAAAGGCACAGATGGATGCAGAAAAAGATCAGAGCTACACACAGGCACATATGTGCCTACAAGAATGACAGTAACTAAGGACTGGTTTGGAAGAGAAAGAAGCACAAAACCCCACAAAGCATGCAGCAATGGAAGGCCAGAAGTGAGATCTCAGGTCCTCTTCTAGAAATGTAAGAAGGAAGAAGGGCCAGAAGTAAAAACACCAAAGAATCTCTCCACCTCCACCTTAAAATCGCCACAAGGAAATGTTTTATAGAAATTCTGGTAGCAATTACTTGGGGACTCTCTGGTTGATACATTGTCTGAGGAGCTTGCTCACCAGGAGTCCAAAGAGGGTTAAACGTTTTTTATAAAGTGTATTTGCAGTAACTGGCTATAAAACACCTTGCTTAAAATAATTGCCAACAAGGGTCATATATAAATTTCTCAGGACCAAGCAGTGTAATTAGGTACTTCAGAGCAACACATAAAATCCTCATATTGTGAGTA
Organism: Entomyzon cyanotis; assembly: GCA_024500445.1. NCBI lineage: Eukaryota > Metazoa > Chordata > Aves > Passeriformes > Meliphagidae > Entomyzon > Entomyzon cyanotis. The sequence goes on from JAKEPQ010000780.1 coordinate 15,805,742, forward strand.
CTATTGGTCATTGCTGGAAGCAGGCCAGGAACTGGAAGAATGATTTGCTAGGAAAAGATTTTTTTTTAATTTTTTAAACAGATTTGGATAGAAATAGAAGCAAACTACAGTGCCTTGGAAAAAAAAAAGGCAAATAAAAGGCTAAGTTGTTTTTCCATTTCCAGTTCTATGTGTAGGCTTTTAACCATATGCACCTCTGCCTTCCTTGACTGAAAAAGGAGCGCTGGTTTTTATAAGATGTGTTGAATTCCATTTAGACAGGTCCAGTCCTTCCAAAGGAAAGCCCTACACTGCTGTCACTGGAGGCAGCAATAAGGGGCAAGTGCCTATACTGGGAGGCACAGAGCTCGGCTGGGGTACCCCCTCCCTTGGCAAGGGCAGTTCAGCAACCTTTGTGGGGGTGCAGCCAGCAACTTCCCCACCTTCCTTTCCTCTCTGGCAGCAGGACTGCTAGGTTACATGGGACAGGGTTCTGAGGACAAGTTTACAGCAAAGCCAGACAAAAGGACTTCACCCAAGAGAAGCCAAGGGAGCGCCATTTAATGACAAGAGCTCCTTCACTGTGGAAGGTTCCCGCCAAAATATTGTGGGAAAATATCAAGGCAGAAATGAAAGCTCCAACTCACCTCCCACATGGGTTTGATGCCCTCTTTGAAAAGATGGAAGTCACTGTGGCCTGTCAGGTCCCCAGGACGTACCATGTGACTGTAAAACCGCCAGAACTGTTCCACCTGCAACAACACGAACCACACAATGAGGCTGCTCCAACTGTCCACAGTCAAGATTCCTACAGACACAGGCTTCCATTTTTACACCAGCTCTCCAGAGCCACCTTCCTCTCTTCTGCTCTACTCTCTTGTCACAGGGGTGTTGATTAGGCAACACAAAAGGCAGCAGTAGGGTGAGAGCTTGGGTGCCAGTTTCTGACTGGCTCCATTACCAGGTGACCACTTGAAATGTTCAACAGGTGCCTTTAAAGTCACCCAGTGTTTGTCTGAAGAAATCTGTGCTAAGGTAACAGCTGCTCTGGAGAACAGTTCAAAATGTATCCTGTAGATCCTACTGCCCAAACTTTCAGTCACTGGATATGTGTCAAATGCATCAGCTATAGCCAAGCCTCTCTGCTCTGCCTAACCACTGCTCTCTGTGACCGTGGAAACTGCAGGAGCCTCCTAATGAAACATTTTTTGTATTTAATTTTACTGTATCTGGATTTTAAGACAAAATACATATTCTGGTGCTAGTTTAAGGTCAGAAGGCACTATTCAGAGCTTTTATTTAAATAACTCTTACTTCCTTTTGCAATCTGCCAAGGTACACTTGCACCACTTCACTCAGACCAGTTCCATTCTGGCACCCCTGTGTCTACTTGAGGCAATCTGACCATAAGGCAAGGGACTTATCTTTTATAATTCTTAAAAATAGTGTATTTATCCTTTGAGAATCTCTGGGTAAGAAAGGATTTGAGAGAGGATCGATCTTTAAAACAAAACAAGGCAGTAGAAGAGATTATATTAATTTCCATAGAAGACTCTACTCAGTAAGACAACAGCTATTAGGTAGACCAGCAGCACAGCTGGAGGGGTCAGACACCACCCCAAGCACTTTATCAGAAACCTTAATGACTTGGTCAGCACTTGGAATTCTGCTCCAATCTGTGACCTCTGCCATCCAAGCTGGAATTTGCTTTTATAGCCAATAAAATTATGCACCAAGACTAAGAAGGGGTCAGAAGCAATCTATTTTTGTCAGGCACGTCCAAACACCAGTAGGGAAATCACACTCCCACAGTGAGGGAACATGCCCTCTAGTGGTTCACATTTCAGACCTTTTAGAGCTTTCCACTGAAAAGCCAAGAATAAATCTGAATCCAGACTTAGCCCAGACAATTCTTTCTGAAGTTTGCTCTTTCTTCTCCTAAAACAGAATTTAGATCCAAGCACTTTATCTCATATGCTGGCCAGTCCCTCTCCAACCAAACAGAACTGCAACACTTCCAGCCTACAACAGCCCCCACAAATTCTCTGTAGCAAAGAGCAGACAACAGAATATGCAATGTGACATTTTTCCTCTAAGGAGCTAAAAATCAATGTTAAGTCTACACTGATTTAACAGACTGATTTAACAGAAAAGTTATTGCCAGATCATCAAGTGGCAGCCACATTTTTCATCCCCTGAACTGAAAATAAGAGCAGTAACTACCCACAACAACAGGCTCTTCTTCCCACTCTTATCCTGTGTGGATGCAATCACACAACCCAGTTGCTCGAACAGGCATATTTTTAGGCAGCTTCCAGAAGAAAGAAAGGTGTATTTTTATAAACTGTCATATTACAGGGGATATGTACTGGTGGGCAAAATTAACATTTGTAAGAGACCCTGAAAAAACGGGGCAAATACCAGATTAAAAAGAAAAAGAAAGAAATTAACCAACAGACTTCCTGCTCTTTAGAATGGTAATAGAGACTCATTTTGCTTATGTGTCTTGGGCTCTCCAGGGTGGCTTTGCACTGCCAGCACCAAGCAAAAACCCAACACTGCCTTTCCAGGACACACTCAAGCTTACTCCAGGAATAAGGAACCACAGAGTAGAAGGGGAAAGGAAGAGCAATTTGCCTTTTAATGAACTTGATTGCAACACCAAACTGCACCCTGTCCATCACTTCCAGACAGACAAGAGGCCACCAGCTGCTTGCAAATAGAGCATGTCAGATGTTTATTCCAAACACAGTCTTTGTGGTGGGAATGTAGGTGGAGGGAAGTGTGTGGGGGACTGTACAGAAAAGCTATTCCTTTCTCCTCTTGCTGACCTGTCCACTCCTGCTCCAGCCATAACTGAAGTACATGGCTCCTCTTTTTGTTTTTCTGTTATTATTCTAGCTACCACCATGCACAGAGGTCTAGCACAGGGCAGAGGAGAACTGCTAAAGACACATCTCCCGCTGTAGGCAATTCAAGAGCTCATTTGCCTTAGCAGATCACTCACTGCCCTCTGCTCCTGCCAACACCAGCACGGCCTGGGTGTGCACAGACCCAGCACACAGGGACTGAGCCACGAGGGCCACACTGTGCCCAAGTGACACAGGGACAGCAGGGCAGTACTCACGGAGGCAAAGGTGCCAATCTGTTTGATATTCTGTTCATAACTCTGGGAGCTGGTGGGCCGCCCGGGGGTCCGTCGGGAGTACCAGAAGGTGTAGTTATACTGCAAGGGGTGCTCAGCTGGCCCCGGGACCACAGCCTGCAGAACACAAAAGTTTGGTTACCCCTTGTATGCTCCTCTAAAAAGGGAAGGGGAAAATTAAGTTTACAGCATATAAAAGCAATCATCCAAACCATCAGAGGCATCATTACTGAATTTTTTTTGAGTCTGTAACTGTGCCTGTCTCAAAAGAAAAAAAAGACAAACTATAAAGGGCAATGTGAAACCTTTAACTTTTTCAAATTAAGAAAAAAAAAAAAGGCACTCTCCTCCTCTGGGAAGGATAAACCCCACTTATAATGAACCATGATTCAAAAGCAATTAAAACTCTTTGGTGACACCAACTGCCTTAAGCAACCAACACCCCAGTGCTCAGGGAGGATTAATCTTAGAACTTGTTATGTCAGCTTTGGCAGAACCCATCACCAGCAGTGGGCAGAGATCACTTCTCAATTTCCAAAACACTGATTTCTCATTAAAAAGACTTCTAATGAGCACAAAAGAGGCTAATGAGAGCTCATTATCCAAGAGTCAAAACTTTGAGAGAAAAACCCAATCAAAGGCTTTATCTTGTATCACTCAATACTTTTACAGCAGTTACCAGCACTTCAATCTCTACTTTCCTCTTGTGTTTACAAGTTTACAAGGGTTGCGTTACTTCAGACAGAGCAGTTTTCCTAAACACAAGATAAAAAAAACCCAAACCAGGACAGATATATGCCTTATGCCTTCTTGACCAGGCTATACTACACACAGGGACACATCTTAAAAGTTATTTCAACAGTGGCACAAACACTGCCTGCTAAACCACCTTCAAGCCACTACTGCCCTATGAGATGGGGAGTCCTTTCCCCATGCCCTCTTCCAAACTTGTTTCTTGAGGAAAATAAAGCTTTATTCCTCATTTCTATTCAAAAGGCTGGCAGGGTACTAGCTGTGTTAGTTAAATAAGTTAACCCCTCAGAATACAGACCTCCAAAAGTTACATCAAATTATTGAAATCACAGTCCCTCTGTCTTCATTGCAGCAGTAACAATGCATTGGGACCACAGCCCTCTAAAACGTATTTTCCTTATACCTGAACTAAGGACTGACTCCCTAGCACTGCCACACCACACCCTGACAGTGGATTGCAGATGCCAGCACCATACCTTCCTCTTGGTAGTACTCTGTGGTTTCTCACGATCATTCTTTTCCTTCTCACTGTCTTTCTGTGTGTTATTTTCCTCATTCTGGTCATGGTCTCCACTATCATCATCTTTCAATCTGGTAAAGAGAAACAGCAAAGAAAGCCATCACACAGCTGAAAAGGTTCATACCAAGCCCAGCTCCAAAGCTCCTCTGTGGCACAAAGGCCACCAGAGTTTGGAAATCTACACTTGAAAATCCACACAGTAAAAACTACTTCTACTTTCATGCCCATCACAGGCATCTTGGGCACGCACTTTTAAGCCGAAGTGAAAAATGAAACAACTTTTTGGAACAAACTCAAGTAGTTTGTGCTAGATACTGATCTGCCACAGGAAACCCCAGGTACGTGTCAGGGTTCCCTGCTACTCGGGGGACCGACATGCAGACCTGTCACTGTAACAGCAGACTCTCTCCTCCCCGCTCCCCACGCCCCCCGGCCCAGCAGCGGCAGCGCCTCGGGCGAGCAGACAGCGCGCCAGCAGCCAGCACCCCACAGCTCTCCCCGCCTGCCCCATTCCCTGCCCAAAACAGAGACCAGCGGGGCCACGAGGCGGCCCGCAACCCCCCGGTGCGGGACTGCCGCCGGCCCATCGCCCGCACCCCTCGGTGCCGCGTCCCCCCGGGCCGGGCCGGGCCGGGCCCGCTGCAGGAACCGGGCTGTGCGCGGCCCCGTGACTCATCGCGTCTCGCCCGCCCGGCGCCGGGGCAGCGGCGGGAGGCGCCGGCGGGACTCGGGGCCGGGCAGGTCCCGCAGCGGGGCTCGGTCAGGGGGCTCGGCGGTGACACTCACGCGTCGAATTTGTTGTTCATCGTCGCTCGCTGCCGCCGCCACCCCCGTCCGCCTCAGCGACTTCCGCCCCGCTGGGTCCGCCCGCGAAACCCTTCCGCCGCTTCCGGCGGGGCGGCCACAGCCGCCCGCGTTTCCCCCCGGAGCCATGGAGCGGCGCACGGCGGGCGGGAAGAGGACGCCTGTGGCGGCCGCCATGTTGGGTGTGGCGTGGGGCTGAGGCGGAGTTGCGAGTTATTGCTGCGATTGACTTGGCTCCGGTGGTACAGTGTGAGGACTCAGTTACCCTTCAGAGGGTTTACCCAGCTTGCCTCCTGTGGCGACAGGGAACCCCAGCTCGGCGCCCTGCCCGTCCTTGGTGCGCAGTGAGGGATGGCACAGAAAGTGGGAGAAATGTCCCACTAAAGATCCTGCAAACCCCAGTGAGTGATCAGGGACACTTCACAGAGGGCAAAGGGGGTAGTGCCTCCTCCAGCATCTCCTTGAACTTCGTGGATCTGTTCCCAGGTTACTCCACAAGCACAGAGTCTTAAAGTGCTTTGCAAATCTCTGGCCAATAATTTCTGCTTTTGGCAGGGTAGTAAATGGATTTCTGAGCGCTGCAGTTTCTGTTGCACCATCAGTTTGTGACGTGGAAAGAGTCAGAAAATTAATTGCCTGTGTAATCCAGGTATTCATGCTACACAAGCAAAGCAAAAAAACATATTAAATCACAAAATATTATAACTCTGTGTAACACAGCCTACTCAAAACTTACTTATTTCTGCCAAACAACTAATATCTCTCAATGGTCTGTTGGCTGGGAACATGAAAAAATGGTATTCAGCATAAATAAGGCACTGCATGTCCTCTCATCTATAGTGTATCCCTCCTTGCAAAGCACAGTAATGAGATGCTGGTATTCCTATCTTACTATTTGAAAGCAAAGTCAATAGAAATCTCAGAAATGTCCCTGAAATCACAGAAGCATGGCAGAACAGGGAAAAGGGTCCCCCCCAAGTCCTAGGCTAAATATCCTTACCACTGACCCTCCCATCCTGTTGTCTTACGGGCTCAAACCTGTGTTCACAACCTTAGAAGACATTAAAAAATATTTAGAAATAAGTAGTAGCAGAATTAGTTTAAAAACTCATGAAGAATTTCCTAGTTGGGAAGCAATGGGACTCCTAAATGAGGCCTTTGTGCTCTGAAGACCAGCAGTTTACCAAAATATCTCAGTAAGGATGTGTGACACAAATCACTAAGGAGACCTGTTCACACAAAGATCCTTTTCACAGAATCAGAAACTAATGACTTAAATTGCCAAGATATCAATCACTCTCTTGAAATTGCCCAGTGCAAGTGCCAACTAATTATTATGGGGTGAGAAACAGGGTCACAGTCTGCTATCTCCTACTTAATAGCTTATTTAGAAATTATTAGGCACTCTTAAAGATTGATTTTAGAGCACCAGAGGATGCAGGAATTACTGTTATCAAACTTGAAAAAAAAAAAAGACCACTAAACCCCACTGAAATAAAGGCTTCACACTGATCAAAACCCCTGACTTGGATTTTTATTTGCTCAAAGACATCTTTCCCCCAAAGCCACATAGGTCTCATCTATTGGGAAGACCACCTACATCAGGTTGGATAAGCATTTAAAGTATTCTGCTGATACAATAAATTACATAAACAGGCAGTGCTTTTCTGAAATTTCTGTGGGTTTTATATTTAGCTTGTACCAGTTTAAAGGAAGCCAAATGTCATTGTATTCATACCTTTATGCACTGATCTAACTCTTGAGATCCTGTGTGGAAAAATAGTAAAAGTAACATCTCTGCAACGGGAGAGGGAAACTGAATACAGGTTTATTCATATTATAGCATGTAGACAACATCCAGCATCCTATTCCAGTGAAGAGTTCCTTGTGGGCTGTTCAAACTCACCTTTGGGTAGTTTTGGAGCCTAGAAGAAAATGTAAACACAAGATGTGATTTTTAAGTCGGTGAGAAGGATGTAATGCCTGACTGTTTTGTGTAAGAGTTGTTCCCAACCTTTGTGGCATTAAGAGACCTCAGTGACAGGGAAGCCTTGCAGTGTGGTGTCCTGGCTCCACACAAACCCTGGGTTCACTCGTGCTGCTGTAACACACTATCTCTTGTAGAACTGCTTTTGCATATGGCAGGATTCTTCAGTCCTTGTATTAAATTCCACAGAATGGACAACTGTCAGCATCTGGGGCTTCTTGGAGCCATTCTGAATTAAAAAAAAAAAAAAAAAAGACTAATAATAAGTATTCAAGAATTGTTGATGTGCAGACTCTATGCAGAAACTCAAAATTCCCAAGACACCTTACACTGCAGGATTAGGGGAGCTGAGTCAACAAGAGCCATGAGCAGGGACACAACACATCTAAGGGCAGCTACACACATTTCCCACCTTGCACTTCCACATACACCATCATGGAGAGCTCAGCATAAAGTGAAGTTGGTGTCTGAGCTTGCTACAAAGAGAACTGTGGTCACTGCACTCTGAATGTAGAGAGCATGTCATGCTTTGCCTGCAGATAGGAGGCAGGCAGTGAGATTTAAGACTGTTTTAACAGCACAGCAAATTTCCAGCAGCAGATCTGTTTTCAATCACAGGCTCCATACTGGGTTGGTGGAGCTGGTAAGACAGCAGCCTAGTTGTTCTGTTAAAAAAATATGATCGTGCTGAAGAGGAGGAGAGCACACAGTAAGTTTTCTTTCAGTCTAGAGTGGAACAACATCACTCTCTTTATATTTTAGGTTGAATTAAAAGAAAGAAATAGCTCAACAGTCTTTCAGGAAGAAAAGGAGGGGAGGAAGGAGGAGTGCAGCTGGAAATACCTTAACTACAAGCATTTGAAATATGTAGCAGCTACCTAAGAGACAATTACTAGTTACCTTTAGCATCTCATTCAGGCATGCAGCAGTGAAGTCCTATGGCTGTGCAGGCACCCAGCTCTTCTGGTGGTGCCTGATCTCAGCCCTAGCAAGAGTCCATAGATCCTGCAGGTGTGTCATTGCCAGCAGCCTTCTCATCAACAAAGGGCTTGAGGGCCTCAGCAGTGATGGGAAAGTGTCCTGGAGCTGCACCTGGAAATACAAGCAAGGGAACACTGTGAAAATCTTGGCTTCACAGTGCATTTAAAGCCTGAATGTTCACAGCTGAACTGTGCCTAACCATTGCAATGATCCAGATTTGTTACTTGTCTGACTGTAGGAAATGACCACTTAATTATTTCCAAAATTATTTTGTAGGGAAGTATATGTAGGATGACCATTACCATACATTTCTGGATTGCCTGCTTTCCACTAGCAGCTTTCAGATTTGGCAGATTTAAATGCCCTTGAGTACAATTTTTCTTATGTTTTGTAAGTGAAGTCTTTCCTAAATAACCTGTTCCTTCCTAAATTTTAAGTTAACACTTGTCTGTAGTTCTCAAAGCCACATTCATGTTAGCTGGTCCTGTTTTTCCTGGATGGTTCTTGCAGCCCAGTCTAACACAGGAAATCAGTGTTATTACAAAACCCTCCAAGGCACAAGCTAAGAGGACAAACCTGATTCAGGCCCCATGGCAAATTTGATGCTGAATATTATATATGTAAAGTCAGGCCAGTCTCTCTGAAGAGAGCTGTTACAGGAGATTGCAGGATCTGTAGGCAAAGCAAGCCAGGAATGGTTGTAGAGGGATCATGATTGAGAAAGAAGGGGACAGCAGTGAGTGCTGGCTGTAGCAGGGTTCAGTGTTTATTTAAGAGCTCTTCTTCCTCTCTGTGCATTGGCAAAGAACAACCATTCTGTGCCACAGCTCACTGAGGAATGCTGCCAGGCTTTGATACAATCACAGAGAAGTCCTTGCTCACCTGAGGCCAGGAGGTGCCATGGAATTCTGCCATGGCCTGGGAGCCTCTGAGCAGCCTCTGGCACTCAACAGCCTCTGTAGTGAAGCACTGTCCAAAAAGCACATCCACTCGATGGCAGAAGGGAGTGGAACAGACACATCTAGGCCTACAAACACAGCAAGCTGCATCATTAACTTCTTTGGTAGGCTCTGACCCTTTGTTACACTGAGCTCTTGATTTGCATGAGATTACACAAATAGCTGAGCCTACAGGAATCAAGATATAAACTGGGGTTTTGTTCTTCCAGCACCTTTATAAAGAGTGGGGGAAAGACTCCATCCTACAGAGAAGTGCAGAGTCAGCACAATTTGGGAGCCACCTCATCTGTCACTTTCTCCCATAAAGGGTTAGTAGGAGAGCAGTGCGTCAGGTGTGATGTTGTAGGTTCCAGTGTGAAAGCATCAGCTGTGTAAACCTCTCATGAAACATACTGGGGAAATTGCAACTTCCAGCAAAAAAAGCAGGGCTGGAAATAAGGAGAATGAGTCTATGCCATGAGCATGTACAGATCTATATTTCACCTCTTCCTCTGACAAAGAGCTCAGTGAAGCAGCAAGCTTTGTCCTGGACTCAGGCTTTCAGGATTTTCTTCTCCAGTCCTAGCTTTCTCAGAGTCATCAGCCTGAATAATCTCTGCTGCTTCCAGATGTGCCCACTGGCAAAGATGATGCCTGCAACAAAATGGAGAAGGACTGGGGAGAATATTGGGACTGGTGCAACCCTTGGCATTGACAAAGGAAGGGGTGGGAGAAATTTCATCCTGCTGTGAGGAAAAAAAGAAGCTGGAATCATGTTTCACTATTAAAATCTTAAAAGGCTTTCACTGTTACTAATGCATTGCATTATAATTTCTGGTGGTCATTTTTCATGTGTCTGCAGCACGTGTAGCCATCATTGCAGCAACTGTGACATGTCACCCAGAAACATTTTAGCAGGATTCCTCCATTCACGTTGCCCACCAGAGGTGATTGATGGATACTGCAAAATCATAAATACTGCTTTTATTATCTTTCCCTGTTTATTTTGTTTTCCAATCCTACAGCCTTTTCAGTGTATCAGTACTTACACAAGGACCAGCCTCCACCGTTAAAGTAGGAATTATTGCTGTAATTAGCAGGTGCAGCCATTAGATGGTAATGTTTGCTCACTGCTGTGCTGGAGGATGTGGTGAGGCCAATGAGGCAAACTTTTCAATCAGTCATTGATCTGAAGTTTCCTTTGGAGATGTGATGAGCACCCTGAACTCTCTGGGAAGTGTTTAACTCCTCCAGATCCTTCTGACTGCCAGTGGAGGTTGAGTTTTCAGTAGTTCTGCAAATTAAGTCTCTGGCAACTATAAATTAGAGACCAATTTTAAACTCTTTGACCTGGGTAATTGAGAAAGACCTAATTGCACAGAGGGAGGGAAGATGAGATAGCCTTACCTTGAGCAAAGATTTGGGATTTCAGATAGGAGCAACATCAGCTAGCCTGTATGGGATAGGAGGTAAGGATTTTTGATCATATGTTTCAGGGATTTGAAAGTATAAAGCAGAGGGATGAATAAAGACTGTGTCTGCTTAATATGCATACTTATGTAACTGTATATATAAAGTGTGACCTTTTTCTGAGCAGTTCCAGCACTTTGATAATATATGCTGGACACTTGAAAGATGAAAAGGCACCTCTTTGCTCCAGGGATATTCAGGCAACTGGTGAAAACATGGTGTTTAAGCTGTTACGAGTTTGAGCACAGCTTCAACACGTGTTGAGTTGTCCAGCTTGCTCTTAGGAATGCACTGGCAATGTGTTGCTGAACTCAGAACATCTATAAACAGGACTGCATCTCTCTAGTGGCATATTCAGGCCTCCTCCTTGGCAATTTTTGGAAACAAAGATGTAGCCAGGGATTTTGGAATATGCTGACCATACTGAAAATGCATGCAAATATGATCAGCCACCTGGTTGATATCACTTCCTAGGAGCAATGTCTGCTTTCCACAAGGGAAAGCAATTTGAAGACTGTTTTTCACAGCAGTTGCAGTCCTATCTTTGACCTTTATAGCCCAAGTAAGGTGGAAAGGGAAGAAGAAACTAGTGCTTGAATCCCTGAACTGGATTCCAGCTGGTACCCAAAGAAACTGCAGAGCCTGTTTTTTCTTTTGTACATACAGGAAAATAGGAAGCCTCAACGATGCACTGTGTTTCACACACTTCCCAGGCTTAGAGACTCCACTTTTTATCAATATAGCTGTATTTCCCAGGACAGACAGGGATGGGGGCATGGCCTGAATAATGAGCATGAATCCTTCCTTGTTCATCTTGGCAGATGCAGTGTGTGGACCATATTAAGGTTTGTCACTAATACTATTAATGTGCCTCTACACTGTCAAACTTTTAAAAAAAGCCAGAAAAGCAGTGTGATGATACCCTACCTTACCAAAGAGTATAGGCAATGTCACCTGGCTGCAGGTCTGTGCAACTGCTCACTTATGCAGTTAAATAGATTGGGACTTTAATCCATCCCCTTGGTTGTTTTGCAGTGCACAGTGGATCTGGTGATTTTGACACTTGCAACATGCTCCCAAAGCAAGCAGAACTCTGGGGAAGAGAAAATTTTGTCTCAAAATGACCTTCACTATCAGAACAATGCAGGTAACCTCACTTTTCTTCATCCTTTCCCCTTCATTCCTCTCCTCAACAGCAAGGACCGGCCTGGAGCAGTAGCACCTCTGGTGAGATGCAGTCTCACCTGCTTTGCTGGTTCTGCACTGGCCAGGCCAGGCCACTGCCAAGGAACATTCCACAGCCTTGTTGTGCCAAGACACAACCAGCAGTATTGCCAAAATAAGGGCTACAGAATTGAGTCCTTAAGCAAATAAACTTTGTTTTCTGCCTCTCTTTGAGGAGTTTTGCTTATTCTTCCTGTTTCCTTTCCTTCCTCCTTGTAACTTGTGCCATAATAACAGGATTCCTCAGATGTTATTTTTGGCCAGGTGACTGTTCAGTGCTTTACACCACTTCCAGCTGTTGCTACAGGCCAATTCCACTCATTATTAGTCCTCTCTAAAGTCCATCAAGGAGACACAGGGCTTGTGTTCTTCCTAGAAAGTTTACACTGAAGCCAGGGAGGAGAAGAAAGGTGCTTTTACATTCTAGCCAAGGATACATTAGGAGTCTACAGCTGAAATATTCATGAAACTCTAAAAATCACCAATACCTTCAAGAGTGTTTCATGGTGAGTTTGGAAGTCTGATATCCACAGCTTGTTAAGGAGCTAAGTGCCAGTCTTGGAGGCAGCTTTCTTTAGGACTTCTGGATGTTCAGGAATATCAGAGAAATCCAGATACAGAGAAAGACAAAAACACATGCAAAAAGTTGACTTTTAGAAAACATTGCTGTTCCCATATCTCTCCTAATCAGCTGTGACCTGCTAGCCCCAGAGCCTGCAGCCCTCAGATCCACCTCCCCACAGGCATTAGCCATGTTGGGGCACTTGGGCAGCCCAGGCAAATTAGCCATGTCTAGTCCCAGGCAAATGCATCTGGGCAACAATGGAGTGCATCCCTTCCACCATGCTCAGAGCGAGCAGGAGAGTGGATCAAGGGCACTGAGGTTGGTCCCTTTTCAGCTCACCCAGTGAAAACAAGGCTGATGCCCTGCTCTGGACATTGGCTTAGACTTTCAAGACCTGATTTGATTCCCCACTGTGCTGCAGATCTCCTCTGTGATCCTGGTCAAGCTGCTTCATGTAGTTTCAAGTTATTATCAGTCTGTAATCTACCTGCAAGCAAGATGCCTTGAAAATAAAGAGTGCCATCCCCTCATTTTCCCTTTCACCAGGGTTGGATCCAGCAACACAGAGCTATAGAATGTCTGGATTCATTTGGCTGATCTAGTGGAAAGCCTTTCAGTTTTAGTCTTCTGCTGGCTCAGCAGTCTGAACACACTCACCTGCTGGCTGCTGCCTCACTGAGCAGAGTGAGCACATGGCCAAGGACAAAAGTGGGCAGGACCACCCCTTTTGGCAGACTCACTGATCATTTTAGCTGCAGCACAGAGCCCTGGGCTGCTGCTGTCACAAATACATTCCTAGTTAACCACTCCAGTGACAGTAAACAGAGAACTGTCCTGCACAGAAATTATGTTGCACTCTCTGATGATTGGTTCCTTCTAATGCACTAAAGCATCCCCAGCTATAGCCATAATAAGATTTTGCAGGTATTAAGTGTTAGGAATCAGGATGTCTCAGGAATGGAGAGATATAATGGGAGAACTTCATGGAATACTGAAAACAAATCTAATGGATTTGTTATTCCTCAGAAACATTGTGAAAGACAATGAAGCATTGCAAAATACTTCTCAAGAGACCATGAAAAAGAGCCCAGAAGTTGCCAGTACTGTTTTTCTCCCCCAAATAAAACCTTTTTTCTAACAGAGTATCTTCAGCATCAGGAATTTGAAGGACATTCAGGCTATCTACCACAGCTCAGAACAGGCTGTACTGATGAACGACAGTGGTGGCCTGTAAGATATTCCTTTGATCTTGTGCTGCAGCTGTATGTTAAGAATGGGAGTTTCCCCTCTCTCAGTGAATGTGCAATTTGTCAACGCTATTGTCTCATCAGGACCACCCTGGGAGAGGCCTGGGGAACTGGTGGTGCTCACAGCACAGTTGCAGAGGCATTGTACTCTCCAGTTATCTTACACAGGCTTGTTGCGTGTCTGGCTCCTCTGCTTTCATCCTGACTCTCGCGGAAAGGAAGAAGGAGTGGGTACTTTTTGCCGAGGTGCAAGGCAGCAAGACGAAGCTGAGGGGCCTGGGTGAGCCTTTGATTCTCAATAAATCAGGTGTGTTTGTCAGATCACAGAGAGTATGAATTTCCAGCTGGATGCAGTTTCACAAGTGTTTACCTTTGTGCTGACCTTGGTGTGTTCTCTGAGAAAGCACAATCCAAGCGGTTTTGCATGTGACCTCATTAGTCTCCCGTCTTTTCTGGAATAAGTCAAAATATGGAGCAGTGCCCAGTGCAAAGTGGTCTCTGTGGTTTCTGTTCCTGCCAAAAAGAGGTCGTGGAGAACCCAGACCAGGTTGTCTTTGTCATATTGCAGAGCTGGGGTTGCCTTTAATCTTCAGGCAAGTGGGGGGTGAGTTTAGACTACAGCCAACATTACAGAATATACAGTCATCAACTCCAGATGACTTCAGCAAACAATAGTTTGCAGAATGTCTGATTTTCCAAACCGAATAAATGTGAAGAGCAGTAGAGAATAGTAATATCTTATATGTTTCTGTCTCTTCATGTCTGAACAAAGCACCTTGTCTCATAGGCAGTGTTAAAAAGTGTTTTGAATGACAGCAAAATATCAAGATGGAAGTTTTTCAATGGCGAATGTGTCTTTTAGAGATCTGCTGATCTGCTGAATTCAGAACACTTTGTGGGGTTTTTCTTGTATCAGTGAAAGCTTTAGGACAAATTTATGGAGTTCCATTACTCTACCACTGTCCTCCTATGCCATCCTGCAGGACAGAGCCCTTGGTGACTGCAGAAAAGGCAGCAGTCGTGTGTTTCTTCCTTACCAGAGAATGTGCAAAACATGCAAACTCCTGACAAGTGAAAACCTGCTTGTGAAGATCCCAACATATTGAAGTATCCAAGACACATTTTGGCTGTAAGATCTACTTCTTAATTTTACCAAGAGATATGTTCTGACACCATGATGGTGATTCAGTTTCAGGACAGTGATTATCAGCATTTAGAAATACATGGCTAATTTAGCACCATTAGGAAACATTCAAAATACCTAAACTGTGTGACTACAAAACAACCCCCTTGCCTGTATTTTTCTAAGACATGCACATCCCCTGTGGCATGCTGATTTCTTTCCCTGGGAACCATCTTCCTCATTAGAGAATCACTCAATTCTGGGTAATCTGAGTTCTCTTCTCCCAGTATGATAGGGCCCCTCTTCCAGATGATATGACTTTCCCTCTAAAGGTCTTCATGGTTTTTGCAAACTAGCCATATTTGCATTAGAGAAAATACGATATGTGAAACACCCCTGATTATCTGACTCAGGTTAAATAGGTTAAATAGACTCAGTGGGCTGGACGTGTCCTTGAAGACAAAACACACACCTTGTTGAATGCCAAAGTTGCCAGTCATTTTCCCCTGCTCTACAAATTTGAGTATCCAGGCCACTTCATGAAGTCCTGAAGTCATCTGTCTCCTTTTCTCTCATTCTGGAGAAAATCTCTTACTCATAAGATCACACCAGTGTACCAGTGACTGTATGGGTTACCATCAAATATGACAAAATAAAGGTAGGTCAGTTGGCATGATTTAGGCTGGTGTTTTTTAAGAAGAGAGGCTTAAATAAATCCATATTGAGACTAAAAATCCAAAAATATATTGGTATATAAATCCAACATGGATTTCTTTGTTCAGTACTGCTTTATGCATTATCATACCACTTTATATCTGTAACTCTTTTTGAACTTGGAAATTTCCCCATTAGCCTGCCTCTGCTTGCAGCAATAAACTAAAGGTTTTCAAATTGACTTAATTGTGCCCCGAGGATGAAAATACTGTTTTCTTAACTGGCTTTTGGCTGAGTCACAAACATTCCATTTCCATTCCCTCTCAGGCTTAGAAGGTTCCCCTAAATCTACTCTTTTTTCCATGAGCTCTGGCAGTGACGTTTGTTTTTGCAAGAGTAAGCTACAGATACACCATTACTCCACATACAACTCCCCTTATTTACATGGCATCTTTATATTATTTTATCATTTATCTGCCAGCTACTTTGAATATCCAAGTTGTATAACTTCCTGCAGATGTTGTGTTGGCTGTGGTGCTATCTGAAGCCAGCACAGCCTCTTTTCAGTGGTGGGGAGAGGAGCTGGCTCAGGGGCTCTGCTCTCCTTTTCTCAGCACAGCTCTGACAGTGCTGCAGAGGAAATTAAAATAGGAGCTGCTGAAAGCTCCCTTGCCTCCTTGCTGCTCCTTGTCTGTCCTCGGTGTTTATCAGGACAAAAGCTGAACTCCTTTTACTCCAGCAGTAGGAAAGAGGTTTTTCTCCTTCCCACCATTTAGCTTCACTCCTTGTAATTTTTCTTTTCTGGAACCTTCAGCAGGGCAGGGGTGGCTGAGATGAAATTTGTTTAACATATGACACTTTACCACCAGCTATTTCTCACCTAGTGCACTGTAGTCTCTCAGCTCCTACTGAGGCTTCCCTTTTCCCCCAGGGGGGAATTGTAAAAGCTATTTTGAATGGAAATTTCATCTAAATTATTATTCCACTCAGCACATGGAGGGAGAAAAAATTTTAAATCCTTTTGATTCAGTCTAAAAGACAGGGTTCATAGCTGCCGTGTTTTTTAAATTTGGTTGCTTTATTTCCTGTGGATGTCTCTGAAGCAAGGAGAAATCTATAGTGAAACCCACAATTTTTTATTCATTTCTGTAAGATATGTTTCCATGTGCATATAAAGCCATTGATTTGCTCTAGCTAATATGAGCTCTGTGAAATCACCTTAACAGATCATTCATACAGATTTATAGTGGCTCCTCAGAGCATCCTGGAGAATGACCCAGATAATTTAGGACTATTTTTCCTGTGTTTTATTGTGCCCACATTTGTCTATGCTTTATTCTATGAATTATTTTCTACATTGTTTCTTCATTTTTATGTTCAGCCAGACCCATAAACCCCTTTTTTCCTCTAAGAGTTCTGCAAGGAATTTAGAATAATTTTAAAATGTCACATTGCAAAGCATGTTCGACTCTTCAACTCTTCTTAATGACCAGTGAGGCTGGTAAATCAAGTCAAGCCTAATGCTAGATCCCTTTGTACCATCCCTGCAAATACACCTTACCTCATTCAGCGAGTATCCAGACATGGCTGTGAGATTTACTGACATTAATTGAAATTAATTTTCCACACACGTACAGAATGTTACCAAATAGCCAATACAAAGCTGGCCACAGCAGTGAACACAGTAAAGGAGGAGGGTCTAGATGCCAGGAGGGTACTTGCAGCAGACAGTGCACTGAAAGCAGACTTCCCCCTCAGCCTGTGGTACAACACCTTTTGGAGACCAGCTACCCCATCTCCCTTCTCTGGCCAAATGTACACATAAACATTTCAACTTGAGCTCTCTGATGGGATCAGAAAGTTAAGGCTGTCCATTTGGAAGGATAAATTAACATATAAAAATTGGCAGTTTGTTAATGGTTGCACGGGCGAGTTACATGGATCTTACCTCTTACCAAGTTCACTGCTGGGGCACCCAAATCCTGCATGCTGTCTTGCAATTAGTCTGCAGTCAGTCAGGAATTTTGTGTAACATGCAGTCAAGATGTGAGTGATGTTTTGGGGTACTTGCACTCCTAAATAAAGCTGCACTCCAGCTCCTGACAGGTGTTTTTTGCCCTGAACAAGCTTCCTGC
This sequence comes from Entomyzon cyanotis, assembly GCA_024500445.1. Taxonomy (NCBI): domain Eukaryota; kingdom Metazoa; phylum Chordata; class Aves; order Passeriformes; family Meliphagidae; genus Entomyzon; species Entomyzon cyanotis. The sequence goes on from JAKEPQ010000780.1 coordinate 15,823,267, forward strand.
ACCTGGCTAGCTGCCTCTGCTTTGGGTCTGTGCTATACCTTCTTAATGCCCACAGAATCATAAACTCAGCCCTTACTGTTCTTCTGTAAATCATGACTGTGATCTGGTTTGGACTCAACAAAAAAACCCACAACAACAAAAAACAAACAAACAAAAACCACCCAAACCCCAACAAAATGAAAAAAACAAAAAACAACAACAAAACAACAACAACAACAACAAAAAAACAAAAATGAAAAGAAAAAATCAAACCAACCAACCAAAAAAAACTACAAAAAACCCCCAAAAAATCACAAAAAACCAACCAAATCAACAAGCAAAAACTCTTGGCTTTGTCAGATTTGCTCTCAGAGAAGGCACATTCTTGGTAGAACTGATTAGACCAGACCTCTGGTTATGAGTTACTGTTAAAAGTAAGGTGTAATTCACCTCAGCAAATGAGAACTATTTCTAACAGCATGATTTCAATCTGGAGAGACATCTCAGAGGGCTGGGGGACAAGGGTAAAATGAAACTTGACCATGCATATTGGCAAAAGGTTAAAGAGCTGACCTTTTCTTAGGTACAATTTTTAGCTACAAATCTAATCTAACAGAGAGACTTGCTGATTCAAATCATAGCACTTATATCTCCCACAATTTGATTTACACACAAAACTGTCTTTGCCATGTTTCTAGTGAAATGGCAAAGCTGTTCTTCAGACCCCGTGTTTGCCATCTCTTGTGCTCCAGTCACTGTGTGATGTGGCTTATCTCATCTGCCTGGCCTATATCATTAGCTGTAACACCCAAAGTAAACACAATATCCCTTATACAGTCCTACTTTCAAAAGGTTGCCTCTGTTTTGTTCTGCAGGGCATATGCAGCCCTACACCTCTCTCTCCCTTCCACTGAATATTTGAGTTCACAGTGATTTTTGCAGGTGCATCAACTGTATTTTGCACATGTTGAAACTTAAATGTCTTCAAATTTCAAAAAACCTTTTCTTATGCAACCCTCAAGTTTGTTGTTACTTTCAATTTAATTCAGCTGCAAATGTTATTACCGTAGCATTTCACAATTATAAACATAATGGAAATATTGAAGATAAAAAAGAAGTGAGCATACAGCAACATTTCAGTACAAGGATTTTATAGGGAGGGATTTCTTTGTCTTGGGTTACTCATGGTTCCCAGTTCAAGGCTGCCCTTACAGCATGGACTCAAATGCAGATATCACACATGATGACAAATGGCTCCTTAACAACGTGTTAAAGGAAGTGTATATAACCCCAATTCAATTAGCATATTATCTGTCTTTTTTAAACCTGAAATTTCATTTTAGTCCTGAAGAAAATCGGATTTCCTGTCCACAATGCATTTTTCTCACCTGAAGGCATTTGGCAAATGAATTAATTAAGCTTTGAAAAGTGACAGAGGCAAAATTTTAATCAAAGGAAAATGAATAATATTTAGCGCACTTTGGCTCATACTCCAGGATTTCAATTGCTTGGATGAGCATCTTTTTCTAGCTCCCAAAGTTATGTCTCAGCAGGCATTTGGTCATGGCACTGTGAAAGTAAGATGAAGTTCTCCAAATGGCAAATATATGGTTGCGACATAATAATGACAATAAATGTTCAAGATGAAGATGAATATGAAACTGTTTCAATTCTGAGTGTTACAGAGCTCACAGCCGTGGTGTGTCAGGTGAAAGTTCAGCCAGTCTCATGTTCTGTTTCTGACAGCACATGATTGCAGATGCCTTAGAAAAGTTTGTAAGACTAGTACAAAAGCCAGACACTGTACTGTTATTAAACAACCCTAAAGAAATTTTCTTGCTGAAGGTCCAATTGCTTTTTGAACAGAAAGAGGTATTTAGTACAAGTCCTGTGATGAGGCTTAGATTACCAACACAGCATGTGCAGTGCAACCCCTGTGGCTCTTTTGACCCATCTCCCTTTTTGTTACATTTGACACCTGCCAGATCTTCTACTAGAGAGACAGCAAAAATTTCCTGTTCTTTCACTCCTGTTTGTCCAAGAGTTTCTAGACTTCCTCAGAAGTACAGAAATAGCTTCCCCAAATGCATGTGCTGGTGCAACAGATAATTTCTTCTTTTCAAAATGTAATCCCATAGATGCCTGGTTCTCCCTCTACACACTGTTGATTCACTGGGTCATACCATGAAGCATCCACAGGGACAGTTTAGCCTGGGCTTTTGAAATAAAACAGTTTCCCAAACAACTTATCTGAACAGTAGTGAAAAATCTACTCTTGCTTTTAATCTCTGGATGGATGCAGGATCTACAAACTTTTACACAAGGCTGTCTTTGTCTTCAGTGTCTGCTTTTTCTTTTTTTTCCAGGGTAAATAGCTTCCCCGGAGTTTGGCACATAGCCTGCTTATGGCTGTGGCACTAATATTGCTACCCAGGAGAGCCCCACCATGAAAGAGAAAGAAAACCATAAGAAAAAAATTATCAGAGGATCTGGGTGGGAGACAACTTGCCAGTGCTTTCCTGAACTCAGCTCTGTAATTTAGCAGAGCTGAGCACCATATAATGTTAGGCAGCTCTCTCATATCCATCAACATTAAATATTTTAGTCTTTCTGGATTCACACGCTCCTGCTATCCTGCAAATATGAAACAAAGCAGCTCTTCTGCAGTTCTGTGACATGAACTCACTTTTCCCCGAAGGAATCACAGTGGTTGAAAAAGCAATACACCCAGTTGCACATCTTTCCCTGGAATAGACACCTGCAACCTGATTTCAAATCCTTCTAAACCATATTATTAAGGATGACAGTTCTCCCTTACCTCAGAGGCCCGGGGCTGTGGCTGACACTAGTTATAAAATAAAAATAAAGATGGGGTGGAGGGTTAATCACAGCAATTAAAAGAAGTTACACCACTGCAGCCATCAGCAGCAGGGTGTGCACCTTTGAGCCTGGCAGCTCTTCGATGGCATAAGGCAGACTCGTGCCATGGGACTGGAACCTGTGGGCAGCCCAGTGATGACAGGAGTCAGGGGCTGGGCTCAGCCCTCCCTCGCTCTCTCTCTCCATGTGCTGAGGGGATCAGAGGGGACACAGCTGTAGTTTTGCTGCCAGGCTGCTGCCCAGAGGATTCGCTGCCACTGCAGAGTTTTGTCCTTCACTGCTTCTCCTTACCGTGGGTGTGCCTCTGCTTGCAAGAGCGGTCATTGAACTGGGACCTTTTCAACAGCCAGCCTCACTGGGAGGGACCCTCACCATCTGCTTGGGTGCCTCGGGAGAAGCCCGGGACCCTGACCTGCTCCCTCTCTCCGGAGGGAAGGAGAACCTCCCGGCTGCTTGCGGGAGCCCAGCTGCCATTGCAATCCCCAGGAGCTCACATGGGAGATGTGAGAGCCAGGGGAAAACCTGAAACAACCCACTCCCTCCACCTTCTCTCTCCTCCTGGGGCTGCCCAGTCCCCACTGTTTTCTGCCTGAAAGCCCTGTAACTTCGAAGTTGTTATAATTTGGAGAGAAGGGGGTCATATTCTCTATTCCAGGAAGGTTCCTGCCTTCCTTGGCAGACCTGTCTTTTAAACCAAGACACAGGTTATTGGTGAGGAGCAGGAGTAGGAATTTAGGGTGGAAGAGAAGCTGAGCAGAAGTGTATAGACCCTGGAACATTCTTTGATATGCTGTGTGGAGTAACAGGCTGGATTATTTATTACAGTTATTGCTTTGTGAAAGCCCTTGTTGCCCTAATTTCCCTTCAAGCCTGGCAGTGCTGGGTTGTGCTGGCACAGGCCACTGCCAGAGCTACAAGGCATGCCAGGATCTGGTCAGTTCTCACTTCTTCATAGTAACATTCTCCTCCATTTTAAATTCAGGAACTTCAGATGTACCACAACGATTTAATTATAAATACTTTATATTCCAACATAAAAGCACTTTTCATCCTCAATACAACTTTGATGCTAAGTTTACAGTAGTGTTTACAGGCAGCTCTACTCAACTCCAACATTTGAATCCTTTCCAAAAGTGATTTGCATACAAGAATTCTTCAGCACTTCACTTTAACAAAGTCACAGCTGAACTTGGCTGTCACCTCCAGCTGTGTGCTCAAACTGTCTCCTCTTGAGTTGAATCAGTGCCAATGAGCAGCTACTTTAAGTAACAGATATTTTAGAATTCCTGCACCACATCATTATTTATGTCTTTTCTTTTACTAGGTCACCTCTAGTGTGCCCTCCATAGTTGCTGTGCTCTTCTCTCCATAATCTGGAGCCTTAAAGAACAAATATATGAGGTTTTCCAAGCTCCCCACTAGCCAGAAGGAGGTTTATACACTTGAGAGGAAATTTATGGAGGTAAAGGTGACTGTCTCATGCTGGCCTGTGACTACTGCAGCCTAGCGTGGAATGGCACAAATCCTGTAGGGGTGGGGCTGCAGTGTGCCCCCAAAAATGGGCTCAGTGTTGATCTCTGTCACTCCCTCAGGGAGCTGGAAGGTGAATGCCCGCAGCAGGTTGGCAAAGAAAATAAAGAGCTCCGTCCTTGCCAAGTGCTCCCCCAAACACACCCGGTGCCCTGCAGAGGGAAGAGGGGAAGGACAGTGAGTATCTAGGAATTTTTCAGTTTCATAATCACTTAGTTCAGTCCTGTTGTAAGCAGAGGTGGGTTTTGTTTTGTTCAAGGACAGGATCGTGAAAGCCACAGAACTAAAACTATGTGAATTCCTTCTCAAAAAGATCCCATCCAATGTCTTACGTTAGGAGACACAAAAATGAAAATTTCAGTGAAAATCCATGAGGCGTCAACATAATTTCTTTCTTGACCCAACAGAAAATTATTTTGCTTTTACAGAAGGTGTTGAACTTCAGGACCATACTCAAAAAATCTGCTAGCCATTTGCACATGCTTTAGTGAGTAAACATTAGCAGAAAAAAATTACTTAGTAATGGCATTTGAAGTTGAACAGAGACTTGGTCACTTTATAGGCAAAGCACGAGACCTACTGTTCATTTCCCAGGATTTCCATTCCTTGGCACCAATGGTGTGAGCAGAAAAGGTGGATATTAAGTTCACATTTCCGGATTAGCAGACAAATATAAGGAAAGAAAAAGCCACTTGAATTAAGAAACCACTTCTGAATGGACATTTAAGTGACTATCAACAGACAAACAAAACCAGGAACTTTACTGATACATATGATTACTAACTGTTTGTGTATTGTTATCTTGTTTCCTTCTTTTGCAACTGTATTTTCAGTTCTGTAAGTAAGAACTTAATCCTTTGTTCATAAGGACGCCTTCTGCTTTTCTTTCAGCTTGTTTGTTTAAAAGGGATTGCAATTAACTCCAGTACACAGGACAAATTACATCTCAGGAAAATAGCTAAGTGTAAAGAATACTACAGACAAAACCTGTGTATGAGTGCAGCATGCAGCCAGCCCAAGAGGTTCGGGAGTTTGAGTGGAATTCCCACCACAGTGTCCTAAGAACAGTTTGGGGTCTGGCAGCACAGAAGCCTCTCCTTTGGCAGAAACAAGCCAGGAATATTCTTTAAAAGCAGCAGACAGCAGAGGTAGAAGATGTTATCTGAAGAAATACCATAATCTCATATTTCTGTATTCATCATCTCATCTGTTGGGTCAGCTCAAGCTGTTAGTGCATTTACCTGCCGAGAATGGTAAGAAAGCTTCTCGAGGTATAAAGTTTCCTTCTTTATCCAGAAAATGGCCAGGGTTGAACTGTCGAGGTGTCTCCCACTGCTCAGGGTCATACAGAACAGATGCTATGTTTGGTATAACAATGGTGCCCTGCAAAGAAGAAACTGTTGATTCAGTTCCAACTACTAGTGCCTGTCACCCATCAGTTTATGCCTGATGGATAAAACTGTTGCTTGTTGGCATTTGGGCAAGTGCCAAGCTGGGCAGGGATGTCTCAGCCAGTGCTTTGGCAAACCAGTTTCTCCTCTCAGTCCATCCCCTGCTAAGCAGAGCTGGTCTCTGCAGCTGTGATGATGGGCAGGAGGTTGAGGCTTCCCTGGCAGAGGCTTTATCAGCTGTGTGATACATGTTAAGTAAAAGACTTCTTTCATTCCTGGAGCCACAAATAGTAGCACTTTCCCAGGCACCACATTGCTGAGTTTAATGGAGAGTAGTTTATATATGGAAAATGGGTTACAAAACTGAAATGTCTCTCTGCTGAAGAAGGAACAGAAGCTGAAAATGTGTCTGTACCTTTTTGACAGGGAATCCCAGCAGCGTTGTGTTCCTCACACACAATCTGGGGACGCCAACAAAGACAATGTTGCTGAAGCGCTGAATCTCATGAACCACAGCATTTGTGTAGGGCAGTTTTCTCCGATCTTCATAGCAAATTAACTGCGAAGGACCCAGAACAGCATCCAGCTCCTTCTGCACTTTTTCTGTGGAGAAATATTCACCACTTCAGAGGAGAAAAATGCATAAGATACTTTAACTTGACATTTTTCTTAGAGCAACAGAAAAATGTATTATTTCAACATACTACATTAAGTTTATACCCTGTGATTTAATATTACTTAATTCCTGAGTTTAGTATAGGATAATAAAAATAAACAGGAAAACCCCACTTCTCTCACCTTGGATGTCTGGATTCACTACCATGTAGAGCAGTCCCCAGTACAATGTAGTGCTTGAGGTCTCTGATCCACCGAGGAAAAGATCATTTATGACATGTACCAAATTCTCTTCATCATACTTGGGCTTGGCCCCCTCTTTAGACTGTAGATGGTGATAAAAAGTTGAAATTAAAGCATAAAAATTAGGTCATCCTGTATGCCCTCTGAGTCCTGTGAGAGTTCCACAGCTGGCGTGTGCACAAAGAATAGTCAAAGTCACAGTTTTTGATGAGTACTAAGCATTTAGCAGTTTCCCAAATGGGCATGGTAAATCTGCATTGCTGTCTTTCATGAGGTGGATTATTCTTTCATTAAGAAAAGGCAATTCTGTGCCTGATGTTTTAATCACAAAAATTTCAAAGCACACTACAAGTTTGCAGTTAGCCTAGAGTGTACTTATAAGCAAGTGCCTTACAATATGTCACTCCTTGGCCTTGGTACCTAATGGTGCTAGCAAATATTAAAGGACAACTTACCTGAATAAAAGGATTTCAACAGAACATTTTGAGAGTAATTTCTCTCTCAGTTCAGGAAAAATGTTAACTGATGGGAGAGAGGTACCCAAGTATTTCCTTCTGAATAATAAGGGAGTAAAATAAAAATACTACTTGAGAAAATACATTAGGCAAAAACACTTTCAAATAAACAGATGGCAATAAATTGCATCCCTGAAACCAGCATTTTTGCCTCTAAAATACTTATTTTAGTAAATCTTGTCATATTCACTGAGATATTAAGTGTAAGATGATGTATCAGCTCCTTTCAGAGCCCATGAGCCAACACTGTGAGGAGACAGCAGCCTGAATAGATTTAAGCTTATCACCAGAGGTAGAAGCTACATAAACTTCACCTACCCTAGGAAAGAGATGCTTCTTTTACCTCCTGAAAAGTTTGAAGCAGAAACCCTGGTGCTTTTAGCAGAGCCTCTATGGCTCAGAGTCACTTCCCACCCTGGAAAATAGTAGCCTTGGCAGGGAGGATGATTAATGCTGATTATGGCATTGTTTGTGAACTTGTTTTCTAGGCTGTCCAGTTTGAATGTAGGTGCCAAGCCAGCCATGCCTCAAACTGTGGGGAAATTAGAGGTAACATAGGTATAATGATTCCCTGCCAGGGTGGAGCCAGACAGTTATGTGGCACAAGGACAGCCACTGTTGGATCACACAATGAATCCCAAAGAAGCATATCCATTGTATCAGGGCAGTGACTTGTGCATGTGTATTCAATCCCACTGTAAACATGAGGTGTCTTGCTGTAGAAGATGAGCTGGTCTATCAAAGTTATGTAACCTACAGGAATAAACTGTCTCATATTTTTTGTAGGATCGAAGTATAATCATGGATACTTATGGAAAACAGATGAGAGCTCATGGGCTCACCCCCTATCATACTTCATGGTAATTCATTCATGTAACCAAAATACAAAACTGGATGTCTTTCTGAGAGACATGAGTGAGTAAGTCCCCAGATATTGTGTTCATGTTAAGGAGCTTATGAAGTGTAAGAAACTATGATGGAAGGGTCACACTGGGTGATTTAATGGTCTGTTTGGCCTTATACTTCTTAACAGTGTGATCAGCCAGAATGAACACTTACTTTCTCAATCTCGGCCAGGTAAAAGTCAATGAAATCCTGTGGTTCAGCTGGTATCCCTCTCTCTACATGTCTTCTGATCTCCTTCCTTGCGAAAGAACTCAGGACATCATAGCAAGCCAAGGTTGTCTTATGAGGCCCAGGGAGGTGACACACCAGCCAGGGCAGGATTTCATACATCTGCAGGAGTGACACACACGAGGTACTGTGAATCCTCTGTCACTGACAAAGCTGCTTTTACACACACCAAAAGGCTGAATTGTCCTGTCCAGAAAGGTTGATAGCGGAATAAACAAATTAGCATTGCTTTGAGCAGATTTTTGTTATTGTGTGGGAAAACTTTAATTGATTCCTGGAATGTTTCATAATTTCATTTTGTACTATTACTATTTGTTCCATTCTCGTAACTCCAATCCACAGGGCTTAGAAGCTCTTGCAGCAGGATACCCTAAACTCTTCTGTATGTTAAGGTCTCCTGGCTTTGATAAGTCACAGATTTAACCTACTTTTGGATTTTTAACTACAGGAAAGTTATATAGTACTACTCTCATATGATAGATTTGTTGAAAAGCCTTACTGCCACATCAGCATTTTAGTTTGCCTTGTCGCATAAAACTCAAATGTCAATGAAATTTGCTATGCCATCTATATTTCTCATTACACAGCTTGTCCCTATTTAAGGGTCTAAACCACAAAGTCTAATTGACAGGGAAAACTTCAAGTGCACTTCAAGGTTCTTCAAGTGCAAGGTTGGTCTATTGTGGGAAGGAGCTACAAAAAATCTCTCACAGAACTTAAATTGTGAGGCTGTCAGAGAATGCATGTATTGTTTTTGCAATGTGTGAATGGTGAGCTATAATGAAGTAAGGGAGAGATTCATAATGAGTATTTTATTATTTGTGAGGGAGGGGAAAAAAAGAAAATTTTCAGCATGCAATTTGCATAGTAATAAAAAGCAGAAGAATGAATTAAATTATGCCCATTTTTGGAGGAGAGAAGCAAATAGAGGTGGGAGGAGCAGCACTGCAGAGTTCATTTTTATTACAAACTCCAGTCTCAAATTAAATTTAGGGGTTTCTGTTAATAGTCTCGGAAATACCAAAGGACTTAAAGTCCTTAAGCTTACAAAAAACCAAAAGAGTTCTTAAAAATGGCCTCAAAACCAAGGAAGCAGTAATAAGGTCCCCAAGGACACCTCTTAGCTCCCAGCCTGCATTTGCCTGTTGCTCTGTATTTAGTGAAGACCTATTTTTGTATCTGCTCTTTCATTTTCTACCTATTTCAGAAAAAAACAGTGTATGAGTTACTCACCTGATGAACAAAGCTGCCTGCAAACCTGAATATTTTCTCCGTAGCATGGATCAGTTCATGGAAGGTTTCGTCCTCATCAGAGAAGTGATATCCGAAAACCACAGCACAAATTACATTTGAAATAGAATGGAAAAGAGGGAAAGAAGGATCCACAGGTCTTCCTGCAAACACAGTAACTGGAATTCACTCTCAGTGTTTTCTTCAGGAGATCTTTATACAGATAGGACAAGATGTTACTGAAGATTACAAAAGATGTTCTCTTTACCCAGATGGAGCATGAATGAGAACAGAGACAGGGCACTAATATAAATTAATGAAAATAAAACATAGTCTTAGAACAAAGAACACTGTTAAACTGTTTTTTCATAGCTCTAAAACAATTTCACAGCCCTTCCAGTGAAATAATGTTGTACAACTAAGATCTGTTCTAGGGTATCACATCAAATGTGCTGTACTCAGCTGTGAGGAGGAAGACAAATGAGAATGTGAGAAGGAAGTAGTGCCATTGGAGATGAACTAAGGAAAGTCAGTGACAGACGTTCAAAAATATAAAAAACTAATTACAAGGAAAGACTGAAGGATTATGGGAAAGTTTAAGATGAAGAATAGATGGACAGGGACTGCAAAGTAAATATAATGAAACTATTACAGTCTCAGCTGTGAGCAGTAGATCATATCTCTGTCTGATGATTTTTTCTGAAGTTATGAGACAGATATCCATAAAAAGTGATTTGGATAGAAATGATCCTGTCTTGGACTTTAGGATTAATCTGATAATCCACTGAAGTTCCCTCCCACCTCCTACTTTCTTTGTTTCTCTTGCCAATAGTTGCTTAGCCAATACTTAATAAGCCAGACAGACACTAAAATATCCAGGGCACCCAATGTCATTGAAATTTAGGGAATTACTAAGGTCTGCACTACTCTTCAGTTACCCATGGTAGGCAGCCTGAGAATGGTTTTTCGGTGCAGTTCATTGGCATCAAGTCATTGTACAGAAATATCAGAGACAAGTAATCAGCCCATGGAGATAGAATGTCAGAAGTTCCCAGCTTCACTGAGTGTATGAACAGCTCTATAAGAAAGAAATTCGTGTGATTCTATTCTCTGTCTGCTCTTGGGCTCTGGCAAGTTTGGATACACCACCATGGATCTACCCTGACCCTAGCAGGGGTAGGTAAGTTTGCATACTGAAGACATGGATCCATATCCAGACTGAAAAGTGCCTGATTTCTTAGCGGGTAGATACCTTTGAGGTTCACAAAAAACTCCACCAGGTGAGAGGCCTCCTCTTGCACTCGATGCTCCAGGCCCTTTTTCCCCATTCCCAAATTGCGTAGAGTCATTATTCCAAAGCGTCTCTGCTGCTTCCAGGAGCGACCACTTGCCAGTATAATACCTGAGGGTGTTCCCAGGCATGTTAATATTTGCCACAGACATGAACAATTCGTTTAAATATATATTGTAAAATACATGGAGTAAATCAGAGGATGCACTGTGATACAAGTATCTTTAGGTGAAATTATTGGTAACCAAAAATCATAGCCAAACATACCCAAACTATAACTAGTCCACATGTTCTTAATATTGAATGTAGTTAATCACTGAAAAGAGCAATCTAAGGATTTTCTGACTGCTCCATTTCTTGATGTCTTAAAAAAACCCAGAAACACCTTAAGATGCCTTCTTAGGAGAAGGCTTTAGCCATTCTCAAGTGATCACGCTCAAGACAGGAATAACTGGATGAATTTCCACAGAGTAGAGTACAGGGCAGGGTGTGTTTGTGGAGATATAGATCAATTAATGTGATGGTTGTAGGCTGAGGTGATGAAGGTGAAGGGTAATTGACGTTTGGGCTTTGTTTCTCCCCTGGAAGAGAGAACACTCCATTAATTGTTAGATTGCACTGGTGGTCACATGGAGAGCCCTGAACTGCTGCTGTGAAAGTGAGGCTTCACCCAGCTTTAAACCATCTGTGTCTGCTTTGGTCTAGCAAATCAGGGGAAAGAAAAGACTGCAACTGCAACTGCTGAAATACACTAAGAACTGGGATTTCCTGTGTTGGAGGCACTCTCACAATCAAAAGGTATGCACAAAATGCTTAGGAGTGTCTGCAAATACAGCAATGAGAGCTCTGAAGATTTTATAGCTCTCTTGCTCATGATGGAAAATGTTTGGCAACCATAGTGTGTACAGTTACCAAACAAGCATTGCATTCAAGTGATGTGCGGCAAAATCGTGTACCACAATGGATTAATCTGTGATAAAGGGCAAGATTGCTGGGCTCTGAGCTGGATCACACACATATATCTTGAATACAGCAAAAAAGTCACCTAGAAACAACCTGGGGTGTTTCCCAGGCTGGGGAAAGCTCAGTACAAAAGGCACCATGGCAAACAGTAAGATATTCTCAAGAGCTGATGGAGGACTGGAGGAGTATCTGATGGAAGGTCATTCTGAATGGGAGAGCAGAGTCTAACAAAGCAGAGTAGTTTTCAAGTCAACATTCCTGTGCTCTATTTATGGCAGGAAAATCTCACCCTTTCCTTTGGCCAATGCTCTGAAGAAAGGTGACACCAGCCTCCCAGAAACATCTTCAGGGTGTGTGGTCATGCCATCCTTCACTGCTTGAAATCCATTTAGTATGATCACTGGGATCCACCCGAACCACAGGGTGTACATGTTACCGTGAGTTTTTGCCAGCTGTAAGTGGAAAAGGTGCCAGAAAAAGAAGAGATGAAGCCCTGTATATAAATCTTGAGCAGACACTGCACCTGCTATTCACCAGCCCAGTGGACAGCTTTGTGCGGAAGACATCATCCCCATGCATATGATTATAGCTAGAAGCAGGAAAAAGCTGTTGTTTTGCTGAGAACAAGGCTTTCAGCAGCCGATTTTATTTGCCCCGGGGGGGAGTGGTTTTCTTTTCAAAGCTCATTCTACAGAAGGTCTGCAGCAAAAGAAAGAAAACTTTGTACTTTACATTGCATCGCATCCAACCCCAACATTTGCACCTTGGTAATTGAACAGACACACTCTGCCCTTCCTGTACTACAAGAATAAATGCACATGCACCATATTACCCACTTTGTGATCAAATTAGGCAATACCAGTGAGAATTTTAAAAAGTATTGCATAGGAACAGCAGGTACAACTATCACTATAGTGGACACTGCTTCACACTTAGCAGTGCAGAAGCATCTTTTAGATTATTGGTATTCTCCAAAAAGTCATAAACCCCATCCCCAATCAAGCCCATTTACTTGATTTTGAGGGCATTAAAGTTTCTCATGAAGATGACATATTCCACATAAATAGGTGACCAGAATGTAGGAATCAAATTGATCTTTAAATGTCCACACCTTGTCTTTAACTTTCACAGACTTAAAACCTTCACTTTACTTAATCACACTTTTATCAGTCATGGTTAGAAACAACCAATTAAGAGCACCTTAAAGGAAATACCTCCATCAGAAGATCCCGATGAAACTGAAAGTTCAAGTGCACCAAGTTTCCAAGCAATGGGAGAGGAGTTGGTCCAGGAGGGAATTGCTTGCGAGCTTTTCTCAGCCTGAAAAACTCAACAGTTAATAAAAAAATGATCAGGACTACAAAACCTTGAGTTACTGTCAGCATTTCTAAGCCAATTTATCAGCTGATTTATAGCTGTCTCTATCAAAAAGGAGGTACTGGAACTAGGAAAAAGTGATCTTGCTTCTTGTTCCACCAGTTCTGTCTGCAGACTGTGTTCTACAAAGTCTCAGTTCCTTTCCCTCCCTCTGTCCCTCCCTCTTTATCACTGCCTGCCCTTTTCCTGCACCCCATCTATTTGCCATACTGAGATAGATCAAACTAATCCCCGATCAAAAGCACATCTATCTGCTTACAGCAAGCCTCAGCATGGAAACATGGAATTGCTTGTACTCAAGGTATTTGTCCTGAAGCTTGTGTTAGGGAACTGCTGGTGTCTGTTGGGAGATCTGGATTGAAGGGACACCAGGTGAGAGCCCTTGCTGACCACTGGATATGAGATGAGCAAAACTCAGTTTCCTTTGTCTTGGGAACTTTAAAAACATACTTAGTGATTCATCTTAGAATCACTGAATTCAGATTATGAGTGTTACATATAGTTTATACTACATAGTTGCATAGAATATAGTTACAATAGTGTATAGTATATACTTAAAATAGGTTAGATTGGATATATAGTACATACTTAAAATAGGTTCCATTTTCCAGGTGTTTTAGTCACAGGCATTACTTAAATGTGGTTGTAAATGCAAATTTGCCTGCCAATACTCACAGTTCACACAGGCAAAAACAAGTGTAGTTACAGACTGAAGATGCAATTAGAAGATTAGATTGCTACATGTGATTTCTGAAAAATTGGCCTTGAGTGTTCAGTCAAACTTTTTCCCCAGCAAATGGAAAAATAAGCATTTCACCAAGTAAGCACTAATGACACAGTGCTTAAAAACTCACATTCCAATGAAATAATTTAAAAAATCAGAATGTTGCAATTTTTATATTCAAAAATTAATGAAACATGAAATTCTAATTCTTTACATACTTTTTCTTTCAATGTAACTTAATTGAAAGCTTCATGTACCTTGGTTTATTTTCTACTTCTTTTTAGTCAGTTTCAGAATCCTGGCTATTATTGCCAGTTCTCAAGAAGTTTACGTAAAAAATCTGTCTTCTGATAATAAAGGAATTCAGACTGAGTTTGAAGCAAAGACAAGGAGGAAAGCATTGTGTGCCAGTCACCAGAGGATTCAATCCTGCATTGTAGAGAGAAAGTGTCTTCACTAAAAATGAGTACAAGTCTGAACAAGAAACTACTGTGCCATCCAACACAGACGTAAATGTGGTGTTTTGCAAGACTTACAGCATGAAGAAAGTATCGTGACTCAGGAATAGCAATCCATCTCCTTCAGCTGGCCCGACTTTGCAGCTATTGTGGGGACACAGATGCCCGTGTTATACAGTGAAGGCAACACAGGCAAGTATCTTCTATCACTTTATTTGTGCATATTATGGGCAACATGGTGGTAATTAGGCTGAGGTGGGCTCCACAGCTTGGGTAAAACCAGTGCAAATCTGTGCAAATCAGCCCATTATGAGACTGAAATCAACAAAACGTAAAATCAGCAAAATGTGTTTCAGCAAAACAAAGTAACAGTTTCAAATTTTGAAAAATTTTGAAAAAATAAAGGAAGAGAGGTAGTTCAGTGTGCAGACAACTGAAGTCAGAAGAAAGTACATAAGTTATATGAGTAGACGCAACCATGTTCATCTCTTCTCTGTTTAGTCCAGATTCCATTACTTAATTTTAGATGTTCCATATTGGTATTGTATTAGTATTATTATTTTGATATCAGTAAATGAATTCACTTCTTTCAGAACATGGATCAGGTTCAACTGGAATCAAATCACCAGAATCAGAAGCAGGACGAAGCCAAACTAGCCAGCCAGCAATTCATCCTGCCAGATGTTACCATTATCTTTCCTTTCCCAGAGTTTTTAAACTCCACAGCTGTTTGAAACCAGACACATGGATAGTTACTTCCACCAGAACCTGATATCACTGGATGAGCTGTACTGGAAACAAAACCAGGATCTTGTGTTGACATGGATCTGTTCCTGTCCAATGCTTCCTCTTCTGGACAGACTATCAGCGATATTTGCTGGGTTTGTATTTTTGGCAGAAAACTCAGCTTTCCTAAAAGATGGTAAGCCAAGAAAAGAGCAGTCCAAATAGTGGACACTGTGGCAAAATCAGCAAGTTTTAATGAGAGTTATGAGGCAGCCAAAGTTAGGAGTTTTAGTGGACATAAAAACAGAGTGTGAAGTAAATCTCAGGAAGATTAGAACAATGCTTGCAAAAGTAAAGCTGTGCAGGTAATGTGACAATTGAACAAGCATGGTCCTGAAACACTTGAGCAAGCAAAGGTTTAATTTCAGCTCTGGGACATGGATATTTCAATACAAAGTATAAACTGTAACATGTTTGGCAAGAGGGAATGTCAGATAGGAATTAGGATCTCTGAAGCACAGGAACTATTCGTACACTGGGCACAAAGAAGCAGCCAATTGCCTTGAGTGAGGCTTCAAATAAATAATATTTGGAAGAGGAAATTGCACAATAAATTGCTATGCTTTTTAAATCCTCTCCCACAATTGTTTTCAGAAACTTGCAAAATTCACAAGGTGGAATGAGTTTAAAACCTGGGGGGTGTTAAGGCTGGAATTCAGGTGGCACACAAAGTGAGAAAAAACAATATAATTGATGTCAATAACCAAAATAAAAATGAGAAAAGCAACAGAAATGGGACTGGCACCCCCAATCCTGATTGCTGCAAGGTCTTTTGTTGCAGATGGCTTTCCTAAGAGAAGAGTAACTTAATGTTCTCTGGGTAGATTACTGGGAACTGGATGAGTTTTCTCTATGTAAGGAATAGCTGGATGAGTATTTCATAATGCTGGACAATGCAAAGTACCTGAGATCTTCTCCATGATTTCTGCATAACAAGCTTGAAGATGCAAACAAAATCCTTCAAAGGGTTAAGAAAAGCAACAGGAAAAGACAGTAAAAAGATGTTAGAGGACACATTTTCAAGTCTAACATAAAGAACTGGTTTCTGTTTTCACAAAAATAGGCTGAAATCAATATTTTTACATTAGGATCCTTTTTGTAGGGCAACAGCACTGTGTTACTGCTGCTACTAAGGGAGGATGTACAGGACTGTGGGGTAAAAATAGAAGTTCCAAGTCTGCAAATACCATCTTTTCAGAAATGTCTGAGAGAAGCACCAGCAAAAATAGGGCAAAAAACTGTAAAATGAAATGCTGATGTTATGAGCTGGAGCAGTTTATCATCTCAATCTCTATCAGTGGTTCCTCACAGCATGGCTAATGACTACATATGAAGGCAAGAAATTACACAGCACTACAGGATTTTTTATAATTAAAATGTGTAATGGAGCAGACTTTCTAATCAGGCAAGTATTAATACTCCTAAATTTACATGGTAGGAATTTAAATGCAAAACATGAAAGGCAGAATCAGCACAACTCAATAATGTATTCTAATTACTACACTCAACTTGTAGCAATGCATTATCCCAGATTAATATAAATGGAGCTGTACCAACTCCATTACCTCCCTCCACCTCACACTTCCCATTGTAATCCTTTGCAGCCAGGTATTTTCAATTCTTCAAAGTCTTTAATTAGGGTGTGGCAAAGAGTCGAGCAACAGGAAGCAGAAACCAAGGGAAGACTGAAATAGAAGCAGCCACATGGCCATTTTGGAGGGTCAGGATGGCTCATAACCCAGAGGAGGTAACCCATCCTCTGGCCAAAACTGTGACTGGCAGCTCAGTCTGCAATTACACCATCATTCCTCAAAGGCTTTTTCTCAAGGAGAGCTCTCGTCTGTAACATTTTAGATTTGAGAGGTTGGTTTAGCAACCTAAATAAGCATCCAAAAACTACTTTGGAGAAAGATTTAGGGGACATTTCTGTATTTGATTTTCTATAGCTTAAGTAGGAAAAAACCCAAGCAGAAGCACAGAAGGTTAATAACTCTCCTCCATCACACACTCCTCAGTCTCCAGCACTGTGGCAGGGCAGCAGCCCTTTGAAGTATTACATTAATTGCATTTAGCTGCTAACAGAGAACATCTTTTATTGAAGTGGCAAAGTGACAATTAGCCATGCATAAAGTGCAGGGGTCAGAAGTCTGATTCATGCTTTTCTTCCCTGTCAGGGAAGCTTTTTCTTCTCACTTCCAAGGAAAGCTGAATGGTGGGTACTGCAGTAGTGCTAATATGAACAGGGGGATTTAGGGTTATACACTGTGTGTGGCAGGAAATTCTCTTCACAACTGAACCTAAAACTGGGACTGTGCCCTGACAGGCCCAGTTAATCTGCCCTCTCTCAGCATCTGCATCTCTGCTGGCTCTTTGTTGCTTTTCTACCAGTTCCCTAAGGGAGGGAGGGACAGCTCTAGCCAATGCCACTCCACATTGATCCAAATCTCCTATGGAAGAAAGCACTCAGACAATGCTGCTCACAGCTTTGCCATCCAGCGCCTGCCTCCAGGAAATAACTTCCAGCACCTATGGCAACTCTGCGAGGGTGACTTTCCTGAAAGATGGCAAGCACACTCAGCAGCTTTCAGCATTTGACAATTACTTATGGATCAAAGGGCAAGCTGGGTGGCAGTGACTGCATATTAATTTATTATACAGTATCTAGGGATTAGCAGTTGGGACTGGCAAAGACAATGCAGACCTTTAGACACAAGTTTCCCAATCGATTGCACATGAAATAACTGCAGTACCTAGACACATGCCCAAAACTAAGCAAGAAAAATACATTTTAAAAAATTACTTAGTTTTTGTTTATTGGTCCAAGAATTATATTAATGCCTGTGCAATACCATAGCAATGTCCAGAAATGTCCTTTTCCCCAAAAAAAAATTCCATGGGTGTTGCAACAAAAGGGATTGAGAAATACCACCTTAAGTGAAAACTGTTGTTTCTCCTATAGATATTATGCTGCAAGAAATTTTATTCCTTGTACTAATATTCCTGAGAGAGACCTCTGAGTTTCTCACATAAACCAGGACAGCCATCTACTACTACAGAAAACAAGCTGTGTCCTCCTAAACATCCATCACTTCTACATATTTTCCCTGTCAGCTTCTCTGCATCCTCTGGTTATGTGTGACAGCTAGAGTGAGGATTTATGGAAGAGAGTGGGGAAGTCAAATACACATGGGACAGCACAAGGTCACAGTTCTGGACCTGGGGACAGAGGATAAAAGAAGCATCCTCAGAGGCTGCAGAACTCTTGTTCAATTGTCAAGAAAGACACTGATGTGCTGGAGCATGTCCAGAGAAGGGAAATGGAGCTGGTGACATGTCTGTAGCACAAGTGTGATGAGGAGCAGCTGAGGGAGCTGGGATTATTCAGCCTGGAGAAAAGGAGGGACAGGAGGGACCTTATCATTCCGTGCAACCCCCTGAAAGTAGATTGTAGCCAGGTGGGAATTGGTCTCTTCTCCCAAGTAACAAGCAGCAGAAGAGGAACAAATGGCCTCAAGTTGTTCCAGGGATGGTTTAAATTGGTCATTAGGAAATATTTTTGCATTTGAAAGGTTGCCAAGCCCTGGCACAGGCTGCTGAGGGAACTGGTGGAGTCATCATGCTCGGAGATATTTAAAAGTTGTGTAGATTTGGCACATGATTTACTGGTGGACTTGGCAGTGCTGAGGTAATGGTTGGACTCGATAGTTTTAGAGGTCTTTTCCAACCTACAAAAATCTATAATTCTATAATTAGAGAAAAACAGTGAGACATTTTGTACTGCTCAGATTCATGGAGTACAGGGCCTTCTTTGATTGGATGATGGCAGTGTTCAAAGAGAATCACTTTGGTCAGCTCTGTGTAAAGCATCCTGTCAAACACATCATAAAGATAAAAGGCACTTTTAGTCCGAACTGACTCCCCTACTGCAGAAGCTCAACCTGGATAAAGACCAGCAACAAGCTAAAATTGGTGAAGAATATTATGATTTTCAGCCTTATGGATGTGATTCCCACGTTTCAAATTGAATAATTACTTTCTTTTTCCAATATCTGGACCTGGTCAAATGCTGCTATCTCACCTAGAGAAAAAGAAAGTTAGTGCAAGGTACACAGTAATTCGTTTGGGAGCTTCCCTGGTGTACTGCATTCCCTTACATGGGAGACACTGTGAGTACAGAGAAAATGATGAACCTTTTATCTTGATCAGAGAGCAGAAGAGCACAGTCACGGTGAATAATACCCATGTAATAAAGAAACCGTGCAGACACTGTGTTTTACCAAAAGGTCCAAGAAATATATTAAGGATATTGTATTGTAGCATTTGAACTTCATCTTTAACCAGTCCCATGCTGTCTGCAAATGAAGGTGTGATGAACTCCAGCATCCCTTGCTAACACGGGTGTGTTCAAGTGCAGCTCTTCCCCAGCAGCTGATGGCCTCTGCTGCCCTCTGCCTGGTGCTTGGGAGCTGCAGAAATACCAACATGGGATCATTTTGTGCTGCGGAATCCCTGCTTCATCCGTGCTGGATTAGCCAGCACGCTTCCTGACAGCTCTTGGTGCTCTGCTTAAGCACAGATAGCTTCCTTAGCTGCAGCATCAGACCCAACACACACGTCAGGAGGAGATCCCTAAACAGGGGAGACCCTAAACAGGGAGCTCCCACAGAGCTGTCCCCATTTCTGGTGGGACAGGCCAATGCCACAGTAGTGTCAGAGAGTGTCAAGCCTGGAATCCCATGTACCTCTGCCTGCAGGTCTCATAATGGCCTGAATTTCTCTAGGGTTTTGGTTCCTGTCCATGAGTGCTAAAGCTACTGATACCACCAGTATTGGGGGTCAGTGGTGATATTTGTCGCTGCCCAAACCTGCCCACAAGCAGGTTAAGGGAAGCTGCCTGTCTTTCCTGAGAAAACAGTCATCTATAGCTTGTAATTGTCAGTCCAAGCTGAATTTACAAGGGGGAGTCAATGCTCATGTGACTGCACCACTGAAAAAAGCACTTTTTATAGCGTTCAAAAAAGTTACTTCAAAAAGAATTTCATATAAAACACTCCAACTGTTTGTTGGGGTTTTTTTTCATTTTCTCAGTAATGCTCCTTAAAATGCAGCTTTGTGGAATACCATATCACCAGCTGACCACAGAATATATTCATATTATTACTCATCCCTTGTCTCGTCTGCTGTATCTCATAAACTGTTCAGGGAAAGGGCTGCAATTTTGTTATTGTTACTCCTTTAACATTAGAATCTCACATTGCAGGACAGCAAATAAATAGTTCCAGGAGTGTTTGGCTAAAAATACCACAGGCTGAGATTTCTTTGCAGATATTAGGAGGAGTTCATAAGATTTTCACTAAGTAAAAGATATCCCAAACACAGCTAACATATTACTTCAAATTAATACAGTTCATTGGGATTTTTTAGTTCAATGATTTCAATGGATTAATACAGTTTTAAATAACCTGTCTCAGAAATTCCTAATGAAAACTTCCTGATTTTATCACTAAGTCTTTTATTCAAGAATATCCAAAGTAAATGTTTTAGCTCAGGACAGCAAACTTGAATTTGAATTCCATGGCTTTTAGAGGCATTTTGAGTCACTGCAAAACTAAAATGTATCCTTCTGCTTCAACTTACTGCTCTGTGAAAACAATGATCAAGAAAAAAATTCCAGAGAAATTTCCCTGGGAAAACTGTGACTCCAGGAAGAAAGGAAGGAGGGAATAATGACAGATGCTGGAGTAGGGTTGCCCTCATCTCTTCAGGTATGTGCCATTAAAACTGCTAAGGAGAAGCATCCATATTATGGCACTTTCACACTTTCACAGAGGTAATAAAGCCAAATAAAATAGTTCTGCCTTTAAGTTTCTTTGAATTTAGACAACTTTGGGAATATCTCTTTCTTACTTTGCTGCAGACATCAATTTGGATCTGGTGGCATCAAGAAATTAGGCCTCACCCAGGTCTGGTGCTTTTACTCACTATCAAGGTCCTCTATTAAATATTGAATAGTAGTAGATGCAGGACAGAATCCCATTCAGGTATCTTTCCAGTTTGACATAGTACTATTCATATGCATTTCCTGACTTTTTCATGAAGTTTTATCAAGCTTCAGATACCCCACATTTCCACTGAGTTTCTGAGATAGTGTCAAAGAGCAGTAAATTACATTAATATCTTCTCTCCTGAAAATGGACCCTTAGCAATCATCAAACAAAACTAAGTAACTTTGACATTACTTGGTGAGCACTGACTCTGTTTTCCTCCCAGTGCTTACAATTTGATTATTTGCCGGATATTCTGAGAAGTGCAATCAGGCTGACTGATTTATAACACTGCAACTTCTCTTACCTTCTGAAGACAAGGAAGTGTTTGACCTTTTCCCATCCTCCACAGTTTTTCATAGATAATTGCTAATAGCTCTGAGGTTGATACTGTTCCCCTAAGTGCCCTGGGATGAATCAGCTCAGCCAATTTGAAAACATCATGTTTATCTAGCTATTTCCTAACTTTTCCTTCCTAACCTAGACAGAAATCTTCCCTGAGCAGCAGTTGTGTTGAATGCATTGGCCATTTTCATTGACAATAAAAGCCCAAAAAGCCATTAAGTTTCCCATCTGCCAGAGAGCCTTCCTGATATACTGCAGTTTTGAGAAACCACACGTTTCCTTTTTCCTTGTCATACTACTTGAAATACAGAATTTTTGTTTACTGCTTACATCTGCTTTGTGTATAAACTTTCAGTGAAAAGGGTATCAGATGATCATCACAGATTCAGAAGCCTCTGAGCCTCTCCAAGAGCTACAGGAACCCAAAATCTTCAGCTTTGCCTCTCTACATTTTTCTGTATTTTCCTTTATAGCCAGATCTTCTCCTGTATGCTTGAACAGGTGCAGGCACCACTACAAAAATGGAGCCTGAAGAAGATATCAGAAATAGCATAAAAGAAATGAAGAAGAGAAGAGAGAGAAATGAAGGATGTGTGTGAAAGGGGCTATCTCCAAGACACCACACAGCCAAAGCGGAGAGGGTTGGCACGTACTTCATGAGTGGAAGCTGGGCTTCTCTCAAATCTGCTCTTGGCTTTGTTGGCCTTCTGTGGCAACATCAGCCAGGTTTCAAAAAGGCTTTTAATGGCTCAAAAAGACTGGGCTTTATTAGAAGATGAGCTAAAGTGACTCACTTTTGAAATAGGTCAGGCAGGAACAGAAATGTGAAGGCTCTGAAAAGCAAAGATATCCCATCTCGCTGCTGTGAGCTTCCCACTGACATCCTGCTGCTGCCATGGCTCATGTGCTGGGCTCTCGTCCCCTGGACATTTCTGCACAAAGGAATAAAAACCACCCAGGAGCAGTTCCTGTCACAGACAGGCACCAATAACCTGTCCACATACTATGTGCAGTTTCCCTCTGACGCACCCTGCATGTCTCCTCTTGCACATCTGCTCAAGTGCTGTTCATGCCCCTTGTTTGGGGTTGTGCCATTCCATGGGTTCAGGCAACTCAACGTTCTCTAGCTGCTTACAGGCTGTCTTGGCTGTGATTCCATCCCAGGCTCATTTATGAGCTTCTCTTTTGGAAGGCTATCTGGGGAAGCATGTGGCCATCAGGAGCGACAGCATCACAAAGCAGTGATGCTAATGCTTGTAATGCTACTGATGTTTCCAACTTCATTTCTAAGCAGCAATTACAGCTCCAACATCCCCAAATCACAGTGGTTTAGGCTTTACCTTATCTACCCATGCACACATGCAAATCCACACAGACTTTGACATCAGTTTTTAACAGCACACAGTTTTCTGTAATATAAAATGTCAGGATGTGATCTTCCATATTTCACTAGTGCTACCCTGCCATTTAATTTAATAACAGTTAAATATCAAGTGGTTACTATTTTGATGCTGTGTTCCATCAGCTACTGAATTAGAAATAATGAGACAGTTCTAAATTTGTGATTCATGGTGAACGGATGGAACTAATCTCAATCACGCAGCGAATGACACTGAGTGATAACAGATTTAACAGATGATCATCTGTTCAGCTGTCCTGTCCTCTCTCATAGAAACAGGAACATTAATGAAGGACAAGTTCACTTACATTTTACAAGACTTTTCCAGACAACATAAATACTTAATATAGGAACCATCTTTTTCCTTTTCTGCTAATTATAGATTCTTTAATTGCATTTGATGAGTATTTGTGTATATGGCAAGCCTTTGTGGCTTCAGGAAGCTGAGCTGAGCTCTGCTGAGGTGTTTAAAAGGTATCTCCGGTGTTTTCCATGAACATTTTTCAATTTACCATCATCTCTCACTAAAGCAGATTCCTCTCCCAAGCTGTCCCTTGGGGAGTCCATGCATCTGCTGTAGCAGCCTCCCAGTGCTGATCCTAACAAGAGTCAGGCATGGGAGTAAACAGTTGCCCTGTTAGAAAAGACTTTATAAAAATTGACTTGTCAGACTTTTAAAATGCTAAAGGTATGTGCCCTAAAATAAATCTTCTCCCTGTGTCTTCACTCTTCACCAAGTTTCAGCCTCCACTTTTCACTGCTGGACTCAGTTCTTCTCTGCCAGGTTTAGAGATGTTTTACACATATTCTGCTGCAGCAAATCTAGAAATTCTCAGTGAGCTGGAAGTCATCCATAAATAAAGCCAGTTGAAAATTTTTCCTTCATATTTTTTATTAGTGACCATCAACAAAAAGTTGACTGAAATGTTGCTATTGATGACAGTGACATCAAGAGGCAGAATTTTCCAGGTATGTTTTCCCAACTTGCTTTTGGAAAAAGGATAATGAATGAATACATTATCAGAGATAATGAATGAATATTTGAAGTCTTGCAGTCAATTTTGTCATTTTCTCAGCAGTGTCATGGATTTATACCTGCTAGACCAGACAGCAACTGCAAGATGCCTTTAGGGCTGAGATTATGGGTTCTTATAGATCAAAAGAACTTTTGCCACAAAAAAGAACACGTTCATGAGCAGGTAAAGAAGGGTCTAAACAAAATTACCTACTAGAGACAAAAGGTGACTTTAGGACTAGAAATTCAAATCCAAGACAAAAAGCATTACATGGTCTCAAGACATACATTCAGAAAAATGAGGGAGATGTTTCATAGCTGGTCTGTGACACACTGCACATGTCCAGCCTAGCGTGGAATGGCACAAATCCTGTAGGGGTGGGGCTGCAGTGTGCCCCCAAAAATGGGCTCAGTGTTGATCTCTGTCACTCCCTCAGGGAGCTGGAAGGTGAACGCCCTCAGCAGGTTGGCAAAGAAAATAAAGAGCTCCGTCCTTGCCAAGTGCTCCCCCAAACACACCCGGTGCCCTGCAGAGGGAAGAGGGGAAAGACAGTGAGTAAATAACCCTGACCCCAACAGCAATTGTGTTCATCCTCACACAATGCAAAGGTATTTTTGCTGAGTCCAGAATTTCTGTAGGACTTAATGCAATCAACGACACAAAGTTTCATGTAATTCTTCGTTTAAAGAATCTTATCTGCAGCTATAGATAACCATGTACCCCTTCTGCTCCAAGTATCCCTTCAATTACCTCAAAAGCCTCATCTTCATTTGAGTGACATCTTTAAAGGAATTCATTCCATCATGTAAATTAAGAATAAGGACTTGCTCTTCCTAGGAGATGTCATGTTCTCATGTTGAATACATAAAGAAACCGGATGGTTGCTTGCAAGTGCTTTCCATATATACGTCTGGTATGAAATGAATGCCCAAGATCAATAGCCACAATCATTAGCAGACAATTTCCTTCCAAAAATAGGCCAAATTAGATGTATATGTTTGTCGGGACACCTCTGATTTTCCATGTTGCTATTGGTTCAGTAGTATATATGTTACTGAAAATAATCATGTTGATTTAAGTACTGTTTTCCACAGAAAGGTTTAGAATAGACAAACAGTAGGTTTTTAATAGACATCTTCATTCTACAGTCCCAATCCAAACTGTTGATGTTTGTGCTGTAGCCCACTTACCTATTGAGAATGGTAAAAAGGCTTCTTGGGCCACAAAGTTTCCATCCTTATCCAAGAAGTGACCAGGGTTGAACTGCCGAGGTGTTTCCCAATGCTCTGGGTCATACAAAGACGAAGCAATATTTGGAAGAACTATGGTGCCCTGAAAGGAGGAAAACATTCGTTCTTGTCCTTGTTCACATTCAGACCATGAGCCAAAGGCATCCAGCCCCCCTCCTATTGAGGAGAAGACCCTGGCACAAGAATATTTTAATCCACACCTGGCTCTACTGATGCAGGAAATGTCTGTAGCAACTGAGAAACTGCGTCTGTACCTTTTTGAGGGGAAAGCCAACCAAGGTTGTGTTCCTCACACACACCCTGGGCATGCCAACTGAGATAATGTTGCTGAAACGTTGGATCTCATGAACCACAGCGTTTGTGTAGGGCAGCTCTCTCCGATCCTCATAGCAGATTAACTTGGAGGGACCCAGAACAGCATCCAGCTCCTTCTGCACTTTCTCTGTGGAAAATATTCACCATTTCAGGTTGAAAAACATGTCAAGTATTTTCACTAATTCCATTTTCAAAGATATTTCCCATTTAGAACTATGGGAACAGCAACAAAATCAATGTAAAATATTTAAGTTACTTTTTACAAAGAAAATCAAAGTAGCAGGGTGTTCCAACACCTTAAACATATGAGAACTCTGCTTCTGGGTCTGAAGTTATTTGATCATAGATTAAGAAAAGATATTTGTTGCTCAAAAATTTAAAACTAAATGTTGCCTTACTACCACAAATCCAAGAGATAATTGGATTTATCTTTGGGTTTTCTTTTACCTAGGTGCCTCCAACACCTACAGCCAGTTAGAACATTAAGCTCACAGCTCTCTGAAACTTATGCCGGGTGAGTCTGAGCCTTAAAATCCTAATTTTGAGCCTAAACTAAAACACATCACAGAGTTAATTTAATACCTGGGTCTACTGATGCTGCCTAGGGCAGACCTACAAGTACAAAAAGGTACATGAGCCACTAGGCATGTACCAGTATCTAGGAATAATCTCTGATCTGTGAAAATGTTGTGACTTGGTTTTTCTATTGCATGAGAGATATCTGTGATGGGGTTATCTGTTCACCTTGGATGTCTGGATTTGCCACCATATAGAGCAGGCCCCAGTTCAAAGTAGTGCTTGATGTCTCTGATCCACCCAAGAAAAGGTCATTTATAGAATAAACCATGTTGTCTTCATTGTATGTTGACCTGGGTTCATCTTTGGACTGCAAATGATAAGAAAAATTAGAGACTTATATATGAAAGTTAGAAAAAACAGAATATGTGATTTTACAACCAGTTCCAAGCTGCAGTGTCCTCTTCCTATAGGACAATAAGAGAGATTGCTAAGGAATGCTAGACACCAAAAATTACTATCAACGCAAAAATTAACATTTCATAAACAGACAAGCCATATTTATTCCACTCTTAACCATGAAGCTAAATCCCATGTTCTTTGCAGAAAAATATTACTGGCTTAATTATGCAAATAATGGTTAATTTAGAATGTTTCATAAGTAAATATTTTCTAAAGATGTGTATCAGCATGTCATTCTTTACACCTCAATCATAGTCCACCACTTAGTTATTCTACCAAGCAATACATTGACCAGGCAGTGAACACTGGGCTTTGTTAAGAACTTAACTTGTGGCACTCAGGTTTCTTCTACATGGCAATGGCACAATGACTCACATATAGCTGCTCTGGGGTTTTACAGTTTTCAATTAAGAGTGTGAGGACAGGTACGTATACACTGAAATTATAAAAGAACACGGTTATGGTTTGGGGGAATTCATTGTCTAAATTTAGGGAGGTTATGCTCAGAGGTGTTGGACCTTTATCTTGCCAGTGGAGCAATTGAAAAGTAGGAGGGATGTTTCTTCCTGCTGTAATATAATCTAATTTTTTTTTTATTGCCCCTGTGCATCTATTACAGATGGTTCATTTTTTTTAATAAACAAACTTGGATAATTTCCACCCAGCAAAGTCCCAGAAGATCTCACTGAAACAATTTCTGGTGTACTGACATTCAAGTCTCATAAATCTTAGAACAGCAATGAAAGGCTTTAGAAGCAGTCAAACACTTTGGAAGGCCAGATGTGTTACTGTGCCAGTATAAAAAAAGAAATTTAAAACAAGAGGATCCAAGCACCTAGAAGCCAGTTACACTGCACACAAGGACATAAGAATATAACAGCTGATGTGGGAATTGATCAATAAAGAATTACCAGGGAGAGGCAGGTGACTGCCTGCAGCTGCCTCTGTTGCTGCTAAGAGTACATGACCTCTACTATACCTGCCTGACCAAAATGCCCTTATTTATCCCAGTTCCTTTGTCTGCTTGAAACTTCACTGCCGTGGCACTCTCCTCCAGCCTTGTCTGAAACACTGCTGACTCCAAGGTTATTTTTCTACAAGATACCCTCAAAATCCAGCTATCCTGTTTGCAACTTCACTTGGCAAACCTTTAACAGGCAAATATTGTGTTCAGAATGTCCCACTCTATCTTCCAAAGACATTCCCAGTTCTCTTGTTGTTCACTTAGAAATAGAGTATTTGTTTCTGGAGGCCTTCAATTATTTTGTAACTTGTGCTAATGAGAAAAATGCAGTGTGTTAACCTGCCCTTTAATGAAAGTATTGCAAGGTGCTGTGGCATATCAATGATCAGGAAGGATTTAGCAAGATCCTGGTTATTGGATTCAGAGTATGGCATCTAGAAAGGTAAGAGACTGTCATGATTCAGACTGGCTGTAATGATTCAATGGTCCATGTTGACCTTTTTCCCCATGAATGTGTGGTTGGGCAGAACAAACTTACTTTTTCAATGTGATCCAGGTAGAAGTCAATGAAATCCTGAAGTTCCTCAGGTATCCCACGCTCTGTGTGCATTTGGATCTCTCTTCGTGTAAAGTTGCTCAGGACATCATAACAAGCCAATGCCTTCTTATGAGGCCCAGGGAGACGGCTCATCAGCCAGGGGAAGATTTCATACAGCTGTGGGAGTGACACACAAGAGGTACTGCAAAGTCTCTATCACAAGAAAATGCACTAGGAAGGCCTACTACAAAAAGAAGTCAAATTCATGTTAGTTTGGGATTTGGCTTAATTAGTAAAATATCCCGACAAAGACTGCTTAGGCTTTCAAGCTGTGAAAAGTAAACTATATCATATCTAGTTTTGATGGTAAACTCAGAGTTCCACAGGCTTCCAGCTCCATCACAAGACAAATTAGAATTATTATAACTAGAATGAACGGTATTCATCTGTGCAGTTATTCATGCCTTCAATTGCTATGAACTGCATTAAGGCATTTTACAAGTGAGCTCCTGCCCTCCAGTGGAGAACACCGGGAAAAGAGAAGCAGAAGTTGGAAACTGTCCTTGCCAGGGTACACAAAAGGAGTTGGAAAACCCAAAGCAAGGGCCAGCTCCTGGTGGCTGCTGTACAGGCTGGGTAACCCCGAGTGTACTCTCTAGGAATCAAGCTCTCAAGGGTCCTCAATAAAATTTCGAATATCTGAAACCAAGAAAAGCTAAGGAACAGCTACCTGACAATTTTGAGTGCTCTCCTCTAAAAAGAAAGAAGGTGTTAGCTGACAGCTGACTTCAGCCTATTTTTTTCCTTCTCCCTTACCATTTCAGAAAGCCTGACCTAAGAAATAGCTGCTTTCTACCTATTCTGGTAGTTAGAAAGTTCACTCTGAGATAAGTAGCCACAGGCAAAACACTTTGGTATTTGACTCATTCTTCTCTCTGTTGATTGTATACAAAACAGTGTCTAAACTTGGCATGTGAATCACACTTTTAGACCTGACATTCAATGTTTAAGAATCATGATGCCCAAGGCAGGAATCTGTGGCACACAGGGCTTGAGAAACCAAGTAACAAACGTGACCCAGGAGCAGTCCATGAGTCTGTGCATTATTGCAAAGATTTAGGGGCAAACTACCACAGTATCCAAACACAGGACAATGAACACAAATGGCCAAGGTTGGCATGTGGAGCTTCACCACCACACTTTGAGAGAGTGCATTGCCCAGTAAAGCTGCATGGGGCATCACTCACCCATTCTAAGACTTGCCTGACAGATACCTCTTCAATCTGCATTTGTCACTCTCTGTCTTATTCAGAAAAACACAACAGACAGGTCACTTACATGATGAATAAAGCCGCCCGCAAATTTGAACATATATTCTGTGGCTTTAATCAGCTCGTGAAAAGTCTCATCCTCTCTGGAGAAACGATGTCCATACACGACAGCACAAATTACATTTGAGACAGAAAGGACAAGAGGGAAAGAAGGATCCACAGGTTTCCCTGCAACCATAATAATAAATGTCATTGTTAATGTCTCCTGTTTCAGCGATATCACAGAATGTTCTAGGTTACCCACAGAACTTTAAAGAAAGCACTGCATTTCACAGAGAAGCAGCAATATTCTTTCAAAATTGTGGTATCAAACTGATTCCTCACAACGATGTTGCAGTCCCACAAGTCCAGGAATGTGTGGCATGCTAAAGAAATGCCAGATGTGCAAAATATTGCATCATATGTTAGAGCAAATTTAGAGGTAAGGGGAAAGAATTCTATGCAAATTTGCTTTCTGACTAAATGAAAATATGTCTCAAGCATGGAAATGACTGAGAACACCATGGACAAAAGGAACCTGAGGCTAGAAGAGCAAGAAGAGAGACAGCTTCATTCAGCAAAGACAGAGAGGCATGCAATGCTACTGTGTTTTTTCTGACCTTGCTAGATATTTACAACCTCCAGTAATATAAAACGTTGTAAACTCCTTCCAACCAATTGTGTCAACATTATAATAACTAATTTTAAAGCATTATTTGAAACCTAATCCCAAGAAAACTATTTTGTGACTCTGAAATAAGCGACTATAAAAAACTATTTGTGTATGTATCAATGCAACTGCCCAGCAGTCAAGGCATAATTCTGATTAGCAACTTAAAGTTCTGGGCTTTTTTCCTGCACATATGGTCACATCTCTATCTTTCCTAGTTCTCAAACCATGGGATTGGGCTAGATTTAATTATTTTTAATTTATACAATGCTAGCCACAGCATGTCTTGATTTATTGTGCCTTTGCATAAGGATCAGTATTGGGAAATCCAACCCACACAATCCTAACTGGGTCGATCAGGGTAGAGTCTTGTAATGAAGACAAGATGCTAGTCAGTGCTTTACAGAGTGTGTGCAAATGCCATTATAAAGCTAAATTCATCAGCATTGATTTTGCCTCTTAACTTTATACACCAGCACCATATACAAGCCAAAAATGTGCCCTTGAGGCAAAGGCAAACATCATCCTGGGCTGCATTAGGAAATGAATTGCTGGCAGGCCAAGGGAGGTGATCCTTCCCCTCTGATCAGCACTGGCAAGACCCAGAGGAAGTGCTGATTCCAGCTCTGGACTCCCCAGCACAAGGGACGTCAGCATACTAGAACAAGTTGAGCAAAAGACCACAAGGACAATTAAGGAATTGAAGCATCTGACATAAGAAAGGCTGGTAAAAATGGACTGTTTAGTCTGGAGAAGGAAAGACTTAGGTAGATACCTAAATTTGTAGAAATACCGGGTGGAGGGGTATAAAGAACATAGAGGCAGACTTTTTTCTGTGGTATCAAGTGAGGCAACAGGAAAAAATGTAAATACGTGAAATTCTGCATAAACACAAGAAACGTTTTCACTGTAGGGCTCATTGAACAATGGAACTGGTTACCCAGAGAGGTAGTGAAATCTCCATTCCTGCAGATCTTTACAACTCAGCCCTAAGAAACTTGCTTGGATTGACCCTTCTTTGAGTAGGGGTTAGACTAGACCATCTTCAGAGATCCCTTTCAACCTGGGGAGTTCTAAAATGTAAATAATAAATAAGCTCCTGTTTTCCTTCTCAATTTTAGTAGTTTTATAAATAATTTTGAGCAATAGTCTCCTTGAAAACACAGGGGGAACTGGGGGCTTTGCATTTTCAGTCCTTTCCACATAGACACTGTAAGACCCTGCACACTCTCATGTGGAAAAAAGCTGCCCTCAATTTTGGGACAGGACAGAGAAGTTCATACACTAAATACTAATGACAAAAATGTATTGATATTTACTGCAGAGATACCTTTCATACTTGCAAAGAAGTCAACCAGGTAGTGGGCTTCTTCTTGAACTCGGTGCTCCAGACCTCTTTTCCCCAGACCAAGGTTGCGGAGAGTCCTCAGAGCAAATCTTCTCTGCTGCTTCCAGGTGTGACCAGTTGCTAACATAATCCCTGCACCCATTAAATGAAGAGCTCTTTATCATGCTAATATTAATCATAGACAAAGACTATATTAAAAGGATTATTAAAGGATTTACTAAGCCACAGAAAATAATTAAGCTGTTGACTTGCCTGTGAACACAAAGGCATGAAGGAACAGCTGTGACACGTAATCGTGTTGGCAGGGCTGAAATGGGGAATCTCAGGTGGGTAAAAAGATTACTTGCTGTGGCTAGCACAGGTCTTTCTCGTGAGAACATTTTGCTACATTTCATAAACAAGATAAAGTTTGGATGTTTTGCAAACAGCGTCTCCAGATTAGGTCAGTTCGGGCTTGGCCAATTGGGCCTAGGGGGAGGTTTCTGGCTGACCAATCTGGGTGACCTCTGAAAACTATATATATGGAAATCAAAATAATAAAGACACCTTTTCTCTTTCCTTGTCTGAGAACCTGGGTCTTCTCTCAGCTAGCGGCTCAACAGCGACAACTTTCAGGATAAAGTTTGATCCCAGACAACCAGATATCTCAGGATATCTCAGTTGCTTCTCTAGATACTCTCTGCAGTGCTTGTCTCACACTCTCTGCTATTCCTGAAGCTCACCTGAATTAGGGTAATGATTCTCATGAAGGGAAAACAGGAAAGAGTTCTGACTGTCTAAAATCAGGGAGAAAAGTTCCTGTTCCTGTCTACAGAACAGGAAAGTTCAGTACTTAGGCTTTTTGACAGGCTTTGGGAATTTCTAGTGTCCTTGGTGGTATGAAACCTACAGGAAGATTGAAACAGAACTGAACCTCTGGTGAACCTCTAGGTGCAACCATGCCAGCAAGAAAATATCCACAAAAGGAAGGGAATGGGAAGAAGATCCCACCATCAAACTCACTCTTCAGAGGAAAATGTCACAGTGGGAGGCAGCTTGTCCAGGACAAAGAATTGGGTCATTTCCTGTTTTTCCTCCATTTCTCTGTGGCATAACTTACCACTGCCTCATCTCATCAACTCTCAGTCTGCTCCAGTGAGTATTCCATAGAAGGTATTATGAATCCTTTTCCTCTTGCTGGTATTTTCCTCCTGCTACTCTCCAAAAGCTGTTTCACATCTCCCTACCTTACAGTTCATCTGGGAGTCACTCCTCATAGACAAACCCTGCCTCTGTGGTACCTCTGAAAGTGGTCACAAGCCACAAAAGAGCTGCAATTTGTCAAGGTGACACTTCAGTGTACAATTTATGGCAGGAAATTCTCACCCTTTCCTTTGGCCATTGCTCTGAATAAAGGTGACACCAGCCTCCCAGAAACATCTTCAGGGTGCGTGGTCATGCCATCCTTCACTGCTTGAAATCCATTCAGTATAACCACTGGGGCCCATCCAAACCATAAGGTGAATATGTTGCCATGAATTTTTGCCAGCTAGAGATAGGAAAGAAGCCAGAAAAGCACAGATGAAATCCCACACACTACAAACTAACAGAGGATGAACCAGTTTTTGCACTGATTGCAGAACCAGTCCTAAGGTGGAGTGATGTTCTCCCTCTTTCCCACAAGACTACAATTATCACTGAGAAAGCAGAAATGTCTTCTCCAGCATTCACTGCTGGAAACGCCTATGTATTCTCACTTTTCAGAGCCACAGGTCTATGTCAATAAATGTTCTGTAGCTTTTATTACTGTATATAAGCCTAGCCTCAATTCACAATTATTCATATGATAAAGGGTATTTTCTGTTCATTAATTTATTTCAAGAGGGTTTCTATCATTTGTACAAGTAAAGTAGCACAAAAGAACACAGAACTGTCAGAGAAGTAACTAGCTTGTAGAGCTTGGACCAGTTACTTTCTTCTTTCCTGCCACCTGTTTCTGGTCCTGTCAATACAAACAAGCTCATACACACACAGTGCAGGGAAGTATTTATTAACAGCTCGAGCTAGAGAATGACAGTGCTCAGAAAGCTACAAATCCATGCTGTGAAAGTCAATTTTTAATGATATTTTTTCCCTAACTACAAATCTGATACAGCATCCCTAATGGTATTTAATCCTATATTATATCAATTTTCACGTGAATTTATCAAATTTAGTAGCAAGGTGTAATATAAGGATATCAAATTTCACATGCACTTCAGTGAAAATCAGTATAAAAAGGGGATAGGTTTAAGCATCAGAATGATCTTCACACATTCAGAAATTTCAATTTCAAATTCAGTTTTTTTAACTTAGCAAACTATTTTACATACCATAATATCCTTTTATAATTCTGCCAACCAAACCAGAAATTCTGAACCAAACCAAGTGTGATATTACAGTGGCCAGTGAACAGTTAAAGTACTACCAATGCAGTTTTGGGAGAGGATGTTTTCACATAGCAAACAACATGAGAAAGGAGAAATCACAAAGACTATTAGACAATTAGGAGTATCTGAAAATAAGTACCTTCATGAGGAGATCTCGATTAAACTGAAATTTCAGCTGTATCAGGGTCCCAATGACTGGGAGAGGGACTGGTCCAGGAGGAAACTGTCTCCGCACTCGCTGCAACTTTAAAAACTGTGTAATTAGAAGAAATACAGCCACTGCTACAAGAGCTTGACTTATGGTCAACATTTTGCCACCTGCCTTTACCAGCTTGCCTTAATTCAGCATAGTCTATTGAAGCTATTAAGGCTGGTTGCTAAACCAGTTTTTTCATATGAACTTAAATTTCATATAACTATTCCCCACCTCTAACCCTCCCTCTCTATTATCAACCACTCCCTTTTTTTCTTCTTACTATATTCTCATGCTTCAGCATATTTAATAGATGCACACCCTTCTCCTTCTTCTCATCCAGATTATATCTATCCAATATGGATCACAGGATTTGTAGGAATGGTGTCTTAAAACACTGGGGCCAAGATTTTCCAGGCAATGTAGATACACGTAAATTCTCCATCTAGTTTTTCTGAGACAATTTTGAATGGTATGTGTTCCTACAAATAGTCCAGGAATGCTTTTAGAAAAGCAATAGCCATACATACAAATTAAACAGGCAAATATAAGTGGATATTAAATCTTGGAGTTTTTAAATTGGTTTGTATACATTCCATACAAACGTTATATCTAGTGTAGTGGCAAGGCTGATAGAAGTTAAAAGCCCACATTTATCTTAAGATACATATACACTATCTAATGCTTAATACAAAAAGCAAAATTTGTTGCACTTTTGAACATAATTGAAAACATAACTGGATTAATATATGACCTCACTTTTTTTCCTAACCTATTAGCAATAGGTAAACTCATGGAGGGTTTTTTCTGCTTCTGCATTTCCCTGTTGAATCTTGACATAAGGTGAATACCCTGTAGGATATTTTGAGAAATCATCAGAAAGTTTGTGAGATAAATAACGCATATTCATACAGAAAATACATCTAGTATGAAACACACAATTTAAAAAAATATATAAAAACATGGGAAAAATCTAGTAGAGATCTTGAGCTACAACCAGAATGAAGTGCCCCAGCAAGAACTAGTCATGACATGAGTGTGGATTCTTGGTAACTTGAAAACAGAGTCTGTAGCCAAGGCTCTTTGCCAAGCCTCAACACCAGCAAGAACTTCACATGCTGCAATCAGACCATGAAAACCTCATGAAAGAGATTCTGGGCACCACATAACAACAACCATTACATTCCCAAATTACAAATCCAGATATAAATGCTTCCCTGTCAAATATGCCCATCCCCTGAGAGCAAAGCACTTGTATTTTCACTAATCTGAGAAAACTGCCAAGACTTGTGCACCAGCTCTCTTCTTGCAAGATCCCTGTCTTTGGGACAGAAACTATTTCCAGGCTTTGTGGCTCTGGAAGGTGTTCTTGCCCTTATCCAGGAAGAGCAGCCTGGAGTCTGCCAGCCCAGAGTTTACAGATCTCCAGGTCAATTAGCCTCCAACAACAGCTCTTTGTTACCACTAATGCATAAGTGATTAATGTGTACTAACCAAGGTATATTTGTAGGTTTCCACATAAGCTTTGTGTACACTAAATAGCTGGTTTTTTCAAGGCAATAATGTCTAATTTATCTCTCTCCTTCAATGGGGAAAACAAAATCCTCTTCAAAAAGAAATTTGGTAAGTTTTGCCTGCTCTATCTCCAGTGTAAACTCACAAAATCTGCTTCAAATTCCTCAGTTTATCAGATCTTTCAGTTTGGAATCAATGTAGTACACTCCTTGTTCTTTTAGATATTAAATTATTTTCTATCTAAATGATTTTTCATCAGGAAAAGTAATTTTTGTCCAGTGGAAGTTAAGCCCTGGGGTCTTCATCCCCCAAGGGCTGCAGTCTCATACCTTTAACCAGTGTTCAGCTGGAGCTAGCCTGGAATATTGTCCTCTCACACTGGAAAAAGATGACTGTGGGTTGGTTCAGACCTGAGGCATGGGGTTCATCTTATTTTAGTTGATGGAAAATGTATTTATGAGATTGCCATGGCTCTGTTTTCTTAATAATTAGTAAATGCAACCAGCAGCAGCATTTCTTCAGCACCATCTACCAGCTCTTCTTTAGGATTAGTGATTTTTAACTTGCTAAAGGCAAGCAACTGCTGCCTCCCTTCCTGCATCCAGATGGAGACAAATTAGTCACTCCCTTACCAGTGTGGAGCTACTGCCAGGGGGATGTTTGCAGATTCAGCATGAGGGGACATCATACCAGCCACCTACCTGCCAGGACATGCTGGACAGGGGTAGAACCACACCAAATAGGTAATCCTGGAGGGGAAGAAACTGGCAACGCAGGTTTCATCCTTCATGCACATCCCTGCCTGTTAGATTGGGGTGCTTTAAAACACAAGGTAGGCAGAGGCACCTGAAATCAATCCAGTTGTGATAATGATGTCAATCCTGGAGATGGCACTGTCAGCTAATCAGAGTATAAAAACAATCCTTCCTGTGTTGGCATGCAGTATCCAATTTGTATCTCATACAACAAGAATGTATCCCAATGCCATAAAAGAAAATCGCTTGTTAACTGCCAGTAAGCAAACCAGCAAAATGTTAAACATTCACTTTTGCCAAGTCCTTAGGCACCTTGCTCACAAAGGGCTTCAAGAATTCTTCAGTAGTGCCAAATCTGCTCTTGGTCATGGTGTGCTAAGTGAAGTGAGCTAGCTGTGATAAAGAATCCATTTAATAAAATGGAAGCTGAATAAATTATTGGAGGATCTGGAGCAATCACCACCAGTAGACT
Source organism: Entomyzon cyanotis (assembly GCA_024500445.1). NCBI lineage: Eukaryota > Metazoa > Chordata > Aves > Passeriformes > Meliphagidae > Entomyzon > Entomyzon cyanotis. The sequence goes on from JAKEPQ010000780.1 coordinate 15,859,903, forward strand.
ACCTGGAATGAAGAAGATGTTCTCATGTCTCTGGCAACCAGAGGGCTCATAAAAATGAACAGATTACAACACTGTGCCAGCTCACAGTTTGAAATTTGTCTTCCAGTCCTTGCTCTTTGACTGTGTTATGAAAAGCTCTCCACAACAGCCTGATGAAGCCATTCTTGCATTTTCATCTAAAGGATTGAAATGTTACCTGGTTTAGTGGGGGGAACCCTGAACTGTGTTCCCAAGTGTCAATGACAGAGTTGCATAAAACAAGTTTGTTCAACAGCAAACCATATCAGTCTAAATGAATGTTATCTCAGATCATACTAACTGCCTCTAGAAAGCTTCCCCCAAAAGCTTCTTTTTATCTCCTGCACCCACTTTTATCCCGAGACAGACTGGAAGACCTCTGAGCCTATCTCCACAAATGCAACAGTAGGTTATGAGAAAGAATCTTTGTTCAGGAGACTTCCAGTTTATAGACCATGTTTCAAGATGGTTCTCTGTAAAATATCTTTCCATTTGGTAATAAGTGAGGCCCAATTCTAATTCTTCCTTTAATGTCTTTATTTGCTACATATCAGGAGAAATTTACCAATATTTTCCAAACAGAAAAAAAATAGAATACAAACCCTATATAATTATAATCCTCAGGATGCAATTGTCTGTAAAGTAACTTTCAGGGTAATGATTAACCAAATGAAGAGGAAAGCAAAAATCTTAGGACATGCTAAAAGGAATTCGCATACAGAAGCAGTTTTACAGAGTAACTCTTCCCTGAATCTGCCATTTCCTACCGAGGGATGGCACAGAGCTGGTAGGGAGGTGGCTTCATTGTGCTCCCAAAAACAAACTTGGTGTTGACTTCCTTCACTCCTTCTGGCAGGGTGAACGTGAATGCCTGCATCAGGGTGCAAAAGACAATAAAGAGCTCCATCCTTGCTAACAGCTCCCCCATACACACACGGTGCCCTGTGAAGAGACAGAAAAGTCAATCAACCAAAGGATTTCCATCACACCTCCCTTTCTAACCTGCCTGGGGTTTTGTTTGTTTGCTTGTTTTCTGCAGATTTTGTCCTTTTCTCTTAATTTTGTAATTTAATGATTCATAACTGAAAGGCTGCTTGTGTTTCCACAAAAATTTTTTATCTACATTTACAGCAGGCAGCAAGACATTACAGAAATTGTCACCAGGGTGGCATAGTTTACATTTACAGTCTTCCTGGCAGCATGTATTTTCCTCCTACTATTTTGATGGCTGGACCTCTTCTCAGAGAGGAACTGCATCTGTCTTCCAAGAAAGACTTTTCTATGCATCATTCTTTCTCTTCCAATCTTTTGCATGTACAACTGGACTTCTGTCTTCTTGGAGATCTTGAAAACAGTGCAATGCTTGTATATACCCATCTGTAGGTGCCTTCCCAGTTATTTTGGGGAATGAATGGATCTGAAGGTGTTATCACAAGGAGTAAATAAATCTCTGTTCAGTGCACATACCTATTGAAAATGGTAAGAATGCTTCTCTGTTTACAAAGTTTCCATCTTTATCCAGAAAGTGGCCTGGGTTGAACTGATTGGGTGTCTCCCATTTTCCAGGATCAGCCAGAACGGAGTCAATATTTGACAAAATTATGGTGTTCTGCAAAAAGGAGCAGTGGCTTCAACAAAAATTATGACCACAGAATCTTCTAATATGTAGGACAAAGCACACCTTTCCTGGTGAAAGGCCACCCACAGAGACTATCATATCCTAGAGGCACTGCTAGAACCCACAGGATACAAGAGTTCATGTCCCCAGCCAAGAAAACCCTCAAAAGCCTTTCTAAAACAATCCAGTGGACCAAAAATCAACTACATTTGAATATGCAGCACATTTGTACCTTTGGAACACGATATCCCAGCAGCTCTGTGTCCTTCACACTCAGTCTGGGCAGTGCAATTAACAGTATGTTACTGTATCGCTGGATCTCGTGAATTACAGCGTTTGTGTAAGGCAACTTCTTCCTGTCCTCGTAGCAAAATACGTGGGAACAACCCACAACAGCATCCAACTCCTTCTGGACTTTCTCTGAGGAGGAATATTTAGCTTTAAATATACCTCAAACAATCTATAAACTCTATACTCATAATTTTTCCTATTGCTTTTTATAGCCAGAATGGCATCCAAAAAGATAAAAAAGATATTTTATACAAAAGAATGCCTTCGAATTCCCATACAGCTGACCTAAATAAATATTGTCATTGAGGTTGCATACCCAGGTAATACTTTAAAAATAATGACAGCAGATGAGGTCATTCTATAGGAATAGGTTCCTGTTACATTTACTGCTCTAAAGTAATTTATAAAAAGAATTTTATTAATATTTAGTTTTACAGGCAGGGAGTCAACTGCAAAAAAATATTAATCATATATTAGGGGAACAGTTTAGTAATTGATCAAGGATTGTTCTTCATTCAGAAGCACATAGATCTTGCTTGTCATCTACAGATGGCCTAACTGCTATTCTGTAATTACCTGCCTCATGAAGCACTTACACAAATTAATTTTTCCCAAGGACTTCTTTTTTTTTTAGTTACAATCTGAGCTGAAATGGTAATTTCTGATTTTTTTTTTATTAATACTACAGCTTCCATAACTGCAATTAGAATTAGCCCCAGGAAACTTAAGAATGTGTTAATATATCCAGAGAAGATGAAAGATCATGTGAAAATTCAGCACAGGCAACCCAGTCTCAAATTTTAGGACTTTTAAAGGTAAAAAAAATGGGACATCCTTTATTCTTAACACTTCCACTATTTTCTACTTGCCAGGCTCCTGCTCAGGAGTTTCAACTCAGCTTAAACTCTCAAATGTGACGCCTTTGAAGTGATTTATGTACCTTCTAATCCTTTCAATTCAGTACACTCTGTCTCTTTTTTTTTTTTCAGTTATTTTATTCTGCCAACCTGTATCTTCTGTGAATATCATCATTAAAAGCACACATTTTCAAGCTACTCACTCCAATATTTTTTCTGTCTATTTATGAGTAGATATTTGTGTTTGAAGCTTTAAGCTTGATGGAATAAGCCCATATATGAGCAACCTCACACTACATTTAAATTATTTCTGCTGCAAGAAGCCAGGAACAAATCAAAGAGTAGGAGTCATGGATTTGAAAGGATGACCCAAAGACTCCTTTGGTGATTAGTGGGAGTCTAATCACTATTGTGTGTGATGGGGAAATGGCACAATTTATCTCATCTGAGAGTAAACTCCTCCATCTGGTTAAATTAATCACTCCCTGCATTCTGTGTAGATCTCTTAAAACCTGGAATGATTTGCCTGTATGTTAGAAAGGATACAGCAAGAAATAAATGCATGCAGTTCAGCTGATTCATACTATAATAATTGATTAATCTACTTTTCTTTGAACAGGCACTACTACCATTTGAATTTGTATCATTGCTGGAGTTGCAGACCTCTTTGGATGTTCTTACCTTGAATGTCAGGATAAATCACCATATAGAGCAATGCCCAAAGTAAAGTGGTGGCTGTCGTTTCTGTACCTGCTATAAGGAGGTCAGCAATAGTCTGGATCAAGTTTACTTCATCATAAGTAACATCAGCACCTCCTTTAGTCTGAAAATTTTAATTGAAAAAAAGTTATGGCACACAAAAGAAGTAGTAAACCACCTGGAAAATCATACACTTCTATATTTATATTAGACATCATTATAATCAAAGGAATACTTAGAATTCCTTGTTGTTAGTGAAGTGTGAGAGAAGTTCAGAGATACTCACTTTATCTATCTCATCCAAATAGTAATCAATAAAGGCTCGATTTTCATCAAGTTTTCTTTTTCCTTTGTGACTTTCAAGTTCCTTTGCTAACAGACCATTCACAAAATCTACACTGGACTTAAACTTTTTAATTTGTGGAAGGAAATGACCAGCAAGCCAGGGAGACAATTCATATATCTGTAAAAGAGATATTTTAGATATGTAGTATTACATATAAATATGTGGCATTTAACAAACCGAATTTGAATCCTAATACAGCCTTCTGGGTAGTGGAAAAAGCAAATGAAAGACTGATGACTGAATCTTCAGTACCAGATTGAAGGGACAGTGCCTAGCCCATGATTCATTAAAGTCTTTCTTAATCCTGTTTTTCACTGGAGCAAAATTTCTCTCTATTTTATACTACAAAATTATATATCTGTTTATATAACATGTATACTATGAAATTATATAAATATAAATGTGATGTACAAAGAATAAATGAAATTCCTCTCTACCCCGATTCTTTGCTAGCCTGAAATTTGCTCAGCTCAACCAAGAACCTCCCACTAAACACGTCTCTGGTCTCACTATATCCAACACATATATAATTCCTATTTCATCACTTAAGAAAACAGATCAAGGCTGACTTCCTTGACACAAGTTAGCTGTTAACTGTTCGCTTTCTTTTCACCCCTTTTACAGGCTGCATCTTGTCCTTCCAGTTACAGAACTACTCCAGCTAAATTATCCATTAGGCCATAACTTCTGGGCTCACCTATTTAAGTGACAGCTGCATCACAAAGATTTATCTCCTCACAAGCCTATTCAGATTCCTGGCTCTATTTCTTTTTTGCCTACTGCATAATTTTCCTTAACACTACCTCTTTCCTCTTACCAGGAAAACAGATTAGTAGAGCCCATCATTAAGGGATTGTACATCCCTGTGAAAACATTGTGGAGAGCAGGACAGAATGAAATGTGGGACTAGAACGTTGTTGTTGGCTGTGGACACACTATTAATGTTTTAAAAAGAGCTTATACAAATACCTAGTGAGAACAGTTTGGAAATAGCTGAACCTGTGTCCACCCTGATTAGAAGGTGGTAGATTAGGAATCATTCCACCAGCACCATCTGGGATAGTGACTAATATGTAGTTTTATCTACCAAAAGTATCAAATTAACCCTCAAACTCTCTAAGACCTTGCTTACAGCAGTTTCCAGTTTGTCAGAGATGGTGAAAATCATACAAGACACAGAACTGGGTGAGTTTCAGCAAGTTCTGCAGAAGCAGCTGCCTTGTACATGGGTAAATTGACTTTTGGACTATACATGGCACTGTGGTTCCCTTTCAAAAATGATTCATGATAAAACTGCCCTGCTTTGGCAGCTGCAGTCACAGCTGCACATACAGAAGCAAGAGAGAATTTTTCTCTCCAGTGGACCAGATGTGAAGTTAAGAGTCTGGAATGGAGACAGATATCAATGAGCAGCTGAAGGAGAGTGAATTCCAGTGGGTCATTGTATTTGTGTAAGGATGTGGAGATGTGGTGCAGGTGTTGCTGCCAAAAACTACAGGGAAAAGCTGACATGAAGCAATTTCATGCCATGTTACCTTTGCACAAAACAGTTGCTCTGCTTCAGTTTCTATGAGGTTTGTTGGCAGTAGTGAAGGAAGCGGTAAAGACCCATTTACTCTTGACATTCAGTGACAGCCATATCATATCACAGAGTGAAGAAAGACAGTTTGCCAGACAGAAATTAGGATAAGCCTATTTCAGAGCTTTTCAGATAACTTTACCTATATTTTACATCTGAGTTTCAGGTATAGTTTCAAACACTGGAGTTGTACAGGTAGGACTTTTGCAAGAAAATTCCTTTGTACATCTCCCAGCCATGTAACAAATCTTTGCATTTTCATCCCTGTTCCCCAGACACAGGAAATTTCTGTGCTATGATGAAGCAGAAGCAATTGAAATAAGTTTTGAACTAGGCATATGGAAGCACTGTACTGATGTGCACTTCAGCAGTTACCCGTCCATTAGTATTTATTTTTGTTACTAAAGTAACAACCAAGTTGCCTTTTTCACTGTGTTTCTATAGAAAGAAAGCAAACAAAAGTGTTTTTTCTCACAAAAAAGGAGATGCTGTTCAAAAATGCTGCTACAGTGTCAAAGGATTCAATCATGCGGTGAAAATTCTCATCATCTCTGGAGAAGCGATGTCCAAACATCACAGAACAAATCACACTTGAGACAGTATGAACAACAGGCATAGTGGGGTCCAGAGGTTTTCCTGTAAACACACATAATTACATTCACCATTAACACTTACTGTTCCTGCTTTTCCCACTGACAGGAGAGCTTACCAAACTTCATAAATATTTCTAACGTTAATTAGATCACTGGATGCCAAATTGTAATTTATTGGTAAAAGGCCTGAGTAAAAAAGTGACTTCAGACATCTAAAAAGCACCGTTGGTTTAAAAAAGGAAAAACTGCTGGTGGGAATGGAATTAGTAGTATTAATGTAAAAATTACCCCAATTTCATCAAACCTTGGCATCAGCAGATCTCACATTTGGTAATAACCAGGGTATAAAACCAGTCAGCTGGGACTTTAAATACACAGATGAGTTGAGAAGAGAGCCACTTTCTATTCTTTGCTCATCTCTTTTTGCATTTGGATATTTCAGCTTACCCATGGATTAACTCCATTATGCAGCAACACAACCTGAACTCCCTCTCCTACTGAGGAGTTCACCACAAACTGTGTGAGCTGAGCTTTTTCACCTGCATCTAGCACAGGGCTGTGCATCCTTGGTCAAAGCTTTGCATATTTTATGCTTTCTCTTTTCTACACAGGAATATGAGGCGTTGTGACACTGATTTTGTTACTGTTTGCTCTTACCCTGATGTTATTACCATGAGTAATGTAAAACTGACTCAGAAGTAATAACACTGATAGGGACCAGTATATATACACTGGTGTATATACATACATATATATATATATATATATATACACTGGTATATGATAACCAGACAGGAGTCTCTAGTTCTGTGGTCATGCTGTGGGGGTTCACAATTCTGTAAGTAAATGCCTCATGCAGGTGGCATGATACAGACTTTTGAGACTCAGCTCTGCAAATACACTTCAAATCCATTTCTGTAATCAAATAGTTTCAAAAGCTACCAGTACCCCATTCTCCAGCAAAGTCTCCCACTGCACAGACTGCCCTGCCCACCATCCCATACCATTTGTTTTCTGTAAGTACTCCACCAAGTGAGCAGCTTCCTCTTGCAGGCGGTAGTCTTGTTCTTTTTCCCTACTCCCATTTTCCTCATTGTTGCAAGTCCAAAACGCCTCTGCTGCTTCCAGAGATGACCGTTAGAGAACATAACACCTAAGACCATAATGAACTAATGGTGTCAATACCACATAAATTAATGAATTGATACAGTTGATACATGCAAGAAGCATTCCCTTTTACGCTAATTTTTTCAAAGTTTTGACAGCGTCTGGCAACATCCCTCTTTCCTTTAATTTTGTATTTTAGCCATTTATCTCCCATACAGAAACTCTTACATTAACTCTGTGTTGTCATTCATATTCTGACAGAATATAAAACAGAACTGTTTCAAAAAACTCATGAAAATAAACTTCTTTCCCCCACTGTAAATTAAATACTTGGAGGCTCTAAATCAGTTTCCAAAACTAGGGATAGAACACATGAAAGAAATCTCTGAGAATAATAATTACCATTTCCATGTGTCACAATCTGAAAGATGCTGCTCAAGGGTCTTCCAGCAACATCGTCAGCATGAGCAGTCAGACCTTCCTTCACTGCCTGAAACCCTTGCAGGACAACTGCAGGAGTGTTTGAAAGCCATAAGGTGAAGATATTACCATGAATTTTGGCCATCTGTAGAACAAAGCAGAATCAGAATAACATGAGTAAGAACTGGTACTTTTAAATCAAACAAGATGAATCAGATCTTCTCTCCAGGCAGATGCCCTAAGGGTGACCAACTTTGAGAAGAGGGCATCATGCATCAAATATAGTTTGAAGTCAGGTTTCTATATAAAGTCTCATTTACTAAAGAGCAAGATGTTTCTAAAATGCCAGCCAATATTGCCGAAGTCTGCAATGTCATTTATTGCATGTCTTACAATTCAAACTCATTTTAGATTAACTCTTCCACCCTCACCATTTGCTACAAAACAGCATTAGGTCATGAGTTTGACACAAACTATTTACAGATTCCCCTTTGGGTATCAAGTATAGCAAAAGCAGTCAAGGAGGTGAGTAATGCAGGAATCACCCTCTCCTTTCTAGCTCAACTGTGACAGGCTTTTCTTCACCTGCTGAGCATGCAGACATCGCTACAAGTGAGCTGGACAGTCCTTTCCCTGGCTGCTGAATCAGGAACTAGAAAAGTAGCAAAATAGACTGGAAAGAGTGAAGTGTTGCCGAAACATCCCAAGAACTAGAGGATTACAAAACTTTGCTGCCTGGTAGCAAGCAAGAGGGAACAGGTGTGCACAGTGAGCAAAAATGTGTGTGCTCATGCTTGCACATTTGTGTTCAATTTCATTTTTCTAAGGACTAACAGCTTTTGAAATCTTAGGATGAGCGATACTACTCCTCAGGTTTGGAGTGTCAGAAATAGAGAAAACAATGCAGACATGCACTGGCTATTATTTTATGTGATGGAATAATATCACTTTGCCTTGAAATATGCAGCTTGGAAGGAGACAACTGGCAGGACAAGAAAGAACCGGGGAAAGGGAAGGTTGAGAACAAAGACAGAAAGAGAGGTGCTACTATTTATATATTTAAAGGTTAAATATTTAATATAGATGTGTAAGGACTATAAAACAGCAGGATACAAACTCCAGAAGTGCTGCACATTACAACTGGACTTAGACAACTGTTTGAGCATAGGCACAAAATGAATTCGTTCAGCCACTTAAAAGCTCAGTCATGTTAAGCAGATTGGAGTCTCTTGTGAAAATCTGAACAAATTGTATGTGAGAAAAAAATTGATTCTAAGATCTTTCCAAAAATCTGTTGCATAAGTATAAAAAAATAACAATCATTTCTATACTGGAAACACACTTGCCCTCAGTAGCTATTTCAAGGGATACTTAGAAAATGCCAGTGCAACAACAGTCAAAACACAGAGATGTAAAAGACCACACAGAAGTAATGAGTCTGCTTTAGAATGCATCTTTTTCCTATGTGTAAGACAGGACTATTATCATCATTATGGTTTTGTTCATATGCACATAAATTTTTAATTATATGTTTCATAGTCAGTGCAAATTTTCATACCAAGAAACAGAAACTTTAATTATCTCTACCTATTTCCACATTTATGCAATTTAGAATAAATCTATCCCTAGCATTCAAAATAAAACTATGTTAAATACATGTACTTTTCAATCAGCTTATGAGTCCATTAATTAATTTCCAGAAAATACATACTTTTTTAAGATGCTCATGATGAATTTTGAAGTTCATCTGCAGCAGATTTCCAAATAAGGGGTATGGAGTTGGTCCAGGAGGAAATAGTCTTCGCATCCATTGCAATTTCAGAAACTGTAGAGACAACAGAGACACCACCAAAAATATCAGCACCTCACTCACTGTTAACATTTTACTTCTGATTTACAAAGCTGTGTTGTCTCTCAACAACTGCTGTATAGACAGAGGATAGATCCATTTTATCTTGCCTTGCTGGTACCTCCCCAAAAAGAGAAAAAATAGTTGAAGCTCCTGTGACTCTGTCTTTCCCTCTTTATCACTTTTACTTCCCCATCCCAGAGAGTTAAGTGTTCTTTTTAAGCATATGTGACATCATTCCATTACATTGCAGCTACAAATCTGTCAATGATTGTCTCTACAAGGGATACAAAATCTAGGTTAATTATACACCTCCTTGTGCCATGACAGCTGCTATGACAAACATCTCTGCCCACAGTCCTGGTTTCATAAAAAACCTCTTGTAAGAATGAGAAATTAAAAAAAAAATCCTGAGGGTTGGCTCCACACCCAAGAGCAGTGGGGTTACTGAAAAGGTCAGGCTCCTCAGCAGCCATCACATGCACCAACCATGTGCTGCTACTTAACTCGCCCCATACTATTGCTTGATTCTAATGTTCTCTGCTATTCCTTTAATATTTTTTCCTCACAGTTTATATTGCAAAGTGTTTGGGGGGTGGTTCTACCTTTTAATCTTGTGCCTAGAGCCCATAAAACATAAAAGACTCCATAAAAGACTACCCACTTATCATTGGGTAACAGGAGTTTGATGGTTATAATGATATAACACTCAAGTGTCCTCACACTCCCTGCTCAGCTGCACAGGGAAGTGGAGCTGCACAGTTTCCTTGACCAAGCAGAAAGAAAAATTTCTTCACCCCTCCGCCTGCCTCTGGCTAATCCCTCTGGATTGCCTGCAAAAGGAGCAAAGATGACATACAGCTGCCTCTGAGAACTGCTTTCACAAACACTTTCATGCAACTGAGCAATTCCAGCTCAGCAAATGGGGGACAAAATGGACAACACGGACAACACAGCTTTGGTGTTTGCACAGGAGCAGCATTAACTTAGACTCAGCTCATCTGACTTAGGAGCATGTGGCATTCTGGGAAGTCACCTAGATGGCCTTATGTACTAAACTTACAAGAGCTGGCACAGCTAGAGCTGAAAAGTTGTGAAGTGTGAAGCAATTGGTTTACTCCAGAAGAAGGGCAGAGAGATAACATTTACCCATTTTGCTGGCCAGTGATTGAACTGAGAGCCGGAATCAACTGAGAAACTGAATTATCCACTTCAGAGACCACTTGTGCCCGTGGTAGTTCCTTCACTGGTGTTGCATTTTCTGTGTCTCAAATTGCTTCCAACTGTGAGTTTAGTGTTTTCAAAAGTGTCCCTGGGAGGAGACTCACAGTCCCAGGGTTTGCCTGGCCTGCCCACTTGCAGTCTCATATGGCCCCTGCACAGTCCTGGCTGGCTGCTTTGCATCTCCCCTGGCTCTCCAGGCTCACTCTGACTTTTCCACACAGGTTAGCCACATTCTGGTGATTGCACCTTGCAGCCTAGATGTGAATGGCTTGCATGTAGAAAGAGAGCTGCCAAACAACTTTGCCAAGTCTTTGGCAGAGATGTTAAAAGGGGGTACAAGTTGCTTTTCTCCTCATACAAGATGGTGCTCAAGAATTGGGAAGAGGGAAGTCTGATAAGGTTTTGTATAAGGTTTGTATAAGGTTTTATATAAGGCTTTGTAAGGTGTATTTGCCAATGAAGAGACATGGCCAGCCTAGTCTGCTGTATATAACTGCCATTACAAACCCTGCTGTGTGAGAGGACTCCCTCTTTCATAGAAATGCCTCTCAAATGCATCACAACAGCATATGACTGAAAAAAAATTTAAAAAAAATTCTAGGCCATCCATTGCCACCCACTGTGTTTCACCAGCAGTGGGGCTTCCCTCTGCAATTCTCCAGCAGGCAATAGGAGGAGTTTGCTTTTGCTGTCAGCCCAAGTCACAAGCCTCACACCCCAATCAAGGGTTGCACTGTTGTCTCTCTGTTACTTCCAGTTTCAAGCAATCATCTGCTCATGGCACTTGGCTAAATAGACAAAGCTGCTCCGAGCAAGCTGAAATGCCCCTCCACAACTTTATGTTCCCATGCAATCATACCTGGAGGCTCCAGCAATGCCCAGAGCCACCACTTCTGGGAACAGCATTCCCATACACCACCCTGGATTTGAGAATGTGTGGGCAGACTCCTCAGCATCTGGCTTTAATGTTCCCACTCCCTCCAGTAAGATTCTGCCGGGTTTCTAGTATGACTAGACAGTGCAATAATTGTCTATGTTTATTTCATTTGTAACACAGCAGGGAAAAAAAAAGTACAGACACTTTCCAGACATGGGAAAACCAGAGTATTTTTCAGAGCTGGCTTCTTGGACATATAAGACAACAAGGATAGATTCACACTGAATTTGATCTTAAAATGAGAACCATGAAACTGCACAAATACCAGCAAACTACCAAACTTTTGGCCATGCCTCTTAAATCTCTAATACTAAGCAACTTGGCGCAGAACTGCACAGAGCTTGTATGGATGGGGTTTCATGGTTGCCCCAAAAATAATGTCTGTGTTGATTTCCTTAACTCCTTCTGGTACAGTGAATTTGAATTTCTGCAACAGGCTGCAGAAGATGATGAAAAGCTCCATCTTGGCCATCACCTCTCCCAGACAAACACGGTGGCCTGCAGAGAGTGAAGAGAAAGAAAAGTCAATGCCCACCAAGGTCTGTAACCAGCACCTCTTTTCCAGATTTCACGGGAGCATTGCTCATTAAGGAATAAAGAGCTTTGCTCAATTTGACATTTTCCTCTCAGATTGAACTGGTCTAATGATTGAAATGTCTGCAATCCATCTTTGCAGGATCTGACCAGATTATAGAAAAATATACCAGAGATGCTTCTCAGAAGCTTCATTCTTGCTTCCCAATCTATAGGACTCCCCAGTTTTATGAAAGGGATTTCAGTCTTCTGATTCCAAATGAAAACAAAAAGAAAGCATCTTTAGGTTCCTTCACAGTTTCCACTAGTACAGGCTGACTTTTCTACACTAATAACAGTGAAAAATCAAAGTACAGAGGACATTCTACACCTGATGAAACATTTTCCTACATAATGGTTTCAGTGAAAATGACTTGTTAAGGAAAAACGTCTTCCCAATTTATCTTCTCAATTAACTCTGTCCAGGATATAATTCTCAGAGACAGACAGCAAAAGACTCTGAAATGTAGTGGTCAAGTAATTAAATTTGGACGTGAGAAACCAGTGTCCAAATTTCTCTTTTGCCCAATTTAGACCAGAAACCTGAGCCTGACATTTTCACATCTCAACTGGCAGTGCTGATAACCAGGCTTTTCCCTCCTGGCATGACTCCCAAAAGATTTTGTTTATGCTTCTATAAACTCACACACTGGTAAAAGAGTGACTCCAGAACCTCCACAGGAAAGATACAGCCTTCCGGGATGTATTTCACCCAACTTCTGGATCTTCCATTCATCTTTCTGCATTGGTGAATACTGAATTTTTTTGTACAAAATAAATGAGATCCAGCACAGCAGCCTGCCACAGAACAGCCACTGTAATAGCATATCCTGGCATATGCAGAGGAGGACCAGGGGCAACAGTGTAAGGACTCAAGTTCCCAAGTGATTGGGAATTCTGTGGCCTTACTCCTTTTACCTTCTTTGCATTTTCCAAAACATCTAAGATTAGGTGATTACAAAATTACCAAATAACTTATTTCTGCAGTCAAAAGTTTTTCTGGGCTGGGAAAACTATGTGCTCCTGCAGTTTGGGGTTCCACTCCCCTTTGGCATTCTCCACAATGAATGGAAATACCACAGCTTCATCTAACCCACACACCCAGGCTCAGTTCTCAGTGCACCCACCTGCTGAGAAGGCTAAGAAGGCCTCTCGGGTCACAAAATTTCCATCTTTGTCCAAGAAATGACCAGGGTTGAACTGGTGAGGGGTCTCCCAGTAGGCAGGGTCAAAAAGAGCAGAGTCTACATTTGCCATAATTACAGTGCCCTGAAAGGAAGATGCAGTTGGCACAGCTCTGTCTCTCACGCATCAAGAAGAAAAGGACACAAACAGGTTCCAGCTATAATTCTGCATACAGAGAGGCAGCAGAAATGAAAGATTACATAATTAGGGGGGAAAAATAATCTCAATGGTTCTGAGGGTTTCTATCTCAAAAAATAAATACGAAAATAAATTTCAGTATTTTGGGTTCAGGCATTTCCCTGCTGTATTCCTTTGTGTCTCTTTTCCCAGTCTGCTAGCAAATGCCACGGATTGTGTGGTCTGCAGTCCTTATCCTAAACCCAGTGAAATTATCTTCCTGTCCGGAACTGGAGGGAAAAGGGACTTATGGTAAACCTTTACACATGGCCAAAGATCACAGTGGATTGGAAGGGATACCTGTACCTTTGGAACATGATACCCCAAAACAGTGGTATCCTTCACAGCTTCTCTAGGAATTGTGATTAAAATGATGCTGCTGAAGCGGAGGATCTCATGAACCACAGCATTTGTGTACGGCAGCTTCTTCCGATCCTCGTAGCAGATGAGGTGGGAGGGACTCAGAACAGCATCCAGCTCTTTCTGGACTCGTTCTGAAAAAGCAAAATGAAAATATCCATTATAGATATAAGAACAGTGTTTTGCATGAAACAGAGTTTTCATTGCCTTTTTGGAGTATAGTAGTGATAGGAAAAAAACTAATACAGATAAATAATTTATACTTACCATATCTTAAAGTGTAAATACATTTATACAACTAAGTAGTTATGATTTTACTACGTCCTGTTTCCTAGTTGATAGGGTCCATGATGAGACCCTCTTTCCACATGCCCAACAGATTTACTGAGCATTGTAGTTAAAGGAAGGGGATCAAACTCTTTACACCAGGTAAATACAGACTCACAGCACACTAACAAGGGTGTTGCAAGCAAGTCATCACATCAAGCTGACACACACGTAATGGTGAGAACTGAAACAGGATCATATTACAAAACCATCACCAAGTGTTAATCTCTTTGGGCTGCTATCTAAGGTTTAATAACTAACATAGCTTACACAGTCTCAGACAGTTTTAGGTCAGATTTCATAGGCTAGTAAGCTAAAAAGAATTTTTTTTTCTTTATAATTTATCAGAATTTGAAATGTAGTGTGTGGATTTGGAATTTGTATGTGGTTGCACAGGGCTCTGTTCTTCCAGCATTCTGGCATGAAAAGCACGAAAATAATTTCTAGCCCTCAACCCGAGAGTCAAGAACATGTACTTGGCTTAGTAATTCATCACCTCTGAACACCCTCTACCAAATCACCCAAAACTTTTGAAACTAACATGCAACCATGCTCTTGTCCAGCATGGTTGGACAAGAACAGAATTTGGACAGTCAGAATTTGGACAAGGGACAGAATTCGAGTCATCTTTTTGTCTTTCCATTATTGTCTTCCTTCTCTGTTTAACATTCCCACATATTAGAATAAATATAATACAACTGATGTCTCAGTTAATTAACTCAAATAATATAACCTTATTACACATTCTGGATACCAAAAAAGCATCACTTTTCCCTAACCCAAACTCTTATTCCACCTTGCATGTTTTCAGTCTGACTCTATCTTCTATTATATGCTTATAGTAATGAAACTGTCTGACAAAAATCAACCAGACCCAATACAGTATCAGAAGCTAAATATCCCTGAAATTATTTTAAAATCTCTGTCCAAAATTTTTTTACAACACTGGCTTATTAAAAGCAAAATTCAAAAATTATCTTACCAAAAAAAACCCCCAAACCCAAAACAACTTGATCTTAAAAAAAAAAACAACACCTTGATCTAAACAAAACAAAACAAAAACAAACAAACAAAAAAGATATAACAGAAAATTGTTCTATTTGAATCATACCCGTGTTTGTGTCCCCAACTCACCTTGGATGTCAGGATAAACCAACATATAGAGCAGAGCCCAGCGCAGAGTGGTGGCTGTGGTCTCTGAGCCACCCAGGAAAAGGTCAAAAACAGACTGTACCATGTTGTCTTCATCAAACGTAGAATTTGGGACATTTTTCATCTACAGGTGGCAATAAGAAAGGTAAAACGGGGTATAGCTGTGTAACAGCACTTAGACAGTGATCACTGTATCTAAAGGAACAATATTTTTAAAGGACAGAGAAAATAGAGGCACTTGAGTCAAACACAGATATAGGCAAAGACTTTACTCAGATGAGTACATTGATATTGTTCAATTACAGGTGCTGTTGAATGTGTTAGGTGTCTAAGTCCTGTTATGCTGCTTTCTAGAGTGGCATGTTGCCTTCTGTTAACTTCCACAGCAGAAAAACATATTTCAAGATAGTTTTATTCCACCCTTGCCACTCTCAGCACATTTGCTAATTTCAACAGTCTATCTAATACATAATGTTATCCTTTAAAAGATTTATACTTTTTTCTGAGCAGAGACTGCCAACATTTTAAGATTGTCATGATAATCATACAGTGCTACTAAGGACAAAAATAATAAAAGCAGATACTAATAAGACAAAAACAATCAGAATTAGACAGCCATCTAAATACCTGCACCTTTTCATGGTCCTCCCGACTGCCCAGCCCTCACTAAGCACTCCACAGTATGACAACAAACTAATATAAACAATGTGTATTCTAGAATAAGTTATTGAAATAACTATTCAAAGTTCATATTTTGAGTTTGATAGCAGAGTTTTTAAGCTGCACTTGTAGAGCTCTGTAGTAATGTGGACAGACAACTGCAGGGAAAGGGCAGGGAGCCTGTTACAATTGGATCTGTGTCATGCACAGCATTAATTACTCACTTTCTCTATCTGGTCCAGGTAAAAGTCAATGAAATCTTCTGGTTCATCTATTCTGCCTTTTTCCCTGTGGCTTTTGATTTCCTGCCTTACAAAGGAACGAACAAAATCCCGGGAAGATCTTGCTTTTTGTTGAGGTCCTGGGAAGTGCTCTGCAGCCCATGGGAAAACTTCACACATCTGGGGAGCAAGATTTCAGCACAGAGGCAGTAAGTGACACTGTAGAGAAGCCTTGTGATAGAGACATATCTTGGACATTTTTGGTGCTAAATTGCTGAATTAATTTCTCCGGGAAAAGATCTGTGGCATCAAAGAGAAATGTTGGGTACATGAACACACATTAACCACAAATTAAAGACAACACAGTTTCCACCCTGGATTCTTTCCTATACTTACTCCATAACTCCATTTGTATTTGCCCTGTTAATTCACTACAAAAATAGTCTGCTTTTATAGATAGATCTAACATGTATTAATAAATTTAACATTAATAAACATTTATATCTATTATCTTCTTACATAGAAAAAACACCATTCTCTTTGATTCTCACAAGTATCACCTTCTCACCTTAACGATATTAGTGTTTCCATTACAGAAAAGTTCAGTATCCCAAGCATATTGCCTTTGCTAAGACATTCCAATAAATTTATTAATATAATATTCATAATTGAATTATGTCAAACCCAAAGCACTGCAGGTCCAGTTCATATTCACAGTCAGTATTTTTATCAGTATTCAATAACGCAATAAATATAATAATATATTTACTGATAAAATTATATTGCAATAAATAATGTGCTCAATAATCAAATAAGCTGCATATTAAACAAGTAATATTCTCACATAATAAAAGTGGCTGTTCCCAAAAGCCACTATCATATTGTAGGCTTCAATCAGCTGGCGGAAGGTTTTATCCTCTAGGGAGAAACGATGTCCAAAAACCACAGCACAAATCACATTGGAGACAGCGTGGACAATGGAGAAGGAAGGGTCGACAGCTTCTCCTTCAGACAGAGAAAAATATTCATCTCCAAAGCACTTCCTTCACCTCTTTTGCTCTTAGGAAAGCAAGATTACAATGATAGTTTATAACAGATGTCCTCCATGACATTTAGACTGTTACTCAGAAACACCCAGTTTCACTAGGAAATGTAACAAAAGACAAATCTCACTCAAAAATGAGGATGGAAAGGCCTCAAAAATTTAATTCCTAGCCTTGGATTTTTATTTGCTTTGCTTTTTGCTTTCTTTTTTATTTTTTTTTTTTTTTAATCTCAATCTTGGTGTTGATCCCAAAATACAAATTGCTGATGTCTGACAGGACAAACAGTTTTGATTGCATTCTACATCTGAGGTGTGCTCCAAACCCATCCTGTTCTGGAGCAAAAGTAGTCTTCCCCCTGAGAGTCATGCAGACTATGGTGTGTAGTGTCAGCCCCTGAGTACCATGTCAGTGCCATACCATTTTTTTCTCTGAAGAACTCGACCAGGTAATGGGCCTCAGTTTGTATCCCACGCTCCATTCCTTTATTCCCCATTCCCAGTTTTCGGAGAGTTCCAATTCCAAAATGTCTCTGTTGTTTCCAGATGAGACCATTTGAGACCAAGATACCTTCAGCCATGAAGAATGAATTTTATATCATGTTAATGTTCATACATCTGTAAATGATAAACCAGCAAAAACGAGACAAGGAAAAACAGGCCAATCTGCAAACAGCTTCTTTCTAACAGAGTTCCTGTGGGACAGAAGGGAATCCCAACCTGCTCTGCTGTGAGTCTGTGCTCTAGCAGAGACCAACCAGCATGAACCATTTCCATTTCATCTGCTTGGTGGGGAAGTTCCCTCCACCAGTCTAGCCTGCACTTCTCCTGTGAAAGCCAGCTTGCTCCCCAAGACAGCTGCTTCACATCAGACTGGCATAACCCTTCCCAATTCCTTCTGCTGCCCTGGGAACCTGGGCTACAGCAGGAAAGGGGCCCAACAGGCAGGTATTTGTGTTGCAGAGTCACAGACTTGCAGCTGAGCTGTAGTGGTTTGTTAAAGCCATCCCTGCTATAAATTGCAAGTTTTAGGGCACTTGTCACAACCGAGCTACTTTTCTCCACAGCACCCAGAAAAAAGTAGTAATACAGATCCTTCCAAATGGACTGAAATGGCCCCAGACTGAATAATCTCTATACCTTAAAGTGGCTTTTCTCTACTTACATTAGCTAGTATTATAAATAAAAACTTTCCAGACTGTAGTTCACATGAAACAAATCCTGACTGAGGATAAAGACATCTGCTGTATATTCTCTGGAAAAGAGGCTGATGGAAGCAAGTCCAATTATTTCTGTCTTAAACACAGTACTGTCTTTATTCTCCATCCACTGTGATTCAGCAGTGTCTGTGATGGCACAATGTGAAACTCTGAACACAGATGTTGCATCCACACTCTGGCTAATAAACTGAAAGCTCTGTTGACTTTTCTGTGACTTTGGAACAAGACTAGATCTTGTCCAGAGTTCTGTATATGCTTTCCTTACATCAGCCTTTGCTGTAAACGAACTACTGGGAGCATAAAGATTTACTTTAGTGTCAGCTTGCAGAGGAG
Organism: Entomyzon cyanotis; assembly: GCA_024500445.1. Classification (NCBI taxonomy): domain Eukaryota; kingdom Metazoa; phylum Chordata; class Aves; order Passeriformes; family Meliphagidae; genus Entomyzon; species Entomyzon cyanotis. Next base: position 15,878,691 of record JAKEPQ010000780.1, read on the forward strand.
GCTGCAATCTCCAGACTATTTCAAATCAGGACATGTACACAACACTAAGAATGAACAAACAAGACCTAGCTAGGTATAAATATTGCTGCTCTGATAAGATTCTGAAATACACATGGGACAGACAGTGGGACTTTGGAGACCGCTTGGGGTAATGCTACAGAATTATATGATTCACCTAGAGCTGACAGAATAAGTCAGTTGGGAACTAAGGGCTTTTCAGTAAGAAAAATATGAGAGGAAACAAAGAAAGTCAAGAATTAAGTCCTTCCACGGACATGAACATCTTACCCTTTCCATCTGCCATTGTGTTGAAAATGTACGTCTGTAGTCTCCCCGAAACATCCTCCGAGTTGTTGGTGAGACCATTCTTCACAGCTTGGAATCCATAGAGCACCACCACAGGTCTGTGACCCATCCACAGGGTGCAGATGTTGCCATAGGTTTCTGCCAGCTGCAGGTTAGATCAATGCCAAAAAAATACCCAGGGGAGAAACATCAACAAACGTGCACACACAATGGGCTGCTCTCTTCCAGCACAATGTTACTCAGGGGTTCAGGTGCTGGGAAGGGACAGTGGCTGTGTTTTGTGGTGGGGTCTGCAGGAAGGGTCTGGGCTCTCTCTGAGAACATACTGCCTACAGAAATGTGAGCAATGAAAGAATAAATGGCCTTCCTAAGGTTCTAAAGGTTACCTTTTCTAAAGGTTACCTTTGCCATGCCAACCGTAGGATAAATGCCCTTGAGTGTTTATGGATCTGTGCAAGATTTCATGTGAAATTTCACCTGTTCATTCCTGGTTACATTTTTCAACTCTGTATTTCATTCCCTCAGACAAAACCCAGAATTTCTTGAAATTATGAATTTCAGGTGTAGCTCTCCTTCTAGTACTGCAAATTTCAACTTTCAATGGCAGAAACTCTTCCCATCTTATACTGAAATACTGTCAACTGAGGCACATAGATCCCATCTCTGGGTAGTCATGGGGACTGCTCTCAGGAAATGCTGTGGGTATTCTGTAAGGACAAAATCCCTGACTCTAGACAAAGAATGAGTACAGCTCTGTCCTCTCACAGTGATGAACATGAACCCACCAGCAAATTTTACTATCAAGGTCATTTAAGTTCCTTTTTCCTGAAGCCAACATTCTCCAGCTGCAGCCAGGTGCCCCCTGACCTGCAGGTTGCACATAGCACATAAGGAAAGGTCCCAGTTTGAAAAATACATTAACATATTGGGTCCTTTTGTGACATTTTGCCTCACTGAAGGATGTTGAAAACTGAAAGAATCTGTATTAACAGGCTTAGCATGGACCTAATTCTTCCCATCAGTTCTTTCCTTTCACCATCATTTACACCCTTAACTTCTCTGCAAAGTGCACATCCCAGACTGGACTTCAGAGAAACAATGGATCTAAGGATTTAGTTGCATATAGGATATAATCTTGTTTCCAGCCCATGACAGCAGAAGATATTCTCGTGTGCTTTTCACATCTTCTGAATTCAAGACACCTTATTTTAAAAGATTTTCAATACGTGCCCGTGGTGGGAAATCTGAGAATCACTTTTTTTTTCAAGGCCAAAGATTCCCTTAAAAACAGAACTCTTTTCTGAGGCAAAATTACTATCTTCATTTCTGTTTAAGTTGCACACACATCAGCTTTCATACAAATTAGACTGCAGGTTTTTACCTCAACTTGTTTAGGCACTTCACTTCCACAATTCACTTTCTCTCAGGGTTGAGTTCTCCCTGCTACCACATCAGCCTATCAACAACCATCACCATTTTTCCCAGGTTTTGCCTTAATAGCTCTTTATTTCACCTCTGCAAATACATACCTTTTTCAGGGCCCCATGATCAGCTCTAAACTTTATCCACCAGATGCTTCCAATGATGGGAAATGGGATCGGTCCAGGAGGAAATCCACGTCTCTTCCATTGCAAATTCAGGAACTGTGCACTCAGAAGAAACAAAATCAGGTATATGAGAATTACACTTATCATCATTTCACACCTCCAAACTTGTATTATAAAACTGCTATAAATCTGTCTGTTGAAATGACTCTGTATTTTCCTCTTAACTCTTTTCTATTAAATTGAAGATTTCTGAATTTTCATCTCCCTTCTTTGCTACCACTCTTCCTGATCTGAGGAAATGAGGAGTATTTCCATTCTTGAGTGTATTTAATACATCACTATGCTGCAATATGCTAATAGATACCATTATTTTAAGATCCAGCAGAGGCTGGATCAGAGAAGGTGGGAACCTCAGCCAGAAATATCCCTTTGAGCAATCAGCTTGATGGTACGTGTCACTCAAAACACTATGTGCACACCAAGAGCTCAGGTACAAAGGTGCAGCTGTCAGATGAGAATAGGAACACTCAGCAGGTAGAATTCTTGGGCCAGAGGTAAAAGGAAGTAGACAGTAGCCTTGTATAAGAGTAGGTGCAGATGCAGACTTGGGAACCAAGAGCAATGAAGTGTTGTCACCTGAATTTTCACAATAAACAATACAGTTGAACTGCAAATAGCACATTAAAGAATCAAACATAACTAGTACTATCGACAAAAAGCATAACAGATATCACATCTCAATTCATAATTTACCAGAAGATACCACTGAACATTTTCTGGACATATTCTGGTGAAGGAAAATGTTCTTCCACCCACCAAAGGCCTGGCTGCATCCCTGATTCACGCTTTTCTGAATTCCCCAGCTCCACACAACAGAGCTCACCCACATCTGGCCTGAAAGTCCAGTGCAGCTGTAAGTCCAGTGCCTTTCACACCCCCTGTGCTGCAGAGGATGCTCAGGGAAGGGGAGTGAGAAGGGCTGTTTCAGACCCAGCATGGCTGGACCATGGATGAGTGTGCCCTGAACACCATTTTGGCTTTTCCTTCAGCCCCTCCCATGACTGGTCTAAGACTAAACTCCAGTGCAATAAAGGAGCTAAAGAAATTAAGGATTTTACAAAGTTTGTTGTCAACCTGGAACAATTTAGAAATCCAAATTAATTTCTAAATTTTCTCCAGTTCCCACTAAGTATCATAGACAGTACACATGGCAAATTCTTTACCTGCCTATAAAGGCAAACAGAAGTGGCACATGAATCTGGATTCCCCCATGGCAGCTTATTCCTATACCCCAACAAATGCTAAATCAAAGAATTTCCCTCTGATTCGACCCCAGAAATCCCTGGCTTTTTATCCACAGCTGGGGCTCCCCTTTTGAACCCAGGTTAGATCTTGATAACACACCTCTATGTTATGTAATTATCTGAGACCACAGCCTAAAGGACAAGTCCAGAAAGAGATTTTGCCTGGATATTGTTAGATCCCAGAAGCTGCCTCTTCCCACAGCTTGCAGCAGCTTGCTGCCTTGCTGGATGCCTCCCTCAGAAGCCAAACTTTTCAAACTCCCTCTTGGTGCTGAGTTCTTGTCCCCTGTGAGGTTTCATGCATTAGTTTCTGCCTTATCTCAGTAGCAGGAGTCCTGATCAGCCAGAATTAATTCCTGAGCCTGTAATTCTTTGCTTCATTTGTAATTCACAGTACCTGACGCAGCACATGCAAAGACCACCTCAACACAAAAACCCCCAAAAAACAACAAAAAAAACCCTACAAACAGGAGCAGTTCTTAGGAGATTTGTAGAGTACAGCTATGGAATAGGCAGTTTGGGATATTGGTACCAAGCTGCCTCATGAAGAACAGCAGATCTTTACAGGGATGGGGCTGCACAGTGCTCCCCAAAGGATATTATATGTTGGCTTCTTTAATTCCATCAGACAGGGTGAATCTAAATGCCTGCAAAAGGCTGCACAAGACAAAGAACTCCATGTGTGCTGCTGCTTTCCCATAAATATACATAGCCCTGCAGAAAGAGCATGAAAAGGCAATTACTTATCTTAATTGCTGTTTCCACCATGCCTGCCGTCTTGCCCTGTGCCTTCTCTGAGGCTGTTGCTCCTCTCAGAGCAGAGATGTCCCTGAGGGCTGTCATTCTCTCTCAAGATTTGCAGTCTAAAAAAACTCAACTCATCCTCGCAACTCCTCTTGCATAACCCTTTGGTGTTACTTACAAGCTGGCAAAAAGGACATCAGGCACATTTTGAAAGCTTTTTTCACATTTTACTCATTCATCCAAGTTCTTCAGTAGCATTCAAGGTATCTATCTCAATAGATAGATACCATGTTGACAAGGGCAAGAACACTTCCCCCGGAGGGAAAAAAAAATCCTTCCTCACACAGTAATTGATCTGGGTTGGACTCCAGAAATTTCTTCCAGTGCTCAGGAATCAGTAAGGACAGTATATATTTGCAACAATCATACTGTCCTGCAAGAAAAGAGGAGTTGGTCCTAGGCTGCCTCTAAACCTCTGTCCCTGGCAAAGTCATCCAAACAAGTCTTACTGCAAATTTTCTGTTCTATCCACAACTTCTGACATTCCAAGTGCAGCATCTGGGCTACTAGATACTGCTCCAGAAAATTGTCAAAAAGAATGCTGAAGCTGCAAATACTCAAACATTAGGAAATGCCAGAAGTAAAACTGTCTGTACAACATTAATTACTTCTTCCTGACACGTCAGTGAGAAAAGGGTAACTGATTTGTGCTGTGATTTAGCCTGTGAAATTCTTGTCTCTGTTCAGCTCCTCTGCAGCTGAATGTGCAGCACTGCCAGGATCACACAGCACTTCACAAACCAGAGAGACTAAAAATGCACCAGGCCTTGGTAGCTCCCTCACTGTGTGGATATACAGTACCACAGCACCAGTGTCTGCATTGCTTTCACCTAAACTATTTAGGTTTACAGCAGTCACTTTCCTTCCTCATAGCTAGAGCTCTTGCTTTTACTAATTCTGCTCTCATTACATTTCATTGATGCCAAAAAATTGGTAAATTTCAATAAGATTACATATACCAAAGGGTTTTACTTTGAGAGGACTGGGATGACTAGGTATTACTAGCAGGAAGAGAAAGTGATGGATGTTACAATTCATTGTAATGCAGAGTGATAGAATTTAAATGAACTCCATTAATGTGCAGGAATTGCAGGACTTAAGTGCACGAATTAAGGACTAAAATACAAATAAAGCAATTGTGAGATCAAGCAAGTAGAGGCATGTGTTTACAGAGAAGCTTTCCACAAGCAAATCGTTTTGGGGAAATCAGCTTTTCGGGTTCCAATGTCTTCATTAGATGTGAGCAGCTCCTCTCTGTGCAAGCCATACTCATTACTGCCTGACAAATACTGTCACAAGAACTCATTGGCAGAGATGGGAGATGTTTAGTCAGCTCAGAAAACCTTCTTTTCTAATGAAGGTTTCAGACCAGAGGAGTAGGAAGAAAATACAGGGAAAGAACAGAACAGAAACAGTCATACCTGCCATCTACAACTTGACTTTCATCAGTCAATCTTCAAGTTCTTTTGGAAAGTGAAGGAATCAGGGTTGAAATCAGGGTGAAATCAGGGTTGATTAGGCCCAGAGAGATACAGCAAGTTCATGAGAGTCACAGACAAGCTATGAACAGATCTAGAAACAGAATTTGAAGTTTCAAGTCCCATTCTAGTACTTTGTCTATGCAACCTAAATAGCTCATCAATCTTCAGGCAAAAACCTGTCTAGTTTATTTATAATGCATGTGAGCAAAGTTCTCTTTTCCTGAACTGAACAGAAACACAGAATGGGAATTTCTTTCCCTTACATTTCCCAGTTTCATGCTTACTCTAGCTGTGCTCCAACCCACGTTCTGTCTCTCTCAGTGCTTGCCTGGACATAGAGTGTCTGTGTAACTCTCTTCCATCAGAGAAATTCTGATGCCTTTGACCAATTAACAGCTCCTGTTATGAAGATCTTGAAAGTCTGGGGAGAGCAGGGGAGGAAGGGACAGCTAAGTTGAGAAATACAAATTAATGTCTCTACTGGGTGGAAAAAAGATAACAACAACAAAAAAACAAACCCACAAAAAACCCCCAAAACCTGCTTAACAATATCCATGCTGTTTGGCTTGAGGACAGGCCAGGCAGCAAGACCGTTGCTGTGCCAAGCAATACATGCACAGCCTGGAACCAGGCAGTGTTTTCTAATACATGCTGAGCCTGTCTCTGCAACAGACAAAAAACAAGCCCTGGTTTTCTGGCCAAGCAGATGACACACCCTCTGGGCACAGGTGTGGCAGCAACCCTTTCCACCCTCAGCATGCACATTCATCATTAGCTTCACACCTTCCTAAAGATGTTCTTCTTTGCTTCCCACTCCTATGGCCTGAAACCTTCATTACAAAAGCAGGTTTCCTCATCTGCTCAAAACAACCAAACGTAACATCTGCCATCTTAACTGGAGAGCTCTTGCAACAATATTTGTGTGAGAGGAGATCGTGCAAGATTTATGTGAAGAGCTACTGGTCACATATACTGAAAATATTAAAATACGCAGCATTGAAACAACTTCCTTGCTTTTCCTTTCCTTGCAAACTTCAGCCCAAGCTTTTGTGAAATAACTTTGCCTTGCTGTACTTCAGCATGCCCACAGCTCTCACCTAGCAGCAGGAAAACACACTGCTCACAGTGTCCAAAGGGTCATGCTCAGACTAACCTTCTTGGTGGGTCCAGACCTACTCAGCCAAACCCAGATTTCTCTCACCTTAAGCATTTCTTTTGTTTGTTTGTTTTCTTAAGTTGAATCATAATCACTGTTATTAACAGGCAACTTCAAGGCTTAACTCATCTTACTACTGGTGATTTTAAGTGTATAAATCATACCCTCACTGATGGGCATGTGAGCATCAACAGCTTTCTCTGTTGCAAAACTTGCAAACTTAACAAATTATTCTGTGCACAAATAAGAAGCAGAACAGCCCTCAGTTCTTTTTAATCAGACAGGACCAGCTGGATGAAATGGGGAGAAATAAAACATGAAGAAATTAAGTTCTGATGCACACAAGCAGCAAGTGAAGTTAGATAGTTTCATCAGGTAGCTCATTTTAAAGTCTCAAATAACATCAACAGCTGAAAAAAAAAGAAGGTGGATAAATGACTGCTCAATAGCATAACTCAGTAACACTGCAATTTTTGATATACATACGGAACTGTCAGAATTGGCTGTCAAAACCATAAAAGTTATTGAATTTTAAATTGCTTCCCTCGGTTTTTTGTCTATTTAACTCTTCAAGTATAAGATTCATAGAACCATGCTGCTGGAAATGATGCTTTTCAAATTTTTCTGTCTCCATTTCTCTGCTCAAAAACCTAAACAAACAGATAACAAAGGCACACAGGCATGCTTCTTGCCCTCTGATGGCTGCTTCACTTCCACAGTTCCTGGGAAAGCATCTGCACATGCAGCACACTAAAGCAGAAGAGCTGCATGAAACTTCACAGAGAAGTCAAGGTGTGGCTGCTCAGAAAATTCAGCCAAGAAAATGCTGCAATATCACTGCTTCCCTGTGAAACTGCCCCTCTGTTTCCTGTTGGAATATGAGGTTATTACAATCCACCAGAGCAGAAACAAAAAAAGACAAATTCTCATCCACACATTTTTCAAGAATAATGCAAGATTGTATTTAATACATTTTCTTAACCACACACACACATACAAAAATTGAGCTCTTTAGAAAACTAACTGAAATTAGTGTCCACACCTGTAATTCTCCATTTCTTGAAGTTTAATTCAGTTCTTGAGAAGCCAATGGATAGTATTAAACCTTTATACTTCAGGATCATAGCATACACGGAGTCCAATCAATGGTTTTGCTGAAACTTTTTGAGCTGAAAACTGCAGATTGGAAAATTCAGCAAGCCTGCTCAGAGAAATTATGATAAAATTTTGAGGCATGGAATTTGGACAATTGTATGAATTTCCTTAATCTCCTAATCTAATTCAGACTTGAAGATGTGGCATTAGCTAGATTCTTGAACAAAATGTCGAAAAATACCGTGTAATATATCAGTAAGTATGATACGTATGTCTCAAGATAAAGTTTGCTACACACTGGTACAAACCTCTCCTGAAAACCTAAAGGGTCCACAAATCAGTAAGGATTAAAAGTTTTGCCTCTTTCTTTCATTTATTTGTTCTTTTCCACAGATCCTGTGCATTGCATCCTATGTGGTTCTATGTTTCCACATAGAACCTGTGCATTGTTTCACCTCCAAAATTTGCATCAGAAGATTTTAAAACTTACATAAAATTTAAAATTTAAAAAAAAAGTCAGAAAACACCATATAATCTGATTAATAGAAAAATAATCTCTCTCTAGCATTCACGTAATATCATAATTTAACCTAAAATCTGATAAAAGGGGAAAGGAGATGCTCTCCAAATTATTAAATTGCCTTTTGTTTTTCATATTAAAGGCATTAATTTAGCTTTATGCTGCATGAATTCATTTTTTTACACCTCAGAGACCTCAGGTATTGTGTAGATGTTTCTTCTTCTATAAAGAAACCACACAATAATTGTAGTATTTCAGAACGATAAGTAATGCACTTCAATGTTTAACTACAGGAAACTGCCTGAGGTGTTACCATTATGCAAAACTCTTGATAACCTTGGAAAACTATTCAATAATTGGCACTTTGACCTAGTATAAAGACTAAGAAGGAAAAAAATTCTAAGTGAAAAAAAGAGATCACAATTACAGATCACAAAAAAAGAGTGGGTGTGGCTAGGCTAACCACAATGGATCACATAGTTTGGTTTTCTAGGGACTTCAGCTTAAGAAAACTGTACATTGTCAGAGAGAGATGGCTACAGGAAGGATAGTCTTAGAAAGAGTTTGGATTCAGTAGAAGAAACTCATCTCCACAAATCCAAATTTTTAGAAGAGATCATACACACACTCAAAAAAAAAAAAAAAAAAAAAAAAAAAGAGCCAAAACCTTGTGAGAAGTTAAAATTTTGACAAAATGTTGGGAATTACTGAGACTTTTATAGCTGTAGTAGTATGTCTCCTGATTTTGCAGTTCCTAAAGCTGCAATGGATGCGCACACAACTTCCTCCAGGACCAGTTCCCCTCCCCATCATCGGAAATTTGTGGCTGCTGGACTTCAAACTTCGCCGAGAAACCCTCAGTAAGGTATTTATTTCTCTCTATGATTGAAAATCAGTCTGATTTTTTTTAACTTAAATTGTGCATTGCATAGGAACAGCTTAAATTGCTATTTTTTTTTAAACTTCAAGCTTGATTACCAGCCAATGTCAAAGAGTCCCAGGATCCTTCATTATTAAATATACTTCTCAGTAATAAACACCACAATTGCTTTAGTCCTCATTATATTTCTCTTTTTGTTACATTCTCACAAACACTGCCACGGAATGCTATTTCATTGGCAGTTTCATTCTGCTTCTGTGTTTAAATCCAGCCCTGTAAGCCACCTCTAGTAGAACTCCCCTTGCCTGACACCAATGTCTCTGGAACAGCTCCATTAGAAGACCAAATATATACTCTAAACATACTCTTTTTTTTCTGTTTTTACAGCAAAAAGATTTCTTGTCTGCCATAAACTGACTATTAATAAAACGAAGTAGAAAATCTGATTGGTGTTATGTACACAGCACAACTGTTTTATAAACCAATTAAAACTATTTTTAAAAAGTAAGGAACTTGCTTCACAGTATTACAAGGTAAAATACAAGCTTGATCTGATGAATGACAATAGAGGAAAATAAGAAAAATCCTGTGGAAGCTATAGAAAAGAATGCAAGAACATTTCTTTGCTTTCTTTGTAAGTTAGAGACAAGAAAATACGATGATTTTGCTTAATTATTAAAATAAACAAAAAAGCTCTGAGATTTTGCCTGTATTCATTTGTTCTTTGATTCAGAGCTGAGAGAATAAACCTGCTGTTTTTCTTTCTGTGAAAGTTTCAGAGGTGTGCTTCTGAGAGATGTCCTTAGCATCTATTCCATAAAGATCAATTATCTTCTGTTCCCAAAGCTCATTAGCAACAGAAGGATAAATTTTTCCAAAACCCGCAATTCAATTCAATGTCAACAAATGGGTTTAGTTACAATTACAGAAAACTCTTAAATAGATTGATATTTGAGTGCATGCTTTCCCGGTTTTATGGTTACTAACTTCCTGTTACTAACTCCTCAGTTAACCAAAATCTATGGAAACATCTACACGCTGTGGATGGGACAGACACCTCTGGTTGTACTGAATGGATACAAAGCAGTCAAAGATGGCATTGTCACCCACTCAGAAGAAGTTTCTGGAAGACCTCTCACCCCTTTCTACAGGGATATGATGGGCGAGAAAGGTACAAGTCTATTACACAAGACTGTAATAGGAATAAGGTGTAAAGGAGGAAGATGTTTTCTGTGCACACACCTCAGCTCCTGCTGTACAAAGGCATAACTGGGCTTTCACTGCAAAAAGGTTTCATGAAGAGCTAAGCATATTAAGAAAAAATCAAAAATTTCTTGCCTTATAAATACATCGGTCAGCCTTTTTCCTTCCCAATAGATCCAAAGGAATACTTGCCTGGAGAAGTTGCCCTTCAACTGTATAATTCCTAAACCAGAAGACTGTTCATGTAGAAAAAATCTATAGACAAAGCTGTTCTGTCCTTACCGAAACCCACTCAGTTTCCAAGGACACATTTATGAGCAGCTGGGGGTCACAAAATCCTCAGTTAGAGACCAAAACTCAGCTTCTAAAATCTAAAATCATTTTATCTGATTAGTGAAATATAACCTCATCTAAATCAAAATTTGCCTCCTGCAGTGAAAGGATTTCCCTTGCCAGCAATGAACAAAAGGTTTCTATGTTTTTCAGGTATTTTCCTGACAAATGGCCACACCTGGAAGCAGCAGAGACGCTTTGGCATGACAATTATAAGAAGTCTGGCACTTGGTAAGAACAATTTGGAGCATCAAATTCAAACAGAGGCCTGTCACCTTGTGGACATCTTTGCAAACACAAAAGGTAAATTCACTAAAGAACACTTAGAGCATTTCCTGAAATATTAGAGGTGGTAAAAGTTTCGCAATACATTTTTACAAGTAATATAGATATTTTGGATATTAGTAGAACTTTCACAGGCTTCTTAACTGCATTCTTTGCATAAATGTTTTGTCTGCACAGTGGGCAATATAAAATTGTTTTTTTAAAATAAGGAGCGTTTTAAAATGTTTATTATCAACACAGTCTTGGGGACAGCTGGTAATAATTCTTACACTCAAGAAGTATAGAAAAACCCTCCATGAAATACACAATGTGTGACCTGCTGCAAGTCATTCCAGGACAGCAGAGTTTTAGGATTTGGCAGAGAAAGAACCCCAACACAAGGAATGTATCTTTCAGTTATCCAACAAAACTTCTTTTTAAGGTTTGGATGAAATAGAGACCAATAGAGTTTTAGCAAGATGCCAAAATAAAGCAATTAAATATAAATATTCTGAGCAGCCAAATCCTTCACCCACATTGTGTTCCATACTGATGTGAAAACACCGAGAGGTTGCCTGAGGTCTCTCTCCAACTCTCCTTGGACCAGGCCCATCTCTTTTCTAAGAGAGCAACACAGTCACACATCTTTAAAACATAGGAGATGAAAAAAAACCATCTACCTCAAGTCTCTGTACAGCCCAAAGCTTTATCTATCATGCAATCCTTTCTCAATTTTAAACTTAATAAGTGTATTTACTCTTTCCAAGAACAACCAAGAGCATTGGACAGAAGTCAGGGATGCATTTTCCATAGGAGTATACTTCAAAGGTTGTCCTTGCCATTGAAATGTGCGTTTAATTTTTTTTTTCTGGATTTAATCCTTTTCAGTGGAAGATGTATCCCACCCTATTACGTGAGCTTTGCCTTTTCAGTCTGTGGAAAAAAATACATATATGGTTGGATTGTTAAGCTGCTACTTGAAAATCATAAAGAGACAAGGCATTTCAACAGAGCTAAGAAAATCTAAAATATTTTTTCTGGGGTTTTTTTAGGCAGGGCGGGAGATGTTTGTTTTGGTTTTTAGCCACCAAACTTAAATATCTACCTCCATATTTGAATGCATAAGCTCTAATTAATTGCTTGTGTTTCCAGACAACCCAGACCACAAGTCAAAGAAGGGAAAAGAGACTTCATGTTTGTCTTCTCAAAATCGATAATCACTGTATTTAACAAGAGTAAAGAGCAGACTGAAAATTAAGATTCCCTGCACTTACAATTCATGCAGTTAATATGTATTAAATCAGGCTTCACTTATGTGAAATTTATCTAAAAGTAATCTGATCCCCCACTGTTTTTATCATTAAAAAAAAAAAAAAAGCCTTCATAAGTTTTCTGGCTGCAGTCTATTCAGAAGTTCTCACAATACCTCCCATATTCGCAGGCAAGCCTTTTGACCCCCACACTTCCATCGCCTGTGCTATTGCAAACATCATTTGTGCTGTTGTTTTCGGCCATCGCTTCTCCAGTGAGGATGAATCTTTCAGCAAACTTATCAAAGCTATTTATTTTGTGATCTACTTTCAAGGTACTATCTGGGGCAGGGTAAGAACCTAATTTTCTTGTTCTTGTTCCTTAAGGTGCATTTGCACTTGACAAGTCAAAACAAATTAAAAGTCAGTAACAATTATTCACAAACATTTCCATTTCCAAACACACCATTGATCTACAAGCCACTGGGAAGTAATAAATCAGTACATACCTTGTGTATGTCATTATTGGCTTCTAATCCTTCTTTATGTCTGTAAATCACATCCTAAAATTCAAATTCTAGATAATCACTGGTTTTCAGAGATTTCCAGTGAGCAATCATTTGCAGAATACTGTGTATTTAAGATTCTCACTTCTTAAAATGAAAGCAACTTCTAAAATTGCATGTCTTGCAAATCCAGAAATGCAGTTAGTAACAACTAAGTTTTCAAGTTCCTGTTCTTTTAAAAAGATACCTTGCTTCTTATGTAATTCATATTATCACCAAGATCTGAGTTATTCTGAGCTTCCTATAAGATACGGGTTACAATTTCATCACATCAAGAATATTTTTTAAGTTCTTGAAACCCTAGCTATTGCTTAAGTTGTGCAGATTTTGGCACACTGCCATTCTAAAAGACTATCAGGTTCTCCATAAAATGATGCCTAAAAAAAGTTAGAGTAAAAAGTCTAAGGCTGAGAAAATGGGTTTATGAGCCAGATTCAGCACTCAATTACTCACCCATTTTCAGAACCCCTGTTGCATTATTACGTGTTGATCCAAAAAGTAGAATATAATTGCATTCCCAACATTTAATCTCTCTTGCTTGTGTCTACTGCCTCTCATCTGAAATTGGTTTCCCACGTGTGGCAGTGACTTCACAATAATCAGGAAATCAGCACTGGGATCTCACATTTCTTCCTCTCTGTTTAATACCACAGCTGTACGATGCTTTCCCATGGCTCATGCAGCATCTCCCAGGGCCTCATCAGGAGGTGTTTGCATACAACGACTTCATGCACAGTTTAGTCAGGGAGGAGGTCCAGGCGCATGAGAGACAAAACACAGGTGATCCACAGGATCTCATTGATTTCTACCTGGCTCAAATAACAAAAGTAAGTATCTATTTATCACACTCTCCTCACCTTGGCTTCAATTGCCTACAAACACTTGCTGTTCCAGCAATTGACACAGAATTTTTACATGCACATTCCATTTGTGTAGAACTGAAGATGACTTTTGGTGAACTGCTCACTGTTTTCATTAAACAATGACAGTTTCTGTGTGACTGATGAAATGTCTGAAATCATCCATTTCATAGTCTTCTCGTGCATATGCCCTACAGACCAAAGATGACCCTACTTCTACATTCAATAAAGAAAATATGGTTCAGACTGTGGTTGATCTTTTGCTGGGAGGGACAGAAACAACAAGCACCACCCTTCTCTGGGCACTGCTCTACATGGTACAATACCCAGAAATACAAGGTGAGCAAAAGTGTTATCAGAGAGAACTGCATTCAACATCATAATGAACATCATTAGTGTAAGTCCTAGTTCAATCACTAGCAAGACATCAAAAAAAAGCTATGCACAAGAATGGGGGTACACCAACAACTGAGATCTAGAAAATGGAAGGTCAATAAATGAAACAAACAGGTGCTTCCCTGTCTGGTTCATCAGCAACACTAGCAGAAATCAGTGATAGCCACTGTTTTACATCACTGGAAGGGGCTGGCAAGACAGAATAACAAGTTAAAGACATTTCATATGCAACCTAGCCTTCTCCTAACCTGCAAAGTGGAAGAGTTTTTAAAAGATATCCCGTGTATTTAAAAACCAGAAATTATACCTGTAATTTCAAATTTTAATACCATTCTATGTTTCAGAAAATGGATTATCCTCATTACCAAGTAGGATGTGTCTTAAGCCATCATTCTGTGTTTTAGGGATAGCACTTCCTTGACCAACTGAAACTTACACAGCAGTCAAACCACATGCCAATGCATTTCATAGCAACATAATTTCTTTTATTTCCCCAGTCCAGGACATTCTCATACACAAATCTGCTGGGAAAAAAAAAAAAAAAAAAGGTGGGGGAAGAGTTAAGATATTTTAATTTCTCTGCAGAAAAGGTTCAAAGAGAGATAGAGAGTGTTCTGGAAGCCTCCCATCTCATCAGCTATGAAGACCGTAAGAAGCTGCCCTACACAAACGCTGTGATTCATGAGGCTTTGCGCTACAGCAATGTCACTTCTGTTGGGGTCCCTCGACAGTGCCTGAGAAGTACAACCCTGCTGGGTTTTCACATTAAAAAGGTACAGAGGAGACCTCCATGTTTCTTAATGAGCTGTTAATATTTAGCATTTATATGACATGGAGAGAAGGAAAATACAAAAAAAAAATTAATTATTCATAGAAAATAAGATCTCTGCTGCTTCTTGCAGGGTACGCTTGTGTTGCCAAATTTGCACTCTGTGGTGTATGACACTGAGCACTGGGCAACCCCTTGGAAGTTCAACCCAGATCATTTCCTTGATTTGGATGGCAACTTTGTGAACAAAGAGGCATTCTTACCTTTTTCAGCAGGTAATAAAACTCTGACCTTGAATATTCCTGTTCACTGTGTTTTGCAGCAAGGTTAAAAACACTGTTCCTACGAGCTAAAATTTTAAAAGCATGCATTTATAAAGATGTATTTGACCAAAAGATTTAAAGTCAGGTCTTCTGCTGTAAGAGCCACAAATATCATCATGCATTTTGCATTTTTTACATATTCAAACAAGGACAAGTATGGCTGGGAGACATGATGCTCTTTCCTTCGCATATATAGGGCTCCCACCATAAGGATATCTTCATAGCTCCGAATGGGTTAAATCAATGTTATTCCCTTAAGTCAGAAAAATTATTTATTTTCACTTTACAAAGAAGAATGCCAATGATAAAAGTAATATCCTTTTTCAAAACACACAGAGAAAATCTGTGATAAAGAGGGAAACCAAACCTCAGTCTCCCAAATCCTACATTAATAGTCTGGCACCAGGTTTTCTTGTATCTGTAGAAAACTAGCAAAATCCAATCTTTTTAGTACAATGTTATTATGCAATCAAACTTTTCAAAAGCATATTACAATGTACAAGTTACCTAACTTAGAGTGCAAAATACAGGGATTCAAAGAAAGAGGAGAGGGAAAAAAAAAAAGAGTGAACAGCAGTATAAAACATAACTAGCAAGTTGCTCTAGTCTAACAGTTTCTCCAATACACAGATTATGAAAAAGAGCAGCACAAAACAGGAAACTGGTATTACTAAAAATTAAATAACAAAACCACTTGGAAACAGCTGAGGCTTCTTTTGTGTTACTGTGACATTATACCATTACCCACTTCCTGTAGAGAAAAAGTAAAGAACATACTGAGTAACACATAGTCAGATTAAATGAAGTAAAATCAGATTTTAAAAGAATTTGTCTAAATTATCTCTAACTCCTAAAATCATCTTTGCAAAACATGTGTTTAGCATCTTACCTCCTTCACTCATCAAATGGCCATGAATGGAGACCACTAATTTGGGCTCCCATTTCAACCCTGGCACATAGGACTGTTTCTTTAACTTGCTCTGGTTGTTTTCTGTTTATATAATCTGAGTATTTATAGATCCTGAAAACCTTTTTTTTTTTCATTCTGGAATATATAGATATCCTGAAATATCCTGCAAAAACAATATGCCAAAATGAGTCACTGAGTCTATACATCACATTTCACTCCCTTAGCTCACATATCTGCTCCTGACAGTGTTAGGGCTAGAAGGACCCAATAAACCCTTCTGACTTTCTGTTAAAGAAATCCTGATTACATCCTTCTCCTTGGCTTTAGAACTGTATTCCTCCCTTCTCAACAAGCAAAATAAGACTCTGAAGTATAGGAAGCTTTTTAAAGTCTGTCTTAGCTGAGAAGCAATTCATGGCTCTCACAGAACAAGAGTCAACAATGGAAAGGGAGAATCCCATACATGCTCCACGGGTGGAAAAAAACCCAAATAAACACAACAAAAACACCAAATCAAACACTTGACCAAACAGTTTCTCAGTTAAATGCTTTCCCCCTTCCTCCAAAAGCATCTTCTATCCTTACAGAAGGAAATAGGAAATAATTATCTTACATTAACAGAATTTATGGAGCTCAGTAGAATTTTGTGTCAAGTTCTTTTACAGAATTTAACTTTACTCAACCAACACTTTTGGTTTTCACCTGCAGGGCACCGCGTGTGTTTGGGGGAACAGATGGCACGAGTTGAACTGTTCATCTTCTTTACCAACCTCCTTCGGGCATTTACATTCCAGCTCCCTGAGGGAGTGAAGGAAATCAACCTGGAGTATGTTTTGGGTGCAATACTGCAGCCACATCCATATAAACTCTGCGCTATTCCACACTAGTCTGCACCACACCACAATGCTGAGAGACTTCAACCTGTCAATAATTGCAGATTTTTTAAAAACACATTTCACTATCTCAATTGTATTCAAAAGTAGGTAGCTCAACATAGCAAATTAATAGTGGTTCTATTTAGGAGGTCTGACCTCATCGACTTAACTTTTTGAAATGAAAACAAGTGTACTTGCCAAAGATCACATAAATGAGTCTTAAGCATATGTAAACACACAAGAATACATTTTAAAAAAAAATGTATTTTCACACTCACAGTAGCAACGAATTAGCTGTAGGATTTTAGAGAAGTGACTTGTACCGAGCAGTTTCCTACTATATGCTTTGTCAGGTATCACACTTAAAATGGCGCAACTGTTCAGTAAGGATTCTTGAATAAACATAAAATTCTCTTTAGTAAGCTGTTACTATTCTAAGTTCACATGTCTTTTCTTACCTCTTCTTGCAGAAGGTAACAGAGTACACAGAGTGTTCACTCCTTTTCCTGTCACTCTCTCACAAAGCATTATATAGTGTAGCATAAACTTCACACACACAAAAATTGTAGGATGGGGCCTCTCATAACCACGGTCCATTTAGAAATCCTTACATCTTTTTTTACTTCCTCAGTATCCAATTTCTGTTTCATCACAACTCAGGTCCATGCACTTTCACAAACCTTTCCTTCTGCTTAGAAACATTATTGTGTGATCCAATAATTTCCTATTTGAAGAGAATGGAACAGCTTTTCAAGAAATTAAGAAAATAAATGAAGATGTCAACAGTTGTTTTAGCAGGCACAGTAGAGATTTATTACTCATGGTGCTTTCTTTTGTTCTTTTTCCACATCAACAGATGTGGAAGTTTTTGATCATTTAAAAATCAGCTGAAAGCATCCTAAATCCTTTCAATTTTAAAAGTTCAACAGGAGCTAGCAGCAATTATGGCACAGTGTAGTTAAAAGAAGAGTGGAATACTACACATTTCTGGGACATAAAACTAATGGAAGATGTGATTCTCCTTGCAAATATTTCCAATTATTCCCTTCCACCAAGCAAAAACCCCAGTGTTCTAACACACTGTAATGCTTGCTACCACAGAACAAATGCAAACTTAACATCATTGATATTTTTCACCTTTTTAATAAAAGTAATTTTAAAACTTTCAATGTTACTTTATTTTTATTGAGGAAAATATAACATTTAAAAAATCCTGCTTGAATAAGAAATACTTTCAAACATAAATTAAGAAAAATCTCTTAAACTTCACATTTCTTGCAGCAAGGGCAGATCTTTTGAAAAACACATTCTTACAGATTTACAAAAGCAGTCTGACAAAATAGTTCAAACGTTTTCAAGTCTTGTCCTTTTTGTTTCTGGCATCTATCAAAGAAAAATTCACCCAAAAAAAAAATCTTTCCTTTCAACCCACCAACTGCTTGGTTCCATAGAGAGCCCAAGGTAAAGTGCTCAGCAGCAGGACTGGCAGTGTCAGATATGAGCTTGCACTTTTTCTACTCCAATGCGTTTTGATGGTTCTCGAGGTATGTCCTACCTAAAAAATAGGCTCTAATTTTAACACTGTATTTACCACCCCTTTGGCCACCTGAAGTTATTCTGTCAGGTTGATTTCTTCCTCCACAAAATGTTATTTCATAATCATAGAATGGTTAAAGTTGGAAGGGACCTTAAAGACCATCTTGTTCCAATCTCCCTGCCATGGGCAGGGACACCTCCCACAAGACCAGGCTGATCAGGGCTCCATCCAAGCTGGCCTTACACTTAACTTTTCTGGTTTTTCTTCAAAACTGTAGCTTGGGTTAAAACATGCACATATTCTCCACCTGTATTTTTGAAGAACTGAGGTACATTATAATTTGCTATACAGTGCTAAAAATGTGAGAAGACCAGAGTGTTCATGATTAAAAGAGGTATTTTTTACTAAGAAGTCATCATAGACATGACAGTTGGTACCAGTTAAGAACAGTTGGGCTAAGAGCATCTTCTTGTTATTCCATTTAAAACTGAGAAGAGCAAGAGGTGAGGCATTCCTTGGCTTTCCGATGTTTCTTGACATGACAGTGTGAGAATTCCACATTATCTTTTCATTACAGTTGTAAAGGAAACCTATAAGAAAATGTGCAATACAGAGAAAAAGAAGCTATTTCATCAGTTTGTTAGGGTTTTTTTGTTTGTTTGGGGTTTTTTTTGTTTGATTTTTTGGGGGTTTTTTTTGGGGGGGGGGGGGGGGGTTGTCAGGAGGAATTCAAGTGACTCAGAGGAAAGAAGTATTTGGAAACTAAGGACAAAATGCCAACTTTTCCTCTGAAACACCTTTAAAAACAAAACAAAACAAAACAAAAAAAACTCTAAGACTCATCAATCCCATCACTTCAGTAACTAGAAAACACAGTCAAACTTTTAGGAAAATACATTGATATCCAGCCCTGCTGTTGTTATGCATCCCTCAGAAATCACTAGCCCAAAGTGAGGTAGACTGCTTGGATTCCTCAGGAGCTGAACCCCTGAAAGCACAGGGTGATTTGAAGTCCAGTCTTTAGAAAAGCCCATATTGTTGAAGATTAGATTCAGACATTAATTTCTGCCACTAATAAGAAAAACATAACCGCAATTTCCAGATTCTTGAAGCTTTCAAGTCCCGAAGAATGTTTGTTCCTTTGATTCAGTTTTCATGAAATAATATAAAAAAACATATATGTTTGAATAGATTCCTTTTGATATAATGGCTTTGCAATGTTTTGCTCCCAAAACAATGGCAACAAAGGACTTTCCTTGCATAGTTCAACTCTTAAGTATCAAAATAACAGGAACTGTATGGAAAGTACACACAGGTCTGTGCCCATTTTGTGAAGCACACACAATCCATACTGTCTGTATGGTTTTAAGAACAAAATGTAATCATTGGTCAAAATGACCCAGATTAAGAAAATGCATGAATAAACTTGGTGAAGAGATTTTCCTACAATTTTTGTTTTGTTCAAACCTCAAAGGGAAATACCCAAATATCTAGATGGTCTTGTTCCACCTAATAAGCAGAGTGTGATCAAAGCCATGTTTTGATCAAATCAGATATCTTTAAATCACTGTTAAAATAATACTTTATTTTTAATTAAACAAATTTTAACCAAAGTTCTCCTCTGCACCCAGTAAAAACACCATAAATATTAGTTACTCAGCATTCACATCCAACCCTTCCATACTACGTGCCTATCTAATCAAGCAAAAGAAAACCAAAATCTGAAATAGCTGTCATTAACCTGATCAAAACAACTTGCACACGAGGAGGGATTATAATGGTTGGATGCTATATGGGCTGGCTGTAAGAAGGCAAATAAAAAACTAATCTTCTCTTTTTGTTGTGCTTTCTTAAGCCTTTACAACACTGTAACATCATTAGAATTTTAAAATCAAAATACAGAGGATACCAAGTATCAAAACCAATCAGATGGAAGAAGGATACAATACATAGTTAAGACAAGCAGATCTGTGGTGACACCAAGAATGAATACATCAAAATATATCCATCAAAATGTATCATTTACCTCTTGTAATACTTGTCCAAGTGTCTCCTGGCTGTGAATGCGCTTCCTGTTGAAAACCCAAACCACACTTATTTCTGCAAAAAGCATTATGAATCTTGCAAATATCAATTATTTATCCCACTTCCAAAAGAGAAGTTTTATCAGGCTTCATTCCACATCCTTTCCCTTAGGAAATCTTTCTGCAATTCTATGGAGTCTTACTGCAGTCTTATGGAATTTACAATTCTGATTCAGAGCTGAAGCTATTCACATCAGGACAAACTACCTGGAATGAAGCTGGCTTCTCACCGCATTTTCTCAAAAACAACCCTGTTTATTAAAATAATAGTTGTTAAATTTCATCATAAATCCTAACATTGATGATACAGCTGGTAATTAATTACTTTAGTGTCATCTTCTCCTCTCCAGCACTAGACATCTGTTACTCAGCAACTGATGCAAGAAGATTTAACAAATACTACTTTTTTTAGTCATTTGTCCAACATAATCAGTGGTAAGCAGTGCATGCAAACACAACACAATTACGAAGACTTTAAAAAAAACTTCCATCGAGAAAACATGTTATTGTAGTTATTGTTTCCAAGCATCCTGTGATACATGCACTAAAAAGACTAGAAATACAAATAGAAGGCAACATCATTTTACCTGTCTATTTTGGTTGCTATGACCACTGTAAAATTGCCTTCTGTATTGGGTAAGTACGTAGAAGGTATAATGACATAACTTCCTGCAGGAAGCCTGCAAAGTCGGCTGACTTCCTGGGAATAGCAGTGAGGAACACAGCTCACCAGCGGCTCCAAGTGTAGGAAAGAAGTAGTTTGTGGTTTCCAGCTGCTGTTAGGCACCTGCAAAAAAGAATGCAAACATGCCTACCTCTTCTTCTGTTTCAGGTCTCACAATATTTCATTCCTAGGACACCACGGTATGATACAGTCCATCTCTATTCCACTCCAAATACTCTGCTGTACAGAGCTAGAGAGAAGAGGAATGGGAAAGCTTCCAGAAAACCCAAATGACAGTATTAAATACAGAGGAATCATTCCTAGCATAACTACATAGTTATTCCATATATCTTTCATGGGCATTACTTCCCAGAGTCAGTCTGTGTTTCTCCTAGAAACAGCAAATCCCTTACAAACTGCAAGGAGCCCTGTACTGACAGGCTAACCTTCACCTCTGGCAAATGAGCAATCAAACTGACTAGAAGCCTTACCTGGAAAATATGGAAACCTATTGGACAACACTTGCTATCCAGACAGTGCTGACGGAGGGTGACTTTCACACTGCTTTTTCCTGGTCCTGCAGGGATGGAGAGGGGAAAGCAAGGATTGGTATGGAAGGAGGGGAAGTTCCTGCTACCTCCAGCACTTAGCCCATTTTTCCAGCATCCATGCAGTTGCACTGTCTCCCATTCACCAGCTGGGAGTTCTTCACAGAGGGTAGCACCCATGGGTGGTGGCTTTAGCTCACTATCAAATGTAAGAGAGAAAAGAAACTAAAATGAATAAAACATGTGCTACCAGAATATAAAAAAATCTGAACAGCTTTTAAACAGCTGCCTACAGTACATTTTGCACTGCATACAACACTAAGCTAGCCAAAAGGTTACTCATGTGACTACTTCTGATTAGTATTTTAACAAGAGGTAACAGCAGTTTTGTGACAGAAACAAGGCTAGAGCACTACTTGCATGAAATCACAGAAAATACAATGCTGTTACCTGGCACTCTGTACAATTCTTCAAAATATTTCTAACATTCCCACTTAATGCTACACTTGTTGTATTTATGTCAACAATTATAAGAAATGTTCTGTTTTAAACCTACCTGAGAGAGATCCTTCCTGTTGAAAATACACGAAGCAAGAAATTTCCTACTGCATCTTTCAGAAAAGTGCTGGGAACAACAAGATAAAAGCCAGGTGAAAGGTCACAGCACACATGGACTTCTCTATCGTAGGAATGGCAGACAGTACCTACAACTGGAGGAGCAGAGAGGGTCTTTGGAAGGTTAAATCGTTTCTTCTCCACCTAGAATAGATGCATAAGGATGCATGGTGGTTTAGGGAAAATGAGTAGCTTTTAATAACACTAATAAATATCAAATATTGTTTAAAACATTTTTAAACCTTTACAAAAGGAAACAAAGACAAGAGTATCAGCAGAGAAGCTGAACATCCAAGAGAAGCAGGAAGAGTTAATAGTCAGGAGGAATAAATTTAGGAATGGCTTCAAGTAATCAGCCTGAAATGTCATGCACTAGTTCAGAACAATCCCAAGTGTTCAGTGATAAGAAGAAAACACTAGTCCACTAATAGTTTGTACAGACAGTAACTGTGAGATAAACAGAACCATGCCAGCATAAATCAGAGACAGAAAATTTGTGACCAGTTGAATTGTACCACTGCCATGGGAAATGAATGATTTTACTCAAATGTTTCAGTAATGCTTTTAAACTTCTATTTGCAAAGAGAAAAATGGCACTTGTGTATTACCTTCCAGACATGCAACCCCACAGCCTGGTAATTCTTTCTCTGTAAGCCTTCAGCTGAAGATGGATTTTTCTCTGCTAAGCGAGTTGGATTTTGAATCCTTCCAGCCCAGTCAGTGCTGTATTTCCTGTGTTTCTGCAGCAGAGCAATGCACACCTCACTCGATTCACAGACCCTCAGCCAGAACTTGGGGTTGGTAGGGAAGCTGCTGTTGTTGCGGCAGCCACCTGCAGACTGGCCTCTCACCCAGGATCCAAAGAGATTCTGTGAGTGACTCAGCACTTTCTCTAAGAAAATAAGAAAAGCACGGTGTGGATTTCAGACAGAGGAGGCTACTCAATTTTATGATATATGGCAGAGATTGTCCAGCCCAAGAAAACATGCTGTCAATAGCCTGACACTTTCCCTAAGCAGAAATTCATGACCAAGATTTTGAGAGGCATGAGAATTAATGTCACAGTTGGTAATGACAGACCGATGACATGATTTTTACAACAAGAAACTGTTACTAGAAATCTCACTTATATCTGCCATTAAAAACAAAACATCACAGGGCTGTCCACAAAAACAGCCTTCTAAACAGAGGACACTAGTTTCTCAACCAACTAGCAAGTAACTAGGTTTCAGAGAAATATCAGACTTCTCTAAAGATCTTTAATTTCCTCTTGTCCTTCTTCTCTTCCCAGTAGAGACAGAAAAGGCCTATGGGTCTAAAGGAGAGGGAAGAACTCAGAAAGCGAAATTATGGTCTAGTTGCATCCGTATGCAATTCAAATCAGTCCTTCCCATTGACATAATATTATTTGCATGAAAAAGATGTTTTTTCATACCATACCTGTGTAGAGGCTCTGAAGTTGTCCTTCCTCATTGACTGGAAAGCCCATGGTAATCTCATCAAATTCCCTGAAAAACTCCTCTTCATCAACCCAGAATTCTCCCTCTTGGATCTGTGAGAGGAGTTCTGAAGCAACTACTGGATCTAGCTGGTTCCATCCTTGACCACTGCACATAAGACAAAAGTTAACATTCAGCTCTTTGCCAAGTAAAGCTCCAGAACAATGTTCTACCAAATATCTTATAGAACAGGACAGTAAGAAGACATTTCTTCCTTTTATTGTGAAGTAATTGCATTCAATATTTCTCTACACAATACTAGCCAGTGAGAGGGATCATAGGAAATGCAAGTCATAACATAGCTAAGAAAACTCAGAAACAACCTAACACCAGACTGGATGCAGAACAGACTTCTGGGTGAAATAGGTGCTTTGTGCACTACAGCCTGAAATCTGAGAGCAAAATAAAGATTTTTTTTTAAAGCAGTAAAAAAGTAAAACAAGCTGCACTGTGATTGTTCTGAAAGAATTGTAATGCTTTAAATCAAAAACTGCCATTTGTATTAAGCAGCTGGTTACCCCCATGAATCTGCTTGCCAAGTCATGATAAACCAGGAATTTAAACACCTCATTATTTAGGGCTCATTAAAAGCTAGTCGTTTCAACATTTTCCATTGTTTCACAACAAAGAAGAACAGTTCTGCACTTGAATAAAACAGGGCTCTAAGGCTACCCAGTGAAACACTATGCTCTTGCAACTAACTATATGGGAACTTACTGTTTGACAAAGAAATTGCAAGAGACCAAGTGTATAACCAAAAAACTGTCAAAAGCAAAAAACATCAACTGAAGTATCAATTAATGCAATTAAATTATCTTTTTAACTCAGGGAAAACAAACATTTCTACAAAAATGTTCATTAACATCACCATATTGTTACCATATTTTAATGCTGAATGCTTGTTCCTTGGGTCAAGAATTGCATGTACTTTTGTACAGTCAAAACATGCTAACATTTTTCAAAATAAGCTAGTAGGGTCTGCCCTTTCATTCTTGTTGCTTTGCTATTTGAGCTGCTTCACATATTTCTGCGTGTCCTTTAAAGCAGTTCTCTTCTTTATTTCTACTTTATATGGACTCAGTTGCAGCTTCTCCTACCTATAGCAATATCAGAAATGAGAGTACACAAGCAACAAGCATAAGCATCCTTCCTTCTGCTATATTTGCTTTTATAATTACTCCTTTGCTTGTTTTCTGCAGCCAAGCCAGGATGAAATGAGACGAGTCAAGTAAAACTGAGTCAAGTCACAATCATCAAAATGGCGCATCAATGCTTAGACCAATGACAGAACAACAAAAAAGCATCACAAAAATCAGAAACAGAAAATTAGCCAACACCTTAAGTCTGTGTCTATAAAAAGATACGATGATTTGATAAACAGGAGTTATTTTAAAAATGTAGATTGCCAGAACTAGGAGATCAAAATTACCAGCGTCAGAATCAGTGAGCTGTGTGAACTCCCAACTCTCTAAAGGACTCCACACACACTGAAGTCTTTCTCCTCTGCTACAGACTATTAGCAGTGTTTGCCTATGCAATACATAGATAAGCTTTGTGCTTCAGAACTTTCATATATGACTTTCCAAATGAATACAAAACTGCTCACCCCTCACACCAAGGCCCTTTCCAGCACCGCCTCCCCCAAGGATTTCGTATTCGTAGTAGGAAGATTTCCTTGCCTGACACTTCTGACAGATTCAATGTGTCTATCACAATAAAGGCATGAAATTCTCCTAGTTCACTTGCACCTGAATAGAAAAAAGCATTTGAGAACAAACAAAAGAACCTGTTCCACATTTTACAATGACATTCAACTATCCTGTGAAAGAAGACAATTTTGAGATACAAAGGAAATTGTTCTTAAATCTGTATTAGAACAGCACAAAGAAACCCCAAACAGTTCATTTTAGTTGTGCCTATATAGAAATAAAGTAACATTTCAAAGTCTATTAACTCACCCTTTGATCTCAAACACCTACGAATTCACTGTGCTGAAATTCATTGGAGTTTTTAAGGTTGCTTTTGAGGTGCTTTTTTGAGGGAGTGCATTTGGAGGTGGGGGGCATGCATTTATTTTTGAGAACTGACCATATTAGCATTCAATATAAAAAGCACTCCTCAAAAGCACCCTCCCATCCTGAACTCAGTAATATCCTTAAATATTTCTTTATCCAAACTTACATAAAATTGCACCATGAAACTGGCACAATACTAGAACCAGCACTTGCATTTGCTAGCTGCCTTGTGCTTTGAAGCCTGTTAAACAGAGACATTTATTATCACCTTGTCTGGAGTTGAGGACTGAACAGCTTATTACACACTGTTCCTTCAGATTCATTAATCTTCTAAACACTGCTTTCTCCAAAACCACGCCAGTCTTCTCTTTCTCCACATTTTTTCCAGGGCTTTTCAAGGTCCATCTTTCAGCAATTCCTCCAGTCAGATCAACCAAAGCATCTGCCACCTGTCCTGCCCATAACTGCTCATAAGATCCATGCACTCTAAAAAATTTTTAAAAATA